>CM055128.1:245365943-246620108 GCA_029206835.1 Rana muscosa | reverse complement strand
AAGATTCTTCAAGTACACCTTGGAGAGGGTGTAAGATGTTTATCAAACTGGTTCTGGTGCTGTCCATAACAGCTTCTATTGAAGGAAACCAGGGGGAGTAGCCAGTGTTTTGAACCAGTGTGAGTAGTGGGAGATCTACCTGCCCAGCTGTAAGGAGAAGCGTTGGAGGGTCCAGAGTGACAGAAAGGAGGAGGTCGATCGGATGATTGATTTACAGCGCCTGTTTTTTTCAGCCATCTGGTGAGTAGGAACCCCTAAGGGGCAACTCTTATAAGGAAGGAGGATTGTGGGGCTGTGAATACAGTGGAAGCTGCATCGAGATAAGACGCTTATCAGGCTTTACAGACCACCCCTTTAGCAGTTGGGACATTATTATCCTTGCTACCAGAACTCTATTGAGCGGCTTTATATACATATAGAGTTTTATTTATTTATTTATTTATTGATTCACTCTTATGGACTTCCATATGATAGAGTGGTCATATCTATTATGACCACTAAGCGCTGCTTCAGTAATTGACAAGTTCTCTTGTTGTAGTTTACTATTATATTGCTACTGTTTAATAATTATGCATTATTATTTTTTTATATATTAAACGTTTTTATTGAACACTGTACACATGAAGTATGGCATTACAGGGTATATGGCAATAATAATAACAGAGATCAGATACAAGTACCAATACATTGACATTCACAGATCAGAAAGAGACAGAGTTGGAGCCCAACCCAGAGTAGTATATTTTAGGGACTGCATACGTCAGGATCAACCCGTACAAGTATCAGATACCAAAAGCCACCTGTCCCAAATCTTATTGTATTTATCTGGGCATCCTCTATTGAGATATATAATTTTCTTATAAGGCAAAGTGGCATTCACATCTGCTTTCCACTCAGAGAAACTAGGAGGTGTAGGTCTCATCCAGTGTCTAGCTATAATCTTTTTAGCTGAAAAAAGTGTTTCATGAAGGAACGTTTTAGTGAATTTGTCGGGTTCCGCACCGGGGAAAATACCCAGCAGGCATATTTTTGGGTCAAGGGTTAGGGGGGACCCCATGTCATCATGGAGGAAATCTACTATTTGTTTCCACAAGCTCTGGAGCCGAGGACATGCTCAGATCAGGTGAAAAACGTACCAGCCTCTCGTGTACACATCGCACATTCCGTACTAGTCCCGGGCTTAAAACGAGCCACTCGGAGAGGAGTAAGGTAAGCACGATGTAAAATGTACAGTTGAGATAATCTATCTGAGAGTCTAGGAGAAACGTTCTTGCAGGCATCAAGTGCCTCACTCCACTCCTCATCCTCCAGCGATCCCACATCCCTCTCCCACCTCAGTTTGAGATTGTATTCTAAGGCAGTAGCAGACGGGGTGAGAAGCATGTTGTAGAAGTCAGAGATCAACCTGCGAGGGTCTGAGCTCTTGATCACCGCCATCAGAGTGTTGCGGGTGGGCTGCGGGATGGAGGAGGGAAATTGGGCTCCTATGGCATGACGGAGCTGTATGAATCTATAATGCATGGATCGTGGGAGTGTGTATTGTTCCTGAAGATCTTCAAAGTTTCTAAGGGCCCCATCAGATAGTATGTGGTGTAAATAGAAAATCCCTCTCCTACTCCACACCTCCGTATCAGGAATCAGACGCAGTTCAGTGAGATTTCTATTGTGCCAGAGGGGGGTGAAATCGTTAAAGGGCGGGATCTTGACCTGTTTAGTAGCAATGTCCCAGATTCGTCTGTATTGGTATAGGAGCGACTTACGATCGCCATCAGAGTCACTGCCACTCCTCCCCACAGCAGTCGCCACCAAGGGATCAGAGGTGCACTGTACCCATGAAGGACACAGCAGGGCAAGGAATCGGAGTCTATCAGTTTTGTCTATATAATAAAGCTGAGATAACTGGGCCGCAAGGTAATAGAAGTCTAGGTCCGGAAGGGCTGTTCCACCTTCTCCACATTCTCCACTCGATCCACTCGATCCCGCGCATGCTCAGTGTTGACGGTGCTGTGCACCGTCAACACTGAGGGTTGCCATCACAACGGGTGGCGACGTAGAAAGTTCCCGCCCCCATTGTCATGGCAACGTCGTCAACAACCTGAATCCCAGTTTATACAATGGCGCCATTAGAGACGCCCTCGTCACGTGGCCGACGTCTTGCGTTACTTCACGAGTGAAATCTCTCGAGATTTCAAGGCCCGGCGCTCCACTATTCATTTTGCAAATATGTCCCGCAACGCATTGCGGCGCCGGGGAAAGCATCAGCTACGCCTACTCCCGCGGGAGGGGAATATCGGAAATCACTTTTCAGATGGAAATAAGGTATTTAATAAAAAATAAATAATGGTTTACGGATTCAGTATGTGCGTTGTGCACTTTTTTTTTTTAAATAATGTTGTATGTTTGGGTGAACCTCCACTTTAAGTAGCGTGACCCCGCCCCCTCTGATACAACGGAAACCTGCGGTACAGGATTCTAAAAATAAATTTTTTAAAAATAAAAATAAGGACTTTTCCCAACGGTGTCTGGGTTTTTACATTTTTTTACACTTTCTTTGTGAAATGGTAGGGGTACAATGTACCCCTTACCAATTCACATAGGGGGGCCAGGATCTGGGGGTCCCCTTTGTTCTAGGGGTCTTCCAGATTCCGATAAGCCCCCCGCCCGCAGACCCCCACAACCACCGGGCAAGGGTTGTGGGGATGAGGCCCTTGTCCCCATCAACATGGGGACATGGTGCTTTGAGGGGTCACAGACCCCCAAAGCATCCTCCCCATGTTGAGGGCATCTGGCCTGGTATGGTTCAGGAGGGGAGGGTGCTCTCTCGTCCCCATCTCTTTTCCTGTGGCCTGCCAGGTTTGTGTGCTCGGATACAGGGTCTGGTATGGATTTTTGGGGGGAACTCCACGCCATTTTTTTTTTAAATTTGGCGTGGAGTTCCCCTTAAAATCCATACCAGACCTGAAGGGTCTAGTATGGATATTTGGGGGGAACCCCACGTAATTTTTTTTTTAAATTTGACGCAGGGTTACCCTTAATATCCATACCAAACCTGAAGGGCCTGGTAATTGAATTTGGGGGGACCCCCACGCATTTTCTTATTTTTTTATCAATGACTTTTCTCTGTATTGCCGGGAGCCGACAATTCATTATAGCCGCGAGTGGTTTTAAATAACTTTTTTTCCTTCAGAAATTAAATTTTGTGCAGGGACAGTTCTAAGCACGGGAAACAAGCGCTGCTTTACAGGCATACTCTAGACACCCCCCCAGGTACGAAATTTAAAGGAATATTTCACTTTTATTGTTTCACTTTAAGCATTATTAAAATCACTGCTCCCAAAAAAAATGACGTTTTTAAAACTTTTTTTGCATTGATACATGTCCCCTGGGGCAGGACCCGGGTCCCCAAACACTTTTTATGACAATAACTTGCATATTAGCCTTTAAAATTAGCACTTTAGATTTTTCATGTTCAAGTCCCATAGACTTTAACGGTGTTCGGATGTTCGAACAAATTAATTGCCTGTTCGCAAGTTCTGGTGCGAACCGAACAGGGGGGTGTTCGGCTCATCCCTACAGGAGAGAATTTCCCTTCCTAGGGGTAGATTTCCTCTCACTTCCTGTAGTCTCCCTACGTTTGTAAGTAGGAGTCGTTTGAAAGTCAGATGTTTGAAAGTAGGGGCCTGTCCTATATACTCTGCAGAAATTTGGGCTTTAGGTGTTGGTGTTGCCACAACACTGTAAGCCCTCACAGTTACTCTTGGTGGGCGCAGGAACGGGCCCTGCTGTAAAATATATGATCAAGAATTGTAATTACATGCCCCTGTTGAACAGGGTCAGAAAAATTGGGCCTTTGGTGGTGGACGGTGTGGTGGTGTTGCCACAACACTGTAAGCCCTCACAGTTACTCTTGGTGGGCGCAGGAACGGGCCCTGCTGTGAAATATTAGATCAAGAATTGTAATTACATGCCCCTGTTGAACAAGGGCAGAAAAAATGGACCTTAGGCACTGGTGCTGGTGCCACAACACTGCAACCCCTGACAGATACTCTAGTTGGAGCGCAGGAATGAGCCCTGCTGCAAAGTATTACAGCAAAAATTGTAATTACACTCCCCTGTTAAACAGAGGCAGAAAAATTGGGCCTTAGCTACTGGTGACGGTGCCCAGAAACAAAAATCTTCTTACAAGCTATCAACATGAACATTGAGGAGGAAGAGGATAGTCACTCAGCATAACAGGATAGTCAGATAGAACTAACTAGGGTGGGATTTTAAGTGAGGCAATCCCTGGGATTAGCCTCCATCCCCGATATTTTGGAAAAAGGCAACAACTAGAATGGTGGGACTTTAAATGAAGCAACACTGCTGAGTTAAATGTATCAATCAATAAAACATGGTTTAATGGATACAAGGAATACATACATCATGAGATAGCAGAAAACATTATACTGAATAGTAGCAACATAATCATATAGTTAATAATGTATAATTATTAAACAATAGCAATATAATGATTATCTCAACATAAAAAATACTGCACATGAGGTAGGCAGACCAAAATTGTAATGATAATAACATATAAACCATGATAGATAGGTGCATATTGGTAAACTATATAGGTAAAAATGTTAAAACATGATCACTGTGACATCGCATCGTAACAAGCTCTACGCGTTTCGTGGTTGTTGTTACCACTCGTCAGGAGCTGATGCTGGATGTATCTATAAACAAATAAAATGGTCAAATTGGTAAATTGGTAGAAATTATATATCTATAGATATAAGCAATGGTATATAAAGGAGAGGGGAGGGAAACCCCTCCAAACACTCTCATCTCATAATGGTACGCTGGTATAATCTTGGTAATATTAACTATTAAAATGTTGGTTTTTTTTGTTTAGCATAGATAATGTCCTCCCCCGGGAGCTGAGGTGGTATGTACCCAAGGCACAGCGGTGGTAACAGGTATCCAGAAAGTGAGTGTGGATCTCCAGTGAGTGGATTCTACCAATTTACCAATTTGACCATTCTATTTGTTTATAGATACATCCAGCATCAGCTCCTGATGAGTGGTAACAACAACCACGAAACGCATAGAGCTTGTTACGATGCGATGTCACAGTGATCATGTTTGAACATTTTTACCTACCGTATTTTTCGCACCATAAGACGCACCTGACCAGAAGACGCACCTAGGTTTTAGAGGAGGAAAACAAGAAAAAAAATATTCTGAACCAAATTGTGTACTAAAATATTTTCCAGTGCCCATTAAATGCAGCCTGACCATTGCCATAGTAAACGCAGAGGGACCATGCCATAGTAAACGCAGAGGGACCATGCCATAGTAAACGCAGAGGGACCATGCCATAGTAAACGCAGAGGGACCATGCCATAGTAAACGCAGAGGGACCATGCCATAGTAAACGCAGAGGGACCATGCCATAGTAAACGCAGAGGGACCATGCCATAGTAAACGCAGAGTGACAATGCCACAGTAAACGCAGAGTGACCATGCCATCAGTGGTGTATTTAGGTTTTGTGCTGCCCTAGGCCTGACTAAACTTGCGCACCCCCTAATTTAAATATGACCCACCCCTTCCTGTCAAGGCCCGCCATGTCATCTTCATGGGAAGAGGACAGAGGGGACGCTGTGGGAAGAGGACAGAGGGTTGCCGTGGGTGAAGGACAAAGGGACACCCTGGGAAGAGGACAGAGTAACGCCCTGGGAAGAGGACAGAGTAATGCCCTGGGAGAAGGACGCCGTGGGAAGAGGACAGAGGGGACGCAGTGGGAAGAGGACAGAGTAACGCCCTGGGAAGAGGACAGATTAATGCCCTGGGAGATGGACACCGTGGGAAGAGGACAGAGGGGACGCAGTGGGAAGAGGACAGAGGGGACGCCGTGGGAAGAGGACAGAGAGGGACATTGTGGCGGTCAATAAGGCCTAGAGGATATCAGGTTAGGCACTTCCTAATGGCTCAGTCCCTGGGAACAGTAATGAATAATGGCCAACACGCCCTCTTACCAGACCCAGCGAAATCGCAACAGCGTGGCTCTCTGGCGGTGTGGGTACAGCGTGGCTCTCTGGCGGTGCGGGTACAGCGTGGCTCTCTGGCGGTGCGGGTACAGCGTGGCTCTCTGGCAGTGTGGGTACAGCGTGGCTCTCTGGCGGTGTGGGTACAGCGTGCCTCTGGTGGTGCGGGGTACAGCGTGGCTCTCTGGCATTGTGGGTACAGCGTGGCTCTCTGGCGGTGCAGGTACAGCGTGGCTCCCTGGTGGGGCAGGGTACAGCGTGGCTCTCTGGTGGTGTGGGTACAGCGTGGCTCTCTGGTGGTGCGGGGTACAGCGTGGCTCTCTGGTGGTGCGGGGTACAGCGTGGCTCTCTGGTGGTGTGGGTACAGCGTGGCTCTCTGGTGGTGCGGGGTACAGCGTGGCTCTCTGGTGGTGCGGGGTACATTGTGGCTCTCTGGTGGTGCGGGGTACAGCGTGGCTCTCTGGTGGTGTGGGTACAGCGTGGCTTTCTGGTGGTGCGGGGTACAGCGTGGCTCTCTGGTGGGGCAGGGTACAGCGTGGCTCTCTGGCGGTGTGGGTACAGCGTGCCTCTGGTGGTGCGGGGTACAGCGTGGCTCTCTGGCATTGTGGGTACAGCGTGGCTCTCTGGCGGTGCAGGTACAGCGTGGCTCCCTGGTGGGGCAGGGTACAGCGTGGCTCTCTGGTGGTGTGGGTACAGCGTGGCTCTCTGGTGGTGCGGGGTACAGCGTGGCTCTCTAGTGGTGCGGGGCTCAGCGTGGCTCTCTGGTGGTGTGGGTACAGCGTGGCTCTCTGGTGGTGCGGGGTACAGCGTGGCTCTCTGGTGGTGCGGGGTACATTGTGGCTCTCTGGTGGTGCGGGGTACAGCGTGGCTCTCTGGTGGTGTGGGTACAGCGTGGCTTTCTGGTGGTGCGGGGTACAGCGTGGCTCTCTGGTGGGGCAGGGTACAGCGTGGCTCTCTGGCGGTGTGGGTACAGCGTGGCTCTCTGGTGGTGCGGGGTACAGCGTGGCTCTCTGGTGGTGCGGGGTACAGCGTGGCTCTCTGGTGGTGTGGGGTACAGCGTGGCTCTCTGGTGGTGCGGGGTACAGCGTGGCTCTCTGGTGGTGCGGGGTACAGCGTGGCTCTCTGGTGGTGCGGGGTACAGCGTGGCTCTCTGGTGGTGCGGGGTACAGCGTGGCTCTCTGGTGGTGCGGGGTACAGCGTGGCTCTCTGGTGCTGCGGGGTACAGCGTGGCTCTCTGGTGGTGTCCCCCAGCAGAGTATTCTCTTTTGCTCCTCTTCAAGTTCTAACACCCCCTCCCTCCCCTCCAGCAGAGTGCTTGCATGCTGGGGGAACTGGTGCCATAAACTCTGCAGGGACTTAATTTCCCATGATGCCCCCAGTGTCTTCTGATTGGTCCTCTGCTGTGGCCAATCATGGGGGGGAAACAGTGGGCAGGAAGCTGGGTGGCGACCCAACAAATCCAATTAGAGCCGCTCTCTCTTTCTCTTCTCCTTACAGAAAGGGAAGGGGGGCGGCGGGGGAGATATACAGACAGCCCGCAGCTCTCCTCTCCCTGTCACAGCGCCGCTGCTCTATTTGCCAGAGAACTCGGCAGCGGCACTGTGACAGGGAGAGGAGAGCTGCGGATATCCCCCGCCGCCCCCTCCCTTTCTGTAAGCAAAAGAGAGAGAGAGAGCGGCTCTAATTCGATTCGCAAAGCCCCTGACACTGCGGCGGGGGGGCGGAGCCAGTGGCGGCGGTCGGGGGATTCCAGAGGCTGTGAGCAAATGGCAGGGGCGGTGCCAGCGACGGCGGGGGGCGGGGCCCCTGTTATGTATTCGGACCATAAGACGCAGGGACATTTTCCCCCATATTTCTGGGGGAAAAAAGTGCGTCTTATAGTCCGAAAAATACGGTATATAGTTTACCAATATGCACCTATCTATCATGGTTTATATGTTATTATCATTACAATTTTGGTCTGCCTACCTCATGTGCAGTATTTATTATGTTGAGATAATCATTATATTGCTACTAACAATAGTGAAGTTCAAGGACTTCTTTCACTATCTCGGCTCTATGGTCTTAATGAATTATCTTTAGCAGATATCACCAAATGTTCAAATGTTACCATATGACATTTATATTAAAAAGGTCAGCAACCGCTTTATAAAGTGCGCAGTGCACACACATCCTCAAACAAAAAATAGTAAACTACAACAAGAGAACTTGTCAATTACTGAAGCAGCGCATAGTGGTCATAATAGATATGACAACTCTATCATATGGAAGTCCATAAGAGTGAATCAATAAATAAATAAATAAAACTCTATATGTATATAAAGCCGCTCAATAGAGTTCTGGTAGCAAGGATAATAATGTCCCAACTGCTAAAGGGGTGGTCTGTGAAGCCTGATAAGCTTCTTATCTCGCTGCAGCTTCCACTGTATTCACAGCCCCACAATCCTCCTTCCTTATAAGAGTTGCCCCTTAGGGGTTCCTACTCACCAGTTGGCTGAAAAAAACAGGCGGTGTAAATCAATCATCCGATCGACCTCCTCCTTTCTGTCACTCTGGAACCTCCAACGCTTCTCCTTACAGCTGGGCAGGTAGATCTCCTGCTACTCACACTGGTTCAAAACGCTGGGTACTCCCCCTGGTTTCCTTCAATAGAAGCTGCTATGGACAGCACCAGAACCAGTTTGATAAACATCTTACACCCTCTCCAAGGTGTACGTGAAGATTCTTCAAGTACATCTTGGAGAGGGTGTAAGATGTTTATCAAACTGGTTCTGGTGCTGTCCATAACAGCTTCTATTGAAGGAAACCAGGGGGAGTACCCAGTGTGACAGAAAGGAGGAGGTCGATCGGATGATTGATTTACAGCGCCTGTTTTTTTCAGCCATCTGGTGAGTAGGAACCCCTAAGGGGCAACTCTTATAAGGAAGGAGGATTGTGGGGCTGTGAATACAGTGGAAGCTGCAGCGAGATAAGAAGCTTATCAGGCTTTACAGACCACCCCTTTAGCAGTTGGGACATTATTATCCTTGCTACCAGAACTCTATTGAGCGGCTTTATATACATATAGAGTTTTATTTATTTATTTATTGATTCACTCTTATGGACTTCCATATGATAGAGTGGTCATATCTATTATGACCACTAAGCGCTGCTTCAGTAATTGACAAGTTCTCTTGTTGTAGTTTACTATTATATTGCTACTGTTTAATAATTATGCATTATTATTTTTTTATATATTAAACGTTTTTATTGAACACTGTACACATGAAGTATGGCATTACAGGGTATATGGCAATAATAATAACAGAGATCAGATACAAGTACCAATACATTGACATTCACAGATCAGAAAGAGACAGAGTTGGAGCCCAACCCAGAGTAGTATATTTTAGGGACTGCATACGTCAGGATCAACCCGTACAAGTATCAGATACCAAAAGCCACCTGTCCCAAATCTTATTGTATTTATCTGGGCATCCTCTATTGAGATATATAATTTTCTTATAAGGCAAAGTGGCATTCACATCTGCTTTCCACTCAGAGAAACTAGGAGGTGTAGGTCTCATCCAGTGTCTAGCTATAATCTTTTTAGCTGAAAAAAGTGTTTCATGAAGGAACGTTTTAGTGAATTTGTCGGATTCCGCACCGGGGAAAATACCCAGCAGGCATATTTTTGGGTCAAGGGTTAGGGGGGACCCCATGTCATCATGGAGGAAATCTACTATTTGTTTCCACAAGCTCTGGAGCCGAGGACATGCTCAGATCAGGTGAAAAACCTACCAGCCTCTCGTGTACACATCGCACATTCCGTACTAGTCCCGGGCTTAAAACGAGCCACTCGGAGAGGAGTAAGGTAAGCACGATGTAAAATGTACAGTTGAGATAATCTATCTGAGAGTCTAGGAGAAACGTTCTTGCAGGCATCAAGTGCCTCACTCCACTCCTCATCCTCCAGCGATCCCACATCCCTCTCCCACCTCAGTTTGAGATTGTATGCTAAGGCAGTAGCAGACGGGGTGAGAAGCATGTTGTAGAAGTCAGAGATCAACCTGCGAGGGTCTGAGCTCTTGATCACCGCCATCAGAGTGTTGCGGGTGGGCTGCGGGATGGAGGAGGGAAATTGGGCTCCTATGGCATGACGGAGCTGTATGAATCTATAATGCATGGATCGTGGGAGTGTGTATTGTTCCTGAAGATCTTCAAAGTTTCTAAGGGCCCCATCAGATAGTATGTGGTGTAAATAGAAAATCCCTCTCCTACTCCACACCTCCGTATCAGGAATCAGACGCAGTTCAGTGAGATTTCTATTGTGCCAGAGGGGGGTGAAATCGTTAAAGGGCGGGATCTTGACCTGTTTAGTAGCAATGTCCCAGATTCGTCTGTATTGGTATAGGAGCGACTTACGATCGCCATCAGAGTCACTGCCACTCCTCCCCACAGCAATCGCCACCAAGGGATCAGAGGTGCACTGTACCCATGAAGGACACAGCAGGGCAAGGAATCGGAGTCTATCAGGTAAATTGGTAGAAATTATATATCTATAGATATAAGCAATGGTATATAAAGGAGAGGGGAGGGAAACCCCTCCAAACACTCTCATCTCATAATGGTACGCTGGTATAATCTTGGTAATATTAACTATTAAAATGTTGTTTTTTTTTGTTTAGCATAGATAATGTCCTCCCCCGGGAGCTGAGGTGGTATGTACCCAAGGCACAGCGGTGGTAACAGGTATCCAGAAAGTGAGTGTGGATCTCCAGTGAGTGGATTCTACCAATTTACCAATTTGACCATTCTATTTGTTTATAGATACATCCAGCATCAGCTCCTGACGAGTGGTAACAACAACCACGAAACGCATAGAGCTTGTTACGATGCGATGTCACAGTGATCATGTTTGAACATTTTTACCTACCGTATTTTTCGCACCATAAGATGCACCTGACCAGAAGACGCACCTAGGTTTTAGAGGAGGAAAATAAGAAAAAAAATATTCTGAACCAAATTGTGTACTAAAATATTTTCCAGTGCCCATTAAATGCAGCCTGACCATTGCCATAGTAAACGCAGAGGGACCATGCCATAGTAAACGCAGAGGGACCATGCCATAGTAAACGCAGAGGGACCATGCCATAGTAAACGCAGAGGGACCATGCCATAGTAAACGCAGAGGGACCATGCCATAGTAAACGCAGAGGGACAATGCCATAGTAAACGCAGAGTGACAATGCCACAGTAAACGCAGAGTGACCATGCCATCAGTGGTGTATTTAGGTTTTGTGCTGCCCTAGGCCTGACTAAACTTGCGCACCCCCTAATTTAAATATGACCCACCCCTTCCTGTCAAGGCCCGCCATGTCATCTTCATGGGAAGAGGACAGAGGGGACGCTGTGGGAAGAGGACAGAGGGTTGCCGTGGGTGAAGGACAAAGGGACACCCTGGGAAGAGGACAGAGTAACGCCCTGGGAAGAGGACAGAGTAATGCCCTGGGAGAAGGACGCCGTGGGAAGAGGACAGAGGGGACGCAGTGGGAAGAGGACAGAGTAACGCCCTGGGAAGAGGACAGAGTAATGCCCTGGGAGAAGGACGCCGTGGGAAGAGGACAGAGGGGACGCAGTGGGAAGAGGACAGAGGGGACGCTGTGGGAAGAGGACAGAGAGGGACATTGTGGCGGTCAATAAGGCCTAGAGGATATCAGGTTAGGCACTTCCTAATGGCTCAGTCCCTGGGAACAGTAATGAATAATGGCCAACACGCCCTCTTACCAGACCCAGCGAAATCGCAACAGCGTGGCTCTCTGGCGGTGTGGGTACAGCGTGGCTCTCTGGCGGTGCGGGTACAGCGTGGCTCTCTGGCGGTGCGGGTACAGCGTGGCTCTCTGGCAGTGTGGGTACAGCGTGGCTCTCTGGCGGTGTGGGTACAGCGTGCCTCTGGTGGTGCGGGGTACAGCGTGGCTCTCTGGCATTGTGGGTACAGCGTGGCTCTCTGGCGGTGCAGGTACAGCGTGGCTCCCTGGTGGGGCAGGGTACAGCGTGGCTCTCTGGTGGTGTGGGTACAGCGTGGCTCTCTGGTGGTGTGGGGTACAGCGTGGCTCTCTGGTGGTGCGGGGTACAGCGTGGCTCTCTGGTGGTGTGGGTACAGCGTGGCTCTCTGGTGGTGCGGGGTACAGCGTGGCTCTCTGGTGGTGCGGGGTACATTGTGGCTCTCTGGTGGTGCGGGGTACAGCGTGGCTCTCTGGTGGTGTGGGTACAGCGTGGCTTTCTGGTGGTGCGGGGTACAGCGTGGCTCTCTGGTGGGGCAGGGTACAGCGTGGCTTTCTGGCGGTGTGGGTACAGCGTGGCTCTCTGGTGGTGCGGGGTACAGCGTGGCTCTCTGGTGGTGCGGGGTACATTGTGGCTCTCTGGTGGTGCGGGGTACAGCGTGGCTCTCTGGTGGTGTGGGTACAGCGTGGCTTTCTGGTGGTGCGGGGTACAGCGTGGCTCTCTGGTGGGGCAGGGTACAGCGTGGCTCTCTGGCGGTGTGGGTACAGCGTGGCTCTCTGGTGGTGCGGGGTACAGCGTGGCTCTCTGGTGGTGCGGGGTACAGCGTGGCTCTCTGGTGGTGTGGGGTACAGCGTGGCTCTCTGGTGGTGCGGGGTACAGCGTGGCTCTCTGGTGGTGCGGGGTACAGCGTGGCTCTCTGGTGGTGCGGGGTGCAGCGTGGCTCTCTGGTGGTGTGGGGTACAGCGTGGCTCTCTGGTGGTGCGGGGTACAGCGTGGCTCTCTGGTGCTGCGGGGTACAGCGTGGCTCTCTGGTGGTGTCCCCCAGCAGAGTATTCTCTTTTGCTCCTCTTCAAGTTCTAACACCCCCTCCCTCCCCTCCAGCAGAGTGCTTGCATGCTGGGGGAACTGGTGCCATAAACTCTGCAGGGACTTAATTTCCCATGATGCCCCCAGTGTCTTCTGATTGGTCCTCTGCTGTGGCCAATCATGGGGGGGGGAAACAGTGGGCAGGAAGCTGGGTGGCGACCCAACAAATCCAATTAGAGCCGCTCTCTCTTTCTCTTCTCCTTACAGAAAGGGAAGGGGGCGGCGGGGGAGATATACAGACAGCCCGCAGCTCTCCTCTCCCTGTCACAGCGCCGCTGCTCTATTTGCCAGAGAACTCGGCAGCGGCGCTGTGACAGGGAGAGGAGAGCTGCGGATATCCCCCGCCGCCCCCCCCTCCCTTTCTGTAAGCAAAAGAGAGAGAGAGAGCGGCTCTAATTCGATTCGCAAAGCCCCTGACACTGCGGCGGGGGGGCGGAGCCAGTGGCGGCGGTCGGGGGATTCCAGAGGCTGTGAGCAAATGGCAGGGGCGGTGCCAGCGACGGCGGGGGGCGGGGCCCCTGTTATGTATTCGGACCATAAGACGCAGGGACATTTTCCCCCATATTTCTGGGGGAAAAAAGTGCGTCTTATAGTCCGAAAAATACGGTATATAGTTTACCAATATGCACCTATCTATCATGGTTTATATGTTATTATCATTACAATTTTGGTCTGCCTACCTCATGTGCAGTATTTATTATGTTGAGATAATCATTATATTGCTACTAACAATAGTGAAGTTCAAGGACTTCTTTCACTATCTCGGCTCTATGGTCTTAATGAATTATCTTTAGCAGATATCACCAAATGTTCAAATGTTACCATATGACATTTATATTAAAAAGGTCAGCAACCGCTTTATAAAGTGCGCAGTGCACACACATCCTCAAACAAAAAATAGTAAACTACAACAAGAGAACTTGTCAATTACTGAAGCAGCGCATAGTGGTCATAATAGATATGACAACTCTATCATATGGAAGTCCATAAGAGTGAATCAAGAAATAAATAAATAAAACTCTATATGTATATAAAGCCGCTCAATAGAGTTCTGGTAGCAAGGATAATAATGTCCCAACTGCTAAAGGGGTGGTCTGTGAAGCCTGATAAGCTTCTTATCTCGCTGCAGCTTCCACTGTATTCACAGCCCCACAATCCTCCTTCCTTATAAGAGTTGCCCCTTAGGGGTTCCTACTCACCAGTTGGCTGAAAAAAACAGGCGGTGTAAATCAATCATCCGATCGACCTCCTCCTTTCTGTCACTCTGGAACCTCCAACGCTTCTCCTTACAGCTGGGCAGGTAGATCTCCTGCTACTCACACTGGTTCAAAACGCTGGGTACTCCCCCTGGTTTCCTTCAATAGAAGCTGCTATGGACAGCACCAGAACCAGTTTGATAAACATCTTACACCCTCTCCAAGGCAGCGAGATAAGAAGCTTATCAGGCTTTACAGACCACCCCTTTAGCAGTTGGGACATTATTATCCTTGCTACCAGAACTCTATTGAGCGGCTTTATATACATATAGAGTTTTATTTATTTATTTATTGATTCACTCTTATGGACTTCCATATGATAGAGTGGTCATATCTATTATGACCACTAAGCGCTGCTTCAGTAATTGACAAGTTCTCTTGTTGTAGTTTACTATTATATTGCTACTGTTTAATAATTATGCATTATTATTTTTTTATATATTAAACGTTTTTATTGAACACTGTACACATGAAGTATGGCATTACAGGGTATATGGCAATAATAATAACAGAGATCAGATACAAGTACCAATACATTGACATTCACAGATCAGAAAGAGACAGAGTTGGAGCCCAACCCAGAGTAGTATATTTTAGGGACTGCATACGTCAGGATCAACCCGTACAAGTATCAGATACCAAAAGCCACCTGTCCCAAATCTTATTGTATTTATCTGGGCATCCTCTATTGAGATATATAATTTTCTTATAAGGCAAAGTGGCATTCACATCTGCTTTCCACTCAGAGAAACTAGGAGGTGTAGGTCTCATCCAGTGTCTAGCTATAATCTTTTTAGCTGAAAAAAGTGTTTCATGAAGGAACGTTTTAGTGAATTTGTCGGGTTCCGCACCGGGGAAAATACCCAGCAGGCATATTTTTGGGTCAAGGGTTAGGGGGGACCCCATGTCATCATGGAGGAAATCTACTATTTGTTTCCACAAGCTCTGGAGCCGAGGACATGCTCAGATCAGGTGAAAAACGTACCAGCCTCTCGTGTACACATCGCACGTTCTTGCAGGTATCAAGTGCCTCACTCCACTCCTCATCCTCCAGCGATCCCACATCCCTCTCCCACCTCAGTTTGAGATTGTATGCTAAGGCAGTAGCAGACGGGGTGAGAAGCATGTTGTAGAAGTCAGAGATCAACCTGCGAGGGTCTGAGCTCTTGATCACCACCATCAGAGTGTTGCGGGTGGGCTGCGGGATGGAGGAGGGAAATTGGGCTCCTATGGCATGACGGAGCTGTATGAATCTATAATGCATGGATCGTGGGAGTGTGTATTGTTCCTGAAGATCTTCAAAGTTTCTAAGGGCCCCATCAGATAGTATGTGGTGTAAATAGAAAATCCCTCTCCTACTCCACACCTCCGTATCAGGAATCAGACGCAGTTCAGTGAGATTTCTATTGTGCCAGAGGGGGGTGAAATCGTTAAAGGGCGGGATCTTGACCTGTTTAGTAGCAATGTCCCAGATTCGTCTGTATTGGTATAGGAGCGACTTACGATCGCCATCAGAGTCACTGCCACTCCTCCCCACAGCAATCGCCACCAAGGGATCAGAGGTGCACTGTACCCATGAAGGACACAGCAGGGCAAGGAATCGGAGTCTATCAGTTTTGTCTATATAATAAAGCTGAGATAACTGGGCCGCAAGGTAATAGAAGTCTAGGTCCGGAAGGGCTGTTCCACCTTCTCCACATTCTCCACTCAATCCACTCGATCCCGCGCATGCTCAGTGTTGACGGTGCTGTGCACCGTCAACACTGAGGGTTGCCATCACAACGGGTGGCGACGTAGAAAGTTCCCGCCCCCATTGTCATGGCAACGTCGTCAACAACCTGAATCCCAGTTTATACAATGGCGCCATTAGAGACGCCCTCGTCACGTGGCCGACGTCTTGCGTTACTTCACGAGTGAAATCTCTCGAGATTTCAAGGCCCGGCGCTCCACTATTCATTTTGCAAATATGTCCCGCAACGCATTGCGGCGCCGGGGAAAGCATCAGCTACGCCTACTCCCGCGGGAGGGGAATATCGGAAATCACTTTTCAGATGGAAATAAGGTATTTAATAAAAAATAAATAATGGTTTGCGGATTCAGTATGTGCGTTGTGCACTTTTTTTTTTTTAAATAATGTTGTATGTTTGGGTGAACCTCCGCTTTAAGTAGCGTGACCCCGCCCCCTCTGATACAACGGAAACCTGCGTTACAGGATTCTAAAAATAAATTTTTTAAAAATAAAAATAAGGACTTTTCCCAACGGTGTCTGGGTTTTTACATTTTTTTACACTTTCTTTGTGAAATGGTAGGGGTACAATGTACCCCTTACCAATTCACATAGGGGGGCCGGGATCTGGGGGTCCCCTTTGTTCTAGGGGTCTTCCAGATTCCGATAAGCCCCCCGCCCGCAGACCCCCACAACCACCGGGCAAGGGTTGTGGGGATGAGGCCCTTGTCCCCATCAACATGGGGACATGGTGCTTTGAGGGGTCACAGACCCCCAAAGCATCCTCCCCATGTTGAGGGCATCTGGCCTGGTATGGTTCAGGAGGGGAGGGCGCTCTCTCGTCCCCATCTCTTTTCCTGTGGCCTGCCAGGTTTGTGTGCTCGGGTACAGGGTCTGGTATGGATTTTTGGGGGGAACTCCACGCCATTTTTTTTTTAAATTTGGCGTGGAGTTCCCCTTAAAATCCATACCAGACCTGAAGGGTCTAGTATGGATATTTGGGGGGAACCCCACGTAATTTTTTTTTTAAATTTGACGCAGGGTTACCCTTAATATCCATACCAAACCTGAAGGGCCTGGTAATTGAATTTGGGGGGACCCCCACGCATTTTCTTATTTTTTTATCAATGACTTTTCTCTGTATTGCCGGGAGCCGACAATTCATTATAGCCGCGAGTGGTTTTAAATAACTTTTTTTCCTTCAGAAATTAAATTTTGTGCAGGGACAGTTCTAAGCACGGGAAACAAGCGCTGCTTTACAGGCATACTCTAGACACCCCCCCAGGTACGAAATTTAAAGGAATATTTCACTTTTATTGTTTCACTTTAAGCATTATTAAAATCACTGCTCCCAAAAAAAATGACGTTTTTAAAACTTTTTTTGCATTGATACATGTCCCCTGGGGCAGGACCCGGGTCCCCAAACACTTTTTATGACAATAACTTGCATATTAGCCTTTAAAATTAGCACTTTAGATTTTTCATGTTCAAGTCCCATAGACTTTAACGGTGTTCGGATGTTCGAACAAATTAATTGCCTGTTCGCAAGTTCTGGTGCGAACCGAACAGGGGGGTGTTCGGCTCATCCCTACAGGAGAGAATTTCCCTTCCTAGGGGTAGATTTCCTCTCACTTCCTGTAGTCTCCCTACGTTTGTAAGTAGGAGTCGTTTGAAAGTCAGATGTTTGAAAGTAGGAGCCTGTCCTATATACTCTGCAGAAATTTGGGCTTTAGGTGTTGGTGTTGCCACAACACTGTAAGCCCTCACAGTTACTCTTGGTGGGCGCAGGAACGGGCCCTGCTGTAAAATATATGATCAAGAATTGTAATTACATGCCCCTGTTGAACAGGGTCAGAAAAATTGGGCCTTTGGTGGTGGACGGTGTGGTGGTGTTGCCACAACACTGTAAGCCCTCACAGTTACTCTTGGTGGGCGCAGGAACGGGCCCTGCTGTGAAATATTAGATCAAGAATTGTAATTACATGCCCCTGTTGAACAAGGGCAGAAAAAATGGACCTTAGGCACTGGTGCTGGTGCCACAACACTGCAACCCCTGACAGATACTCTAGTTGGAGCGCAGGAATGAGCCCTGCTGCAAAGTATTACAGCAAAAATTGTAATTGCACTCCCCTGTTAAACAGAGGCAGAAAAATTGGGCCTTAGCTACTGGTGACGGTGCCCAGAAACAAAAATCTTCTTACAAGCTATCAACATGAACATTGAGGAGGAAGAGGATAATAGGATTTTTATAACAGCTTACCTGTAAAATCCTTTTCTTGGAGTACATCACGGGACACAGAGCGACATAGTCATTACTAATGGGTTATATAGATACCGTCAGGTGCTGGCACTGGCAACTTCCAAAACCGGAAGTACCCTCCCCTATATAAGCCCCTCCCATCCGGGAGCACCTCAGTTTTGTAGCAAAGCAATAAGTGTCCCTAAAGAGGGGCGGGAGCTCTGTGTCCCGTGATGTACTCCAAGAAAAGGATTTTACAGGTAAGCTGTTATAAAAATCCTATTTTCTTTCTCGTACATCACGGGACACAGAGCGACATAGTCATTACTAATGGGATGTCCTAAAGCAATGCCAAATGAGGGGGGGGATACACCATAAATAAGCTGAGCGCTATCAGACATGAGGATCTTTTGCGGCCTGCAACACACTGCGCCCAAAGGCGACATCCTCCTGACTTCTAACGTCCACCTGGTAGAACCTAGTAAACGTGTGTACTGAAGACCATGTTGCGACCTTACAGATTTGAGCCAGGGAGGCCTGGTGATGCGCTGCCCATGAAGTTCCAACTGCTCTCGTGGAGTGCGCTCTAACTTTGAACGGAGGCGGTCTCCTTCTCAAGCCATAGGCTTGCATAATGACCTGTTGAATCCACTTGGCTAAAGTAGATTTTGACGCTGCCTGACCCTTTCTGGGGCCTTCCGGCAGAATAAACAAAGTATCCGTTCTGCGAATCTGAGCAGTGGCTTTTAGATAAGCTTTAACTGCTCTTACTACATCCAAAGAATGCAATAACTTTTCCTCTACCGAACTAGGTTTGGGGAAAAAAGAAGGAAGAACCACATCTTGGTTCAAATGAAAACCTTGATACCACCTTAGGAAGAAAGGCTGGATGAGGACGTAACACTACTCTGTCCTTATGGATAACCAGATATGGCTCCCTACAGGACATAGCTGCTAATTCCGACACTCTTTTAGCCGAACAAATGGCTACTAGAAAAAACAATTTCCTGGTGAGAAGAACCAAGGAAATATGCTGTAATGGTTCAAATGGTTGTTTCTGTAGAACCGACAGAACCAGGTTTAGATCCCATGGACATATGGGAATATTAACCGGAGGACTAATACGCATCACTCCTTATCTAAAGGCTTTGACTAGTGAATGCGAAGCCAAGGGCCTTTGAAAAAATATTGACAAGGCCGAAAACTGACCTTTGATAGTACTCAAGGCAAGCTTCCTATCTACAGCCCACTGTAGGAAGTCCAGACTCCTACCTATTACGTACTTATGTGGATGCCATTTCTTGGCCTCACACCACGCGATGTACGCCTTCCAGATTCTATAGTAGATCTGCCTGGATACCGGCTTCCTGGCATTGATCATGGTAGATACCACAGGATTAGAGAGCCCTCTCTTTTTAGAATGTGGGCTTCAATAGCCAGGCCGTCAAACCTAGGGCTGGTAAGGAAGGGTGGTATATCGGTCCTTGCGAAAGCAGGTCCGGACGACGTGGGAGAGTCCAAGGACTCCCCACTGACATTTTACAATCTCCGCGTACCACGCTCTTCGGGGCCACGCTGGAGCCACCAGAATCACTGGTTTCTTTTCTACCCTGATTCTGCGGAGTAATCGAGGTAACCATTGTGGCGGTGTGAATGCATATATCAGCTTGAACTGATCCCAAGGGAACACTAGGGCATCCGAGCCGCAAGCTAGGGGATCCCTTGTCCGAGAGACAAACCTGTCCACCTTTGCGTTGAATCTGGATGCTAGAAGATCTACATCCGATGTTCCCCACCGCTGACATATTGTCCTGAAAACCTCGGGGTGAAGGGACCATTCCTCTGGGCATAATTGCTGGCGACTTAGAAAGTCCGCCTTCCAATTCTCCACTCCTGGAATGAATACCGCAGATATGGCTGGGACATATCTTTCTGCCCATTTCAGGATGTAATTTACTTCCCTCTGGGCTGCACGACTCCTGGTGCCCCCCTGATGATTGATATATGCCACTGCTGTGGCATTGTCTGATTGAATTCTGACAGGGGACCCTTGGAGTTTGGATGTCCATGCTACTAGGGCATACCGGGCTGCTCGTATCTCTAAGAGATTGATGGGCAGGGCCTTTTCTGCATCCGACCATCTGCCCTGGAGAGACCATTGCTCCAGTACTGCTCCCCAGCCTATAAGGCTGGCATCTGTAGTGACCACCTTCCAAGAAATCGGACTGAAGGATTTCCCTTTTTCCAGATTCTGGGGAACCAACCACCAACGGAGGCTCTTGCGAACGGAAGGGGACAAGGACATTGTAAGTCTAGGGCCTGAACTTTGTTGTTCCAGGCTGACAGTATGGCCCCTTGCAAATTCCTTGAATGGAATTGACCGTAGGGTACTGCTTCGAATGATGCCACCATTTTTCCCAGCAGCCTCATGCACAGGCGTATGGACGGCTGTCTTTTTTGTACCCACTAAGTGGATCAAATCTTTCAAAGACAACACCTTTCCTCGAGGCAAGAATATTTTTCTATGGCCTGAATCCAACCTTAGCCCCAAGTATTCCAGACTTTTGACTGGTTTTTAGGGCTGACTTGTCTCGGTTGATAATCCAACCGTGAGATTCCAGATACTTGATTGTCTTGTGAACGACCACGTCTAGTTTTTTCACTGAGTGGTCTATCAGCAACAAGTCATCTAGATATGCCATTATCATTACACCTTGTGTTCTTAGATTGGCCAATAAAGGGCCAGAATTTTTGTAAACACTCGTGGTGCTGTGGCCAAACCGAAGGGTAAGGCTCTGAACTGAAAATGGCGCCCTTCTACTGCAAAGCGTAGAAATTTTTGGTGGACTGGAAAGATGGGAATGTGCAAATAAGCATCTTTGATGTCGATCGTGGCTAACCAATCCTCCCCTTGTAGGGCAGTGGCCACCGATCGGATCGACTCCATCGGAAAGTCCTGATATACAGGAATTTGTATAGCCCTTTTAGAACTAATATGGGCCTCCCGTCCGCGTTTGCTTCGGGACTGTAAAGAGGTTTGAGTAAAACCCGAACCCTCATTCTTCCAGGGGAACCTCCATAATTACTCCTTGGAGCAATAGTTGTTCTAGTGCCAACAGGAGGGACTCTCTCTTCCGGGGATCCCTTGGCACGTTTGACCTCAAAAATGGGAAAGGAGGAGAGTCTTTTAACTCCAAACTGTATCCCAAACCTACTGCGGAGAGCACCTATCTGTCTTGATCGTGTCCCGCCAGGTCTCTTGCGAACAACTGGAGTCCTCCCCCCACCGACTGAGTGGGGGCTTCAATGAATTTAACTTTGGGGGAGGTTTTGTACCTCCCCTGACCCAGGGTTTCTCATTACCCTGCTACTGTCCCTGTTTTTTACCCCCGGGATCTGACCGAGGAGGCCGTCGGAACTGTTACACAGCCGATGCCCCAGGGACTGGAGAAGCAGGCCTCTTAAAGAGGGACCTCTAACTCTGCTTTTAACCGGCAAGAGCGTATTTTTACCGCTGGAAATTTTCTGGATATATTTGTCCAGATTTTCCCTGAATAAGCGTTCACCATGAAATGGGACGCTAACCAGCCATTCTTTACAGGGAGCTTCAGCAGACCAGTTTTTGAGCCATAGGAGCCTACGCATATGTACTATAGACAGCGTAAGGCGGGAGGCCTGATGGACTGAATCCTCTATGGCGTCAACCGCAAAGCCTAAGGCTCTAGGTAGATCAGCTAGGGCAAAGCCTGCTGATCTGTCAAGTCCCTCAAGACCTGTTTCAACTGATCCTTCACTGCTTAGCAGACCCCAATAGCTGCTACTGCTGGTTGTATCACCAAGCAGATTTTCATAAGGACTCCAATCTTTTATCTATTGGGTTCTTGAACATTTGGACATTATCCACTGGACATGTCAGTGATTTATACATACAAGAGATGGCTGCGTCCACTGTAGGGACCTTCCATTTTTTTTTTTTTTTTTGATGAACTTATCCTCCATGGGATAGACCACCGGAAATCTCTTGGGGGAATAAATATTTTCTCAGGACGTTCCCCAATCCTGGTAAATGAGCCCTTTCAGTAAAGGGTGAAGTGGAAAAGAACAAACAGTCTGGGGGCTTCTAGCGACCCCAACGAGGATACAGTAGTGGTTGATGGTTCCGCAAGGTGCATTTTTAAATGCTGATCAGACCATGTTAGTCAGAGACTGAACCCATAATCTTTCAGCTTGAGATGCTGAGAAAAGGTTCCCCCACTGTTGATTCCTCTATAACAGAATCAACCTCATCCTGATCCCCTTCAGGCAGGTCGATCCCTGTATGGGACTGTTGCTCTGCTAACAGGCACTCTGAAGGAGGAGACGGAGATCGGGCGTGCTTTCCCTGACAGGGAGGCAGCGATAAATGTTGACAATCTCTCTCTAATCCTCCCAGAGCTGAGGAAAAAACCTCCTCTGTTACATACACAGGAGCAGGTGACTGAGGACAGCCACAGTACCAAGTACCCCTGCGGGGTCTCTACGGTCACTTACCTCTGAACTTCAGGGGAGACTGGTGCAGCAGGAGTATGCCCAAGATCCTCCGAGCCCGATGAGACCCCCTTCGCTTCCTGGAAGATTCAGTTCCGGAGCTTCTGGACGGCATATTCCTAAGCCTAAAGCTGAGGTATTCCAGCCGTAATACACCACTTTTACTGAGAATAGTCTAGCACAATTGCTGCTATATCACAGTTGGTGTCTACTAATGTGCCTTTCTAGGGGATGCCAGTATCAACCGCTTGCTGTATGCCTTTAAATGTTGCCAGCTCTGTCTCTGTACTTCATAGCCAGCTCACTACAATATTGTGGTTTTTTTAAACTGCTGGGACGCCCGCACATGCGCAGAAGCGCTGCGGCGCGCACAGAGCGTCATCCCCCAGGCTCCGCCCCCTTTCCCGGCTCACCTCTATATATAGAGGCGCGTGCACGCGCACGCGCGCGGGCACGTGCGCCTTCGGCGCTAATTTCAAATATGGTAACAAGGGACAGGAGCCAGGGCCCCTCTTTGCCGCAGGCCGGGGGATGGACGAGCACTGCAACATGGCAGAGGAAGCAGTTTCCTATAAGAGAACTCACCATCTGCCTGGACTTTGCTCTGCTGAGAAGAAGCTAGTCCACATGACAAGAAAACATTCCACAGCGGCCTCTAGTGGACAAACACAGGTACCGCAGTCTAATATATTAAATATATATATAAAAAAATTTTTTTTTTTTTCTTGACCACCATTAAAAATTATTACATTTTTTTAGTAGTTACAGGCATGCACAGAATTTTGCGGGAATACCATTAGGTAACAGACAGAAAGACAAATTAGGCTTGGGGGTCCCCCAATAGAACCAAGTTCCTGGGGGCCCCCACTTACCTGTTCCCCGCCGCAGGACTTTGTTTGGTCCACAAAAGCCCAAACTTCACCTATCACGGCAGGCATTGTAATCAAACCTTCAGGGACCGGGTTCCCAAGGATTCCACTCCCCTGGACCTGTATAGCACCCTGCACAGAAAACATCTTGGTCGTGGGTATGACCAGAGCTCTGGATCCCAGGGTCCAGCTCTCCTAAGAGAAGCATTACAGGCAAAACCTTGCTCTTCTCTGCAAGGCCCGGGTACCGACCGTTTAGCTATGAAGCTTTTTTGGTCGGATCCGGAATAGCTTACTGAGGCCCAAAAGAACCTGTACGCAAGCTCAGTGAAAAACACATGTTTCTTCTTGGCCAACACCTTAGACACTGGCAAAAAACTGAGGTGCTCCCGGATGGGAGGGGCTTATATAGGGGAGGGTACTTCCGGTTTTGGAAGTTGCCAGTGCCAGCACCTGACGGTATCTATATAACCCATTAGTAATGACTATGTCGCTCTGTGTCCCGTGATGTACGAGAAAGAAAGTCACTCAGCATAACAGGATAGTCAGATAGAACTAACTAGGGTGGGATTTTAAGTGAGGCAATCCCTGGGATTAGCCTCCATCCCCGATATTTTGGAAAAAGGCAACAACTAGAATGGTGGGACTTTAAATGAAGCAACACTGCTGAGTTAAATGTATCAATCAATAAAACATGGTTTAATGGATACAAGGAATACATACATCATGAGATAGCAGAAAACATTATACTGAATAGTAGCAACATAATCATATAGTTAATAATGTATAATTATTAAACAATAGCAATATAATGATTATCTCAACATAAAAAATACTGCACATGAGGTAGGCAGACCAAAATTGTAATGATAATAACATATAAACCATGATAGATAGGTGCATATTGGTAAACTATATAGGTAAAAATGTTAAAACATGATCACTGTGACATCGCATCGTAACAAGCTCTACGTGTTTCGTGGTTGTTGTTACCACTCGTCAGGAGCTGATGCTGGATGTATCTATAAACAAATAAAATGGTCAAATTGGTAAATTGGTAGAAATTATATATCTATAGATATAAGCAATGGTATATAAAGGAGAGGGGAGGGAAACCCCTCCAAACACTCTCATCTCATAATGGTACGCTGGTATAATCTTGGTAATATTAACTATTAAAATGTTGGTTTTTTTTGTTTAGCATAGATAATGTCCTCCCCCGGGAGCTGAGGTGGTATGTACCCAAGGCACAGCGGTGGTAACAGGTATCCAGAAAGTGAGTGTGGATCTCCAGTGAGTGGATTCTACCAATTTACCAATTTGACCATTCTATTTGTTTATAGATACATCCAGCATCAGCTCCTGACGAGTGGTAACAACAACCACGAAACGCATAGAGCTTGTTACGATGCGATGTCACAGTGATCATGTTTGAACATTTTTACCTACTGTATTTTTCGCACCATAAGACGCACCTGACCAGAAGACGCACCTAGGTTTTAGAGGAGGAAAACAAGAAAAAAAATATTCTGAACCAAATTGTGTACTAAAATATTTTCCAGTGCCCATTAAATGCAGCCTGACCATTGCCATAGTAAACGCAGAGGGACCATGCCATAGTAAACGCAGAGGGACCATGCCATAGTAAACGCAGAGGGACCATGCCATAGTAAACGCAGAGGGACCATGCCATAGTAAACGCAGAGGGACAATGCCATAGTAAACGCAGAGTGACAATGCCACAGTAAACGCAGAGTGACCATGCCATCAGTGGTGTATTTAGGTTTTGTGCTGCCCTAGGCCTGACTAAACTTGCGCACCCCCTAATTTAAATATGACCCACCCCTTCCTGTCAAGGCCCGCCATGTCATCTTCATGGGAAGAGGACAGAGGGGACGCTGTGGGAAGAGGACAGAGGGTTGCCGTGGGTGAAGGACAAAGGGACACCCTGGGAAGAGGACAGAGTAACGCCCTGGGAAGAGGACAGAGTAATGCCCTGGGAGAAGGACGCCGTGGGAAGAGGACAGAGGGGACGCAGTGGGAAGAGGACAGAGTAACGCCCTGGGAAGAGGACAGAGTAATGCCCTGGGAGAAGGACGCCGTGGGAAGAGGACAGAGGGGACGCAGTGGGAAGAGGACAGAGGGGACGCCGTGGGAAGAGGACAGAGAGGGACATTGTGGCGGTCAATAAGGCCTAGAGGATATCAGGTTAGGCACTTCCTAATGGCTCAGTCCCTGGGAACAGTAATGAATAATGGCCAACACGCCCTCTTACCAGACCCAGCGAAATCGCAACAGCGTGGCTCTCTGGCGGTGTGGGTACAGCGTGGCTCTCTGGCGGTGCGGGTACAGCGTGGCTCTCTGGCGGTGCGGGTACAGCGTGGCTCTCTGGCAGTGTGGGTACAGCGTGGCTCTCTGGCGGTGTGGGTACAGCGTGCCTCTGGTGGTGCGGGGTACAGCGTGGCTCTCTGGCATTGTGGGTACAGCGTGGCTCTCTGGCGGTGCAGGTACAGCGTGGCTCCCTGGTGGGGCAGGGTACAGCGTGGCTCTCTGGTGGTGTGGGTACAGCGTGGCTCTCTGGTGGTGCGGGGTACAGCGTGGCTCTCTGGTGGTGCGGGGTACAGCGTGGCTCTCTGGTGGTGTGGGTACAGCGTGGCTCTCTGGTGGTGCGGGGTACAGCGTGGCTCTCTGGTGGTGCGGGGTACATTGTGGCTCTCTGGTGGTGCGGGGTACAGCGTGGCTCTCTGGTGGTGTGGGTACAGCGTGGCTTTCTGGTGGTGCGGGGTACAACGTGGCTCTCTGGTGGGGCAGGGTACAGCGTGGCTCTCTGGCGGTGTGGGTACAGCGTGGCTCTCTGGTGGTGCGGGGTACAGCGTGGCTCTCTGGTGGTGCGGGGTACATTGTGGCTCTCTGGTGGTGCGGGGTACAGCGTGGCTCTCTGGTGGTGTGGGTACAGCGTGGCTTTCTGGTGGTGCGGGGTACAGCGTGGCTCTCTGGTGGGGCAGGGTACAGCGTGGCTCTCTGGCGGTGTGGGTACAGCGTGGCTCTCTGGTGGTGCGGGGTACAGCGTGGCTCTCTGGTGGTGCGGGGTACAGCGTGGCTCTCTGGTGGTGTGGGGTACAGCGTGGCTCTCTGGTGGTGCGGGGTACAGCGTGGCTCTCTGGTGGTGCGGGGTACAGCGTGGCTCTCTGGTGGTGCGGGGTACAGCGTGGCTCTCTGGTGGTGTGGGGTACAGCGTGGCTCTCTGGTGGTGCGGGGTACAGCGTGGCTCTCTGGTGCTGCGGGGTACAGCGTGGCTCTCTGGTGGTGTCCCCCAGCAGAGTATTCTCTTTTGCTCCTCTTCAAGTTCTAACACCCCCTCCCTCCCCTCCAGCAGAGTGCTTGCATGCTGGGGGAACTGGTGCCATAAACTCTGCAGGGACTTAATTTCCCATGATGCCCCCAGTGTCTTCTGATTGGTCCTCTGCTGTGGCCAATCATGGGGGGGGAAACAGTGGGCAGGAAGCTGGGTGGCGACCCAACAAATCCAATTAGAGCCGCTCTCTCTTTCTCTTCTCCTTACAGAAAGGGAAGGGGGGCGGCGGGGGAGATATACAGACAGCCCGCAGCTCTCCTCTCCCTGTCACAGCGCCGCTGCTCTATTTGCCAGAGAACTCGGCAGCGGCGCTGTGACAGGGAGAGGAGAGCTGCGGATATCCCCCGCCGCCCCCCTCCCTTTCTGTAAGCAAAAGAGAGAGAGAGAGCGGCTCTAATTCGATTCGCAAAGCCCCTGACACTGCGGCGGGGGGGCGGAGCCAGTGGCGGCGGTCGGGGGATTCCAGAGGCTGTGAGCAAATGGCAGGGGCGGTGCCAGCGACGGCGGGGGGCGGGGCCCCTGTTATGTATTCGGACCATAAGACGCAGGGACATTTTCCCCCATATTTCTGGGGGAAAAAAGTGCGTCTTATAGTCCGAAAAATACGGTATATAGTTTACCAATATGCACCTATCTATCATGGTTTATATGTTATTATCATTACAATTTTGGTCTGCCTACCTCATGTGCAGTATTTATTATGTTGAGATAATCATTATATTGCTACTAACAATAGTGAAGTTCAAGGACTTCTTTCACTATCTCGGCTCTATGGTCTTAATGAATTATCTTTAGCAGATATCACCAAATGTTCAAATGTTACCATATGACATTTATATTAAAAAGGTCAGCAACCACTTTATAAAGTGCGCAGTGCACACACATCCTCAAACAAAAAATAGTAAACTACAACAAGAGAACTTGTCAATTACTGAAGCAGCGCATAGTGGTCATAATAGATATGACAACTCTATCATATGGAAGTCCATAAGAGTGAATCAAGAAATAAATAAATAAAACTCTATATGTATATAAAGCCGCTCAATAGAGTTCTGGTAGCAAGGATAATAATGTCCCAACTGCTAAAGGGGTGGTCTGTGAAGCCTGATAAGCTTCTTATCTCGCTGCAGCTTCCACTGTATTCACAGCCCCACAATCCTCCTTCCTTATAAGAGTTGCCCCTTAGGGGTTCCTACTCACCAGTTGGCTGAAAAAAACAGGCGGTGTAAATCAATCATCCGATCGACCTCCTCCTTTCTGTCACTCTGGAACCTCCAACGCTTCTCCTTACAGCTGGGCAGGTAGATCTCCTGCTACTCACACTGGTTCAAAACGCTGGGTACTCCCCCTGGTTTCCTTCAATAGAAGCTGCTATGGACAGCACCAGAACCAGTTTGATAAACATCTTACACCCTCTCCAAGGCAGCGAGATAAGAAGCTTATCAGGCTTTACAGACCACCCCTTTAGCAGTTGGGACATTATTATCCTTGCTACCAGAACTCTATTGAGCGGCTTTATATACAT
Organism: Rana muscosa; assembly: GCA_029206835.1. NCBI lineage: Eukaryota > Metazoa > Chordata > Amphibia > Anura > Ranidae > Rana > Rana muscosa. The sequence continues at coordinate 246,591,732 of CM055128.1, read as the reverse complement.
ATAGAGTTTTATTTATTTATTTATTGATTCACTCTTATGGACTTCCATATGATAGAGTGGTCATATCTATTATGACCACTAAGCGCTGCTTCAGTAATTGACAAGTTCTCTTACATAGTTACATAGTTACATAGTTAGTCAGGTTGAAAAAAGACACAAGTCCATCCAGTTCAACCGTAAAAAATAAAAATAAAAAAATAAAAATAAACATATATCGTACAATCCCATATACCCAATTCTATACCCACAGTTGATCCAGAGGAAGGCAAAAAAACCCAGAAGAGCATTATCCAATTTGCTACAGCAGGGGAAAAAATTCCTTCCTGATCCCCCGAGAGGCAATCGGATATTCCCTGGATCAACTTTACCTATAAATGTCAGTACCCAGTTATATTATGTACATTTAAGAAAGAATCCAGGCCCTTCTTAAAGCAATCTACTGAGCTGGCCAGAACCACCTCTGCAGGGAGTCTATTCCACATTTTCCCAGCTCTTACTGTGAAAAAACCTTTCCGTATTTGGAGGTCTTGTTGTAGTTTACTATTATATTGCTACTGTTTAATAATTATGCATTATTATTTTTTTATATATTAAACGTTTTTATTGAACACTGTACACATGAAGTATGGCATTACAGGGTATATGGCAATAATAATAACAGAGATCAGATACAAGTACCAATACATTGACATTCACAGATCAGAAAGAGACAGAGTTGGAGCCCAACCCAGAGTAGTATATTTTAGGGACTGCATACGTCAGGATCAACCCGTACAAGTATCAGATACCAAAAGCCACCTGTCCCAAATCTTATTGTATTTATCTGGGCATCCTCTATTGAGATATATAATTTTCTTATAAGGCAAAGTGGCATTCACATCTGCTTTCCACTCAGAGAAACTAGGAGGTGTAGGTCTCATCCAGTGTCTAGCTATAATCTTTTTAGCTGAAAAAAGTGTTTCATGAAGGAACGTTTTAGTGAATTTGTCGGGTTCCGCACTGGGGAAAATACCCAGCAGGCATATTTTTGGGTCAAGGGTTAGGGGGGACCCCATGTCATCATGGAGGAAATCTACTATTTGTTTCCACAAGCTCTGGAGCCGAGGACATGCTCAGATCAGGTGAAAAACGTACCAGCCTCTCGTGTACACATCGCACATTCCGTACTAGTCCCGGGCTTAAAACGAGCCACTCGGAGAGGAGTAAGGTAAGCACGATGTAAAATGTACAGTTGAGATAATCTATCTGAGAGTCTAGGAGAAACGTTCTTGCAGGCATCAAGTGCCTCACTCCACTCCTCATCCTCCAGCGATCCCACATCCCTCTCCCACCTCAGTTTGAGATTGTATGCTAAGGCAGTAGCAGACGGGGTGAGAAGCATGTTGTAGAAGTCAGAGATCAACCTGCGAGGGTCTGAGCTCTTGATCACCGCCATCAGAGTGTTGCGGGTGGGCTGCGGGATGGAGGAGGGAAATTGGGCTCCTATGGCATGACGGAGCTGTATGAATCTATAATGCATGGATCGTGGGAGTGTGTATTGTTCCTGAAGATCTTCAAAGTTTCTAAGGGCCCCATCAGATAGTATGTGGTGTAAATAGAAAATCCCTCTCCTACTCCACACCTCCGTATCAGGAATCAGACGCAGTTCAGTGAGATTTCTATTGTGCCAGAGGGGGGTGAAATCGTTAAAGGGCGGGATCTTGACCTGTTTAGTAGCAATGTCCCAGATTCGTCTGTATTGGTATAGGAGCGACTTACGATCGCCATCAGAGTCACTGCCACTCCTCCCCACAGCAATCGCCACCAAGGGATCAGAGGTGCACTGTACCCATGAAGGACACAGCAGGGCAAGGAATCGGAGTCTATCAGTTTTGTCTATATAATAAAGCTGAGATAACTGGGCCGCAAGGTAATAGAAGTCTAGGTCCGGAAGGGCTGTTCCACCTAAGTCTGTAGGGTTTTTAAGTGCTTTCCAGGCCAGTTTATGTCTATTACCACCCCACACAAAAGACTTAAGCAGGGATTCGAGTAATTTAAAATATTTCAGGGGTATGAAGATAAGTGAGTGCCAAAGCATATAAAGCATTTTAGGCAAGAGAATCATTTTTACAATATTCACCCGGCCCCATACTCCCGAGTCCCAAAGGTAGTCTGGCCCACACCTGAATTTTGGACTTCAGTAAAGTAAACAGGGGTTCTATATTCAGGGCAATATAGTCGGCTGGAGACCTGGATACAGAGACTCCCAAGTACTTAATCTGGCTGACCCGCTGTACCTGCAGGTGATCCTGCAGGGCAGGGGGGGAAACTGTCAATGGGCAAAATTTGGGACTTATCCCAGTTTATTTTGAGGCCAGAAAAGGACCCAAAACGTTCTATGGTCTGTAACGCAGTATGTAAGGAAGTGTCGGAGTCTGCTAAATAAAGTAACGTGTCGTCCGCATATAAACACATTTTTTCTACCAGGGATCCCAAGCCAAGGCCACGTATCCTGGGGTCATTCCTAATGGAGACTGCCAAAGGCTCGGCCGCTAGAGCATAGAGCAAGGGGGACAGAGGGCACCCTTGTCTAGTGCCCCTGGTCAGGTCAAATAGAGTAGACGTCCAACCATTGGCAACAACCTTGCCCCTCGGGGCTTGGTATAGGATCTGGACCCATCTGATGAAGCTCGGACCAAAGCCGAACCCACGCAGACAGCCCCACAAGTACCTCCACTCCACTGAGTCGAAGGCCTTGGCTGTGTCCAAGGCCACCACCACCACCACCCGAGAGCCAGCCTCTGTATGCACCACCTGTAGATTGATATAAAGCCTTCTAAGGTTGAACGAAGTGTTGCGGCCTGGCATAAAGCCGGCCTGGTCTGTATGAATGAGACTCAGAATCACTTGGTTCAAGCGTAGAGCCAAAATTTTTGCCAGGATTTTTATGTCAACCTGCAGGAGAGATATAGGCCTATATGACTCTGGCAAACTCAGGTCCTTTCCCGGTTTAGGTATAAGCACTATGGTAGCCTCTCTCATAGAGGGGGGGAGGACAGCAGTCTCAAAGAGGTAGTTATATATCGCAAGGAGCCTAGGAACAAGGATTTCACTGTATTGCGAGTAGAATTCAATAGGCAGACCGTCAGAACCTGGGGCTTTAGAGTCGTGGAAGCTGGCAATTGCCACAACCACTTCATCTGAGGTGAAGGGTGACTCTAGGGTGACTAACTGTTCGTCCATCAGTTTCGGGAAGTCAATTCCTGCAAGTAATTCTGTCAACTGGTCATCTGTGCCGGACGACTGGGAAGTGTATAGTTGGCTGAAAAAAATCTCGGAATCGGTTAGATACCGTTCGTGGGTCAGAGATCACACCACCATCGGGGTCAGTGAGTGAAATAACAGTTGGGGGCCTATCTTCTCTATGAACCATGTAAGCTAATAGTTTACCCGCTTTTTCCCCCTATTCGAAGAACTTCTGTTTAGCAAAAAACTATTTACGTCTGGCAGCCTCATATTGGATCTGGTCTACCACCCTGGACTGAAGTTTAAGAAGGTCAGCATGCACTGGGGAGGGGTCAGCTATAAAGGATCCTTCAGTGGCCGACAGATCAGATAGAGCCCTGTCCAATGCAGCTGCTGAATCAGCCTTAAATCTATTAATGCGTGCGGATAGAACCATACGGGCATGTAACTTAAAGGTTTCCCAGACCACATCTGGAGGAGCAGACGTATCGTTATCTGCAAAAAAATCGGTCCAGGCACAGGTAAGTTCATCATCCTCCGACAACAGAGATAGCCAAAACGGGTTCAATCTCCAAGAGGGCGGAGGTTTATCCAGTGGCATTGATAAAGTGATCCAGTACGGACTATGATCCGAGAGTAGCCTAGGGGAGAACCCCGCTTCTAGTAAGCGGGGTGCAAATACAGTAGATACAAGAATCGAGTCAATACAGGACATGGTTCAATGGGACGCTGAAAAGCATGAGTAAGCTCTGGCTTGGGGTAACTTTTACCGCCAGGTGTCAGTGAGGCTAAAGGCAGAGATAAGTCTGGAGAGCCTAGAGCTCGTCGGGGCAGTGCCACCCGGCGGTGCTGGCTGAGGCCTATCAAGGCTAGGATTCAGGGTAGCGTTGAAGTCCCCCAGCCAGATCGCCTGTGTCGGAGGATGACGAGACATAAACAACAGACTCTCAGAAACAATAACAGAATTAAATGGTGGGGGGATATGTATAGCCAGAAGCAGTAATGGTTCACCATAAATTTTAACTGAAAGGAACACGTAGAGGCCCTGTGGATCAGAATGCACATCACACAACTCAAAGTGGACCGCCTTGGCGACCAACACCGAGACCCCGCGAGCCTGGGTAGAGTAGGTTGAATGGTATGCCCACCCCACCCAGGGCCGCCGGAGCGCCATCTGAAGCCGCCCATCCACATGCGTCTCCACCAGCACTATTATGTCAGCTCTTTGTTTTTTGAGAAGTGCAAATACCGCGGACCTTTTTACCTTGTGCCCCAGTCCCCGGACATTCCAGGTAAGTAGCTTTAGTGTGGCCATCTAAGAAACCGGCGGACAAGCAATGAGCCAAGGGCTACCCAGCCCACCCAACTCAAGCACACAGTGTATAACATATCCAACCTGTCAAGCTGTATACATATAGTGGTACATTGTAAATGAAAAATATGAAGGTGTTGCATGCAGTAAAAAAATAAAGTCCTCAAAAATATACATGTATTGCCGTGTAGAAAACCCATACAAACTAAACCCACCCCCCACCCCACCCTGCACCCACCCCAACTGGTGCGGGTATTACCCAAAACAGAACTTAGAGGAGCAACTAGATAAGTGCCGAAGTAACAAAAGGGGCCACAAGATGTTGAAGGCGTTTGAGAAGCCTGGGGCCACAGATCCAGGGGAGTCACTAGCCAATAACAGATGACTAACCACAACCATCCCCAGACTCGGGGGAGGGCTGACCAGAGATGCAGACCCACCTGGATCCTTCCGACACAAGAATTATTGTCATTGCTGAGGGGGCGACTAATCGCTGCAAAGAACAGTCAAAAAGTGTAGGATCATAGGTGCTCCAAGTATAAGTCCCTATCAATAGTGATGATGAGGAATGTAGGCCATCAGACCAAAGGATGAGTGGGACCAATTCGCCATAGGAGGGGAAGAGTAATTTTAGAGTGGAAAGGGGGGGAGAGCCGACCTCTAAAGAGGTCCTGAGCAAAATATCCAAGGAAGGGGCCGTATAGAGGGGGGGCAGGGGAGAGGGCACATACCGAACACTCCAGGTATAGGAGACATCACAGGGGTCTTTATGCAGGAGGGTTTCAGGATACGGGATACACGGTGGAGGACCACTTATTCAGCTGCACGTCTGGAGGGGTCTGGACGCTCAAGCCAGGCAATAACATCAGTCGGATCTTCAAAGAAAAAGACCCGGCCGTCCCTTTCCACCCTGAGGCGCGCCGGGAACAGCATGGAGTACTTGAGATGCTTGATCTTGAGCCTCTTCTTGGCCTCGGTGAAGCCCTGGCGGCGGCACTGCAATCAGGGAAGATTGCAATCCTGGAGTTGCCCAGCTCGATGTTGCCCTTCTCTCTAGCCATTTGTAGCACCGCATCCCAGTCCTTAAAATTTAAAAACTTAGCAGTAAATGTGCGGGGGGAGCCCCCTGCGGAGGAGCCCTAGCCGGCATGCGGTGTGCTCTTTCCACTGTAAGGATAGGGGAGAAGGCCTCACGGCCATAAGTGGTAATAAGAAGCTGTTCCAGAAAAGTGGTAGGGTCTCTCCCTTCCGTTCCTTCCGGCATTCCAATGAAACGGAGATTACACCTCCGAATCCTGTTCTCCATCTCATCCTGCTTCTGTGCAAGCTGGGAGAGATGGAGCTGCATGCGCTCGGAGCCCGCCTGGAGTGGAGGTATGGCGTCTTCCACATCGCTGATGCGAGTCTCGGCCTCCGTGACCCTCTCTCGTAGCTTCTGAAAATCCTGCCGCATAAGAGAAATATCTACCTTAACTTCCTCGATTTGGAAAGTGAGCGAGGTGCGGCAAAAGGTGATAGCTTCCAGGAGCTTCTCAGTGTCTCAACCTGGCGCAGCCTGGTCAGAGCACGAGGCGTCGCCATCTTCCCCAGGAGTGTCCTTGTCCTGGCGGCGATATTGATCCAGCTTGACGATGGCAGCGCTCTGCACTTTCGGCGGAGACATACCAGGATGTGTGCTAGCTCTTGCCGCAGTCGACTGGGGTCTGTCAGGATGCTTTAGGGTAGCAGGATCAGCGAATTAGCAGGATTAATGTACGGAGCTCTTCTCTCTTGCGTCCTACTCCATTCCCTGTCAGGCCACGACCCAATAATTATACATTATTAACTATATGATTATGTTTCTACTATTCAGTATAATGTTTTCTGCTATCTCATGATGTATGTATTCCTTGTATCCATTAAACCATGTTTTATTGATTGATGCATTTAATTCAGCAGTGTTGCTTCATTTAAAGTCCCACCATTCTAGTTGTTGCTTTTTTCCAAAATATCGGGGATGGAGGCTAATCCCAGGGAATGCCTCACTTAAAATCCCACCCTAGTTAGTTCTATCTCACTTTATCGGGGATGGAAGCACACTGCTATACCTTTGTTTACCATCTGTGACTACTCTGGCCAATTTGCTTCTTTATTAGACATGTGCGATTAGTTTCGTACGAATCAAAAATTCGTCCGAATTTTTCGAAATTCGTACATTTGTACGAATCCGAATTACAAATTTTTTCGAATACGAATTCTGTACGAAATACGAAATTTCGAAAAATTTGTACGAAATTTTGTATCCAAATTATCCGACTCCAAACTACCAAATAAGACATGAAAATTCGACAAAGCGATAGGTAAATAATTTTTGGTCGAATGTGACTAACCTTAACTCTATTAGTCCAAGATTATTCTACATAGAGAGAAAAGATTTGACATAGAGAGAAAAGATTCGACATTATAGAGAGAAAAGATTCGACATTATAGAGGGAAAAGATTCCACATTATAGAGAGAAAAGATTTGACATTATAGAGAGAAAAGATTGCTGCTGGAATTGGGTGGGGGAAGTACATTTCCGGTCGAATCATTCGTTCGTTCCTATTCGACATTATAGAGAGAAAAGATTCGACATTATAGAGAGAAAAGATTGCTGCTGGAATTGGGTGGGGGAAGTACATTTCCGGTCGAATCATTCGTTCGTTCCGGTCGAATCGTTTGTTATACGTGTCGTACAAAATTCGTATTTCGTATCGAATCCGAATTGAATTCCGTACACGAATTACGAATTACGATTTTTTTAAATACGAAACGGAACGGAACAGAACAAAACAAATTTTTCGACGTCTCCCATGTCTATTCTTTATTACCTCCTACCATCTAGGGGCCACTCCCTGCTACTGGGGAGGGATGTTTCCTCTTATCCCTGGGAGCTGCGACTCCTACCGGGGCCTACCCTTCCCCTCCCCATGCGTGGGGGGCAGGACAGTCACCCGCTATGAGTCGACGCCACGCCGACGTATCTTACGCATGACGTCAGTCATGATGTCATGACGCCGACACGTCTTATTCCAGCTCGCGTGTCCCACGAGGAGGACCAGACGCCACATCACTGAGCGGCAGCAGCTGCTTAGGTGGCATCGCCGCCCTCCTCTAATTCACGCTACGTGACGTTGGTGGTTCACCTCTGGCACACGGTTAGTATCTCCCCTCACCACGCACTGGATCAATACCCTGGCTCAGTTCACTTACCATTCACTATTATTCACCATGGATTACCCTCTTCCTCACTTTCCCAGATATATGCTGGGTCATCTCATCTTTCTATTGTCACGTTTATCACTTTGGTGATTGTCACCTTCCTTTAGGTCTATTACACCTAGTTATTTATTTATACATTCACACTGGTGTGGCTTCTTCTTCAGTATATTGGCTGTATGATTCACTTATTGTCAATACCTTTTTACTGTTACAGCTATTATGAAAATAATATTCCAACTTTACGCTACCAAGCTACAATCATACAGACTACAGCCAATCACTGGAGATCCACACTCACTTTCTGGATACCTGTGCCTTCGGTTCATACCACCTCAGCTCCCGGGGGAGGACATTATCTATGCTAAACAAAAAAAACAAAAAAAAAACATGTTAATTGTTAATATTACCAAGATTATACCAGCATACCATTATGAGGTGAGAGTGTTTGGAGGGGTTTCCCTCCCCTCTCCTTTATATACCATTGCTTATATCTATATATATAATTTCTACCAATTTACCAATTTGACCATTCTATTTGTTTATAGATACATCCAGCATCAGCTCCTGGCGAGTGGTAACAACAACCACGAAACGCGTAGAGCTTGTTACGATGCGATGTCACAGTGATCATGTTTTAACATTTTTACCTATATAGTTTACCAATATGCACCTATCTATCATGGTTTATATGTTATTATCATTACAATTTTGGTCTGCCTACCTCATGTGCAGTATTTATTATGTTGAGATAATCATTATATTGCTACTGTTTAGAGTTGAGCGGACACCTGGATGTTCGGGTTCGACGGGTTCGGCCGAACTTCGGAAAAAGTTTGAGTTTGGGACCGAACTTGACCCGAACTTTACCCCGAGCCCGAATCCCATTGAAGTCAATGGGGACCCAAACTTCTGAGGACTAAAAAGGCTCTAAAAAAGTAATGGAAAGGGCTAGAGGGCTGCATGGGGAGTGCTCTGCAAACAAATGTGGATAGGGAAATAACTTAAAATAACATAAAAAAAAATAAAAAAATATGCTGGAGGCCCCCTTTTCAGCAGAAGAGGTACAGGAAGTCATTAAGAAACTCAGAGACTCAACGTCACAATGCCACACATATGGTGGGAATGCCCCAGAATACGCCATTTCTGGAAAAAATTATTAAATTTAATGGATAAGCTAGTGGGAAAATAAAATACTTTGAAATAAAAATGTAGCAGGGTGCTAAATTTAAGGGAAGTGTTTGAGTGGTAAATAGGCTCAAACACCCTAATTCTGTAGGATTCATGGAACATTTTGTCCTCAGGGGACAGTATTGGTGTGCAGTTCCCTGCGGCCTACAGGTGGTGCTGCCATGGTAGGCTAGGATTGAACCGCTGATACAGTGCTGTGCCTTTTGTGTACCCTCTTGGCAGTAGTACAGCGGGGCGGGGAACCTGCTGTGCATGCCGGGAGAGGATATAAAAGGGGCAGACGCCTCCTGATCGGGGTCCGAGCCCCAGGCACCTTTGGCCTGGGGGCTGATTTCCAGTGGGGTCCGCGCCCAGGTGCCTTCGGCCTGGGTGCATGTGTTCCTGTTCCATCTCGGGCATCTTTAGCCTGGGGTGAGGTACTATCCTGGAGTTCCTGCTGCCCCGGGTATGGAGGCCTAGGGGCGGGAGTAAAGCCTGGGGTCCAGAGCCTTCGTCTGGAGTCCGCTAAGGGTCGAGGAGTCTTTGGGTGCTGCCTCGTGTAGGGGACCCTGTTCCAGGGAAGGGAGGAACCTTCCGATGGCCCGATGCTGGAGGCACGGTGAAGGAAGGGTCTGTTGACTCCCTGGAGAGATGTCTTCCCCTTGATATGGGCTAGTTCTTAGAAGGAGAAGCTCAAGGTCATCCTGACTGTATCGGAGGCCTTATTCACCCGACCCGTGGTAGGGGCCTTATACACCCTGGTCTGTGGCAGAGACCAAAGTTCTCCAGGTCCGTGGCAGGGGCCTTGTACACCCGGTCTGTGGCATAGACCAACCTCTTTTGTTTGAGAAACCTAAGCAGTGAAGTGAATGTGCTACGTTTGTGCCTGGACCTCCTCCACACCTTAAGCTGTCCTGTTTCTTTGCTCTAACCTTTTCTATCCGAGTACAGTTTATTTTGCCATGAGAGAATAAACTCAGAGTTGTAGTTTCAGCTGGTGTGGACATTGACTTTACTGGGAATTCAAGGACTTGCCTCTACCTACAGTAGAGGTGAGAATCATCCTCTGGAGTAGTTTTGACTCCGGCTGTGGACACGGCCCGTCAAGTACACCGCTCATCTTCTTTATACAGGAGGGTACGGGCTGGTAGTTCGGTGCGCCTTTTTCCCTCCTGCGAGGAGCCAACAACATAAAGGCAGGTAAGGGGGAAAGGATCTGTGCGCTACAAAAAAATAAAATAAAAATTATAATTTTGACCTAGGAGGACAAGGTCCATATGGAGTAGGAGGTTGAGGTGGCGGTGGATGTGGCTGTGAAGGTGGAAGCGGCGGTGGAGGAGGACGAGGTAGCCAACACTGGTTCAAAAATAAAACAATGGCTGGGTAAGGCCGGTGATGTGTCGAATTCTGTCTCCCATCGGATAGTGTCCACCCTGTACTGCGCTTGCTCAGTACGTAGGACAAGGGGATTTCGAAAATCTCACAAGACAAACGGTGCCTGCGTGGTGAGTCCAGGTTCAAGCCACACCATCCAAGGTTCAAGCCGAGCCAAGCGAGGCCGTGCCCGAAGCGTGGTGATCGAAGCGAGCCCGTGAGGGGCCCTGTTACTATGTGCTACCGTATGTCCACTTGGATGGTGGGGCTTGAACCTGCACTCACGGCGCAGGCGCCGTTCATCTTCGGAGATTTTGTGAATCCTACAATTATTTTTTTAGGATAGCACAGTAGAAGAAAAATATATAGAAATTGTTTAGTTCACACAGCTCCAGATATGCAGAAAACACTGCAAAATATTTTTTGTGGCCTAAATGGGTGTTTTTGGAAGAGCAAACACACCCACAGTACGTAAACGCTGTATCTAACAGCTACAGAACTACAGAGAATGCTATTCAAAAAAAATGTTTTTGTCCTACAATTATTTTTTTAGGATAGCACAGAAGAAGAAAAATATATAAATTGTTTATTTCACACACCTCCAGATATGCAGAAAACACTGCAAAATATTTTTTGTGGCCCTAAATGGGTGTTTTTGGAAGAGCACAACACACCCACAGTACGTAAACGCTGTATCTAACAGCTACAGAACTACAGAGAATGCTATTCAAAAAAAATGTTTTTGTCCTACAATTATTTTTTTAGGATAGCACAGAAGAAGAAAAATATATAAATTGTTTATTTCACACACCTCCAGATATGCAGAAAACACTGCAAAATATTTTTTGTGGCCCTAAATGGGTGTTTTTGGAAGAGCACAACACACCCACAGTACGTAAACGCTGTATCTCACAGCTACAGAACTGCAGTTTTTTTGGAACAGCACAATACAAGAAAAATATATAAATTTGTAAATCTCACACTTGTATATATGCAGAAAACACTGCAATGTTTTTTTTTTGCCCTAAATGGGTCTTTTTGCAAGAGCACAATACACCCACAGTATGGAAACGGTGTATCTCACACCTACAGCAATACAGAAAATGCTATTAAAAAAAAAGTTTTTGCCCTAAAAACAATTATTGGGATAAGCACAATACAAGAAAAATATATAAATTTGTAAATCTCACACTTGCATATATGCAGAAAACACTGCAATTTTTTAGTTATTTTTTGCCCTAAATGGATCTTTTTGCAAGAGCACAATACACCCACAGTATGGAAACGGTGTATCTCACATCTACAGCAATACAGAAAATGCTATTAAAAAAAAGTTTTTGCCCTAAAAAAAAGTTTTGGGAACAGCACAATCCAAGAAAAATATATAAATTTGTAAATCTCACACTTGTATATATGCAGAAGACACTGCAATTTTTTTTTTGCCCTAAATGGGTCTTTTTGCAAGAGCAAAATACACTCACAGTATGGAAACGGTGTATCTCACACCTACAGCAATACAGAAAATGCTATTAAAAAAAAAGGTTTTGCCTTAAATTTTTTTTTTGGATAAGCACAATATAAGAAAAATATATAAAATTGTAAATCTCACACTTGCATATATGCAGAAAACACTGCAATTGTATTATTTTTTTGCCCTAAATGGGTCTTTTTGCAAGAGCACAATACACCCACAGTATGGAAACGGTGTATCTCACACCTACAGCAATAGAGAAAATGCTATTAAAAAAAACGTTTTTGCCCTAAAAAAATTTTGGGGAATAGCACAATACAAGAAAAATATATACATTTCTAAATCTTACACTTGCATATATGCAGAAAACACTGCAATTTTTTTTTGTTGCCCTAAATGGGTCTTTTTGCAAAAGCACAATACACCCACAGCATGGAAACGGTGTATCTCTCAATGTAACATATGCAGTGCTGGTGCACTGAGCTTGCAGATAAAGATAGATTTTCTCTGACACTGGGCTCATGGCAGTATAAAAAGACTGTGCACTGCAACACAAACAGGTAAACCTATGCAGATCGCTGAGTTATTAGATCTCTGAATCTGGACTCCTATATAAATCTCTCTCCCTGAAAGCACCATCAGGAGACTTCCCCTACACTGTCTCTCTATCTTTTCTGTCAGATTGCAGAATCAGGACTAACTCATGTATTTCAATCTCTCCCCAATAAGCAACAGCAGCCCTATCCTGTCTAAAGCAGAGTGACGTGCTGTGCTGTGTGCCTCTAGCTTATATAGAAGCTGGGTCACATGCTGCACACATGCTGCACTGGCCAATCACAGCCATGCAATTAGTAGGCATGGCTATGATGGCTTCTAAGGGCACACCAGCTAAACAAAAGGTGATTGGCTGCCCCCTGAAGCTTTTCTAAATGCGCCATTACATCGCCGAACACCGGACCCAAACCTGAACATACACGCAATTGTTCTGGTTCGGGTCCGGTGCCCAAAAACTCGAATGTTCGGTACGGACCCGTATTTACAGTTCAGGCTCGCTCAACCCTACTACTGTTTAATTATACATTATTAACTATATGATTATGTTGCTACTATTCAGTATAATGTTTTCTGCTATCTCATGATGTATGTATTCCTTGTATCCATTAAACCATGTTTTATTGATTGATGCATTTAACTCAGCAGTGTTGCTTCATTTAAAGTCCCACCATAACAGGATAGTCACTTAGGATCAGCATAGGCAGTCTTGAAGGGATCTCACATTAAAAAAAAATATTCGGTTACATCAGCATCAGGTGCTTGGTAGCTGGTGATCCAAGACTGATTCATTTTTATGAAGGTCAGCCGATCGACCGAGTCGGTGGACAGGCGCAGCCTGGGATCGGTTACAAAGCCTCCAGCAGCACTGAATGTGCGTTCCGAAAGAACGCTGGATGCAGGACAGGCCAGTAGCTCAATTGCATACTGTGCAAGCTCTGGCCAGTGATCCATTCTTAAGACCCAGTAACCCAGAGGATTTTTGGTGGGAAAGGTGTCCAAATCTGATCTTGCCCCTAGGTATTCCTGCACCATGTAAAACAGATGCTGGCGATGGTTGCTGGAACCGATCATACCTTGGGGCTGCGGACTAAAAAATTGTCTGAACGCATCGGTCAGACGGCCACCTTCTCCACCGCTCCTTCTGTGACTGACCGAAGCCTCAGCAACACGTTGTCCAGGACCAGGAATTTGTAACCTCCCAGGCTCTGGAAACACGTTGCACAAACCTTTCTGCAAGGCCTCCCAAAGATGTTTCATCCTCTGCTCCCTCTGCGACGGCTGGATAAGGTCCGCAACCTTACCCTTGTAACGTGGATCAAGGAGGGTTGCCAGACAGTAATGATACCTCTCCTTGATACCACGAATACGAGTATCCTTTTGCAGGCTTTGCAGGATCAGGGAGGCCATGCAGAAGTTTGCTGAGGCATTCGGTCCGGAGTCCTCTGGGTCACTAAGGACGACATGATCCGCAGCCACCTCCTCTTAGTCACGTACAAGTCCATGGGTTTCTGGGGACTGTAAATGATCCCTTGAAGACTGCTGCTGATGCTGAGTGCTAGGCTCCACCTCCATGCTGACACAATCCTCCTCCTCTTCCTGTGTGATCGGCGGGCCCGCAGGAACACTGTCTGGATAAAAGGGGCCTTGAGAGGTAAGGACTCCTCCTCTTCCTCCCTCTGTTCTGCCTCAAGTGCCCTGTCCATTATTCCACGAAGCGTGTGCTCCAACCGGTGTACAAGAGGGACAGTGTCACTGATGCATGCACTGTCACTGCTTACCATCCTCGTGGCCTCCTCAAATGGTGACAGGACAGAGCATGCATCCCTGATCATGACCCAGTGGCGTGGCAAAAAAAAACAAGCTTCCCTGACCCTGTCCTTGACACATACCTGGACGGAGTCTGAAGTGACAAGGTCAGCCTCTCTTGTATCTCCGGTCCTGGTCCCGCTGAGAGTGGAGACAGGAGGAACCAAGGGATGGGAGGAACACGAGTGCCTGCAGATGTAGGCCAAGAAGCCTGAAGCAAATGATACGACTCATCTGTCACAGATGCATTCAATCGCTGACCCATGTACCCTGTTTGGCTCAAGTCCTTAACTTGGTGGTGCAGCGGTTCTTGGGAAGGTACCCGGGCTTACAGGAGGTCCTGAGGCAGGCCAGGAAAGTCTGTGTGCATTTACGCCGGTCATATAATGCCAGTGCTCAGCTGGCTGACCTACAAAAGGAATACAACCTGCCCAAGAACCGCCTAATCTGTGACATGCCCACCAGGGGGAACTCAACGTTGGCCATGCTGCAGCGGCTGCACACGCAGCAGAAGGCCATCAATGAGTGCCTGTGCGACCATGGCACCAGGACTATAAGGGATCTGTCAGCGGGCTCTGGGCGCACGAGCGCACGCACATGCGCACAAGGAACTCAGCGGATTGCGGACGCGCCAATGCGCTTGCGCAAAGAACCGTGCACGTCCACGCTGCCCTTTTGGCGCCAGACAGCCTATTTAAGGGGCACACTGACCCCAGTCAAACGCTGATGGATCTTCAGCTGTTCCTGTACCTGTATCCTTCTGTTTACCTGCCTGTCACCTGTTGTCGACCCTTGGCTTTCCATGACCTTGCTGCTGGACTTGCTTACTTTGATTATCGGTTCCTGATCTCGGCTTCCCATCTGACCTTGCTCCTGCCTGATGTCTTGGTACCTTGTTGCCTGTCTGTTATCAAACCCGGCTATCCATGTGACTACGTTCCTGTCTCCTGTTCGGCTCTACCCTGCAACCCGGGTATCTGCAACTTTGGTCCTGCAAACTGCTGCGACTTCGACAGATATATATACAAAGCGTGCAATGCATATATATACTAAATATACTGGAATACTGGATCTAAAGCCCCGTACACATGGTCGGACTTTTGGCCAACAAACTTAATTTTCAGCAAGTTGGACCAACAATCCGACCGTGTGTACGCTCCATCGGACAAACTTTTTTTGTTTTTGTTTGTTTTCGTCGGACAAAAGTTGGGTCTGCAAACGGACAAACTTTTGGCCAACAAAAGTCCGATGGAGCAAAGTCCAACCGTGTGTACAGAAAACCATAGGACTTTTGTCCGATGGACAAAACAACTAATGTTAAAATCAACCAACAATAGCAGAAGTTGACCAAAGGGTGGCGGTAAAGAGCAGAAAAGAGCAGAAAAACCACATGATGTTGCAAAAAGTTTTGGGAAAGTTTGCAGAAAAGTCCTGTGGTGTGTATGCTATGGGTGTGCCCGGCCAACTCAGTTCGGACAAAAATCCATGGAAAAGTCTGATGGAAGTCCGACCGTGTGTACGAGGCTTAACTAGCTCAATCAACTGCCTGCTCAATCTAGCTATTGCTAACTGAAATAAAGCCACAATCTCTCTCTCCCTCTCGCTCTCTCTCACTCTCTCTCTCTCTCTGTCTCTCTCTGAACGCCGAAACACACTACACAAGGCCGACACGCAGGCGGCCTTATATAGTGTGGGGCGTGTACCTAATCCCCTGAGCCATGATTGGCCAAAGGCGCCCTGACTTTGGCCAATTATGGCTCTCTGTACTTACGGCGCTGTGATTGCCCAAAGCATGCCGGTCTTAGTGCATGCTTGGCCAATCATCAGCCAGCAATGCACTGCGATGACGCAGTGCATTATGGGCCGTGACGCGCAACTCGAATTTGGCACGAACGGCCCATAATGTTCGATCTTCGCCGAACGAGCGAACCGCCAATGTTCGAGTCGAACATGAGTTCGATACCCGGAAGACACACCGAGGCATAATGTCAGCTGCCTCGGCGTGGACCGGGAGGGACACCGACACCTCGTTCTAAGGTAAGAATTTCATAATGCGGTGCATACTTGCTCATTATGCCTTTTCCTTTACAGGTTTAAAAAAAAAAAAACAATAAAAGTGAAATATTCCTTTAAATTCCGTACCTAGGGGGTGTGTATAGTATGTGTATAGTATGCCTGTAAAGTAGCGCTTGTTTCCCGTGCTTAGAACTGTCCCTGCACAAAGTGTCATTTCTGAAGGAAAAAAAGTCATTTAAAAGCACTCGCGGCTATAATGAATTGTCGGCTCCCGGCAATACAGAGAAATGTCATTGAAAGTCATTGATAAAAAAAATGTGTGGGGGTCCCCCCAAATTCAATTACCTGCGTCAAATTTAAAAAATAAATGACGTGGGGTTCCCCCCCAAATATCCATACCAGACCCTTCAGGTCTGGTATGGATTTTAAGGGGAACTTCACCCCAGATAAAAAAAAAATGGCATGGAGTTCCCCCCAAAAATTCATACCAGACCCTTTATCCGAGCGCGCAACCTGGTAGGCCGCAGGAAAAGAGGGGGGGACGAGAGAGCGCCCCCCCTCCTGAACCGTACCAGGCCACGTGCCCTCAACAAGAGGAGGATGCTTTGGGGGTCTGTGACCCCTCAAAGCACCATGTCCCCATGTTGATGGGGACCAAGGCCTCATCCCTTCAACCTTTGCCCGGTGGTTGTGGGGGTCTGCGGGTGGGGGGCTTATCGGAATCTGGAAGACCCCTTTAACAAAGGGAACCATCAGCGGTGGATGATCTCCTCTCCATCCAGGTCCAGGCTCCAGCGATGAGATGTCCAGCGCAGCGCATCCTGTCTCCATCCTGTATTGCCGGGAATATCGTCGCCGCAGCCTGACAGGTCTTATGTAGCTGAGGACGGGGCCACCGGTCACGTGACCCCGTCCCCCTCTGACGCAAGGGGAAACCCGGGCTTACCCAGTGATGTGCGGGTGACCCCACTCCCCTCTGATGCAACGGAAACCTGTACCGCATACTAGCTTATTATAAAATTCTTACCTTAGAACGAGGTGTCGGTGTCCCTCCCGGTCCACGCCGAGGCAGCTGACATTATGCCTCGGCGTGTCTTCCGGGTATCGAACTCATGATCGACTCGAACATTGGCGGTTCGCTCGTTCGGCGAAGATCGAACATTATGGGCCGTTCGCGCCAATACGATATTCCCGGGGTGTCTCCGGTGAAGACAGGATGCGCTGCGCTGGACATCTCATCGCTGGAGCCTTGACCTGGATGGAGAGGAGATCATCCACTGCTGGACCCTGGAGAGGAGAGAATCCATCGCAGGATACCGACAGCGTTGGAGTGGAGACCGAGAGAGGATTACCACCGCTGGAATCGTATTTATTTATTTTTTATTTTTATTTTTTTAATAAAGGACTTATCCCAACGGTGTCTGTGTGTTTTTTTACAATGTTTTACATTTTTTAATTTGGGGTGGAGTTCCCCTTAAAATCCATACCAGACCTGAAGGGTCTGGTAAGGATATTTGGGGGGAACCCCACGTAATTTTCTTCTTTAATTTGACGCAGGGTTTCCCTTAATATTCATACCAGACCTGAAGGGCCTGGTAATTGAATTTGGGGGGTGTTCGGCTCATCCCTAGTCATGTTATGCTCTGGACTGCAGAGTGGTAGGGCTCTTGTGGACACTGTGGAGACTTCCCCTTGATTGTCCAGTGGCAGAGTCCCCTCAGGTTCTAGAAGACTGCAGTAGCATACTGATGTCAGGGAAATAGACTGCTAATGGCAATCCCAAACCGCAGTCTTCAATCGCTGTTCTCCACTCCCAGAAAAGGCATCAGAGAGAGACATCTGATGACAGCATGTTAAAAATGCTTTACAAGCCCTTAGAGAAAAATTGTAGAATGGGGGGTGTAGGGTGGTGGTAGGGTTTGCTAAAACACCAATGACATAGCTTTATTGGCATTGTCCTAAAGTCTCTTTCTCAAACTTGGCAGTACCCTCACTACTAGTGTTCAGCAGGCCCTCGGTATGACACTCACTGGTCTTTTTAAATATGTTTTTACAACGCAGGTCTTGGAACATGACCTATTTCAATTAAATGTTCCTGGACTCAAGAGTAAAGTAGCTTTATTAGAGGCAATGATTGATTTTTTTTTTTTGAATATTCTTTATTTATATTTCCAAAGGGATACATCCAATACATTATTTATACATTTTCCATTACATTTCTATTCATAATATATTTCTCGTCCCATTCCGTTAATTAGATCCTTTTATTTACCCATCAATCTCACCTCTAAACCTCAATGTCCCTTCCCTTATGTCCTTCATATGTCTCTCCGTAAAGGGAGAGACACATTAAGTCCCTTTCCTTTATTAAATGTCTTTGATTCTCACTACCTTACTTTTTTCTCCCTTACATTTTTATCGGTTCCCCCCCTACCTCCCTCCCAAAGCAAACCTAAACAGAAGAGAAAAAAAAAAAGGACTGGGAAAAAAGGAGAGTTTTCTCCCTCCCTTCCCCCCTCCATCCTCCTCCCCCGTTAGGTGAACCACAACCTCCTGAATACTTCTCTGGCCAGACGGACGGACTCACTTCCCCATTAATCTTTTCCCTTTTCTGTCTGCGTAAATTTATTCCATGATGACCAGATTTTGATATGTTGCTCTTTTCTATCTTGGACAGAAAACACCAACTCCTCTATAGCCCCCACTTTTCTGACCCTGTTAAGCCATTCTGCGATTGTTGGGGGGCTAGAGCTTTTCCAGCATCTCGCAATGCACGACTTAGCTTCATTGATCAGGTGGCATAATACTGAGTTTTTATAAGTCTGTATCGGTATTTGCGTTATGTGCAATAAGAAAAAATCTGGATCGTCCGGCACAGGGTAAGGCTCAATTTTTTGAGCAATCCTTCGTACCTCTAGCCAGTATTGTCTGATCCGAGGGCATGTCCAGTATATATGGAACAAAGTTCCCCGCTCCCCATTGCATCGCCAGCACTGATCTGAGGCATCAGGATAGAACCTACCTAATTTTGATGGCGTATAATACCACCTCGTCAGTAATTTATAATTTGATTTGGCAGTTGTATTGCCTGCCAATGTTCTACTTCAAATTGGCCTCCCGATTTCGTCAAATCCGCTATTGTGGGCCGTATTTGTGATTGCATAAAGTGCGATACCTGGGTATAGCCCTTCTCTCGAAGTCTCCGAAATGCCCTTATCTCCATCCCGGCTCGAAACTTGGGTTTCCCAATACTGGGTATAGTGGAGAGTATCTTGACGAATATTTATGGTTCAGACATATTTTAGCACCTATAGATAGTGTTGGCCCTATCAGAGGGTGTTTTTTGAGTGAGTTCGGTAACTTTGTATAGCACCAGGGTGCTCTACCCAGTGGTACCTGACTAATTTCTTGCTCCAATTTTATCCATAATTTGAATTCTATATGTCTGCACCAGTCTATGACCCTTCCCAAATTAGCTGCTTGGTGGTATTTAGACACATCTGGGACTGCTAAGCCCCCATAACATTTGGGGAGGGTCATTTGACTTCTACTGATCCTTGGTCGCCTGTTGGCCCATATAAACTTAGTAAAGAGTGCATTTACTTGCCGGAAGTAGGCCCTATCAATTCTTATTGGTACAGCTTGAAATAAATACAGAAATTTTGGCAGAATATTCATTTTGATGGCGTTACATCGGCCGAACCATGAGTGGAATCCATGTTGCCATTTATCCAATAGGGAGCTAACTGCTTTATATAGTGAGGGGAAATTTACAGCAAAAACCTTCTCTAATCTTGATGGTATATTTATCCCTAGGTATTTTAATGACGACCCTACCCATTTAAAATTGAAATTGGGTTGTATGTTTTGCTGCACTTCTGAGGGGAGGGCTACTCCCATCGCTTCCGATTTCGCGTAATTAATTTGTAAATTTGCTAATGTCCCATATCCTTCTATTTCCTTCATCAGATTTGGCAAGGAAACATGAGGTCGTGATAAGGAGAACATCAAATCATCTGCATAAGCAGAGATTTTATATTCTTGAACACCTATTTGGAGACCCTGAATGTCTGGATTTTTCCGAATCCTATTCAGTAGGGGTTCTAGGGAGAGGGAAAACAGCATTGGAGAGAGTGGGCACCCTTGGCGCGTTCCATTTGATATTTTAAATGTCTCAGAGTAAACTCCATTCACTTTTACCGAGGCCTGGGGTGTAGCATACACCCCTGCTATCCAACTCCGCATATGTTCTCCCAGTCCCGTTTGCCTCAATACTTCAAACATGAATCGCCAGCTAACCCTGTCAAACGCTTTCTCTGCGTCGGTACTCAAAAAAATACTGCCCATTTTTGATATATTAGCATGGTGTACCAGGTTGAGGACCTTTACGGTATTATCCCTGGCCTCACGGGTTGGGATAAACCCGGTCTTGATGTACCATTTGATTCAAAAACGGCTGGAGGCGGGAAGCAAGTAGTTTAGTGAAAAGTTTTAAATCTGTGTTTAACAATGAGATCGGGCGGTAGCTCCCGCACTCCGCCGGGTCCTTCCTTTCTTTCGGAATAACCAAGATATATGCCATGAGGGCATCCGGCGGTAGTGCGGGAGCCCGGCCAATCTCGTTGAATGCCTTTGTCATATAAACCCCTAGTATTGGGAGAAAATGTTTGTAGTATTGGATAGTGAAGCCACCCGAGCCCGGTGCCTTCCCTCGTTTAACTGTTTTTATCACTGTCTCTAGTTCCCCCACTGAAATAGGTATCTCCAATTTGTTACGGTCCGCTGAAGACAACCTAGGCAGATGTGCTGAGAGAAGGTATTCTTCCATCGTGGCCTGGGGCACCTGGATTGGGGTCAAATTATAGAGGGATGAGTAGTATTCTCTAAATCTCTGAGCAATATTTTTAGGGAGTGAAATCAGCTGCCCGGGTTCTCCCTTTATATGGGGTACATATACTGTCTTCCCTTTCTCTCTAAGTTTCCCTGCTAATATTTTAATACATTTTTCCCCAAGTTCATATGTTACTTTTTTCCCTACTTGTATTGCTGCTTATGCTTTGTATCTAAGTAAATCTGTCAGTTGTTTCCTCAGGTGTGCCAATTCTATCCCCACTAACGGCATCTGTACTTTCTTGTGTTGTACCTCTAGTGCCTGAATTTCTCTTAACAAATTAGCTATCTGTCTTTCTCGTGCGCTTTTTTATCGGGAACCATGTTTTATCAGTACCCCTCTCATTACTACCTTATGCGCCTCCCATACCATTCCTGGGTCACTCCCCGGGGTGTCATTTGTCCGAAAATATGCCTCCATTTCTTTTGCTACGTCTTCCCGAATTTCGGGGATCTGCAGCAAACTCTCATTCAAACGCCAACGCCACTCCGGAGCAGAAGATGAATCGGACAGCGCAATGTGTAGCGTCACTGGCGCGTGGTCTGACCATGTTATATTCCCAATTTTTACTTCCTTCACCACCGTCAACAGATATTGTGGCACCAGGAAGAGGTCTATACGGGAGTACAGCTGGTGAGGGTTGGAGAAGAATGTATAATCTCTTTCCCCTATACGTAGTAATCTCCACACGTCTACCATCTGCAGATTCCGCAACCTCTGCAAGATATTCCTCCTGGTCCCCCCTGATATGGAGGAGACCCCCATTGATGTATCAACCTTAGGGTCCAATGTTGTATTAAGGTCTCTCCCTAAGATCGGCTTCCCTTCTGCAAACCCCGCCAGATTATTCAAGGTTTTACTCAGAAAGGCGTCTTGATGTGTATTTGGTACGTAGACAGTTGCCAATGTTACCTTTTGTACTTCCAATCTGTCCCTTTAAAAATAAAAAACATCTACTCATTTGTCCAACAGAGACCAGGGTATTTTATTGGAAATTAGAATTGACACCCCTTTTGAGTTTGATATCTGACTACATGCGTGGTATGTACATGGATAAAACCTATTTTGTAGGTATGGGAGTTCGCCCATCCCGCCCATCTTAAAATGTGTCTCCTGCACGAATGCTACATCTGAGTGGGTTTGTTTTAACTCGTTCAGGAGCATTCTCCTTTTTTCTGGGACATTGAGTCCTTTGGCATTGATGGTAGTTATCCTTATTTCCTCCATCTCGGGAGATTCGGAGGATGAAGTGTGGGAAAAAAAAACAAACCCCAAGACCAAAACCCCCAGAACCAAACACCCCCCCTTTCCAATTCCCCCCCTAAAATATTCAACTAACCCCTCCCCCCTTACCCCCACCCCCAAGGGAGGCACCCACTTCTGAACCTTTAGCCTTGCGGTTCACGTGGGTGCGAGCCTATTCGGGGTGTTGGGTTGGTGCAGCAGAGGTGCACCCCCAACCCTCCACCCCAGACACCCCTTTCATCTACCTCTCTCCAGCTCCTCTCTCCATTTTTCCCCTTTTTCCTCTCTCTCTTTTCTCCTCCCCTCTCCTTCTCTCCTCTTACTTTATAAAGCCTTGACTTCGAGGGGACATCCATCCTTTAGTTTTATCCTAATTTATCCTAGTTTTTTCCTATTATCAACCAGGTAAATGAACCAGTAGTGTTTATGTAGAATTTGTATTCACTTACATAAAATACCTTCTTACTTTTGAGAATATGGTATGACTAATCTTGGATAGAATATGCCAGGACCATTTTCCCTCCTTTCTCACCATTCTCCCCATTCCCTCTGTTCTGTTTCCCTTTGCTTCCTCTAACCTAATCCCTCAACCCCCCCTTCACCTTTTTTCTTTCCTGGTGGTGGATCTTCCGGGTACTAACTTACTCCTATTTCCTGCCTGGGGTTCCTTCCTCTTTCTAACCATTAGCCTCCTCAGTTGTCTCCAAGTGTGTGTACCTCCTATTCTATAGTATTGTAGACAAGTGTAGTGTGATATGTATGTGCCCCCCTCCTCCTACGCTCTAAACATCTCTTTCTTCTCGTGAACCCCCTATTTTCTACCCCCTATCCCTTACATGTTATCTCCCCTCCCTCCTGTGTTATCTCAGTCTACCCTCAGTCTGCCCACCTGTTGTCCTACTTCCCCCCCTTGTGTCTATGTGTTTAACTCTAACTGCTCCTTTCTTACCCAGTACCTCAAACCTATTTCCCCTATTATATGTGTACGTGTCTATGCGTGTATCCCTAAATCTGCTATGAATAAATGAGTGACACTTGTGTGGTACCTATGACATTCACCCCCCACACACTTGGAGATTTCTTCCCTCTCTTCTATTCAGGCCTCTGCCCTCACTGAAATATTCCATTCAATTATAGGAACCCCTATCTAGTTAATTTTTTCTAGTAATCCTATTGATCTCTTCTCCTATCTTCTAATTTCCAAGCTACCGTATATACTCGAGTATAAGCCGAGATTTTCAGCCCTTTTTTTGGGGCTGAATGTCCCCCCCCCCTCGGCTTATACTCGAGTCATCAAAATTTTTACATTGTAAATATTACCTGTAAAGAAGTTGCGGCTGCAGTGTCCATCGTTCAAATTCCGCGGCGTCCATCGTTCAAATTCCGCGGTCTCTTCCTGTTCCTTCCGTGATAGGCGAATCTCATCAGACACTCTCCGCCTATCACGAACGTTCTCTCATCCTCAGTTTTCCAGCAGACGTCTGTGATTGGCGGAACACCCAACACAGTGTCTGCTGGGAAAACTGAGGATGAGAGAATGATCGTGATAGGCGGAGAGTGTCTGCTGAGACTCGCCTATCAAGGAAGGAACAGGAAGAGACCGCGGAATTTGAACGATGGACGCCGCAGCCGCAACTTCTTTACAGGTAATATTTACAATGTAAAATAGGGAACAGCGAGCTAGGGAACAGTGGGGCATCGGCTTATACTCGAGTCAGTAAGGTTTCCCAGTTTTTTGGCAACATTAGGTACCTTGGCTTATACTCGAGTCGGCTTATACTCGAGTATATACGGTATCCTTCTTATTATTATCTCCCTCCCATACCCCCTCTTTTCCAAAATCAAACCAAATCAAATCAAGTCCTTCTCCACCATCCCTTCATCATACATTATTTATACCTTATTTATACATTATATCCTCTAAACCCCTTCTAACCCCTCCCCGAAAAAAAAAAAACCCCAGTGGTATCCAGTCTATATGAAATCAATAAATTGGGGGGGATAAACCCCCCTATCCCCCCCCAGGGGCGCCCCTCCGTCCTGAGGGGGCCGACACTTGTATATAGTTTTACAAGATAATCACAAATATCATACATTGCATCTTACATCTTATAATATCTTCCGTTGCAACACATCCTCACCCATCACCCTTTACAGTGTCCCCTTTACACCCACATCTAATAATTAATAACAAATAATAAAAGAAGAGAGAATAAAAGGAAAAAATCTCTCCCTTCCATTTCCCTTTTTTTTCCTAAAGAAAGGAAAAAATAAAAATTGTTCAATTATAATAATAAAAAAAAAAAAGGGGCAGAGGACAAAACTGAGGCAGTAGGCAGTCCCCCATATTTCCGTATTTCCAAAGTCCTGGGGGGAGAAAATAAAAAAGAAAGGGGGGGTATGTAATTAAACCCCCAGACTGTGACCGTCTCCAGTCGGTTAGATCACCTCCTAAAACAACCGTTCCCTTCCCTCCTGGGTTTCTCTCAAAGGGAAAAAAGGATTGAATTTAACACGGAAACCCATACCAAACATTCCAGACCTATCCAGCATTTTTAGGGACCTATGTATACAACTAAGAACGAAGTGATGACAGCTGTCAGCATTGGTTTTACCTTTATTGAAGTATCAGAAACATAGGGCTTTAGCACAAAAAACACAAATTCAAACCTAACTGTCATTAACCCTTGCTTGACTTTCATGCCAAGTACAGTTAGAAGAAAAAGAAATGTGGCTAAAAAGGTAAATGTTAGTTAAGGTGATCAAAAAAATCCTTAAAGATTTTCTGGGAATATTTTACATACAGTATATCCAAAGCAAATTAGCCAATTACATTTTGAAAAAAGAACATTTAAGCCCCTAATAATTTCCTGAATCAGTGGTCATGTTATCCTCTGGACTGCAGATTGGAAGGGCTCTTCTTTGGGTGTCCACGTTGTTACCTGTATGATGTGAACACTTCCCATTGACTGTTCAGTGGCAGAGTCCCCTCAGGCTATAGAAGACTGCAGAAGCATACTGCTGTCAGAGAAAAAGACAGCAACAAAACTGCTAATGGCGATCCCAAACTAATTATAATAGAACCCAATAAACAGTTTAATTTTCATGTGGTTTTGAAATGGTCCACCCAACTAAAGTATAGATTTAGATAAACATTACAGCTGAAATTATTAGTTATTAGAAGTAATTCCAAAAAAGATTTATGTTTCAGATTATAGTTCCCATATCTGGGGTAAAAAGGTTCTTCCATTCCACTATGTTTTCGTTGGGATTGATCAGGTTTTGGGCTCTGATGCCAACTGAAAGGTTGGCTTTGGAGGCTTCATACATTACTGATTTTTATGCTAAAGGTTTCATTGTAGTAGCAGGGGGTCTATACAATCCTCTCAAATAAGTAATGCATTTACTTTAATAATTTTTCTATTGTAAAGTCTCCTAAGGATCAGAGGGAGAACAGGCAGGGCAAGTCAATTCCCACTCCACTTTGCTTGCATTGGACTCCAGTGTTTCTTGGTCATTTGGGAGATGTAACACTGGCAACATGTTGTGGGCCTGCCACGGTGCCTGGTGTTAGTTGGACATGTAAGGTTAGACCTTTTATTCTCAGAGAATAGGTGGAGGTACTCCTTCCTTCCAAGACACACTACTGTCTTTGCCCCTACCCACCTCCCAGTGCTACCCCTTTTAGGGAATACAGAACCAAGTATAATTTTGTGGTGCTAATAATAAGTAATTTTTTTGGAATTTGTTAATGATAACTAGAAAAGCATTAATCCCAATAGATCCCCTGCAGCCGGCAACAACAGACCCCCCTCCCCAGCAACAACAGATCCCCCAGCAAACATAGATTCCTCCAATAACAATAAATGCCTCCAGCAACTAGAGTCCCCACAGCAAATTGCCCCCCCAGCAACAATAGATCTATCCCAGCAACCAGCATCAAAAGACCCCTTCCTCAACTTTAAATCTCCCTCAGCATCAATAAACCTCCCCAGCATTATTAAACCCACATGTACTAATAGATCTGCCCCAGTGACCATAGATACCCCTGCAGCCAGCAACAATATACCCTTAAGCACACTCTAGCACTCCTTTCCATTACATACATTCAGTGCTGGAGGTGCCAGAACAGTGTTCCCCTGTGTTTTTACTACTTAAAAAATTCCGGTGTATGGTACATCTGCCAAGTGGCATCTGTATCTTCAGATGACCTTAGCCTGCAGAATTTATTTCAAAGGACCAAAAACTATAATTCAAGGTGCACTTGGACAGCTATGTTTTTTTTTTGTAGAAGAGGCCCTCAAATTCTGTGGAGAACATTGTTTTCACTGTTTGCAATCAAACCTTGTTCTCATTCTTAATTTTTGTTTTATTATGGCCATGCATTGGCTCAGGGGCTTTAAATGGTCAACTTTAGCTTTTAAATTAAAAACAGTGGGTTCTGTTCTATTCTGCTTATTATCTTTTTTTTTTTTTTTTACAGCCTTCTAAAAAAAAGAATACTAAGGACATTTAGAAACATATTAAACATGCTTCTTTCACTGCTCAATAGGGATGAACTTTGGTTTGCACCAGAACCTGCAAACGGACCGAAAGTTCATGCGAACTTGAGAACCCTATTAAAGTCTATGGGACTCGAACGTTCAAAATCAAAAGTGCTAATTATGAAGGCTAATATGTAAGTTATTGTCCTAAAAAGGGTTTGGGGACCCGGGTCCTGCCCCAGGGTACATGTATCAATGTCGTTTTTTCGGGAGCAGTGATTTTAATGATGCTCAAAGTGAAAAAAAGAAAGTGAAATATTCCTTTAAATATTGTACCTGGGGGGGGGGGGTGTCTATAGTATGCCTGTGAAGTGGCACATGTTTCCCGTGCTTAGAACTGTCCCTGCACAAAATGACATTTCTAAAGGAATAAAAGTCATTTAAAACGAAACTGCTTGCGGCTTTAATGTAATGTCTGGTCCCGGCAATATGGATAAAATTCATTGAGAAAAATTGCATGGGTACCCCCCCCAGCCCATTACCATCCCCTTTGGGTCTTGTATGGATATTAAGGGGAACCCCGCACACAAATAAAAAAAAAAGGCGTGGGGCCCCCAGGCCCTATATACTCTGAACAGCAGTATGCAGGCATTGCAAAGAAGACAGTGACTGTAGGTTTGTTGTTACGTAGAATATTTTTGTAATTTTGAACTGGTACATTTTTAAAGTGTAGCTCCAGCCAAAAAAACTATTTTTAAGCTTTTTGGAAAACATAGGGAAGGGTTATCACCCCTGTAACATTTGTTTTGCTGTCTGTGCACCTGTTCAGAACATTTCACCTCACTTTCCGTCCCAATGACAAATGTTTTTTGAAAATTTGGGGTTTTTATTGAAACAAGGATTGGTGATAAAGCATCAGTGGAGAGAAGATACCTTTTTCCCATATTAACTCTTACAGGAGAGAATTTCCCTTCCTAGGGGTAGATTTCCTCTCACTTCCTGTTGTCTCATTCGGTTTGCAAGTAGGAGTCATTTGTAAGTTGGATGTTTGAAAGTAGGGGCCTGCCATATATACTCTGCAGAAATTTGGCCCTTAGCTGTTGGTGTTGCCACAACACTGTAAGCCCTCACAGTTACTCTTGGTGGGCGCAGGAATGAGCCCTGCTGCAAAGTATTGCATCAAAAATTTTAATTACACGCCCCTGTTAAACAGGGGCTGAAAAATTGAGCCTTAGGCACTGGTGCTGGTGCCACATCGCTGCAACCCCTCACAGATACTGTAGTTGGAGCGCAGCAATGAGCCCTGCTGCAAAGTATTGCATCAAAAATTGTAATTACATGCCCCTGTTAAACAGGGGCTGAAAAACTGAGCCTTAGCCACTGGTGGCAGTGCCCAGAAACAAAAATGTTCTTACATGCTATCAGCATGATCATTGAGGAGGAAGAGGATAGTCACTCAGCATAACAGGATAATCACTCTGCATCAGCATAGGCAGTCTTGAAGGGATCTGACATTTTATGAAGGTCAGTCGATCGACCGAGTCAGGGGACAGGCGCACCCTGTGATCAGTTACAAAGCCTCCAGCAGCACTGAATGTGCGTTCCGAAAGAACGCTGGATGCAGGACAGGCCAGTAGCTCAATTGCATACTGTGCAAGTTCTGTCCAGTGATCCATCCTCAAGACCCAGTAACCCAGAGGATTTTCGGTGGGAAAGGTGTCCAAGTCTGATCTTGCCCCTAGGTATTCCTGCACCATGTAAACCAGACGCTGGAGATGGTTGCTGTAACCGATCATACCTTGGGGCTGTGGACTAAAAAATTGTCTGAACGCATCTGTCAGACGGCCACCTTCTCCACCGCTCCTTCTTTGACTGACCGAAGCCTCAGCAACACGTTGTCCAGGACCAGGAATTTGTAACCTCCCAGTCTCTGGGAATGCATTGCACAGACCTTTCTGTAAGGCTTCCCGAAGACGTTTCATCCTCTGCTCCCTCTGCGACGCCACGATAAGGTCCGCAACCTTACCCTTGTAACGTGGATCAAGGAGGGTTGCCAGCCAGTAATGATCCCTCTCCTTGATAGCACGAATACGAGGATCCTTCTGCAGGCTTTGCAGGATCAGGGAGGCCATGCAGCGTAGGTTTGTTGAGGCATTCGGTGCAGAGTCCTCTGGGTCACTGAGGATGACATGATCCGCAGCCACCTCCTCCCAGCCACGTACAAGTCCATGTGTTTCCTGGGACTGTAATTGATCCCTTGAAGACTGCTGCTGATGCTGAGTGCTAGGCTCCACCTCCATGCTGACACAATCCTCCTCCTCCTCCTCCTCATCCTCATCCTCCTCCTGTGTGATAGGCGGGCCAGCAGGAACACTGTCTGAATAAAGGGGGCCTTGAGAGGTTAGGAAGTCCTTCTCTTCCTCCGTCCGTTCTGCCTCAAGTGCCCTGTCCATTATTCCACGCAGCGTGTGCTCCAACAGGTGGACAAGAGGGACAGTGTCACTGATGCATGCACTGTCACTGCTCACCATCCTCTTGGCCTCCTCAAATGGTGACAGGACAGAGTATGCATCCCTGATCATGGCCCACTGACGTGGGGAAAAAAACAAGCTCCCCTGACCCTGTCCTGGTGCCATATTGTAACAGATACTCATTTATGGCCCTTTGCTGCGTGTGCAGCCGCTGCAGCATGGCCATCGTAGAGTTCCACCTGGTGGGCATGTCACAGATTTGGCGGTTCTTGGGCAGGTTGTATTCCTTTTGGAGGTCAGCCAGCCGAGCACTGGCATTATATGGCTGGCGGAAATGCACACAGAGTTTCCTGGCCTGCTTCAGGACCTCCTGTAAGTCCGGGTACCTGCCCAAGAACCGCTGCACTACCAAGTTAAGAATGTGAGCAAAACAGGGCACATGGGTCAGTTGTCCCTGTCGGAGGGCGGAGAGGAGGTTGGTGCCATTGTCGCAAACCACCTTTCCGTGCTTAAGCTGGCATGTCATCAACCACCTCTGAGCCTGCCCCTGCAGAGCTGACAGAATCTCTGCCCCAGTGTGGCTCCTGTCCCCCAAGCACACCAGCTCAAGCACCGCATGGCATATTTTTGCCTGCGTACTTGTGTAGCCCCTTGAACGCCTACGGAGCACCGCTGGTTCCAAGGTCAAAGCACAGGAAGAGGCCATGGAGGAAGAAGAAGAGGAGGGTGGAGGAGAGAGGTGTATCAGAATTACCAGTAGTAGCATTTTGGAGGCGTGGTGGAGGAACAACCTCCAACACTACTGCACCTTGTCCTGCATCCTTCCCAGCTGCCAGCAGAGTCGCCCAATGCGCCGTGAAAGATAGATAATGTCCCTGTCCATGCCTGCTGGACCATGAGTCAGCGGTAATATGTACCTTACCGCTGACCGCCCTGTCCAGCGATGCCAAGACATTGCCTTCCACATGCCGGTAGAGAGACGGAATCGCCTTCCGTGAGAAAAAGTGGCGTTTGGGAACCTGCCACTGAGGAACCGCACATTCCACAAACTCATGGAAGGAGGCAGAGTCTACCAACTGAAAAGGCAGCAGTTGAAGTGATAGCAATTTAGCCAAGCTAGCATTTAACCGCTGGGCATGTGGATGGCTGAAAGTGAGCTTCTTTCGGCGGTGCAGCAGCTGGGGCAGGGAAATTTGCATGGTACAATCTGACATTGGTGTACCGATAGCAGATTGCCCGCAAGTACTTGGCTGTGACACACCTAATTCTACACCTTCATTCCTCTCAGTGCAGGTTTCAAGGAGGACTGAAGGTATAGTGGGGTTGGAGATCCCAGCTGATGATGAGCAAGGAGAGGTCCGCTTTGTTCTTTGGTGTGGGTCTTTTTTGTATGCTTGCCAACGGACTGCATGGCAGGTCGACATATGTGTGGTCAAGCACGTGGTGCCCAAGCGGCTCATGTTTTGGCCACACGAGATACGCTTCAGACATATGTTGCAAATAGCAATGGTGTGATCTGCTGCACATGTCTCAAAAAAGGCCCACACCAAAGAACTTTTGGAATAACGCGCAGAGACAGCAGCACCCTGAACATGCGGAACACTGCAGTGTGATGCAGTCGGTTGGCTGCCCTTAAGCTGGCCCCTGGAGGGCATCCTGCCTCATTGGAGATGTGCCTCCTCCTCCTCTCTCCTATCAGGCACCCACGTGGAGCCAGTGACCTCATCATCCCCTCCCTCCTCATCACTGGAGCAAATCTGGAAGTATGCTGCAGCTGGGGGAACATGACTGCCAGATTTCTGTCCTTGTTGGGCACCCCCTCTCTCTGGGCTCACGTTACTGCCTTCCTCTAGCTGGGTACCATCATCGGAGCCTTCAAAATGCTGGGCATCCTCCTGGAGCATGTATCCAACACTGTGGTCAAACAGTTCTGGGGACTCCTCATGGTGGGGCTAGGGAAGGAGTGACTAATGCCATTGAGCCAAGGGAAGAGGCCGCTTTGGCAGCTGCTTTGCCAAACAAAGTACCCTGAGCCTGGGTGAGAGAGGATGAGGAGGATGAGGACGGCTTGGTAATCCACTCTACCAAGTCTTTGACATGTTGCGGCTCAACATGGCCAGCTGCCGAAAAGAAGGACAAGCGTGTCCCACGGCCACGTGCTGATGAGGATGCACCGTGTCCACGACCAGCACTGTTGCCTCTAGACACAGAGCCTGCTTGCCCTCTTTTATTGGCTCGTGGCTGTCTGCCTCTCCTTGTTTGCCTTCCAGACATACTAATGGCCTGCAGTGAGATGTAGCTGCACAAAGGTGGGATGTATATATATATATATATATAGATCTATAGTGATTATACTGCAGCTAGCACAATCAACTGCCTGCTGTGGTATTAGTATGCAAAAAGCAGCAATTGTCTTCAGTTAGTTTTAGGTGCACACTGTGCAGAGGACACAGTACACTAACTGAAAATACTTGCAGCTCCCTGCCTGTGGTATTAGTTTGAGAACACCACCAATTGTATTCAGGTACCTTTAGGTGCACGCTGTGCAAAGGACAGAAGTACACTAAATGAAATTAATGCAGCTCCCTGCCTGTGGTTTTAGTATCAGAACACCACTAATTGTATTGAGGTACCTTTAGGTGAACGCTGTGCAAAGGACACAGTACACTAAATGAAATGAATGCAGCTCCCTGCCTGTGGTTTTAATATGAGAACACCACTAATTCTATTGAGGTACCTTTAGGTGAACGCTGTGCAAAGAACACAGTAAACTAAATGAAATTAACGCAGCTCCCTGCCTGTGGTTTTAGTATGAGAACACCACTAATTGTACTGAGGTACCTTTAGGTGCACACTGTGCAAAGGACAGCAGTACACTAAATGAAATTAATTGAGCTCCCTGCCTGTGGTTTTAGTATGAGAACACCACTAATTGTATTGAGGTGCCTTTAGGTGCACACTATGCAAAGGACAGAAGTACACTAAATGAAATTAATACAGCTCCCTGCCTGTGGTTTTAGTATGAGAACACCACTAATTGTATTGAGGTACCTTTAGGTGAACGCTGTGCAAAGGACACAGTAAACTAAATGAAATTAACGCAGCTCCCTGCCTGTGGTTTTAGTATGAGTACACCACTAATTGTATTGAGGTACCTTTAGGTGCACACTGTGCAAAGGACAGCAGTACACTAAATGAAATTAATTGAGCTCCCTGCCTGTGCTTTTAGTATGAGAACACCACTAATTGTATAGAGGTACCTTTAGGTACACACTGTGCAAAGGACACAGTACACTAAGTGAAAATACTACAGCTAGCACAATCACCTGCCTGCCTATCAGTACAGAGAATAACAGGAACGGATCTAGCTAAACTGAATACAGTGTGTAAATATATATACAACACCTAGGATGCATATATATCCTCTACACACTGTAACTGCAGCTAACTGACTCGCCTGCCTGCTCTATCTAACTCAAAATAAATGACACTGTCTCTCTCTCTCTTTAACCTCTCTCTTTAACCACCGCAACACACTACACAAGGCCGCCATGGAGGCGGCCTTATATAGTGTGGGGCGTGTACTAAACCCCCTGAGACATAATTGACCAAAGCCACCCTGGCTTTGGCCAACTATGGCTCTCCGTTTTTTGCGCGCTGTGATTGGTCAAAGCATGCGGGTCATAGTGCATGCTTGGCCTATCATCAGCCAGCAATGCACTGCAATGCCGCAGTGAATTATGGGCCGTGACGCGCCACTCGAATTTGGCGCGAACGGCCAATAATGTTCGAAATTCGGTGAACAGCCGAACAGGCGATGTTCGAGTCGAACATGGGTTCGACTCGAAGCTCATCCCTACTGCTCAACTGTTTAACAGTGGTCAGCAATTCCTTATTCTTGCTCAGCACAACTTGAAAGCAGGTCCTCTGTCCTCTACCTAATTGCTGAACAATTTTGCAATGATTTTCTCTGAGCCACAAGTTCTTGAAAATTACCTTTTCAAACCCTACCATGTCTGAGTGTATGCTTCTGCAGGTGTACTTTCTACCACCCTCTTCATTTAGCTCTATTGGCCATTGGAGCCAAAGCCTTGGATGTGAACCATTTGGACACAATAGCATAAAGACAAGCTAAAGATGCCTGTCAGTCAATATTATAATATATCTTTTAGTGTGCCTTTAGTGCTATTTTTCCATATCTTAAATGCTAAAGCAGGTTGATGATTTAGGGCCAATGCAACTTTATTAATGACACTGTGTAAGCTTTATCAGAGAGATTCTCTTGGGTCTAACTGCACTCCCAATAAGAATCAATTGACGGGCTAATAATAAAAGATAATACAGTAAGAAATATTTTGAAATCTTGACTCTTTATTGTATAGAATAGAGAAATGCTATTATGACAAATAAACAACATTTGCCAGCTGATAAGTGCACAGGCTACCTAAATAGATATAAATGTGTAGCGTTACCCACAACTAAGAGGGCCGCAGATTTGGTCTGGGCCCTGAGTACAGCTCCGCCAACCCCCGGCAATCTACTCGACCCTTTCTGGCACAGTTAGTTTAGGGGTATACACATTTAATACTTATACTTTATGAGAGACTCAGACACGGAGTAGTTATAAAGGAATAACAGATTTTTACTTTCAGCTATGCAAAGGGAATGAACAGTGATAACAACTTGACCATTAGAATATTCACAGAGCCCTGCAATATTAAAATATCAGTCACACTACACCATGGAGAAAGGGGGGGTGGATAAGGAAACGCCACGTGGGGCGACTGTTAACTAGGCGCCCTGTGGCGCAATAACTAAACTAGGTCCCTAATGAATCAGGCCTGATTCCTAACTCTAGAACTCAGTCCTGTATGAATGATGGATTCTTCACCGGCATCTGTAGAGGTGGTGCACTTAAGAATAAACAACAATTGTAATCCAGGAAAAGGGAAAGTTGATAACTGACAACACTTCACTGGAGATCCTCTGGATCAGTCCTGCTGTGAATCTCCAGTGAGAGTCTTTAACATGAGGTAGTAGGCCTCGGCAGTTTATAGGCACAGTACTAGCAAACAGGTTAGGGAATGAGCTTACGCTCGCTCACCCACCGGACACGATCTCCGTCCGGAACTTCCACCGGTTGTGACTTCACTCGCCCACAGCGGTTGCTGCGATCGGGTCCCTGATCCCATCCAGGCTGTAAGTAGAGATATTGGATGCCACCCAGGCTCGCAGTGGGGTGGAAGGCTCTTTGGTCGGCTGCGGAAGGCCCCAGGCTTCAGGCCTTACCCAGCACAGGTCCGCACAGGTGTATCAGTCTCTGCCGTCCCGTGTCCAAAGAGGCAGAGCCAGGCCTCGCCCCTTCCTTATATATCCCCACCCATGAGTCTCTGGGGCAGAAGCAAAACATCCTGGGAACCAGTGGGGTTCTGGGAACAGTAGTTCGAGAGCATTTAAAGGAACCCCGCTACACACTCCCCCCACTTAAACTCTTTGGTCCCCAAAGATAAACTTCAACAAATACTGTTTACCATTTTGGACAATGTCAAGCATGATGTTGGCATAGGGAATTCCCACCAAAACTTTGGGATGGAACTCTCTTGCCCACAGGTCACACTACCATGAGTGGCCTGCCTAACTGTGCCAGAGAGTGAGCTGGGGTTTCCCTCCACCAAATGAACAGTGGAGGAATCAGGTTGTTCAACACTTCTCCTAGCAGTTACAACAGAGTCCTCTGAGCTCGTCCCCATTTGGGGGTAAGTTAGTTTCTTGGGAGGCCTGATGACTCTGCGAGCCCTCTGCTCTCTTGGTGCTTCTGACTCTGGCACCACAGGCTCTTCTTCAGGAGTAAGTTCAGGTAACATTGCTGGTTCTGGAACCTCTGATTCAGAAGTCGACTGACGTATGGAATCTCTAGGGTCCTCCTCTGCGCAAGTGTCAGGAACATCTTCCCAGTAATCAGCTGAGGGACTGAAGGGTATGAATTCAGTAGCCTCCGGATTCAGCGTTGCATCTGGGGTATCCCCTCCATTTGGGAGATCTATGGCGGACGTTCCCAGAGTCGAGGGAGGCCACAGCCAGTCCAGTTCTCCACCTTCATCTGTACTCAAATGGGAGGCCTCCCCATCTTCAACTCTAGAAGTCTGGGACCGAGTGCTCGGCCTAGGAGTATCCAGAATAGAGGCCGGTTCAGGGGAGTCTCTCACGGGAGGTATTCTGACTGCCTCAGCAAGTGGGAGCAGGTGGTTTCGATGCCACGTCTTCAGTGGACCCACCTTTCCTTCTGGCTTTAGTTTGTAGACAGGCAAACCAGGCAACTTCCTACAGACGACATAGGGTTCAGATCTCCATCTGTCGGCAAGCTTGTGTTTTCCAGGGACCCCCAGATTGCGTAGCAGTACTCAGTCCCCGGGCTGCAGATCTTGCACTCAAACCTTCAGATCGAAATTTCTCTTGTTGCGGGCTCCCCTTTGATCCGAAGCAGCCTGGGCTTGTTCATAGGCCAACTGTAAGCTACGTCTAAGTCTGTCTACGTATCCCTTGTGGGATGTAGCTGAGGTATTGTCTAAAGAAGTGCCAAAGGCCAGGTCCACGGGTAGCCTTGCTTCTCTCCCAAACATAAGTCGATAAGGGGAGTAGCCAGTGGCGTCACTTGTGGTACAGTTATAGGCATGCACTAGGGCTGATATGTGTTGACTCCAGTGTTGCTTCTTCTCTGTTTCTAAGGTTCCCAACATGTTCAGCAGGGTCCGGTTAAATCTCTCCGGCTGAGCATCTCCTTGTGGGTGGTAGGGCGTGGTTCTGGTCTTCTTTATTCCCAATGAATCCAAAAGTCTTCGGATCAACCGACTCTCAAAGTCCCTTCCTTGATCTGAGTGGAGTCTCTGTGGTAGTCCGTAATGGACAAAATACTTCTCCATAAGTATCTTGGCCACGGTGGATGCCTTCTGGTCTTTGGTTGGGAAAGCTTGAGCATAGCGGGTGAAATGGTCGGTTATTACCAGAACATTCCCCAATCCACTCAGGTCGGGTTCGAGGCAGAGAAAGTCAATGCATACCAGATCCATTGGGCCCTGACTCTGTAAGTGGCCCATTGGGGCAGCTTGATGGGGTAGGGTCTTTCTCTGAATGCATCGCGCACAGGAATGGCAATACTCCTCTACTTCTGCCCTCATGCAGGGCCAATAGAACCGATTTCTAACAAGCTGGAAGGTCCTTTCTGCCCCTAGGTGACCATGGTGGTCATGCAGGGCAATTAGTACAGTCTCTCGGTGCTTCTCTGGAAGGAATAACTGCCACTTATCTTCTGAGTCATCAGAGGGGCCCCTTCGGTAGACCACTCCCTGATGTACCTGCAGCCTGTCTGTCAGGGTCACCTGTGGCCAGGTGACAGATGCACACCGTAGGGGGACAGGAGTGCACCGCGAGGTAGTGAACCCTATGGCTGGCTTCTGTGGGTAGAAAACTGGGTGGTTGTGGAAAGCGGGACCAGAGGAGCACAACCGGGATCCCAACGGAAGCGAGAGCCAAGATTCCCCAGGGCGCGGAGTCTAAGACCCAGCTGGTCTTCTCCAGGGCCTCTAGTGGTGAGGATGTTACGCTGCAGGCTGGGACCAGGTCGCGGCCCCTGGAGTTTCCTAGCTCACGCCCCGTAGGATAAGGGGAAGCAGCGGCACACGATAGAGAGAACCGAATAACAAGCTGAAGGTCAGGGGCCACAAGCAGACAAGGATAACGAAGAACGAGCCGAAGGTCAAGGGTCACGAGCAGACAGGGATGGTCGGGGACAAGCCAATAACGTAACAGAGAGACAGACGTAGCACACGGCAGGCAGGAACCCAAACACACAATGCCTAACAAACACGTTGATCAGCCAAGCAGGCTTGCAGTGCACAGGTTAATATAGTGTTCTGTGATAGGGCCTGGGGTGGAGTCAGGCTGGGAGGAGATTATAAAGGAAGCCAGGTGAAAGGGCTCAGGCCTCTAAGATGAACACATGGGAAGGAAGGTAAGCTGACAGACAAACACTACTGCATATCCATGACAGTACCCTCCCTCTTATGGGCCCTCCCCCGCCTGGACCCAGGCTTAAAGGGAAATCTCTGATGAAACCTTCTCAACAGATGAGGTGCAGCGACATCAGATGCAGCGATCCAAGACGCCTCCTCAGGACCAAAACCTCTCCAATGCACAAGGTACTGAAGAATGCCTCTGCAGAGCCGAGAATCCAGAACTTGTCTAACCTCGTACTTAAGATTATCCTCAGAGACCGAAAACGAGGTAGGGAGATGACAAGAAGATCTATTGAGGACCAAAGGCTCTCTAGGAATAAGCAAGGGCATGAGAGGATCAACAGGAATCTGAGGAGGGTCCCCTAGACCCTTAAAGGGGAACTGGTCATCTTGCACAGGACCATCAGACTGGGCAGATGTCAGTGGAACCCTGAAGTCAGGTTGGTTAGAAGGTGACATGTCGCCGGAGTCAAGCTGAATAGCTGAAGGACAAGCAGAATGTCCCGAACAAGAAAAAGTAGGAGGCTCACTGGGCATGGGCTGGACTGGCATAACTAGTACAGAGGCAGAGTGAATAGCTGAGTCAGGTGTAGCGACTACCTGAATCGCATCGCAAGACGTAGCGACTGCAGGACTTGTAGACAAGCTAGCCTGGCTGTGCGTCCAAGGGTGGTTAGGGACAGAGAAATGTAAATGGTTATGCAACCTGGAATGAATGACCGGCTCAGGTTCACAGGAGGCAACCTTGGGTAGGCAGGACGAGGAACAGGAGGGACCCCAAGCCAGGATCTGTCCAGTAGTCCAGTCCACATGAGGAGAATGGAGCTGTAACCATGGGAGACCCAAAATTATAGGCGTTGAGGCCTTGGGTAAGATAAGGAAGGATATCCACTCCTGGTGGAGTGTCCCTACCGACATCTTAACAGGGAGGGTCTGGAAGCGGATAGGTCCCCCTGGGAGAACAGTACCATCAATCGCCAAGACCACCAATGGCGTGGTGAGGGGCAAAAGAGTAAGTCTCATGGACGATGCGATTTCCCAGTCCATGAAATTACCAGCGGCTCCGGAATCCAGATATGCTGAGACCGAATGAGAAGAAGCACCAACATGAAGGAACACAGAAAGCAGAAGACGAGAAGGGGAAGGTGATATTTCTGGGTCCAATACTCCACTTTCCAGATGAAGTGGACCCGAACGTTTTTCTGGACAAAGAGAGCAAGTGTCACGAAAATGACCTTTGCCCCCACAGTAAAGACACAGACCAAGAGTTCTGCGCCTAGCACGTTCCTCAGGGGATAGCCTGGTCCGACCTAGCTGCATGGGTTCCTCAGCTGGTAGGAGATGCTCTACGGGTCGAAGAGAGGGGAGCTCAGGCTGACTAAGAACCAAGGAGTGCTGGCGTTGCTTTTCTAAGGTCCTCTCCTGAAAGCGAATATCGATCTGGTTACACAAGGAGATAACGCCGGCCAGATCAGTGGGGATGGTTCTTCCTGCTAATTCATCCTTCACTCTATCAGACAGGCCATGCAAAAAGGTTGCGACTAAGGCCTCATTGTTCCAGCTCAACTCAGCCGACAGTATGCGGAAATGAAGGGCATACTGTCCCACAGAAGCAGACTCTTGGCGGAGACGTAAAAGGGCGCTGGCCGCTGAAGAGACACGAGCCGGTTCTTCGAAGATATTCCGAAAAAGTTTCAAGAAGCCAGACAGGCTAGAAACCACTGGATCATTCAGTTCCCACAGAGGGGCTGCCCAGGCTAAAGCTTCACCAGAGAGGAGGGAAATGATATAGGCTACCTTAGCCCGATCAGACAGGAAGTTTTGGGGCTGGAGCTCAAAATGAATAGTGCATTGGCTGAGAAACCCCCTGCAGGCCTTGGAGTCCCCAGAGAAACGGAACGGAGCTGGCAATCTTAGTGAGTGTGAGGCTGCGACTGGTGCGATAGGTACAGCCGCTGGTTGTACTTGGGGTTGCGGATTCGGGGTTCCCAAGGAGACCTGAAGCTGCTCGAATCGAGAAGCCAGATCCTGGAGGAATCGCATCACCTGGGTCTGATTTGATTCCTGGGTCTCAAGTCTGCGAACTATGCCCTGCAATGGATCATCCGCGGGAAGCGGGATGTCAGCCGGGTTCATGGCTGATCAAACTGTCAGGGTCACCTGTGGCCAGGTGACAGATGCACACCGTAGGGGGACAGGAGTGCACCGCGAGGTAGTGAACCCTATGGCTGGCTTCTGTGGGTAGAAAACTGGGTGGTTGTGGAAAGCGGGACCAGAGGAGCACAACCGGGATCCCAACGGAAGCGAGAGCCAAGATTCCCCAGGGCGCGGAGTCTAAGACCCAGCTGGTCTTCTCCAGGGCCTCTAGTGGTGAGGATGTTACGCTGCAGGCTGGGACCAGGTCGCGGCCCCTGGAGTTTCCTAGCTCACGCCCCGTAGGATAAGGGGAAGCAGCGGCACACGATAGAGAGAACCGAATAACAAGCTGAAGGTCAGGGGCCACAAGCAGACAAGGATAACGAAGAACGAGCCGAAGGTCAAGGGTCACGAGCAGACAGGGATGGTCGGGGACAAGCCAATAACGTAACAGAGAGACAGACGTAGCACACGGCAGGCAGGAACCCAAACACACAATGCCTAACAAACACGTTGATCAGCCAAGCAGGCTTGCAGTGCACAGGTTAATATAGTGTTCTGTGATAGGGCCTGGGGTGGAGTCAGGCTGGGAGGAGATTATAAAGGAAGCCAGGTGAAAGGGCTCAGGCCTCTAAGATGAACACATGGGAAGGAAGGTAAGCTGACAGACAAACACTACTGCATATCCATGACACTGTCCAATTCCTTCCTCAACAGGCGAGCCTCCTTTGAGAGGTGATGTAGGAGTTTGTTGGGATCCTGATTCTCCAGGGCTTCGAGGACCAATCTCCCCATGGGGTCTTCCAATTGGTCACACCTCAACTCCTTCTTGGACAGTCTCGGTAGGTTGTCTTCCTCCAGTTGAGTTACTCCACAATAGTGTTTGGGGACTCCTACCATGGTAACCCCTATTTCTTCTGCTCTGGAGCCTCCTCTGGCTTGGAATTCAGCCCCTTGACAAAGGGCCCGCACCCCATCCGGTGCCACTTGGGTCCAATCTTCCCAGTCATTTGTCGTGGCATGAGACCTCCGGGACAGGGCATCTGCATCCCTATTTCCAGCTCCTGGTCTGTACTTCAGACTGAAGTTGAATCCAGACAATGCGGCCAACCACCTGTGTCCGGTGGCATCTAGTTTTGCGGTGGTGAAGAGGTAGGTCAGGGGGTTGTTGTCTGTCTTCACAGTAAACTCTGCCTCATACAGGTAGTCTTTTAGCTTGTCTACTACCGCCCATTTGAGGGCCAGGAATTCCAGCTTATGAGTGGGGTAATTCTTTTCTGAGGGGGTCAGGCTCCTGCTCACATAGGCCACTGGTCGCAGTTGTCCTTCATGTTCTTGGTAAAGCACACTGCCTAGACTCTCATGGCTGGCATCCACATGTAATTCATAAGGTCTGGTAGGGTCGGCGTAGGCCAGGACCGGGGCAGTGGTTAAGCTCCTCTTCAGGGCCTGAAAGGCCTCTTCACACCTTGGGTTCCACTGATCTTGAACTGACTCACCAGGCCTCCTGGGCCCTGAGTAATCCTCTTCCCCTTCTGCCTTTAACAATTCATTCAACGGGCGGGCAATCCGAGCAAACCCCTCCACAAACCTCCTATAATAGGAGCAGAACCCCAGGAAGGATCTGAGCTCTGTTACTGTGGTGGGTCGTGGCCAGGAAGTGACTGCTTCCAACTTCTCAGGATCTGTGGCCACCCCTTCTTCAGACACTATGTGCCCCAGATAGTTCACAGAAGACTGGTAGAACCGACACTTCTCGGGGGAAAGCTTAAGTCCCTCTTCACTGAGTCTTCTCAATACTTTCTCCAGCCTGGCTTCATGTTCTTCCAAGGTTCTCCCGAAGACAATGACATCGTCCAAGTACACAAGGACTTCTATAAGATTCATGTCTCCAACAGTCTTCTCCATAAGGCGTTGAAAGGTAGCAGGAGCTCCAGATAGACCCTGAGGCATCCTATTGAATTCGAAGAATCCCACCGGGGTTATGAAGGCTGTCTTCTCCCAGTCTTCTGGGTGCATAGGGATTTGATAGTACCCACTCTTGAGGTCCATCACACTGAACCATTTGGCTCCAGACAAACTTTGTAGGGCATCTTCTATCCTTGGCGTGGTGTATTGGTCAGG
Source organism: Rana muscosa (assembly GCA_029206835.1). NCBI lineage: Eukaryota > Metazoa > Chordata > Amphibia > Anura > Ranidae > Rana > Rana muscosa. The sequence goes on along the minus strand of CM055128.1, from coordinate 246,550,202 downwards.
GATGGTTCTCCTGTTGAGAGTCCTGTAATCGATACAAAGCCTCAACGATCCAATCTTCTTTCTGACCACCACGATTGGGGAGGCATAGGGGCTTCTAGACTCCCGGATCACACCAGTCTTCTTTAGTTCTACAAGTTGTTCCCTCAGATCCTCCAGATCTGCCAGGGGGACCCGCCTGACCTTCTCTCGGAAGGGCTTATCTTCTTGGAGGCGGATCCGATGGGTGGCACTTCTTGCACACCCCACATCGAATTCATCTTCGGAAAAGATCTTCTCCCACCTGGTCAGCTGGGCCTTGGCTCTTTCTTTCCAAGCCCTGGGTAGGTTCGGGTTTTCCACGGACAGCTTCTCCCAAACATCTCCTCCGTCACCCGTCCCTTTGGACCAAGTGACCGGGGCAGCAGGGCTCACCTGACCCAGCAACACTCTGGCAGGAATCTCCATGGGCCCTCCCATAGTGTTCCTAACACTCACCGGAACTCTGCCATGGGCCTTCTTCAGGGCCTTGAACGGAATCACTTCTGGTATCACTTCCAGGCCTGAGGACTCTTCCTTTTGGTCGGATTCCAGCATGACAAAGGGGCCGGGTTGTTCCCACGTAAGCTTCACAGTGGCCCTAAGACAGGTTACTTCTCCGGGCTGTAGCACTACTCCTTCTCTGCCAAGTCTCCACACCTTCCCTATCCCCTCTCCCGGGGTCTTCTGCTCTAAGACCAGTCGTTGGTAGGCCGTCTTTAGCATGGGATGGATTTTGGTGGCTGAATGGTTTCTCTCTTTCACTAGAGGGGTCAGGATTCTCCTGACTAGATCCGTGTTTGTTCCAATGATCAGGGAAATCTTGCTGGCTCCAGTCGGCCGAGGACACACAACTGCCAGGGTGTCAAACACTTCAGCCTTCCCAGCCACGGATGGGTCGAAAGTCATCTTTATGGGCAGGTACCCATCGTAAGGGAAACTCTGGGTTCCAAGTCCCCATATCTCCAGCTCTTCTATCTTCTGGATAGGCAGATGACTCAAGTGCCTATCATAGAAGTCCCGGTATAGTAAAGTCACCTGTGCTCCGGTGTCCAAAAGAGCTTTAGTATAGACTCCTTCCACTTGAATGGGTACAGTAGGAGACGGGCCCACCAGTTCCTTTGGGTATGGCCGGACTGGGGTCACCTTCTTCTTTGGGCTTTTCCTTGCCCTGCTCCTTTTGGACTTTAATTTTTCCTGAGCCTGGCATGCATTGACTCTCTCCCTCTCAATGGGGGCACAAACCCGCTGAGGGATGTTATTGTTCCTCTTAGGTGGATGTTCCTTCTTTGGGGTGCTGTATTTCCACTAAGGGGTCTTGCCCCCTCCCTCTGGGGTACATCTTGGTGGGGGGGTACTATACCTCCTCCTAGGAGTTTTGTCTCCTCCATTCTTGGCCTTTTTTTTTAGTTTGGAGCGCACTGAAGATGATGGGCACCCGGTTGACTTCTTCACCGGGGCCCTTTGGAGTTTCCCGCCGGCTTGCAATTATCTGTTCTCTTCTTCTTTGGGCTGGAGCATACGTTAGCAAAGTGGCCACTCCCTCCGCAGTTATAGCAAATCACCTCTTCTCGGTCCTGTAGGGAGGCCGGTGCTGAGGTGTTCGGGAACAACTCCTTTCTTGGGCTTGGTTTCTCTGGTCTTCTCTGATCTTTCTCCATCAAAGAGGTCAGCATCTCCAACACTTGGGCCATTTGCGATTTCAAAGTGTCAACCTCCGCATCTCTTTCCGGGCTCTTGACCGAATGGACCAACACTGGTACAGGTGTGACATTCGCCTTGGCCACCTGCTGATCTTCCTGCAGCACCTCTTCGTCCCTAATAATTTTTATTAGATCAGAGTAGGTTAGTGACATTCCTCCTCCTGAGGTTTTCAGGTGCAGCCAGACCGGGTCTGAGCGCCGCGCTCCCCTCATGATCTGCTTCATGCGTGCTTCATCTGCATCTTTGGGCTGCATTCCCTTCTTCAGTACAATCTTGCATAACTGCCTGTTCAGCCTTCTAACGTATTCTTACAGTTTCTCATTCGGCTGCTGGAGAGTGTGTTCAAATTGATAGATCATCTCTGACACCTTCTCCAGCTGACCAAACTCTTCCTGCAGCATGGCCAGGCAATCTTGAGCTGTACAGTTTTCATTTCCAAACCGGAAGCTCTTCACCGCTTCTGCCGCGGCACCTTTCAGACTTTCTAAGACTCGCTGTCTCTTCTGTGCCTCAGGCACCTCCCATGCTTCTACTGCCTACAATGCCTGTTCCACCCAAGTGTCAAAATCTTCCTCCCCCGCAGGGACGGGGAGCTTCCCCGAGAATGCTTTTAGTCTCCGGTAGCTAGTCTCTACGTGCACCGTGCTTGCCTTCTGACAGTTTGTTAGTAGGTCCCCTAACGCCTTTATCAGTTCGGGTGATATGGCCGTGGCAGGTGCAGGCGTCACCGGAGGTGTCGCTCCATCTCTCCTCTCTGGTGAGGTACGGGCCGCAGTCCGCGGTGGTCCCGTTAGGGGTGGCTCCTTCTTAATAGCATGCGCCAGACTATAAGATCTGTTATCCGACGTCTGCGTATATTTGCACTTGCAAACTTCTGGCTTCCCATCTGAATACTCCACTAGTGCATACTGGTGTGAGGTGTCTGGGTCTAACTTTGTTCCCATCACCCACGGTGTACCATCTGGGGTCACTGACTTCATTAATCCTTCCACCGTCTCGGTCGACCATTCCTGACCGGGCATGTTAATGACCACTGACTGGCTTGGATCTGTCTTAGCTACTCCACACCACGTTCTGATGTCTATCGGGTCCATGCCGGTACCTCTTGGCGGGTTTTCTGCTCTATCAGGATCCCGGATGAGAACCCCCACGTGTAGTGTTACCCTCAACTAAGAGGGCCGCAGATTTGGTCTGGGCCCTGAGTACAGCTCCGCCAACCCCCGGCAATCTACTTGACCCTTTCTGGCACAGTTAGTTTAGGGGTATACACATTTAATACTTATACTTTATGAGAGACTCAGACACTGAGTAGTTATAAAGGAATAACAGATTTTTACTTTCAGCTATGCAAAGGGAATGAACAGTGATAACAACTTGACCTTTAGAATATTCACAGAGCCCTGCAATATTAAAATATCAGTCACACTACACCATGGAGAAAGGGGGGGGTGGATAAGGAAACGCCACGTGGGGCGACTGTTAACTAGGCGCCCTGTGGCGCAATAACTAAACTAGGTCCCTAATGAATCAGGCCTGATTCCTAACTCTAGAACTCAGTCCTGTATGAATGATGGATTCTTCACCTGTAGAGGTGGTGCACTTAAGAATAAACAACAATTGTAATCCAGGAAAAGGGAAAGTTGACAACTGACAACACTTCACTGGAGATCCTCTGGATCAGTCCTGCTGTGAATCTCCAGTGAGAGTCTTTAACATGAGGTAGTAGTCCTCGGCAGTTTATAGGCACAGTACTAGCAAACAGGTTAGGGAATGAGCTTACGCTCGCTCACCCGCCGGACACGATCTCCGTCCGGAACTTCCACCGGTTGTGACTTCACTCGCCCACAGCGGTTGCTGTGATCGGGTCCCCGATCCCATCCAGGCTGTAAGCAGAGATATCGGATGCCACCCAGGCTCGCAGTGGGGTGGAAGGCTCTTTGATTGGCTGCGGAAGGCCCCAGGCTTCAGGCCTTACCCAGCACAGGTCCACACAGGTGTATCAGTCTCTGCCGTCCCGTGTCCAAAGAGGCCGAGCCAGGCCTCGCCCCTTCCTTATATATCCCCACCCATGAGTCTCTGGGGCAGAAGCAAAACATCCTGGGAACCAGTGGGGTTCTGGTAACAGTAGTTCGAGAGCATTTAAAGGAACCCCGCTACACATGGAATACTGAATACATTGTTTGGGTAGTACCTGACACTTTACCACTGTAGTTATATATTTCAGACAAGCTTGATCAAATTGAAAATAAATCTGATGCTTTGTGTCCAGCTTTAGACCAACTGCATACTGTGATTAAATGTTTCATTAGTTTATCATTGCAATATTGCATTTTTTTGTGTTTTATTTGAGGTGTGTTCAGACAAGTCAGTTGGCTTTTCCTTTATTGTTATTTCATTAGGGTGGATGAGCAAAAGTTTCTAATGAGCTGGACAGCAATAAATTAATTATTTTGAAGTTGTTTTACAGTTGTCTAAAGTTTTCCAAGAAGATTACCAAATGTTTAATGTTAAATCCTAATATCAAGCATGTAAAGCAGTGGATAGATGAGCAGTCAGACACTTGTAAACATTAATATTACTAGTTAATGTTTTGTGGCACTCCCAGTCTTCCATATATAAGGGAGCAGAATAAATGGAGAACATATTGTGAAGGACATCCATTTAGAAACACACACTTTTAGGTCTTCTGTACCACTCACATCCATCATCATGAGTTACGGTGGTCACTCCTCTGCTGGATCACACCATGGAAGCTGCCATGTTGGTAGTCATCTGTCTAAGATCCCAAGCCACACATATGCTGTTCCTCATGGAGGATCTTCAATTAGCCATCATGGAGGACCTCACTCTTCTCACCACAATGGGGGAATTCATGCTTCTCATCATGGAGGATCCCACTCTTCTCATCACCACGGAGGTTCTCATGCTTCTCATCATGGAGGATGTCATAATTTACATCATGGAGGTTCCCATACTTCCCACTACGGAGGCTCCCACAAATTCCATTCTACAGGTTCTCATAGTTCTCATCATAGAGGATCCCATGCCACCCACCATGGAAGTTCCTATAAAGTCAATCATAGTAATCACTATAGAGCCCCCAGTGTACATGGAGGATCAGGAGGCAAAGGAATCTCCATATCCAAGCACGTTAATGGAGGTGCTCACTGCAGCAGCCATAAAAGTAATCATGGTTTGTTCAATGTCAATGGGAAGGAAACCATGCATCATTTAAATGATCGCTTGGCTTCCTACTTGGACAAAGTCCGCTCCCTAGAGCAACAGAACGCCCAGCTTGAAAGGAATATCCGGGAGTGGTATGAGAGGAATCAGCCCAGCACTTTACCTGACTACAGCAGCTTCTTCAGAATCATTCAAGAGCTTCAAGGCCAGGTAAATAAATTACCTTGTCTACATATGTGCTATAGTAATTAGGAAATTATTTTGACACTAAATCTACACAAATATTGCAGTGATTAAATATTTATATTTTTTCAACTCACCCTGACACCTACATATTTAACCATTTCAGCGCCGGAAGAATTTACCCCCTTCCTGACCAGAGCACTTTTTGCGATATGGCACTGAGTCGTTTTAACTGACAATTGCTCGGTCATGTGACGTTGCATCCAAACATAATTTACGTCCCTTATTTCCCACAATAGAGCTTTCTTTTGGTGGCATTTGATCACCTCTGCGGTTTTTATTTTTTGCTCTATAAACAAAAAAATTGCGACAATTTTGAAAAAAAATATCTATATTTTTTTACTTTTTGCGATGATAAATATCCCCCAAAAATATATAAAAAAAAAAATCCTTTCTCAGTTTAGGCAAATATGTATTCTACATATTATTGGTAAAAAAATATCGCAAAAAGCGTATATTGATTGGTTTGCGTAAAAGTTATAGCGTCTACAACATAGGGGATAGATTTATGGCATTTTTTATATATTTTTTTGTAATAATGGCGGCGATTTTTATCATTACTCCGACATTGCGGCGGACACATCGGACACTTTTGACACTATTTTGGGACCATTGTCATTTATTCAGTGCTTAGTAGCAGCGTGCGCCCACTAAGCTGTGATTTAAAGGGGTTGTATCTGTACGCCCATTTGCGCAGCCGTGTCATTGTGCCGACGTACATCGTCGTGCGCTGGTCGGCAAGTGGTTAAAATATAAAAACAGATTAGGCACATTAGGCATCTAAAAGGATACCAGATGACATATTTTATACAGTACCCAAAATGGGTCTTCGTTCATGCTTTTGGGCACTCTGATGAAGATATGTACTGCATGAAAATCATGATTTTAGGACTATATGCGTCAAAGGTATTGAATAAACTAGAACAATGCATTTCTAAGATGAACAAGTATTTTCTGTACTTGCTGAAACAGTTTTCAGACTAAAAAATGAAAACTAGCCACACAGCTAAGGGTTGGTAATCAGTAATATATTACATTTTGTTTTTAGGTTCAGATACGATGGATATAAAAATTATTTTCTGCTGTAAACAAAAAAAGAACGACAATTTTGAAAAAAAAGCAATATTTTTTACTTTTTGCTATAATAAATATCCCCAAAAGTATATAAAAAAAAAATTCCTCAGTTTAGGCAGATATGTCTTCTTCTACATATTTTTGATTAAAAAAATCACAATAAGTGTTTATTGATTGGTTTGCGCAAAAGTTATAGCGTCTACAAAATAGGGGTAGTTTAATGTCATTTTTATTAATATTTTTTATTTACTTGTAATGGCGGCGATCAGCGATTTTTATCATGACTACGACATTATGGCGGACACATCGGACACTTTTGGTGCTATTTTGGGACCATTCACATTTATACAGCGATCAGTGCTATAAAAATGCACTGATTACTGTGTAAATGTGACTGGCAGTGAAGGGGTTAAACACTACGGGGCTAGGAAGGGGTTAATTGTGTCCTAGGGATTGATTCTAACTGTTATGCAGTGTACACACGATCGGTTTTACCGATGAAAACAGTCCGATGGACTTTTTTCATCGGACAAACCGATCGTGTATGGGCCCCATCGGTCTTTTTTCAATCGGTGATTAAATTAAAATTTATCAGATGGAAAAAAAACGATAGCAAATTCCGATCATCTGTGTGGAACTCAGAAAAAAACCCACGCATGCTCAGAATCAAGTCGACGCATGCTCAGAAGCATTGAACTTAATTTTTCTCGGCTCGTCTGAGTGTTTTACGTCACGGCGTTTGGGACAGTTGGATTTTTTACTGATGGTGTGTAGGCAAGACTGATGGAAGTCAGCTTCATTGGAAATCCGATGGAAAAATCCATCGGATTTTATTCCACCGGAAATCCAATCGTGTGTACAGGGCTTTAGGGGGCGTGGCTACGAGTGACACGTCACTGATTGCGGCTCCCGATGAGAGGGAGCACACGATCAGTGACATGTCACTAGGAAGAACAGGGAGATGTTGTGTTTACACTGACATCTCCCCGTTCTTCAGCTCCGTGACATGATCGCAGGACACCGGCGGACATCGAGTCCGTGGGTCCCGCGGGCATGATCACGGAGCTTGCGGCAGGGAGCACCATCCACACGGCTGCAAATTTAAAGAGACGTACCTGTACACCCATTTGTTTGTCCATGCCATTCTGTCGACGTATAAGTTTGTGCGGCGGTCGGCAAGCGGTTAATATAGCAGCCATTTTAGACTGAGAATAAACTATAAAGAATTTGACAATAGTTTTCCTCAACAGGATTATTAGACTGTGCGCGGTAAAACATTAAAGTGATACTAAACATTATCCCTTCTCTTTATGTATATGGATGATGGCACTGTGCAATATGCAGCAGGCAGTAGGTTCACTCAAGGGAATTTTCTAATCAATGTTAATGATTTGGCGGGGCACAGCCCATCTTTCTTAAGACTTGGCAACAGCTGGTCTACACAATCTCAGACTGTAGCAGGGACACAGACAAGAAGGGAGAACAGCAGAATCAACCAGGTTTTTTTTTTACATTATACAGAAATCAAATCCCATAGTGACTGAACATGACATGAACAGCATGTAATACAGCATGTACTGATAGTTTTTATTGATGTGGGTTTGATGACACTTTAATTAGGAGGTTAGTCCAGATAGTGCTGGTTATATTAGTGTTTGGTAAGTACTGGAGAGTTAAACCATCTGATAATTTGTAATATCTCTCAGAGGGCCTATTGGTGAAATACCTTCACTTGAGTTCCTGAGTCTGCACACTTCCAGTGGCCACTGTGACAGTTCTCTGCTCTCCCTGCTGGAACACACAAATGTGGGCAGCAACTTCTAAAAAGCCTATGTGTGAGAACTGAAATCCCAGGTTACATAGAAAACAATTGTGCCCCACATAACACTGGGGTTATGTGTGTTATAGAACAATGAAAACATGTGCCATTTTTCTGCAGCACACTGGATGGCACTGGAGAACACTGCATTGCAGGGCTGTGCAGAGACCTGAATGGAGTGTACACTTTGTACACCTTCAATAAAGTAAAAAAAAAGGTAAACAATGCCTTGCGTTGTAAAACTCATGGCTCCGCTCATCACCATTGCCACAGCACAGATATCAGCTGAATGCTAAAAGGGAATATTATAGCATGTGGCAAGTGTGAATGTACCCTTCATATTACAGTGCAAGCCATAATAGATATGCAGTAAGCTACCTTAATTGATACAGAGCAAAGCTTAGTTTAATACACTCTATTTATCCTTTGTAATAAATAAAACCTATATTTTCCAGATTTCCTCAACTTCTGTGGAAAATGCCAGGATTATATTACAAATAGACAACGCTCGTCTAGCAGCAGATGACTTCAGAAACAAGTAGGCCTTTCTATATTTCATGTCTTTCATCATTATTATCATTATCAGCATTAATTGCTTTGTCTTCCTTTTGTCACCAGGTATGAAATGGAATGCCAACTGGTAAGCAGTATTGAGGCTGATGTGAATGGACTTCGTATACTCCTGGAAGAACTTAACAGGGAAATATGTCAGCTACAGGCACAAGTAGAAAACCTTCAGGAAGAACTGCAGCTAATGAAGAGGAACCATGGGGAGGTGGGATACCTGTTACCCCTTTTTCAAGCTAAATCAGGCATTTATTTTAAGAAAAAATATTTATAATGTGTTGTTACAGAGCATGTGTAAATATTGTTGAAATCACTTTTGCTTTAGAGCAGGGGCCTACCTAGAGCATTTGGCACCCGGGGCAGATCCTATATCTGGCACCCCCCCACCTTAAAATGTAAAAACACCCCACTGTGCCCCCTGCATACCTCTGCATCCTTCAATATATTTTTGTCATTTCTGTGTACTCCCTCTCCACAACTGCACCTCTGGACCCCTTTACATTACACAGCCCCTGTACCTCTGGACCCCTTTACATTACCCTGCACCCTGCACCTCTGGACCCCTTTAAATTACACACCCCCTGCACCTCTGGACCCCTTTACATTACACAGCACCTTGCACCTAAGGACCTCTTTACATTACACAGCACCCTGCACCTCTGGACCCCTTTACATTACACAGCATCCTGCACCTCTAGACCCCTTTACATTACACAGCCCCCCACAGCTCTGGACCCCTTTACATTACACAGTACCCTACACCTCTTGATGCCTATATGTTACACAGACACCCCCCTCAACAGTTCTTTACCCCCTGCATGTGACACAGACCCCCTACAGTGCAGACCCCCTACCTACAGTGAAGACCCCCTCCCTACAGTGCAGACCCCCGCTACAGTACAGGCCCCCCTACAGTGCAGACCCCCTACAGTGCAGGCCCCCGCTACAGTACAGGCCCCCCTACAGTGCAGACCCCCCTACAGTGCAGACCCCCCTACAGTACAGACCCCCCTTTACAGTGCAGACAACCCTAAAGTACAGAACCCCCTACAGTGCACAGACCCCCCTAACAATACAGACCCCCCTTCAATACAGACCCCTCCTACAGTGCAGACCCCCCCCTTCAGACCCATAATGTACCTCAAAACACACACCACAGACAGAGAGCCAGAGGTAGTGGCTTTGCAGGGAGGAGGGGGAGGTCACCCGAGCCAGTCAGCACATCTGGGACCAGCGCAACGATCCCCTTCTCTCATGGCTCTGATCAGTCTCGGGCAGTGGCTGTCAGCCGAGCAGAGTGAAGCCGCCTCCCCCTCTTCCTACATGCACAGCACTGTATAGACATAAAGGAGGAGGGGGAGGCGGCTTCACTCTGCTCGGCTGACAGACGCTGCTCGAGACTGATAAGAGCCATGAGAGAAGGGGATCGTTGCGCCGGTCCCAGATGTGTCGACTGGCTCGGGTGCGGCTCGCACCCCCCCTGCAAAGCCACTACCTGCTCGGGCACTCCATATCTGTTCTGTCACCGCGCGATGCCTCTGTTAAACCCGCAGCGCTGTCTCCTTTCAATCGCGGAGTGCGGGGGGTGCCGGCCTGACACCCCCCAGTGTGTGGCACCTTGTGCAGCACGCCCCCCTGCCACCCCCTTAGTACGCCACTTCTTTAGAGGTATGCTGCCATCCTGGGCCATCTGTGTAAAATTGGCATCTTTAACACCTTTTTAAATTTTTTTATCTTTTTTTATTTGTCAATGAACTTAAAGTGTTACTAAACCCAGGAACCTGCATTCACTATATCTGGTCTCCCACAGTACACAGAACATGGAAATGCAATTATTTTAGTAAATACTGTATAAACTGCTAAATACCTTTTCTCATCAGCAGTCAGAGCAGTCTTGTGACTTCTATCAGTGTCCAGCTGAGCACTGGTTAAAGTGGATGTAAACTCACTACCATAATTTACAAATCATTTACATAGTTAATATCTATAGTGATATACATGCTTCCTGCATGTATCATTTTTTTTATTACTCACCCCCTCAGCTGTAAGGAGCCCCGCAATATCGCTGAATTGGTGGGCATTTCTGATTCCCGACGCTCGGTGGGCGGAGTCGTGACATCAGAGGACTCCTCCGCCACACCGCTACACTCCCATGGCCAGCCGGCATTGCAAGCACGAGCCTTGTGCCAGGGGAGAGTGACAGAGCACGTTCTGTGAAGAAGCAGAGCGCACTCATGTTACTCCTGCGCATGTGCAGAAGAAACAGAAGGATAATAATTGAGGCAGAGAGGCAGAGCGCCATTGTGAATTATTGAAGAGAAAAGATAGAAAATGGTGAGGCACTATTTCACTCTCCTCTGAAAACTAAGAATAATTTTTTTTTTAATCCTCAATGTCCACAATCGCTGGAGGGGAGTGGTGAGGAGAGGAGAGGAGGGGAGGGGGGATGTGGACTTTGTTCACAGGATGTGCCTGTCACAGGCTCGTGCATGAGATATGTAAATCCCCTGTCACTCACAGCAAGGGGGAAGAACAACAAAGTTTTCTTGTCAGTTTTATCTCACTGAAAAAAGATAAGAGGATTGCTCCGAGCTGAATTAACTCTGTGTGGCAAAACTGGGCACAGGTGATAGGAAATATTATACTCTACATTGTGACAGCAAAAAATAAATAAAACTATTTCAGGTTTACATCCACTTTAAAGCTTGTAGCAGGAATTTTCTGACTGTCCTATAAAACTGCAAGACTCCTGACCCTCTGTCTGTTCAGTGCTGATTGGCCATGTGCTGATCACATGCACTCTACCAAGAAAAAAAAACTCTCTACAAATACACACCAAAGTGAGAATGTGCAGCCTGACACCATAGGCTCTGTGTTATCAGTAAATTATCAGGGGACAGTGAAAGAAGAGGAGGATCAGAGAAGCCAGGATCAAAAAGCCTTTTTACACAATGCAGAAGATTAAAACTTTAGGTTCCACAGAGTATAGTAGTAGTGAGTATAACAATCATGCTTTACTGCATATACAGACCAATTGTACTGTTGTCGTGGGTTTAGTAACACTTTAAATGGTCTCTGAAATGTCTTAAACTATTCTCAAATGCTTCTAAAAGCCCACTACATTTGCACATTGACATAAGCCAGAGAGTCAAATCAACACAGATGCTAAAACACACAATATGGAGATCTGCAGAAATGTACCCATCACACAACTAGTTTCTAATATTTTTACTTACAGGAAGTCAACGCTTTGCAAGCTCAGTTGGGTGCCAGGGTCAATGTGGAAATGGATGCTGCTCCATCGGCTGATCTGAATAGAACCTTGTTTGAGATCAGAGAGCAGTATGAGAATCTGATGGAGCGGAATATGAGAGAGGTGGAAACAATTTTCCGACAACGGGTAAGTCTTTTTGTAGACTAAAAAGATTGTTGAACTTGTTAGAAAAATAGTGGGATAGATATCTATTACATTTGGATCATTAGGCCTTATTACTTCATGGTTATATTCCAATAAACAATAAAATTGATGAGAACATGTTAAGATTTAATGCTCAATTGTACTGTACCATCCTAATTTAAAAAAAAAGAAAAGAGAAAGGAGGGCGCACCAACCTCGTGCATTACCACTTAAAAGTTTTATTAAAATATGAGTAAAAAGCAATGATCCTACTCACATCCTAATTTTCCCATTACACTGAATATCAGGACCACTGCTCTCATACAGAGGTCCGCCACACCCCTTGCACAGTCACAACTACCCTGGCCAAGCGGCCACGCTCATGCTTCCCGATCAGGCATTTGAGTGTTTATTGAGGCACTGGTGCAACTGGGCTTTAAGGCTGTTGCCTAAGTACACACAGGAAATAGATACAGTGACTTCACTTAAAATATATAAAAACTAATATAAAAGTGCAAATCAACTTACGCCTAGCTACTGTAATATAAAAATGAGTGACATGTTTCTTCACAGAAGATCAGAAATAAACCTCCTTTGACTTTATATATAAAACTATATGGAAATCAGCCTCCATATATTAATGGATGCATGACAAACTTTTTATTTATATAGACTGAGGAACTGAATCGTGAGGTTGCTTCTGGTTCTGAACAACTCCAGTCTGTACAAACTGAAGTCATTCACTTGAGACGTACCATCCAAACTTTGGAAATCGAACTGCAAAGCCAGCTCAGCTTGGTAAGTGTTATTGCCAGACAATTAATAAAGATTGTGTCAATGACCAGTTGCTGGTTGTTTAAGTTATTCTGCAAAGACTAACAGTAGGTACTGTAATTTCCTGGGGTTTTTTTTGTATACAATCTTTCTCAATTTTTTCCCAGAAATCAGCTCTAGAAAACACCTTGGCAGAGACAGAAGCCACATTCGGGGCTCAACTTGCCCAATTACAATGTTTGATCAACAATGTAGAGTCCCAGTTGACCCAAATCCGATCTGATCTTGAACGCCAGAATCAGGAATACACGATCCTGATGGACCAAAAGACTCACCTGGAGATGGAGATCGTCACCTATAAGCGCCTATTGGAGGGTCATGATATCCAGTATGTATTTTACACAGGACAAGTAACTGAATTAATATTCCTTAAAACATGCAGTCCTCAATTTATAGCAACACCTACTGTATGCACACCAAATCTTTTAAGAGAAAATAAATACCGGTAATTGTTGTATTTAATATAATTATATATAATTTATTTGCTATAATATTTAATGAGCTACTAAATAGAACAATACAATTTGGAGAACAGCTTAATTCTAAAACCAGACAGTTCATAAAATGTTTCCATTTTGTTTATCAATATATTATTTAAACCAAGCCATACAGAATAGTCAGAATACCATATATTTCTTCATTATTCTTTACTGTGCGTTTTAAATTTCAGAACTTCAAGTCAAAGTTTTCTAGGAGACAGCCATGGTATGTAAACATATATTGTCTTAAAGTGATTGTAAACCTAATTTTTTTCAAATAACAAATATGTCATACTTACCTGCTATGTGCAATGGTTTTGTACAAAGCAGGCCCGATTCACCTATTCTGCCTGCTCTCCTGCCCCCCCCCCCCCCGCAGAGTGCCCACCAAAGCAGCTTGCTATAGGGGCACTCATGGTGGCTTGCTCCCAAGCCGACTCTGTGTGTCCATAGACACACACACAGTGTGGCTTGGCCCCACCCCAATCCCTTCTCACTGACTGTGATTTACAGCAGCAGGAGCCAGTGGCTCCTGCTGCTGTCTCTGAATCTATGAGGAGGGAGAGAGCAGAGAGATCCACTGCTCTCCTGCACAGGGTTACAGCAAAGGTTGGGCTCAAATAAGTATAAGGGAGGGCTTGGGGCTGTACAAAGAAGGTTTTTTTACCTTAATGCAGAGATTGCCTTAAGGTGAAAAAACTATTTGGGCTTTAGAACCTCTTTAAAAATAAGGGCACAGGCTGGTAGAATGTAAAACATGGGAAACATTTTAACTAGTACCTGGACATTATTGGCATTTAGACACCATCCCATAGGGTTTGGACCTCATTGCAGATCCTTTAAAAGTCCACTCCGTCCCATGACCCAAAGGCTAGGCACCAGGATGGGGTAGCCCACCCTATTCCATCCTCCCTCCCTCTGTATCTCACCCCACCCAACCCCCATTGACTTCCTATGCCCCCCTTTGATCCTCCTATCACCCATACCTCCCTTATCTGCTTTTGTCCCCTAACAACCCCATTAACAATTTCTGACACAGACCTTCTTGAGAGATTGTAAAAGATGACTTATTTATCAATACTACCTCGTTTGCTGTACATTTGCTGTATTTGGCCTAGGGTATCTTGCCCTAGTTGGCATTACTATCCATTATTACTTCTGGAAATCCAACAAAACAAAAAAAAAGTTCTTGCCCTACTCCTCATGTAAAAATGTATATGCCTCGGTCTGCCACCATTTTCTATCCCATATTTTCCCTACCTTTGAGACCCCTGTTTTGATGGTCCCCCATAGGATTTTGTGCTTTACAGTTATTATCAAATCTCTTAGACTATTGGTCTATAATGACTTTTGGCAGATTACACAAAAACTATTACAATCACTTTTGTCTCCTGCAACTGTATCGTTATTTTGGCCACTTGGCCTGCATTTTCTGTATAATGCCCCATACACACGATCGTTTTTCATGCCGTTAAAAATGCCATTAAAAATTTTTTTTAACGACGTGAAAAACGCCCATTAAAAATTTGGAACATGCTCTCTTTTTTCACGTCGTTTTTCATGTCGTTTTTTTTAATGACGTGAAAAACGATAGTGTGTATGCTTTAACGACGTGAAAAAAAACGCGCATGCTCAGAATCAAGTATGAGACAGGAGCGCTCGTTCTGGTAAAACTAGCGTTCGTAATGGAGATAGCACATTCGTCACACAGTCACGGACTGAAAAGCACGAGACTGAAAAGAGCGAATCGTCGCTCAACAAACTTTACTAACATGAAGGGTGGCGCCATTCGAACGGAACTTCCCCTTTATAGTGCCGTCGTACGTGTTGTACATCACTGCGCTTTGCTTGATCGTTTTTTAAAATGATCGTGTGTACGCAAGACAGGCTTGAGAGGAAACATGAAAAAAAACTACGTGAAAAACGGCAAGAAAAAAATGGCAAGAAAAACGATCGTGTGTATGGGGCATTACTGTCGATCCTTGTTTTGTATTGTATTTCGAAAACTTTTCAATAAAGTTCCTGTTTATTAAAAGACCACCCCATCTATATGATCTATATCTTAATGGCATTCATTTACTGAAACCCAATACCAATCCCTTTAATCAGCAGTCATAGTCTATAAACATTTTTCTTTCTCGTACATCACGGGACACAGAGCGACATAATCATTACTAATGGGTTATATAGTTACCGTCAGGTGCTGGCACTGGCAACTTCCAAAACCGGAAGTACCCTCCCCTATATAAGCCCCTCCCATCCGGGAGCACCTCAGTTTTTTGCCAGTGTCTAAGGTGTTGGCCAAGAAGAAACATGTGTTTTTCACTGAGCTTGCGTACAGGTTCTTTTGGGCCTCAGTAAGCTATTCCGGATCCGACCAAAAAAGCTTCATAGCTAAACGGTCGGTACCCGGGCCTTGCAGAGAAGAGCAAGGTTCTGCCTGTAATGCTTCTCTTAGGAGAGCTGGACCCTGGGATCCAGAGCTCTGGTCATACCCACGACCAAGATGTTTTCTGTGCAGGGTGCTATACAGGTCCAGGGGAGTGGAATCCTTGGGAACCCGGTCCCTGAAGGTTTGATTACAATGCCTGCCGTGATAGGTGAAGTTTGGGCTTTTGTGGACCAAACAAAGTCCTGCGGCGGGGAACAGGTAAGTGGGGGCCCCCAGGAACTTGGTTCTATTGGGGGACCCCCAAGCCTAATTTGTCTTTCTGTCTGTTACCTAACGGTATTCCCGCTAATATCTGTGCATGCCTGTAACTACTAAAAAAATGTAATAATTTTTAATGGTGGTCAAGAAAAAAAAAAAAAAAAAAGAATGTTTTTTTATATATGTTTAGTATATTAAACTGCGGTACCTGTGTTTGTCCACTAGAGGCCGCTGTGCAATGTTTTTCTTGTCATATGGACTAGTTTCTTCTCAGAGAGCAAAGTCCAGGCAGCTGGTGAGTTCTCCTACAGGAAACTGTTTCCTCTGCCATGTTGCAGTGTTCGTCTATCCCCCGGCCTGCGGCAAAGGGGGCCCTGGCTCCTGTCCCTGGTTTCCATGTTTGAAAATTAGCGCCGAGGCGCACGTGGCCGCGCGCGTGCGCGTGCACGCGCCTCTATATATAGAGGTGGCCGGAAAAAGGGGCGGGGCCTGGGGGATGACGCTCTATGCGCGCCGCAGCGCTTCTGCGCATGTGCGGGCGTCCCAGCAGGTTTTTAAAAAGCCACATTATTGCAGATAAGCTGGTTATGAAGTACAGAGACAGAGCTGGCAACATTTAAAGGCATACAGCATAGCGGTTGATACAGGCATCCCCTAGAAAGGCACATTAGTAGACACCAACTGTGATATAGCAGCAATTGTGCTAGACTATTCTCAGTAAAAGTGGTGTATTACGGCTGGAATACCTCAGCTTTAGGCTTAGG
The DNA here is from genome assembly GCA_029206835.1 of Rana muscosa. Taxonomy (NCBI): domain Eukaryota; kingdom Metazoa; phylum Chordata; class Amphibia; order Anura; family Ranidae; genus Rana; species Rana muscosa. Next base: position 246,533,473 of record CM055128.1, on the reverse strand, counting down.
AATATGCCGTCCAGTAGCTCCGGAACTGAATCTTCCAGGAAGCGAAGGGGGTCTCATCGGGCTCTGAGGATCTTGGGCATACTCCTGCTGCACCAGTCTCCCCTGAAGTTCAGAGGTAAGTGACCGTAGAGACCCCGCAGGGGTACTTGGTACTGTGGCTGTCCTCAGTCACCTGCTCCTGTGTATGTAACAGAGGAGGTTTTTTCCTCAGCTCTGGGAGGATTAGAGAGAGATTGTCAAAAAGTGGACGCAGCCATCTCTTGTATGTATAAATCACTGACATGTCCAGTGGATAATGTCCAAATGTTCAAGAACCCAATAGATAAAAGATTGGAGTCCTTATGAAAATCTGCTTGGTGATACAACCAGCAGTAGCAGCTATTGGGGTCTGCTAAGCAGTGAAGGATCAGTTGAAACAGGTCTTGAGGGACTTGACAGATCAGCAGGCTTTGCCCTAGCTGATCTACCTAGAGCCTTAGGCTTTGCGGTTGATGCCATAGAGGATTCAGTCCATCAGGCCTCCCGCCTTACGCTGTCTATAGTACATATGCGTAGGCTCCTATGGCTCAGAAACTGGTCTGCTGAAGCTCCCTGTAAAGAATGGCTGGTTAGCGTCCCATTTCATGGTGAACGCTTATTCAGGGAAAACCTGGACAAATATATCCAGAAAATTTCCAGCGGTAAAAATACGCTCTTGCCGGTTAAAAGCAGAGTTAGAGGTCCCTCTTTAAGAGGCCTGCTTCTCCAGTCCCTGGGGCATCGGCTGTGTAACAGTTCCGACGGCCTCCTCGGTCAAATCCCGGGGGTAAAAAACAGGGACAGTAGCAGGGTAATAAGAAACCCTGGGTCAGGGGAGGTACAAAACCTCCCCCAAAGTGAAATTCATTGAAGCCCCCACTCAGTCGGGTGGGGGGAGGACTCCAGTTGTTCGCAAGAGACCTGGCGGGACACGATCAAGACAGATAGGTGCTCTCCGCAGTAGGTTTGGGATACAGTTTGGAGTTAAAAGACTCTCCTCCTTCCCATTTTTTGAGGTCAAACGTGCCAAGGGATCCCCGGAAGAGAGAGTCCCTCCTGTTGGCACTAGAACAACTATTGCTCCAAGGAGTAATTATGGAGGTTCCCCTGGAAGAATGAGGGTTCGAGTTTTACTCAAACCTCTTTACAGTCCCGAAGCAAACGCGGTCGGGAGGCCCATATTAATTCTAAAAGGGCTATACAAATTCCTGTATATCAGGACTTTCCGATGGAGTCGATCCGATCGGTGGCCACTGCCCTACAAGGGGAGGATTGGTTAGCCACGATCGACATCAAAGATGCTTATTTGCACATTCCCATCTTTCCAGTCCACCAAAAATTTCTACGCTTTGCAGTAGAAGGGCGCCATTTTCAGTTCAGAGCCTTACCCTTCGGTTTGGCCACAGCACCACGAGTGTTTACAAAAATTCTGGCCCTTTATTGGCCAATCTAAGAACACAAGGTGTAATGATAATGGCATATCTGGATGACTTGTTGCTGATAGACCACTCAGTGAAAAAACTAGACGTGGTCGTTCACAAGACGTTCAGGTATCTGGAATCTCACGGTTGGATTATCAACCGAGACAAGTCAGCCCTAGAAACCAGTCAAAAGTCTGGAATACTTGGGGCTAAGGTTGGATTCAGGCCAGAGAAAAATATTCTTGCCTCGAGGAAAGGTGTTGTCTTTGAAAGATTTGATCCACTTAGTGGGTACAAAAAAGACAGCCGTCCATACGCCTGTATATGAGGCTGCTGGGAAAAATGGTGGCATCATTCGAAGCAGTACCCTACGGTCAATTCCATTCAAGGAATTTGCAAGGGGCCATACTGTCAGCCTGGAACAAAAAAGTTCAGGCCCTAGACTTACAATGTCCTTGTCCCCTTCCGTTCGCAAGAGCCTCCGTTGGTGGTTGGTTCCCCAGAATCTGGAAAAAAGGAAATCCTTCAGTCCGATTTCTTGGAAGGTGGTCACTACAGATGCCAGCCTTATAGGCTGGGGAGCAGTATTGGAGCAATAGTCTCTCCAGGGCAGATGGTCGGATGCAGAAAAGGCCCTGCCCATCAATCTCTTAGAGATACGAGCGGTATGCCCTAGTAGCATGGACATCCAAACTCCAAGGGTCCCCTGTCAGAATTCAATCAGACAATGCCACAGCAGTGGCATATATCAATCATCAGGGGGGCACCAGGAGTCGTGCAGCCCAGAGGGAAGTAAATTACATCCTGAAATGGGCAGAAAAATATGTCCCAGCCATATCTGCGGTATTCATTCCAGGAGTGGAGAATTGGAAGGCGGACTTTCTAAGTCGCCAGCAATTAGGCCCAGAGGAAGGGTCCCTTCACCCCGAGGTTTTCTGGACAATATGTCAGCGGTGGGGAACATCGGATGTAGATCTTCTAGCATCCAGATTCAACGCAAAGGGGGACAGGTTTGTCTCTCGGACAAGGGATCCCCTAGCTTGCGGCTCGGATGCCCTAGTGTTCCCTTGGGATCAGTTCAAGCTGATATATGCATTCACACCGCCAATGGTTACCTCGATTACTCCGCAGAATCAGGGTAGAAAAGAAACCAGTGATTCCGGTGGCTCCAGCGTGGCCCCGAAGAGCGTGGTACGCGGAGATTGTAAAATTTCAGTGGGGAGTCCTTGGACTCTCCCACGTCGTCCGGCTTTCGCAAGGACTGATATACCACCCTTCCTTACCAGCCCTAGGTTTGACGGCCTGGCTATTGAAGCCCACATTCTAAAAAAGAGAGGGCTCTCTAATGCTGTGGTATCTACCATGATCAATGCCAGGAAGCCGGTATCCAGGCAGATCTACTATAGAATCTGGAAGGCGTACATCGCGTGGTGTGAGGCCAAGAAATGGCATCCACATAAGTACGTAATAGGTAGGATTCTGGACTTCCTACAATGGGCTGTAGATAGGAAGCTTGCCTTGAGTACTATCAAGGGTCAGATTTCGGCCTTGTCAATATTTTTTCAAAGGCCCTTGGCTTCGCATTCACTAGTCAAAGCCTTTATACAAGGAGTGATGCGTATTAGTCCTCCGGTTAATATTCCCATATGTCCATGGGATCTAAACTTGGTTCTGTCGGTTCTACAGAAACAACCATTTGAACCATTATAGCATATTTCCTTAGTGCTTCTCACCAGGAAATTGATTTTTTTAGTAGCCATTTGTTCGGCTAAAAGAGTATCGGAATTAGCAGCTATGTCCTGTAAGGAGCCATATCTGGTTATCCATAAGGACAGAGTAGTGTTACGTCCTCATCCAGCCTTTCTTCCTAGGGTGGTATCGAGGTTTCATTTGAACCAAGATGTGGTTCTTCCTTCTTTTTTCCCCAAGCCTACTTCGGTAGAGGAAAAGTTATTGCATTCTTTGGATGTAGTAAGAGCAGTTAAAGCTTATCTAAAAGCCACTGCTCAGATTCGCAGAACGGATACTTTGTTTATTCTGCCGGAAGGCCCCAGAAGGGGTCAGGCAGCGTCAAAATCTACTTTAGCCAAGTGGATTCGACAGGTCATAATACAAGCCTATAGCTTGAGAAGTAGACCGCCTCCGTTCAAAGTTAGGGCGCACTCCATGAGAGCAGTTGGAACTTCATGGGCAGTGCATCACCAGGCCTCCCTGGCTCAAGTCTGTAAGGCCGCAACATGGTCTTCAGTACACACGTTTACTAGGTTCTACCAGGTGGACGTTAGAAGTCAGGAGGATGTCGCCTTTGGGCGCAGTGTGTTGCAGGCCGCAAAAGATCCTCATGTCTGATAGCGCTCAGCTTATATATGGTGTATCCCCCCCCTCATTTGGCATTGCTTTAGGACATCCCATTAGTAATGATTATGTCGCTCTGTGTCCCGTGATGTACGAGAAAGAAAATAGGATTTTTATAACAGCTTACCTGTAAAATCCTTTTCTTGGAGTACATCACGGGACACAGAGCTCCCGCCCCTCTTTGGGGACACTTATTGCTTTGCTACAAAACTGAGGTGCTCCCGGATGGGAGGGGCTTATATAGGGGAGGGTACTTCCGGTTTTGGAAGTTGCCAGTGCCAGCACCTGACGGTAACTATATAACCCATTAGTAATGATTATGTCGCTCTGTGTCCCGTGATGTACTCCAAGAAAAGGATTTTACAGGTAAGCTGTTATAAAAATCCTATTATTTTAGCCAAATACAGTATATTTCCAAAATGCTATCTGAAATTCACATTGCATAGATCACTATCTAGCCAGATATTTCCAGCCCTTTTTGCTAATGAGTTCCACGGCAGTCACATTGTCTGCTGTGAATTTTGATATGCCCGGCTTGTATATGGGACAAACAGCATTCAAAGTGGCAATATTATGAATGATTAGACAGCAACCTGCTTCCCTTCTTACCATGTGCCAATGGTGGGCTTTGGTCCAGAAATGACTCACAGTAGTTTTCAGCTGTAAAAATGTGGAATAGTCTCACACAGGAACTTATTTTAGCTGTATACAGTTTCTAAAATAGTTGTGTGCGTTCATTATACTGCAAAACATAAAGGAATAACTAAATTTTCAAATACATAGTTGAATGTTTGTCCAAGACAACCTTTCTCTACTTTTTTACTAAATAAATACATTTCAGGTCTTGGGGTACCCCTGCTAAAATCAATATATCTACAACTCATGGTACATACGCAGGTTTCTCAACTTGACTAATTATGTAACAATAACAATGATAATTGGAATATGGTGGATTGAAATAAGAAACATCGATCATTTGCATCCCTTTATAATGTGACATACTGTAGATTTTTATTCATTTGAACTATCGTATCTTCTACTTTCAGGATCTCACCACACAGTGAAAGTTCACCATGTGACTGGCCCCACTCATCATCAACATCATCAAAGTCATCATCAACATCATAATCACCACGTTTGCTAATGTGTTTCTGACTCTTCTGGAGAACCCTGTGGATAATAGTATTATCCTACCTCTAGAAAGTCTTTTGGTATCTTCCTCTGTTTTCTTCTTATGTGGCCTTCGGTATCTGCTTCACCTAGGCAAAACTTGGCATGAGACATGAACTAGATCCACCAGGATACCCAGTAGACATAACTGAAATTATGCTAGGTTTAGGATTAGTTAGATACAGTATGTGTTCATCTTTAGAGGTTGGTGGTAAACTATTCAAGTTTACCTAAATTGTAAGTTAATTTCAAGATGTTAACCCACGTGTTACAAATGCTATGGAGTTCAGGCCTTTGAATGCTTTTAAAGATCCAAAATGAAAGAAGATATTTCCATGTACCCAACATTGTTTAGGGATTACATTATGCTAGAGCATAAGATATGACTTTTCATTCACTTTTTTCTTGGAGTACTTTTAATGCTTTTGAGGCCCAGACCCATTCATCACAATAATGCCTTTTAATACGCAGGTGGTGTGCCCATATGTAGTGCAATGTACTGCAATGCCATTTATTGTGCAACGGCATTGAATGCCACCCAAATGCATGAACATAATGCTACTATGCTATAGTATGATGCAGTACACCACGTGGTATGATATGGGTTACGTTGTAGTGCTTTGGAGAAAACAATAGAGAGCAAGCATTTTTACCTGGGACTCATTTAGAACAGATAACCTGTAGTAAAGGAGTTCACCATGATGCCTTAAAAGTAAGTTGTGGTGAATGTGTTACTGTAACACTTTCAAGCGTAAACAGGCCCCTATGGTACCTACAGTTGCAACGCAGTTTGCTTTACTCAGAAGAAGTGAGTTGTTCCATAATCAGTCGTCATTTTGAATTACAAGGATCATATGAAAAATTAGTTATAATATGAACCAGTCTGAACAGTATAGAATAGAATATGAATTTTTGCTGAATTCTCCTTCGCAATGTAGTTTTCAAATAAAAAGACCCAAAGACAGCATCTTGAAATGTGCCTATATTATGTGAATGCACATATAAAACACGTGCTTAATTCAAGTGGAACTCTAGTTTTCTGTTGTGAATTTAGGGGATTTTATTAATATAATCCTGTGCAGGTTTTATTATAAAGTTGAGGTATCGGTTTTATAATAATATGTTATGAAACTATTTGTATTATCTACCATTGTGCATATTAATGGATTATTAGCATGCAATATGCATATTTTATTGTGGTGGACATACTAAGCCCTAGATTCTGGTTATGTTTTAGGATTATGGTGAATTTTGATCATCATTCTCTTGTCCTTGTCGCCTACTAAATGTTTAATAAAACAAACCCTATCTTCATGCAATCAGCTGTGTGTGTGGTATTAATGATGCACATGATTTTTTCATACAAAAAAAAAAAAAGATAAAAAACAAATTCAATTCTAAATAGTCTTTCATATAAGTGCCCACAAGGCAATCAGTGCCTATAGCAGTAAGATTGCAAGGGCCAGCATCTATACTCAGACATTACTATCCATCTGGTCATTTGTGGCTTAATTGAGCAATACATTTCAGGAAAGGGGGTGCAAGGGATTCTGAGAGGGGTACAAGACTCATTATAGTTGAGGAAGCATATGAAGCAGACCATATGCCACCTCTAGTATTTTCTATTATATAATTGTGTAGCAGTGCCCATGTGGGGTCGCTGAGTGTAGTAGTTCCACCCGTCATCCTGATCAGTCCAGCATTCACTTCCAGTCACTCCTCACTGAACATTGAACAGCTTGTTTTTGTGGTTTTATTGAGGGATTTAAGTTGGATGTGGTAAAGGGAACATGGGATGCCAAGATAATTGACTTGAAGCGAATGAAAGATTTTTTGAATCTGTATTTGCAGTCTCTAAAGCTCCATACTCCTCCAGCACATCACTTATAAGTCATCTTTTTTCTTCCTCTACTGCACAATACTTGATTCCTGGCACAGCTAGCAAATGGTTAGGCTCCATTCTGAACAAGGCACAACAGTTTTGGATTCACCATTTGCTGGCAGGGGCCTGCAGTCCCCTTTGGTGTAGCAACCAATAGAAACTGAAATTAGTCTTTTTGTGCTGTGTTCTAAGTGCAGCAGCCTGTCTCTAATCCCAGCGACATCACAGTCTCTCTCTCTGGCTCTACCTACACTCCTGGCATGTCTCTCCCAGATCTTCTGACTGTGCCTGTCATTCACAGACCCTGGATGGATCCCTCCCGATGACCTGCCCTGCAATGTTCCCCGCTGTCCTTCTCCTGCTCCTGTTCAGGACACTCATTTGGGTTGTATAGAGAGATTCCTTCCCAGCTCCCGAGCTTCAGGCCCAAGATCACCCCCCCAGCCTAGAAGGGGAGCTCCCTCAAAGGCCACGACAGCCTAACACTGCATCACTCAGTTCTTCCACACAAAAACTCCTCCCCCAGCAGGCTGACCCTGGGTATATTTAGGAGGCCTGCCCCCCTGCCAATCCTAGTTGGGGATTGATCAAGGCTCCCAGATACACCCCATGTCACTCCAATCCTTTCTCCCCACCTCTTTTCCAGAAACTTCCAGAAACCAGAGGGAGGCGCCAGAGAGATGAAATCACATGTCAGTCACCTGCTGCTACTCTCAAACAACTCCCAGCCCCCAGATCTAAACAAACAGGCCTAGCTCTTAGCTAGGCCTGTCTAAATTTACCTGCACTGGCTGAAACAAAAAAACTACTACCTCTCGCAACCTACCTAAGGTAGAGGGTGCTACACTCTCCCCCCCCACCAGCAATCAGCCGGTCCCCAGCTGGGAAAATGTGAAAAAATTGCTCCTGGGCCCAGGAGCAAGGGCATTCCAAGAAATAAGTTGGATGGGGGAAGGGAAACAACTTGGATGGGGAACTGCACAAATAAATATCAGTACAAAAATAGATATATACATTTTTGGTGGGTATTTACAACTGTACAGCACGACTAAGGCACTCCTAACTACAGGTCCCTGCAGCTAACAACATATACACATTTTTCAGCCAAAGCACCTCTTCCTAAGAAAAGATACTCTGCTCGCTGGCATTCTTGTCCTCTGGAATGATGGGGATGGACAGCTGTCCCATCCCTGAAGATCCTGAGAGAAAACATAAAACATCACATCTTACACATCTACCTATATACTGTAAAATCCTCTGATGGAAGGGGGTTCGTATCTTTCCAGCAAAGAATAATAAGCAACACAACATGTACATTTCTGCTTGCTGTGTTCTGTCAGAAGGGAACACTAACCTATAGTAGGTGCCGCCAATTTTGTGTTTCCAGCGCGATGGGATCACGCTGGAAACCGGCGATGCGAGGCTGTGCTTCTCGTGTTCGCCGCCCCCACGAGATGCCGCGCATCCATAGGAATTCTTTGGGGGCAGTGAGCGGGAGGAGCGACATAGCTCGGCGCTGGCTCCCGCGACGGGGCTCGCGGGTGTCAATCTCACCGCTAGCAGAGGCAAGATTGACACAATATCGGCGGCAGGTACTGTAACAAACAGAACAACAACAACAAAACATACATATTTTCACTTCTGAACAATCCTTTTTCTGCTCTGCCTCTCCTTGAAGAAACAGGCTCCAAAAGAGGTAAGCAGGAACAGTTACACTCAAAGTGCCCATGAACAGACAGTCCCTCTGTCAGTCACACAGGGTGGCAGGCATAGTCTGTTCCTGCAAGTCAGGGAAATAAGGAAGAAAGGGCACAGACTGCCGCTACCACAGTTAAATTACCTGGATTTTAGGCATAGTATTGTGGGGCTGGTAGTCTCTTCCAGCCTTTCTCTCCTCTGTGGAAAACAATTGTATAGATGCAGAAACCTTCCTACATAAAAGCTCCGCCCAGTGCTCAGACCTTGAGGTTGCTGACAGCTCCAACGTACCAGAATAATGAAAGGGATGGTTGGCACTCAGGACGACATCCAAAATAGCATTCCTTTATTAAATACATGTACAGAGCTGTAAAACAGCCTACACATTGCGGACATTAGTCCTTAGTCATGGCTGATAAAAAACAAAATAAGTAACACTTAAATAGTATATACAATATAGAAGGGGGGCTCCTTCAAAGGCCACAACAGCCTAACACTCCATTACTCAGTTCTTCCACCTGACAACTCCTCCCCCAGCAGGCTGACCCTGGGTATATATAGGAGGCCTGCCCTCTGCCAATCCTAGTTGGGTATTGGTCAGAGCTCCCAGATACACCCCATGTCACTCCAATCCTCTTTCCCCAGAACCTTTCAGAAAGCAGAGGGAGGCGCAAGAGAGATGAAGCCCCCAGATCAAAACAAACAGGCCTAGCTTTTATTTAGGCCTGCCTAAATTTACCTGCACTGGCTAAAACAAAAAATACTACCTTTAGCAACCTACCTACCTAAGGTAGAGGGTGCTACACTTGCATGACAGAAGGTCAGTTATAAAGGAGCATTATCACTCATGTGTGCCCAGAACAGCTGCATCTAGCTATGGACCTGCATAAACAATGTACCTAAACCACTGTGTATTCTTAAAAAACACTAATTATTTGAAGTGTGTAAAATAAGTGTGGTTGAAAGTGGAAATCTTAGTCATGGTGAACAAACAATTCTTAAAAATGTTCTGGGAAGAGGGGCGTGGCCTGACGGTGCATGGAGTAGGACGCTTGCTGAGGAGCTCCAGACATTGATCCTGTAATCCATTGCATCCTGAGATCCACAGGCTGAATTTTCGCATTGCACTCGCTTGCTTTGATACCCTGCATCCTAGACAGCATGTCACCGACGAAATCTCAAAGGGCCGTGGCGGCGAGGCTGGCACAATACCGTCATATAGATTCAGGGGAGCCCGAGGAAGATGGCGGCGAGGCGCCGGAGGACAGTGGAAGGCCGGCGAGTGATACAGCCCAGCTTCTAGAGGCCATCACGCTATGCCGCACATCCCTGACAACCCAGATCGAGGAGGTGAGAGTGGATATATCTCACATCCGGCAGGACATGCAGAATCTGCGGGAGAGGGTGACTACTGCGGAGGCCCGCCTGAGTGTTGTGGAGGACGCGCTCCCGCCATTGCAGACGGGAGCGGATAATATACAGCAACAGATCCAGCAACTGTTCTCCAAGCAAGATGAGATGGAGAACAGGCTGAGGAGGTGCAATATACGACTGATTGGCTTGCCGGAGGGGTCCGAGGGTAAGGATCCCACCTCGTTTCTGGAACAGCTCCTCATAACCACTTATGGGAGAGAGGCATTCTCCCCTCTCCTGGCAGTTGAGAGGGCCCACCGTATGCCGGCTAAAGCTCCGCCGCAGGGAGCTCCGCCACGCACTTTTATAGCTAAGCTACTGAACTACAAAGATCGGGATACTGCCCTCAGGATGGCCAGAATAAAAGGGAATATCACTCTGGGGAATGCTACAGTAGCGGTGTTCCCAGACTTCTCAGCGGAAGTTCAGCGCCGCCGCCAAACTTTCATGGAAGCCAAACGCAGACTGAGAATTCACAACTACAAATATGCTATGCTGTTTCCGGCCCGACTCAGAGTGGAACATGATGGCAAGGCCCTCTTTTTTGGTAACCCTGATGCCGCCATAACCTGGCTGGAGCGCCGCCCTGGCACAGAGAAATAAGTGACTATGTGAGTATGATGCTCTTTATCCTGCACCTGCCCAATCCTGCTAATCTTTTAAATACTACAGATCTGCATGACCTGACTGCTTCTTTGCACTTTGCCCCATTAATCCCAAGCATACACCTGTTGTTCTCTTTGTGGAAGCCCCTGGGATTGCTATCCTACAGTCAGGAGCGTGCACTAGCTAGTAGCGGGATATTCATATTCATTATTCAGAATCTGTGACACACTGCTTAAAAGTTTTGTTGACTATACTCCTTTGATTCCTTTGTGGACTCACATATACCCTTAGCTGCGGAAGCAGCTGGAGCATAGGATAGTAGAAGCGCTGCTATACAAGTACACAGTGCAGCGAGACTTTTCCCCCTGCCAATCCAAGAAATATGGAAATGAAGCCCGGGGTCACGGCAGCCACTCATGCAAAGACTGTCTCACTTGCAGAAAACAATCCGAAGCATTTATCTCAGCCTCGTGTTGTGGTATGTCTGTTATGACTGGGTGCTGCGTGGGACTACTTCTTGAGTTTTGCGGGCTCTTACTACTGATCTCTTTCACTAATGTGTTATTCTGGATGGCAGTTACGGTTCGGTTTGGGGATGATGCCCGCATCAGTTTGAAAAGATGCAGGGCGGGGAGGGGGAGGGGGGTAGGGGAGGGGAAGGTTTGGTTTAATTTTTTGTCAGTGTATATGATGAGTCAAACACAGTGCGGGCACCAGTGTCCATCACTTACAGAATATTTTCATGGGTTTTTATGCTCCTTGCTGCTCCTTTTATATGTATATCTACGAATTACCCTACCTGAGGTACATGGGATTATATTGGTTAATAGTAAATTATGGGTAGGAATTACTGAAGATGGACTGATATGGCGTCCCTAAAGTTTTTGGTATGGAATGTGAGGGGACTGCGGGACAAAATTAAACGTACGGCGGCCCTCTCATTCTTGAAGGGTCAGAGGGCTGACGTAGTGGTATTGGTGGAGACACACATAGAGGGGCGGCTTCAAATGGCCCTCCGCCACCCATGGGTGGGATGGGCATACCATTCGACTCACACATCACACTCCAGAGGGGTGTCTGTATTGGTGGCGAAATCTGTGCATTTTGAATTAGGTGAGGTAACCACTGACCCTGGAGGTCGCTATATATTTCTGTCAGCTAAATTTTATGGGGAACCCCTACTGATCCTGGCTTATTATATACCCCCCCCCATATAGTGAAAGTGTGCTACTAGAGGGCATATCGTTCATGGCTAGGTACCCTAATACACAGTCAATCTGGCTAGGAGATTTTAACATGGTGTTAAATACAGACATGGATAGGCTGCTGACCTCTCAGGAGTCGGCAAGGCCTGCTGGAGATACCAAATTCTCCAAACTGATCTCCTCATTTCACCTTATAGATACCTGGAGATATAAATACCCCCAGACCAAAGCATATTCTTGTTTCTCTGCATCCCATAACTCCATGTCCAGAATAGACCTCATCCTCATCTCTCGAGGATTGGCCCCACGTTTACAATTTGCAGCCTTTGGACCCAGACTACTGTCTGATCACACCCCCTACTCGATCACCCTCAGGGTTCCCCTTGACAAACCAGGAAGACCATGGCGCCTGAACCCGTTCTGGTTGTCACTTCTTCCAGAGGAGGACAAGCTCACGGAGGAGTGGCGCAGATTCTTCTCTGATAATGTGCAGTCGGCCCCCCCTTCCGTGGTTTGGGAATCATTTAAAATACACGCCAGGGCTCACCTGATTTCTTACATAAATAAAATCAAGGCAGATTCCTCAGAGGCTTTCACCAAAGCACTGGAGGAACTCTCCAATTTGGAGGGTGCATATGCAAATGACCCGTCACCTTCTAACGCGAGTTTACTCAAGCTACAGAATAGGGTGGTCAATCAATTCCACTTTGAAAAAACTAAACGAAAATTATTCTTTACCAGGCAAAAAATGTTTGAACATGGGGAAAAGGCCGGCAAATTACTGGCATATTTGGCACACAGCGAGGAAAGGCCACCAGTGGTCATCACCTTGCACGGACCAGGGGGGATCCCGATTACAGACCCATGCGCAGTGACTTCAACATTCAAAGACTTTTTTTCAGATCTATACCGATCTACGGCCCCTCCTGATAGTAGCCTCATGACCTCCTTTCTTGCGAGCGTACCCTTTCCAAAACTGACGAAAGACCAAATCACCATACTCGAGGCACCTCTCACTGAAGAGGAGATAGCCAAAGCCATAGCGAGCTTTGCGAGATCTAAATCCCCGGGATCGGACGGTCTCCCTATAGAATTCTACTCTAGGTTTGGGGAGGTTCTCACTCCCAAACTACTAACATTATATAATGATCTCTTCGAGTCCTTTACTCTACCACCTTCGATGCGTGAAGCCACGATAGTACTCATACCCAAACCTGGAAAAGACCCGGGACTCCCCGAATCTTACCGCCCCATCTCCCTATTACAAGTAGACATTAAAATCCTTGCCAAAATTCTTTCATTACGCCTCAACCAAGTTATTCTCTCCCTTATACACCCCGACCAAGCAGGCTTCATGCCAGGTCGTAATACCTCATTCAACCTGCGGAAGCTCTTTATCAACTTACAGGCCACTCACGAGACGGTAGGAACGCGAGTAGTGGTGACACTTGACACCGCGAAAGCGTTTGATTCAGTGGAATGGGAATATCTCTGGAGCTGCTTGGAGGGATATGGCTTCGGGCCGAATTTTGTGAAATGGACTCGGCTGCTGTATCAAGACCCTTCGGCCAAGGTGGTGGCGAATGGGTGGCCCTCTCCGCTGTTTAGCCTGGGACGAGGCACTAGGCAGGGCTGCCCACTCTCACCCCTACTGTATGCTCTAGCGGCTGAGCCTCTGGCCATGGTTATCCGAGCAGACCCAGAGATAGTGGGATTGAGCATGGGACCACTTACAGAAAAGATAAGCATGTATGCGGATGACACGCTACTATACTTAGCAGACTCAGGGCCTTCTCTACACAGGGCCCTGCACATAATTGAGCAGTTTGGAATATTTTCCGTCCTCAAGATTAATTGGGACAAGTCGCAAATATTACCAATAGATAGCTTCCCTATCCCCGAGTCCCAGGCCACTTTACCACTTCAAAGGGTCGGGGTAATAAAGTACCTTGGGATAAATATATCCAGGTCCCCTTCAGATTATCTAGCCCTCAACGTTGAACCCCTTTTTGCCCTGGTTAGGAACAAGATCCGTACGTGGGCCCGGCTGCCCCTTGGAGTGTGGGGACGGATTAATCTTATCAAGATGATCCTATTGCCCAAGGTACTGTATGTTCTCTGGCACTCCCCCATATATATTCAACTAAAATACTTCAAATCTCTGGAAGCCTTGCTTAAACCCTTCGTTTGGGGGACCGTCCATCACAAACTCCCCTGGCGAGCTCTTAAAAACCCGACGGACATGGGCGGGACGGTCTTGCCAGACTTTAACCTATATTACATCGCGGCCCAACTGTCCCAGTTATACCATATTGATAAAACAGACAGCGAGAGATTCCGAATGTTACTATGTCCACGATGGGCGCAACAAATCCTAGACCCTTTATACCCCATTGTTATGGGGACGTGTTGTGCTGATTTAGAGGGGAATACTAAATCCCTCCTGTATCACTATAGGCGTGTGTGGTCCCTCGCATCCGAGAAACTCCAGGTGTCACCTTACAATGATTATGCGCCTCTATGGCACAATACATCTCTACCAGAATATGGACGCATACAAGATCCGGGGGTATGGAGTTCCCGAGGCATATATTACCTGCATCATATTTTGTCCAACGGTAATCTCAAATCGTTTGATATGCTGAAGGAACAATATATGCTCCATAATCATATGTTCTTTCGTTACCTCCAGATTCGGCACGCGACTCAGGCCCAGTTCCCCCAACCTCCTCCCCAGCCCACGTCGAATCCGATCATAGCTATTGCTAGGAGTACGGATCCGAAGGGCTTAATTTCGTGCTTTTACAATATGCTCTCCACCCCGGTGTCCAGCAAACTGGCATTTGACCTGAAACCTAGATGGGAGAGGGAGGTGGGCCCAATGGAGAATGAGGAATGGGAGGAAGCCCTAGAAACCTGTAGAGAGGTATCACCCAGACTGTCAGACAGACTGTCCCAAATTTTTATTATACACAGAGCATATCTTACCCCGCTCCGAGTGGCCAGGTATAGGAGGGAGCAGTCTACCCTTTGCCCACTCTGTAGCTCCGAGACGGGCACATTCTTCCACATGTTGTGGACGTGTGTTAAAATACAGGCTCTATGGAAACAGGTAGTAGCTTTTCTGCACGATGACATGGGCTCACCCCTCACACTAGACCCAAGGCAGTGTCTCCTGGGGATATTTACAGTGAGTTTAGATAAATATACCAAGATATTCCTCCAGGAGACCCTGTTTTCAGTCAGAAAAATTATTGCCAGAAAGTGGATGAGGCCAACACCCCCCACCTTGACGGAGTGGAAGGCAGAGGTTAATGCCACTATGCCATACAAAAAATGTGTATATATAAACAGGGGGTGCCCGTCCAAATATGAGAAAGTCTGGGACCGCTGGTTACAGAACTCTGACACCTTTATCTGATCATTTGTTCAGCCCCCTCTATGGAAATTAAAATCTGCCCACCTATCTGTGTGAAGCCTTACTTTCGAAATTTGTGTACCATGTACCTATATTGTTGGGTCAATTGCTCAATACAATGTACTCTTACACGTACTATGGGTCCTGTGTCAATGACATATTGTTATATGTAATGATTGCAACTGTGATTGTACTCCAGATGTATACACTGTGTTAACTCAATAAAACCTTTTGTTGTTAAAAAAAAAATGTTCTGGGAATATTTCACTTATGTCCAGAGCAAATCAGCTAGTTCCATTTTGAAAAAAAGTACATTTAAGCTCCTAATAATTTCCTGAATAAGTGGTCAGGTTATCCTCTGGACTGCAGAGTGGAAGGGCTCTTCTTTGGGTATCCACTTTGTTACCTGTATAAAGTGGACACTTCCCATTGATTGTCCAGTGGCAGAGTCCCCTCAGATCCTAGAAGACTGCAGTAGCATACTGATGTCAGGGAATGAGGCAGCAAGAAAACTGCTAATGGCAATCCCAAGCTGCAGTCTTGGATCGCTGGTGGTGATAGGGTTTGCTACAACACCAAGGACATAGCTTTATTGGCATTGTCCTAATGCCTCTTTCTCAAACTTGGCAGTAAAATCACTACTAGTGTTCAGCAGGCCCTAGGTATGACACTCACTGGTCTTTTTAATATGTTTTTACAACACAGGTCTTGGAACATGACCTATTTCAAATCAATGTACCTGGACTCAAGAGTAAAGAAGCTTTATTAGAGGCAAGGATTGAATTTAAAGTGGATGTAAACCCGAATTTATTTTTTTATTTTTTTGCTGTCACAATGTAGTGTATAAGATTTCCTATCATCTGTGCCAGGTCTTGCCACAAAGAGTTAATCCAGCTCTGAGCAATCCTCTTTTCTTTTTTCAGTAAGATAAACAGACAAACAGGAGAACTTTTGTCCGTTCCGCCCCCTTGCTGTGAATGACAGGTTATTTACATATCTCATGCACTAAGCCTGAGACAGGCATTATTTTTTAATTCCCACCCCCACTCCTTTTCTGAAGTTATGTGGTTACTTTTATGGATTTTGACTAGATGTTAGTGATCATAGCAGAAGTTCAGTGTAAGGAATACACATGAGAAAATGCATGTTGACAAGGGGAGTGTAGAGGTGGGCGGGGAGTTTACTGAATTTACTGACATCACAACTCCACCCACCGAGCTCCAGACAACAGATCCACCCACAGAATCTGCAGTTTTTAAGTTCTTATAACAGACAGAGGGGAGACATTTGACAGGTAAGGATACATGCAGGAGGCATGTATATCCTTATAGATCAGCACTATGGCAGTAGTTTAGAAAGGATGAGAGTGGGTTAACATCCACTTTAACACAAAAAAAATAAACACCAAACATTCCCAACAGATCCCAAAGTTTCTTTAGGGTCTGTCAGACCTATCCAGTGTTTTTAGGGACCTATGTGTTCAACTAGGGATGAGCCGAACACCCCATGGTTCGATTCGCATCCAGACATGTGAACGGACCGAAAGTTTGCGCAAACTTTCGAACCCCGTTAAAGTCTATGGGACTTGAACGTAAAAAATCAAAAGTGCAAAATTTAAAGGCTAATATGCAAGTTATTGTCCTAAAAAGGGTCTGGGGACCCAGGTCCTGCCCCAGGGTACATGTATCAATGTAAGAAACAGTTTTAAAAACGGCAGATTTTTCAGTGAAAAAATAAAAGTGAAATATTCCTTTAAATATCGTGCCTGGGGGTGTCTATAGTATGCCTGTAAAGTGGCGTGTGTTTCCCGTGTTTATAACTGTCCCTGCACAAAATGAAATTTCTAAAGGAATAAAAGTAATTTAAAACTGCTTGCGGCTTTAATATAATGTCTGGTCCCGGCAATATGGATGAAAATCATTGAGAAAAACAGCATGGGTACCCCCCCCCCCCAGCCCATTACCAGCCCCTTTGGGACTTGTATGGATATTAAGGGGAAACCTGCACCCAAATTAAAAAAAGGAAAGGCGTGGGGCCCCTAGGCCCTATATACTCTGAACAGCAGTATACAGACGGTGCAAAAAAGACAGGGACAGTAGGTTTGTTCTTAAGTAGAATCTGTTTGTAATTTTGAACTGGCACATTTTTAAAGTGTAGCTCCAGCCAAAAAATCTATTTTTAAGCTTTTTGGAAAACATAGGGAAGGGTTATCACCACTGTAACATTTGTTTTGCTGTCTGTGCCCCTGTTCAAAACATTTCACCTCACTTTCTGTCCCAATGACGATTGGATTTAGAAAATGTGGGTTTTTTAGGGAAACAAGGATTGGTGATAAAGCATCAGTGGAGAGGAGACACCTTTTTCCCATATCAACTCTTACAGGAGAGTAGGGATGAGCTTCGAGTTCGAGTCAAACTCATGTTCGACTCGAACATTGCCTGTTCGCCCATTTGTGGAACAGCGAACAATTTGGGGTGTTCGCCGCAAATTCGAAAAGCCGCGGAACACCCTGTAAAAGTCTATGGGAGAAATCTAAAGTGCTAATTTTAAAGGTTTATATGCAGGTTATTGTCATATAAAGTGTTTGGGGACCTGGGTCCTGACCCAGGGGATATGTATTAATGCAAAAAAAAGTTAGAAAAACTGCCGTTTTTTTTGGGAGCAGTGATTTTAATAATGCTTAAAGTGAAACAATAAAAGTGAAATATTCCTTTAAATTTCGTACCTGGGGGGTGTCTAGAGTATGCCTGTAAAGCAGCGCTTGTTTCCCTTGCTTAGAACTGTCCCTGCACAAAGTGTCATTTCTGAAGGAAAAAAAGTTATTTAAAAGCAATCGCGGCTATAATGAACTGTCGGCTCCCGGCAATACAGAGAAAAGTGATTGATAAAAAAAATAAAATAAATGCGTGGTGGTCCCCCCAAATTCAATTACCAGGCCCTTCAGGTCTGGTATGGATATTAAGGGGAACCCTGCGTCAAATAAAAAAAAAAATGACGTGGAGTTCCCCCCAAAAATCCATACCAGACCCTTTATCCAAGCACGCAACCTAGCAGGCCGCAGGAAAAGAGGGAGGGACAAGAGAGTGCCCCCCCTCCTGAACCGTACCAGGCCACATGCCCTCAACATGGGGAGGATGCTTTGGGGGTCTGTGACCCCTCAAAGCACCATGTCTCCATGTTGATGGGGACAAGGGCCTTATCCCCACAACTCTTGCCCGGTGGTTGTGGGGGTCCGCGGGCGTGGGGCTTATCGGAATCTGGAAGACCCCATTAACAAAGGGGACCCCGAGATCCCGCTCCCCCTATGTGAATTGGTAAGGGGTACATTGTACCCCTACCATTTCACAAATAAAGTGTAAAAAAATGTAAAAAAAACACACAGACACCGTTGGAAAAAGTCCTTTATTAAAAAAAAAAAAAAAAAAGATTCCAGCGGCGGTAATCCACTCTCGGTATCCTGCGATTGGTGGTCTCCTCTCCGGGGTCCAGCGATGGATGATCTCTCCTATCCGGGGTCCAGGCTCCAACGATGATGTCCAGCGCAGCAAGAAACAGCACTCTTCACCGGAGCAGAGACACCTCGGGAATGACGCGGCTTCAGCCAGTGACAGCTCTTAAAGCGGAGGTTCCGCGGCTTTTCTTTTTTTTTTTCTTGGCCCATTAAATTATCACTACTATTGCAATTGCTTACTCACTGTTCATAATGTGCAAACCACCACCATTCCGTTTTCCGACACAAGGATGACTTATAAAAACCTCCGTGGGACATTTCCATTTTGCTTGTGGGCAATCGAAGCCCACAAGCACCTACTTCCTGATTGCGGAGAATGCTGTATTCCCAGCATTCTCCACTCGATCCCGCGCATGCTCAGTGTTGACGGTGCTGGGCACCGTCAACACTGAGGGTTGCCATCACAACGGGTGGCGACGTAGAAAGTTCCCGCCCCCATTGTCATGGCAACGTCGTCAACAACCTGAATCCCAGTTTATACAATGGCGCCATTAGAGACGCCCTCGTCACGTGACCGACGTCACGCGTCACTTCACGAGTGAAATCTCTCGAGATTTCAAGGCACGGCGCTCCACTATTCATTTTGCAAATATATCCCGCAACGCATTGCGGTGCCGGGGAAAGCATCAGCTACGCCTACTCCCTCGGGAGGGGAATATCGGAAATCACTTTTCAGATGGAAATAATAAGGTATTTAATAAAAAAATAAAATAATGGTTTGCCGATTCAGTATGTGCGTTGTGCACTGTTTTTTTTCAAATAATGTTGTATGTTTGGGTGAACCTCCGCTTTAAGTAGCGTGACCCCGGCCCCTCTGATACAACGGAAACCTGCGTTACAGGATTCTAAAAATAAAATGTGAAAAAATTAAAATAAGGACTTTTCTCAACGGTGTCTGTGTTTTAAATTTTTTTTACACTTTCTTTCTTACAATGTACCCCTTACCAATTCACATAGGGGGGGCCGGGATCTGGGGGTCCCCTTTGTTATAGGGGTCTTCCAGATTCCGATAAGCCCCCGCCCGTAGACCCCCACAACCACCGGGCAAGGGTTGTGGGGATGAGGCCCTTGTCCCCATCAACATGGGGACATGGTGCTTTGAGGGGTCACAGACCCCCAAAGCATCCTCCCCATGTTGAGGGCATGTGGCCTGGTACGGTTAAGGAGGGGAGGGCGCTCTCTCGTCCCCATCTCTTTTCCTGCGGCCTGCCAGGTTTGTGTGCTCGGATAAAGGGTCTGGTATGGATTTTTGGGGGGAACTCCACGCCATTTTTTTTTAAATTTGGCGTGGAGTTCCCCTTAAAATCCATACCAGACCTGAAGGGTCTAGTATGGATATTTGGGGGGAAACCCACGTAATTTTTTTTTAAATTTGACGCAGGGTTACCCTTAATATCCATACCAGACCTGAAGGGCCTGGTAATTGAATTTGGGGGGACCCCCACGCATTTTCTTTTTTTTATCAATGACTTTTCTCTGTATTGCCGGGAGCCGACAATTCATTATAGCCGCGAGTGGTTTTAAATTACTTTTTTTCCTTCAGAAATTAAATTTTGTGCAGGGACAGTTCTAAGCACGGGAAACAAGCTCTGCTTTACAGGCATACTCTAGACACCCCCCCAGGTACGAAATTTAAAGGAATATTTCACTTTTATTGTTTCACTTTAAGCATTATTAAAATCACTGCTCCCGAAAAAAACTGAAGTTTTTAAAACTTTTTTTGCATTGATACATGTCCCCTGGGGCAGGACCCTGGTCCCCAAACACTTTTTATGACAATAACTTGCATATTAGCCTTTAAAATTAGCACTTTAGATTTTCATGTTCGAGTCCCATAGACTTTAACGGTGTACGGATGTTCGAACAAATTAATTGCCTGTTCGCAAGTTCTGGTGCGAACCGAACAGGGGGGTGTTCGGCTCATCCCTACAGGAGAGAATTTCCCTTCCTAGGGGTAGATTTCCTCTCACTTCCTGTAGTCTCCCTACGTTTGTAAGTAGGAGTCGTTTAAAAGTCGGATGTTTGAAAGTAGGGGCCTGTCCTATATACTCTGCAGAAATTTGGGCTTTAGGTGTTGGTGTTGCCACAACACTGTAAGCCCTCACAGTTACTCTTGGTGGGCGCAGGAACGGGCCCTGCTGTAAAATATTAGATCAAGAATTGTAATTACATGCAACTGTTAAACAGGGTCAGAAAAATTGGGCCTTTGGTGGTGGACGGTGTGGTGGTGTTGCCACAACACTGTAAGCCCTCATAGTTACTCTTGGTGGGCGCAAGAACGGGCCCTGCTGTGAAATATTAGATCAAGAATTGTAACAACATGACCCTGTTGAACAGGGTCAGAAAAATTGGGCCTTTGGTGGTGGAAGGTGTGGTGGTGTTGCCACAACACTGTAAGCCCTCACAGTTACTCTTGGTGGGTGCAGGAACAGGCCCTGCTGTGAAATATTAGATCAAGAATTGTAATTACATGCCCCTGTTGAACAAGGGCAGAAAAAATGGACCTTAGGCACTGGTGCTGGTGCCACAACACTGCAACCCCTGACAGATACTCTAGTTGGAGCGCAAAGTATTACAGCAACAATTGTAATTACACGCCCCTGTTAAACAGGGGCAGAAAAATTGGGCCTTAGCTACTGGTGGCGGTGCCCAGAAACAAAAATGTTCTTACAAGCTATCAACATGAACATTGAGGAGGAAGAGGATAGTCACTCAGCATAACAGGATAGTCAGATAGAACTAACTAGGGTGGGATTTTAAGTGAGGCAATCCCTGGGATTAGCCTTCATCCCCGATATTTTGGAAAAAGGCAACAACTAGAATGGTGGGACTTTAAATGAAGCAACACTGCCGAGTTAAATGCATCAATCAATAAAACATGGTTGAATGGATACAAGGAATACATACATCATGAGATAGCAGAAAACATTATACTGAATAGTAGCAACATAATCATATAGTTAATAATGTATAATTATTAAACAGTAGCAATATAATGATTATCTCAACATAATAAATACTGCACATGAGGTAGGCAGACCAAAATTGTAATGATAATAACATATAAACCATGATAGATAGGTGCATATTGGTAAACTATATAGGTAAAAATGTTAAAACATGATCACTGTGACATCGCATCGTAACAAGCTCTACGCATTTCGTGGTTGTTGTTACCACTCGTCAGGAGCTGATGCTGGATGTATCTATAAACAAATAGAATGGTCAAATTGGTAAATTGGTAGAAATTATATATATATATAGATATAAGCAATGGTATATAAAGGAGAGGGGAGGGAAACCCCTCCAAACACTCTCATCTCATAATGGTACGCTGGTATAATCTTGGTAATATTAACTATTAAAATGTTTTTTTTTTTTTGTTTAGCATAGATAATGTCCTCTCCCGGGAGCTGAGGTGGTATGAACCCAAGGCACAGCGGTGGTAAAAGGTATCCATTGTAAAGTGAGTGTGGATCTCCAGTGAGTGGATTCTACCAATTTACCAATTTGACCATTCTATTTGTTTATAGATACATCCAGCATCAGCTCCTGACGAGTAGTAACAACAACCACGAAACGCATAGAGCTTGTTACAATGCGATGTCACAGTGATCATGTTTTAACATTTTTACCTATATAGTTTACCAATATGCACCTATCTATCATGGTTTATATGTTATTATCATTACAATTTTGGTCTGCCTACCTCATGTGCAGTATTTATTATGTTGAGATAATCATTATATTGCTACTAACAATAGTGATGTTCAAGGACTTCTTTCACTATCTCGGCTCTATGGTCTTAATTAATTATCTTTAGCAGATATCACCAAATGTTCAAATGTTACCATATGACATTTATATTAAAAAGGTCAGCAGCCGCTTTATAAAGTGCACAGTGCACACATATCCTCAAACAAAAAATAGTAAACTACAACAAGAGAACTTGTCAATTACTGAAGCAGCGCTTAGTGGTCATAATAGATATGGCAACTCTATCATATGGAAGTCCATAAGAGTGAATCAAGAAATAAATAAATAAAACTCTATATGTATATAAAGCCGCTCAATAGAGTTCTGGTAGCAAGGATAATAATGTCCCAACTGCTAAAGGGGTGATCTGTGAAGCCTGATAAGCTTCTTATCTCGCTGCAGCTTTCACTGTATTCACAGCCCCACAATCCTCCTTCCTTATAAGAGTTGCCCCTTAGGGGTTCCTACTCACCAGATGGCTGAGAAAAACAGGCGCTGTAAATCAATCATCCGATCGACCTCCTCCTTTCTGTCACTCTGGAACCTCCAACGCTTCTCCTTAAAGCTGGGCAGGTAGATCTCCCGCTGCTCACACTGGTTCAAAACGCTGGGTACTCCCCTTGGTTTCCTTCAATAGAAGCTGCTATGGACAGCACCAGAACCAGTTTGATAAACATCTTACACCCTCTCCAAGGTGTACGTGAAGATTCTTCACGTACACCTTGGAGGGGGTGTAAGATGTTTATCAAACTGGTTCTGGTGCTGTCCATAACAGCTTCTATTGAAGGAAACCAGGGGGAGTACCCAGCGTTTTGAACCAGTGTGAGTAGCGGGAGATCTACCTGCCCAGCTGTAAGGAGAAGTGTTGGAGGGTCCAGAGTGACAAAAAGGAGGAGGTCGATCGGATGATTGATTTACAGCGCCTGTTTTTTTCAGCCATCTGGTGAGTAGGAACCCCTAAGGGGCAACTCTTATAAGGAAGGAGGATTGTGGGGCTGTGAATACAGTGGAAGCTGCAGCGAGATAAAAAGCTTATCAGGCTTTACAGACCACCCCTTTAGCAGTTGGGACATTATTATCCTTGCTACCAGAACTCTATTGAGCGGCTTTATATACATATAGAGTTTTATTTATTTATTTCTTGATTCACTCTTATGGACTTCCATATGATAGAGTGGTCATATCTATTATGACCACTAAGCGCTGCTTCAGTAATTGACAAGTTCTCTTGTTGTAGTTTACTATTATATTGCTACTGTTTAATAATTATACATTATTATTTTTTTATATATTAAACGTTTTTATTGAACACTGTACACATGAAGTATGGCATTACAGGGTATATGGCAATAATAATAACAGAGATCAGATACAAGTACCAATACATTGACATTCACAGATCAGAAGAGACAGAGTTGGAGCCCAACCCAGAGTAGTATATTTTAGGGACTGCATACGTCAGGATCAACCCGTACAAGTATCAGATACCGAAAGCCACCTGTCCCAAATCGTATTGTATTTATCTGGGCATCCTCTATTGAGATATATAATTTTCTTATAAGGCAAAGTGGCATTCACATCTGCTTTCCACTCAGAGAAACTAGGAGGTGTAGGTCTCATCCAGTGTCTAGCTATAATCTTTTTAGCTGAAAAAAGTGTTTCATGAAGGAAAGTTTTAGTGAATTTGTCGGGTTCCGCACCGGGGAAAATACCCAGCAGGCATATTTTTGGGTCAAGGGTTAGGGGGGACCCCATGTTATCATGGAGGAAATCTACTATTTGTTTCCACAAGCTCTGGAGCCGAGGACATGCCCAGATCAGGTGAAAAACGTACCAGCCTCTCGTGTACACATCGCACATTCCGTACTAGTCCCGGGCTTAAAACGAGCTACTCGGAGAGGAGTAAGGTAAGCATGATGTAAAATGTATAGTTAAGATAATCTATCTGAGAGTCTAGGAGAAACGGTCTTGCAGGCATCAAGTGCCTCACTCCACTCCTCATCCTCCAGCGATCCCACATCCCTCTCCCACCTCGGTTTGAGATTGTATGCTAAGGCAGTAGCAGACGGGGTGAGAAGCATGTTGTAAAAGTAAGAGATCAACCTGCGAGGGTCTGAGCTCTTGATCACCAACATCAGGGTGTTGCGGGTGGGCTGCGGGATGGAGGAGGGAAATTGGGCTCGTATGGCATGACGGAGCTGTATGAATCTATAATGCATGGATCGTGGGAGTGTGTATTGTTCCTGAAGATCTTCAAAGTTTCTAAGGGCCCCATCAGATAGTATGTGGTGTAAATAGAAAATCCCTCTCCTACTCCACACCTCCATATCAGGAATCAGACGCAGTTCAGGGAGATTTCTATTGTGCCAGAGGGGGGTGAAATCGTTAAAGGGCGGGATCTTGACCTGTTTAGTAGCAATGTCTCAGATTCGTCTGTATTGGTATAGGAGCGACTTACGATCGCCGTCAGAGTCACTGCCACTCCTCCCCACAGCAATCGCCACCAAGGGATCAGAGGTGCACTGTACCCACGAAGGACACAGCAGGGCAAGGAATCAGAGTCTATCAGTTTTGTCTATATGATAAAGCTGAGATAACTGGGCCGCAAGGTAATAGAAGTCTAGGTCCGGAAGGGCTGTTCCACCTAAGTCTGTAGGGTTTTTAAGTGCTTTCCAGGCCAGTTTATGTCTATTACCACCCCACACAAAAGACTTAAGCAGGGATTCGAGTAATTTAAAATATTTCAGGGGTATGAAGATAGGTGGCATAAAAGCAGTGCAGCGCAGCAAAAAAATAAAATAAAACCCAAAATAAATCATAAAAAACAACAATACTGAGAACGGTAGTAAATAGTTAAAAACAATGTGTCCATAGAATTCCTCTTAGCAAGAATAGAAGCCCAAGACAGTGTCCATATAGGAAGTGACTCCTAAAGATTATCAAATGGTGACTTATGTGATATTCCTCCACCACCGAAATAGGTTTGCAGCTCACCTCAGAGCATGGACCCCTGAACCAGTCAGTCAGGTCATGCAAGCATGTTTCCCTTTTGGGACAAATATTCCAAGGTAGATAAACTCAGGAAGGCAATACGATAGGGAAATCCACAGGTCACTTGATCAGAGCTCCGGTCCGGGTATAATAATATGCAAGAGAATATATAGAGATCTAATGCTCTCCGTATGGTACAACATATGTTTATTTTTAAAGAAGAAAAAATGCACTTACATACATAGCACTGTATAAACCCCAGTGCATGGGAATGCCGGCATGTAGTAAAACGGGTGTAGCGATTGTCAGCATGGAAGAGAGGCGCGGGTGACGTCACATCGTCACCCGCGCCTCTCTTCCATGCTGACATTTGCTACACCCGTTTTACTACATGCCGGCATTCCCATGCACTGGGGTTTATACAGTGCTATGTATGTAAGTGCATTTTTTCTTCTTTAAAAATAAACATATGTTGTACCATACGGAGAGCATTAGATCTCTATATATTCTCTTGCATATTATTATACCCGGACCGGAGCTCTGATCAAGTGACCTGTGGATTTCCCCCTATCGTATTGCCTTCCTGAGTTTATCTACCTTGGAATATTTGTCCCAAAAGGGAAACATGCTTGCATGACCTGACTGACTGGTTCAGGGGTCCATGCTCTGAGGTGAGCTGCAAACCTATTTCGGTGGTGGAGGAATATCACATAAGTCACCATTTGATAATCTTTAGGAGTCACTTCCTATATGGACACTGTCTTGGGCTTCTATTCTTGCTAAGAGGAATTCTATGGACACATTGTTTTTAACTATTTACTACCGTTCTCAGTATTGTTGTTTTTTATGATTTATTATGGGTTTTATTTTATTTTTTTGCTGCGCTGCACTGCTTTTATGCCAGTTTACTTGGGGATTTGATATTTTGACCCTCAGTGTTCAGCTGCAATTCTTTCTGTGTTAATTTTATTTGCACTGGTTGATCTGCTTTAGTATGAAGATAGGTGAGTGCCAAAGCATATAAAGCATTTTAGGCAAGAGAATCATTTTTACAATATTCACCCGGCCCCATACTCCCAAAGGTAGTCTGGCCCACACCTGAATTTTGGACTTCAGTAAAGTAAACAGGGGTTCTATATTCAGGGCAATAAAGTCAGCTGGAGACCTGGATACAGAGACTCCCAAGTACTTAATCTGGCTGACCCGCTGTACCTGCAGGTGATCCTGCAGGGCAGGGGGAGGGGAACTGTAAATGGGCAAAATTTGGGACTTATACCAGTTTATTTTGAGGCCAGAAAAGGACCCAAAACGTTCTATGGTCTGTAACGCAGTATGTAAGGAAGTGTCGGAGTCTGCTAAATAAAGTAACGTGTCGTCCACATATAAACAAATTTTTTCTACCAGGGATCCCAAGCCAAGGCCACGTATCCTGGGGTCATTCCTAATGGAGACTGCCAAAGGCTTGGCCGCTAGAGCATAGAGCAAGGGGGACAGAGGGCACCCTTGTCTAGTGCCCCTGGTCAGGTCAAATAGAGTAGACGTCCAACCATTGGCAACAACCTTGCCCCTCGGGGCTTGGTATAGGATCTGGACCCATCTGATGAAGCTCGGACCAAAGCCGAACCCCCGCAGACAGCCCCACAAGTACCTCCACTCCACTGAGTCAAAGGCCTTGGCTGTGTCCAAGGCCACCACCACCCGAGAGCCAACCTCCGTATGCACCACCTGTAGATTGATATAAAGCCTTCTAAGGTTGAACGAAGTGTTGCGGCCTGGCATAAAGCCGGCCTGGTCTGTATGAATGAGACTCAGAATCACTTGGTTCAAGCGTAGAGCCAAAATTTTTGCGAGGATTTTTATGTCAACCTGCAGGAGAGATATATGCCTATATGACTCTGGCAAACTCAGGTCCTTTCCTGGTTTAGGTATAAGCACTATGGTAGCCTCTCTCATAGAGGGGGGGAGGACAGCAGTCTCAAAGAGGTAGTTATATATCGCAAGGAGCCTAGGAACAAGGATTTCACTGTATTGCGAGTAGAATTCAATAGGCAGACCGTCAGAACATGGGGCTTTAGAGTTGTGGAAGCTGGCAATTGCCAAAACCACTTCATCTGAGGTGAGGGGTGACTCTAGGGTGACTAACTGTTCGTCCGTCAGTTTCCGGAAGTCAATTCCTGCAAGTAATTCTGTCAATGGTCATCTGTGCCGGACGACTGGGAAGTGTATAGTTGGCTGAAAAAAATCTCGGAATCGGTTAGATACCGTTCGTGGGTCAGAGATTACACCACCATCGGGGTCAGTGAGTGAAATAACAGTTGGGGGCCTATCTTCTCTATGAAACATGTAAGCTAATAGTTTACCCGCTTTTTCCCCCTATTCGAAGAACTTCTGTATAGCAAAAAACAATTCACGCCTGGCAGCCTTATATTGGATCTGGTCTACCACCCTGGACTGAAGTTTAAGAAGGTCAGCATGCACTGGGGAGGGGTCAGCTATAAAGGATCCTTCAGTGGCCGACAGATCAGACAGAGCCCTGTCCAATGCAGCTGCTGAATCAGCCTTAAATCTATTAATGCGAGCGGATAGAACCATACGGGCATGTAACTTAAAGGTTTCCCAGAACACATCTGGAGGAGCAGACGTATCGTTATCTGCAAAAAAATCGGTCCAGGCACAGGTAAGTTCGTCATCCTCCGACAACCGAGATAGCCAAAACGGGTTCAATCTCCAAGAGGGCGGAGGTTTATCCAGTGGCATTGATAAAGTAATCCAGTACGGACTATGATCCGAGAGTAGCCTAGGGGAGAACCCCGCTTCTAGTAAGCGGGGTGCAAGTACAGTAGATACAAGAATCAAGTCAATACGGGACATGGTTCAATGGGACGCTGAAAAGCATGAGTAAGCTCTGGCTTGGGGGAACTTATACCACCAGGTGTCAGTGAGGATAAAGGCAGAGATAAGTCTGGAGAGCCTAGAGCTCGTCGGGGCAGTGCCACCCGGCGGTGCTGGCTGAGGCCTATCAAGGCTAGGATTCAGGGTAGCGTTGAAGTCCCCCAGCCAGATCGCCTATGTCGAAGGATGACGAGACATAAACAACAGACCCTCAGAAACAATAACAGAATTAAATGGTGGGGGGATATATATAGCCAGAAGCAGGAATGGTTCACTATAAATTTTAACTGAAAGGAACACGTAGCGGCCCTGTGGATCAGAATGCACATCACACAACTCAAAGTGGACCGCCTTGGCGACCAACACCGAGACCCCGCGAGCTTGGATAGAGTAGGTCGAATGGTATGCCCACCCCACCCAGGGCCGCCGGAGCACCATCTGAAGCTGCCCATCCACATGCGTCTCCACCAGCACTATTATGTCAGCTCTTTGTTTTTTGAGAAGTGCAAATACCGCCGACCTTTTTACCTTGTCCCCCAGTCCCCGGACATTCCAGGTAAGTAGCTTTAGTGTGGCCATCTAAGAAACCGGGGGACAAGCAATGAGCCAAGGGCAACCCAGCCCACCCAACTCAAGCACACAGTGTATAACATATCCAACCTGTCAAGCTGTATACATATAGTGGTACATTGTAAATGAAAAATATGAAGGTGTTGCATGTAGTAAAAAGATAAAGTCCTCAAAAATATACATGTATTGCCGTGTAGAAAACCCATACAAACTAAACCCACCCCCCACCCCACCCTGCACCCATCCCAACTGGTGCGGGTATTACCCAAAACAGAACTTAGAGGAGCAACTAGATAAGTGCCGAAGTAAGAAAAGGGGCCACAAGATGTTGAAGGCGTTTGAGAAGCCTGGGGCCACAGATCCAGCGGAGTCACTAGCCAATAACAGATGGCTAACCACAACCATCCCCAGACTCGGGGGAGGGCTGACCAGAGATGCAGACCCACCTGGATCCTTCCGACACAAGAATTATCGTCATTGCTGAGGGGGCGACTCATCGCTGCAAAGAACAGTCAAAAAGTGTAGGACCATAGGTGCTCCAAGTATAAGTCCCTATCAATAGTGAGGATGAGGAATGTAGTCCATCAGACCAAAGGATGAGTGGGACCAATTCGCCATAGGAGGGGAAGAGTAATTTTAGAGAGGAAAGGGGGGGAGAGCCGACCTTCTAAAGAGGTCCTGAGCAAAATATCCAAGGAAGGGGCCGTATAGAGGGGGGGGCAGGGGAGAGGGCACATACCGAACACTCCAGGTATAGGAAACATCACAGGGGTCTTTATGCAGGAGGATTGCAGGATACGGGATACACGGTGGAGGACCACTTATTCAGCTGCACGTCTGGAGGGGTCTGGACGCTCAAGCCAGGCAATAACATCAGTCGGATCTTCAAAGAAAAACACCCGGCCGTCCCTTTCCACCCTGAGGCGCGCCGGGAACAGCATGGAGTACTTGAGATGCTTGATCTTGAGCCTCTTCTTGGCCTCTGTGAAGCCCTGGAGGCGCACTGCACGTCTGCGGAGAAATCAGGGAAGATTGCAATCCTGGAGTTGGCCAGCTCGATGTTGCCCTTCTTTCTAGCCATTCGTAGCACCGCATCCCGGTCCTTAAAATTTAAAAACTTAGCAATAAACGTGCGGGGGGAGCCTTGTATCCATTAAACCATGTTTTATTGATTGATGCATTTAACTCAGCAGTGTTGCTTCATTTAAAGTCCCACCATTCTAGTTGTTGCTTTTTTCCAAAATATCGGGGATGGAGGCTAATCCCAGGGAATGCCTCACTTAAAATCCCACCCTAGTTAGTTCTATCTCACTTTATCGGGGATGGAAGCACACTGCTATACCTTTGTTTACCATCTGTGACCACTCTGGCCAATTTGCTTCTTTATTACCTCCTACCATCTAGGGGCCACTCCCTGCTACTG
Organism: Rana muscosa; assembly: GCA_029206835.1. Lineage (NCBI taxonomy): Eukaryota > Metazoa > Chordata > Amphibia > Anura > Ranidae > Rana > Rana muscosa. Next base: position 246,503,144 of record CM055128.1, on the reverse strand, counting down.
GGGAGGGATGTTTCCTCTTATCCCCGGGAGCTGCGACTCCTACCGTGGCCTTACCCTTCCCCTCCCCATGCGTGGGGGGCGGGACAGTCACCCGCTATGAGTCGACGCCACGCCGACGTGTCGTACACATGACGTCAGTCATGACGCCGACACATCTTATTCCAGCTCGCGTGTCCCACGAGGAGGACCGGACGCCACATCACTGAGTGGCAGCAGCTGCTTAGGTGGCATCGCCGCCCTCCTCTTATTCACGCTACGTGACGTTGGTGGTTCACCTCTGGCACACGGTTAGTATCTCCCCTCACCACGCACTGGATCAATACCCTGGCTCAGTTCACTTACCATTCACTATTATTCACCATGGATTACCCTCTTCCTCACTTTCCCAGATATATGCTGGGTCATCTCATCTTTCTATTGTCACGTTTATCACTTTGGTCACTTTTTGGGTTTTTCATCACCTTCCTTTATGTCTATTACACCTAGTTATTTATTTATAGATTCACACTGGTGTGGCTTCTTCTTCAGTATCTTGGCTGTATGATTCGCTTATTGTCAATACCTTTTTACTGTTACAGCTATTATGAAAATAATATTCCAACTTTACGCTACCAAGCTACAATCATACAGACTACAGCCAATCACTGGAGATCCACCCTCACTTTCTGGATACCTGTGCCTTGGGTTCATACCACCTCAGCTCCCGGGGGAGGACATTATCTATGCTAAACAAAAAAAAAAAAACATTTTAATTGTTAATATTACCAAGATTATACCAGCATACCATTATGAGGTGAGAGTGTTTGTAGGGGTTTCCCTCCCCTCTCCTTTATATACCATTGCTTATATCTATATATATAATTTCTACCAATTTACCAATTTGACCATTCTATTTGTTTATAGATACATCCAGCATCAGCTCCTGACAAGTGGTAACAACAACCACGAAACGCATAGAGCTTGTTACGATGCGATGTCACAGTGATCATGTTTTAACATTTTTACCTATATAGTTTACCAATATGCACCTATCTATCATGGTTTATATGTTATTATCATTACAATTTTGGTCTGCCTACCTCATGTGCAGTATTTATTATGTTGAGATAATCATTATATTGCTACTAACAATAGTGATGTTCAAGGACTTCTTTCACTATCTCGGCTCTATGGTCTTAATTAATTATTTTTAGCAGATATCACCAAATGTTCAAATGTTACCATATGACATTTATATTAAAAAGGTCAGCAGCCGCTTTATAAAGTGCACAGTGCACACATATCCTCAAACAAAAAATAGTAAACTACAACAAGAGAACTTGTCAATTACTGAAGCAGCGCTTAGTGGTCATAATAGATATGGCAACTCTATCATATGGAAGTCCATAAGAGTGAATCAAGAAATAAATAAATAAAACTCTATATGTATATAAAGCCGCTCAATAGAGTTCTGGTAGCAAGGATAATAATGTCCCAACTGCTAAAGGGGTGATCTGTGAAGCCTGATAAGCTTCTTATCTCGCTGCAGCTTCAACTGTATTCACAGCCCCACAATCCTCCTTCCTTATAAGAGTTGCCCCTTAGGGGTTCCTACTCACCAGATGGCTGAAAAAAACAGGCGCTGTAAATAAATCATCCGATCGACCTCCTCCTTTCTGTCACTCTGGAACCTCCAACGCTTCTCCTTACAGCTGGGCAGGTAGATCTCCCGCTACTCACACTGGTTCAAAACACTGAGATAATCATTATATTGCTACTGTTTAGAGTTGAGCGGACACCTGGATGTTCGGGTTCGACGGGTTCGGCCGAACTTCGGAAAAAGTTCGAGTTTGGGACCGAACTTGACCCGAACTTTACCCCAAACCCGAACCCCATTGAAGTCAATGGGGACCCGAACTTCTGAGGACTAAAAAGGCTCTAAAAAAGTAATGGAAAGGGCTAGAGGGCTGCAAATGGCAAATGTTGTTTATAGCTTGGGGAGTGCTCTGCAAACAAATGTGGATAGGGAAATAACTTAAAATAACATAAAAAAAATAAAAAAATATGCTGGAGGCCCCCTTTTCAGCAGAAGAGGTACAGGAAGTCATTAAGAACCTCAGAAACTCAACGTCACAATGCCACACATATGGTGGGAATGCCCCAGAATACGCCATTTCTGGAAAAAAATAATCAATTTAATGGATAAGCTAGTGGGAAAATAAAATACTTTGAAATAAAAATGTAGCAGGGTGCTAAATTTAAGGGAAGTGTTTGAGTGTTAAATAGGCTCAAACACCCTAATTCTGTAGGATTCATGGACCATTTTGTCCTCAGGGGACAGTATTGGTGTGCAGTTCCCTGCGGCCTACAGGTGGTGCTGCCATGGTAGGCTAGGGTTGAACCGCCGATACAGTGCTGTGCCTTTTGTGTCCCCTCTTGGCAGTAGTACAGCGGGGCGGGGAACCTGCTGTGCATGCCCGGAGAGGATATAAAAGGGGCAGACGCCTCCTGATCGGGGTCTGAGCCCCAGGCACCTTTGGCCTGGGGGCTGATGTCCAGTGGGGTCCACGCCCAGGTGCCTTCGGCCTGGGTGCACGTGTTCCTGTTCCATCTCGGGCATCTTTAGCCTGGGGTGAGGTACTATCCTGGAGTTCCTGCTGCCCTGGGTATGGAGGCCTAGGGGCGGGAGTAAAGCCTGGGGTCCAGAGCCTTCGTCTGGAGTCCGCTAAGGGTCGAAGAGTCTTTGGGTGCCGCCTCGTGTAGGGGACCCTGTTCCAGGGAAGGGAGGAACCTTGATATGGGCTAGTTCTTAGAAGGAGAAGCTCAAGGTCATCCTGATTGTATCGGAGGCCTTATTCACCCGGCCCATGGTAGGGGCCTTATACACCCTGGTCTGTGGCAGAGACCAAAGTTCTCCAGGTCGGTGGCAGGGGACTTGTACACCCGGTCTGTGGCATAGACCAACCTCTTTTGTTTGAGAAACCTAAGCAGTGAAGTGAATGTGCTACGTTTGTGCCTGGACCTCCTCCACACCTTAAGCTGTCCTGTTTCTTTGCTCTAACCTTTTCTATCCGAGTACAGTTTATTTTGCCATGAGAGAATAAACTCAGAGTTGTAGTTTCAGCTGGTGTGGACATTGACTTTACAGGGAATTCAAGGACTTGCCTCTACCTACAGTAGAGGTGAGAATCGTCCTCTGGGGGAGGATGTGGACACGGCCCATCAAGTACACCGCTCATCTTCTTTGTACAGGAGGGTATGGGCTGGTAGTGCGGTGTGCCTTTTTCCCTCCTGCGAGGAGCCAACAGCATAAAGGCAGGTAAGGGGGAAAGGATCTGTGCGCTACAAAAAAATAAAATAAAAATTATAATCTTGACCTAGGAGGACAAGGTCCATATGGAGTAGGAGGTTGAGGTGGCGGTGGATGTGGATGTGGCTGTGTAGGTGGAAGCGGCGGTGGAGGAGGGGGACGAGGTAGCCAACACTGGTTCAAAAATAAAACAATGGCTGGGTAAGGCCGGTGATGTGTTGAATTCTGTTCCCCGTCGGATAGTGTCCGCTCTGTTCTGCGCTTGCTCAGTACGTAGGATAAGGGGATTTCGAAAATCTCACAAGACGAACGGCGCCTGCATGGTGAGTCCAGGTTCAAGCCACACCATCCAAGGTTCAAGCCGAGCCAAGCGAGGCCGTGCCCGAAGCGTGGCTACCGTATGTCCACTTGGATGGTGGGGCTTGAACCTGCACTCACTGCGCAGGCACCGTTCATCTTCAGAGATTTTGTGAATCCTACAATTATTTTTTTTAGTATAGCACAGTAGAAGAAAAATATATAGAAATTGCTTAGTTCACACAGCTCCAGTTATGCAGAAAACTGCAAAATATTCACAAAAAAGGACAGAGAGGTACAGCAGAGGAAAAGCAAGAAATATGTCAGAGACATAAATGATTTTAAATCGGATGAAGTATTCAAGTGGCAAAATCAAATTGGTCGGATGGACCCCATCTCAACATACTCCACACCAGAAAAAACAGTAAGGGTCCACCCACAACACACTAATGAACAACAAAGACCGGATATCCAAAGTGGCAGACCAAATGACCATAATGGAACACGGACTCCTAGCCAACAGAATTACAATGAGAGACAGGGCAATCAACATTATCACACACCAAGGCAAAACAGATAGAAGACCACCATATAATGATAAAACACCACACAATGGATGGAAGAAACCCCATTATTGGAAGAATAAGAAACCACACAATGGGAACAATTGGCATAGACCCCCATATGACCAAAGGGAATATAGGGGCCCCCCACAAGATTATAGAGATCCGAGACAGCCACCTCACTATAATAGAGACCATAGAGCTCCCCCATATGAACAAAACGGACCGAGAGGCAGAAGCCCACCTAGAGACTATGGCTATGGGAGAAACCATTGACAAAATGAGCGAAGCCCGATACCAACTAACAACTATTATGCTCCTTTGGCAAATTATAATGAGGAAGATAGATATGTGAGACCACATACGACCCAATACGATGGCCCTGATTACAATAGGTCTTTTTTAGACAGGGACAGGGAGAACCACCCACCAGACGGACAGAGAGGATCAAGAAACCAAGAAAGAAGAGAGGATGTAGATCCGGGAAGAGACTCAAAAAGAAAAAGAGTGGAAAGGGAGAGGGAATCTTCAATTTGAGTGGCGAAATCCTCACCCACGAGGAGATCGGGGTATTAGACAAAGGTTTAAAATAGGCCCCAACTAAAAATCTAGATACATTTCAGACCTATATAGGCATACAGAAATTCGTAAGAAAATTAAATATTAATAAATACATAGCAGGAAACCCCATCACACATAGAATCTCAGGAGCTAGAGAAGATTCGATATCCCACAGCATGCTGAGAAACAAATCTGTTTTTAACCCACCAGTAAAAAACAATAAGTACATTGATGTTTTCAAAAGAGTAGTCCTGGAAGAAATTAAGGATCTAAAAATAAAGAAGAAGGAGGAACCCAAGTTCATAAAGAGTGGAATTAAGAAACTTATGAGAAGGAAGGACCTTGTCATAAGACCAGCTGACAAAGGGGGAGCAATTGTGGTTCTTTCCAGAGAACAGTACAACAATAGCATGAAGGAAATGCTGGAAGACGAAAACACATACAGCAAATTGCTCAGCAATGCCATTTTTAAATGCAGAAAAGCATTAGAAAAAGTCGCCCACTTAGGTCTTAAAAAGAATATCCTGAATAAGAAAGAAGCCAGATACTTAGTACCTGACTCCTGGCGCACCCCCATTATCTATACCAGGGATATGCAATTAGCGGACCTCCAGCTGTTGCCAAACTACAAGTCCCATGAGGCATAGCGAGACTCTGACAGCAGCAAGCATGACACCCAGAGGCAGAGGCATGATGGGACTTGTAGTTTTGCAACAGCTGGAGGTCCGCTAATTGCATATCCATGATCTATACAATCCCCAAAATACACAAAGAAAAAACAAATCCACCACCAAGGCCAATAGTCAATGGGATAGATTCACTTACGGCCAGGATGGGCCAATACATAAATCATTATCTCCAACCCGTAGTACAGGATACAAAAGCATACCTAAGAGATACAAAACAGATGATACAAACCATAATGAATATTTCCAGAGAAGAAGGACCATGGATCATGGCCACTGCGGATGTATCCTCTTTATACACAATTATTCTCCACCATCAAGAATGCGAAGCTGCCAAATGGGGTTTGAGAACATACACCAAATTACCCTGTATGCAAAGAAAGTTCATAATAAAATGTCTCGACTTCTGCCTTAAAAATAACTATTTCTGGTACAATAAGAATTATTACCATCAGCGAACTGGTGTAGCTATGGGGGCCAAGTTTGCCCCTAGTTTGGCCGGTATTTTTATGGCCCAATGGGAGGAGGAAACAGTTTTTAATGACAAACCCGTTGAACTTAAAATCTATAAACGCTACATCGATGATGTTTTTATCCTTTGGAAAGGAGAGCCTAATCAACTCAAATTATTTTTAGAAAACCTGAATGTAAACAACAGAAATATCAAGCTAACGTGGGAAATCAGTGAGAAAAGTGTCACATTTCTAGACCTTGATATCATACAGGATAATTCAGGTTTTAAATCACAGACCCACTTCAAGAATGTGGACAGGAATAGTTACCTGCCGATAGAAAGCTGTCATCATAAAAACTGGCTCTTCAACGTCCCCAAGGGTCAGCTTGTGCGTCTGAGGAGAAATTGCACCAACCTAGACACCTTTAAAGAACAAGCAGAAGCAATGGGACAAAGATTTGTTAAGAAAGGATATAGTAATACATTCATCGAAGAGAAGATAGTCGAAGTGACAGAGATGAACCGGGACGAATTGATTAGAGATAAAATTAAACAAACATTCACAAAACCATTAACATCAATTATTCTGGATTATAATGTACAACACAAAAAAATCGAAAGAATCATAAAGCGACATTGGCATATATTATTGGCAGACAGACAATTACAAGATTCATTACCAACAAACCCTAGATTCATCTACAAAAGGGCACCAACCATACGGGATAAAATAGTGAAGAACGTACCAGATCCACCAAATAAACCATTCTCCTTCTTCACGATGAAAGGCTTCTACCCCTGCAAACGATGTTTTGCATGTAAGAGAACAAAGAGACCAAATGAGAAGAAAGCTAACTTCACATCTACCAGTACAGGCGATACCTATGAAGTTAAAGATTTTGTGTGTTGCAATACGGAAGGGGCAGTATACGCCTTGGAGTGCAGCTGCGGCCTTCAGTACATAGGGCGCACAAAAAGACTCCTTAGGATTCGTATTAAAGAGCACGTTCAAAATATATTGAAAGGATTTGACAAACACAATGTATCTAAACATTTTTTGCTACACCATAATAGTAGGATTTTTAAAACAGCTTACCTGTAAAATCCTTTTCTTGGAGTACATCACGGGACACAGAGCAGCATAGTCATTACTATGTGGGTTATATAGAATTACCTTCAGGTGCTGGCACTGGCAACTTCCAAAACAGGAAGTACCCTCCCCTATATAAGCCCCTCCCATCCGGGAGTACCTCAGTTTTGTAGCAAAGCAATACGTGTCCCCAAAAGAGGGGTGGGAGCTCTGTGTCCCGTGATGTACTCCAAGAAAAGGATTTTACAGGTAAGCTGTTTTAAAAATCCTACTTTCTTGTTCATACATCACGGGACACAGAGCAGCATAGTCATTACTATGTGGGACGTCCCAAAGCAATGCCACATGAGGGGGGGGATACACCATACATAAGCTGGGCGCCATCAGGCATGAGGATCTTTTGCGGCCTGCAACACACTGCGCCCAAAGGCGACATCCTCCTGACTTCTAACGTCCACCTGGTAGAACCTAGTAAACGTGTGTACTGAAGACCATGTTGCGGCCTTACAAATTTGCGCCAGGGAGGCCTGGTGATGCACTGCCCATGAAGTTCCAACTGCTCTCGTGGAGTGCGCCCTAACTTTGAACGGAGGCGGTCTACTTCTCAAGCCATAGGCTTGTATTATGACCTGTCGAATCCACTTGGCTAAAGTAGATTTTGATGCTGCCTGACCCTTTCTGGGGCCTTCCGGCAGAACAAACAAAGAATCCGTTCTACGAATCTGAGCAGTGGCTTTTAGATAAGCTTTAACTGCTCTTACTACATCCAAAGAATGCAATAACTTTTCCTCTACCGAGCTTGGTTTGGGGAAAAAAGAAGGAAGAACCACATCCTGGTTCAAGTGAAACCTCGATACCACCTTAGGAAGAAAGGCTGGGTGAGGACGTAATACTACTCTGTCCTTATGGATAACCAGATATGGCTCTTTACAGGACATGGCGGCTAATTCCGACACTCTTCTAGCCGAGCATATGGCTACTAAAAATATCAATTTCCTGGTGAGTAGAACCAAGGAAATGTGCCGCAAAGGTTCAAATGGCTGCTTCTGCAGAACCGACAGAACCAAATTTAGATCCCATGGGCATATGGGAGCCTTAATCGGTGGAATAATACGAGTCACACCTTGCATAAAGGATTTGACAAGTGAATGCATAGCCAGGGGCCTTTGAAATAGTATTGACAAGGCCGAAACCTGGCCCTTGATAGTACTTAAGGCAAACTTCCTGTCTACAGCCCACTGCAGGAAGTCCAGAATTCTGCCTATAACGTACTTACGTGGATGCCATTTTCTGGCCTCGCACCAAGTGATGTACGCCTTCCAAACTCTATAGTAGATCTGCCTGGATACAGGCTTCCTGGCATTGATTATAGTTGATACCACAGAGTTAGAGAGACCTCTCTTCTTTAGGATGTGGGATTCAATAGCCAGGCCGTTAAACTTAGAGTTAGTAAGGAAGGGTGGTATATCGGTCCTTGCGAAAGCAGGTCCGGACGACGTGGAAGGGTCCAAGGACTCCCCACAGACATTTTGATGATCTCCGCGTACCAGGCCCTTCGGGGCCACGCTGGAGCCACCAGGATCACCGGCTTCTTCTCCAACCTGACTCTGCGAAGGAGTCGAGGCAACAATTGTAGCGGAGGGAATGCATATATCAGTCTGAACTGATCCCAAGGGAACACCAGAGCATCCGAGCCGCAAGCGAGGGGATCCCTTGTCCGGGAGACAAATCTGTCCACCTTTGCGTTGAATCTGGATGCTAGCAGATCTACATCCGGTGTTCCCCACCGCTGACATATTGCTCGGAAGACCTCGGGATGAAGGGACCATTCCCCTGGGCATAACTGTTGGCGACTCAGAAAGTCCGCCTTCCAATTCTCCACCCCTGGAATGAAGACAGCTGATATACATGGGACATGCTTTTCTGCCCATTCCAGGATGTGACTTACTTCCCTCTGGGCTGCACGACTCCTGGTGCCTCCCTGATGATTGATATATGCCACTGCTGTGGCATTGTCTGATTGAATTCTGACAGGGGACCCTTGGAGTCTGGATGTCCAGGCTACTAGAGCGTACCGGGCTGCTCGTATCTCTAAGAGATTGATGGGCAGGGTTTTTACTACATTTGACCATCTGCCCTGGAGAGACCATTGCTCCAGTACTGCCCCCCAGCCTATAAGGCTGGCATCTGTAGTGACCACCTTCCAAGATATCGGGCTGAAGGGTTTTCCCTTCTGGAGATTCTGGGGGATCAACCACCAGCAGAGACTCTTCCGAACGGAAGGGGACAAAGCCATCGGGAAGTCTAGAGCCTGAACTTTTCCGTTCCAGGCTGACAATATGGCCCTTTGTAAATTCCTTGAGTGGAATTGGGCGTATGGCACAGCTTCGAATGATGCTACCATCTTTCCTAGCAGCCTCATGCACAGGCGTATGGACGGCTGTCTTTTTGCACAAAGCAGACGGACCAAGGCCCTCAAAGAGGATACCTTGTCTAGAGGTAAGAAAATCTTCCTCTGGTCTGAATCCAGCCATAGCCCTAGATATACCAGGTTTTTCACTGGCTGTAGGGCTGACTTGTCCAGGTTGATGACCCAACCGTGAGATTCTAGATACTTGATTGTATCGACAATTACCACTTCTAGTTTGGCAACTGAGTGGTCCATCAACAACAGGTCGTCTAGGTATGCCATTATCGTTACACCCCGTGTTCTTAGATCGGCCAACAGTGGGGCCAGAATTTTTGTGAACACTCGTGGTGCTGTGGCCAGACCGAATGGTAAGGCTCTGAACTGAAAATGGCGCCCTTCTACTGCAAAGCGTAGGAATTTTTGATGACCTGGAAAGATGGGAACATGCAAGTAAGCATCTTTGATGTCGATCGAGGCTAACCATTCCTCCCCTTGTAGGGCAGCGGTGACCGATCGGATCGACTCCATCCGGAAAGACCGGACGTTTAGAAATTTGTTTAGACTCTTTAGGTCCAATATGGGTCTTATGTCCCCGTTTGGCTTCGGGACTGTGAAAAGGTTTGAGTAGAAACCCAACCCCCACTCTTCCATAGGAACCTCCATAATTACTCCTTGGAGCAATAGTTGTTCTAACGCCAATAGGAGAGACCCTCTTTTCAGAGGGTCTCTTGGCATGCCTGACCACATAAAATGGGACGGAGGAGACTCTTTTAACTCCAACTTGTATCCCAGAGTTACTGCGGAGAGCACCCATCTGTCTTTGATCGTCTCCCGCCAGGTCTCTGCGAACAACTGAAGTCTTCCCCCCACCCGTTTGAGTGGGGGCAGCCCTTCATAGGCTTGACTTGGAGGCTGGTTTAGTACCTCTTCGGATCCAGGGCTTTTTATTACCCTGTGGCTGTCCCTGATTTTTACCTCCTGAGTTTGACCGAGGAGGCCGTCGGAACTGCTTAGTAGCAGACGTCGCAGGGATAGGAGAGGTAGTCCTCTTAAAAGATGGACCCCTAGACCTCTTTTTACTCGGTAAGAGAGTACTTTTACCACTGGAAATCTTCTGGATATACTTATCCAGGTCTTCGCCAAAAAGGCGTTCCCCATGAAATGGGAAGCTAACTAAGAGCTTCTTACAGGGAGCTTCAGCAGACCAGTTTTTGAGCCACAGAAGCCTACGCATATGTACCAAAGACAGCGTGAGGCGGGAGGCCTGATGGATAGAATCCTTGATGGCGTCAACCGCAAAGCATAATGCTCTAGGCAGATCAGCCAGAGCCTGGGCCTGCTGGTCTGGCAAATCCCTCAGGACCATTTTCATTTGATCCTTTAAAGCTTGGCAGACCCCAATAGCTGCTACTGCTGGCTGTGTAACAGCCCCTGCTGTGGAAAAAGCAGATTTTAATAAAGATTCCAATTTTTTATCCACTGGATCTTTGAACATTTGAACATTATCTACTGGACATGTCAGTGATTTGTTCACAGAAGAGATGGCTGCATCCACCGTAGGAACATTCCATCTCTGGGTGAACTTTCCCTCCATGGGATAGATCACCGGAAACCTTTTAGGCGGAACAAATAGTTTTTTTTTTGTTTACAAAGTTTTATTTGGAAGTTCAAATGTACAGGTACATAGGGTGTTGATAAAGGTAATCAATATAAAAAACGTAGAGTTCATATATGCAAATATTGGTTGTAGACATAGTAATAAGGTACAAAGAAATAGTTCATGGGTATATGTCACAAACACACAAATCAAGCACTATAGGTCTAGAATTCAGGGTATTGCGAAAGAGAGTAAGTGGAGCCTTAGGGACTAAATTGTTAAATTATGTTGTACGCCAATATGACCATTTCCTTTCATATACATGGAAGGTATCATGGAGAGTGTGATAGATTCTCTCCGAAAGTTTCATCATCTCCATCCTAGCTAGTACCTGCGACCAAGGGAGATCTTTGGATCTCCAATTAGAGGCAATCATCCATTGGATGGAGCTGCATAAAGTGTGAAAGAGTCTCATGCAAGGGATTGGAATATTAGGAACCTTAGCATATAAAAGGCATATTTGTGGGGATATGGGGAACCTTTGTTTGGTGGAGTTTTCAAAAATTTCTACTGCGTTGCGCCATGTATGAAGTAGGTGTTTGCAGCTCCAAAATATGTGTAGGATGTTGCCTGGTTCCGAACAACCCCTAAAGCAGTTTGGGGAGATTGAGGGATAGAAGGAGTGAAGTTTGGACGGGGTGAGATACCATCTAGAGAATATTTTTGTGGGAGTCTCTCTGAAGGAGATAGCTTTGTTACTCTTGCGTAGATTATCTGACATGCTATGCCATTCATCCACTGTGAAGGAGCTAACTATGTCTGATTCCCAATGGAGCATTTGAACGGACTTGTCAGGTGAGTGAAAAGTATTGAGATGGTTGTATAGGCAGGATATGATGCCCTTATCTCTAGATGAAGATATGCAAATCCGTTCAAAGGTTGTTACAGCGGGAAGGGTGGAGAGAGAGTAATATTCTGCATAGAAAGCTTTGATTTGGTTGTAGTGTTGGAATTCGGATAGGGGAGTGCCATATTTATCTTGCAAAGCGGTGAATGAGGAGAATTCCCATTTAGATTGTAAAGATTTGAGTGTAGTAAGATTGTTATTGATCCAATAGGCAAACGATTGACAGTTTCCATAGGCATGGGTAAATCTCGGGTCACCTAGGAAGGAAGCCAGGGGGGGGGTGAGTGAAGATAATTCAAAGGTATGTTGGGCTTTGAGCCACAATTGGTAGTAGTGAGCTACAATTACATTGTATTTGAATAGTTTGCTGTATGAGGTTGTTCTGGACCAAAGGATTCCCTGTAAATACCAGGGGGAGATTGAGGATGATTCAAACTTTTTCCAAGGGATACATTGAATGGGCGAGAACCATTGTGCTAACTGAGAAAGTTTGGCGGCAAGAAAATAATGCCACAGGTTCGGGAGACCCATCCCGCCCATAGTTTGAGGTCTGTGCATGTGTGCGTGGCTGCATCTAGGTTTCTTGTTTGACCATATGAATTTATTGATTTCTTTTTGGAGAGAAGCAAGTTTAGTTTTAGGGATGTTAATGGGAAGGGATCGGAAGTAGTATAGTAGTTTGGGAAGAATTGTCATTTTAATGGCACAAATTCTGCCTAGAAATGAGATATGAAGGGTTGACCAGGTCTTGAGGAGTATAGATATATTATTGAATAGAGGGATATAATTGGTTTTAAATAGTAGGCTGTGTGAGGAGGTGATAGAGACACCAAGATATTTCAACGAGTGAGGGCACCATATGAAAGGGAAATTTTTCGTCAGCATGGTCTTTGAGTGTTCCGAGAGATTGATGGGAAGGGCAGAGCATTTATTCATGTTAATTTTTAAACCCGATATGTTATGAAATGATTTCAACTCTTTAAGAAGGGAGGGAATAGATATGTGAGGTTCAGTAAGGAAGATTAATGCATCGTCCGCATAAAGGCTAATTTTGTACTCGTCTTCACCCTTGACAACTCCTTTTATATCAGGGCTGTTTCTAATTTTGTGGGCCAGGGGTTCCATTGCTAGTGCGAACAGGAGTGGGGATAGAGGGCATCCCTGTCTAGTTCCCCTACTAAGAGGAAAGAATTCTGAGTTATGTCCTGGGATCTTTATACGGGTCTGGGGGGAGTGATATAGTGCATTAAAGCCATAGAGGAACTTATCCGGGATACCAAATTTGGGCAAGATATGATTAAGGTACGACCAAGATACGCTGTCGAAGGCCTTGTGGATGTCTAGGCTGAGGAGGCATAGCTCTTTGGAGTATATGTTGGCATCTTGTATGATGTTGGTCACCAACCTAATATTGTCCGTTATTTGGCGTCCAGGAATGAATCCTGTTTGGTCTATGTGTACTAAGCTAGTGATTACTGCTGCCAATCTATCTGCAAGAAGTCTCCCAAAGATTTTTAAGTCATTGTTGAGAACTGAGATGGGGCGGAAATTTTGCGGGAGAGAATGGTCTTTAAGCGGCTTGGGTATTAAAGATAAGTTCGCCAAGAGCATTTCTTTTGGGAATTGATGTCCGTCTAGCACGTGATTGAAGAGTTTGGATAAGTTGGGGGCTAAAAGAGATGCAAATTTTTTATAATATGTGGAGGAGAAGCCATCCGGGCCTGGGGCTGTAGAAGTCTTAAGGGATTTAATTATATTTATTATTTCTAAGTCTGTACATGGTGCACTGAGAGATTCAATCTGTTGGGTGTTGAGGGTGGGTAAAGGGATATCATCTAACCAAATTTTGGAGGACTGCTTAGGTTGGGATTGTGGACCTGAAAGGAGGTCTTTGTAAAAAGAGGAGAAGATATTCAGCACCTCTTGTGGGTGAGTAACGATGTTACCCGCGTTATCTCTAAGCTTATAGACATGAGGTGGATTGTTGGCTTGATTAAGTTTTCTGGCGGAACAAATAGTTTATCAGGATGTTCCCAGTCCTGGTATATAAGTCCTTCCAATAATGGATGTATTGGAAAGGAGCAATTAACCTGGGGAGCTTTTAGCGACCCCAATGAGGAGACAGCAGTAGTTGATGGTTCAACAAGAGGCATTTTAAATGCAGATCGAACCATGTCAGTTAGGGTCTGGACCCACAATCTTTCAGTCTGTGATGCTGAAAATGGTTCATCTACTGTCGATTCCTCAAAAACAGAGCTAACCTCCTCCTGATCCCCTTCAGGTAGGTCGGTCCCTTCCTGGGACTGTTGCTCTGCCAACAGGCACTCTAATGGAGGTGATGGAGATCTGGCGCGCTTTCTTTCCTGTAGAGAAGAAGCGATCAATGCAGCCAATCTCTGCTCCAATCCCTCCAGAGTTGAGGAAAAAACCTCCTCTGTTATATATGCAGGAGCAGGTGGACTGAGGACAGCCGCAGTACCTGGCACTCCCGGGGGTTCCTTATGGGTATTAACCTCTGATTTCTCAGGGGAGGAGGGTGCAGATGACTGCTCCAGATCCTCAGAGCCCGATGGAGACCCCCTACACTTCCTGAGAGGTATATCTCGGAGTTTTTTAGGCGGCATATTCCTTAGTTCAAAGCTGAGGTATTCCAGCCGCAATACACCCCTTACTGAAATAGTCTAATGCAATTTGCTGCTATGTACATCAGTGGGTGTCTACTAATGCGTCTTTCTGGGGATGCCTGTATCAACCGCCCGCTGTAAGCCCCTATTCCATGCTACCAGCTCCTTTTCATGCTCTGTGTCCATAGCAAGCAGCGTGGACTGAGTCCTTTTATCTTGCTGGGACGCCCGCACATGCGCAGAAGCGCTGGGCGCACAGAGCGCGTCATCCGCCAGGCTCCGCCCCCTTTTTTGAAGCTAAACCTTATAAAAGGAAAGCATGTGTGCGCGCGCGCGCGTGCACGTGTGCGCTCTTGGCGCCATGTAGGGAGAGGAGCCAGGGTCCCTGTTTCACCAGGACTCAGGGATGGATTAAACTACTTGGCAGCATGACAGAGGAATGCAGCTTCCCTGATAGAGAGCTCACTCATCTGCCTGGACTTTCACCATGGAAGGAATAGTCCCAAGAAAAAATACGTTCCACAGCGGCCTCTAGTGGACAAACACAGGTACCGCACCTTTGTCTTTTTTTTTTTTTAAAACCTCCTTTATGAAAAAACATTTCCAGGTTTACAGTTTTTTTAAAATTTCCCTTATGAAAAAACATTTCTAGGATTTCTTAGGCATATACAGCTATTAGCGGGAATACCCTTTAGGTAACAGGCAGAAAGACATATTAGGCTTGGGGGTCCCCTCAATAGAACCAAGTTCCTGAGGGGCCCCCACTTACCTTTTCCCCGCCGCAGGACTTTGTTTGGTCCACAGAAGCCCAAACTTCACCTCTCACGGCAGGCATTTGTACTAGACCTTCAGGGACCGGGTTCCCAAGGATTCCACTCCCCTGGACCTGTATAGCACCCTGCACAGATAGCCTCTTGGTTTTGGGTATGACCAGAGCTCTGGATCCCAGGGTCCAGCCCTCCTAAGAGAGGCATTACAGGCAAAACCCTGCTCTTCTCTGCAAGGCCCGGGTACCGACCGTTTAGCTATGAAGCTTTTTTTGGTCGGATCCGGAATAGCTTGCTAAGGCCCAGAGAACCTGTACACAAGCCCAGATGAATACATGTTAACCTTGGCCAACACCTTAGACACTGGCAAAAAACTGAGGTACTCCCGGATGGGAGGGGCTTATATAGGGGAGGGTACTTCCTGTTTTGGAAGTTGCCAGTGCCAGCACCTGAAGGTAATTCTATATAACCCACATAGTAATGACTATGCTGCTCTGTGTCCCGTGATGTATGAACAAGAAAAAGACCCCTCAGAGCTCAAATTTTGGGGCATCGAGCCATATACTAGACACTAGCGGGGGGGACATAAGGTGAGGACGCTTAGTCAACTAGAGTCCAAATGGATATTCACCCTTGATACTTTTGTGCCAAGAGGACTCAATGTCGAGTTCGACCTCAATTGTTTCCTCAGTGATTTCTAGTACACCTATTAATTCACCACACACCTACTCACCTAGTAGTGCCTATGGCCTTTCCTTCTCATATTTTTATGCATACACTCTTGTTAAAATAATTACTCCTTCTCACATTTTTATATCGTCATTTTATATTATATTTATACTATATTTTATTCTGCAGATCCCTATCTTCTACTATTTTAATATTTATGTCTCATATGTATCTGGGAAGCAAATATTTGAAAAGCTCATATTGCAGACGTCTATCTGATGTTCACCAGACCTAATTTCTGTCATTTTGGGGGATTGGTGTATATATGAATTCCCCACAATTATGAGAGCCCATCCCATATCCATTCCGGGGATATATTTACTTAATTCTATTTTTTAATTATTTTTTTAATTATTTTATTGATATACATAATGACAAATTTATTTGCATTATTTTTAATCTATTGTTCATCAACACATGTGCAATTATATTTCTCTACATATATTTTTTTAGCTTTATCATATATGATTACAATTGCAGCCCCCTCGTTTTTATAGATCTGGTTTATATGTCCTGCCAGGTATTATGTAGATAATAAAGATCACTATATACCGATGCATGGACTTCACAAATATGGCCACCAACCCAACTATCCAAAACCTTAAGGAAAATGGCGGCGCATTTGTTGTCATTGTTATTAGTTTATTATTGTTTTTTAACCACCATAGAGATGGCCGCCCCCATTACTAAGACAGGATCCTAGGGAAAATGGCCGCCAATGGAGATTAACATTGAGCTCCGAGAAAATGGCCGCCGTATTCATTTTAATGGAAAAAACTATTTAAAGACCATCTCATTGCCTTCCCATCATCCCCTGATGAAGTCACGTGACCGTGACGCCACGCGTAGGGACGGAGAGGCAATCAGACAGACGGAGGCAAACGAGCTCCCCGCTCGTATAGGAGATAAGTTCACTTTTATGTCATTTTATGTGAGTTCATGTGAGTTTTATGCAAGCAATCCACTGTTAAATTATTAAACATACGATTTACTTCTTGTAAAAAAAAAAAAAAACATACGATTTGGTTTTAAAAACGTACTTCACGATCGAGACCCTATTTTTTTCCTTTTAACCCCGCCATCACTGGGAGGTGAGAGCAATCCCCTGGATATAATATAGGTTTACCCTATATCCGAGGAACCACAGCGTTTGGCACAAGGCCTTTCTATTGACGCCAGGACCATAACAGAGGAACCATTGACCCTAATTAAACACATGCGGTTACCTCATTACCGCAAGGTAAGAGGCCATCTATTACCCTAGTGTGTGACACCGAAAGTCGAGATTCACACATCTCCTCACCATAGAATCACTTGTATACGCAAAGTTCCAGGACCGTAACTTTGAAGAAATCATAAATAAATTTTTCACTGGCACCACTTGCCATTTTTTCACTTATGAACCTTTGGAGTTCAACATCTTCATTTCTGTTTCATTGCTTATTGGACAATTTTTTTGATAATATTTTTTGCATTTCACTTTAGCACTTTTTTGCACTTTGCAATTAGCAGTTTCACTTGTGCTCAGTTCATTGCACTGCAATTTGCAGGTTATTTCGTTTATGCACTCCTTTAGCATATTTGCACAGCAGTGTCCACTTTCATATTTATTGTAGTTTTTATCATTTTTTTTATTCACCTTTGCACTTTCAATTTATTTATTTGATTGTTTTTATGGTTCTAGTACTTATTCATTACCGTAATTCATCATTATCATTTTAGATTGTGTATTGATTTTAATTTATTTATTGGTTTGAGTTAGCCACTGTGCACCTTATATTTTCACCAATACATGTTCATACCAGAAACAGCGCAACACCACCCCCCCCCCCTTTACATTCAACACTACACAAGGCCGCCATGGAGGCGGCTTTATATAGTGTGGGGCGTGTACTAAACCCCCTGAGACATAATTGGCCAAAGCCACCCTGGCTTTGGCCAACTATGGCTCTCCGTTTTTTGCGCGCTGTGATTGGCCAAAGAATGCGGGTCATAGTGCATGCTTGGCCAATCATCAGCCAGCAATGCACTGCGATGCCGCAGTGAATTATGGGCTGTGACGCGCCACTCGAATTTGGTGCGAACGGCCCATAATGTTCGAAATTCGGTGAACAGCCGAACAGGCGATGTTCGAGTCGAACATGGGTTTGACTCGAACTCGAAGCTCATCCCTATTGCTCAACTGTTTAACAGTGGTCAGCAATTCCTTATTCTTGCTCAGCACAACTTGAAAGCAGGTCCTCTGTCCTCTACCTAATTTCTGAACAATTTTGCAATGATTTTCTCTGAGCCACAAGTTCTTGAAAATGACCTTTTCAAACCCTACCATGTCTGAGTGTATGCTTCTGCAGGTGTACTTTCTACCACCCTCTTCATTTAGCTCTATTGGCCATTGGAGCCAAAGCCTTGGATGTGAATCATTTGGACACAATAGCATAAAGACAAGCTAAAGATGCCTGTCAGTCAATATTATAATATATCTTTTAGTGTGCCTTTAGTGCTATGTTTCCATATCTTAAATGCTAAAGCAGGTTGATGATTTAGGGCCAATGCAACTTTATTAATGACACTGGGTAAGCTTTATCAGAGAGATTCTCTTGGGTCTAACTGCACTCCCAATAAGAATCAATTGACGGGCTAATAATAAAAGATAATATAGTAAGAAATATTTTGAAATCTTGACTCTTTATTGTATAGAATAGAGAAATGCTATTATGACAAATAAACAACATTTGCCAGCTAATAAGTGCACAGGCTACCTAAATAGATATAAATGGAATACTGAATACATTGTTTGGGTAGTACCTGACACTTTACCACTGTAGTTATATATTTCAGACAAGCTTGATCAAATTGAAAATAAATCTGATGCTTTGTGTCCAGCTTTAGACCAACTGCATACTGTGATTAAATGTTTCATTAGTTTATCATTGCAATATTGCATTTTTTTGTGTTTTATTTGAGGTGTGTTCAGACAAGTCAGTTGGCTTTTCCTTTATTGTTATTTCATTAGGGTGGATGAGCAAAAGTTTCCAATGAGCTGGACAGCAATAAATTAATTATTTTTAAGTTATTTTACAGTTGTCTAAAGTTTTCCAAGAAGATTACCAAATGTTTAATGTTAAATCCTAATGTCAAGCGTGTAAAGCAGTGGATAGATGAGCAGTCAGATACTTGTAAACATTAATATTAGTAGTTAATGTTTTGTGGCACTCCCAGTCTTCCATATATAAGGAAGCAGAATAAATGGAGAACATATTGTGAAGGACATCCATTTAGAAACACACACTTTTAGGTCTTCTGTACCACTCACATCCATCATCATGAGTTACGGTGGTCACTCCTCTGCTGGATCACACCATGGAAGCTGCCATGTTGGTAGTCATCTGTCTAAGATCCCAAGCCACACATATGCTGTTCCTCATGGAGGATCTTCAATTAGCCATCATGGAGGACCCCACTCTTCTCACCACAATGGGGGATTTTATGCTTCTCATCATGGAGGATCCCACTCTTCTCATCACCACGGAGGTTCTCATGCTTCTCATCATGGAGGATGTCATAATTTACATCATGGAGGTTCCCATACTTCCCACTACGGAGGCTCCCACAAATTCCATTCTACAGGTTCTCATAATTCTCATCATAGAGGATCCCATGCCACCCACCATGGAAGTTCCTATAAAGTCCATCATAGTAATCACTATAGAGCCCCCAGTGTACATGGAGGATCAGGAGGCAAAGGAATCTCCATATCCAAGCACGTTCATGGAGGTGCTCACAGCAGCAGCCATAAAAGTCATCATGATTTGTTCAATGTCAATGGGAAGGAAACCATGCAGCATTTAAATGATCGCTTGGCTTCCTACTTGGACAAAGTCCGCTCCCTAGAGCAACAGAACGCCCAACTTGAAAGGAATATCCGGGAGTGGTATGAGAGGAATCAGCCCAGCACTTTACCTGACTACAGCAGCTTCTTCAGAATCATTCAAGATCTTCAAGGCCAGGTAAATAAATTACCTTGTCTACATATGTGCTATAATAATTAGGAAATTATTTTGACACTAAATCTACACAAATATTGCAGTGATTAAATATTTATATTTTTTCAACTCACCCTGACACCTACATATTTAACCATTTCAGCGCCAGAAGAATTTACCCCCTTCCTGACCAGAGCACTTTTTGCGATACGGCACTGCGTAGTTTTAACTGACAATTGCGCGGTCATGCGACGTTGCATCCAAACATAATTTATGTCCCTTATTTCCCACAAATAGAGCTTTCTTTTGGTGGCATTTGATCACCTCTGTGGTTTTTATTTTTTGCTCTATAAACAAAAAAATAGCGACAATTTTGAAAAAAAAAACTATATTTTTTATGTAGCGGGGTGTTCCCCTTTAATGCAGAGAGACAAGAAGTTCCAGGTGAGAGGTGAGTCAGGAGGAAGTAAAGAGACATTATGGAAGTGAAAGCAGAGGAGAGAGAGACTACATCTCCCAGTACATCTTGCAGCACCCAGGGTGCATTGCTCCAGAACAGAGACTGCTGGGGCAGACTTTATAAAGGGGAGGCAGAGTTTTGGTCGGGCTCTTTGGACACCCCTCTCCTAGCAAGAGGATCTCTGTGCTGAACTGCTGTGTGCACAAGGCCTGAAGCCTGGGCCGTGTGCTCCTTTCCAAAGAGCCCTCTGCCAGCCTAGCAGAGCCTTAGAGACATCTAATCCTCCTTGCTGCAGTACACCAGAAGGATTGAAGACTTGGATGTCGGTGGATTCCTGTTCCTAGACGAATCGATGGAGGGAACGGACTTGGACTTGTCCAGGTGGTGAGAGCTGTTTAAAGACAGATACTTTATCTTTACTATTCGTTGGGATTACAAAGTTGTTCTTCAAGTGCACCACCGAAAAGATTGCTAGTGAATATTGTTTCACTGAACTTCCATTTAGATCAGTCAGGCCTGACTGCATAGGTAGACATTGCTGGGTGTTAGTCTACCCATGAGGGGAAGTAGCTGTAAAAGGGCAGCGCTAGAGTTGCATAGCAATACTTTATTATTCTGATTACTCTGTTTATCTTTATTACTGTTTATTGCAGGGATCTGCGACTTGTTATACTGTTGTTTATTACTTGCCCATTAGCCTCAGTAAAATATCTGGGTAAAGTACATTTGGTGTCAGTTCCGCTTACTTTAATAGGAGTTTTAAAGTATATTCTGTGTATGTTTGTTATAGGACTGCGTCACCAACAGTTGCGGTCACGCGGTCCTATCCCTCTATCACCAGCTGTGCCACGGGAGGTTAGAGCCGATTGCCAGGGGTTGACAGCAGTGCACTACAGGGCCCAAATCAATATCAGCGGCTCTCTTAACTGGGGGTAGCGCTACATTTACTTTTTGCGATGATAAATATCCCCCAAAAATATATAATAAAACGAATTTCTTTCTCAGTTTAGGCAAATATGTATTCTAAATATCGCAAAAAGCATATATTGATTGGTTTGTGCAAAAGTTATAGCGTCTACAAAATAGGGGATAGATTTATAGCATTTTTTAATAATTTTTTTTGTAATAATGGCGGCGATTTTTATCATGACTTCGACATTGTGGCGGACACATCGGACACTTTTGACACTATTTTGGGACCATTGTCATTTATGCAGTGCTTAGTAGGAGCGTACGCCCACTAAGCTGCGATTTAAAGGGGTTGTATCTGTACGCCCATTTTGCGCAGCCATGTCATTGTGCCGACGTACATCGTCGTGCGCTGGTCGGCAAGTGGTTAAAATATAAAACCAGATTGGGCATATTAGGCATCTAAACGGATACCAGATGACATATTTTATACAGTACCCAAAATGGGTTCATGCTTTTGGGTACTCTGATGAAGATATGTACTGCATAAAAATCATGATTTTAGGACTATATGCGTCAAAGGCATTGAATAAACTAGAACAATGCATTTCTAAGATGAACAAGTATTTTCCGTACTTGCTGAAACAGTTTTCAGACTAAAAAATGAAAACTAGCCACACATCTAATGCGGCGTACACACGATCGTTTTTCATGCTGTTAAAAATGCCATTTTTTTAAATGGCCATTAAAACCGATCGTGTGTATGCTCCGGAGCATTTTTAACGGCGTGAAAAACGGGCATTAAAAATTTCGAACATGCTCTATTTTTTCACGTCGTTTTTCATGTCGTTTTTTTTAACAACGTGAAAAACGATAGTGTGTATGCTTTTACGAGGGGAAAAAAACGCGCATGCTCAGAATCAAGTATGAGACGGGAGCGCTCATTCTGGTAAAACTAGCGTTCGTAATGGAGATAGCACATTCATTACGCTGTAACTGACTGAAAAGCACGAGGCTGAAAAGCTCGAATCGCCGCTCAACAAAGTTTACTAACATGAAGGGTGGCGCCATTCGAATGGAACTTCCCCTTTATAGTGCCGTTGTACGTGTTGTACGTCACTGCGCTTTTCTCGAGCGTTTTTGTTTTAATGATCGTGTGGATGCAAGACAGGCTTGAGAGGAAACATGAAAAAAACGACGAGAAAAACGTTGGTTAAAAAAATGGCATGAAAAACGATCGTGTGTACGCTGCATAAGGGAGGGGAAGCAGTAATATATTACATTTTGTTTTTAGGTTCAGATACGATGGATATAAAAATTATTTTCCTCTCTAAACAAAAAAAAAACAACAATTTTGAAAAAAAAAGCAATATTTTTTACTTTTTGCTATAATAAATATCCCCAAAAGTATATAAAAAAAAAAATCTCATTTTAGGCGGATACGTATTCTTCTACATATTTTTGATAAAAAAATCACGATAAGCGTTTATTGATTGGTTTGCACAAAAGTTATAGCGTCTACAACATTTGCATAAGGGGGGTGACCTGTCCCATCTTGAAACTCTACACGACAAACCTCCATCCCTAAATATATATGTATATGGAGAACCAAAAAGGGGTTGGGTTGGGACTTTGAGTGAGGCCTGTGGATGTTTGTAATAATAAGTTCGTAGCATGAAAATAACCTGAGTGTCACAAACCACTAGGGGTGATTCATGGTAGTGATATAAGTAAACATAATTAAGCAATATAATCAGATATTTATGATGTAGAAATACAGTCATAAAATTCAACAAAAGTTGATATAATCAAAATACATTTATTGATAAGGGAATTGATCACTAAATCATGATATGTGACAAACAGTAAAATCCATAGCAGATAAAAAGTATATATAATTTAAACATATATGATACATACATAATTCACATAATAAATACAAACAAAGAACATAATAAATATGTAAGTAATAATGTAACCATCCTTATCTTTCATCCTCAGGGTTAAATACCTAGATGACCATTAAAAATTATTTCATATCTCATTATCCCATAGTAATACACACGCATCCAACTTCTGACAATTGGCAAAAGGCCATGAAATGCATAGAGTGTCCATCCAGCGATGCCAAGCCACGCTTGCTCCAATAACCTCAATTTATTATGTTTTTTGTTTGTATTTATTATGTGAATTATGTATGCATCATATATGTTTAAATTATATATACTTTTTATCTGCTATGAATTTTACTGTTTGTCACATATCATGATTTAGTGATCAATTCCCTTATCAATAAATGTATTTTGATTATATCAACTTTTGTTGAATTTTATGACTGTATTTCTACATCATAAATATCTGATTATATTGCTTAATTGTGTTTACTTATATCACTACCATGAATCACCCCTAGGGGTTTGTGACACTCAAGTTCGTAGCATGAAAATAACCTATTATTACAAACACCCACAGGCCTCACTCAAAGTCCCAACCCAACCCCTTTTTGGTTCTCCATATACATATAGCATCTACAAAATAGGGGTAGTTTTATGGCATTTTTATTAATATTTTTTTTTTTACTAGTAATGGCGCCGATCAGCGATTTTTATCATGACTGCGACATTATGGCGGACACATCGGACACTTTTTGAGCTATTTTGGGACCATTCACATTTATACAGCGATCAGTGCTATAAAAATGCACTGATAACTGTGTAAATGTGACTGGCAGTGAAGGGGTTAACCACTACGGGGCTAGGAAGGGGTTAAGTGTGTCCTAGGGATTGATTCTAACTGTTATGCCGTGTACACACGATCGGTTTTACAGATGAAAACAGTCCGATGGACTTTTTTCATCGGACAAACCGATCGTGTATGGGCCCCATTGGTCTTTTTTCCGAAAACAACGATAGCAAATTCCAATCATCTGTGTGGAACTCCATCGGAGAAAAAACCCACGCATGCTCAGAATCAAGTCGACACATGCTCAGAAGCATTGAACTTAATTTTTCTCGGCTCGTCTGAGTGTTTTACGTCACGGTGTTTGGGACGTTTGGATTTTTTACTGATGGTGTGTAGGCAAGACTGATGGAAGTCAGCTTCATTGGAAATCCGATGGAAAAATCCATCGGATTTTATTCCACCGGAAATCTGATCGTGTGTACAGGGCTTTAGGGGGCGTAGCTACGAGTGACTCGTCACTGATCGCTGCTCCTGATGAGAGGGAGCACACGATCAGTGACCTGTCACTAGGAAGAACAGGGAGATGTTGTGTCTACACTGACATCTCCCCGTTCTTCAGCTCCGTGACACGATCACAGGACACCGGTGGACATCGAGTCCGTGGGTCCCGCGGGCATGATCACGGAGCTCGCGGCAGGGAGCACCATCCACACGGCTGCAAATTTAAAGAGACGTACCTGTACACCCATTTGTCTGTCCATGCCATTCTGTCGACGTATAAGTTTGTGCGGCGGTCGGCAAGCGGTTAATATAGCAGCCATTTTAGACTGAGAATAAACTATAAAGAATTTGACAATAGTTTTCCTCAACAGGATTATTAGACTGTGCACGGTAAAACATTAAAGTGATACTAAACATTATCCCTTCTCTTTATGTATATGGATGATGGCACTGTGCAATATGCAGCAGGCAGTAGGTTCACTCAAGGGAATTTTCTAATCAATGTTAATGATTTGGCGGGGCACAGCCCATCTTTCTAAAGACTTGGCAACAGCTGGTCTACACAATCTCAGACTGTAGTAGGGACACAGACAAGAAGGGAGAACAGCAGAATCAACCAGGTTTTTTTTTTTACAGTATACAGAAATCAAATCCCATGACATGACATGAACAGCATGTAATACAGCATATACTGATAGTTTTTATTGATGTGGGTTTGATGACACTTTAATTAGAAGGTTAGTCCAGATAGTGCTGGTTATATTAGTGTTTGGTAAGTACTGGAGAGTTAAACCATCTGATAATTTGTAATATCTCTCAGAGGGCCTATTGGTGAAATACCTTCACTTGAGTTCCTGAGTCTGCACACTTCCAGTGGCCACTGTGACAGTTCTCTGCTCTCCCTGCTGGAACACACAAATGTGGGCAGCAACTTCTAAAAAGCCTACGTGTGAGAACTGAAATCCCAGGTTACATAGAAAACAATTGTGCCCCACATAACGCTGGGGTTATGTGTGTTATAGAACAATGCAAACATGTGCCATTTTTCTGCAGCACACTGGATGGCACTGGAGAACACTGCATGGAGTGTACACTTTGTACACCTTCAATAAAGTTAAAAAAAGGTAAACAATGCCTTGCGTTGTAAAACTCATGGCTCCGCTCCTCACCATTGCCACACCACAGATATCAGCTGAATGCTAAAAGGGAATATTTTAGCATCTGGCAAGTGTGAATGTACCCTTCATATTACAGTGCAAGCCATAATAGATATGCAGTAAGCTACCTTAATTGATACAGAGCAAAGCTTAGTTTAATACACTCTATTTATCCTTTGTAATAAATAAAACCTATATTTTCCAGATTTCCTCAACTTCTGTGGAAAATGCCAGGATTATATTACAAATAGACAACGCTCGTCTAGCAGCAGATGACTTCAGAAACAAGTAGGCCTTTCTATATTTCATGTCTTTCATCATAATTATCATTATCAGCATTAACTGCTTTGTCTTCCTTTTGTCACCAGGTATGAAATGGAACGCCAACTGGTAAGCAGTATTGAGGCTGATGTGAATGGACTTCATATACTCCTGGAAGAACTTAACAGGGAAATATGTCAGCTACAGGCACAAGTAGAAAACCTTCAGGAAGAACTGCAGCTAATGAAGAGGAACCATGGGGAGGTGGGATACCTGTTACCCCTTTTTCAAGCTAAATCAGACATTTGTTTTAGGAAAAAATATTTATAACGTGTTGTTACAGAGCAGGTGTAAATATTGTTGAAATCACTTTTGCTTCAGAGCAGGGGCGTACCTAGAGCATTTGGCACCCGGGGCAGATCCTATATCTGGCACCCCCCACCTAAAAATGTAAAAACACCCCACTGTGCCCCCGGCATACCTCTGCATCTTTCAATATCTTTTTGTAATTTCTGTGTACCCCCTCTCCACAACTGCACCTCTGGACCCCTTTACATTACACAGCCCTTGTACCTCTGGACCCCTTTACATTACCCTGCACCTCTGGACCCCTTTACATTACACAGCCCTTGCACCTCTGGACCCCTTTACATTACACGGCACCTTGCACCTAAGGACCTCTTTACATTACACAGAATCCTGAACCTCTAGACCCCTTTACATTACACAGCCCCCCACTGCTCTGGATCCCTTTACATTACACAGTACCCTGCACCTCTAGATACCTATATGTTACACAGACACCCCCCTCAACAGTTCTGGACCCCCTGCATGTTACACAGACCCCCTACAGTGCAGACCCCCTACCTACAGTGCAGACCCCCTCCCTACAGGGCAGACCCCCTACAGGGCAGACCCCCCTACAGGGCAGACCCCCACTACAGTACAGGCCCCCCTATAGTGCAGACCCCCACTACAGTGCAGGCCCTCCTACAGTGCAGACCCCCCGCTACAGTGCAAACCCCCCTACAGTGCACAGACCCCCCTAACAATACAGACCCCCCCTACAGTGCAGACCCCCCCTTCAGACCCATAATGTACCTCCAAACACACACCACAGACAAAGAGCCAGAGGTAGTGGCTTTGCAGGGAGGGGGGAGCGCACCCGAGCCAGTCAGCACATCTGGGACCGGCGCAACGATCCTCTTCTCTCACGGCTCTGATCAGTCTCGAGCAGCGGCTGTCACCCGAGCAGAGTGAAGCCGCCTCCCCCTCTTCCTACATGCACAGCACTGTATAGACATAAAGGAGGAGGGGGATGCGGCTTCACTCTGCTTGGCTGACAGCCACTGCTTGAGACTGATCAGAACTGTGAGAGAAGGGGATCGTTGCGCCGGTCCCAGATCTGCCGACTGGCTCGCACCCCCCCCCTTGCAAAGCCACTACCTACTCAGGCACTCCATATCTGTTCTGTCACCACGCAATGCCGCTGTTAAACCCGCGGCGCTGTCTCCTTTCAGTCGCGGAGTGCGGGGGGTGCCGGCCTGACACCCCCCATTGTGTGGCACCTGGTGCAGCACGCCCCCCTGCCACCCCCTTAGTACGCCGCTTCTTTAGAGGTATGCTGCCATCCTGGGCCATCTGTGGAAAATTTGCATTTTTCACACCTTTTTAAAAAATGTTATCTTTTTTTATTTGTCAATGAACTTAAAGTGTTACTAAACCCAGGACCCTCCATTCACAATATCTCGTCTCCCACAGTAAACAGAACTTGGAAATGCAATTATTTTAGTAAATACTGTATAAACTGCTAAATACCTTTTCTCATTAGCAGTCAGAGCAGTCTTGTGACTTCTATCAGTGTCCAGCTGAGCACTGGTTAAAGTGGATGTAAACCCACTACCATCATTTACAAATCATTTACATAGTTAATATCTATAGTGATATACATGCCTCCTGCATGTATCGTTTTTTTTTTATTACTCACCCCCTCAGCTGTAAGGGGCCCCGCAAAATTGCCGAATTGGTGGACGTTTCTGATTCCCGACGCGGAGTCGTAACGTCAGAGGACTCCTCCGCCCACCGCTACACTCCCATGGCCAGCCGGCGTTGCAAGCATGAGCCTCGTGCCAGGGGAGACTGAAGTGCATGTGCAAGAGTGATAGGGCGCGTTCTGTGAAGAAGCAGAGTGCGCTCATGTTACTCCTGTGCATGTGCAGAAGAAACAGAAGGATAATAATTGAGGCAGAGAGGCAGAGCGCCATTGTGAATTATTGAAGAAAGAAGATAGAAAATGGTGAGGAACTATTTCACTCTCCTCTGAAAACTAAGAATCATTTTTTTTTTTAATCCTCATTGTCCACAATCGCTGGAGGAGAGGGGAGAATAGGGGAGGGGTGAGGAGAGGAGAGGAGAAGAGGGGAGGGGAGGGGGATGTGAACTTTGTTCACAGGATGTGCCTGTCACAGGCTCGTGCATGAGATATGTAAATCCCCTGTCACTCACAGCAAGGGGGAAGAACAACAAAGATTTCTCTGCTTGTCAGTTTTATCTCACTGAAAAAAGATAAGAGGATTGCTCAGAGCTGGATTAACTCTGTGTGGCAAGACTGGGCACAGGTGATAGGAAATCTTATACTCTACATTGTGACAGCAAAAAATAAATAAAACTGTTTCAGGTTTATATCCACTTTAAAGCTTGTAGCAGGAATTTTCTGACTGTCCTATAAAACTGCAAAACTCCTGACCCTCTGTCTGTTCAGTGCTGATTGGACATGTGCTGATCACATGCACTCTACCAAGAAAAAAAAACTCTCTACAAATACACACCAAACTGAGAATGTGCAGCCTGACACCATAGGTTCTGTGTTATCAGTAAATTATCAGGGGACAGTGAAAGAAGAGGAGGATCAGAGAAGCCAGGATCAAAAAGCCTTTTTACACAATGCAGAAGATTAAAACTTTAGGTTCCACAGAGTATAGTAGTAGTGAGTATAACAATCATGCTTTACTGCATATACAGACCAATTGTACTGTTGTGGGTTTAGTAACACTTTAAATGGTCTCTGAAATGTCTTAAACTATTCTCAAATGCTTCTAAAAGCCCACTACATTTGCACATTGGCATAAGCCAGAGAGTCGAGTCAACACAGATGCTATATGTGGAGATCTGCAGAAATGCATCCATCACACAACTAGTTTCTAAAAATTTTACTTACAGGAAGTCAACGCTTTGCAAGCTCAGTTGGGTGCCAGGGTCAATGTGGAAATGGATGCTGCTCCATCGGCTGATCTGAATAGAACCTTGTTTGAGATCAGAGAGCAGTATGAGAATCTGATGGAGCGGAATATGAGAGAGGTGGAAACAATTTTCCGACAACGGGTAAGTCTTTTTGTAGACTAAAAAGATTGTTGAACCTGTTAGAAAAATAGTGGGATAGATATCTATTACATTTTGATCATTAGGCCCTATTACTTCATGGTTATATTCCAATAAACAATAAAAATTGATGAGAACATGTTAAGCTTTAATGCTCAATTGTACTGTACCATCCTAATTTTCCCATTACACTGAATATCAGGACCACTGCTCTCATACAGAGGTCCGCCACACCCCTTGCACAGTCACAACTACCCTGGCCAAGCGGCCACGCTCATGCTTCCCGATCAGGCATTTGAGTGTTTATTGAGGCACTGGTGCAACTGGGTTTTAAGGCTGTTGCCTAAGTATACAAAGGAAATAGATACAGTGACTTCACTTAAAATATATAAAAACTAATATAAAAGAGCAAATCAACTTACGCCTAGCTACTGTAATATAAAAATGAGTGACATGTTTCATCACAGAAGATCAGAAATAAACCTCCTTTGACTTTATATATAAAACTATATGGAAATCAGCCTCCATATATTAAGGGATGCATGACAAACTTTCTATTTATATAGACTGAGGAACTGAATCGTGAAGTTGCTTCTGGTTCTGAACAACTCCAGTCTGTACAAACTGAAGTCATTGACTTGAGACGTACCATCCAAACCTTGGAAATCGAACTGCAAAGCCAGCTCAGCTTGGTAAGTGTTATTGCCAGACAATTAATAAAGATTGTGTCAATGGCCAGTTGCTGGTTGTTTAAGTTATTCTGCAAAGACTAACAGTAGGTACTGTAATTACCTGTTTTTTTTTTTTGTATACAATCTTTCTCAATTTTTTCCCAGAAATCAGCTCTAGAAAACACCTTGGCAGAGACAGAAGCCACATTCGGGGCTCAACTTGCCCAATTACAATGTTTGATCAACAATGTAGAGTCCCAGCTGACCCAGATGCGCTCTGACCTGGAACGTCAGAATCAGGAATACACGATCCTAATGGACCAAAAGACTCACCTGGAGATGGAGATCGCCACCTATAAGCGCCTATTGGAGGGTCATGATATTCAGTATGTATTTTACACAGGACAAGTAACTGAACTAATATTCCTTAAAACATGCAGTCCTCAATTTATAGCAACACCTATGCACACCAAATCTTTTAAGAGGAAAGAAATAATTGTTATATTTAATATAATTATATATAATTTATTTGTGATAATATTTAATGAGCTACTAAATAGAACAATACAATTTGGAGAACAGCTTAATTCTAAAACCAGACAGTTCATAAAATGTTTCCATTTTGTTTATCAATATATTATTTAAACCAAGCCATACAGAATAGTCAGAATACCATATATTTATTCATTATTCTTTACTGTTTGTTTTAAATTTCAGAACTTCAAGTCAAAGTTTTCTAGGAGACAGCCATGGTATGTAAACATATATTGTCTTAAAGTGATTGTAAACCTAATTTTTTTCAAATAACAAATATGTCATACTTACCTGCTATATGCACTGGTTTTGCACAAAGCAGGCCCGATCCACCTATTCTGCCTGCTCTCCTGCACCCCCCCCCCCACACAGAGTGCCCACCAAAGCAGCTTGCTATAGGGGCACTCATGGCGGCTTGCTCCCAAGCCGACTCTGTGTGTCCATAGACACACACACAGTGTGGCTTGGCCCCACCCCCAATCCCTCCTCACTGACTGTGATTTACAGCAGCAGGAGCCAGTGGCTCCTGCTGCTGTCTCTGAATCTATGAGGAGGGAGAGAGCAGAGAGATCCACTGCTCTCCTGCACAGTGTTACAGCAAAGGTTGGGCTCAAGTATGTATAAAGGAGGGCTTGGGGCTGTACAAAGAAGGTTTTTTACCTTAATGCAGAGATTGCCTTAAGGTGAAAAAACTCTTTGGGCTTTAGAACCTCTTTAAAAATCAGGGCACGGGCTGGTAGAATGTAAAACATGGAAAACATTTTGCCTAGTACCTGGACATTTTTGGCATTTAGACACCATCCCATAGGGTTTGGACCTCATTGCAGATACTTTAAAAGTCCACTCCATCCCATGACCCAAAGGCTAGGCACCAGAATGGGGTAGCCCACCCTATTCCATCCTCCCCCCCTCTGTATCTCACCCCACCCAACCCCCATTGACTTCCTATGCCCCCCTTTGATCCTCCTATCACCCCTACCTCCCTTATCTGCTTTTGTCCCTTAACAACCCCATTAACAATGTCTGACACAGACCTTCTTGAGAGATTGTAAAAGATGACTTATTTATCAATACTACCTCGTTTGCTGTACATTTGCTGTATTTGGCCTATGGTATCTTGCCCTAGTTGGCATTACTATCCATTATTACTTCTGGAAATCCAACAAAACAAAAAAAAGTTCTTGCCCTACTCCTCATGTAAAAATGTATATGCCTCGGTCTGCCACCATTTTCTATCCCATATTTCCCCTACCTTTAAGACCCCTGTTTTGATGGTCCCCCATAGGATTTTGTGCTTTACAGTTATTACTAAATCTCTTAGACTATTGGTCTATAATGACTTTTGTCAGATTACACAAAAACTATTACAATCACTTTTGTCTCCTGCAACTGTATCATTATTTTGGCCACTTGGCCTGCATTTTCTGTATAACTGTCGATCCTTGTTTTGTATTGTATTTCGAAAACTTTTCAATAAAGTTCCTGTTTATTAAAAGACCACTCCATCTACTGTATATGATCTATATCTTAATGGTATTCATTTACTGAAACCCAATACCAATCCCTTTAATCAGCAGTCATAGTCTATAAACATTTATTTTAGCCAAATACAGTATATTTCCAAAATGTTATCTGAAATTCACATTGCATAGATCACTATCTAGCCAGATATTTCTGGGCCCTTTTTGCTAATGAGTTCCATGGCAGCAGGGATGAGCCGAACACCCCCCTGTTCGGTTCGCACTAGAACCTGCGAACAGACAGAATATTCGTGTGAACTTTAGAACCCTATTAAATACAATGGACTCGAACGTTTGAAATCTAAAGTGCTAATTATAAAGGCTAATATGCAAGTTATTGTCCTAAAAAGGGATTGGGGACCCGGGTCCTGCCCCAGGGGACATGTATCAATGCAAAAAAAGGTTTAAAAAATAGACGTTTTTACGGGAGCGGTGATTTTAATAATGCTTAAAATGAAAAAATAAAAGTGAAATTTTCCTTTAAATTTCGTACCTGGGGGGTGTGTATGATATGCATGTAAAGTGGCGCATCTTTCCCGTGCTTAGAACTGTCCCTGCACAAAGTGTCATTTTTGAAGGAAAAAAAGTCATTTAAAACTCACTCGCGGCTATTAAGGAATTGTCGGCTTTTATCAATATATAAAAAAGTAATTGATAAAAAATAAAAAAAAAGCGTGGGGGTTCCCCCAAATTCAATTACCAGGCCCTTCAGGTCTGAAATGGATATTAAGAGGAACCCCGCCGCAAATTTAAAAAAAATGGCGTGCGGTTCCCCCTAAATATCCATACCAGGCCCTTCAGATCTGGCATGGATTTTAAGGGGAACACCACCCCAAATTTTTTAAAAAATGGCGTGGAGTCCCCCCAAAAATCCATACCAGACCCTTATCCGAGCACGCAACCTGGCCGGCCGCAGGGGAAGAGGGGGGGATGAGAGAGCGCCCCCTCTCCCTCCTGAACCGTACCAGGCCACATGCCCTCAACATGGGGAGGATGTCCCCATGTTGATGGGGACAAGGGCCTCATCCCCACAACCCTTGCCCGGTGGTTGTGCGGGTCTGCGGGCGGGGGGCTTATCGGAATCTGGAAGACCCCTTTAACAAAGGGGACCCCAGATCCCGGCCCCCCTATGTGAATTGGTAAGGGGTACATTGTACCCCTACCATTTCATGAAGAAAGTGTAAAAAAATGTAAATAAAAACACACAAACACCTTGAAAAAGTCCTTTATTAAAAAAATAAAAAATAAAAAAACATTCCAGCGATGAAATCCAGTGTCCCGCGGCTAACCCGATGTCCAAAGCCTTTCCGTCATTGGTTGTGCCTGAGCAGACCTGATGGGGAACTTCCTCCGCAGTGTTTTAAATGTATAGACCCGCCCCTTCTAAAGTTCCCCATCAGCGGACCAGATGCGGAACGCGAGAAGGGGCGGGACTATTTATGTATTACACAGCGAACGAAGTTCCCCATCAGGTCCACCCCCTCGGTATGTTCGACCTCGCCTACATCATTGGCCTGAGCGGGGAACTTCCTTCACTGTGTAATTTAAATTTACACAGTGAAGGAAGTTTCCCGCTCAGGCCAATGACGTAGGCGGGGTCTGACATACCGAGGGGGCGGACCTGATGGGGAACTTCGTTCGCTGTGTAATACATGTATAGACCCGCCCCTTCTCAAGTTCCCCATCAGGTCTGCTCAGCCAATGACTTGCATATAAGCCTTTATAATTAGCACTTTAGATTTCTCCCATAGACTTTTCGAATTTGCCGCGAACACCCCAAATTGTTCGTTGTTCGGCGAACGGGCGAACAGGCAATGTTCGAGTCGAACATGAGTTTGACTCGAACTCGAAGCTCATCTCTACATGGCAGTCACATTGTCTGCTGTGATTTTTGATATGCCCGGCTTGTATATGGGACAAACAGCATTCAAAGTGGCAATATTATGAATGATTAGACAGCAACCTGCTTCCCTTCCTACCATGTGCCAATGGTGGGATTTGGTCCAGAAATGACTCACAGTAGTTTTCAGCTGTGAAAATGTGGAATAGTCTCACACAGGAACTTATTTTTGCTGTAGACAGTTTCTAAAATAGTTGTGTGCGTTCATTATACTTGAAAACATAAAGGAATAACTACATTTTCAAATACATAGTTGAATGTTTGTCCAAGGCGACCTTTGTCTACTTTTTTACTAAATAAATACATTTCAGGTCTTGGGGTACCCCTGCTAAAATCAATATATCTACAACTCATGGTACACAAGCAGGTTTCTCAACTTGACTAATTATGTAACAATAACAATGATAATTGGAATATGGTGGATTGATATAAGAAACATCGATCATTTGCATCCCTTTATAATGTGACATACTGTAGATTTTTATTCATTTGAACTATCGTATCTTCTACTTTCAGGATCTCACCACACAGTGAAAGTTCACCATGTGACTGGCCCCACTCATTATCAACATCATCAAAGTCATCATCAACATCATAATCACCATGTTTGCTAATGTGTTTCTGACTCTTCTGGAGAACCCTGTTGATAATAGTATTATCCTACCTCTAGAAAGTCTTTTGGTATCTTCCTCTGTTTTCTTCTTATGTGGCCTTCGGTATCTGCTTGACCTAGGCAAAACTTGGCATGAGACATGAACTAGATCCACCAGGATACCCAGTAGACATAACTGAAATTATGCAAGGTTTAGGATTAGTTAGATACAGTATGTGTTCATCTTTAGAGGTTGGTGGTAAACTATTCAAGTTTACCTAAATTGTAAGTTAATTTCAAGATGTTAACCCACGTGTTACAAACGCTATGGAGTTCAGGCCTTTGAACGCTTTTAATGATCCAAAATGAAAGAAGATATTTCCATGTACCCAACATTGTTTAGGGATTACATTATGCTAGAGCATAAGATATGACTTTTCATTCACTTTTTTCTTGGAGTACTTTTAATACTTTTGAGGCCCAGACCCATTCATCACAATAATGCCTTTTAATACGCAGATGTTGTGCCCATATGTAGTGCAATGTACTGCAATGCCATTTATTGTGCAACGGCATTGAATTCCACCCAAATGCATGAACAGAATGCTACTATGCTATAGTATGATGCAGTACACCACGTGGTATGATATGGGTTACATTGTAGTGCTTTGGAGAAAACAATAGAGAGCAAGCATTTTTACCTGGGACTCATTTAGAACAGATAACCTGTAGTAAAGGAGTTCACCATGATGCCTTAAAAGTAAGTTGTGGTGAATGTGTTACTGTAACACTTTCAAGCGTAAACAAACCCATATGGTACCTACAGTTGCAACGCAGTTTGCTTTACTCAGAAGAAGTTGTTCCATAATCAGTCGTCATTTTGAATTACAAGGATCATATAAAAAATGAGTTATAATATGAACCAGTCTGATCAGTATAGAATTGAATATGAATTTTTGCTGAATTCTCCGTCGCAATGTAGTTTTCAATTAAAAAGACCCAAAGACAGCATCTTGAAATGTGCCTATATTATGTGAATGCACATATAAAACACGTGCTTAATTCAAGTGGAACTCTAATTTTCTGTTGTGAACTTTGGGGATTTTATTAATATAATCCTGTGCAGGTTTTATTATAAAGTTGAGGTATCGGTTTTATAATAATATGTTATGAAACTATTTGTATTGTCTAACATTGTGCATATTAATGGATTATTAGCATGCAATATGCATATTTTATTGTGGTGGACATACTAAGCCCTAGATTCTGGTTATGTTTTAGGATTATTGTGACTATATATGTATATGTATATATATATATATATATATATATATACGGTATATATATTCTGTTGTATTACTGCAGTAATTTGGTGAATTTTGATCATCATTCTCTTGTCCTTGTCGCCTACTAAATGTTTAATAAAACAAACCTTATCTTCATGCAATCAGCTGTGTGTGGTATTAATGATGCACATGATTTTTTCATACTAAAAAAACAAAAGATAAAAAACAAATACAATTCTAAATAGTCTTTGATATAAGTGCCCACAAGGCACTCAGTGCCTATAGCAGTAAGATTGCAAGGGCCAGCATCTATACTCAGACATTACTATCCATCTGGTCATTTGTGGCTTAATTGAGCAATAAACTGCAGGAAAGGGGGTGCAAGGGATTCTGAGAGGGGTACAAGACTCTTTATAGTTGAGGAGGCATATGAAGCAGACCATATGCCACCTCTAGTAGTTTCTATTATATAAATGTGTAGCAGTGCCCATGTGGGGTCGCTGAGTGTAGTAGTTCCACCCGTCATCCTGATCAGTCCAGCATTCACTTCCAGTCACTCCTCACTGAACATTGAACAGCTTGTTTTTGTGGTTTTATTGAGGGATTTAAGTTGGATGTGGTAAAGGGAACATGGGATGCCAAGATAATTGACTGGAAGCGAATGAAAGATTTTTTTAATCTGTATTTGCAGTCTCTAAAGCTCCATACTCCTCCAGCACATCACTTTTAAGTCATCTTTGCTTCCTCTACTGCACAATACTTGATTCCTGGCACAGCTAGCAAATGGTTAGGCTCCATTCTGAACAAGGCACAACAGTTCTGGATTCACCATTTGCTGGCAGGGGCCTGCAGTCCCCTTTGGTGTAGCAACCAATAGCAACTGAAATTAGTCTTTTTGTGCTGTGTTCTAAGTGCAGCAGCCTGTCTCTAATCCCAGCAACATCACAGTCTCTCTCTCTGGCTCTACCTACACTCCTGGCATGTCTCTCCCAGATCTTCTGACTGTGCCTGTCATTCACAGACCCCGGATGGATCCTTCCCGATGACCTGCCCTGCAATGTTCCCCACTGTCCTTCTCCTGCTCCTGTTCAGGACACTCATTTGGGTTGTATAGAGAGATTCCTTCCCAGCTCCTGAGCTTCAGGCCAAAGATCACCCCCCCAGCCTTTAAGGGGAGCTCCCTCAAAGGCCACGACAGCCTAACACTGCATCACTCAGTTCTTCCACACGAAAACTCCTCCCCCAGCAGGTTGACCCTGGGTATATTTAGGAGGCCTGCCCCCCTGCCACTCCTAGTTGGGGATTGGTCAAGGCTCCC
This sequence comes from Rana muscosa, assembly GCA_029206835.1. NCBI lineage: Eukaryota > Metazoa > Chordata > Amphibia > Anura > Ranidae > Rana > Rana muscosa. Next base: position 246,466,018 of record CM055128.1, on the reverse strand, counting down.
AGATACACACCATGTCACTCAAATCCTTTCTCCCCACCTCTTTTCCAGAAACTTCCAGAAACCAGAGGGAGGCGCCAGAGAGATGAAATCACATGTCAGTCACCTGCTGCTACTCTCAAACCACTCCCAGCCCCCAGATCTAAACAAACAGGCCTAGCTCTTAGCTAGGCCTGTCTAAATTTACCTGCCCTCTCTGAAGCAAAAAAACTACTACCTCTCGCAACCTACCTAAGGTGGAGGGTGCTACACTCCCCCCCCCAGCAGCAATCAGCTGGTCCCCAGCTGGGAAAATGTAAAAAAATTGCTCCTGGACCCAGGAGCAAGGGCATTCCAAGAAATAAGTTGGATGGGGGAAGGGAAACAACTTGGATGGGGAACTGTACAAATAAATATCAGTACAAAAATAGATATATACATTTTTGGTGGGTATTTACAACTGTACAGCATGACTAAGGCACTCCTAACTACAGGTCCCTGCAGCTAACAACATATACACATTTTTGAGCCAAAGCACCTCTTCCTAAGAAAAGATACTTTGCTCGCTGGCATTCTTGTCCTCTGGAATGATGGGGATGGACAGCTGTCCCATCCCTGAAGATCCTGAGAGAAAACATAAAACATCACATCCTACACTTACATCTACCTATATACTGTAAAAGCCTCTGATGGAAGGGAGTTCGTATCTTTCCAGCAAAGAATAATAAGCAACACAACATGTACATTTTTGCTTGCTGTGTTCTGTCAGAAGGGAACACTAACCTATAGTAGGTGCCGCCAATTTTGTGTTTCCAGCGCGATGGGATCCCGCTGGAAACTGGTGATGCGAGGCTGTGCTTCTCGTGCTCGCCGCCACCACGAGATGCCGCGCATCCATAGGAATCCATTGGGGGCAGCGAGCGGGAGGAGCGACATAGCTCGGCGCTGGCTCCCGCGACGGGGCTCGCGGGTGTCAATTTTGCCGCTAGCAGAGGCGAGATTGACACAATATCGGCGGCAGGTACTGTAAGAAACAGAACAACAACAACAAAACATACATATTTTCACTTCTGAACAATCCTTTTTCTGCTCTGCCTCTCCCTGAAGAAACAGGCTCCAAAAGAGGTAAGCAGGAACAGTTACACTCAAAGTGTCCATGAACAGACAGTCCCTCTGTCAGTCACACAGGGTGGCAGGCATAGTCTGTTCCTGCAAGTCAGGGAAATAAGGAAGAAAGGGCACAGACTGCCGCTACCACAGTTAAATTACCTGGATTTTAGGCATAGTACCGTGGGGCTGGTAGTCTCTTCCAGCCTTTCTCTCCTCTGTGGAAAACAATTGTATAGATGCAGAAACCTTCCTACATAAAAGCTCCGTCCAGTGCCCAGACCTTGAGGTTGCTGACAGCTCCAACTTACCAGAATAATGAAAGGGATGTTGGCACTCAGGACGACATCCAAAATAGCATTCCTTTATTAAATACGGTACATGTACAGAGCTGTAAAACAACCTACACATTGCGGACATTAGTCCTTAGTCATGGCCAGGGATGAGCCGAACACCCCCCTGTTCTGTTCGCACCAGAACCTGCGAACAGACAAAATGTTCGTGTGAACTTTAGAACCCTATTAAATACAATGGACTCGAACGTTCGAAATCTAAAGTGTTAATTATAAAGGCTAATATGCAAGTTATTGTCCTAAAAAGTGTTTGGGGACCTGGGTCCTGCCCCAGGGGACATGTATCAATGCAAAAAAAAGTTTTAAAAACGGCAGTTTTTTCGGGAGCAGTGATTTTAATAATGCTTAAAATGAAAAAATAAAAGTGAAATATTCCTTTACATTTCGTACCTGGGGGGTGTGTATAATACGCATGTAAAGTGGCGCATGTTTCCCGTGCTTAGAACTGTCCCTGCAAAAAATGTCATTTTTGAAAGAAAAAAAGTCACTTAAAACTGACTCGCGGCTATTAATGAATTGTCGGCTCCCGGCAATACATTCAAAAGTCATTGATAAAAAAAAAAAAAAAAGCGTGGGGGTTCCCCAGAATTCCATTACCAGGCCCTTCAGGTCTGGAATGGATATTAAGGGGAACCCCGCCGCAAATTTAAAAAAAAAATTGACGTGGGGTTCCCCCAAATATCCATTCCAGGCCCTTCAGATCTGGCATGGATTTTAAGGGGAACTCCACCCCAAATTTTTAAAAAAATGGCGTGGAGTCCCCCTAAAAATCCATACCAGACCACTTATCCAAGCACGCAACCTGGCCGGCCGCAGGGGAAAAGGGGGGGACGAGAGAGCGCCCCCCCCTCCCTCCTGAACCGTACCAGGCCACATGCCCTCAACATGGGGAGGATGTCCCCATGTTGATGGGGACAAGGGCCTCATCCCCACAACCCTTGCCCAGTGGTGGTGGGGGTCTGCGGGCGGGGGGCTTATCGGAATCTGGAAGACCCCTTTAACAAAGGGGACCCCCAGATCCCGGCCCCCCCATATGTGAATTGGTAAGGGGTACATTGTACCCCTACCATTTCACAAAGAAAGCGTAAAAAAATGTTTAAAAAAAACCACACAAACACCTTGAAAAAGTCCTTTATTTAAAAAAAAAAACAAAAAAACATTCCAGCGGTGAAATCCAGTGTCCCGCGGCGATCCCGATGTCCAGCGCTGTCCTTCATTGGTTGTGCCTGAGCGGACCTGATGGGGAACTCCCTCTCAGTGTTTTAAATGTATAGACCCGCCCCTTCTAAAGTTCCCCATCAGGTCCGCTCAGTGGACCAGATGCGGAACATGAGAAGGGGCGGGTCTATTCATGTATTACCAATATGAGAGCAGTTCCCCATCCGGTCCGCCCCCTCCGTATGTCAGACCCGCCTAAGTCATTGGCTTGAGCGGGGAACTTCCTTCACTATGTAAATTTAAATTACACAGTGAAGGAAGTTCCCCGCTCAAGCCAATGACGTAGGCGGGTCCGACATACCGAGGGGGCGGACCTGATGGGGAACTGCTCTCACTTTGGTAATACATGTATAGACCCGCCCCTTCTCATGTTCCGCATCTGGTCCGCTGAGCGGACCTGATGGGGAACTTTAGAAGGGGCGGGTCTATACATTTAAAATACTGAGAGGGAGTTCCCCATCAGGTCCGCTCAGGCACAACCAATGAAGGACAGCGCTGCACATCGGGATCGCCGCGGGACACTGGATTTCACTGCTGGAATGTTTTTTTTTTTTTTTTTTAAATAAAGGACTTTTTTAAGGTGTTTTTGTGTTTTTTTAAACATTTTTTTACGCTTTCTTTGTGAAATGGTAGGGGTACAATGTACCCCTTACCAATTCACATGGGGGGGGCCGGGATCTGGGGGTCCCCTTTGTTAAAGGGGTCTTCCAGATTCCGATACGCCCCCCGCCCGCAGACCCCCACAACCACCGGGCAAGGGTTGTGGGGATGAGGCCCTTGTCCCCATCAACATGGGGACATCCTCCCCATGTTGAGGGCATGTGGCCTGGTACGGTTCAGGAGGGAGGGGGGGGCGCTCTCTCGTCCCCCCCTTTTCCCCTGCGGCCGGCCAGGTTGAGTGCTCGGATAAGGGGTCTGGTATGGATTTTTAGGGGGACTCCACGCCATTTTTTTTTTATTTGGGGTGGAGTTCCCCTTAAAATCCATGCCAGATCTGAAGGACCTGGAATGGATATTTGGGGGAACCCCACGTCAATTTTTTTTTAAATTTGCGGCGGGGTTCCCCTTAATATCCATTCCAGACCTGAAGGGCCTGGTAATGGAATTCTGGGGAACCCCCACGCTTTTTTTTTTTTTTTTTATCAATGACTTTTGTATGTATTGCCGGGAGCCGACAATTCATTAATAGCCGCGAGTCAGTTTTAAATGACTTTTTTTCTTTCAAAAATGACATTTTTTGCAGGGACAGTTCTAAGCACGGGAAACATGTGCCACTTCACATGCATATCATACACACCCCCCAGGTACGAAATTTTAAGGAATATTTCACTTTTATTTTTTCATTTTAAGCATTATTAAAATCACTGCTCCCGAAAAAACGGCCGTTTTTAAAACTTCTTTTTGCATTGATACATGTCCCCTGGGGCAGGACCCAGGTCCCCAAACACTTTTTAGGACAATAACTTGCATATAAGCCTTTATAATTAGCACTTTAGATTTCTCCCATAGATTTTTCAAATTTGCCGCGAACACCCCAATTTGTTCGCTGTTCGGCGAACGGGCGAACAGGCAATGTTCGAGTTGAACATGAGTTCGACTCAAACTCGAAGCTCATCCCTAGTCATGGCTGATAAAAAACAAAATAAGTAACACTTAAATAGTATATACAATATAGAAGGGGGGCTCCTTCAAAGTCCACAACAGCCTAACACTCCATTACTCAATTCTTACACCTGACAACTCCTCCCCCAGCAGGCTGACCCTGGGTATATATAGGAGGCCTGCCCTCTGCCAATCCTAGTTGGGTATTGGTCAGAGCTCCCAGATACACCCCATGTCACTCCAATCCTCTTTCCCCAGAACCTTTCAGAAAGTAGAGGGAGGCGCAAGAGAGATTAAGCCCCCAGATCAAAACAAACAGGCCTAGCTTTTATTTAGGCCTGCCTAAATTTACCTGCACTGGCTAAAACAAAAAAAAAAAATACTACCTTTAGCAACCTACCTACCTAAGGTAGAGGGTGCTACACTTGCATGACAGAAGGTCAGTTATAAAGGAGCATTATCACTCACGTGTGCCCAGAACAGCTGCATCTAGCTATGGACCTGCATAAACAATGTACCTAAACCACTGTGTATTCTTAAAAAACACTAATTATTTGAAGTGTGTAAAATAAGTGTGGTTGAAAGTGGAAATCTTAGTCATGGTGAACAAACAATTCTTAAAAATGTTCTGGGAATATTTCACTTATGTCCAGAGCAAATCAGCTAGTTCCATTTTGAAAAAAAGTACATTTAAGCTCCTAATAATTTCCTGAATAAGTGGTCATGTTATCCTCTGGACTGCAGAGTGGAAGGGCTCTTCTTTGGGTATCCACTTTGTTACCTGTATAAAGTGGACACTTCCCATTGATTGTCCAGTGGCAGAGTCCCCTCAGATCCTAGAAGACTGCAGTAGCATACTGATGTCAGGGAAAGAGGCAGCAAGAAAACTGCTAATGGCAATCCCAAGCTGCAGTCTTGGATCGCTGGTGGTGATAGGGTTTGCTACAACACGAAGGACATAGCTTTATTGGCATTGTCCTAATGCCTCTTTCTCAAACTTGGCAGTAAAATCACTACTAATGTTCAGCAGGCCCTAGGTATGACACTCACTGGTCTTTTTAATATGTTTTTACAACACAGGTCTTGGAACATGACCTATTTCAAATCAATGTACCTGGACTCAAGAGTAAAGAAGCTTTATTAGAGGCAAGGATTGAATTTAAAGTGGATGTAAACCTGAATTTATTTATTTATTTTTTTGCTGTCACAATGTAGTGTATAAGATTTCCTATCATCTTTGCCAGGTCTTGCCACAAAGAGTTAATCCAGCTCTGAGCAATCCTCTTTTCTTTTCAGTAAGATAAACAGACAAACAGGAGATCATTTGTCCGTTCCGCCCCCTTGCTGTGAATGACAGGTTATTTACATATCTCATGCACTAAGCCTGAGACAGGCATTATTTTTTCATTTCCACCCCCACTCCTTTTCTGAAGTTATGTGGTTACTTTTCTGGATTTAGATTAGATGTTAGTGATCATAGCAGAAGTTCAGTGTAAGGAATACACATGAGAAAATGCATGTTGACAAGGGGAGTGTAGAGGTGGGCGGAGAGTTTACTGACATCACAACTCCACCCACCGAGCTCCAGACAACAGATCCACCCACAGAATCTGCAGTTTTTAAGTTCTTATAACAGACAGAGGGGAGACATTTGACAGGTAAGGATTAGGGATGAGCTCGGTGTTCGAGTCGAACATAGGTTCGACTCGAACATTGGCTGTTCGCCGCGTTCGGCGAACAACGAACGATTTGGGCCGTTCGCGTCAAATTTGAGTGACGCGACCGGCCCACAATACACTGCGCCATCGCAGTGTAATCCCGGCACTGTGATTGGCCAAGCATGCACTGTGACCCTGCATGCTTGGCCAATCACAGCGCCGGCAGCGAGGAGAGCAATGATTGGCCACAGGCAGGATGCCTGTGGCCAATTATAGCTGAGGGGGTTTAGTACACGCCCCACACTATAAAAGGCCGCCAGCGCGGCGGCCTTGTGTAGTGTGTTCCGGAGCAGGGAAAGTGAAGGATAGGCAGGGACAGTGTCAAATCTTGTCAAATCTATTCTTTGCTAAACCTTGTGTGTAGGGACAGAGAAGGATAGGCAGGGAGAGTGTCAGTGTCATATTCTTTGCTAAACCTTGTGTGTAGGGAGAGAGAAGGATAGGCAGGGAGAGTGTCAGTGTCATATACTTTGATAAACCTTGTGTACAGGGAGAGAGAAGGATAGGCAGGGGACAGTGTCAGTGTCATATTCTTTGCTAAACCTTGTGTGCAGGGAGAGAGAAGGATAGGCAGGGAAAGTGTCAGTGTCATATACTTTGATAAACCTTGTGTGCAGGGAGAGAGAAGGATAAGCAGGGGACAGTGTCAGTGTCATTGTTGATAAGCCTCCTGCACATTATACACCTGAAGTTAGCCCGTATTGCTGCTTTTTTCCTGGTGTGTTACACAAACAGGATTTTGCGGCACTTACAGCGGGCGGAGTGTGCCTCCTGACCATATTACACCTTAACTTAGCCTGTATTGCTGCTTTTTCCTGGTGTGTTACACAAACAGGATTTTGCGGCACTTACAGCGGGCGGAGTGTGCCTCCTGACCATATTACACCTTAACTTAGCCTGTATTGCTGCTTTTTCCTGGTGTGTTACACAAACAGGATTTTGTGGCACTTACAGCGGGCGGAGTGTGCCTCCTGACCATATTACACCTTAACTTACCCTTTATTGCTGCTTTTCCCATTTCCCTGCAGGCCATTAGAATGTCTGGAAGGCAAACAAGGAGAGGCAGACAGTCAGGAGCCAAAAAAAGAGGGCAAGCAGGCTCTGTGTCTAGAGACAACAGTGCTGGTCGTGGACGCGGTGCATCACCATTTTCGGCAGCTGGACGTGTTGAGCCGCATCATGCCGAAGACTTGGTAGAGTGGATGACCAAGCCCTCCTCATCCTCCTCATCCTCTCTCACCCAGGCTCAGGGTACTGGCAAAGCAGCTGCCAAAGCGTCCTCTTCCCTGGTATCAATGTCATCATCAGTCACTCCTTCCCTAGACCAACCATGTCCTCCTGAGGAGTCCCCCGAACTGTTTGAGCACAGTGTTGGGTACATGCTCCAGGAGGATGCCCAGCGTTTCGAAGGGTCTGATGATGATACCCAGCTAGAGGAAGGCAGTAGCGTGAGAGCAGAGAGAGGGGATGCTCAAGAAGGACAGCAATCTGGCAGTCATGTTCCAGCAGCTGCAGCATACTGCCAGATTGGCTCCAGTGATGAGGAGGGAGGGGATGATGAGGTCACTGACTCCACGTGGGTGCCTAATAGGAGAGAGGAGGAGGAGGAGGAGGAGGAGGATGAGGAGGAGGCACATCTCCAACGAGGCAGGATGCCCTCGGGGGGCCAGCGTAAGGGCAGCACACCGACGGAATCACACCGCAGAGCTCCGCCTGTGCAAGGCGCTGCCTCTGCCCGTTATTCAAAAAGTTCTTTGGTGTGGGCCTTTTTTGAGTCGAGTGCATCAGATCGCACAGCTGCTGTTTGCAACATATGTCTCAAGCGTATATCGCGTGGCCAAAACATCACCCGCTTGGGCACCACATGCTTGACCAGACATATGTTGACCTGCCATGCAGCTCGTTGGCAAGCCTACCTTAAAGACCCACACCAAAGAACAAAGCTGACCTCTTCTTGCACCGCATCAGCTGGGATCTCCAACCCCACTATACCTTCAGTCCTCTCTGAAACCTGCTCTGAGAGGAATGAAGGTGTAGAATTAGGTGTGTCACAGCCAAGTACTTGCGGGCACTCTGCTAGCAGTACACCAACGTCCGATTCTAGCAGGCAAATTTCCCTGCCCCAGCTGCTGGACCGTCGAAAGAAGTTCACTCCCAGCCATCCACATGCCCAGCGGTTGAATGCTAGCTTGGCTAAATTGCTAGCGCTTCAACTGCTGCCTTTTCAGTTGGTAGACTCGGCCCCCTTCCGTGAGTTTGTGCAATGTGCGGTTCCTCAGTGGCAGGTTCCCAAACGCCACTTTTTCTCACGGAAGGCCTCGCTGGACAGGGCGGTCAGCGGTAAGGTGCATATTACCACTGACTCATGGTCCAGCAGGCATGGACAGGGACGTTACCTTTCTTTCACGGCCCATTGGGTCACTCTTTTGGCAGCTGGGAAGGATGCAGGACAAGGTGCAGTAGTGTTGGAGGTTGTTCCACCGCCACGCCTCCAAAATGCTACTACTGGTTGTGACACACCTCTGTCCTCCACCCCCTCCTCTTCTTCACACAGTGTATAACATATCCAACCTGTCAAGCTGTATACATATAGTGGTACATTGTAAATGAAAAATATGAAGGTGTTGCATGCAGTAAAAAAAAATAAAGTCCTCAAAAATATACATGTATTGCCGTGTAGAAAACCCATACAAACTAAACCCACCCCCCACCTCACCTCACCCTGCACCCACCCCAACTGGTGCGGGTATTACCCAAAACAGAACTTAGAGGAGCAACTAGATAAGTGCCGAAGTAACAAAAGGGGCCACAAGATGTTGAAGGCGTTTGAGAAGCCTGGGGCCACAGATCCATTGGAGTCACTAGCCAATAAGAGATGGCTAACCACAACCATCCCCAGACTCGGGGGAGGGCTGACCAGAGATGCAGACCCACCTGGATCCTTCCGACACAAGAATTATCGTCATTGCTGAGGGGGTGACTCATCGCTGCAAAGAACAGTCAAAAAGTGTAGGACCATAGGTGCTCCAAGTATAAGTCCCTATCAATAGTGAGGATGAGGAATGTAGTCCATCAGACCAAAGGATGAGTGGGACCAATTCGCCATAGGAGGGGAAGAGTAATTTTAGAGTGGAAAGGGGGAGAGAGCCGACCTTCTAAAGAGGTCCTGAGCAAAATATCCAAGTAAGGGGCCGTATAGAGGGGGGGGGCAGGGGAGAGGGCACATACCAAACACTCCAGGTATAGGAGACATCACAGGGGTCTTTATGCAGCAGGGTTGCAGGATACGGGATACACGGTGGAGGACCACTTATTAAGCTGCAGGTCTGGAGGGGTCTGGACGCTCAAGCCAGGCAATAACATCAGTCGGATCTTCAAAGAAAAACACCCGGCCGTCCCTTTCCACCCTGAGGTGCGCCGGGAACAGTATGGAGTACTTGAGATGCTTGATCTTGAGCCTCTTCTTGGCCTCGGCGAAGCCCTGGCGACGGCACTGCACGTCCGCGGAGAAATCAGGGAAGATTGCAATCCTGGAGTTGCCCAGCTTGATGTTGCCCTTCTCTCTAGCTATTCGTAGCACCGCATCCCGGTCATTAAAATTTAAAAACTTAGCAATAAACGTGCGGGGGGGGAGCCCCCTGCGGAGGAGCCCTAGCCGGCATGCGGTGTGCTCTTTCCACTGTAAGGATAGGGGAGAAGGCCTCATGGCCATAAGTGGTAATAAGAAGCTGTTCCAGAAAAGTGGTAGGGTCTCTCCCTTCCGTTCATTCCGGCATTCCAATGAAACGGAGATTACACCTCCGAATCCTGTTCTCCATGTCATCCTGCTTCTGTGCAAGCTGGGAGAGCTGGAGCTGCATGCGCTCGGAGCCCGCCTGGAGTGGAGGTATGGCGTCTTCCACATCGCTAATGCGAGTCTCGGCCTCCGTGACCCTCTCTCGTAGCTTCTGAAAATCCTGCCGCATAAGGGAAATATCTACCTTAACCTCCTCGATTTGGAAAGTGAGCGAGGTGCGGCAAAAGGTGATAGCTTCCAGGAGCTTCTCAGTGTCTCAACCTGGCGCGGCCTGGTCAGAGCACGAGGCGCCGCCATCTTCCCCAGGAGTGTCCTTGTCCTGGCGGCGATATTGATCCAGCTTGACGATGGCAGTGCTCTGCACTTTCGGCGGAGACATACCAGGATGTGTGCTAGCTCTTGCCGCAGTCGACTGGGGTCTGTCAGGATGCTTTAGGGTAGCAGGATCAGCGAATTAGCAGGATTAATCTACGGAGCTCTTCTCTCTTGCGTCCTACTCCATTCCCTGTCAAGCCACGCCCCAATAATTATACATTATTAACTATATGATTATGTTGCTACTATTCAGTATAATGTTTTCTGCTATCTTATGATGTATGTATTCCTTGTATCCATTAAACCATGTTTTATTGATTGATGCATTTAACTCAGCAGTGTTGCTTCATTTAAAGTCCCATCATTCTAGTTGTTGCTTTTTTCCAAAATATCGGGGATGGAGGCTAATCCCAGGGAATGCCTCACTTAAAATCCCACCATAGTTAGTTCTATCTCACTTTATCGGGGATGGAAGCACACTGCTATACCTTTGTTTACCATCTGTGACTACTCTGGCCAATTTGCTTCTTTATTACCTCCTACCATCTAGGGGCCACTCCCTGCTACTGGGGAGGGATGTTTCCTCTTATCCCCGGGAGCTGCGACTCCTACCGGGGCCTACCCTTCCCCTCCCCATGCGTGGGGGGCGGGACAGTCACCCGCTATGAGTCGACGCCACGCCGACGTGTCGTACGCATAACGTCAGTCATGACGTCATGACGCCGACACCTCTTATTCCAGCTCGCGTGTCCCACGAGGAGGACCGGACGCCACATCACTGAGCGGCAGCAGCTGCTTAGGTGGCATCGCCGCCCTCCTCTTATTCACGCTACGTGACGTTGGTGGTTCACCTCTGGCACACGGTTAGTATCTCCCCTCACCACGCACTGGATCAATACCCTGGCTCAGTTCACTTACCATTCACTATTATTCACCATGGATTACCCTCTTCCTCACTTTCCCAGATATATGCTGGGTCATCTCATCTTTCTATTGTCACGTTTATCACTTTGGTCACTTTTTGGGTTTTTCATCACCTTCCTTTATGTCTATTACACCTAGTTATTTATTTATACATTCACACTGGTGTGGCTTCTTCTTCAGTATCTTGGCTGTATGTTTCGCTTATTGTCAATACCTTTTTACTGTTACAGCTATTATGAAAATAATATTCCAACTTTACGCTACCAAGCTACAATCATACAGACTACAGCCAATCACTGGAGATCCACACTCACTTTCTGGATACCTGTGCCTTGGGTTCATACCACCTCAGCTCCCGGGGGAGGACATTATCTATGCTAAACAAAAAAACAACAAAAAAAAAACATTTTAATTGTTAATATTACCAAGATTATACCAGCATACCATTATGAGGTGAGAGTGTTTGGAGGGGTTTCCCTCCCCTCTCCTTTATATACCATTGCTTATATCTATATATATAATTTCTACCAATTTACCAATTTGACCATTTGATTTGTTTATAGATACATCCAGCATCAGCTCCTGACGAGTGGTAACAACCACGAAACGCGTAGAGCTTGTTACGATGCGATGTCACAGTGATCATGTTTTAACATTTTTACCTATATAGTTTACCAATATGCACCTATCTATCATGGTTTATATGTTATTATCATTACAATTTTGGTCTGCCTACCTCATGTGCAGTATTTATTATGTTGAGATAATCATTATATTGCTACTGTTTAGAGTTGAGCGGACACCTGGATGTTCGGGTTCGACGGGTTTGGCCGAACTTCGGAAAAAGTTCGAGTTTGGGACCGAACTTGACCCGAACTTTACCCCGAACCCGAACCCCATTGAAGTCAATGGGGACCCGAACTTCTGAGGACTAAAAAGGCTCTAAAAAAGTAATGGAAAGGGCTAGAGGGCTGCAAATGGCAGCAAAATGTTGTTAATAGCATGGTGAGTGCTCTGCAAACAAATGTGGATAGGGAAATAACTTAAAATAACATAAAAAAATATAAAAATATATGCTGGAGGCCCCCTTTTCAGCAGAAGAGGTACAGGAAGTCATTAAGAACCTCAGAAACTCAACGTCACAATGCCACACATATGGTGGGAATGCCAAAGAATACGCCATTTCTGGAAAAAAAAATTAAATTTAATGGATAAGCTAGTGGGAAAATAAAATACTTTGAAATAAAAATGTAGCGGGGTGCTAAATTTAAGGGAAGTGTTTGAGTGGTAAATAGGCTCAAACACCCTAATTCTGTAGGATTCATGGACCATTTTGTCCTCAGGGGACAGTATTGGTGTGCAGTTCCCTGCGGCCTACAGGTGGCGCTGCCATGGTAGGCTAGGGTTGAATCGCCGATACAGTGCTGTGCCTTTTGTGTCCCCTCTTGGCAGTAGTACAGCGGGGTGGGGAACCTGCTGTGCATGCCGGGAGAGGATATAAAAAGGGGCAGACGCCTCCTGATCGGGGTCCGAGCCCCAGGCACCTTTGGCCTGGGGGCTGATGTCCAGTGGGGTCCACGCCCAGGTGCCTTCGGCCTGGGTGCACGTGTTCCTGTTCCACCTCGGGCATCTTTAGCCTGGGGTGAGGTACTATCCTGGAGTTCCTGCTGCCCTGGGTATGGAGGCCTAGGGGCGGGAGTAAAGCCTGGGGTCCAGAGCCTTCGTCTGGAGTCCGCTAAGGGTCGAGGAGTCTTTGGGTGCCGCCTCGTGTAGGGGACCCTGTTCCAGGGAAGGGAGGAACCTTCCGATGGCCCGATGCTAGAGGCACGGTGAAGGAAGGGTCTGTTGACTCCCTGGGGAGATGTCTTCCCCTTGATATGGGCTAGTTCTTAGAAGGAGAAGCTCAAGGTCATCCTGACTGTATCGGAGGCCTTATTCACCCGGCCCGTGGTAGGGGCCTTATACACCCTGGTCTGTGGCAGAGACCAAAGTTCTCCAGGTCCGTGGCAGGGGTCTTGTACACCCGGTCTGTGGCATAGACCAACCTCTTTTGTTTGAGAAACCTAAGCAGTGAAGTGAATGTGCTTCGTTTGTGCCTGGACCTCCTCCACACCTTAAGCTGTCCTGTTTCTTTGCTCTAACCTTTTCTATCCGAGTACAGTTTATTTTGCCATGAGAGAATAAACTCAGAGTTGTAGTTTCAGCTGGTGTGGACATTGACTTTACTGGGAATTCAAGGACTTGCCTCTACCTACAGTAGAGGTGAGAATCATCCTCTGGAGGAGTTTTGACTCCGGCTGTAGACACGGCCCGTCAAGTACACCGCTCATCTTCTTTATACAGGAGGGTACGGGCTGGTAGTGCGGTGCGCCTTTTTCCCTCCTGCGAGGAGCCAACAACATAAAGGCAGGTAAGGGGGAAATGATCTGTGCGCTACAAAAAAATAAAATAAAAATTATAATCTTGACCTAGGAGGACAAGGTCCATATGGAGTAGGAGGTTGAGGTGGCGGTGGATGTGGATGTGGCTGTGTAGGTGGAAGCAGCGGTGAAGGAGGACGAGGTAGCCAACACTGGTTAAAAAATAAAACAATGGCTGGGTAAGGCCAGTGATGTGTCGAATTCTGTCCCCCATCGGATAGTGTCCGCCCTGTACTGCGCTTGCTCAGTACGTAGGACAAGGGGATTTCGAAAATCTCACAAGACGAACGGCGCCTGCGTGGTGAGTCCAGGTTCAAGCCACACCATCCAAGGTTCAAGCCGAGCCAAGCGAGGCCGTGCCCGAAGCGTGGCGATCGAAGCGAGCCCGTGAGGGGCCCTGTTACTATGTGCTACCGTATGTCCACTTGGATGGTGGGGCTTGAACCTGCACTCACTGCGCAGGCGCCATTCATCTTCGGAGATTTTGTGAATCCTACAATTATTTTTTTAGGATAGCACAGTAGAAGAAAAATATATAGAAATTGTTTAGTTCACACAGCTCCAGATATGCAGAAAACACTGCAAAATATTTTTTGTGGTCCTAAATGGGTGTTTTTGGAAGAGCACAACACATCCACAGTACGTAAACGCTGTATCTCACAGCTACAGAACTGCAGAAAATGCTATTAAAAAAAATGTTATTTTTTTAGGATAGCACAGTAGAAGAAAAATATATAGAAATTGTTTAGTTCACATAGCTCCAGATACACAGAAAACACTGCAAAATATATTTTTGCCCTAAATGGGTCTTTTTGCAAGACCACAATACACCCACAGTATGGAAACGGTGTATCTCACACCTACAGCAATACAGAAAATGCTATTAAAAAAAAAGTTTTTGCCCTAAATTTTTTTTGGGGGATAAGCACAATACAAGAAAAATATATAAATTTCTAAATCTCACACTTGCATATATGCAGAAAACACTGCAATTTTTATTTTTTTGCCCTAAATGGGTCTTTTTGCAAAAGCACAATACACCCACAGCATGGAAACGGTGTATCTCTCAACGTAACTTATGCAGTGCTGGTGCACTGAGCTTGCAGATAAAGATAGATTTTCTCTGACACTGGGCTCATGGCAGTATAAAAAGACTGTGCACTGCAACACAAACAGGTAAACCTATGCAGATCGCTGAGTTATTAGATCTCTGAATCTGGAATCCTATATAAATCTCTCTCCCTGAAAGCACCATCAGGAGACTTTCCCTACACTGTCTCTATCTTTTCTCTCAGATTGCAGAATCAGGACTAACTCATGTATTTCAATCTCTCCCCAATAAGCAACAGCAGCCAGGATCCTCTCCCTATCCTGTCTAAAGCAGAGTGACGTGCTGTGCTGTGTGCCTCTAGCTTATATAGAAGCTGGGTCACATGCTGCACTGAGCTGGGTCACATGCTGCACTGGCCAATCAGAGCCATGCTATTAGTAGGCATGGCTATGATGGCTTCTAAGGGCACACCAGCTAAACAAAAGGTGATTGGCTGCCCCCTGAAGCTTTTCTAAATGCGCCATTACATCGCCGAACACCGGACCCAAACCCGAACATACACGCAATTGTTCTGGTTCGGGTCCGGTGCCCAAAAACTCTAAAGTTCGGTACGGACCCGTATTTACAGTTCGGGTTCGCTCAACCCTACTACTGTTTAATTATACATTATTAACTATATGATTATGTTGCTACTATTCAGTATAATGTTTTCTGCTATCTCATGATGTATGTATTCCTTGTATCCATTAAACCATGTTTTATTGATTGATGCATTTAACTCAGCAGTGTTGCTTCATTTAAAGTCCCACCATAACAGGATAGTCACTTAGCATCAGAATAGGCAGTCTTGAAGAGATCTCACATTCAAAAAAATATTATTCGGTTACATCAGCATCAGGTGCTTGGTAGCTGGTGATCCAAGACTGATTCATTTTTATGAAGGTCAGCCGATTGACCGAGTCAATGGACAGGCGCAGCCTGGGATCGGTTACAAAGCCTCCAGCAGCACTGAATGTGCGTTCTGAAAGAACGCTGGATGCAGGACAGGCCAGTAGCTCAATTGCATACTGTGCAAGCTCTGGCCAGTGATCCATCCTTAAGACCAAGTAACCCAGAGGATTTTTGGTGGGAAAGGTGTCCAAATCTGATCTTGCCCCTAGGTATTCCTGCACCATGTAAAACAGATGCTGGCGATGGTTGCTGGAACCGATCATACCTTGGGGCTGCGGACTAAAAAATTATCTGAACGCATCGGTCAGACGGCCACCTTCTCCACCGCTCCTTCTGTGACTGACCGAAAGCCTCAGCAACACGTTGTCCAGGACCAGGAATTTGTAACCTCCCAGGCTCTGGAAACGCGTTGCACAAACCTTTCTGCAAGGCCTCCCAAAGATGTTTCATCCTCTGCTCCCTCTGCGACGGCTGGATAAGGTCCGCAACCTTACCCTTGTAACGTGGATCAAGGAGGGTTGCCAGACAGTAATGATACCTCTCCTTGATACCACGAATACGAGGATCTTTTTGCAGGCTTTGCAGGATCAAGGAGGCCATGCAGCAGTTTGCTGAGGCATTCGGTCCGGAGTCCTCTGGGTCACTAAGGACGACATGATCCGCAGCCACCTCCTCTCAGTCACGTACAAGTCCATGGGTTTCTGGGGACTGTAAATGATCCCTTGAAGACTGCTGCTGATGCTGAGTGCTAGGCTCCACCTCCATGCTGACACAATCCTCCTCCTCCTCCTCTTCCTGTGTGATCGGCGGGCCCGCAGGAACACTGTCTGGATAAAGGGGGCCTTGAGAGGTAAGGACTCCTCCTCTTCCTCCCTCTGTTCTGCCTCAAGTGCCCTGTCCATTATTCCACGCAGCGTGTGCTCCAACCGGTGGACAAGAGGGACAGTGTCACTGATGCATGCACTGTCACTGCTTACCATCCTCGTGGCCTCCTCAAATGGTGACAGGACAGAGCATGCATCCCTGATCATGACCCAGTGGCGTGGCAAAAACAAGCTTCCCTGACCCTGTCCTTGACACGTACCTGGACGGAGTCTGAAGTGACAAGGTCAGCCTCTCTTGTATATCCGGTCCTGGTCCCGCTGAGAGTGGAGACAGGAGGAACCAAGGGATGGAAGGAACACGAGTGCCTGCAGATGTAGCCCAAGAAGCCTGAAGCAAATGATACGACTCATCTGTCACAGATGCATTCAACCCATGTACCCTGTTTGGCTCAAGTCCCTAACTTGGTGGTGCAGCGGTTCTTGGGAAGGTACCCGGGCTTACAGGAGGTCCTGAGGCAGGCCAGGAAAGTCTGTGTGCATTTCCGCCGGTCATATAATGCCAGTGCTCAGCTGGCTGACCTACAAAAGGAATACAACCTGCCCAAGAACCGCCTAATCTGTGACATGCCCACCAGGGGGAACGCAACGTTGGCCATGCTGCAGTGGCTGCACACGCAGCAGAAGGCCATCAATGAGTACCTGTGCGACCATGGCACCAGGACTATAAGGGATCTGTCAGCGGGCTCTGGGCGCATGAGCGCACGCACATGCGCACAAGGAACTCAGCGGATTGCGGACGCGCCAATGCGCGTGCGCAAAGAACCGTGCACGTCCACAGGCACGCGTCCACGCTGCCCTTTGGCGCCAGACGGCCTATTTAAGGGGCACACTGACCCCAGTCAAACGCTGACGGATCTTCAGCTGTTCCTGTACCTGTATCCTGCTGTTTACCTGCCTGTCACCTGTTGTCGACCCTTGGCTTTCCATGACCTTGCTGCTGGACTTGCTTACTTTGATTATCGGTTCCTGATCTCGGCTTCCCATCTGACCTTGCTCCTGCCTGATGTCTTGGTACCTTGTTGCCTGTCTGTTATCAAACCCGGCTATCCATGTGACTACGTTCCTGTCTCCTGTTCGGCTCTACCCTGCAACCCGGGTATCTGAACATTTGGTCCTGCAACCTGCTGCGACTTCGACAGATATATATACAAAGCGTACAATGCATATATATACTAAATATACTGGAATACTGGATCTAAAGCCCCGTACACATGGTCGGACTTTTGGCCAACAAACTTCATTTTGAGCAAGTTGGACCAACAATCCGACCGTTTGTACGCTCCATCGGACAAACTTTTTTTTTTTTTTTTTGTTTTCATCGGACAAAATTTGGGTCTGCAAACGGACAAACTTTTGGCCAACAAAAGTCCGATGGAGCAAAGTCCGACCGTGTGTACAGAAAACCATAGGACTTTTGTCCAATGGACAAAACAACTAATGTTAAAATCAACCAACAATAGCAGAAGTTGACCAAAGGGTGGCGGTAAAGAGCAGAAAAGAGCAGAAAAACCACATGATGTTGAAAAAAATTTGGGGGAAAGTTTGCAGAAAAGTCCTGTGGTGTGTATGCTATGGGTGTGCCCGGCCAACTCAGTTCGGACAAAAATCCACGGAAAAGTCTGATGGAAGTCCGACCGTGTGTACGGGGCTTAACTAGCTCAATCAACTGCCTGCTCAATCTAGCTATTGCTAACTGAAATAAAGCCACAATCTCTCTCTCCCTCTCGCTCTCTCTCACTCTCTCTCTCTCTGTCTCTCTCTGAACGCCGGAAAACACTACACAAGGCCGACACTACACAATCCCCTGAGCCATGATTGGCCAAAGGCACCCTGGCACCCTGACTTTGGCCAATTATGGCTCTCTGTGCTTACGGCGCTGTGATTGGCCAAAGCATGCCGGTCATAGTGCATGCTTGGCCAATCATCAGCCAGCAATGCACTGCGATGACGCAGTGCATTATGGGCCGTGACACGCAACTCGAATTTGGCGCGAACGGCCCATAATGTTCGATCTTCGCCGAACGAGCGAACCGCCAATGTTCGAGTCAAACATGAGTTCGATACCCGGAAGACACGGCGAGGCATAATGTCACTGCCTCGGCGTGGACCGGGAGGGACACTGACACCTCGTTCTAAGGTAAGAATTTCATAATAAGCTAGTATGCGGTGCATACTTGCTCATTATGCCTTTTCCTTTACAGGTTTAAAAAAAATAAAAAAAATAAAAGTGAAATATTCCTTTAAATTTCGTACCTAGGGGGTGTGTATAGTATGCCTGTAAAGTAGCGCTTGTTTCCCGTGCTTAGAACTGTCCCTGCACAAAGTGTCATTTCTGAAGGAAAAAAAGTCATTTAAAAGCACTCGCGGCTATAATGAATTGTCGGTTCCCGGCAATACAGAGAAAAGTCATTGAAAGTCATTGATAAAAAAAAAAATGCGTGGGGGTCCCCCCAAATTCAATTACCTGCGTCAAATTTTAAAAAATAAATGACGTGGGGTTCCCCCAAATATCCATACCAGACCCTTCAGTTCTGGTATGCATTTTAAGGGGAACTTCACCCCAAATAAAAAAAAAATGGCATTGAGTTCCCCCAAAAAATCCATACCAGACCCTTTATCCGAGCGCGCAACCTGGTAGGCCGCAGGAAAATAGGGGGGGACGAGAGAGCGCCCCCCCTCCTGAACCGTACCAGGCCACATGCCCTCAACAAGAGGAGGATGCTTTGGGGGTCTGTGACCCCTCGAAGCACCATGTCCCCATGTTGATGGGGACCAAGGCCTCATCCCTTCAACCCTTGCCCGGTGGTTGTGAGGGTCTGCGGGCGGGGGGCTTATCGGAATCTGGAAGACCCCTTTAACAAAGGGAACCATCAGCGGTGGATGATCTCCTCTCCATCCAGGTCCAGGCTCCAGCGATGAGATGTCCAGCGCAGCGCATCCTGTCTCCATCCTGTATTGCCGGGAATATCGTCGCCGCAGCCTGACAGGTCTCATGTAGCTGAGGACAGGGCCACCGGTCACGTGACCCCGTCCCCCTCTGAGGCAAGGGGAAACCCGGGCTTACCCAGTGATGTGCGGGTGACCCCACCCCCCTCTGATGCAACGGAAAACTGCGTTACATCAGAGGGGGGCGGGGTCACCCGCACATCACTGGGAAAGCCCGGGTTTCCCCTTGCATCAGAGGGGGACGGGGTCACATGACGGGTGGCCCCATCCTCAGGTACATAAGACCTGTCAGGCTGCGGCTACGATATTCCCGGGGTGTCTCCGGTGAAGACAGGATGCGCTGCGCTGGACATCTCATCGCTGGAGCCTGGACCTGGATGGAGAGGAGATCATCCACGGCTGGACCCTGGAGAGGAGAGCATCCATCGCAGGATACCGACAGCGTTGGAGTGGAGACAGAGAGTGGATTACCACCGCTGGAATCTTATTTTTTATTTTTATTTTTTATTTTTTTAATAAAGGACTTATCCAAACGGTGTCTGTGTTTTTTTTTACAATTTTTTACACTTTCTTTGTGAAATGGTAGGGGTACAATGTACCCCTTACCAATTCATATAGGAGGGCTGGGATCTGGGGGTCCCCTTTGTTAAAGGGGTCTTCCAGATTCCGATAAGCCCCCCACCCTCAGACTCTCACAACCACCGGGCAAGGGTTGTGGGGATGAGGCCCTCGTCCCCATCAACATTTTTTTATTTGGGGTGGAGTTCCCCTTAAAATCCATACCAGACCTGAAGGGTCTGGTATGGATATTTGGGGGGAACCCCACGTCATTTTCTTCATTAATTTGACGCAGGGTTTCCCTTAATATCCATTCCAGACCTGAAGGGCCTGGTAATTGAATTTGGGGGGTGTTCGGCTCATCCCTAGTCATGTTATGCTCTGGACTGCAGAGTGGTAGGGCTCTTGTGGACACTGTGGAGACTTCCCCTTGATTGTCCAGTAGTGATGAGCCGAACACCCCCGGGTTCGGTTCGCACCAGGCCCCGCGAACGGACCGAAAGTTCGTACGAACTTTAGAACCCTATTAAATACAATGGATGCGAACGTTCGAAATCTAAAGTGCTAATTATAACGACTATTATGCATGTTATTGTCCTAAAAAGGGATTGGGAACCCGGGTTCTGCACCAGGGGACATGTATCAATGCAAAAAGAAGTTTTAAAAATGGCCGTTTTTCTGGAGCAGTCATTTTAATGATGCATAAAGTGAAAAAAAAAGTCAAATATTACTTTAAATATCGTACCTGGGGGGTGTCTAAAGTATGCCTGTGAAGTGGCACGTGTTTCCCGTGTTTAGAACTGTCCCTGCACAAAATTACATTTCTAAAGGAAAAAAAGCCATTTAAAACTGCTTGCGGCTTTAATGTAATGTCTGGTCCCGGTAATATGGATGAAAATCTTTAAGAAAAATGGCATAGCTACCCCATCACACCCCCCCCCCCCACCCCAGCCCATTACCAGCCCCTTTGGGTCTTGTATGGATATTAAGGGGAACCCCGCACACAAAATAAAAAAGGCCCTATATACTCTGAACAGCCGTATACAGGCGGTGCATACAAGACAGGGACTGTAGGTTTGTTCTTCTGTAGAATCTGTTTGTAATTTTGAACAGGTACATTGTTTAAGTGTAGCTCCAGCCAAAACATATATTTTTAAGCTTTTTGGAAAACATAGGGAAGGGTTATCACCCCTGTAACATTTGTTTTGCTGTCTGTGCAGTGTGCACCTGTTCAGAACAGTTCACCTCACTTTCCGTCCTAATGACAAATGTTTTTTGAAAATTTGGGTTTTTTATTGAAACAAGAATTGGTGATAAAGAATCAGTGGAGAGGAGACACTTTTTTTCCCATATTAACTCTTACAGGAGAGAATTTGCCTTCCTAGGGGTAGATTTCCTCTCACTTCCTGTTGTATCCTTCCGTTTGCAAGGAGGAGTCGTTTGTAAGTTGGATGTTTGAAAGTAGGGGCCTGCCGTATATACTCAGCTGAAATTTGCCCCTTACATGTTGGTGTTGCCACAACACTGTAAGCCCTCACAGTTACTCTTGGTGGGCGCATGAATGGGCCCTGCTGTGAATTATTAGATCAAGAATTGTAATTGCATGCCCCTGTTATACAGGGGCTGAAAAATCGGGCCTTTGGTGGTGGTGGTGGTGGTGTTGACACAACACTGTAAGGCCTCACAGTTAGTCTTGGTGGGCGCAGGAATGGGCCCTGCTGTGAATTATTAGATCAAGAATTGTAATTACATGCCCCTGTTAAACAGGGGCAGAAAAATTGAGCCTTAGGCACTGGTGCCACAACACTGCAACCCCTCACAGATACTGTACTTGGAGCACAGCAATGAGCCCTGTTGCAAAGTATTGCATCAAAAATTGTAATTACACGCCCCTGTTAAACAGGGGCTGAAAAATTGGGCCTTAGCCACTGGTGCTGGTGCCACGACACTGCAACCACTCCCAGATGCTCCAGTTGGAATGCAGGAATGAGCCCTGCTGCAAAGCATTGCATAAAAAATTGTAATAACACACCCCTGTTAAACAGGGGCTGAAAAATTGGGCCTTAGCCACTGGTGGCGGCACCCAGAAACAAAAATGTTCTTCCAAGCTATCATCGTCAATCGGATCATTGAGGAGGAGGAGGATAGTCAGTCAACATAACAGGACAGTCTCTCAGCATCAGCATCAGTCTTGAAGGGATGTGACATTTGAAAATAAATTAGTCTGTTATACCAGCTTCAGGTGTTTGGTAGCTGGTGGTGATCCAAGACTGGTTCATCTTTATGAAGGTCAGTCGGTGGACAGGCGCACCCTGTGATCCGTGACAAATCCTCCAGCAGCACTGAATGTGCGTTCTGAAAGAACGCTGGATGCAGGACAGGCCAGTAGCTCAATTGCATACTGTGCAAGCTCTGGCCAGTGATCCATCCTCAAGACCCAGTAAGCCAGAGGATTTTCGGTGGGGAAGGTGTCCAAGTCTGACCTTGCCCCTAGGTATTCCTGCACCATGTATATCAGACGCTGGCGATGGTTGCTGGAACCGATCATACCTTGGGGCTGCGGACTAAAGAATTGTCTGAACGCTTCGCTCAGACGGCCACCTTCCCCACCGCTCCTTCTTTGACTGACCGAAGCCTCAGCAACTCGTTGTCCAGGACCAGGAGTTTGTAACCTCCCAGTCTCTGGGAACGCGTTGCACAGACCTTTCTGCAAGGCCTCCCGGAGTTGTCTCATCCTCTGCTCCCTCTGCGATGGTAAGATAAGGTCCGCAACCTTACCCTTGTACCGTGGATCAAGGAGAGTGGCCAGCCAGTAATGGTCCCTCTCCTTGATCCGAAGAATACGAGGATCCTTCCGCAGACTTTGCAGGATCAGGGAGGCCATGCAGCGTAGGTTAGCTGAGGCATTCAGTCCGGAGTCCTCTGGGTTACTAAGGACGACATGATCCGCAGCCACCTCCTCCCAGCCACGTACAAGTCCACTGGTTTCTTGGGACTGTAAATCATCCCTAAAAGACTGCTGCTGATGATGCTGAGTGCCAGGCTCCACCTCCATGCTGACACAATCCTCCTCCTCCTCCTCCTCTTCTTCCTGTGCGATGGGTGGGACAGAAGGAACACTGTCTGGGTAAAGGGGGCCTTGAGAGGCAAGGAAGTCCTCCTCTTCCTGCCTCTGTTCTGCCTCAAGTGCCCTGTCCATTATTCCACGCAGCGTATGTTCCAACAGGTGGACAAGAGGTACAGTGTCACTGATGCATGCACTGTCACTGCTCACCATCCTCGTGGCCTCCTCAAATGGTGCCAGGACAGTGCATGCATCCCTGATCATGCCCCACTGGCGTGGTGAA
This sequence comes from Rana muscosa, assembly GCA_029206835.1. NCBI lineage: Eukaryota > Metazoa > Chordata > Amphibia > Anura > Ranidae > Rana > Rana muscosa. Next base: position 246,442,852 of record CM055128.1, on the reverse strand, counting down.
AAAAAACCGAGCTCCCCTGACCCTGTCCTGGTGCCGTAGTCGCACAGGTACTCATTGATGGCCCTCTGCTGCGTGTGCAGCCGCTGCAGCATGGCCAACGTTGAGTTCCACCTGGTGGGCATGTCACATATAAGGCGGTTCTTGGGCAGGTTCAACTCCTTTTGCAGCTCAGCCAGGCGAGCACTGGCATTATAAGATCTGCAGAAATGCACACAGACTTTCCTGGCCTGCCTCAGGACATCCTGTAAGCCCGGGTACCTGCCCAAGAACCGCTGCACCACCAGGTTAAGGACGTGAGCCACACAGGGCACATGGGTCAGTTGTCCCTGTCGGAGAGCGAAGAGGAGGTTGGTGCCATTGTCGCAAACTACCATTCCTGGCTTAAGCTGGCGTGGCGTCAACCACCTCTCGGCCTGCCCTTGCAGAGCAGACAGAACCTCTGCCCCAGTGTGGCTCCTGTCCCCCAAACACACCAGCGCAAGCACGGCTTGGCATCTCTTTGCCTGCGTACTTGCGTAGCCCCTTGAACGCCTACGGAGCACCGCTGGTTCCGAGGACAAAGCACAGGAAGAGGCCACGGAGGAAGAAGAAGAGGAGGGGGTGGAGGACAGAGGTGTGTCACAACCAGTAGTAGCATTTTGGAGGCGTGGCGGTGGAACAACCTCCAACACTACTGCACCTTGTCCTGCATCCTTCCCAGCTGCCAAAAGAGTGACCCAATGGGCCGTGAAAGAAAGGTAACGTCCCTGTCCATGCCTGCTGGACCATGAGTCAGCGGTAATATGCACCTTACCGCTGACCGCCCTGTCCAGCGAGGCCAAGACATTGCCTTCCACATGCCGGTAGAGAGCCGGAATCGCCTTCCGTGAGAAAAAGTGGCGTTTGGGAACCTGCCACTGAGGAACCGCACATTGCACAAACTCACGGAAGGGGGCCGAGTCTACCAACTGAAAAGGCAGCAGTTGAAGCGCTAGCAATTTAGCCAAGATAGCATTCAACCGCTGGGCATGTGGATGGCTGGGAGTGAACTTCTTTCAACGGTCCAGCAGCTGGGGCAGGGAAATTTGCCTGCTAGAATCGGACGTTGGTGTACTGCTAGCAGAGTGCCCGCAAGTACTTGGCTGTGACACACCTAATTCTACACCTTCATTCCTCTCAGAGCAGGTTTCAGAGAGGACTGAAGGTATAGTGGGGTTGGAGATCCCAGCTGATGCGGTGCAAGAAGAGGTCAGCTTTGTTCTTTGGTGTGGGTCTTTAAGGTAGGCTTGCCAACGAGCTGCATGGCAGGTCAACATATGTCTGGTCAAGCATGTGGTGCCCAAGCGGGTGATGTTTTGGCCACGCGATATACGCTTGAGACATATGTTGCAAACAGCAGCTGTGCGATCTGATGCACTCGACTCAAAAAAGCCCACACCAAAGAACTTTTTGAATAACGGGCAGAGGCAGCGCCCTGCACAGGCGGAGCTCTGCGGTGTGATTCCGTTGGTGTGCTGCCCTTACGCTGGCCCCCCAAGGGCATCCTGCCTCATTGGAGATGTGCCTCCTCCTCATCCTCCTCCTCCTCCTCTCTCCTATTAGGCACCCACGTGGAGTCAGTGACCTCATCATCCCCTCCCTCCTCATCACTGGAGCCAATCTGGCAGTATGCTGCAGCTGCTGGAACATGACTGCCAGATTGGTGTCCTTCTTGAGCATCCCCTCTCACTGCTCTCACGCTACTGCCTTCCTCTAGCTGGGTATCATCATCAGACCCTTCGAAACGCTGGGCATCCTCCTGGAGCATGTACCCAACACTGTGCTCAAACAGTTCGGGGGACTCCTCAGGAGGACATGGTTGGTCTAGGGAAGGAGTGACTGATGATGACATTGATACGAGGGAAGAGGACGCTTTGGCAGCTGCTTTGCCAGTACCCTGAGCCTGGGTGAGAGAGGATGAGGAGGATGAGGAGGATGAGGAGGATGAGGAGGGCTTGGTCATCCACTTAACCAAGTCTTCGGCATGATGCGGCTCAACACGTCTAGCTGCCGAAAAGAAGGACAAGCGTGTCCCATGGCCACGTGCTGATGGCGATGCACCGCGTCCACGACCAGCACTGTTGTCTCTAGACACAGAGCCTGCTTGTCCTCTTTTTTTGGCTCCTGACTGTCTGCCTCTCCTTGTTTGCCTTCCAGACATTCTAATGGCCTGCAGGGAAATTGGAAAAGCAGCAATACAGGCTAAGTTAAGGTGTAATATGGTCAGGAGGCACACTCCGCCCGCTGTAAGTGCCGCAAAATCCTGTTGGTGTAACACACCAGGAAAAAGAAGCAATACAGGCTAAGTTAAGGTGTAATATGGTCAGGAGGCACACTCCGCCCGCTGTAAGTGCCGCAAAATCCTGTTTGTGTAACACACCAGGAAAAAGCAGCAATACAGGCTAAGTTAAGGTGTAATATGGTCAGGAGGCACATTCCGCCCGCTGTAAGTGCCGCAAAATCCTGTTTGTGTAACACACCAGGAAAAAGCAGCAATACAGGCTAAGTTAAGGTGTAATATGGTCAGGAGGCACACTCCGCCCGCTGTAAGTGCCGCAAAATCCTGTTTGTGTAACACACCAGGAAAAAGCAGCAATACAGGCTAAGTTAAGGTGTAATATGGTCAGGAGGCACACTCCGCCCGCTGTAAGTGCCGCAAAATCCTGTTTGTGTAACACACCAGGAAAAAGCAGCAATACAGGCTAAGTTAAGGTGTAATATGGTCAGGAGGCACACTCCGCCCGCTGTAAGTGCCGCAAAATCCTGTTTGTGTAACACACCAGGAAAAAGCAGCAATACAGGCTAAGTTAAGGTGTAATATGGTCAGGAGGCACACTCCGCCCGCTGCAAGTGCCGCAAAATCCTGTTTGTGTAACACACCAGGAAAAAGCAGCAATACAGGCTAAGTTAAGGTGTATAACAACATGGGCTGGGGAATGCCCAGGGAAAAACCAAGCCTACTTACCGACCAGCTCGCTGACAACCAATTAACCTGTCTAACAGTATGCGTTAAAAACAGGGGTTTGTCCGCACGCATTTGCAAACGCATGCGTGAGCCACAGAGCCACGCCAAGGCCCCCTGGAGTCTGTGGTCCTACACTAACATTGAGTGTCCCCACAATGGAGGCACATGCATTCTGATGGTTAGATGAGGGCAGGTGGACTGAAGGGGAGCCACCCCTCCTTAAAAGGTACAGGAGCACACCAAACACCCAGCGTAGCACAATGGCAGCAAAGGTGTTGGTGCACTGCTGGACCAATACAAGCACCATAGGTGAAAACAAAAACATGTCCACCGCCCCCATCTATAGCTGGCTATCACGGTAAGTAGCATTGGAATGCTAAAGCAGATAACAACATGGCCTGGGGAATGCCCAGGGAAAAACCAAGCCTACTTACCGACCAGCTCGCTGACAACCAATTAACCTGTCTAACAGTATGCGTTAAAAACAGGGGTTTGTCCGCACGCATTTGCAAACGCATGCGTGAGCCACAGAGCCACGCCAAGGCCCCCTGGAGTCTGTGGTCCTACACTAACATTGAGTGTCCCCACAATGGAGGCACATGCATTCTGATGGTTAGATGAGGGCAGGTGGACTGAAGGGGAGCCACCCCTCCTTAAAGGTACAGGAGCACACCAAACACCCAGCGTAGCACAATGGCAGCAAAGGTGTTGGTGCACTGCTGGACCAATACAAGCACCATAGGTGAAAACAAAAACATGTCCACCGCCCCCATCTATAGCTGGCTATCACGGTAAGTAGCATTGGAAGGCTAAAGCAGATAACAACATGGCCTGGGGAATGCCCAGGGAAAAACCAAGCCTACTTACCGACCAGCTTGCTGACAACCAATTAACCTGTCTAACAGTATGCGTTAAAAACAGGGGTTTGTCCGCACGCATTTGCAAACGCATACGTGAGCCACAGAGCCACGCCAAGGCCCCCTGGAGTCTGTGGTCCTACACTAACATTGAGTGTCCCCACAATGGAGGCACATGCATTCTGATGGTTAGATGAGGGCAGGTGGACTGAAGGGGAGCCACCCCTCCTTAAAGGTACAGGAGCACACCAAACACCCAGCGTAGCACAATGGCAGCAAAGGTGTTGGTGCACTGCTGGACCAATACAAGCACCATAGGTGAAAACAAAAACATGTCCACCGCCCCCATCTATAGCTGGCTATCACGGTAAGTAGCATTGGAAGGCTAAAGCAGATAACAACATGGCCTGGGGAATGCCCAGGGAAAAACCAAGCCTACTTACCGACCAGCTCGCTGACAACCAATTAACCTGTCTAACAGTATGCGTTAAAAACAGGGGTTTGTCCACACGCATTTGCAAACGCATGCGTGAGCCACAGAGCCACGCCAAGGCCCCCTGGAGTCTGTGGTCCTACACTAACATTGAGTGTCCCCACAATGGAGGCACATGCATTCTGATGGTTAGATGAGGGCAGGTGGACTGAAGGGGAGCCACCCCTCCTTAAAGGTACAGGAGCACACCAAACACCCAGCGTAGCACAATGGCAGCAAAGGTGTTGGTGCACTGCTGGACCAATACAAGCACCATAGGTGAAAACAAAAACATGTCCACTGCCCCCATCTATAGCTGGCTATCACGGTAAGTAGCATTGGAAGGCTAAAGCAGATAACAACATGGCCTGGGGAATGCCCAGGGAAAAACCAAGCCTACTTACCGACCAGCTCGCTGACAACCAATTAACCTGTCTAACAGTATGCGTTAAAAACAGGGGTTTGTCCGCACGCATTTGCAAACGCATGCGTGAGCCACAGAGCCACGCCAAGGCCCCCTGGAGTCTGTGGTCCTACACTAACATTGAGTGTCCCCACAATGGAGGCACATGCATTCTGATGGTTAGATGAGGGCAGGTGGACTGAAGGGGAGCCACCCCTCCTTAAAGGTACAGGAGCACACCAAGCACCCAGCGTAGCACAATGGCAGCAAAGGTGTTGGTGCACTGCTGGACCAATACAAGCACCATAGGTGAAAACAAAAACATGTCCACCGCCCCCATCTATAGCTGGCTATCATATTACAGGCTAAGTTAAGGTGTAATATGGTCAGGAGGTACACTCCGCCCGCTGTAAGTGCCGCAAAATCCTGTTGGTGTAACACACCAGGAAAAAGCAGCAATACGGGCTAACTTCAGGTGTATAATGTGCAGGAGGCTTAGCAACAATGACACTGAAACTGTCCCCTGCCTATCCTTCTCTCTCCCTGCACACAAGGTTTAGCAAAGAATATGACACTGACACTGTCCCCTGCCTATCCTTCTCTCTCCCTGCACACAAGGTTTATGTCACGAGCCGGACTGACGGCTAGTGGGGATACAGGAGGTGGATCCTCTGTACCAGAGAGGGGATGGCACGGGTCGTACTGAGGGACCGGTTCTAAGCAGCTACCGGTTTTCACCAGAGCCCGCCGCAAAGCGGGATGGACTTGCTGCGGCGGTAGCAACCAGGTCGTGTCCTCCAGTAGCGACTCCACCTCTCTGGCGGCTGAGATAGGCGCGGTACAAAAGGACTAGGCAGAGGCAAGGTCAGACGTAGCAGAGGGTCAGGGCAGGCGGCAATGGTTCGTAGTCTGAGACAATGGCAGCAGGTCAGATACACAGGCAAGGCAACTCACAAAACGCTTCCACAGGGTACTAAGACAACAAGATCCGGCAAGGACAGGAAGGGGAAGTGGGTTTATATCAGATTTGGGTGTGCACACAGTAATTGGGCCAGGCACCAATCAATGGTGCGCTGGCCCTTTAAATCTAAGAAGGCCGGCGCGCGCGCGCCCTAGAGCGCAGCGGGGCCGCGCGCGCCGGGAAGGAGCAGGAGGAGGATGGTGAGTAGGATGGGATGCGATCCGCGGACGGAGATGTGCCGCCGCGTGGATCGCATCCCCGCCGGTAACAGAGCAGCGCCCACGGCCAGGGGGGCTGACCGGAGCGCTGCAGGGGGACCGACGCCGCGAGCGCTTCGGGAAGGATGGGACACCCGGAGCGCTCGGCGTTACAGTACCCCCCCTTAGGTCTCCCCCTTTTCTTGGAACCCAAGAATCTACGAATGAGCTCCTTGTCTAAAATGTTGGTCTCAGGCTCCCAGGATCTCTCTTTAGGACCACAGTTCTCCCAATCAATTAAAAAAAATATTTTACCTCGGATGACCTTGGAGGCAAGGATTTCTTTCACCGAGAAGACATCGGAAGAACCAGAGACAGGAGCAGGAGCAGTGACCTTGGGGGAAAATCGGTTAAGAATGAGGGGTTTGAGAAGAGACACATGAAAAGAATTGGGGATACGAAGAGAAGGAGGAAGATGGAGTTTGTAAGAGACAGAATTAATTTGGTTTTTGATTTTAAAAGGTCCGAGGTAACGAGGACCCAGCTTGTAGCTAGGTACCCAAAACCGAACATATTTGGAGGAGAGCCGCACTTTGTCACCAGGGACATAGACAGGAGGAATTCTTCTTTTTTTATCTGCATGTCTCTTCATGCGGGCAGAGGCCAGTGATAGCGACTTTTGAGTCTCTTTCCAGATAGAGGTGAAGTCTTGAGTTAATTCATCCACGGCAGGAACTCCAGAAGAAGTGGGGATGGGGAGGGGGGGCAATGGGTGACGGCCGTAGACCACAAAGAAAGGTGATTTGGAGGACGATTCAGAGTTCTTGAAATTGTATGAGAATTCTGCCCAGGGCAATAGGTCGACCCAATCGTCTTGACGGGCGGAGACAAAATGTCGTAAGTAGTCACCAAGGACCTGGTTAACTCTCTCCACCTATCCATTGGATTGCGGGTGATAAGCGGAAGAAAAATTCAACTTAATCTTTAGTTGAGTACAGAGAGCTCTCCAAAATTTTGAGATGAATTGAACGCCTCTATCAGAGACGATATGTGAGGGTAGCCCATGGAGACGGAAAATTTGAAGAAAAAAAAATGCTTCGCCAACTGAGGTGCAGTAGGCAGACCAGGAAGCGGGACAAAATGAGCCATTTTCGAAAAGCGGTCAACGACCACCCAGATGACAGTGTTACTATGAGACAAAGGAAGGTCCGTGATGAAATCCATGGCAATGTGGGACCATGGTTGTTCAGGCACAGGTAGAGGAAGGAGAAGACCTGCAGGCTTCTGGCATGGAGTCTTGTCACGTGCACAGATAGTGCAGGCCCGTACAAAGTCAGTCATATCTTTTTCCTGGGTAGGCCACCAATAGTGTCTGGCCATCAATTGTATGGATTTTTTGATCCCAGCGTGACCGGCTAGATGGGAGGAATGGCCCCACCTGAGTATCTGGAGACGAAGGCATGGAGGAACGAAAGTTTTTCCTGGAGGAACTGGCACCAGAGAAGAAGGAGCAGAGGAAATCAGACACTCAGGGGGTACGATGTGTTGAGGGGGAGTCCCGGTTTCAGAGGCATCGGAGGAACGGGACAAGGCATCAGCCCTGACATTCTTGTCTGTGGGACGAAAATGGATCTGGAAATTGAACCGGGCAAAGAACAATGACCACCTGGCCTGGCGAGGATTTAAGCGCTGAGCGGACTGAAGGTAGGACAAATTTTTATGGTCAGTGTAGATGGAGATAGGGTGAACGGATCCTTCCAGGAGATGTCTCCACTCTTCTAATGCCAGCTTGATGGCCAACAGTTCACAGTCACCTATGGAATAGTTTTTTTCAGGAGGGGAGAAGGTTTTAGAGAAAAAACCACACGTGACGTTTCCTACTTTAGCGTTTTTTTGAAGAAGAACAGCTCCGGCTCCTACCGAGGAGGCGTCAACTTCAAGGAAGAATGGCTTTATGGGGTCTGGTCGAGACAGGACAGGTGCAGAGGAGAAGGCGGTCTTAAGGCGAGTAAAGGCTTCTTCCGCTTGAGGCGGCCAGGACCTTGGATTCGCGTTTTTCTTAGTCAGTGCCCCTATAGGAGCAACGATGGTGGAGAAGTGGGGTATGAACTGGCGATAGTAGTTGGCGAATCCAAGGAAGCGTTGGATAGCACGGAGTCCAGAGGGGCGTGGCCAATCCAAGACTGCGGAGAGCTTGTCAGGGTCCATTTGAAGGCCTTGTCCTGAGACCAGATAACCTAGGAAAGGAAGGCTGCTGCGCTCAAAAAGGCATTTTTCAAATTTAGCATAAAGATGATTTACGCGGAGGCGCTGGAGCACTTGACGGACATGGAGCCGATGTTCCTCAAGGTTGGTAGAGAAGATTAGGATGTCGTCAAGATAGACAACCACACAGGTATACAGTACGTCCCGAAAGATTTCATTGACAAAATCCTGAAAGACTGCAGGAGCGTTGCAAAGTCCAAATGGCATGACAAGATATTCAAAGTGACCATCTCTGGTGTTAAATGCGGTTTTCCATTTATCTCCTTCACAGATTCTGATGAGGTTATAAGCGCCCCTGAGGTCCAATTTCGAAAAAACTTTTGCTCCGTGCAGACGGTCAAAGAGCTCAGAGATGAGAGGCAGAGGGTAGCGATTTTTAATAGTGATTTTATTGAGACCACGATAGTCTATGCAAGGGCGTAGTGATCCGTCCTTCTTGGCAACGAAGAAGAACCCCGCTCCGGCTGGAGAAGATGATTTCCTAATAAAACCTCTCTTGAGGTTCTCCTGTATGTAATCAGTCATGGCCTTGGTTTCAGGAGAGGAGAGAGGGTAAATTCTGCCACGGGGTGGTGTAGTACCTGGGAGCAAGTCAATGGGGCAGTCGTAGGGTCTATGTGGTGGTAAGACCTCCACCTGTTTTTTGCAAAAGACATCAGAAAAGTCCTGATAGGCCTTGGGAAGGCCGGGCAAAGGAGTAGCGATGGGAACTTGACTGGTGGGTACAGACTTAAGACAATGCTTGTGGCAGGAGTAGCCCCAGGATTTGATGTCTCCAGTGGTCCAGTCGAGGGTAGGAGAATGACGCTGGAGCCAGGGTAGGCCAAGAAGGATGTCAGAAGTACAGTTCGGCAAAACAAAGAATTCAATTTTTTCTTGGTGAAGAACACCAACGGACATGAGCAGGGGTTCGGTGCAGTAACGCACGGTACAATCCAGATTCTCTCCATTTACAGAGGAAATGAAGAAGGGTTTGAGGAGACGGATAACAGGAACGTTGAACCTGTTGATGAAAGAGGCTTCAATAAAGTTTCCTGCAGAACCAGAGTCCAGGAAGGCCACCGCAGAGAAGGGGGAGCCAGCAGAAGGGGAAATCCGCACAGGAATAGTCAGACGTGGAGAGGAAGAATTCACACCTAGTAACGCCTCTCCCACGTTCACTAGGTGCGGGCGTTTCCCTGACGTAGAGGACGAATAGGGCAGTCCTTTAGGAAATGTTCAGAGCTCGCACAACAAAGGCATAAGTTCTCATTCCTACGGCGAGTCCTCTCTTGTAGGGTCAGGCGAGATCAGTCCACCTGCATGGCCTCCTCGACGGAAGGCATAGTATCAGGATGCGTTGGATTCAGGAAGAGAGGAGCCAGGCACGGATAACGCCTGGTGCGAACAAGATCTTTCTCCTGGCGAAGCTCTTGGCGTCTTTCAACGTAGCGTATGTCAATGCGGGTAGCTAAGTGGATGAGCTCCGTCAGGTAGGAGGGTATCTCTCGTGCGGCCAGACAATCCTTGATGTGGCTGGATAAACCTTTCTTGAAGGTCGCGCAGAGAGCCTCATTATTCCAGGCTAGCTCTGAGGCCAGTGTGTGGAACTGTATGGCATATTCGCCCACAGAGGAGTTTCCTTGGACAAGGTTAAGCAGGGCGGTTTCAGCGGATGAGGCTCGGGCTGGTTCCTCAAAAACGCTACGAACCTCAACAAGGAAGGACTGAACGGTGGCTGTAGCAGGGTCATTGCGGTCCCAGAGTGGCGTGGCCCAGGCCAAGGCCTTCCCAGACAACAGACAGACCACGAATGCCACCTTAGACCGTTCTGTGGAAAACTGGTCTGACATCATCTCAAGAGGCAGGGAACATTGGGACAAGAATCCCTGGCACATCCTAGGATCCCCGTCAAATTTCTCCGGAAGAGACAAGCGGATCTTCGAGGTAGTAGCGGCAGCTCGGAGAGGGGAAGATGCTGGAGCTTGTGGCGGCAGACGCTGCTGGATCATGGCGGTCAACTGCGACAGCTGCTGTCCTTGTTGGGCAATCAATTGCGACTGCTGGGCAACCACGGTAGTGAGATCAGCGAGACTAGGCAGCGGCACGTCAGCGGGATCCATGGCCGGATCTACTGTCACGAGCCGGACTGACGGCTAGTGGGGATACAGGAGGTGGATCCTCTGTACCAGAGAGGGGATGGCACAGGTCGTACTGAGGGACCGGTTCTAAGCAGCTACCGGTTTTCACCAGAGCCCGCCGCAAAGCGGGATGGACTTGCTGCGGTGGTAGCAACCAGGTCGTGTCCTCCAGTAGCGACTCCACCTCTCTGGCGGCTGAGATAGGCGCGGTACAAAAGGACTAGGCAGAGGCAAGGTCAGACGTAGCAGAGGGTCAGGGCAGGCGGCAATGGTTCGTAGTCTGAGACAATGGCAGCAGGTCAGATACACAGGCAAGGCAACTCACAAAACGCTTCCACAGGGTACTATGACAACAAGATCCGGCAAGGACAGGAAGGGGAAGTGGGTTTATATCAGATTTGGGTGTGCACACAGTAATTGGGCCAGGCACCAATCAATGGTGCGCTGGCCCTTTAAATCTCAGAAGGCCGGCGCGCGCACGCCCTAGAGCGCAGTGGGGCCGCGCGCGCCAGGAAGGAGCAGGAGGAGGATGGTGAGTAGGATGGGATGCGATCCGCGGACGGAGATGTGCCGCCGCGTGGATCGCATCCCCGCCGGTAACAGAGCAGCGCCCGCGGCCAGGGGGGCTGACCAGAGCGCTGCAGGGGGACCGACGCCGCGAGCGCTCCGGGAAGGATGGGACACCTGGAGCGCTCGGCGTTACAGTTTATCAAAGTATATGACACTGACACTCTCCCTGCCTATCCTTCTCTCTCCCTACACACAAGGTTTAGCAAAGAAGATGACACTGACACTCTCCCTGCCTATCCTTCTCTGTCCCTACACACAAGGTTTAGCAAAGAATAGATCTGACCTGCCTATCCTTCACTTTCCCTGCTCCGGAACACACTACACAAAGACGCCGCGCTGGCAGCCTTTTATAGTGTGGGGCGTGTACTAAACACCCTCAGCTATAATTGGCCACAGGCATCCTGCCTGTGGCCAATCATTGCTCTCCTCGCTGCCGGCGCTGTGATTGGCCAAGCATGCAGGGTCACAGTGCATGCTTGGCCAATCACAGCGCCGGGATTACACTGCGATGGCGCAGTGTATTGTGGGCCGTTCGCGTCACTCGAATTTGGCGCGAACGGCCCAAATCGTTCGTTGTTCGCTGAACGCGCGAACAGCCGATGTTCGAGTCAAACCTATGTTCGACTCGAACACCGAGCTCATCCCTATTGTCCAGTGGCAGAGTCCCCTCAGGTTCTAGAAGACTGTAGTAGCATACTGATGTCAGGGAAAGAGACTGCTAATGGCAATCCCAAACTGCAGTCTTCAATCGCTGTTCTCCACTCCCAGAAAAGGCATCAGAGAGAGACATCTGATGACAGCATGTTAAAAATGCTTTACAAGCCCTTAGAGAAAAATTGTAGAATGGGGGGATGTAGGGTGGTGGTAGGGTTTGCTAAAACACCAATGACATAGCTTTATTGGCATTGTCCTAAAGTCTCTTTCTCAAACTTGGCAGCACCCTCACTACTAGTGTTCAGCAGGCCCTCGGTATGACACTCACTGGTCTTTTTAAATATGTTTTTACAACGCAGGTCTTGGAACATGACCTATTTCAATTAAATGTTCCTGGACTCAAGAGTAAAGTAGCTTTATTAGAGGCAATGATTGAATTTTTTTTCTTTTTTTTTTATATTCTTTATTTATATTTCCAAAAGGATACATCCAATACATTATTTATACATTTTCCATTACATTTCTATTCATAATATATTTCTCGTCCCATTCCGTTAATTAGAACCTTTTATTTACCCATCAATCTCACCTCTAAACCTCAATGTCCCTTCCCTTATGTCCTTCATATGACTCTCTGTTAAGGGAGAGACACATAAAGTCCCTTTCCTTTATTAAATGTCTTTGATTCTCACGGCCTTACTTTTTTCTCCCTTACATTTTTATCGGTTCCCCCCTACCTCCCTCCCAAAGCAAACCTAAACAGAAGAGAAAAAAAAAAGGAGTGGGAAAAAGGAGAGTTTTCTCCCTCCCTTCCCCCCTCCATCCTCCTCCCCCGTTAGGTGAACCACAACCTCCTGAATACTTCTCTGGCCAGACGGACGGACTCACTTCCCCATTAATCTTTTCCCTTCTTCTGTCTGCGTAAATTTATTCTATGATGACCAGATTTTGATATGTTGCTCTTTTCTATCTTGGACCGAAAACACCAACTCCTCTATAGCCCCCACTTTTCTGACCCTGTTAAGCCATTCTGTGTTTGTTAGAGTGCTAGAGCTTTTCCAGCATCTCGCAATGCACGACTTAGCTTCATTGATCAGGTGGCATAATACTGAATTTTTATAAGTCTGTATGGGTATTTGCGTTATGTGCAATAAGAAAAAACCCGGATCGTCTGGCACAGGGTAAGGCTCAATTTTTTGAGCAATCCTTCGTACCTCTAGCCAGTATTGTCTGATCCGAGGGCATGTCCAGTATATATGGAACAAAGTTCCCCGCTCCCCATTGCATCGCCAGCACTGATCTGAGGCATCAGGATAGAACCTACCTAATTTTGATGGCGTATAATACCACCTTGTCAGTAATTTAAAATTTGATTTGGCAGTTGTATTGCCTGCCAATGTTCTACTTCAAATTGGCCTCCCGATTTCATCAAATCCGCTATTGTGGGCCATATTTCTGATTGCATAAAGTGCGATACCTGTGTATAGCCCTTCTCTCGAAGTCTCCGAATGCCCTTATCTCCATCCCCGGCTCGAAACTTGGGTTTCCCAATACTGGGTATAGTGGAGAGTATCTTGACGAATATTTAGGGTTCAGACATATTTTAGCACCTATAGATAGTGTTAGCCCTATCAGAGGGTGTTTTTTGAGTGAGTCCGGTAACTTTGTATAGCACCAGGGTGCTCTACCCAGTGGTACCTGACTAATTTCTTGCTCCAATTTTATCCATAATTTGAATTCTATATGTCTGCACCAGTCTATGACCCTTCCCAAATGAGCTGCTTGGTGGTATTTAGACACATCTGGGACTGCTAAGCCCCCATAACATTTGGGGAGGGTCATTTGACTTCTACTGATCCTTGGTCGCCTGTTGGCCCATATAAACTTAGTAAAGAGTGCATTTACTTGCCGGAAGTAGGCCCTATCAATTCCTATTGGTACAGCTTGAAATAAATACTGAAATTTTGGCAGAATATTCATTTTGATGGCGTTACATCGGCCGAACCATGAGTGGAATCCATGTTGCCATTTATCCAATAGGGAGCTAACTGCTTTATATAGTGAGGGGAAATTTACAGCAAAAATCTTCTCTAATCTTGATAGTATATTTATCCCTAGGTATTTTAATGACGACCCTACCCATTTAAAATTGAAATTGGGTTGTATGTTTTGCTGCACTTCTGAGGGGAGGGCTACCCCCATCGCTTCCGATTTTGCATAATTAATTTAAAAATTTGCTAATGTCCCATATCCTTCTATTTCCTTCATCAGATTTGGCAGTGAAACATGAGGTCGTGATAAGGAGAACATCAAATCATCTGCATAAGCAGAGATTTTATATTCTTGAACACCTATTTGGAGACCCTGAATGTCTGGATTTTTCCGAATCCTATTCAGTAGGGGTTCTAGGGAGAGGGAAAACAGCATTGGAGAGAGTGGGCACCCTTGGCGCGTTCCATTTGATATTTTAAATGTCTCCTAGTAAACTCCATTCACTTTTACCGAGGCCTTGGGTGTAGCATACACCCCTGCTATCCAACTCTGCATATGTTCTCCCAGTCCCATTTGCCTCAATACTTCAAACATGAATCGCCAGCTAACCCTGTCAAACGCTTTCTCCGCGTCGGTACTCAAAAAAATACTGGGCGTTTTTGATATATTAGCATGGTGTACCAGGTTGAGGACCTTTACGGTATTATCCCTGGCCTCACGGGTTGGGATAAACCCAACCTGGTCTTGATGTACCATTTGATTCAAAAACGTCTGGAGGCGGGAAGCAAGTAGTTTAGTGAAAAGTTTTAAATCTGTGTTTAACAATGAGATCGTGCGGTAGCTCCCGCACTCCGCCGGGTCCTTCCTTTCTTTCGGAATAACCGAGATATATGCCATGAGGGCATCCGGCGGTAGTGCGGGAGCCCGGCCGATCTCGTTGAATGCCTTTGTCATATAAACCCCTAGTATTGGGAGAAATTTTTTGTAGTATTGGATAGTGAAGCCATCCGGGCCCGGTGCCTTCCCTCATTTAATTGTTTTTATCACTGTCTCTAGTTCCCCCACTGAAATAGGTATCTCCAATTTGTTACGGTCCACTGAAGACAACCTAGGCAGATGTGCTGAGAGAAGGTATTCTTCCATCGTGGCCTGGGGCACCTGGATTGGGGTCAAATTATAGAGGGATGAGTAGTATTCTCTAAATCTCTGAGCAATATTTTTAGGGAGTGAAATCAGCTGCCCGTTTTCTCCCTTTATATGGGGTACATATACTGTCTTCCCTTTCTCTCTAAGTTTCCCTGCTAATATTTTACTACATTTTTCCCCAAGTTCATAGGTTACTTTTTTCCCTACTTGTATTGCCGCTTCTGCTTTGTATCTAAGTAAATCTGTCAGTTGTCTCCTCAGGTGTGCCAATTCTATCCCCACTAACGGCATCTGTACTTTCTTGTGTTGTACCTCTAGTGCCTGGATTTCTCTTAACAAATTAGCTATCTGTCTTTCTCGTGCTCTTTTTAATCGGGAACCATGTTTTATCAGTACCCCTCTCATTACTACCTTATGTGCCTCCCATACCATTCCCGGGTCACTCCCCGGGGTGTCATTCGTCCAAAAATATGCCTCCATTTTATTTGCTACGTCTTCCCGAATTTCGGAGATCTGCAGCAAACTCTCATTCAAACGCCAACGCCACTCCGGAGCAGAAGATGAATTGGACAGCGCAATGTGTAGCGTCACTGGCGCGTGGTCTGACCATGTTATATTCCCAATTTTTACTTCCTTCACCACCGTCAACAGATAGTGTGGCACCAGGAAGAGGTCTATACAGGAGTACAGTTGGTGAGGGTTGGAGAAGAATGTATAATCTCTTTCCCCTATATGTAGTAATCTCCACACGTCTACCATCTGCAGATCCCGCAACCTCTGCAAGATATTCCTCCTGGTCCCCCCTGATATGGAGGAGACCCCCATTGATGTATCAACCTTAGGGTCCAATGTTGTATTAAGGTCTCTCCCTAAGATCAGCTTCCCTTCTGCAAACCCCGCCAGATTATTCAAGGTTTTAGTCAGAAAGGCGTCTTGATGTGTATTTGGTACGTAGACAGTTGCCAATGTCACCTTTGTACTTCCAATCTGTCCCTTTAAAAAAAAAAAAACGGCCCTCTAAATCTACTCGTTTGTCCAACAGAGACCAGGGTATTCTATTGGAAATTAGAATTGACACCCCTTTTGACTTTGATATCTGACTACATGCGTGGTATGTACATGGATAAAACCTATTTTGTAGGTATGGGAGTCCACCCATCTTAAAATGTGTCTCCTGCACGAATGCTACATCTGAGTGGGTTCGTTTTAACTCGTTCAGGAGCATTCTCCTTTTTTCTGGGACATTGAGTCCTTTGGCATTGATGGTAGTTATCCTTATTTCCTCCATCTCGGGAGATTCGAAGGATGAAGTGTGGGAAAAAAAAAAACCCCAAGACCAAAATCCCCAAAACCAAACACCCCCCCTTTCCAATTCCCCCCCTAAAATATTCAACTAACCCCTCCCCCCTTACCCCCGCCCCCAAGGGAGGCACCCACTTCTGAACCTTTAGCCTTGCGGTTCACGTGGGTGCGAGCCTATTTGGGGTGTTGGGTTGGTGCAGCAGAGGTGCACCCCCAACCCTCCACCCCAGACACCCCTTTCATCTACCTCTCTCCAGCTCCTCTCTCCATTTTTTCCTCTCTCTCTTTTCTCCTCCCCTCTCCTTCTCTCCTCTTACTTTATAAAGCCTTGACTTCGAGGGGACATCCATCCTTTAGTTTTATCCTAATTTATCCTAGTTTTTTCCTATTATCAACCAGGTAAATGAACCAGTAGTGTTTATGTAGAATTTGTATTCACTTACATAAAATACCTTCTTACTTTTGAGAATTTGTTATGACTAATTTTGGATAGAATATGCCAGGACCATTTTCCCTCCTTTCTCACCATTCTCCCCATTCCCTCTGTTCTGTTTCCCTTTGCTTCCTCTAACCTAATCCCTCAACCCCCCCTTCTCCTTTTTTCTTTCTTGGTGGTGGATCTTCCGGGTACTAACTTATTCCTATTTCCTGCCTGGGGTTCCTTCCTCTTTCTAACCATTAGCCTCCTCAGTTGTCTCCAAGTGTGTGTACCTCCTAGTCTATCCTATTGTAGACAAGTGTACTGTGATATGTATGTGCCCCCCTCCTCCTACGCTCTAAACATCTCTTTCTTCTCGTGAACCCCCTATTTTCTACCCCCCATCCCTTACATGTTATCCCCCCTCCCTCCTGTGTTATCTCAGTCTACCCTCAGTCTGCCCACCTGTTGTCCTACTTCCCCCCCTCCTGTCTATGTGTTTAACTCCTAACTGCTAGTTCCTTACCCAGTACCTCAAACCTATTTCCCCTATTATATGTGTACGTGTCTATGTGTGTATCCCTAAATCTGCTATGAATAAATGTGTGACACTTGTGTGGTACCTATGACATTCACGCCCCACACACTTGGAGATTTCTTCCCTCTCTTCTATTCAGGCCTCTGCCCTCACTGAAATATTCCATTCAATTATAGGAACCCCTATCTAGTTAATTTTTTCTAGTACTCCTGTTGATCTCTTCTTCTATCTTCTCATTTCTAAGCCCCCCTTCTTATTATTATCTCCCTCCCATACCCCCTCTTTTCCAAAATCAAACCAAATCAAATCAAGTCCTTCTCCACCATCTCTTCATCATACATTATTTACACCTTATTTTTACATTTATACATTATATCCTCTAAACCCCTTCTAACCCCTCCCCGAAAAAAAAAAAAACCCCAGTGGTATCCAGTCTATATGAAATCAATAAATTGGGGGGGGGGGGCGCCCCTCCGTCCTGAGGGGGGCCGACACGTGTATATAGTTTTACAAGATAATCACAAATATCATACATTGCATCTTACATCTTATAATATCTTCCGTTGCAACACATCCTCACCCATCACCCTTTACAGTGTCCCCTTTACACCCACATCTAATAATTAATAACAAATAATAAAAGAAGAGAGAATAAAAGGAAAAAAATCTCTCCCTTCCCTTTCCCTTTCTTTTTCCTAAAGAAAGGAAAAAAGAAAAATTGTTTAACAATAATAAAAAAAAAAAAAAGGGGCAGAGTACAAAACGGAGGCAGTCCCCCATATTTGCGTATTCCCAAAGTCCTGGGGGGGGGAGAAAAGAAAGGGGGTGGTATGTAATTAAACCCTGACTGTGACCGCCTCCAGTCGGTTAGATCACCTCCTAAAACAACCGTTCCCTTCCCTCCTGGGTTTTTCTCAAAGGGAAAAAAGGATTGAATTTAACACAGAAACCCATACCAAACATTCCAGACCTATCCAGCATTTTTAGGGACCTATTTATACAACTAAGAACAAAGTGATGACAGCTGTCAGCATTGGTTTTACCTTTATTGAAGTATCAGAAACATAGGGCTTTAGCTCAAAAAACACAAATTCAAACCTAACTGTCATTAACCCTTGCTTGACTTTCATGCCAAGTACAGTTAGAAGAAAAAGAAATGTGGCTAAAAAGGTGTTAAGGTGATCAAAAAAATCCTTAAAGATTTTCTGGGAATATTTCACATACAGTATATCCAAAGCAAATTAGCCAATTACATTTTGAAAAAAGAACATTTAAGCACCTAATAATTTCCTGAATCAGTGGTCATGTTAACCTCTGGACTGCAGATTGGTAGGGCTCTTCTTTGGGTGTCCACGTTGTTACCTGTATGATGTGAACACTTCCCATTGACTGTTCAGTGGCAGAGTCCCCTCAGGCTATAGAAGACTGCAGAAGCATACTGCTGTCAGAGAAAAAGACAGCAACAAAACTGCTAACGGCGATCCCAAACTAATTATAATAGAATCCAATAAACAGTTTAATTTTCATGTGGTTTTGAAATGGTCCACCCAACTAAAGTATAAATTTAGATAAACATTACAGCTGAAATTATTAGTAATTAGCAGTAACTCCAAAAAAGATTTATGTTTCAGATTATAGTTCCCATATCTGGGGTAAAGGTTTCATTGTAGTAGCAGGGGGTCTATACAATCCTCTCAAATAAGTAATGCATTTACTTTAATAATGTTTCTATTGTAAAGTCTCCTAAGGATCAGAGGGTGAACAGGCAGGGCAAGTCAATTCCCACTCCACTTTGCTTGCATTGGGCTCCAGTGTTTCTAGGTCAGTTGGGAGATGTAACACTGGCAATATGTTGTGGGCCTGCCACGGTGCCTGGTGTTAGTTGGACATGTAAGGTTAGACCTTTTATTCTCAGAGAATAGGTGAAGGTACTCCTTCCTTCCAAGACACACTACTGTCTTTGCCCCTACCCACCTCCCAGTGCTACCCCTTTTAGGGAATTCAGAACCAAGTATCATTTTGTGGTGCTAATAATAAGTAATTTTTTTGGAATTTGTTAACCACTTAAGCCCCGGACCATTTGGTAGCTAAAGGACCAGAGGTGAATTCAGAATTTTGCACTGCGCTGCTTTAACTGTAAATTGTGCGGACATGCAATGTTGTACCCAAACGAAATTTGCGTCCTTTTCTTCCCACAAATAGAGCTTTCTTTTAATGGTATTTGATTGCCTCTGCGATTTTTATTTTTTGCGATATAAACGGAAAAAGACCGAAAATTTTGAAAAAATATGATATTTTCTACTTTTTGTTATAAGAAAAATCGAATAAACTCAATTTTAGTCATACATTTAGGCCAAAATGTATTCAGCCACATGTCTTTAGTAAAAAAAATGTCAATAAGCGTATATTTATTGGTTTGCGCAAAAGTTATAGCGTTTACAAACTAGGATACATTTTCTGGAATTTACACAGCTTTAAATTCATGACCGCCTATCTCATTTCTTGAGGTGCTGAAATGACAGGGCAGTACAAAACCCCCCCAAATGACCCCATTTTAGAAAGTAGACACCCCAAGGAAATTGCTGAGAGGCATGTTGAGCCCATTGAATATTTTTTTTTTTGTCCCAAGTGATTGAACAATGACAAAAAAAAAATTACAAAAAGTTGTCACTAAATGATATATTGCTCACACATGCCATGGTTATATGTGGAATTGCACCCCAAAATACATTCTGCTGCTTCTCCTGAGTACGGGGATACCACATGTGTGGGACTTTTTAGGAGCCTAGCCACATACGGGACCCCGGAAACCAAGCACCGCCTTCAGGATTTCTAAGGGCGCAAATTTTTGATTTCACTCCTCACTACCTATCACAGTTTTGAAGGCCATAAAATGCCAAAATAGCACAAAACCCCCCCAAATGACCCCATTTTAGAAAGTAGACACCCCAAGGAAATTGCTGAGAGGCCTGTTGAGCCCATTGAATATTTTTTTTTGTCCCAAGTGATTGAATAATGACAAAAAAAAAAAAAAAAATTAGAAAAAGTTGTCACTAAATGATATATTGCTCACACATGCCATGGTTATATGTGAAATTGCACCCCAAAATACATTCTGCTGCTTCTCCTGAGTACGGGGATACCACATGTGTGGGACTTTTTAGGAGCCTAGCCACGTACGGGACCCCGGAAACCAAGCACCGCCTCCAGGATTTCTAAGGGCGCAAATTTTTGATTTCACTCCTCACTACCTATCACAGTTTTGAAGGCCATAAAATGCCAAAATAGCACAAAACCCCCCAAAATGACCCCATTTTGGAAAGTAGACACCCCAAGCTGTTTGCTGAGAGGCATGGTGAGTATTTTACAGCTCTCATTTGTTTTTGAAAATGAAGAAAGATTTTTTTTTTTTTTATTTTTTTTTTTCAATTTTCAAAACTTTGTGACAAAAAGCGAGATCTGCAAAATACTCACAATACCTCTCAGCAAATAGCTTGGGGTGTCTACTTTCCAAAATGGGGTCATTTGGGGGGGTTTTGTGCCATCTGGGCATTCCATGGCCTCCGAAACTGTAATAGGCAGTGAGAAGTGAAATCAAAAATTGACACCCTTAGAAAGCCTGAAGGCGGTGATTGGTTTTTGGGGTCCCGTACGAGGCTAGGCTCCCAAAAAGTCTCACACATGTGGTATCCCCGTACTCAGGAGAAGCAACAGAATGTATTTTGGGGTGTAATTCCACATATGCCCATGGCATGTTTGAGCAATATATCATTTAGTGACAACTTTGTGCAAAAAAAAAAAAAAAAAATATTTTTTCCGCATCTTGTGTCAACATATAAAATATTCCATGGACTCGACATGCCTCTCAGTATATAGCTTGGGGTGTCTACTTTCCAAAATGGGGTCATTTGGGGGGGTTTTGAACTGTTCTGGCATTTTATACACAACATTAGGAAGCTTACATCCACTCTTCTAACCACTTGAAGACAAAGCCCTTTTTGACACTTTTTGTTTACATGAAAACATATTTTTTTTTGCAAGAAAATTATGTTTAACCCCCAAACATTATATATATTTTTAAAGCAAAGGCCCTACAGAATAAAATGGTGGGTGTTGCATTTTTTTTTCTACACAGTATTTGCGCAGCGATTTTTCAAACGCATTTTTTGGGGAAAAAATACACTTTTTTTAATTTTAATGCACTAAAACACATGTGACAGCAGGAAGGTAAAGTCACCTGGTTGCATCCAGGGGGGTAGATATATTTCTCCCAGATTCAGGCTTTATGCCGACTTATACAACTAGGGAGTTGTATAAGCCCAGCTGAGACTAGTGGGCTCATTAATGACTCATACCTCTAGGGAGAGTGCTGGGCGTCGTGAGGCAGGGAGTTGATGAGACCAGCTGAAGCCTGTCAGTTCGTTTAAGGCCTCTATAAAAACTCCCAGATTCATTAGGTGTTTGCTCATGCCTGGAACCAGACCTGTGTGGACTGTCTAGGGAGAGTGAACCCCTGTGCGGTGAGGCAAAGCCTGTGTGGCTATTTGTTTGGACTTTTACTAAACCAGGGACTTAGGGACTAGGACAGCACCAGGCTGATCCCAGTTGTTAGTTTAGGAAACCTGCATGTTTAGTCAGAGGTCAAACTGACCAGGATTTATTTTGTTTGTTTCTTTTTGGCTTTGCTGTGTTTTTGTCACTGTACATAGAGAAATAAACCGCACCTTTTGATTTTGAAAACCACAACCTCCGTCTGCTGGCCCTGTTTTTGTGTGGGGAGCCCAACCAGGGGGTCACACACACCCGCTACCGAGTTAACCCCCTCACAGTTGGTGGAGAACCAGTGGCAGTTTTTTTTAAGCCAGCATGGAGGAGATACTGAAACAGCTGGCTCTAGCAAATGCCAATCAACAGCAGACAAATGCAGGTTTGCAAAGGAGCCTTGCAGCCCAGCAGCAAGCTCATCAACAAGCCCAGCAGCAATCTGAGGCCCGCTTCATAGACCTGTTACAGAAGCAAGAGCAGAGACTACAACAAATGGAAGCAGTAATGCAGCAACGTCCGCAGACCAGTGAGGAAAGCCGTCCCACTAATACCGCGTCCTTTGGGGTGAGTCGTTTATTGACAAAAATGACTGGAGAGGATGATCCAGAGGTATTTTTGACCACATTTGAAAGGACTGCTGAAAGAGAAAAGTGGCCTGAGGAGCAGTGGGCTGGACTGGTGGCTCCTCTGTTAACTGGTGAATCGCAGAAGGCTTACTATGACCTAGAGCCTGACCAAGCAAAAGACTATGTGATGCTAAAAGCTGAAATATTGGCAAGGCTGGGTGTCACCCTGGCTGTCCGGGCTCAGCGTGTGCATAACTGGACTTTCCAGCTTGGAAAACCCCCCAGGTCTCAAATGTATGATCTCATTCACCTGAGCAGGAAGTGGCTACAGCCAGAGACTTTGTCCGCACCGGAGATTGTGGAACGTGTTGTGATGGATCGTTTCTTGAGAGCTCTTCCTACCGCCATTCAAAAGTGGGTAAGCCATGGAGACCCAGAAACGGCCGGTAAACTTGTGGATCGTGTAGAGAGATACTTGGCTACAGAGAACCTGACGGCCTCTTCCAGAGACTCTCGGACTTTCCACCCTAAGACCAGACCATCCCCAGGGGCGGATAAGAGGATTCCAAGGGGTGAGGGTGGAGAGAGTGAGAGGGTGGGAGCTCTACCCCAAGTTTGGCGAGAACAGCCTGGGAAATCAGCGGCTCAAGAGGCCGCAAGAAGGATCGTTTGCTACCGCTGCCGGCAAGCGGGACATATTGCAGCAAATTGCCCGGTTGTGGAGGAACCCATGCAATGTGACTTTCTGATGGACAGACGTCAGTCGCTGTGTGCGACAGTCGCATGCACTGCCATTCGGGGAACTGAGAAACATTTATGCAAAATGTGTATTAATGGTAGAAATGTTGTGGTATTACTGGATTCAGGTAGCCTTGTGACCCTGATAAAGGCTGAATTAGTTAAAACAGAGGTCTCTGGGAATAGCAAGGTAGCTGTTATTTGTGTGCATGGGGACACCCGAGAGTATCCAGTGACTACAGTGTGTTTCGAGACCCCCAAAGGTACCCTCTCTCATCCAGTGGGGTTAGTATCTCAATTACCGCATGATGCCATTGTGGGAAGGGATTTTCCGAAGTTCTGGGAACTGTGGGATGATCCTGAGCCCCCCACTGGTGCCCCTATGTACCAGGAATGTGATAGCCAGAACTCCTCTGAGAGTGGTGAGGACTCTCCAGAATTTCCCTTGTCAGTATTGGCAGGGGAGACTCAAGAAACTGGAGAGGAGCCCACCTCCTCAGACGAAAACCTACCGTCTGTGGAGTTTTCTGATCTGGAGGTTCACAGGGAAAATTTTGCCACAGAACAGTTAAAAGACCCCGCCCTAATAAAGGCACGGGAAAACGTAGTGGAAATAGATGGCGAGTTAGTGAACCCAGATAATACCTGCACTTACCCATACTTCAGCGTAGAGAAGGACCTACTGTATCGGGTGGCAAAAAGGGCAGAAGAAACCGTTGAGCAGCTGGTGGTGCCCAAACCTTACAGGAAGTTGGTGTTGGAGTTGGCCCATGGGCACATTCTTGGAGGTCATCTGGGGACAGAGAAAACCCGAGAGAGGGTATTACAGAGATTCTATTGGCCTGGGGTGATGAAGGACATAGAAAATTATTGTTCCTCCTGCCCTGTGTGTCAGAGGTCGGCCCCGATGCCACATTTCCGTAGCCCGCTGGTCCCTCTACCCATCATTGAGGTCCCGTTTGAGAGAATCGCAATGGATTTGGTAGGTCCTATAATCAAGTCCGCTAGGGGGCACCAGTACATATTGGTTATAATGGACTATGCCACCCGTTATCCAGAAGCGATCCCTCTCAGAAATACCTCGGCCAAAACCATAGCCAAAGAGCTATCTCTTGTTTTTAGCCGGGTGGGTATTTGTAAAGAACTGCTTACGGACCAAGGTACACCCTTTATGTCCCGGGTTATGAAAGAGCTGTGTAAATTGTTCAAAGTGACGCAATTGCGTACATCTGTGTATCACCCCCAAACCGATGGGCTGGTTGAAAGATTCAACAAAACCCTAAAACAAATGTTGAAGAAAGTGGTGGATAGAGATGGAAAGGATTGGGACTGTCTACTTCCTTATTTGATGTTTGCTATTAGGGAGGTGCCCCAATCCTCTACGGGATTCTCCCCCTTTGAGTTACTGTATGGGAGACACCCAAGAGGGCTGTTGGATATTGCCAAGGAAACTTGGGAAAGTGAGAGTTCTCCCCACAGGAGTGTGATTGAGCATGTCGCCCTGATGCAAGATCGAATTGCACAGGTAATGCCCATCGTGAAGGAACATTTGGCCCAAGCGCAGTTGGCACAGCAGAGAGTGTACAACCGTGGAGCAAAGACCCGTACCTTTTCCCCGGGGGATAGGATATTGGTACTTGTCCCTACGGTTGAAAGTAAATTCCTTGCCAAATGGCAAGGCCCCTACGAGATAATGGAAAAAGTGAGCGAAGTGAATTACAAGGTCAGACAACCAGGAAGGCGAAAGCCCGAACAGATATATCACGTTAATCTGTTGAAAGCCTGGAGGGATAGAGAGTCCCTAGTCGCAGAAACTTGGGCACCAGCTCAAACTGGTTGCGTGATTCCGGAGGTTGGAATAGCAGCCACCTTGTCACAACCCCAACAACAGGAGGTTAAGGAGTTTGTGCTTCGCAACAAGGAGGTGTTCTCTGAGCTGCCGGGACAAACATCTGGGGTAGAGCATGATATTATTACCCCGCCCGGTGAAAGGGTGAAGTTAAAACCCTATCGGATCCCAGAGGCCCGACGGGAGGCAATACGGGAGGAAGTACAGAAAATGCTGAACTTAGGGGTGATAGAGGAGTCCCAAAGTGATTGGTCTAGTCCCATTGTGTTGGTGCCTAAACCGGATGGGAGCTGGCGATTTTGTAACGATTTTCGTCAGTTGAACAAAGTTACAAAATTTGACACCTACCCCATGCCACGTATAGATGAGTTGATCGACCGGCTGGGAACAGCCCGATACATGACGACTCTTGACCTCACAAAAGGGTATTGGCAAATTCCCCTGGCCAAGTCGGCCAAAGAGAAAACCGCATTTGTAACCCCAGACGGGGCGTTCCAATATAAGAGAATGCCGTTCGGGTTACAGAATGCGCCGGCCACATTCCAGCGGAAAATGGACCAGATGCTGAGGCCCCATCGGAAGTATGCTGCGGCTTACCTGGATGACGTAATTGTCCATAGCACAGATTGGGCCTCACATCTGCCAAAAGTGCAAGCAGTCCTGGACTCTGTTCGGGAAGCGGGGTTTACGGCTAACCCCAAGAAGTGTACCATTGGGCAGGAGGAGGCCAAATATCTTGGGTACACCATTGGCAGGGGAGTAATAAAACCCCAACTCAACAAAGTCGAGGCCATCCAGAGTTGGCCACGTCCCAACAGCAAGAAGCAGGTACGAGCCTTTCTGGGAATCGCGGGTTATTATCGGCGCTTCATTCCCCACTTTGCTTCTAAGGCTGTGCCCCTAACCAACCTGACGAAAGGGAAAGGGTCGGTCATGATTAAATGGACCCCCGAGGCTGAGGCAGCATTCCAATTCTTGAAACAAGCCTTATGTAGCCAGCCAGTGTTGTACTCACCCGACTTCTCTAAAGACTTTGTCGTACAAAGTGATGCGTCAGATGTGGGGTTAGGAGCAGTATTGTCCCAGGTCTGGAACGGGGAAGAGCACCCAGTCATTTACCTCAGCAGGAAGTTGAAGTCCCATGAGGTAAATTACGCCACGGTTGAAAAGGAGTGTTTAGCGGTGAAGTGGGCTCTAGATTCCCTTCGGTACTATCTGCTAGGTAGGCACTTTGACATGGTTACGGATCACGCTCCGTTAAAGTGGATGGCTCAAAACAAGGAGACAAATAGAAGAGTGAATAGGTGGTTCCTGGCCCTACAGGAATTCAACTTCACAGTAAAGCATCGCCCTGGCGTTCAAATGGAGAATGTGGATGCTTTGTCTCGAGTACATGAATGCCTGATTGCTGGTGTTCCAACCCCAAGGTTAAAACAAGAGGGGGGGGTATGTGACAGCAGGAAGGTAAAGTCACCTGGTTGCATCCAGGGGGGTAGATATATTTCTCCCAGATTCAGGCTTTATGCCGACTTATACAACTAGGGAGTTGTATAAGCCCAGCTGAGACTAGTGGGCTCATTAATGACTCATACCTCTAGGGAGAGTGCTGGGCGTCGTGAGGCAGGGAGTTGATGAGACCAGCTGAAGCCTGTCAGTTCGTTTAAGGCCTCTATAAAAACTCCCAGATTCATTAGGTGTTTGCTCATGCCTGGAACCAGACCTGTGTGGACTGTCTAGGGAGAGTGAACCCCTGTGCGGTGAGGCAAAGCCTGTGTGGCTATTTGTTTGGACTTTTACTAAACCAGGGACTTAGGGACTAGGACAGCACCAGGCTGATCCCAGTTGTTAGTTTAGGAAACCTGCATGTTTAGTCAGAGGTCAAACTGACCAGGATTTATTTTGTTTGTTTCTTTTTGGCTTTGCTGTGTTTTTGTCACTGTACATAGAGAAATAAACCGCACCTTTTGATTTTGAAAACCACAACCTCCGTCTGCTGGCCCTGTTTTTGTGTGGGGAGCCCAACCAGGGGGTCACACACACCCGCTACCGAGTTAACCCCCTCACACACACTATATTGCCCAAATGTTTGATGAAATAAAAAAGATGATCTTAGGCCAAGTACATAGATACCAAACACGACATGCTTTAAAATTTCGCACAAACGCGCATTGGCGACAAACTACATATATTTTTAAAAGCCTTTAAAAGCATTTACAGGTTACCCCGTTAGATTTACAGAGGAGGTCTACTGCTAAAATTACTACCCTCGATCTGACCTTCGCGGTGATACCTCACATGCATGGTGCAATTGCTGTTTACATATGACGCCAGACCGACGCTTGCGTTCGCCATTGGGCAAGAGCAGGGCAGGACAGGGGTGCTTTTTTTTTTTTTATTATTAATTTTGCTTTTTTATTTTATTTTTAAACTGTTGCTTCCATATTTATTTATTTTTATCACTTTTATTGTTATCTCAGGGAATGTAAATATCACCTATGATAGCAATAGGTAATGACAGGTACTCTTTTTTGAAAAAACTGGGGTCTATTGGACCCTAGATCTTTCCTCTGCCCTCAAAGCATCTGACCACACCAAGATCGGTGTGATAAAATGCTTTCCCAATTTCCCAATGGCGCTTTTTATATCCGGGGGGGGGACATTCCCTCCCACTGCTTGTAAAAGCAGTCCAGAGGCTAATTAGCCACTAGGATTGCTTTTACATGAAAGCCGGCCGCTGGCTGAAAAGAATGATACCAAGATGATACCTAAACCCGCAGGCATCATTCTGGTATAAACATTCAAAGTCCAGCAACATACCAGTACGTTGCTGGTCCTTGTTGGACATGTATTGTAATCTTTTTTTTCATGCAGCCTGTTGGCTGAACGAAAAAAAAAGATTGATCGGTGGGTATACCCACCATTAGAATACCGCCCTTCATCCACTCACTTCTAATGATGGGCATACATGCACCATTTATATATGCCGAAGCATGGGGGCATCTTCTCGCAAAAGTTATGCCGCGTACACATGGTCAGACTTTTCCACGGGCAAGCCTCCGTCGGAATTTCGACCGTATGTACGCGGCATTAGGAGCAAAATCGCTCCTCCGCTCCTGCTGCCCCAATGCTTCGGCATATATGCTTTTTTTTTTAACTGTGGTGGTGAAATCACCTCCTACAGCACTGGAGTCGCAGGGATCAGGCCTGTCTCTGCGTACGCTGCAGTTATGTGTGTTGTGTTTTGTAAGTGACAGTGATCGATCGATACTGCACTTGGGTGGCCTGGGCTGGACGGAGGGGCAAAACGCAGGTGCTAGCAGGTATCTGGGCTGATCCCGCTAACACTGCGTTTTTGGGAACCCTAAACTGCTGGGGACGCTAGTATAGATCTGATCAGATCAGATATTGAGCTGATCAGATACTATACCACTAAGGGGGGTGTATGCTTCACGCGTGGGTGTTAGTGTTAGGTAATATATGGGGGTACCCGACGCTATAAAAACCTGCGGCGAACCTAAAAAAAATTACTGGCTACCGATCAGCATCACAGACGCTAAGACATCGATCAGAAAAATGATCGCATAGCGACGGCGGTGCTAGGGGGTGAAAGGGTTACCTGGGGGGTGATCAAGGGGGTTAAACCTTTATTAGGTAATATATGGGGGTACCCGACGCTATAAAAACCTGCGGCGAACCTAAAAAAAATTACTGGCTACCGATCAGCATCGCCGACGCTAAGACATCGATCAGAAAAATTATCGCTTAGTGACAGTGGTGATAGGGGGTGAAAGGGTTACCTGGGGGGCGATCAAGGGGGTTAAACCTTTATTAGGTAATATATGGGGGTACCCGACGCTATAAAAACCTGCGGCGAACCTAAAAAAAATTACTGGCTACCGATCAGCATCACCGACGCTAAGACATCGATCAGAAAAATGATTGCTTAGCGACGGCGGTGCTAGGGGGTGAAAGGGTTATCTGGGGGGTGATCAGGGGGTTAAACCTTTATTAGGGGGGTTAGGGGGCTACATTGGACCTAAAACTAAATGTAGTGACACTTTTACAGTCACAAATGTCACTGATTGCAGTGATCACTAAATAAATGGTCACTGCAATCAGTGACACTGTGACTGGGGGCTGGGGGGGGGGGGGGCTGGGGGTGATCTGGGGGTGTCTGGGGGGCCTGGGGGGGCAATTTATGTGCCTATGTGTCCTGGTGTCAGTGTGCTGTTTTGTGTACTAACCTGCATCTTCTCCTGTACGGCGCTCGGTATATGTGAGCGCCGCAGGAGAGATGACATCACTTCCTCCTTCCTGGCAG
Source organism: Rana muscosa (assembly GCA_029206835.1). Classification (NCBI taxonomy): domain Eukaryota; kingdom Metazoa; phylum Chordata; class Amphibia; order Anura; family Ranidae; genus Rana; species Rana muscosa. The sequence goes on along the minus strand of CM055128.1, from coordinate 246,413,955 downwards.
GCAGGGGAAGCTCTCTCATTCGCCGGGAGCGATCGAGAGGGGGTGGCCGGAATCGAACGGCCGTCCCCTCATGCCGGATCGCTCCCGAAGGTAAAACGACCACCCACTGTAAAGAAGGGGGGTCCGATCGGACCCCCCAACTATACAAAGGCAATCACGTATATGTACGTGATTCTGCCTGTCGGTGCCATTCTGCTGACGTATATTTACAGTGGGCGGTCGTTAAGTGGTTAATGATAACTAGAAAAGCATTAATCCCAATAGATCCCCTGCAGCCGGCAACAACAGACCCCACCCCCCTCCCCAGCAACAACAGATCCCCCAGCAAACATAGATTCCTCCAATAACAATAAATGCCTCCAGCAACTAGAGATCCCCACAACAAATTGCCCCCCCAGCAACAATAGATCTATCCCAGCAACCAGCATCAAAAGACCCCTTCCTCAACTTTAAATCTCCCTCAGCAACAATAGACCTCCCCAGCATTAATAAACCCACATGTACTAATAGATCTGCCCCAGTGACCATAGATACCCCAGCAGCCAGCATCAATATACCCTTAAGCACACTCTAGCACTCCTTTCCATTACATACATTCAGTGCTGGAGGTGCCAGAACAGTGTTCCCCTGTGTTTTTACTACTTTAAAAATTCCGGTGTATGGTACATCTGCCAAGTGGCTTCTGTATCTTCAGACGACCTTAGCCTGCAGAATTTATTTCAAAGGACCAAAAGCTATAATTCAAGGTGCTCTTGGACAGCTATGTTTTTTTTTTTTTTTTTTTGTAGAATAAGCCCTCAAATTCTGTGGAGAACATTGTTTTCACTGTTTGCGATCAAACCTTGTTCTCATTCTTATTTTTTTTTTTTTATTATGGCCATGCATTGGCTCAGGGGCTTTAAATGGTCAACTTTAGCTTTTAAATTAAAAACAGTGGGTTCTGTTCTATTCTGCTTATTATCTTTTTTTTTTTTTTTTTACAGCCTTCTAAAAAAAAGAATACTAAGGACATTTAGAAACATATTAAACATGCTTCTTTCACTGCTCAATAGGGATGAACCCAACACCCCCGGTTCAGTTCGCACCAGAACCTGCAAACGGACCGAAAGTTCGTGCGAACTCGAGAACCCTATTAAAGTCTCCCAATTAAAGGGACTCGAACGTTCAAAATCAAAAGTGCTAATTATGAAGGCTAATATGTAAGTTATTGTCCTAAAAAGGGTTTGGGGACCCGGGTCCTGCCCCAGGGTACATGTATCAATGCAAAAAAAACTGCAGTTTTTTTCGGGAGCAGTGATTTTAATGATGCTTAAAGTGAAAAAAAGAAAGTGAAATATTCCTTTAAATATCGTACCTGGGGGGGGGGGGGGGTGTCTATAGTATGCCTGTGAAGTGGCACATGTTTCCCGTGTTTAGAACTGTCCCTGCACAAAATGACATTTCTAAAGGAAAAAAAGTCATTTAAAACTGCTTGCGGCTTTAATGTAATGTCTGGTCCCGGCAATATGGATGAAATTCATTGAGAAAAATGGCATGGGTACCCCCCCCCCCCAGCCCATTACCAGCCCCTTTGGGTCTTGTATGGATACTAAGGGGAACCCCGCACCCAAATAAAAAAAAAAGGCGTGGGGCCCCCAGGCCCTATATACTCTGAACAGCAGTATGCAGGCGGTGCAAACAAGACAGGGACTGTAGGTTTGTTGTTACGTAGAATCTTTTTGTAATTTTTGAACTGGTACATTTTTAAAGTGTAGCTCCAGCCAAAAAATCTATTTTTAAGCTTTTTGGAAAACATAGGGAAGGGTTATCACCCCTGTAACATTTGTTTTGCTGTCTGTGCACCTGTTCAGAACATTTCACCTCACTTTCCGTCCCAATGACAAATGTTTTTTGAAAATTTGTTTTTTTTTATTGAAACAAGGATTGGTGATAAAGCATCAGTGGAGAGAAGACACCTTTTTCCCATATTAACTCTTACAGGAGAGAATTTCCCTTCCTAGGGGTAGATTTCCTCTCACTTCCTGTTGTCTCCTTCCGTTTGCAAGTAGGAGTCATTTGTAAGTTGGATGTTTGAAAGTAGGGGCCTGCCGTATATACTCTGCAGAAATTTGGCCCTTAGGTGTTGGTGGTGCCACAACACTGTAAGCCCTCAGTGTTACTCTTGGTGGGCGCTGGAACGCCCTGCTGTGAACTATTATATCAAGAATTGTAATTACATGCCATTGTTGAACAGTGGTAGAAAAAATTGGGCCTTTGGTGGTGGTGCTGGTGCCACAACACTGTAAGTCCTCACAGTTACTCTTGGTGGGCGCAGGAATGGGCCCAGCTGTGAAATATTAGATCAAGAATTGTAATTACATGCCCCTGTTCAACAGGGGCAGAAAAATTGGGCCTTTGGTGGTGGTGGTGGTGTTGCCACAACACTGTAAACCCTCACAGTTACTCTTGGTGGGCGCAGGAATGGGCCCTGCTGTGAATTATTAGATCAAGAATTGTAAATACATGCCCCTGTTAAACAGGGGCAGAAAAATTGGGCCTTAGGCAGTGGTGCCACAACACTGCAACCCCTCACAGATACTGTACTTGGAGCACAGCAATGAGCCCTGTTGCAAAGTATTGCATCAAAAATTGTAATTACACGCCCCTGTTAAACAGGGGCTGAAAAATTGGGCCTTAGGCACTGGTGCTGGTCCCACAACACTGCAACCTCTCCCAGATACTCTAGTTGGAGTGCAGGAATGAGCCCTGCTGCAAAGCATTGCATAAAAAATTATAATTACATGCCCCTGTTAAGCAGGGGCTGAAAAATTGGGCCTTAGGCACTGGTGGCGGCACCCAGAAACAAAAATGTTCTTCCAAGCTATCATCATCAATCGGATCATTGAGGAGGAGGAGGATAGTCAGTCAACATAACAGGACAGTCACTCAGCATCAGCATCAGTCTTGAAGGGATGTGACATTTGAAAATAAATTAGTCTGTTATATCAGCTTCAGGTGTTTGGTAGCTGGTGGTGATCCAAGACTGGTTCATCTTTATGAAAGTCAGTCGATCAACGAGTCGGTGGACAGGCGCACCCTGTGATCTGTGACAAATCCTCCAGCAGCACTGAATGTGCGTTCTGAAAGAACGCTGGATGCAGGACAGGCCAGTAGCTCAATTGCATACTGTGCAAGCTCTGGCCAGTGATCCATCCTCAAGACCCAGTAAGCCAGAGGATTTTCGGTGGGGAAGGTGTCCAAGTCTGACCTTGCCCCTAGGTATTCCTGCACCATGTATATCAGACGCTGGCGATGGTTGCTGGAACCGATCATACCTTGGGGCTGCGGACTAAAGAATTGTCTGAACGCATCGGTCAGACGGCCACCTTCCCCACCGCTCCTTCTTTGACTGACCGAACCCTCAGCAACTCGTTGTCCAGGACCAGGAGTTTGTAACCTCCCAGTCTCTGGGAACGTGTTGCACAGACCTTTCTGAAAGGCCTCCCGGAGTTGTCTCAATCTCTGCTCCCTCTACGACGGTAAGATAAGGTCCGCAACCTTACACTTGTACCGTGGATCAAGGAGAGTGGCCAGCCAGTAATGGTCCCTCTCCTTGATCCGAAGAATACGAGGATCCTTCCGCAGACTTTGCAGGATCAGGGAGGCCATGCAGCGTAGGTTAGCTGAGGCATTCGGTCCGGAGTCCTCTGGGTCACTAAGGAGGACATGATCCGCAGCCACCTCCTCCCAGCCACGTACAAGTCCACGGGTTTCTTGGGACTGTAAATCATCCCTAAAAGACTGCTGCTGATGATGCTAAGTGCCAGGCTCCACCTCCATGCTGACACAATCCTCCTCCTCCTCCTCCTCTTCCTGTGCGATGTGTGGGACAGAAGGAACACTGTCTGGGTAAAGGGGGCCTTGAGAGGCAAGGAAGTCCTCCTCTTCCTGCCTCTGTTCTGCCTCAAGTGCCCTGTCCATTATTCCACGCAGCGTATCTTCCAACAGGTGGACAAGAGATACAGTGTCACTGATGCATGCACTGTAACTGCTCACCATCCTTGTGGCCTCCTCAAATGTTGCCAGGACAGTGCATGCATCCCTGATCATGCCCCACTGGCGTGGTGAAAAAAACCCGAGCTCCCCTGACCCTGTCCTGGTGCCGTAGTCGCACAGGTACTTATTGATGGCCCTCTGCTGCGTGTGCAGCCGCTGCAGCATGGCCAACGTTGAGTTCCACCTGGTGGGCATGTCACATATAAGGCGGTTCTTGGGCAGGTTCAACTCCTTTTGCAGCTCAGCCAGGCGAGCACTGGCATTATAAGATCTGCGGAAATGCACACAGACTTTCCTGGCCTGCCTCAGGACATCCTGTAAGCCCGGGTACCTGCCCAAGAACCGCTGCACCACCAGGTTAAGGACGTGAGCCACACAGGGCACATGGGTCAGTTGTCCCTGTTGGAGGGCGGAGAGGAGGTTAGTGCCATTGTCGCAAACCACCATTCCTGGCTTAAGCTGGCGTGGCGTCAACCACCTCTCGGCCTGCCCCTGCAGAGCAGACAATACCTCTTCCCCAGTGTGGCTCCTGTCCCCCAGCGCAAGCACGGCATGGCATCTTTTTGCCTGCGTACTTGCGTAGCCCATTGAACGCCTACGGAGCACCGCTGGTTCCGAGGACAAAGCACAGGAAGAGGCCATGGAGGAAGAAGAAGAGGAGGGGGTGGAGGAGAGAGGTGTGTCACAACCAGTAGTAGCATTTTAGAGGCGTGGCGGCGGAACAACCTCCAACACTATTGCACCTTGTCCTGCATCCTTCCCAGCTGCCAAAAGAGTGACCCAATGGGCCGTGAAAGAAAGGTAACGTCCCTGTCCATGCCTGCTGAACCATGAGTCAGCGGTAATATGCACCTTACCGCTGACCGCCTTGTCCAGCGAGGCCAAGACATTGCCTTCCACATGCCAGTAGAGAGCCGGAATCGCCTTCCGTGAGAAAAAGTGGCGTTTGGGAATCTGCCACTGAGGAACCGCACATTGCACAAACTCACGGAAGGCGGCCGAGTCTACCAACTGAAAAGGCAACAGTTAAAGCGCTAGCAATTTAGATAAGCTAGCATTCAACCGCTGGGCATGTGGATGGCTGGGAGTGAACTTCTTTCGACGGTCCAGCAGCTGGGGCAGGGAAATTTGCCTGCTAGAATCGGACGTCAGTGTACTGCTAGCAGAGTGCCCGCAAGTACTTGGCTGTGACACACCTAATTCTACACCTTCATTCCTCTCAGTGCAGGTTTCAGAGAGGACTGAAGGTATAGTGGGGTTGGAGATCCCAGCTGATGCGGTGCAAGGAGAGGTCCGCTTTGTTCTTTGGTGTGGGTCTTTAAGGTAGGCTTGCCAACGAGCTGCATGGCAGGTCAACATATGTCTGGTCAAGCATGTGGTGCCCAAGCGGGTGATGTTTTGGCCACGCGATATACATATGTTGCAAACAGCAGCTGTGCGATCTGATGCACTCGACTCAAAAAAGGCCCACACCAAAGAACTTTTTGAATAACGGGCAGAGGCAGCGCCCTGCACAGGCGGAGCTCTGCGGTGTGATTCCGTCGGTGTGCTGCCCTTACGCTGGCCCCCGAGGGCATCCTGCCTCATTGGAGATGTGCCTCCTCCTCATGCTCCTCCTCCTCCTCTCTCCTATTAGGCACCCACGTCGAGTCAGTGACCTCATCATCCCCTCCCTCCTCATCACTGGAGCCAATCTGGCAGTATGCTGCAGCTGCTGGAACATGACTGCCAGATTGGTGTCCTTCTTGAGCATCCCCTCTCTCTGCTCTCACGCTACTGCCTTCCTCTAGCTGGGTATCATCATCAGACCCTTCGAAATGCTGGGCATCCTCCTGGAGCATGTACCCAACACTGTGCTCAAACAGTTCGGGGGACTCCTCAGGAGGACATGGTGGGTCTAGGGAAGGAGTGACTGATGACGACATTGATACCAGGGAAGAGGACGCTTTGGCAGCTGCTTTGCCAGTACCCTGAGCCTGGGTGAGAGAGGATGAGGAGGATGAGGAGGGCTTGGTCATCCACTCTACCAAGTCTTCGGCGTGATGCGGCTCAACACGTCCAGCTGCCGAAAAGAAGGACAAGCGTGTCCCATGGCCACGTGCTGATGGCGATGCACCGCGTCCACGACCAGCACTGTTGTCTCTAGACACAGAGTCTGCTTGCCCTCTTTTATTGGCTCCTGACTGTCTGCCTCTCCTTGCTTGCCTTCCAGACATTCTAATGGCCTGCAGGGAGATGGGAAAACCAGCAATAAGGCCTAGCTTCAGGAGTATATTTTGCAGGAAGCACACTACGCCCGCTGTAAGTGCTGCAAATGCCTGTTGGTGTAACACACCAGGAAAACACAGCAATACGGGCTAGCTTCAGGTGTATATTTTGCAGGAATGACACTACGCCTGCTGTAAGTGCTGCAAATGCTTGTTGGTGTAACACATTAGGAAAACAGAGCAATAAGGCGTAGCTTCAGGAGTATATTTTGCAGGAATCACACTACGCCTGCTGTAAGTGCTGCAAATGCCTGTTGGTGTAACACACCAGGAAAACACAGCAATACGGGCTAGCTTCAGGAGTATATTTTGCAGGAATCACACTACGCCTGCTGTAAGTGCTGCAAATGCCTGTTGGTGTAACACACCAGGAAAACACAGCAATATGGGCTAGCTTCAGGAGTATATTTTGCAGGAATCACACTACACCTGCTGTAAGTGCTGCAAATGCCTGTTGGTGTAACACACCAGGAAAACACACCAATACGGGCTAGCTTCAGGTGTATATTTTGCAGGAATCACACTACGCCTGCTGTAAGTGCTGCAAATGCCTGTTGGTGTAACACACCAGGAAAACACAGGAATCACACTACGCCTGCTGTAAGTGCTGCAAATGCCTGTTGGTGTAACACACCAGGAAAACACAGCAATACGGGCTAGCTTCAGGAGTATATTTTGCAGGAATCACACTACGCCTGCTGTAAGTGCTGCAAATGCCTGTTGGTGTAACACACTAGGAAAACAGATCAATAAGGCGTAGCTTCAGGAGTATATTTTGCAGGAATCACACTACGCCTGCTGTAAGTGCTGCAAATGCCTGTTGGTGTAACACACCAGGAAAACACAGCAATACGAGCTAGCTTCAGGAGTATATTTTGCAGGAATCACACTACGCCTGCTGTAAGTGCTGCAAATGCCTATTGGTGTAACACACTAGGAAAACAGAGCAATAAGGCGTAGCTTTAGGAGTATATTTTGCAGGAATCACACTACGCCTGCTGTAAGTGCTGCAAATGCCTGTTGGTGTAACACACCAGGAAAACACAGCAATACGGGCTAGCTTCAGGTGTATAATGTGCAGGAGGCACACTCCGCCCGCTGTAAGTGCTGCAAATGCCTGTTAGTGTAACACACCAGGAAAACACAGCAATAAGGGCTAGCTTCAGGTGTATACTGTGCAGAAGGCTTAGCAACAATGACACTGACACTGTCCCCTGCCTATCCTTCTCTCTCCCTGCACACAAGGTTTATCAAAGAGTATGACACTGACACTCTCCCTGCCTATCCTTCTCTCTCCCTGCACACAAGGTTTAGCAAAGAATATGACACTGACACTGTCCCCTGCCTATCCTTCTCTCTCCCTGCACACAAGGTTTGTCAAAGAATATGAAACTGACACTCTCCCTGCCTATCCTTCTCTCTCCCTGCACACAAGGTTTAGCAAATAATATGACACTGACACTGTCCCCTGCCTATCCTTCTCTCTCCCTGCACACAAGGTTTAGCAAAGAATATGACACTGACACTCTCCCTGCCTATCCTTCTCTCTCCCTGCACCCAAGAATAGCACAAAGAATATCACACTGTCCCTGCCTATCCTTCTCTTTCCCTGCGCAGGAACACACTACACAAGGCCGCTGCACTGGCGGCCTTTTATAGTGTGGGGCATGTGCTTAACCCCCTGAGCTATAATTGGCCACAGGCAACCTGCCTGTGGCCAATTATGGCTCTCCTAGCTGCCGGCGCTGTGATTGGCCAAGCATGCGGGGTCACAGTGCATGCTTGCCCAATCACAGCGCCGGGATTGCACTGCGATGGCGCAGTGTATTGTGGGCCGTTCGCGTCACTCAAATTTGGCACGAACGGCCCAAATCGTTCAATGTTCGCCGAACGATCGAACAGCCGATGTTCGAGTCGAACACCGAGCTCATCCCTATTCTTGAACACCTATTTGGAGACCCTTAATGTCTGGATTTTTCCGAATCCTATTCAGTAGGGGCTCTAGGGAGAGGGAAAACAGCATCGGAGAGAGTGGGCACCCTTGGCGCGTTCCACTTGAGATTTTAAATGTCTCCGAGTAAACTCCATTCACTTTTACCGAGGCCTGGGGTGTAGCATACACCCCCGCTATCCAACTCCGCATATGTTCTCCCAGTCCCATTTGCCTCAATACTTCAAACATGAATCGCCAGCTAACCCTGTCAAACGCTTTCTACGCGTCGGTACTCAAAAAAATACTGGGCGTTTTTGATATATTAGCATGGTGTACCAGGTTGAGGACCTTTACGGTATTATCCCTGGCCTCACGGGTTGGGATAAACCCAACTTGGTCTTGATGTACCATTTGATTCAAAAACGGCTGGAGGCGGGAAGCAAGTGAAAAGTTTTAAATCTGTGTTTAACAATGAGATCGGGCGGTAGCTCCCGCACTCCGCCGGGTCTTTCCTTTCTTTCGGAATAACCGAGATATATGCCATGAGGGCATCCGGCGGTAGTGCAGGAGCCCGGCCGATCTCGTTGAATGCCTTTGTCATATAAACCCCTAGTATTGGGAGAAAATGTTTGTAGTATTGGATAGTGAAGCCATCCGGGCCCGGTGCCTTCCGTCGTTTAGCTGTTTTTATCACTGTCTCTAGTTCCCCCACTGAAATAGGTATCTCCAATTTGTTACTGTCCGCTGAAGACAACCTAGGCAGATGTGCTGAGAGAAGGTATTCTTCCATCGTGGCCTGGGGCACCTGGATTGGGGTCAAATTATAGAGGGATGAGTAGTATTCTCTAAATCTCTGAGCAATATTTTTAGGGAGTGAAATCAGCTGCCCGTTTTCTCCCTTTATATGGGGTACATATACTGTCTTCCCTTTCTCTCTAAGTTTCCCTGCTAATATTTTACTACATTTTTCCCCAAGTTCATAGGTTACTTTTTTCCCTTCTTGTATTGCCGCTTCTGCTTTGTATCTAAGTAAATCTGTCAGTTGTCTCCTCAGGTGTGCCAATTCTATCCCCACTAACGGCATCTGTACTTTCTTGTGTTGTACCTCTAGTGCCTGAATTTCTCTTAACAAATTAGCTATCTGTCTTTCTCAAGCGCTTTTTAATCGGAAACCATGTTTTATCAGTACCCCTCTCATTACTACCTTATGCACCTCCCATACCATTCCCGGGTCACTCCCCGGGGTGTCATTCGTCCGAAAATATGCCTCCATTTCTTTTGCTACGTCTTCCCGAATTTTGGGGATCTGCAGCACACTCTCATTCAAACGCCAACGCCACTCCGGAGCAGAAGATGAATCGGACAGCGCAATGTGTAGCGTCACTGGCGCGTGGTCTGACCATGTTATATTCCCAATTTTTACTTCCTTCACCGCCGACAACAGATATTGTGGCACCAGAAAGAGGTCTATACGGGAGTACAGTTGGTGAGGGTTGGAGAAGAATATATAATCTCTTTCCCCTTTGTAGTAATCTCCACATGTCTACCATCTGCAGATCCCGCAATCTCTGCAAGATATTCCTCCTGGTCCCCCCTGATATGGAGGAGACCCCCATTGATGTATCAACCTTAGGGTCCAATGTTGTATTAAGGTCTCTCCCTAAGATCAGCTTCCCTTCTGCAAACCCCGCCAGATTATTCAAGGTTTTACTCAGAAAGGCGTTTTGATGTGTATTTGGTACGTAGACAGTTGCCAATGTCACCTTTGTACTTCCAATCTGTCCCTTTAAAAATAAAAAAACGGCCCTCTACATCTACTCGTTTGTCCAACAGAGACCAGGGTATTCTATTGGAAATTAGAATTGACACCCCTTTTGACTTTGATATCTGACTACATGCGTGGTATGTACATGGATAAAACCTATTTTGTAGTTATGGGAGTCTGCCCATCCCGCCCATCTTAAAATGTGTCTCCTGCACGAATGCTACATCTGAGTGGGTTTGTTTTAACTCGTTCAGGAGCATTCTCCTTTTTTCTGGGACATTGAGTCCTTTGGCATTGATGGTAGTTATCCTTACTTCCTCCATCTCGGGAGATTTGGAGGATGAAGTGTGGGGAAAAAAAAACCCCAAGACCAAAACCCCCAGAACCAAACACCCCCCCTTTCCAATTCCCCCCCTAAAATATTCAACTAACCCCTCCCCCCTTACCTCTGCCCCCAAGGGAGGCACCCACTTCTGAACCTTTAGCCTTGCGGTTCACGTGGGTGTGAGCCTATTCGGGGTGTTGGGTTGGTGCAGCAGAGGTACACCCCCAACCCTCTACCCCAGACACCCCTTTCATCTACCTCTCTCCAGCTCCTCTCTCCATTTTTCACCTTTTTCCTCTCTCTCTTTTCTCCTCCCCTCTCCTTCTCTCCTCTTACTTTATAAAGCCTTGACTTCGAGGAGACATCCATCCTTTAGTTTTATCCTAATTTATCCTAGTTTTTTCCTATTATCAACCAGGTAAATGAACCAGTAGTGTTTATGTAGAATTTGTATTCACTTACATAAAATACCTTCTTACTTTTGAGAATTTGGTATGACTAATCTTGGATAGAATATGCCAGGACCATTTTCCCTCCTTTCTCACCATTCTCCCCATTCCCTCTGTTCTGTTTCCCTTTGCTTCCTCTAACCTAATCCCTCAACCCCCCCCCTTCTCCTTTTTTCTTTCCTGGTGGTTGTTCTTCCTGGGTACTAACTTACTCCTATTTCCTGCCTGTGGTTCTCTCCTCTTTCTAACCATTAGCCTCCTCAGTTGTCTCCAAGTGTGTGTACCTCCTAGTCTATCCTATTGTAGACAAGTGTAGTGTGATATGTATGTGCCCCCCTCCTCCTACGCTCTAAACATCTCTTTCTTCTCGTGAACCCCCTATTTTCTACCCCCCCATCCCTTACATGTTATCCCCCCTCCCTCCTGTGTTATCTCAGTCTACCCTCAGTCTGCCCACCTGTTGTCCTATTTCCCCCCCCCCCTTGTGTCTATGTGTTTAACTCCTAACTGCTCCTTTCTTACCCAGTACCTCAAACCTATGTCCCCTATTATATGTGTACATGTCTATGTGTGTATCCCTAAATCTGCTATGAATAAATGTGTGACACTTGTGTGGTACCTATGACATTCACGCCCCACACACTTGGAGATTTCTTCCCTCTCTTCTATTCAGGCCTCTGCCCTCACTGAAATATTCCATTCAATTATAGGAACCCCTATCTAGTTAATTTTTTCTAGTACTCCTGTTGATCTCTTCTCCTATCTTCTCATTTCTAAGCCACCCTTCTTATTATTATCTCCCTCCCATACCCCCTCTTTTCCAAAATCAAACCAAATCAAATCAAGTCCTTCTCCACCATCCCTTCATCATACATTATTTATACCTTATTTATACATTTATACATTATATCCTCTAAACCCCTTCTAACCCTTCCCCGAAAAAACAAAACAAACCCCAGTGGTATCCAGTCTATATGAAATCAATAAATTGGGGGGGATGAACCCCCCTATCCCCCCCCCCAGGGGCGCCCCTCCGCCCTGAGGGGGGTCGACACGTGTATATAGTTTTACAAGACAATCACAAATATCATACATTGCATCTTACATCTTATAATATCTTCCGTTGCAACACATCCTCACCCATCACCCTTTACAGTGTCCCCTTTACACCCACATCTAATAATTAATAACAAATAATAAAAGAAGAGAGAATAAATGGAAAAAATCTCTCCTTTCCCTTTCCCTTTCTTTTTCCTAAAGAAAGGAAAAAATAAAAATTGTTTAACAATAATAAAAAAAAAAGGGGGGCAGAGGACAAAACAGAGGCAGTCCCCCATATTTCCGTATTCCCAAAGTCCTGGGGGGGAGAAAAGAAAAAAGAAAGGGGGGTATGTAATTAAACCCTGCTTGTGACCGTCTCCAGTTGGTTAGATCACCTCCTAAAACAACCGTTCCCTTCCCTCCTGGGTTTCTCTCAAAGGGAAAAAAGGATTGAATTTAACACAGAAACCCATACCAAACATTCCAGACCTATCCAGCATTTTTAGGGACCTATTTATACAACTAAGAACAAAGTGATGACAGCTGTCAGCATTGGTTTTACCTTTATTGAAGTATCAGAAACATAGGGCTTTAGCTCAAAAAACACAAATTCAAACCTAACTGTCATTAACCCTTGCTTGACTTTCATGCCAAGTACAGTTAGAAGAAAAAGAAATGTGGCTAAAAAGGTGTTAAGGTGATCAAAAAAATCCTTAAAGATTTTCTGGGAATATTTCACATACAGTATATCCAAAGCAAATTAGCCAATTACATTTTGAAAAAATAACATTTAAGCCCCTAATAATTTCCTGAATCAGTGGTCATGTTAACCTCTGGACTGCAGATTGGAAGGGCTCTTCTTTGGGTGTCCACGTTGTTACCTGTATGATGTGAACACTTCCCATTGACTGTTCAGTGGCAGAGTCCCCTCAGGCTATAGAAGACTGCAGAAGCATTCTGCTGTCAGAGAAAAAGACAGCAACAAAACTGCTAACGGCGATCCCAAACTAATTATAATAGAATCCAATAAACAGTTTAATTTTCAAGTGAGACCCGTAGGAGAATATGGACGGAGGGGCGGCATGACTAGGGGAGGAACAGGGGTCAGATAACGGTCAGCTAGGTCAGAGAGGGGGCAGGGGAGGAGAGCTTACCTGATTGGAGGTAGAAGTTAGAAGGGGACAGGGTCCAGTGGTGAGGGTCTTACGTAGGGGGGGGAATTTCATCATTCCGGGAAGATTAGGAGCAGAGCCAACTTCAGGTTTCCCTCATCTGCAGGTAGAGAGAAAAACAATGGGTGATCTGCAGGCAGTGTTAGCGCAGGTTAGGGCCGCAGCGGTCGAGCGGGGCCCTTAATGGCTGCAGGAGCAGCTTTCGGATGTGCTTGGGGGGTTGGGAGCATCTCCATCCCCTGCCCCTTCTCCCCCTGGCCGGACACGGGCTAGGAAGGTTCGCCCCCCTGATCGCCTCTGTCCCTCACCTGTGGCGCGGGTCCGCCACACTAGTGGCCGCAGGTGCCCACACCCCTGTGGGCCCCCAGATGCCATTGGAGAAGCTTATAGGGTCTACGGGGGTACTGCTTGCGCCCGGGGTTGCGTTGGGATCACAAGGATATTGGGCTTTGGATGAAGCTCATGGTTCCGGCGCGGGCTCCAGGTCAGCCCTTTCTCGGGGGGCCGGCGGTTCGGGTTCCGCTGGACAGTCCGCCACTCAAAAGAGAGGCAGTTGTTGGCAGTTCAATGAGAGGTCGTGCCGTTTTGGCGCAACCTGTCGTTTCCGACATGAGTGCTCTGGTTGCGGGGGCTCACACAGTTATGCCAAATGTTTTAAAAAAGGAAAGTCCCAACCCGGTGAGGCTGCTTCAAAAAGGGAGGACGCCGGTAAGCCTTCCCGCGATAGATAGATACCCGCGGAGGGAGGCGGCCAAATTTTTGGCTTACGATTTTGCCCATGGTTTTCGTATACCGTGTGACAGACCGGTGGCCCCGGCCCCTAGGCCACGGAATCTGAAATCCACGCGGCTTTTTCCCCAAGTTGTTTCGGAAAAATTGGCGAAGGAGGTGGAACTGGGGAGAATGGCCGGCCCCTTCGGCCAACCCCCCATTTCTTCTTTGCATGTGTCCCCTTTGGGGGTTGTCCCCAAAAGGGAACCCAACAAATTTAGGATGATACATCATTTGTCATATCCCAAGGGGAATTCGGTGAATGATGCCATCCCTTCCGATTTGGCGGCGATGTTGTATACCTCCTTTGACGCCGCAGTCGAGTGGGTACAACGTTACGGCCAGGGTTCATTGTTGGCAAAGACGGATATCGAAGCAGCCTTCCACCTGCTGCCGGTTCACCCGGAGAGCCAACATTTGCTGGGTTGTTTTTGGGATGGGCGTTTTTTTCTCGACCGTTGTCTCCCGATGGGCTGTTCCATTTTGTGCGCGGATTTTGAGGTTTTCAGCACTTTCGTGGAGTGGGTGGTGCGGGAGGAGACACAGTTGAGATCTGTGCTGCACTATCTTGATGATTTCCTTTGCATTGGCCCCCCGGATTCCTCGGTTTGCTCTGTACTGTTGCACACCTTGGAATCTGTTGCGTCACGGTTCGGGATTCCTTTGGCGCTGGGAAAAACGGAGGGTCCTGCAATGGTCATGCAATTTTTGGGCATTGTCATTGACACGCGTCTCATGGAATGTCGCCTGCCGATGGACAAACTGGATGATCTGCGTCCGGGGGTGGCACAGGCCGAGGCGGCAAAGAAGGTTAGGCTTAAACAATTGCAGTCTTTATTGGGTAAGCTTAATTTTGCATGCCGCATAATGCCAATGGGGCGCATCTTTAGTCGTCGCCTCTGTGCCGCCACTTCCGGAGTTTTGCAGCCACATCACTTCATCAGGCTTTCGCGAGAGCACAAGACCGATTTGCGAGTTTGGGGTGAGTTTCTGGCCTCCTATAATGGCAGGTCCTTATGGATGGCCCCAGTGGTGGTTTTGTTGGAACTGTTCCAGATTGTGGCGGCGGTGGAGATCTGGGGGGACAAATTTCGGGATCGTCGTGTTTGTTTTCATTGTGACAATATGGGGGTGGTGGAGGTTGTGGCCAGTCTATCGGCCGCTTCGCCTCCAGTGGTGCGCTTACTGCGGCATCTAGTTTTAAGGTGTTTAAGTTTAAATTGTCATGTGAAAACTGTTCATGTCCCAGGTGTTCTGAATTCCATAGCCGATTCCTTGTCTCGTTTCCAGTGGGAGAGGTTCCGGAAGTTGGCGCCGGCGGCGGAACACCAGGGGGTGCCTTGTCCCGTGCAGCTGTGGAAGCTGGCGTTGGAGTAGCAGGTGAGCTGTTACGCAGCTCTGTATGTGCGGGTACCTGGGCTTCATATTCAACCATTTGGGGTGAGTGGTCCGCGCTGGTGCGTTCGGTGGGGGGTTGTTTTTCCACTCTGGATCATTTGACATTGCTGTTGTATTTCATTGGGATGGAATTTACGCGGGGCTCGTCTGTCTCAAAAATGAACAAGGGTTTAGCCGCTTTAGCTTTTTTCTTCAGGATGCAGGGCTTGTGCGATGTGACGAAGGATTTTAGGGTACGACAGGCCATGAAGGGTTATCGACGCGGGAGGGTACAGCCAGATACCAGGCGACCGGTCTCGTTTGATCTGCTTCAGGACTTGGTGGGGAGGTTGCCCGGGGTTTGCTCTTCTGCTTTTGAGGTGCAGCTGTTCACAGTGGCTTTTGCGCTGGCCTTTTTTGGGGCATTGTGCATTGGGGAATTGGTTAGCAAGAACAGGTGGGGGGTGGGTGGACTGCAAGTGTCGGACATGTCGGTGGCCGGCGATTGTGTCCGGCTCCATATTAGGAAGTCAAAAACTGATCAGTTGGGGAAGGGGGTTACTGTGTCATTGTTTCGGGTGTTGCCGGAAGCGGTTTGCCCAGTTTCTTCTGTTCAACGGTATCTCGAGGTTAGGGGGTTGGGGCGAGGTTCCTTTTTGCTGCACGAGGATGGCTCGTCCCTGTCGCGCTTTCAGTTTTTGTCTGTTTTTCGCCGTTGTTTGGTGGGGGCGGGCAGGGAGGTTTCCCAGTTTAATACTCATTCGTTTCGGGTGGGGGCTGCTACGGAAGCGGCCAGATGGGGTTTGGGTTCCCAGGTGGTGAGACGTATAGGGAGGTGGGAATCAGATCGTTTCAAGATTTATGTTCGCCCTCATCTGCTCTGAAGTTGTGTTTAGTTTTCGTGTGTCGCTATTTTTCTTGTTTTTCTTTTTCAGATCTTCCTCCTGGGCTGGTCTGGATCTTGGGGGATTCCTATGTTTTCTGGGGGGTGGTGAGGGCTGACGCACGGCCCGAAGGTAGGCAACTTGGCATCCCACTGAGTCAGGCTGCTCTGAAATGGTTGGGGGTTCGGGGCATGATGTGGGGCCAGGTGCTTCCCGAAATTTCACTATTATTCTAGAGTTGACAGGCCCCCTGATGTCTTAGTATTGCAGGCCGGGGGCAATGATCTGGGGGTTCGGGCTGCCAGGGACCTGGTGAAGGATGTCAAATTTGACATTTTGCGTCTGATGTGCGAATTTCCGGGATGCGTCATTGTCTGGTCAGATATCCTGGCCCGGAAGGTTTGGCGTTTTGCTCGCTCTGTCAGCCGACTGGACAAGGCGAGAATTAAACTGAACAGGGATATTGGCAAGTTTGTGGCCCGGCTCGGTGGCATTGTGGTACGGCACCGAGAGCTGGAAGATCAGTCTGTCCGCTATTGGAGAGATGATGGTGTTCACCTGAACGCTGTGGGCATAGACATCTGGTCTTTGGGCCTTCAGGAAGGGGTGGTGAGGGCGCTGCAGGTGTGGAGGGATTCGCTTGAATGAGGTTATCAATCAAGCTCATGTGGCGGTTCAAGGGGTCTTTGGGGGGTCAGTGATGAATTACATGGTACAGGATTAGTGGGGCCCATCTAAGGTATGGCGCTTTCCACCTGGTTAACGGTGGTTCTCCCAGGAGCTAGGTCCCCTGGGGGAAGGGAATATGGAAGTATGGGGGATGTCGGAGCGTCTTCGAGCCGGTTGGGGCACGGCTGGGGACATAGATCGTTATGGTTATAAATTGTGCCTTAAAGACACCCAAAGACCTCTTGTTGTTGGGCATTAGTATTTTGTTGAAAAAGTTGCACTTACGGGTATGTTTACATGATGTTATTTTATGATTTGGTTAATAAAAAATTGGCTGCTGTGGCCATATAAAACCCATGTCACGCAGTCTGTGTTTTTAATGTTATGGGTAAGGACCAAGGTTGACGAATCCTTTAGTCATGTGGTTTTGAAATGGTCCACCCAACTAAAGTATAAATTTAGATAAACATTACAGCTGAAATTATTAGTAATTAGCAGTAACTCCAAAAAAGATTTATGTTTCAGATTATAGTTCCCATATCTGGGGTAAAAAGGTTCTTCCATTCCACAATTTTTTTTTGTTGGGATTGATCAGGTTTTGGGCTCTGATGCCAACTGAAAGGTTGGCTTTGGAGGCTTCATAAGTTACTGATTTTTATGCTAAAGGTTTCATTGTAGTAGCAGGGGGTCTATACAATCCTCTCAAATAAGTAATGCATTTACTTTAATAATTTTTCTATTGTAAAGTCTCCTAAGGATCAGAGGGAGAACAGGCAGGGCAAGTCAATTCCCACTCCACTTTGCTTGCATTGGGCTCCAGTGTTTCTAGGTCAGTTGGGAGATGTAACACTGGCAATATGTTGTGGGCCTGCCACGGTGCCTGGTGTTAGTTGGAAATGTAAGGTTAGACCTTTTATTCTCAGAGAATAGGTGAAGGTACTCCTTCCTTCCAAGACACACTACTGTCTTTGCCCCTACCCACCTCCCAGTGCTACCCCTTTTAGGGAATACAGAACCAAGTATCATTTTGTGGTGCTAATAATAAGCAATTTTTTTGGAATTTGTTAATGATAACTAGAAAAGCATTAATCCCAATAGATCCCCTGCAGCCGGCAACAACAGACCCCATCCCCCTCCCCAGCAACAACAGATCCCCCAGCAAACATAGATTCCTCCAATAACAATAAATGCCTCCAGCAACTAGAGATCCCCACAGCAAATTGCCCCCCCAGCAACAATAGATCTATCCCAGCAACCAGCATCAAAAGACCCCTTCCTCAACTTTAAATCTCCCTCAGCAACAATAGACCTCCCAAGCATTAATAAACCCACATGTACTAATAGATCTGCCCCAGTGACCATAGATACCCCAGCAGCCAGCATCAATATACCCTTAAGCACACTCTAGCACTCCTTTCCATTACATACATTCAGTGCTGGAGGTGCCAGAACAGTGTTCCCCTGTGTTTTTACTACTTTAAAAATTCCGGTGTATGGTACATCTGCCAAGTGGCATCTGTATCTTCAGACGACCTTAGCCTGCAGAATTTATTTCAAAGGACCAAAAGCTATAATTCAAGGTGCTCTTGGACAGCTAGGTTTTTTTTTTTGTAGAATAAGCCCTCAAATTCTGTGGAGAACATTGTTTTCACTGTTTGCGATCAAACCTTGTTCTCATTCTTATTTTTTTTTTTTATTATGGCCATGCATTGGTTCAGGGGCTTTAAATGGTCAACTTTAGCTTTTAAATTAAAAACAGTGGGTTCTGTTCTATTCTGCTTATTATCTTTTTTTTTTTTTTACAGCCTTCTAAAAAAAAGAATACTAAGGACATTTAGAAACATATTAAACATGCTTCTTTCACTGCTCAATAGGGATGAACCCAACACTCCCGGTTCAGTTCGCACCAGAACCTGCAAACGGACCGAAAGTTCGTGCGAACTCGAGAACCCTATTAAAGTCTAAGGGAATCGAACGTTCAAAATCAAAAGTGCGCAGCCCCAAGGTATGCTAATTATGAAGGCTAATATGTAAGTTATTGTCCTAAAAAGGGTTTGGGGACCCGGGTCCTGCCCCAGGGTACATGTATCAATGCAAAAAAAACTGCAGTTTTTTCGGGAGCAGTGATTTTAATGATGCTTAAAGTGAAAAAAGGAAAGTGAAATATTCCTTTAAATATCGTACCTGGGGGGGGGGGGTGTCTATAGTATGCCTGTGAAGTGGCACATGTTTCCCGTGTTTAGAACTGTCCCTGCACAAAATGACATTTCTAAAGGAAGGAAAAAAAGTCATTTAAAACTGCTTGCTTGGGTCCCCGCACCCAAATAAAAACTGCTTGGGTCCCCGCACCCAAATAAAAAAAAAAAAGGCGTGGGGCCCCCAGGCCCTATATACTCTGAACAGCAGTATGCAGGCGGTGCAAACAAGACAGGGACTGTAGGTTTGTTGTTAGGTAGAATCTTTTTGTAATTTTGAACTGGTACATTTTTAAAGTGTAGCTCCAGCCAAAAAATCTATTTTTAAGCTTTTTGGAAAACATAGGGAAGGGTTATCACCCCTGTAACATTTGTTTTGCTGTCTGTGCACCTGTTCAGAACATTTCACCTCACTTTCCATCCCAATGACAAATGTTTTTTGAAAATTTGTTTTTTTTATTGAAACAAGGATTGGTGATAAAGCATCAGTGGAGAGAAGACATATTTTTCCCATATTAACTCTTACAGGAGAGAATTTCCCTTCCTAGGGGTAGATTTCCTCTCACTTCCTGTTGTCTCCTTCCGTTTGCAAGTAGGAGTCATTTGTAAGTTGGATGTTTGAAAGTAGGGGCCTGCCGTATATACTCTGCAGAAATTTGGCCCTTAGGTGTTGGTGGTGCCACAACACTGTAAGCCCTCAGTGTTACTCTTGGTGGGCGCTGGAACGCCCTGCTGTGAACTATTATATCAAGAATTGTAATTACATGCCATTGTTGAACAGTGGTAGAAAAAATTGGGCCTTTGGTGGTGGTGCTGGTGCCACAACACTGTAAGTCCTCACAGTTACTCTTGGTGGGCGCAGGAATGGGCCCAGCTGTGAAATATTAGATCAAGAATTGTAATTACATGCCCCTGTTCAACAGGGGCAGAAAAATTGGGCCTTTGGCGGTGGTGGTGGTGTTGCCACAACACTGTAAGCCCTCACAGTTACTCTTGGTGGGCACAGGAATGGGCCCTGCTGTGAATTATTAGATCAAGAATTGTAATTACATGCCCCTGTTAAACAGGGGCAGAAAAATTGGGATTTAGGCACTGGTGCCACAACACTGCAACCCCTCACAGATACTCTAGTTGGAGCACAAGAATGAGCCCTGCTGCAAAGTATTGCATCAAAATTTTTAATTACACGCCCCTCTTAAACAGGGGCTGAAAAATTGAGCCTTAGGCACTGGTGCTGGTGCCACAACACAGCAACCCTCACAGATACTGTAGTTGGAGCGCAGCAATGAGCCCTGCTGCAAAGTATTGCATCAAAAATTCTAATTACATGCCCCTGTTAAACAGGAGCAGAAAAATTGGACCTTAGGCACTGGTGCTGGTGCCACAACACTGCAACCCCTGACAGATACTCTAGTTGGAGCGCAGGAATGAGCCCTGCTGCAAATTATTGCATTAAAAATTGTAATTACACGCCCCTGTTAAACAGGGGCTAAAAAACTGGGCCTTAGCCACTGGTGGCGGTACCCAGAAACAAAAATGTTCTTACATGCTATCAAAATGATCATTGAGGAGGAAGAGGATAGTCACTCTGCATCAGCATAGGCAGTCTTGAAGGGATCTGACATTTCAAAGAAAATTATTCTGTTACATCAGCATCAGGTGTTTGGTATCTGGTGGTGATCCAAGACTGATTCATTTTATGAAGGTCAGTCGAACGACCGAGTCGGTGGACAGGCGCACACTGTGATCAGTTACAAAGCCTCCAGCAGCACTGAATGTGCATTCCGAAAGAACGCTGGATGCAGGACAGGCCAGTAGCTCAATTGCATACTGTGAAAGCTCTGTCCAGTGATCCATCCTCAAGACCCAGTAACCCAAAGGATTTTCGGTGGGAAAGGTGTCCAAGTCTGATCTTGCCCCTAGGTATTCCTGCACCATGTAAACCAGACGCTGGAGATGGTTGCTGGAACCGATCATACCTTGGGGCTGCGGACTAAAAAAAATTCTGAACGCATCTGTCAGACGGCCACCTTCTCCACAGCTCCTTCTTTGACTGACCGAAGCCTCAGCAACACGTTGTCCAGGCCCAGGAATTTGTAACCTCCCAGTCTCTGGGAACGCGTTGCACAGACCTTTTTGTAAGGCCTCCCGAAGACGTTTCATCCTCTGCTCCCTCTGCGACGCCACGATAAGGTCCGAACCTTACCCTTGTAACGTGGATCAAGGAGGGTTGCCAGCCAGTAATGATCCCTCTCCATGATAGCACAAATACGAGGATCCTTCTGCAGGCTTTGCAGGATCAGGGAGGCCATGCAGCGTAGGTTTGCTGAGGCATTCGGTGCAGAGTCCTCTGGGTCACTGAGGATGACATGATCCGCAGCCACCTCCTCCCAGCCACGTACAAGTCCATGTGTTTCTTGGGACTGTAATTGATCCCTTGAAGACTGCTGCTGATGCTGAGTGCTAGGCTCCACCTCCATGCTGACTAAAGGGGGCCTTGAGAGGTAAGGAAGTCCTTCTCTTCCTCCCTCTGTTTTGCCTCAAGTGCCCTGTCCATTATTCCATGCAGCGTGTGCTCCAACAGTAGGACAAGAGGGACAGTGTCACTGATGCATGCACTGTCACTGCTCACCATCCTCGTGGCCTCCTCAAATGGTGACAGGACAGTGTATGCATCCCTGATCATGGCCCACTGACGTGGGGAAAAAAACAAGCTCCCCTGACCCTGTCCTGCTGCCATATTGTAACAGATACTCATTGATGGCCCTTTGCTGCGTGTGCAGCCGCTGTAGCGTGGCCATCGTAGAGTTCCACCTGGTGGGCATGTCACAGATTTGGCGGTTCTTGGGCAGGTTGTATTCCTTTTGGAGGTCAGTCAGCCGAGCACTGGCATTTTATGGCTGGCGGAAATGCACACAGAGTTTCCTGGCCTGCTTCAGGACCTCCTGTAAGCCCGGGTACCTGCCCAAGAACCACTGCACCACCAAGTTAAGAATGTGAGCAAAACAGGGCACATGGGTCAGTTGTCCCTGTCGGAGGGCGGAGAGGAGGTTGGTGCCATTGTCACAAACCACCTTTCCTGGCTTAAGCTGGCATGTCATCAACTACCTCTGAGCCTGCCCCTGCAGAGCTGACAGAATCTCTGCCCCAGTGTGGCTCCTGTCCCCAAAGCACACCAGCTCAAGCACCGCATGGCATCTTTTTGCCTGCGTACTTACGTAGCCCCTTGAACGCCTACGAAGCACCGCTGGTTCCGAGGTCAAAGCACAGAAAGAGGCCATGGAGGAAGAAGAAGAGGAGGGGGTGGAGGAGAGAGGTGTGTCAGAATCACCAGTAGTAGCATTTTGGAGGCGTGGTGGCGGAACAACCTCCAACACTACTGCACCTTGTCCTGCATCCTTCCCACCTTTCAGCATAGTCGCCCAATGCGCCGTGAAAGATAGATAATGTCCCTGTCCATGCCTGCTGGACCATGAGTCAGCGGTAATATGCACCCTTCCACTGACTGCCCTGTCCAGCGAGGCCAAGACATTGCCTTCCACATGCCGGTAGAGAGACGGAATCGCCTTCCATGAGAAAAAGTGGCGTTTGGGAGCCTGCCATTGAGGAACCGCACATTCCACAAACTCACGGAAAGGGGCAGAGTCTACCAACTGAAAAGGCAGCAGTTGAAGTGATAGCAATTTAGCCAAGCTAGCATTTAACCGCTGGGCATGTGGATGACTGGGAGCGAACTTCTTTCGGCGGTGCAGCAGCTGGGGCAAGGAAATTTGCATGGTACAATCTGACATTGGTGTACCGATAGCAGATTGCCCGCAAGTACTTGGCTGTGACACACCTAATTCTACACCTTCATTCCTCTCAGTGCAGGTTTCAAGGAGGACTGAAGGTATAGTGGGGTTGGAGATCCCAGCTGATGATGAGCAAGAAGAGGTCCGCTTTGTTCTTTGGTGTGGGTCTTTTTTGTATGCTTGCCAATGGACTGCATTGCAGGTCGACATATGTCTGGTCAAGCACGTGGTGCCCAAGCAGCTCATGTTTTGGCCACACGAGATACGCTTCAGACATATGTTGCAAATAGCAACGGTGTGATCTGCTGCACATGTCTCAAAAAAGGCCCACACCAAAGAACTTTTGAAATAACGCGCAGAGACAGCAGCGCCCTGAACATGCGGAACACTGCAGTGTGATGCAGTCGGTTGGCTGCCCTTAAACTGGCCCCTGGAGGGCATCCTGCCTCATTGGAGATGTGCGTCCTCCTCCTCTCTCCTATCAGGCACCCACGTGGAGTCAGTGACCTCATCATCCCCTCCCTCCTCATCACTGGAGCAAATCTGGAAGTATGCTGCATCTGGGGGAACATGACTGCCAGAATCCTGTCCTTGTTGGGCACCCCCTCTCTCTGGGCTCATGTTACTGCCTTCCTCTAGCTGGGTACCATCATCGGAGCCTTCAAAACGCTGGGCATCCTCCTGGAGCATGTACCCAACACTGTGGTCAAACAGTTCTGGGGACTTCCTCAGGAGGACATGGTGGGGCTAGGGAAGGAGTGACTAATGCCATTGAGCCAAGGGAAGAGGCCGCTTTGGCAGCTGCTTTGCCAAACAAAGTACCCTGAGCCTGGGGGAGAGAGGATGAGGAGGATGAGGACAGCTTGGTCATCCACTCTACCAAGTCTTCGGCATGTTGCGGCTCAACATGGCCAGCTGCCGAAAAGAAGGACAAGCGTGTCCATTGGCCACGTGCTGATGACGATGCACTGTGTCCACGACCAGCACTGTTGCCTCTAGACACAGAGCCTGCTTGCCTTCTTTTATTGGCTCGTGACTGTCTGCCTCTCCTTGTTTGCCTTCCAGACATACTAATGGCCTGCTGTGAGATGTAGCTGCACAAAGGTGGGATGTATATATATATATAGAGTATGCGAAAAGCAGCAATTGTCTTCAGTTAGTTTTAGGTGCACACTGTGCAGAGGACACAGTACACTAACTGAAAATACTTGCAGCTCCCTGTCTGTGGTATTAGTTTGAGAACACCACCAATTGTATTCAGGTACCTTTAGGTGCACGCTGTGCAAAGGACAGAAGTACACTAAATGAAATTAATGCAGCTCCCTGCCTGTGGTTTTAGTATGAGAACACCACTAATTGTATTGAGGTACCTTTAGGTGCACACTGTGCAAAGGACAGAAGTACACTAAATGAAATTAATACAGCTCCCTGCCTGTGGTTTTAGTATGAGAACACCACTAATTGTATTAAGGTACCTTTAGGCGCACACTGTGCAAAGCACAGCAGTATACTAAATGAAATTAATGCAGCTCCCTGCCTGTGGTTTTAGTATGAGAACACCACTAATTGTATTGAGGTACCTTTAGGTGCACACTGTGCAAAGGACACAGTACACTAAGTGAAAATACTGCAGCTAGCACAATCACCTGCCTGCCTATCAGTATAGAGAATAACAGGAACGGATCTAGCTAAACTGAATACAGTGTGTAAATATATATACAACACCTAGGATGCATATATATCCTCTACACACTGTAACTGCAGCTAACTGACTCGCCTGCCTGCTCTATCTAACTCAAAATAAATGACACTGTCTCTCTCTCTCTTTAACCTCTCTCTTTAACCAACGCAACACACTACACAAGGCCGCCACGGAGGCGGCCTTATATAGTGTGGGGCGTGTACTAAACCCCCTGAGACATAATTGGCCAAAGCCAGCCTGGCTTTGGCCAATTATGGCTCTCCGTTTTTTGCACGCTGTGATTGGCCAAAGCATGCGGGTCATAGTGCATGCTTGGTCAATCATCAGCCAGCAATGCACTGTGATGCCGCAGTGAATTATGGGCCATGACGTGCCACTCGAATTTGGCGCGAACGGCCCATAATGTTCGAAATTCGGCGAACAGCCGAACAGGCGATGTTCGAGTCGAACATGGGTTCGACTTGAACTCGAAGCTCATCCCTACTGCTCAACTGTTTAACAGTGGTCAGCAATTCCTTATTCTTGCTCAGCACAACTTGAAAGCAGGTCCTCTGTCCTCTACCTAATTGCTGAACAATTTTGCAATGATTTTCTCTGAGCCAGAAGTTCTTGAAAATGACTTTTTCAAACCCTACCATGTCTGAGTGTATGCTTCTGCGGGTGTACTTTCTACCACCCTCTTCATTTAGCTCTATTGGCCATTGGAGCCAAAGCCTCGGATGTGAACCATTTGGACACAATAGCATAAAGACAAGCTAAAGATGCCTGTCAGTCAATATTATAATATATCTTTTAGTGTGCCTTTAGTGCTATTTTTCCATATCTTAAATGCTAAAGCAGGTTGATGATTTAGGGCCCATCCAACTTTATTAATGACACTGGGTAAGCTTTATCAAAGAGATTCTCTTGGGTCTAACTGCACTCCCAATAAGAATCAATTGACGGGCTAATAATAAAAGATAATACAGTAAGAAATATTTTGAAATCTTGACTCTTTATTGTATAGAATAGAGAAATGCTATTATGACAAATAAACAACATTTGCCAGCTGATAAGTGCACAGGCTACCTAAATAGATATAAATGGAATACTGAATAGTGAATACATTGTTTGGGTAGTACCTGACACTTTACCCCTGTAGTTAAATATTTCAGACAAGCTTGATCAAATTGAAAATAAATCTGATGCTTTGTGTCCAGCTTTAGACCAACTGCATACTGTGATTAAATGTTTCATTCGTTTATCATTGCAATATTGCATTTTTGAGTGTTTTATTTGAGGTGTGTTCAGACAAGTCAGTTGGCTTTTCCTTTATTGTTATTTCATTAGGGTGGATGAGCAAAAGTTTCTAATGAGCTGGACAGCAATAAATGTATTATTTTGAAGTTGTTTTACAGTTGTCTAAAGTTTTCCAAGAAGATTACCAAATGTTTAATGTTAAATCCTAATGTCAAGCATGTAAAGCAGTGGATAGATGAGCAGTCAGATACTTGTAAACATTAATATTACTAGTTAATGTTTTGTGGCACTCCCAGTCTTCCATATATAAGGGAGCAGAATAAATGGAAAACATATTGTGAAGGACATCCATTTAGAAACAAACACTTTTAGGTCTTCTGTACCACTCACATCCGTCATCATGAGTTACGGTGGCCACTCCTCTGCTGGATCACACCATGGAAGCTGCCATGTTGGTAGTCATCTGTCTAAGATCCCAAGCCACACATATGCTGTTCCTCATGGAGGATCTTCAATTAGCCATCATGGAGGACCCCACTCTTCTCACCACAATGGGGGATTTCATGCTTCTCATCATGGAGTATCCCACTCTTCTCATCACCACGGAGGTTCTCATGCTTCTCATCATGGAGGATGTCATAATTTACATCATGGAGGTTCCCATACTTCCCACTACGGAGGCTCCCACAAATTCCATTCTACAGGTTCTCATAGTTCTCATCATAGAGGATCCCATGCCACCCACCATGGAAGTTCCTATAAAGTCAATCATAGTAATCACTATAGAGCCCCCAGTGTACATGGAGGATCAGGAGGCAAAGGAATCTCCATATCCAAGCACGTTAATGGAGGTGCTCACAGCAGCAGCCATAAAAGTCATCATGGTTTGTTCAATGTCAATGGGAAGGAAACCATGCATCATTTAAATGATCGCTTGGCTTCCTACTTGGACAAAGTCCGCTCCCTAGAGCAACAGAACGCCCAGCTTGAAAGGAATATCCGGGAGTGGTATGAGAGGAATCAGCCGAGCACTTTACCTGACTACAGCGGCTTCTTCAGAATCATTCAAGAGCTTCAAGGCCAGGTAAATAAATTACCTTGTCTACATACGTGCTATAATAATTAGGAAATTATTTAGACACTAAATCTACACAAATATTGCAGTGATTAAATATTTATATTTTTTCAACTCACCCTGACACCTAGATATTTAACTATTTCAGAATTTACCCCCTTCCTGACCAGAAAACTTTTTGCGATATGACTCTGCGTCTTTTTAACTGACAATTGCGCGGTCATGCGACGTTGCATCCAAACATAATTTACGTCCCTTATTTCCCACAAATAGAGCTTTCTTTTGGAGGCATTTGATCACCTCTGAGGTTTTTATTTTTTGCTCTATAAACAAAAAAATAGCGACAATTTTGAAAAAAATATCTATATTTTTTACTTTTTGCGATGATAAATAACCCCCAAAAATATTTAAAAAAACAAATTTCTTTCTCAGTTCAGGCAAATATGTATTCTACATATTATTGGTAAAAAAATTAATTGGTTTGCGCAAAAGTTATAGCGTCTACAAAATAGGGGATAGATTTATGGCATTTTTTAGAATTTTTTTTGTAATAATGGCGGCGATTTTTATCATTACTCCGACATTGCGGCGGACACATCGGACACTTTTGACACTATTTTGGGACCATTGTCATTTATGCAGTGCTTAGTAGGAGCGTGCACCCACTAAGCTGCGATTTAAAGGGGTTGTATCTGTACGCCCATTTGTGCAGCCGTGTCATTGTGCCGACGTACATCGTCGTGCGCTAGTCGGCAAGTGGTTAAAATATTAAAACAGATTAGACACATTAGGCATCTAAAAGGATACCAGGTGACATATTTTATACAGTACCCAAAATGGGTCTTCGTTCATGCTTTTGGGCACTCTGATGAAGATATGTACTGCATAAAAATCATGATTTTAGGACTATATGCGTCAAAGGTATTGAATAAACTAGAACAATGCATTTCTAAGATAAACAAGTATTTTCTGTACTTGCTGAAACAGTTTTCAGACTAAAAAATTAAAACTAGCCACACATCTAAGGGTTGGTAATCAGTAATATATTACATTTTGTTTTTAGGTTCAGATACGATTGATATAAAAATTATTTTCTGCTCTAAACAAAAAAAGAACGACAATTTTGAAAAAAAAGCAATAATTTTTGCTATAATAAATATCCCCAAAAGTATATAAAAAATAATTCCTCAGTTTAGGCAGATATGTCTTCTTCTACATATTTTTGATAAAAAAAAATCACAATAAGCGTTTATTGATTGGTTTGCGCAAAAGTTATAGCGTCTACAAAATAGGGGTAGTTTTATGGCATTTTTATTAATATTTTTTTTTACTAGTAATGGCGGCGATCAGCGATTTTTATCATGACTGCGACATTATGACGGACACATCAGACACTTTTGGTGCTATTTTGGGACCATTCACATTTATACAGCGATCAGTGCTATAAAAATGCACTGATTACTGTGTAAATGTGACTGGCAGTGAAGGGGTTAACCACTACGGGGCTAGGAAGGGGTTAAGTGTGTCCTAGGGATTGATTCTAACTGTTATGCCGTGTACACACGATCGGTTTTACCGATGAAAACAGTCCGATTGACTTTTTTCATCGGACAAACCGATCGTGTATGGGCCCCATTGGTCTTTTTTCCATCGGTGATTAAATATAGAACATGTTTTAAATTTATCCGATGGAAAAAAAACGATAGCAAATTCCGATCATCTGTGTGGAACTCCATCGGAGAAAAACCCCACGCATGCTCAGAATCAAGTCGATGCGTGCTCAGAAGCATTGAACTTAATTTTTCTCAGCTCAACGGAGTGTTTAAGTCATGGCGTTTGGGACGGTTGGATTTTTTATTGATGGTGTGTAGGCAAGACTGATGAAAAAATCTATCGGATTTTATTCCATCGGAAATCCAATCGTGTGTACAGGGCTTTAGGGGGCGTGGCTACGAGTGACACGTTACTGATCACTGCTCCCGATGAGAGGGAGCACATGATCAGTGACCTGTCACTAGGAAGAACAGGGAGATGTTGTGTTTACACTGACATCTCCCCGTTCTTCAGCTCTGTGACACGATCGCAGGACACCGGCGGACATCGAGTCCATGGGTCCCGCGGGCATGATCACGGAGCTTGCGGCAGGGAGCACCATCCACACGGCTGCAAATTTAAAGAGATGTACCTGTACACCCATTTGTCTGTCCATGCCATTCTGTTGACGTATAAGTTTGTGCGGCGGTCGGCAAGCGGTTAATATAGCAGCCATTTTAGACTGAGAATAAACTATAAAAAATTTGACAATAGTTTTCCTCAACAGGATTATTAGACTGTGCACCGTAAAACATTAAAGTGATACTAAACATTATCCCTTCTCTTTATGTATATGGATGATGGCACTGTGCAATATGCAGCAGGCAGTAGGTTCACTCAAGGGAATTTTCTAATCAATGTCAATGATTCGGCGGGGCACAGCCCATCTTTCTTAAGACTAGGCAACAGCTGATCTACACAATCTCAGACTGTAGCAGGGACACAGACAAGAAGGGAGAACAGCAGGATCAACCAGTTTTTATTTTTACAGTATACAGAAATCAAATCCCATAGTGACCGAACATGACATGAACAGCATGTAATACAGCATGTACTGATAGTTTTTATTGTTGTGGGTTTGATGACACTTTAATTAGAGGGTTAGTCCAGATAGTGCTGGTTATATTAGTGTTTGGTAAGTACTGGAGAGTTAAACCATCTGGTAATTTGTAATATCTCTCAGAGGCCATATTGGTGAAATACCTTCACTTGAGTTCCTGAGTCTGCACACTTCCAGTGGCCACTGTGACAGTTCTCTGCTTTCCCTGCTGGAACACACAAATGTGGGCTAGCAACTTCTAAAAAGCCTACGTGTGAGAACTGAAATCCCAGGTTATACCGGTACATAGAAAACAATTGTGCCCCATTCACACCACAACATGCGCCATTTTTCTGCAGCACACTGGATGGCACTGGAGAACACTGCATGGAGTGTACACTTTGTACACCTTCAATAAAGTTAAAAAAAAGGTAAACAATGCCTTGCGTTGTAAAACTCATGGCTCCGCTCATCACCATTGCCACACCACAGATATCAGCTGAATGCTAAAAGGGAATATTTTAGCATGTGGCAAGTGTGAATGTACCCTTCATATTACAGTGCAAGCCATAATAGATATGCAGTAAGCTACCTTAATTGATACAGAGCAAAGCTTAGTTTAATACACTCTATTTATCCTTTGTAATAAATAAAACCTATATTTTCCAGATTTCCTCAACTTCTGTGGAAAATGCCAGGATTATATTACAAATAGACAATGCTCGTCTAGCAGCAGATGACTTCAGAAACAAGTAGGCCATTCTATATTTCATGTCTTTCATCATTATTTTCAATATCAGCATTAATTGCTTTGTCTTCCTTTTGTCACCAGGTATGAAATGGAACGCCAACTGGTAAGCAGTATTGAGGCTGATGTGAATGGACTTCGTATACTCCTGGAAGAGCTGAACAGGGAAATATGTCAGCTACAGGCACAAGTAGAAAACCTTCAGGAAGAACTGCAGCTAATGAAGAGGAACCATGGGGAGGTGGGATACCTGTTACCCGTTTTTCCAGCTAAATCAGACATTTGTTTTAGGAAAAAATATTTATAACGTGTTGTTACAGAGCAGGTGTAAATATTGTTGAAATCACTTTTGCTTTAGAGCAGGGGCGTACCTAGAGCATTTGGCACCCGGGGCAGATCCTATATCTGGCACCCCCCCACCTTCAAATGTAAAAACACCCCACTGTGCCCCCTGCATACCTCTGCATCCTTCAATATCTTTTTGTCATTTCTGTGTACTACCTCTCCACAACTGCACCTCTGGACCCCTTTACATTACACAGCCCTTGTACCTCTGGACCCCTTTACATTACCCTGCACCCTGCACCTCTGGACCCCTTTACATTACACAGCCCTTGCACCTCTGGACCCCTTTACATTACACGGCACCTTGCACCTAAGGACCTCTTTACATTACACAGCACCCTGCACCTCTGAACCCCTTTACATTACACAGAATCCTGAACCTCTTGACCCCTTTACATTACACAGCCCCCCACTGCTCTGGATCCCTTTACATTACACAGTACCCTGCACGTCTAGATGCCTATATGTTACACAGACACCCCCTCAACAGTTCTGGACCCCCTGCATGTTACACAGACCCCCTACAGTGCAGACCCCCTACCTACAGTGCAGACCCCCTACCTACAATGCAATCCTCTTCTCTCACGGCTCTGATCAGTTTCGGGCAGCGGCTGTCAGCCGAGCAGAGTAAAGCCGCCTCCCCCTCTTCCTACATGCACAGCACTGTATAGACATAAAGGAGGAGGGGGATGCGGCTTCACTCTGCTCGGCTGACAGCCGCTGCCCGAGACTGATCAGAGCTGTGAGAGAAGGGGATCGTTGCGCCGGTCCCAGATCTGCCGACTGGCTTGCACCCCCCCTCCTTGCAAAGCCACTACCTGCTCGGGCACTCCATATCTGTTCTGTCACCACGCAATGCTGCTGTTAAACCCGCAGCGCTGTCTACTTTCAGTCGCGGAGTGCGGGGCGGTGCCTGCCTGAAACATCCAAGTGTGTGGCACCTGGTGCAGCACTCCCCCCTGCCACCCCCTTAGTACACCACTTCTTTAGAGGTATGCTGCCATCCTGGGCCATCTGTGGAAAATTGGCATCTTTAACACCTTTTTAAAAATGCTATCTTTTTTTATTTGTCAATGAACTTAAAGTGTTACTAAACCCAGGACCCTGCATTCACTATATCTGGTCTCCCACAGTAAACAGAACATGGAAATGCAATTTTTTTAGTAAATACTGTATAAACTGCTAAATACCTTTTCTCATCAGAAGTCAGAGCAGTCTTGTGACTTCTATCAGTGTCCAGCTGAGCACTGGTTAAAGTGGATGTAAACCCACTACCATCATTTACAAATCATTTACATAGTTAATATCTATAGTGATATACATGCCTCCTGCATGTATCATTTTTTTTTTATTACTCACCCCCTCAGCTGTAAGGAGCCCCGCAATATTACCGAATTGGTGGACGTTTCTGATTCCCGACGCTCGGTGGGCGGAGTCGTGACGTCAGAGGACTCCTCCGCCCACCGATACACTCCCATGGCCAGCCGGCGTTGCAAGCACGAGCCTCGTGCCAGGGGAGACTGAAGTGCATGTGCAAGAGTGACAGGGCACGTTCTGTGAAGAAGCAGAGCGCGCTCATGTTACTCCTGCGCATGTGCAGAAGAAACAGAAGGATTATTATTGAGGCAGAGAGGCAGAGCGCCATTGTGAATTATTGAAGAAAGAAGATAGAAAATGGTGAGGCACTATTTCACGCTCCTCCGAAAACGAAGAATCATTTTTTTTTAATCCTCATTGTCCACAATCGCTGGAGGGGAGTGAAGAATAGGGGATGGGGTGAGGAGAGGAGGGGAGGGGGGTGTGCCTGTCACAGGCTCGTGCATGAGATATGTAAATCCCCTGTCACTCACAACAAGGGGGAAGAACAACAAAGTTTTCTCTGCTTGTCAGTTTTATCTCACTGAAAAAAGATAAGAGGATTGCTCAGAGCTGAATTAACTCTGTGTGGCAAGACTGGGCACTGGTGATAGAAAATCTTATGCTCTACATTGTGACAGCAAAAAATAAATACAACTATTTCAGGTTTACATCCACTTTAAAGCTTGTAGCAGGAACTTTCTGACTGTCCTATAAAACTGCAAGACTCCTGAAACTCTGTCTGTTCAGTGCTGATTGGCCATGTGCTGATCACATGCACTCTACCAAGAAAAAAAAACTCTCTACAAATACACACCAAAGTGAGAATGTGCAGCCTGACACCATAGGCTCTGTGTTATCAGTAAATTATCAGGGGACAGTGAAAGAAGAGGAGGATCAGAGAAGCCAGGATTAAAAAGCATTTTTACACAATGCAGAAGATTAAAACTTTAGGTTCCACAGAGTATAGTAGTAGTGAGTATAACAATAATAATTGACTGCATGTACAGACCAATTTTACTGTTGTGGGTTTAGTAACACTTTAAATGGTCTCTGAAATGTCTTAAACTATTCTCAAATGCTTCTAAAAGCCCACTACATTTGCACATTGACATAAGCCAGAGAGTCAAGTCAACACGGATGCTATATATGGAGATCTGCAGAAATGCACCCATCACACAACTAGTTTCTAAAATTTTTACTTACAGGAAGTTAACGCTTTGCAAGCTCAGTTGGGTGCCAGGGTCAATGTGGAAATGGATGCTGCTCCATCGGCTGATCTGAATAGAACCTTGTTTGAGATCAGAGAGCAGTATGAGAATCTGATGGAGCGGAATCTGAGAGAGGTGGAAACAATTTTCCGACAACGGGTAAGTCTTTTTGTAGACTAAAAAGATTGTTGAACCTGTTAGAAAAATAGTGGGATAGATATCTATTACATTTTGATCATTAGGCCCTATTACTTCATGGTTATATTCCAATAAACAATACAAATTGATGAGAACATGTTAAGCTTTAATGCTCAATTGTACTGTACCATCCTAATTTTCCCATTACACTGAATATCAGGACCACTGCTCTCATACAGAGGTCCGCCACACCCCTTGCACAGTCACAACTACCCTGGCCAAGCGGCCACGCTCATGCTTCCCGATCAGGCATTTGAGTGTTTATTGAGGCACTGGTGCAACTAGGCTTTAAGGCTGTTGCCTAAGTACGCAAAGGAAATAGATACAGTGACTTCACTTAAAATATATAAAAACTAATATAAAAGTGCAAATCAACTTACGCCTAGCTACTGTAATATAAAAATGAGTGACATGTTTATTCACAGAAGAACAGAAATAAACCTACTTTGACTTTATATATAAAACTATATGAAAATCAGCCTCCATATATTAGGGGATGCATGACAAACTTTCTATTTATATAGACTGAGGAACTGAATCGTGAGGTTGCTTCTGGTTCTGAACAACTCCAGTCTGTACAAACTGAAGTCATTGACTTGAGACGTACCATCCAAACCTTGGAAATCGAACTGCAAAGCCAGCTCAGCTTGGTAAGTGTTATTGCCAGCCAATTAATAAAGATTGGGTCAATGGCCAGTTGCTGGTTGTTTAAGTTATTCTGCAAAGACTAACAGTATGTACTGTAATTACCTGTTTTGTTGTTTTTTTTTGTATACAATCTTTCTAAATTTTTCCCCAGAAATCAGCTCTAGAAAACACCTTGGCAGAGACAGAAGCCACATTCGGGGCTCAACTTGCCCAATTACAATGTTTGATCAACAATGTAGAGTCCCAGCTGACCCAAATCCGATCTGATCTTGAACGTCAGAATCAGGAATACACGATCCTGATGGACCAAAAGACTCACCTGGAGATGGAGATCGCCACCTATAAGCGCCTATTGGAGGGTCATGATATTCAGTATGTATTTTACACAGGACAAGTAACTGAACTAATATTCCTTAAAACATGCAGTCCTCAATTTATAGCAACACCTATGCACACCAAATCTTTTAAGAGAAAATAAATAATTGTTATATTTAAAATAATTATATATAATTTATTGGCGATAATATTTAATTAGCTACTAAATAGAACAATACAATTTGGAGAACAGCTTAATTCTAAAACCAGACAGTTCATAAAATGTTTCCATTTTGTTTATCAATATATTATTTAAACCAAGCCATACAGAATAGTCAGAATACCATATATTTATTCATTATTCTTTACTGTTTGTTTTAAATTTCAGAACTTCAAGTCAAAGTTTTCTAGGAGACAGCCATGGTATGTAAACATATATTGTCTTAAAGTGATTGTAAACCTAATTTTTTTCAAATAACAAATATGTCATACTTACCTGCTATATGCACTGGTTTTGCACAAAGCAGGCCCGATCCACCTATTCTGCCTGCTCTCCTGCATCCCACCCCCCACGCAGAGTGCCCACCAAAGCAGCTTGCTATAGGGGCACTCATGGCGGCTTGCTCCCAAGCCGAGTCTGTGTGTCCATAGACACACGCACAGTGTGGCTTGGCCCCACCCCCAATCCCTCCTCACTGACTGTGATTTACAGCAGCAGGAGCCAGTGGCTCCTGCTGCTGTCTCTGAATCTATGAGGAGGGAGAGAGCAGAGAGATCCACTGCTCTCCTGCACAGGGTTACAGCAAAGGTTGGGCTCAAGTAAGTATAAGGGAGGGCTTGGGGCTGTACAAAGAAGTTTTTTTTTTTACCTTAATGCAGAGATTGCCTTAAGGTGAAAAAACTCTTCGGGCTTTAGAACCTCTTTAAAAATCAGGGCACGGGCTGGTAGAATGTAAAACATGGTAAACATTTTAACTAGTACCTGGACATTATTGGCATTTAGACACCATCCCATAGGGTTTGGACCTCATTGCAGATCCTTTAAAAGTCCACTCCATCCCATGACCCAAAGGCTAGGCACCAGGATGGGGTAGCCCACCCTATTCCATCCTCCCTCCCTCTGTATCTCACCCCACCCAACCCCCATTGACTTCCTATGCCCCCCTTTGATCCTCCTATCACCCCTACCTCCCTTATCTGCTTTTGTCCCTTAACAACCCCATTAACAATTTCTGACACAGACCTTCTTGAGAGATTGTAAAAGATGACTTATTTATCAATACTACCTCGTTTGCTGTACATTTGCTGTATTTGGTCTATGGTATCTTGCCCTAGTTGGCATTACTATCCATTATTACTTCTGGAAATCCAACAAAACAAAAAAAAGTTCTTGCCCTACTCCTCATGTAAAAATGTATATGCCTCGGTCTGCCACCATTTTCTATTCCATATTTTCCCTACCTTTAAGACCCCTGTTTTGATGGTCCCCCATAGGATTTTGTGTTTTACAGTTATTACTAAATCTCTTAGACTATTGGTCTATAATGACTTTTGTCAGATTACACAAAAACTATTACAATCACTTTTGTCTCCTGCAACTGTATCATTATTTTGGCCACTTGGCCTGCATTTTCTGTATAACTGTCGATCCTTGTTTTGTATTGTATTTCGAAAACTTTTCAATAAAGTTCCTGTTTATTAAAAGACCACTCCATCTACTGTATATGATCTATATCTTAATGGTATTCATTTACTGAAACCCAATACCAATCCCTTTAATCAGCAGTCATAGTCTATAAACATTTATTTTAGCCAAATACAGTATATTTCCAAAATGTTATCTGAAATTCACATTGCATAGATCACTATCTAGCCAGATATTTCTGGGCCCTTTTTGCTAATGAGTTCCATGGCAGCAGGGATGAGCCGAACACCCCCCTGTTCGGTTCGCACTAGAACCTGCGAACAGACAGAATATTCGTGTGAACTTTAGAACCCTATTAAATACAATGGACTCGAACGTTTGAAATCTAAAGTGCTAATTATAAAGGCTAATATGCAAGTTATTGTCCTAAAAAGGGATTGGGGACCCGGGTCCTGCCCCAGGGGACATGTATCAATGCAAAAAAAGGTTTAAAAAATAGACGTTTTACGGGAGCGGTGATTTTAATAATGCTTAAAATGAAAAAATAAAAGTGAAATTTTCCTTTAAATTTCGTACCTGGGGGGTGTGTATGATATGCATGTAAAGTGACGCATCTTTCCCGTGCTTAGAACTGTCCCTGCACAAAGTGTCATTTTTGAAGGAAAAAAGTCATTTAAAACTCACTCGCGGCTATTAAGGAATTGTCGGCTTTTATCAATATATAAAAAAGTAATTGATAAAAAAAAAAAAAAATAGCGTGGGGGTTCCCCCAAATTCAATTACCAGGCCCTTCAGGTCTGGAATGGATATTAAGGGGAACCCCGCCACAAATTTAAAAAAAATGGCGTGCGGTTCCCCCTAAATATCCATACCAGGCCCTTTAGATCTGGCATGGATTTTAAGGGGAACTCCACCCCAAATTTTTAAAAAAATGGCGTGGAGTCCCCCCAAAAATCCATACCAGACCCTTATCTGAGCACGCAACCTGGCCGGCCGCAGGGGAAGAGGGGGGGATGAGAGAGCGCCCCCCCTCCCTCCTGAACCGTACCAGGCCACATGCCCTCAACATGGGGAGGATGTCCCCATGTTGATGGGGACAAGGGCCTCATCCCCACAACCCTTGCCCGGTGGTTGTGCGGGTCTGCGGGCGGGGGGCTTATCGGAATCTGGAAGACCCCTTTAACAAAGGGGACCCCAGATCCCGGCCCCCCTATGTGAATTGGTAAGGGGTACATTGTACCCCTACCATTTCATGAAGAAAGTGTAAAAAAATGTAAATAAAAACACACAAACACCTTGAAAAAGTCCTTTATTAAAAAAATAAAAAATAAAAAAACATTCCAGCGATGAAATCCAGTGTCCCGCGGCTAACCCGATGTCCAAAGCCTTTCCGTCATTGGTTGTGCCTGAGCAGACCTGATGGGGAACTTCCTCCGCAGTGTTTTAAATGTATAGACCCGCCCCTTCTAAAGTTCCCCATCAGCGGACCAGATGCGGAACGCGAGAAGGGACGGGTCTATTTATGTATTACACAGTGAACGAAGTTCCCCATCAGGTCCACCCCCTTGGTATGTCCGACCTCGCCTACATCATTGGCCTGAGCGGGGAACTTCCTTCACTGTGTAATTTAAATTTACACAGTGAAGGAAGTTTCCCGCTCAGGCCAATGACGTAGGCGGGGTCTGACATACCGAGGGGGCGGACCTGATGGGGAACTTCGTTCGCTGTGTAATACATGTATAGACCCGCCCCTTCTCAAGTTCCCCATCAGGTCTGCTCAGCCAATGACTTGCATATAAGCCTTTATAATTAGCACTTTAGATTTCTCCCATAGACTTTTCGAATTTGCCGCGAACACCCCAAATTGT
The DNA here is from genome assembly GCA_029206835.1 of Rana muscosa. Taxonomy (NCBI): domain Eukaryota; kingdom Metazoa; phylum Chordata; class Amphibia; order Anura; family Ranidae; genus Rana; species Rana muscosa. Next base: position 246,376,299 of record CM055128.1, on the reverse strand, counting down.
TCGTTGTTCGGCGAACGGGCGAACAGGCAATGTTCGAGTCGAACATGAGTTCGACTCGAACTCGAAGCTCATCTCTACATGGCAGTCACATTGTCTGCTGTGATTTTTGATATGCCCGGCTTGTATATGGGACAAACAGCATTCAAAGTGGCAATATTATGAATGATTAGACAGCAACCTGCTTCCCTTCCTACCATGTGCCAATGGTGGGATTTGGTCCAGAAATGACTCACAGTAGTTTTCAGCTGTGAAAATGTGGAATAGTCTCACACAGGAACTTATTTTTGCTGTAGACAGTTTCTAAAATAGTTGTGTGCGTTCATTATACTGCAAAACATAAAGGAATAACTACATTTTCAAATACATAGTTGAATGTTTGTCCAAGGCAACCTTTCTCTACTTTTTTACTAAATAAATACATTTCAGGTCTTGGGGTACCCCTGCTAAAATCAATATATCTACAACTCATGGTACACAAGCAGGTTTCTCAACTTGACTAATTATGTAACAATAACAATGATAATTGGAATATGGTGGATTGATATAAGAAACATCGATCATTTGCATCCCTTTATAATGTGACATACTGTAGATTTTTATTCATTTGAACTATCGTATCTTCTACTTTCAGGATCTCACCACACAGTGAAAGTTCACCATGTGACTGGCCCCACTCATTATCAACATCATCAAAGTCATCATCAACATCATAATCACCATAATGTTTGCTAATGTGTTTCTGACTCTTCTGGAGAACCCTGTGGATAATAGTATTATCCTACCTCTAGAAAGTCTTTTGGTATCTTCCTCTGTTTTCTTCTTATGTGGCCTTCGGTATCTGCTTCACCTAGGCAAAACTTGGCATGAGACATGAACTAGATCCACCAGGATATCCAGTAGACATAACTGAAATTATGCAAGGTTTAGGATTAGTTAGATACAGTATGTGTTCATCTTTAGAGGTTGGTGGTAAACTATTCAAGTTTACCTAAATTGTAAGTTAATTTCAAGATGGTAACCCACGTGTTACAAACGCTATGGAGTTCAGGCCTTTGAACGCTTTTAATGATCCAAAATGAAAGAAGATATTTCCATGTACCCAACATTGTTTAGGGATTACATTATGCTAGAGCATAAGATATGACTTTTCATTCACTTTTTTCTTGGAGTACTTTTAATACTTTTGAGGCCCAGACCCATTCATCACAATAATGCCTTTTAATACGCAGATGTTGTGCCCATATGTAGTGCAATGTACTGCAATGCCATTTATTGTGCAACGGCATTGAATTCCACCCAAATGCATGAACAGAATGCTACTATGCTATAGTATGATGCAGTACACCACGTGGTATGATATGGGTTACATTGTAGTGCTTTGGAGAAAACAATAGAGAGCAAGCATTTTTACCTGGGACTCATTTAGAACAGATAACCTGTAGTAAAGGAGTTCACCATGATGCCTTAAAAGTAAATTGTGGTGAATGTGTTACTGTAACACTTTCAAGCGTAAACAAACCCATATGGTACCTACAGTTGCAACGCAGTTTGCTTTACTCAGAAGAAGTGAGTTGTTCCATAATCAGTCGTCATTTTGAATTACAAGGATCATATAAAAAATGAGTTATAATATGAACCAGTCTGATCAGTATAGAATAGAATATGAATTTTTGCTGAATTCTCCGTCGCAATGTAGTTTTCAATTAAAAAGACCCAAAGACAGCATCTTGAAATGTGCCTATATTATGTGAATGCACATATAAAACACGTGCTTAATTCAAGTGGAACTCTAGTTTCTTTCTCGTACATCACGGGACACAGAGCGACATAGTCATTACTAATGGGTTATATAGTTACCGTCAGGTGCTGGCACTGGCAACTTCCAAAACCGGAAGTACCCTCCCCTATATAAGCCCCTCCCATCTGGGAGCACCTCAGTTTTTTGCCAGTGTCTAAGGAGCCTAATTTGTCTTTCTGTCTGTTACCTAACGGTATTCCCGCTAATATCTGTGCATGCCTGTAACTACTAAAAAAAATGTAATAATTTTTAATGGTGGTCAAGAAAAAAAAAAAAAAAAAGAATGTTTTTTTATATATGTTTAGTATATTAAACTGCGGTACCTGTGTTTGTCCACTAGAGGCCGCTGTGGAATGTTTTTCTTGTCATATGGACTAGTTTCTTCTCAGAGAGCAAAGTCCAGGCAGCTGGTGAGTTCTCCTACAGGAAACTGTTTCCTCTGCCATGTTGCAGTGTTCGTCTATCCCCCGGCCTGCGGCAAAGGGGGCCCTGGCTCCTGTCCCTGGTTTCCATGTTTGAAAATTAGCGCCGAGGCGCACGTGGCCGCGCGCGTGCGCGTGCATGCGCCTCTATATATAGAGGTGGCCGGAAAAAGGGGCGGGGCCTGGGGGATGACGCTCTGTGCGCGCCGCAGCGCTTCTGCGCATGTGCGGGCGTCCCAGCAGGTTTTTAAAAAGCCACATTATTGCAGTAAGCTGGCTATGAAGTACAGAGACAGAGCTGGCAACATTTAAAGGCATACAGCAAGCGGTTGATACAGGCATCCCCTAGAAAGGCACATTAGTAGACACCAACTGTGATATAGCAGCAATTGTGCTAGACTATTCTCAGTAAAAGTGGTGTATTACGGCTGGAATACCTCAGCTTTAGGCTTAGGAATATGCCGTCCAGTAGCTCCGGAACTGAATCTTCCAGGAAGCGAAGGGGGTCTCATCGGGCTCTGAGGATCTTGGGCATGCTCCTGCTGCACCAGTCTCCCCTGAAGTTCAGAGGTAAGTGACCGTAGAGACCCCGCAGGGGTACTTGGTACTGTGGCTGTCCTCAGTCACCTGCTCCTGTGTATGTAACAGAGGAGGTTTTTTCCTCAGCTCTGGGAGGATTAGAGAGAGATTGTCAAAATTTATCGCTGCCTCCCTGTCAGGGAAAGCACGCCCGATCTCCGTCTCCTCCTTCAGAGTGCCTGTTAGCAGAGCAACAGTCCCATACAGGGATCGACCTGCCTGAAGGGGATCAGGATAAGGTTGATTCTGTTATAGAGGAATCAACAGTGGGGGAACCTTTTCTCAGCATCTCAAGCTGAAAGATTATGGGTTCAGTCTCTGACTAACATGGTCCGATCAGCATTTAAAAATGCACCTTGCGGAACCATCAACCACTACTGTATCCTCGTTGGGGTCGCTAGAAGCCCCCAGACTGTTTGTTCTTTTCCACTTCACCCTTTACTGAAAGGGCTCATTTACCAGGATTGGGAACGTCCTGAGAAAATATTTATTCCCCCAAGAGATTTCCGGTGGTCTATCCCATGGAGGATAAGTTCATCAAAAAAAAAAAAAAAAAAAAAATGGAAGGTCCCTACAGTGGACGCAGCCATCTCTTGTATGTATAAATCACTGACATGTCCAGTGGATAATGTCCAAATGTTCAAGAACCCAATAGATAAAAGATTGGAGTCCTTATGAAAATCTGCTTGGTGATACAACCAGCAGTAGCAGCTATTGGGGTCTGCTAAGCAGTGAAGGATCAGTTGAAACAGGTCTTGAGGGACTTGACAGATCAGCAGGCTTTGCCCTAGCTGATCTACCTAGAGCCTTAGGCTTTGCGGTTGACGCCATAGAGGATTCAGTCCATCAGGCCTCCCGCCTTACGCTGTCTATAGACATATGCGTAGGCTCCTATGGCTCAGAAACTGGTCTGCTGAAGCTCCCTGTAAAGAATGGCTGGTTAGCGTCCCATTTCATGGTGAACGCTTATTCAGGGAAAACCTGGACAAATATATCCAGAAAATTTCCAGCGGTAAAAATACGCTCTTGCCGGTTAAAAGCAGAGTTAGAGGTCCCTCTTTAAGGGGCCTGCTTCTCCAGTCCCTGGGGCATCGGCTGTGTAACAGTTCCGACGGCCTCCTCGGTCAAATCCCGGGGGTAAAAAACAGGGACAGTAGCAGGGTAATGAGAAACCCTGGGTCAGGGGAGGTACAAAACCTCCCCCAAAGTTAAATTCATTGAAGCCCCCACTCAGTCGGGTGGGGGGAGGACTCCAGTTGTTCGCAAAGAGACCTGGCGGGACACGATCAAGACAGATAGGTGCTCTCCGCAGTAGGTTTGGGATACAGTTTGGAGTTAAAAGACTCTCCTCCTTCCCATTTTTAAGGTCAAACGTGCCAAGGGATCCCCGGAAGAGAGAGTCCCTCCTGTTGGCACTAGAACAACTATTGCTCCAAGGAGTAATTATGGAAGTTCCCCTGGAAGAATGAGGGTTCGGGTTTTACTCAAACCTCTTTACAGTCCCGAAGCAAACGCGGACGGGAGGCCCATATTAATTCAAAAAGGGCTATACAAATTCCTGTATATCAGGACTTTCCGATGGAGTCGATCCGATCGGTGGCCACTGCCCTACAAGGGGAGGATTGGTTAGCCACGATCGACATCAAAGATGCTTATTTGCACATTCCCATCTTTCCAGTCCACCAAAAATTTCTACGCTTTGCAGTAGAAGGGCGCCATTTTCAGTTCAGAGCCTTACCCTTCGGTCTGGCCACAGCACCAAGAGTGTTCACAAAAATTCTGGCCCCATTATTGGCCAATCTAAGAACACGAGGTGTAACGATAATGGCATATCTAGACGACTTGTTGCTGATAGACCACTCAGTGGAAAAACTAGAAGTGGTTGTTCACGAGACAATCAAGTATCTGGAATATCACGGTTGGATTATCAACCGAGACAAGTCAGCCCTAAAACCAGTCAAAAGTCTGGAATACTTGGGGCTAAGGCTGGATTCAGACCAGAGAAAAATTTTCTTGTCTCGAGAAAAGGGGTCGTCTTTGAGAGATTTGATCCACTTAGTGGGTTCAAAAAGACAGCCATCCATACGCCTGTGCATGAGGCTGCTGGGAAAAATGGTGGCATCATTCGAAGCAGTACCCTACGGTCAATTCCATTCAAGGAAGTTGCAAAGGGCCATACTGTCAGCCTGGAACAAAAAAGTTCAGGCTCTGGACGTACCAATGTCCTTGTCCCCTTCCGTTCGCAGAAGCCTCCGTTGGTGGTTGGTTCCCCGGAATCTGGAAAGAGGGAAATCCTTCAGTCCGATTTCTTGGAAGGTGGTCACTACAGATGCCAGCCTTTTAGGCTGGGGAGCAGTACTGGAGCAATGGTCTCTCCAGGGCAGATGGTCGGATGCGGAAAAGGCCCTGCCCATCAATCTCTTAGAGATACGAGCAGCCCGGTATGCCCTAGTAGCATGGACATCCAAACTCCAAGGGTCCCCTGTCAGAGTTCAGTCAGACAATGCCACAGCAGTGGCATATATCAATCGTCAGGGGGGCACCAGGAGTCGTGCAGCCCAAAGGGAAGTAAATTACATCCTGAGATGGGCAGAAAGATATGTCCCAGCCATATCTGCGGTATTCATTCCAGGGGTGGAGAATTGGAAGGCGGACTTTCTAAGTCGCCAACAATTATGCCCAGGGGAATGGTCCCTTCATCCCGAGGTTTTCCGGACAATATGTCAGCGGTGGGGAACACCGGATGTAGATCTGCTAGCATCCAGGTTCAACACGAAAGTGGACAGGTTTGTCTCTTGGACAAGGGATCCCCTAGCGTGCGGCTCGGATGCCCTAGTGTTCCCTTGGGATCAGTTCAAGCTGATATATGCATTCCCACCGCCACAATTGTTACCTCTATTACTCCGCAGAATCAGGGTAGAAAAGAAACCAGTGATTCTGGTGGCTCCAGCGTGGCCCCGAAGAGCATGGTACGCGGAGATTGTAAAAATGTCTGTGGGGAGTCCTTGGACCCTCCCACATCGTCCGGACCTGCTTTCGCAGGGACCGATATACCACCCTTCCTTACCAGCCCTAGGTTTGACGGCCTGGCTATTGAAGCCCACATTCTAAAAAGGAGAGGGCTCTCTAATGCTGTGGTGTCTACCATGATCAATGCCAGGAAACCGGTATCCAGGCAGATCTACTATAGAATCTGGAAGGCGTACATCGCCTGGTGTGAGGCCAGGAAATGGCATCCACGTAAATACGTAATAGGTAGAATTCTGGACTTCCTACAATGGGCTGTAGATAGGAAGCTTGCCTTGAGTACTATCAAAGGTCAGATTTCGGCCTTGTCAATATTTTTTCAAAGGCCCTTGGCTTCGCATTCACTAGTCAAAGCCTTTATACAAGGAGTGATGCGTATTAGTCCTCCGGTTAATATTCCCATATGTCCATGGGATCTAAACTTGGTTCTGTCGGTTCTACAGAAACAACCATTTGAACCATTACAGCATATTTCCTTAGTGCTTCTCACCAGGAAATTGTTTTTTCTAGTAGCCATTTGTTCGGCTAAAAGAGTATCGGAATTAGCAGCTATGTCCTGTAAGGAGCCATATCTGGTTATCCATAAGGACAGAGTAGTGTTACGTCCTCATCCAGCCTTTCTTCCTAAGGTGGTATCGAGTTTTCATTTGAACCAAGATGTGGTTCTTCCTTCTTTTTTCCCCAAGCCTACTACGGTAGAGGAAAAGTTATTGCATTCTTTGGATGTAGTAAGAGCAGTTAAAGCTTATCTAAAAGCCACTGCTCAGATTCGCAGAACGGATACTTTGTTTATTCTGCCGGAAGGCCCCAGAAAGGGTCAGGCAGCGTCAAAATCTACTTTAGCCAAGTGGATTCGACAGGTCATAATACAAGCCTATAGCTTGAGAAGTAGACCGCCTCCGTTCAAAGTTAGGGCGCACTCCACGAGAGCAGTTGGAACTTCATGGGCAGTGCATCACCAGGCCTCCCTGGCTCAAGTCTGTAAGGCCGCAACATGGTCTTCAGTACACACGTTTACTAGGTTCTACCAGGTGGACGTTAGAAGTCAGGAGGATGTCGCCTTTGGGCGCAGTGTGTTGCAGGCCGCAAAAGATCCTCATGTCTGATAGCGCTCAGCTTATATATGGTGTATCCCCCCCCTCATTTGGCATTGCTTTAGGACATCCCATTAGTAATGACTATGTCGCTCTGTGTCCCGTGATGTACGAGAAAGAAAATAGGATTTTTATAACAGCTTACCTGTAAAATCCTTTTCTTGGAGTACATCACGGGACACAGAGCTCCCGCCCCTCTTTGGGGACACTTATTGCTTTGCTACAAAACTGAGGTGCTCCCGGATGGGAGGGGCTTATATAGGGGAGGGTACTTCCGGTTTTGGAAGTTGCCAGTGCCAGCACCTGACGGTAACTATATAACCCATTAGTAATGACTATGTCGCTCTGTGTCCCGTGATGTACTCCAAGAAAAGGATTTTACAGGTAAGCTGTTATAAAAATCCTATTTTTCTGTTGTGAACTTTTGGGATTTTATTAATATAATCCTGTGCAGGTTTTATTATAAAGTTGAGGTATCGGTTTTATAATAATATGTTATGAAACTATTTGTATTGTCTACCATTGTGCATATTAATGGATTATTAGCATGCAATATGCATATTTTATTGTGGTGGACATACTAAGCCCTAGATTCTGGTTATGTTTTAGGATTATTGTGACTATATATGTATATATATATATATATATATATATATATATATATATATATATATATATACGGTATATATATTCTGTTGTATTACTGCAGTAATTTGGTGAATTTTGATCATCATTCTCTTGTCCTTGTCGCCTACTAAATGTTTAATAAAACAAACCTTATCTTCATGCAATCAGCTGTGTGTGTGGTATTAATGATGCACATGATTTTTTCATACTAAAAAAACAAAAGATAAAAAACAAATACAATTCTAAATAGTCTTTGATATAAGTGCCCACAAGGCACTCAGTGCCTATAGCAGTAAGATTGCAAGGGCCAGCATCTATACTCAGACATTACTATCCATCTGGTCATTTGTGGCTTAATTGAGCAATAAACTGCAGGAAAGGGGGTGCAAGGGATTCTGAGAGGGGTACAAGACTCTTTATAGTTGAGGAGGCATATGAAGCAGACCATATGCCACCTCTAGTAGTTTCTATTATATAAATGTGTAGCAGTGCCCATGTGGGGTCGCTGAGTGTAGTAGTTCCACCCGTCATCCTGATCAGTCCAGCATTCACTTCCAGTCACTCCTCACTGAACATTGAACAGCTTGTTTTTGTGGTTTTATTGAGGGATTTAAGTTGGATGTGGTAAAGGGAACATGGGATGCCAAAATAATTGACTTGAAGCGAATGAAAGATTTTTTGAATCTGTATTTTCAGTCTCTAAAGCTCCATACTCCTCCAGCACATCACTTTTAAGTCATCTTTGCTTCCTCTACTGCACAATACTTGATTCCTGGCACAGCTAGCAAATGGTTAGGCTCCATTCTGAACAAGGCACAACAGTTCTGGATTCACCATTTGCTGGCAGGGGCCTGCAGTCCCCTTTGGTGTAGCAACCAATAGCAACTGAAATTAGTCTTTTTGTGCTGTGTTCTAAGTGCAGCAGCCTGTCTCTAATCCCAGCAACATCACAGTCTCTCTCTCTGGCTCTACCTACACTCCTGGCATGTCTCTCCCAGATCTTCTGACTGTGCCTGTCATTCACAGACCCCGGATGGATCCTTCCCGATGACCTGCCCTGCAATGTTCCCCGCTGTCCTTCTCCTGCTCCTGTTCAGGACACTCATTTGGGTTGTATAGAGAGATTCCTTCCCAGCTCCCAAGCTTCAGGCCAAAGATCACCCCCCCAGCATTTAAGGGGAGCTCCCTCAAAGGCCACGACAGCCTAACACTGCATCACTCAGTTCTTCCACACGAAAACTCCTCCCCCAGCAGGTTGACCCTGGGTATATTTAGGAGGCCTGCCCCCCTGCCACTCCTAGTTGGGGATTGGTCAAGGCTCCCAGATACACCCCATGTCACTCCAATCCTTTCTCCCCACCTCTTTTCCAGAAACTTCCAGAAACCAGAGGGAGGCGCCAGAGAGATGAAATCACATGTCAGTCACCTGCTGCTACTCCCAAACCACTCCCAGCCCCCAGATCTAAACAAACAGGCCTAGCTCTTAGCTAGGCCTGTCTAAATTTACCTGCACTGGCTGAAGCAAAAAAACTACTACCTCTCGCAACCTACCTAAGGTAGAGGGTGCTACACTCCCCCCCACCAGCAATCAGCTGGTCCCCAGCTGGGAAAATGTAAAAAAAATGCTCCTGGGCCCAGGAGCAAGGGCATTCCAAGAAATAAGTTGAATGGGGGAAGGGAAACAACTTGGATGGGGAACTGTACAAATAAATATCAGTACAAAAATAGATATATACATTTTTGGTGGGTATTTACAACTGTACAGCACAACTAAGGCACTCCTAACTACAGGTCCCTGCAGCTAACAACATATACGCATTTTTGAGCCAAAGCACCTCTTCCTAAAAAAAGATACTCTGCTCGCTGGCATTCTTGTCCTCTGGAATGATGGGGATGGACAGTTGTCCCATCCCTGAAGATCCTGAGAGAAAACATAAAACATCACATCCTACACTTTCATCTACCTATATACTGTAAAAGCCTCTGATGGAAGGGAGTTTGTATCTTTCCAGCAAAGAATAATAAGCAACACAACATGTACATTTTTGCTTTCTGTGTTCTGTCAGAAGGGAACACTAACCTATAGTAGGTGCCGCCAATTTTGTGTTTCCAGCGCGATGGGATCGCGCTGGAAACTGGTGATGCGAGGCTGTGCTTCTCGTGCTCGCCGCCACCACGAGATGCCGCGCATCCATAGGAATCCATTGGGGGCAGCGAGCCGGAGGAGCGATATAGCTCGGCGCTGGCTCCCGCGACGGGGCTCGCGGGTGTCAATCTCGCCGCTAGCAGAGGCGAGATTGACACAATATCGGTGGCAGGTACTGTAACAAACAGAACAACAACAACAAAACATACATATTTTCACTTCTGAACAATCCTTTTTCTGCTCTGCCTCTCCCTGAAGAAACAGGCTCCAAAAGAGGTAAGCAGGAACAGTTACACTCAAAGTGTCCATGAACAGACAGTCCCTCTGTCAGTCACACAGGGTGGCAGGCATAGTCTGTTCCTGCAAGTCAGGGAAATAAGGAAGAAAGGGCACAGACTGCCGCTACCACAGTTAAATTACCTGGATTTTAGGCATAGTACCGTGGGGCTGGTAGTCTCTTCCAGCCTTTCTCTCCTCTGTGGAAAACAATTGTGTAGATGCAGAAAGCTTCCTACATAAAAGCTCCGTCCAGTGCTCAGACCTTGAGGTTGCTGACAGCTCCAACGTACCAGAATAATGAAAGGGATGGTTGGCACTCAGGACGACATCCAAAATAGCATTCCTTTATTAAATACATGTACAGAGCTGTAAAACAGCCTACACATTGCGGACATTAGTCCTTAGTCATGGCTGATAAAAATCAAAATAAGTAACACTTAAATAGTATATACAATATAGAAGGGGGGCTCCTTCAAAGGCCACAACAGCCTAACACTCCATTACTCAGTTCTTCCACCTGACAACTCCTCCCCCAGCAGGCTGACCCTGGGTATATATAGAAGGCCTGCCCTCTGCCAATCCTAGTTGGGTATTGGTCAAAGCTCCCAGATACACCCCATGTCACTCCAATCCTCTTTCCCCAGAACCTTTCAGAAAGTAGAGGGAGGCGCAAGAGAGATGAAGCCCCCATATCAAAACAAACAGGCCTAGCTTTTATTTAGGCCTGCCTAAATTTACCTGCACTGGCTAAAACAAAAAAAAAATACTACCTTTAGCAACCTACCTACCTAAGGTAGAGGGTGCTACACTTGCATGACAGAAGGTCAGTTATAAAGGAGCATTATCACTCACGTGTGCCCAGAACAGCTGCATCTAGCTATGGACCTGCATAAACAATGTACCTAAACCACTGTGTATTCTTAAAAAACACTAATTATTTGAAGTGTGTAAAATAAGTGTGGTTGAAAGTGGAAATCTTAGTCATGGTGAACAAACAATTCTTAAAAACGTTCTGGGAATATTTCACTTATGTCCAGAGCAAATCAGCTAGTTCCATTTTGAAAAAAAGTACATTTAAGCTCCTAATAATTTCCTGAATAAGTGGTCATGTTATCCTCTGGACTGCAGAGTGGAAGGGCTCTTCTTTGGGTATCCACTTTGTTACCTGTATAAAGTGGACACTTCCCATTGATTGTCCAGTGGCAGAGTCCCCTCAGATCCTAGAAGACTGCAGTAGCATACTGATGTCAGGGAAAGAGGCAGAAAGAAAACTGCTAATGGCAATCCCAAGCTGCAGTCTTGGATCGCTGGTGGTGATAGGGTTTGCTACAACACGAAGGACATAGCTTTATTGGCATTGTCCTAATGCCTCTTTCTCAAACTTGGCAGTAAAATCACTACTAATGTTCAGCAGGCCCTAGGTATTACACTCACTGGTCTTTTTAATATGTTTTTACAACACAGGTCTTGGAACATGACCTATTTCAAATCAATGTACCTGGACTCAAGAGTAAAGAAGCTTTATTAGAGGTAAGGATTGAATTTAAAGTGGATGTAAACCTGAATTATTTTTTTTTGCTGTCAAAATGTAGTGTATAAGATTTCCTATCATCTGTGCCAGGTCTTGCCACAAAGAGTTAATCCAGCTCTGAGCAATCCTCTTTTCTTTTTTCAGTAAGATAAACAGACAAACAGGAGAACATTTGTCCGTTCCGCCCCCTTGCTGTGAATGACAGGTTATTTACATATCTCATGCACTAAGCCTGAGACAGGCATTATTTTTTCATTTCCTTTTCTGAAGTTATGTGGTTACTTTTCTGGATTTAGATTAGATGTTAGTGATCATAGCAGAAGTTCAGTGTAAGGAATACACATGAGAAAATGCATGTTGACAAGGGGAGTGTGGAGGTGGGCGGGGAGTTTACTGACATCACAACTCCACCCACCGAGCTCCAGACAACAGATCCACCCACAGAATCTGCAGTTTTTAAGTTCTTATAACAGACAGAGGGGAGACATTTGACAGGTAAGGATACATGCAGGAGGCATGTATATCCTTATAGATCAGCACTATGGCAGTAGTTTAGAAAGGATGAGAGTGGGTTAACATCCACTTTAATACAAAAAAATAAACACCAAACATTCCCAACAGATCCCAAAGCTTCTTTAGGGTCTGTCAAACCTATCCAGTGTTTTTAGGGACCTATGTATTCAACTAGGGATGAGCCGAACACCCCATGGTTCGATTCGCATCCAGAACATGCGAACGGACCGAAAGTTTGCGCAAACTTTCGAACCCCGTTAAAATCTATGGGACTCGAACGTAAGAAATCAAAAGTGCAAAATGTAAAGGCTAATATGCAAGTTATTGTCCTAAAAAGGGTCTGGGGACCCAGGTCCTGCCCCAGGGTACATGTATCAATGTAAGAAACAGTTTTAAAAACTGCCGTTTTTTCAGTGAAAAAATAAAAGTGAAATATTCCTTTAAATATTGTGCCTGGGGGGTGTCTATAGTATGCCTGTAAAGTGGCGCGTGTTTCCCGTGTTTATAACTGTCCCTGCACAAAATTAAATTTCTAAAGGAATAAAAGTCATTTAAAACTGCTTGCGGCTTTAATATAATGTCTGGTTCCGGCAATATGGATGAAAATCATTGAGAAAAACGGCATGGGTACCCCCCCAGCCCATTACCAGCCCCTTTGGGACTTGTATGGATATTAAGGGGAAACCTGCACCCAAATTAAAAAAAGGAAAGGTGTGGGGCCCCCAGGCCCTATATACTCTGAACAGCAGTATACAGGCGGTGCAAAAAAGACAGGGACAGTAGGTTTGTTCTTAAGTAGAATCTGTTTGTAATTTTGAACTGGTACATTTTTAAAGTGTAGCTCCAGCCAAAAAATCTATTTTTAAGCTTTTTGGAAAACATAGGGAAGGGTTATCACCACGGTAACATTTGTTTTGCTGTCTGTGCACCTGTTCAGAAGATTTCACCTCACTTTCTGTCCCAATGACAATTGAATTTAGAAAATGTGGGTTTTTTAGGGAAACAAGGATTGGTGACAAAGCATCAGTGGAGAGGAGACACCTTTTTCCCATATCAACTCTTACAGGAGAGTAGGGATGAGCTTCGAATTCGAGTCAACCTCATGTTCGACTCGAACATTGCCTGTTCGCCCAATTGCGGAACAGCGAACAATTTGGGGTGTTCGCGGCAAAATCGAAAATCCGCGGAACACCCTGTAAAAGTCTATGGGGGAAATCTAAAGTGCTAATTTTAAAGGTTTATATGCAGGTTATTGTCATATAAAGTGTTTGGGGACCTGGGTCCTGACCCAGGGGACATGTATCAATGCAAAAAAAAGTTTGAAAAACTGTCGTTTTTATGGGAGCAGTGATTTTAATAATGCTTAAAGTGAAACAATAAAAGTGAAATATTCCTTTAAATTTCGTACCTGGGGGGTGTCTAGAGTATGCCTGTAAAGCAGCGCTTGTTTCCCTTGCTTAGAACTGTCCCTGCACAAAGTGTCATTTCTGAAGGAAAAAAAGTAATTTAAAAGCAATCGCGGCTATAATGAATTGTTGGCTCCCGGCAATACAGAGAAAAGTCATTGATAAAAAAAAAAATTAATGCATGGGGGTCCCCCCAAATTCAATTACCAGGCCCTTCAGGTCTAGTATGGATATTAAGGGGAACCCTGCGTCAAATTTAAAAAAAATGACGTGGGGTTCCCCCCAAAAATCCATACCAGACCCTTTATCCAAGCACGCAACCTGGCAGGCCGCAGGAAAAGAGGGAGGGACGAGAGAGTGCCCCCCTCCTGAACCATACCAGGCTTCATGCCCTCAACATGGGGAGGATGCTTTGGGGGTCTGTGACCCCTCAAAGCACCATGTCTCCATGTTGATGGGGACAGGGGCCTCATTCCCACAACCCTTGCCCGGTGGTTGTGGGGGTCTGCGGGCGGGGGACTTATCGGAACCCGGAAGACCCCGTTAACAAAGGGGACCCCGAGATCCCACCCCCCCTATGTGAATTGGTAAGGGGTACACTGTACCCTTAATATTTCACAAATAAAGTGTAAAAAATGTAAAAAAAAAACACAGACACCGTTGGGAAAAGTCCTTTATTAAAAATAAAAAAAATTAAAAAAAAGATTCCAGCGGCGGTAATCCACTCTCGGTATCCTGCGATTGGTGGTCTCCTCTCCGGGGTCAAGCGATGGATGATCTCTCCTCTCCGGGGGCCAGCCTCCAACGATGATGTCCAGCGCAGCAAGGAACAGCACTCTTCACCGGAGTGGAGACACCTCGGGAATGACGCGGCTTCAGCCAGTGACAGCTCTTAAAGAGGAGGTTCCGCGGCTTTTCGTTTTTTTTTTCTTGGCCCATTAAATTATCACTACCATTGCAATTGCTTACTCACTGTTCATAATGTGCAAACCGCCACCATTCTGTTTTCCGACACAAGGATGACTTATAAAAACCTCCGTGGGACATTTCCATTTTGCTTGTGGGCAATAGAAGCCCACAAGCACCTACTTCCTGATTGCGGAGAATGCTGTCTTCCCAGCATTCTCCACTGGATCCCGCGCATGCTCAGTGTTGACGGTGCTGTGCACCGTCAACACTGAGGGTTGCCATCACAACGGGTGGCGACGTAGACAGTTCCCGCCCCCATTGTCATGGCAACTTCGTCAACAACCTGAATCCCAGTTTATACAATGGCGCCATTAGAGACGCCCTCGTCACGTGACCGACGTCACGCGTCACTTCACGAGTGAAATCTCTTGAGATTTCAAGGCATGGCGCTCCACTATTCATTTTGCAAATATGTCCCGCAACGCATTGTAGCGCCGGGGAAAGCATCAGCTACGCCTACTCCCGCGGGAGGGGAATATCGGAAATCACTTTTCAGATGGAAATAATAAGGTATTTAATAAAAAAATAAATAATAGTTTGCCGATTCAGTATGTGCGTTGTGCACTGTTTTTTTTTAAATAATGTTGTATGTTTGGGTGAACCTCCGCTTTAAGTAGCGTGACACCGCCCCCTTTGATACAACGGAAACCTGCGTTACAGGATTCTAAAAAAAAAAAAAAAATAAGGACTTTTCCCAATGGTGTCTGTGTTTTTACATTTTTTTACACTTTCTTTGTGAAATGGTAGGGGTACAATGTACCCCTTACCAATTCACATAGGGGGGGCCGGGATCTGGGGGTCCCCTTTGTTATAGGGGTTTTCCAGATTCCGATAAGCCCCACGCCCGCAGACCCCCACAACCACCGGGCAAGGGTTGTGGGGATGAGGCCCTTGTCCCCATCAACATGGGGACATGGTGCTTTGAGACCCCCAAAGCATCCTCCCCATGTTGAGGGCATGTGGCCTGGTACGGTTCAGGAGGGGAGGGCCCTCTCTCGTCCCCATCTCTTTTCCTGCGGCCTGCCAGGTTTGTGTGCTCGGATAAAGGGTCTGGTATGGATTTTTAGGGGAACTCCAGGCAATTTTTTTTTATTTGGCGTGGAGTTCCCCTTAAAATCCATACCAGACCTGAAGGGTCTAGTATGGATATTTGGGGGGAACCCCACGTAATTTTTTTTTATTTGATGCAGGGTTACCCTTAATATCCATACCAGACCTGAAGGGCCTGGTAATTGAATTTGGGGGGACCCCCACGCATTTTCTTTTTTTTTTATCAATGACTTTTCTCTGTATTGCCGGGAGCCGACAATTCATTATAGCCGCGAGTGGTTTTAAATTACTTTTTTTCCTTCAGAAATTAAATTTTGTGCAGGAACAGTTCTAAGCATGGGAAACAAGCGCTGCTTTACAGGCATACTCTAGACACCCTCCCAGGTACGAAATTTTAAGGAATATTTCACTTTTATTGTTTCACTTTAAGCATTATTAAAATCACTGCTCCCGAAAAAACTGACGTTTTTAAAACTTTTTTTGCATTGATACATGTCCCCTGGGGCAGGACCCGGGTCCCCAAACACTTTTTATGACAATAACTTGCATATTAGTCTTTAAAATTAGCACTTTAGATTTTTCATGTTCGAGTCACATAGACTTTAACGGTGTTCGGATGTTCGAACAAATTAATTGCCTGTTCGCAAGTTCTGGTGCGAACCGAACAGGGGTGTGTTCGGCTCATCCCTACAGGAGAGAATTTCCCTTCCTAGGGGTAGATTTCCTCTCACTTCCTGTAGTCTCCCTACGTTTGTAAGTAGGAGTCGTTTGAAAGTCGGATGTTTGAAAGTAGGGGCCTGTCCTATATACTCTGCAGAAATTTGGGCTTTAGGTGTTGGTGTTGCCACAACACTGTAAGCCCTCACAGTTACTCTTGGTGGGCGCAGGAACGGGCCCTGCTGTAAAATATTAGATCAAGAATTGTAACTACATGCCCCTGTTGAACAGGGTCAGAAAAATTGGGCCTTTGGTGGTGGACGGTGTGGTGGTGTTGCCACAACACTGTAAGCCCTCACAGTTACTCTTGGTGGGCGCAGGAACGAGCCCTGCTGTGAAATATTAGATCAAGAATTGTAATTACATCCCCCTGTTGAACAAGGGCAGAAAAAATGGACCTTAGGCACTGGTGCTGGTGCCACGACACTGCAACCCCTGACAGATACTCTAGTTGGAGCTCAGGAATGAGCCCTGCTGCAAAGTATTACAGCAAAAATTGTAATTACACGCCCCAGTTAAACAGGGGCAGAAAAATTGGGCCTTAGCTACTAGTGGCGGTGCCCAGAAACAAAAATGTTCTTACAAGCTATCAACATTAACATTGAGGAGGAAGAGGATAGTCACTCAGCATAACAGGATAGTCAGATAGAACTAACTAGGGTGGGATTTTAAGTGAGGCAATCCCTGGGATTAGCCTCCATCCCCGATATTTTGGAAAAAGGCAACAACTAGAATGGTGGGACTTTAAATGAAGCAACACTGCTGAGTTAAATGCATCAATCAATAAAACATGGTTTAATGGATACAAGGAATACATACATCATGAGATAGCAGAAAACATTATACTGAATAGTAGCAACATAATCATATAGTTAATAATGTATAATTATTAAACAGTAGCAATATAATGATTATCTCAACATAATAAATACTGCACATGAGGTAGGCAGACCAAAATTGTAATGATAATAACATATAAACCATGATAGATAGATGCATATTGGTAAACTATATAGGTAAAAATGTTAAAACATGATCACTGTGACATCGCATCGTAACAAGCTCTACGCGTTTCGTGGTTGTTGTTACCACTCTTCAGGAGCTGATGCTGGATGTATCTATAAACAAATAGAATGGTCAAATTGGTAAATTGGTAGAAATTATATATATATAGATATAAGCAATGGTATATAAAGGAGAGGGGAGGGAAACCCCTCCAAACACTCTCATCTCATAATGGTACGCTGGTATAATCTTGGTAATATTAACTATTAAAATGTTTTTTTTTTTGTTTAGCATAGATATTGTCCTCCCCCAGGAGCTGAGGTGGTATGAACCCAAGGCACAGCGGTGGTAACAGGTATCCAGAAAGTGAGCGTGGATCTCCAGTGAGTGGATTCTACCAATTTACCAATTTGACCATTCAATTTGTTTATAGATACATCCAGCATCAGCTCCTGACGAGTGGTAACAACAACCACGAAACGCATAGAGCTTGTTACGATGCGATGTCACAGTGATCATGTTTTAACATTTTTACCTATATAGTTTACCAATATGCACCTATCTATCATGGTTTATATGTTATTATCATTACAATTTTGGTCTGCCTACCTCAGGTGCAGTATTTATTATGTTGAGATAATCATTATATTGCTACTAACAATAGTGATGTTCAAGGACTTCTTTCACTATCTCGGCTCTATGGTCTTAATGAATTATCTTTAGCAGATATCACCAAATGTTCAAATGTTACCATATGACATTTATATTAAAAAGGTCAGCAGCCGCTTTATAAAGTGCGCAGTGCACTCACATCCTCAAACAAAAAATAGTAAACTACAACAAGAGAACTTGTCAATTACTGAAGCAGAGCTTAGTGGTCATAATAGATATGACAACTCTATCATATGGAAGTCCATAAGAGTGAATCAAGAAATAAATAAATAAAACACTATATGTATATAAAGCCGCTCAATAGAGTTCTGGTAGCAAGGATAATAATGTCCCAACTGCTAAAGGGGTGGTCTGTGAAGCCTGATAAGCTTCTTATCTTGCTGCATCTTCCACTGTATTCACAGCCCCACAATCCTCCTTCCTTATAAGAGTTGCCCCTTAGGGGTTCCTACTCACCAGATGGCTGAAAAAAACAGGCGCTGTAAATCAATCATCCGATCGACCTCCAGGGTGACTAACTGTTCGTCCGTCAGTTTCGGGAAGTCAATTCCTGCAAGTAATTCTGTCAACTGGTCATCTTTGCCTTGACGACTGGGAAGTGTATAGTTGGCTGAAAAAAATCTTGGAATCGGTTAGATACCGTTCGTGGGTCAGAGATCACACCACCATCGGGGTCAGTGAGTAAAATAACAGTTGGGGGCCTATCTTCTCTATGAACCATGTAAGCTAATAGTTTACCCGCTTTTTCCCCCCATTCGAAGAACTTCTGTTTAGCAAAAAACAATTTACGTCTGGCAGCCTCATATTGGATCTGGTCTACCACCCTGGACTGAAGTTTAAGAAGGTCAGCATGCACTGGGGAGGGGTCAGCTATAAAGGATCCTTCAGTGGCCGACAGATCAGACAGAGCCCTGTCCAATGCAGCTGCTGAATCAGCCTTAAATCTATTAATGCAAGTGGATAGAACCATACGGGCGTGTAACTTAAAGGTTTCCCAGACCAGATCTGGAGGAGCAAACGTATCGTTATTTGCAAAAAAATCGGTCCAGGCACAGGTAAGTTCGTCATCCTCCGACAACAGAGATAGCCAAAATGGGTTTAATCTCCAAGAGGGCGGAGGTTTATCCAGTGGCATTGATAAAGTGATCCAGTACGGACTATGATCCGAGAGTAGCCTAGGGGAGAACCCCGCTTCTAGTAAGTGGGGTGCAAGTAAAGTAGATACAAGAATCGAGTCAATACGGGACATGATTCAATGGGACGCTGAAAAGCATGAGTAAGCTCTGGCTTGGGGGAACTTATACCGCCAGGTGTCAGTGAGGCTTAAGGCAGAGATAAGTCTGGAGAGCCTAGAGCTCGTCGGGGCAGGGCCACCCGGCGGTGCTGGCTGAGGCCTATCAAGGCTAGGATTCAGGGTAGCGTTGAAGTCCCCCAGCCAGATCGCCTGTGTCGAAGGATGACGAGACATAAACAACAGACCCTCAGAAACAATAACAGAATTAAATGGTGGGGGGATATATATAGCCAGAAGCAGGAATGGTTCACCATAAATTTTAACTGAAAGGAACACGTAGCGGCCCTGTGGATCAGAATGCACATCACACAACTCAAAGTGGACCGCCTTGGCGACCAACACCGAGACCCCGCGAGCCTGGGTAGAGTAGGTCGATTGGTATGCCCACCCCACCCAGGGCCGTCGGAGCGCCATCTGAAGCCGCCCATCCACATGCGTCTCCACCAGCACTATTATGACTATTATGTCAGCTCTTTGTTTTTTGAGAAGTGCAAATCCCGCTGACCTTTTTACCTTGTCCCCCAGTCCCCGGACATTCCAGGTAAGTAGCTTTAGTGTGGCTGTCTAAGAAACCAGGGGACACGCAATGAGCCAAGGGCAACCCAGCCCACCCAACTCAAGCACACAGTGTATAACATATCCAACCTGTCAAGCTGTATACATATAGTGGTACATTGTAAATTAAAAATATGAAGGTGTTGCATGCAGTAAAAAAATAAAGTCCTCAAAAATATACATGTATTGCCGTGTAGAAAACCCATACAAGCTAAACCCACCCCCCACCTCACCCTGCACCCACCCCAACTGGTGCGGGTATTACCCAAAACAGAACTTAGAGGAGCAACTAGATAAGTGCCGAAGTAACAAAAGGGGCCACAAGATGTTGAAGGCGTTTGAGAAGCCTGGGGCCACAGATCCATTGGAGTCACTAGCCAATAACAGATAGCTAACCACAACCATCCCCAGACTCGGGGAGGGCTGACCAGAGATGCAGACCCACCTGTATCCTTCCGACACAAGAATTATCATCATTGCTGAGGGGGCGACTAATCGCTGCAAAGAACAGTCAAAAAGTGTAGGACCATAGGTGCTCCAAGTATAAGTCCCTATCAATAGTGAGGATGAGGAATGTAGTCCATCAGACCAAAGGATGAGTGGGACCAATTCGCCATAGGAGGGGAAGAGTAATTTTAGAGTGGAAAGGGGGAGAGAGCCGACCTTCTAAAGAGGTCCTGAGAAAAATATCCAAGGAAGGGGCTGTATAGAGGGGGGGCAGGGGAGAGGGCACGTACCAAACACTCCAGGTATAGGAGACATCACAGGGGTCTTTATGCAGCAGGGTTGCAGGATACGGGATACACGGTGGAGGACCACTTATTAAGCTGCACGTCTGGAGGGGTCTGGACGCTCAAGCCAGGCAATAACATCAGTCGGATCTTCAAAGGAAAACACCCGGCCGTCCCTTTCCACCCTGAGGCGCGCCGGGAACAGTATGGAGTACTTGAGATGCTTGATCTTGAGCCTCTTCTGGGCCTCGGCGAAGCCCTGGCGATGGCACTGCACGTCCGCGGAGAAATCAGGGAAGATTGCAATCCTGGAGTTGCCCAGCTTGATGTTGCCCTTCTCTCTAGCCATTCGTAGCACCGCATCCCGGTCATTAAAATTTAAAAACTTAGCAATAAACGTGCGGGGGGGAGCCCCCTGCGGAGGAGCCCTAGCCGGCATGCGGTGTGTCCTCTTTCCACTGTAAGGATAGGGGAGAAGGCCTCACGGCCATAAGTGGTAATAAGAAGCTGTTCCAGAAAAGTGGTAGGGTCTCTCCCTTCCGTTCATTCCGGCATTCCAATGAAACGGAGATTACACCTCCAAATCCTGTTCTCCATCTCATCCTGCTTCTGTGCAAGCTGGGAGAGCTGGAGCTGCATGCGCTCGGAGCCCGCCTGGAGTGGAGGTATGGCGTCTTCCACATCGCTAATGCGAGTCTCGGCCTCCGTGACCCTCTCTCGTAGCTTCTGAAAATCCTGCCGCATAAGGGAAATATCTACCTTAACCTCCTCGATTTGGAAAGTGAGCGAGGTGCGGCAAAAGGTGATAGCTTCCAGGAGCTTCTCAGTGTCTCAACCTGGCACGGCCTGGTCAGAGCACGAGGCGCCGCCATCTTCCCCAGGAGTATCCTTGTCCTGGCGGCGATATTGATCCAGCTTGACGATGGCAGCACTCTGCACTTTCGGCGGAGACATACCAGGATGTGTGCTAGCTCTTGCCGCAGTCGACTGGGGTCTGTCAGGATGCTTTAGGGTAGCAGGATCAGCGAATTAGCAGGATTAATCTACGGAGCTCTTCTCTCTTGCGTCCTACTCCATTCCCTGTCAGGCCACGCCCCAATAATTATACATTATTAACTATATGATTATGTTGCTACTATTCAGTATTAGTGATGAGCCGAACACCCCCCGGGTTCGGTTCGCACCAGAACCCGCGAACGGACCGAAAGTTCGCACGAACTTTAGAACCCTATTAAATACAATGGATGCGAACGTTCGAAATCTAAAGTGCTAATTATAACGACTATTATGCATGTTATTGTCCTAAAAAGGGTTTGGGAACCCGGGTTCTGCACCAGGGGACATGTATCAATGCAAAAAGAAGTTTTAAAAACGGCCGTTTTTCTGGAGCAGTCATTTTAATGATGCATAAAGTGAAAAAAAAGTCTAAAATTCCTTTAAATATCGTACCTGGGGGTGTCTAAATTATGCCTGTGTTTCCCGTGTTTAGAACTGTCCCTGCACAAAATTACATTTCTAAAGGAAAAAAAGCCATTTAAAACTGCTTGCGGCTTTAATGTAATGTCTGGTACCGGTAATATGGATGAAAATCTTTAAGAAAAATGGCATAGCTACCCCATCACACACCCCCCCCCCACCCCAGCCCATTACCAGCCCCTTTGGGTCTTGTATGGATATTAAGGGGAACCCCGCACACAAAATAAAAAAGGCCCTATATACTCTAAACAGCCGTATACAGGCGGTGCATACGAGACAGGGACTGTAGGTTTGTTCTTATGTAGAATCTGTTTGTAATTTTGAACAGGTACATTGTTTAAGTGTAGCTCCAGCCAAAAAATATATTTTTAAGCTTTTTGGAAAACATAGGGAAGGGTTATCACCCCTGTAACATTTGTTTTGCTGTCTGTGCAATGTGCACCTGTTCAGAACAGTTCACCTCACTTTCCGTCCTAATGACAAATGTTTTTTGAAAATTTAGGGTTTTTATTGAAACAAGAATTGGTGATAAAGAATCAGTGGAGAGGAGACACTTTTTTCCCATATTAACTCTTACAGGAGAGAATTTGCCTTCCTAGGGGTAGATTTCCTCTCACTTCCTGTTGTATCCTTCCGTTTGCAAGGAGGAGTCGTTTGTAAGTTGGATGTTTGAAAGTAGGGGCCTGCCGTATATACTCAGCTGAAATTTGCCCCTTACATGTTGGTGTTGCCACAACACTGTGAGCCCTCACAGTTACTCTTGGTGGGCGCATGAATGGGCCCTGCTGTGAATTATTAGATCAAGAATTGTAATTGCATGCCCCTGTTGAACAGGGGCTGAAAAATTGGGCCTTTGGTGGTGGTGGTGGTGGTGGTGTTGACACAACACTGTAAGGCCTCACAGTTAGTCTTGGTGGGCGCAGGAATGGGCCCTGCTGTGAATTATTAGATCAAGAATTGTAATTACATGCCCCTGTTAAACACTCCCAGATACTCTACTTGGAGTGCAGGAATGAGCCCTGCTGCAAAGCTTTGCATAAAAAATTGTAATAACACACCCCTGTTAAACAGGGGCTGAAAAATTGGGCCTTAGCTACTGGTGGCGGCACCCAGAAACAAAAATGTTCTTCCAAGCTATCATCGTCAATCGGATCATTGAGGAGGAGGAGGATAGTCAGTCAACATAACAGGACAAACTCTCAGCATCAGCATCTGTCTTGAAGGGATGTGACATTTGAAAATAAATTAGTCTGTTATATCAGCTTCATGTGTTTGGTAGCTGGTGGTGATCCAAGACTGGTTCATCTTTATGAAGGTCAGTCGATCAACAGAGTCGGTGGACAGGCGCACCCTGTGATCCGTGACAAATCCTCCAGCAGCACTGAATGTGCGTTCTGAAAGAACGCTGGATGCAGGACAGGCCAGTAGCTCAATTGCATACTGTGCAAGCTCTGGCCAGTGATCCATCCTCACGACCCAGTAAGCCAGAGGATTTTCGGTGGGGAAGGTGTCCAAGTCTGATCTTGCCCCTAGGTATTCCTGCACCATGTATATCAGACGCTGGCGATGGTTGCTGGAACCGATCATACCTTGGGGCTGCGGACTAAAGAATTGTCTGAACGCTTCGGTCAGACGGCCACCTTCCCCACCGTTCCTTCTTTGACTGACCAAAGCCTCAGCAACTCGTTGTCCAAGACCAGGATTTTGTAACCTCCCAGTCTCTGGGAACGTGTTGCACAGACCTTTCTGCAAGGCCTCCCGGAGTTGTCTCATCCTCTGCTCCCTCTGCGACGGTAAGATAAGGTCCGCAACCTTACCCTTGTACCGTGGATCAAGGAGAGTGGCAAGCCAGTAATGGTCCCTCTCCTTGATCCGAAGAATACGAGGATCCTTCCGCAGACTTTGCAGGATCAGGGAGGCCATGCAGCGTAGGTTAGCTGAGGCATTCAGTCCGGAGTCCTCTGGGTCACTAAGGACGACATGATCCGCAGCCACCTCCTCCCAGCCACGTACAAGTCCACTGGTTTCTTGGGACTGTAAATCATCCCTAAAAGACTGCTGCTGATGATGCTGAGTGCCAGGCTCCACCTCCATGCTGACACAATCCTCCTCCTCCTCCTCCTCCTCCTCCTCTTCTTCCTGTGCGATGGGTGGGACAGAAGGAACACTGTCTGGGTAAAGGGGGCCTTGAGAGGCAAGGAAGTCCTCCTCTTCCTGCCTCTGTTCTGCCTCAAGTGCCCTGTCCATTATTCCACGCAGCGTATGTTCCAACAGGTGGACAAGAGGTACAGTGTCACTGATGCATGCATTGTCACTGCTCACCATCCTCGTGGCCTCCTCAAATGGTGCCAGGACAGTTCATGCATCCCTGATCATGCCCCACTGGCGTGGTGAAAAAAACCCGAGCTCCCCTGACCCTGTCCTGGTGCCGTAGTCGCACAGGTACTCATTGATGGCCCTCTGCTGCGTGTGCAGCCGCTGCAGCATGGCCAACGTTGAGTTCCACCTGGTGGGCATGTCACATATAAGGCGGTTCTTGGGCAGGTTCAACTCCTTTTGCAGCTCAGCCAGGCGAGCACTGGCATTATAAGATCTGCGGAAATGCACACAGACTTTCCTGGCCTGCCTCAGGACATCCTGTAAGCCCGGGTACCTGCCCAAGAACCGCTGCACCACCAGGTTAAGGACGTGAGCCACACAGGGCACATGGGTCAGTTGTCCCTGTCGGAGAGCGGAGAGGAGGTTGGTGCCATTGTCGCAAACTACCATTCCTGGCTTAAGCTGGCGTGGCGTCAACCCCCTCTCGGCCTGCCCCTGCAGAGCAGACAGAACCTCTGCCCCAGTGTGGCTCCTGTCCCCCAAACACACCAGCGCAAGTACGGCATGGCATCTTTTTGCCTGCGTACTTGCGTAGCCCCTTGAATGCCTACGGAGCACCGCTGGTTCCGAGGACAAAGCACAGGAAGAGGCCACGGAGGAAGAAGAAGAGGAGGGGGTGGAGGACAGAGGTGTGTCACAACCAGTAGTAGCATTTTGGAGGCGTGGCGGTGGAACAACCTCCAACACTACTGCACCTTGTCCTGCATCCTTCCCAGCTGCCAAAAGAGTGACCCAATGGGCCGTGAAAGAAAGGTAACGTCCCTGTCCATGCCTGCTGGACCATGAGTCAGCGGTTATATGCACCTTACCGCTGACTGCCCTGTCCAGCGAGGCCAAGACATTGCCTTCCACATGCCGGTAGAGAGCCAGAATCGCCTTCCGTGAGAAAAAGTAGCGTTTGGGAACCTGCCACTGAGGAACCGCACATTGCACAAACTCACGGAAGGGGGCCGAGTCTACCAACTGAAAAGGCAGCAGTTGAAGCGCTAGCAATTTAGCCAAGCTAGCATTCAACCGCTGGGCATGTGGATGGCTGGGAGTGAACTTCTTTCGACGGTCCAGCAGCTGGGGCAGGGAAATTTGCCTGCTAGAATCGGACGTCGGTGTACTGCTAGCAGAGTGGCCGCAAGTACTTGGCTATGACACACCTAATTCTACACCTTCATTCCTCTCAGTGCAGGTTTCAGAGAGGACTGAAGGTATAGTGGGGTTGGAGATCCCAGCTGATGCGGTGCAAGGAGAGGTACGCTTTGTTCTTTGGTGTGGGTCTTAAGGTAGGCTTGCCAACGAGCTGCATGGCAGGTCAACATATGTCTGGTCAAGCATGCGGTGCCCAAGCGGCTGATGTTTTGGCCACGCGATATACGCTTGAGACATATGTTGCAAACAGCAGCTGTGCAATCTGATGCACTCGCCTCAAAAAAGGCCCACACCAAAGAACTTTTTGAATAACGGGCAGAGGCAGCGCCCTGCACAGGCGGAGCTCTGCGGTGTGATTCCGTCGGTGTGCTGCCCTCACGCTGGCCACCCAAGGGCATCCTGCCTCGTTGGAGATGTGCCTCCTCCTCATCCTCCTCCTCCTCCTCTCTCCTATTAGGCACCCACGTGGAGTCAGTGACCTCATCATCCCCTCCCTCCTCATCACTGGAGCCAATCTGGCAGTATGCTGCAGCTGCTGGAACATGACTGCCAGATTGGTGTCCTTCTTGAGCATCCCCTCTCTCTGCTCTCACGCTACTGCCTTCCTCTAGCTGGGTATCATCATCAGACCCTTTGAAACGCTGGGCATCCTCCTGGAGCATGTACCCAACACTGTGCTCAAACAGTTCGGGGGACTCCTCAGGAGGAGGACATGGTGGGTCTAGGGAAGGAGTGACTGATGATGACATTGATACCAGGGAAGAGGACGCTTTGGCAGCTGCTTTGCCAGTACCCTGAGCCTGGGTGAGAGAGGATGAGGAGGATGAGGAGGGCTTGGTCATCCACTCTACCAAGTCTTCGGCATGATGTGACTCAACATGTCCAGCTGCCGAAAAGAAGGACAAGCGTGTCCCATGGCCATGTGCTGATGACAATGCACAGCATCCACGACCAGCACTGTTGCCCCCAGACACAGAGCCTGCTTGCCCTCTTTTATTGGCTCCTGATTGTCTGCCTCTCCTTGTTTGCCTTCCAGACATTCTAATGGCCTGCAGGGAGATGGGAAAACCAGCAATAAGGGGTAGCTTCAGGTGTATACTGTGCAGGAGGCTTAGCAACAATGACACTGACACTGTCCCCTGCCTATCCTTCTCTCTCCCTGCACACAAGGTTTAGCAAAGAGTAGGACACTGACACTGTCGACTGCCTATCCTTGTCTGTCCCTACACACAAGGTTTAGCAATATGGTTCAGCACACTAGGTTTAGCAAAGAATATGACACTGACACTCTCCCTGCCTATCCTTGTCTGTCCCTACAAACAAGGTTTAGCAAAGAATATGACACTGACACTCTGCCTACCTATCCTTGTCTGTCCCTACACACAAAGTTTAGCAATATGGTTCAGCACACAAGGTTTAGCAAAGAATATGACACTGACACTCTCCCTGCCTATCCTTGTCTGTCCCTACAAACAAGGTTTAGCAAAGAATATGACACTGACACTCTGCCTACCTATCCTTGTCTGTCCCTACAAACAAGGTTTAGCAAAGAATATGACACTGACACTCTGCCTACCTATCCTTGTCTGTCCCTACACACAAGGTTTAGCAAAGAATATGACACTGACACTCTGCCTACCTATCCTTGTCTGTCCCTACACACAAGGTTTAGCAATATGGTTCAGCACACAAGGTTTAGCAAAGAATATGACACTGACACTCTCCCTGCCGATCCTTGTCTGTCCCTACAAACAAGGTTTAGCAAAGAATATGACACTGACACTCTGCCTACCTATCCTTGTCTGTCCCTACACACAAGGTTTAGCAAAGAATATGACACTGACACTCTGCCTACCTATCCTTGTCTGTCCCTACACACAAGGTTTAGCAATATGGTTCAGCACACAAGGTTTAGCAAAGAATATGACACTGACACTCTCCCTGCCGATCCTTGTCTGTCCCTACAAACAAGGTTTAGCAAAGAATATGACACTGACACTCTGCCTACCTATCCTTGTCTGTCCCTACACACAAGGTTTAGCAATATGGTTCAGCACACAAGGTTTAGCAAAGAATATGACACTGACACTCTCCCTGCCGATCCTTGTCTTTCCCAGCACACAAGGTTTAGCAAAGAATATGACACTGACACTCTCCCTGCCGATCCTTGTCTGTCCCTACACACAAGGTTTAGCAAAGAATATGACACTGACACTCTCCCTGCCGATTCTTGTCTGTCACTACACACAAGGTTTATAGTGTGGGGCGTGTACTAAACCACCTCAGCAATAAGTGGCCACAGGCATCCTGCCTGTGGCCAATCATTGCTCTCCTCGCTGCCGGCGCTGTGATTGGCCAAGCATGCAGGGTCACAGTGCATGCTTGGCCAATCACAGCGCCGGGATTACACTGCGATGGAGCAGTGTATTGTGGGCCATTCGCGTCACTCGAATTTGGCCCGAACGGCCCAAATCGTTCGTTGTTCGCCGAACGCGCGAACAGCCGATGTTCGAGTCGAACCTATGTTCGACTCGAACACCGAGCTCATCCCTATTCAGTATGATGTTTTCTGCTATCTTATGATGTATGTATTCATTGTATCCATTAAACCATGTTTTATTGATTGATGCATTTAACTCAGCAGTGTTGCTTCATTTAAAGTCCCACCATTCTAGTTGTTGCTTTTTTCCAAAATATCGGGGATGGAGGCTAATCCCAGGGAATGCCTCACTTAAAATCCCACCATAGTTAGTTCTATCTCACTTTATCGGGGATGGAAGCACACTGCTATACCTTTGTTTACCATCTGTGACTACTCTGGCCAATTTGCTTCTTTATTACCTCCTACCATCTAGGGGCCACTCCCTGCTACTGGGGAGGGATGTTTCCTCTTATCCCCGGGAGCTGCGACTCCTACCGGGGCCTACCCTTCCCCTCCCCATGCGTGGGGGGCGGGACAGTCACCTGCTATGAGTCGACGCCACGCCGACGTGTCGTACGCATGACCTCTTATTCCAGCTCGCGTGTCCCACGAGGAGGACCGGACGCCACATCACTGAGCAGCAACAGCTGCTTAGGTGGCATCGCCGCCCTCCTCTTATTCACGCTACGTGACGTTGGAGGTTCACCTCTGGCACACGGTTAGTATCTCCCCTCACCACGCACTGGATCAATACCCTGGCTCAGTTCTCTTACCATTCACTATTATTCACCATGGATTACCCTCTTCCTCACTTTCCCAGATATATGCTGGGTCATCTCATCTTTCTATTGTCACGTTTATCACTTTGGTCACTTTTTGGGTTTTTCACTTCCTTTATGTCTATTACACCTAGTTATTTATTTATACATTCACACTGGTGTGGCTTCTTCTTCAGTATCTTGGCTGTATGTTTTGCTTATTGTCAATACCTTTTTACTGTTACAGCTATTATGAAAATAATATTCCAACTTTACGCTACCAAGCTACAATCATACAGACTACAGCCAATCACTGGAGATCCACACTCACTTTCTGGATACCTGTGCCTTGGGTTCATACCACCTCAGCTCCCGGGGGAGGACATTATCTATGCTAAACAAAAAAACCCCCAAAAAAAAACATTTTAATTGTTAATATTACCAAGATTATACCAGCATACCATTATGAGGTGAGAGTGTTTGGAGGGGTTTCCCTCCCCTCTCCTTTATATACCATTGCTTATATCTATATATATAATTTCTACCAATTTACCAATTTGACCATTCGATTTGTTTATAGATACATCCAGCATCAGCTCCTGACGAGTGGTAACAACAACCACGAAACGCGTAGAGCTTGTTACGATGCGATGTCACAGTGATCATGTTTTAACATATTTACCTATATATTTTACCAATATGCACCTATCTATCATGGTTTATATGTTATTATCATTACAATTTTGGTCTGCCTACCTCATGTGCAGTATTTATTATGTTGAGATAATCATTATATTGCTACTGTTTAGAGTTGAGCGGACACCTGGATGTTCGGGTTCGACGGGTTCGGCCGAACTTCGGAAAAAGTTTGAGTTTGGGACCGAACTTGACCCGAACTTTACCCCGAACCCGAACCCCATTGAAGTCAATGGGGACCCGAACTTCTGAGGACTAAAAAGGCTCTAAAAAAGTAATGGAAAGGGCTAGAGGGCTGCAAATGGCAGCAAAATGTTGTTAATAGCATGGGGAGTGCTCTGCAAACAAATGTGGATAGGGAAATAACTTAAAATAACATAAAAAAAAAATATGCTGGAGGCCCCCTTTTCAGCAGAAGAGGTACAGGAAGTCATTAAGAACCTCAGAAACTCAACGTCACAATGCCACACATATGGTGGGAATGCCCCAGAATACGCCATTTCTGGAAAAAATTATTAAATTATTAAATTTAATGGATAAGCTAGTGGGAAAATAAAATACTTTGAAATAAAAATGTAGCAGGGTGCTAAATTTAAGGGAAGTGTTTGAGTGGTAAATAGGCTCAAACACCCTAATTCTGTAGGATTCATGGACCATTTTGTCCTCAGGGGACAGTATTGGTGTGCAGTTCCCTGCGGCCTACTGTTCCAGGGAAGGGAGGAACCTTCCGATGGCCCGATGCTGGAGGCATGGTGAAGGAAGGGTCTGTTGACTCCCTGGGGAGATGTCTTCCCCTTGATATGGGCTAGTTCTTAGAAGGAGAAGCTCAAGGTCATCCTGACTGTATTGGAGGCCTTATTCACCCGGCCCGTGGTAGGGGCCTTATACACCCTGGTCTGTGGCAGAGACCAAAGTTCTCCAGGTCCGTGGCAGGGGCCTTGTACACCCGGTCTGTGGCATAGACCAACCTCTTTTGTTTGAGAAACCTAAGCAGTGAAGTGAATGTGCTTCGTTTGTGCCTGGACCTCCTCCACACCTTAAGCTGTCCTGTTTCTTTGCTCTAACCTTTTCTATCTGAGTACAGTTTATTTTGCCATGAGAGAATAAACTCAGAGTTGTAGTTTCAGCTGGTGTGGACATTGACTTTACTGGGAATTCAAGGACTTGCCTCTACCTACAGTAGAGGTGAGAATCATCCTCTGGAGGAGTTTTGACTCCAGCTATAGACACGGCCCATCAAGTACACCGCTCATCTTCTTTATACAGGAGGGTACAGGCTGGTAGTGCGGTGCGCCTTTTTCCCTCCTGCGAGGAGCCAACAACATAAAGGCAGGTAAGGGGGAAAGGATCTGTGCGCTACAAAAAAATAAAATAAAAATTATAATCTTGACCTAGGAGGACAAGGTCCATATGGAGTAGGAGGTTGAGGTGGCGGTGGATGTGGATGTGGCTGTGTAGGTGGAAGCAGCGGTGGAGGAGGACGAGGTAGCCAACACTGGTTCAAAAATAAAACAATGGCTGGGTAAGGCCGGTGATGTGTCGAAATTGTTTAGTTCACATAGCTCCAGATATACAGAAAACACTGCAAAATATATTTTTTTGCCCTAAATGGGTCTTTTTGCAGAAAACACAATACACCCACAGTATGGAAACGGTGTATCGCACACCTACAGCAATACAGAAAATGCTATTAATAAAAAAGTTTTTGCCCTAAAAAAATTTTTTGTAATAGCACAATACAAGAAAAATATATAAATTTGTAAATCTCACACTTGCATATATGCAGAAAACACTGCAATTTTTTTTATTTTTTTTTGCCCTAAATGGGTCTTTTTGCAAGCGCACAATACACCCACAGTATGGAAACGGTGTATCTCACACCTACAGCAATACAGAAAATGCTATTAAAAAAAAAGTTTTTGCCCTAAAATTTTTTGGGGGGATAAGCACAATACAAGAAAAATATATAAATTTCTAAATCTCACACTTGCATATATGCAGAAAACACTGCAATTTTTTTTTTTGCCCTAAATGGGTCTTTTTGCAAAAGCACAATACACCCACAGCATGGAAACGGTGTATCTCTCAACGTAACATATGCAGTGCTGGTGCACTGAGCTTGCAGATAAAGATAGATTTTCTCTGACACTGGGCTCATGGCAGTATAAAAAGACTGTGCACTGCAACACAAACAGGTAAACCTATGCAGATCGCTGAGTTATTAGATCTCTGAATCTGGACTCCTATATAAATCTCTCTCCCTGAAAGCACCATCAGGAGACTTCCCCTACACTGTCTCTATCTTTTCTCTCAGATTGCAGAATCAGGACTAACTCATGTATTTCAATCTCTCCCCAATAAGCAACAGCAGCCAGGATCCTCTCCCTATCCTGTCTAAAGCAGAGTGACGTGCTGTGCTGTGTGCCTCTAGCTTATATAGAAGCTGGGTCACATGCTGCACTGAGCTGGGTCACATGCTGCACTGGCCAATCACAGCCATGCCATTAGTAGGCATGGCTATGATGGCTTCTAAGGGCACACCAGCTAAACAAAAGGTGATTGGCTGCCCCTGAAGCTTTTCTAAATGCGCAATTACATCGCCGAACACCGGACCCAAACCCGAACATACACGCAATTGTTCTGGTTCGGGTCCGGTGCCCAAAAACTCTAATGTTCGGTACGGACCCGTATTTACAGTTCGGGTTCGCTCAACCCTACTACTGTTTAATTATACATTATTAACTATATGATTATGTTGCTACTATTCAGTATAATGTTTTCTGCTATCTCATGATGTATGTATTCCTTGTATCCATTAAACCATGTTTTATTGATTGATGCATTTAACTCAGCAGTGTTGCTTCATTTAAAGTCCCACCATAACAGGATAGTCACTTAGCATCAGCATAGGCAGTCTTGAAGAGATCTCACATTCAAAAAAAAAATATTCGGTTACATCAGCATCAGGTGCTTGGTAGCTGGTGATCCAAGACTGATTCATTTCTATGAAGGTCAGCCGATTGACCGAGTCGGTGGACAGGCGCAGCCTGGGATCGGTTACAAAGCCTCCAGCAGCACTGAATGTGCGTTCCGAAAGAACGCTGGATGCAGGACAGGCCAGTAGCTCAATTGCATACTGTGCAAGCTCTGGCCAGTGATCCATCCTTAAGACCCAGTAACCCAGAGGATTTTTGGTGGGAAAGGTGTCCAAATCTGATCTTGCCCCTAGGTATTCCTGCACCATGTAAAACAGATGCTGGTGATGGTTGCTGGAACCGATCATACCTTGGGGCTGCGGACTAAAAAATTATCTGAACGCATCGGTCAGACGGCCACCTTCTCCACCGCTCCTTCTGTGACTGACCGAAAGCCTCAGCAACACGTTGTCCAGGACCAGGAATTTGTAACCTCCCAGGCTCTGGAAACGCATTGCACAAACCTTTCTGCAAGGCCTCCCAAAGATGTTTCATCCTCTGCTCCCTCTGCGACGGCTGGATAAGGTCCGCAACCTTACCCTTGTAATGTGGATCAAGGAGGGTTGCCAGACAGTAATGATACCTCTCCTTGATACCACGAATACGAAGATCCTTTTGCAGGCTTTGCAGGATCAAGGAGGCCATGCAGCAGTTTGCTGAGGCATTCGGTCCGGAGTCCTCTGGGTCACTAAGGACGACATGATCCGCAGCCACCTCCTCTCAGTCACGTACAAGTCCATGGGTTTCTGGGGACTGTAAATGATCCCTTGAAGACTGCTGCTGATGCTGAGTGCTAGGCTCCACCTCCATGCTGACACAATCCTCCTCCTCCTCCTCTTCCTGTGTGATCGGCGGGCCCGCAGGAACACTGTCTGGATAAAGGGGGCCTTGAGAGGTAAGGACTCCTCCTCTTCCTCCCTCTGTTCTGCCTCAAGTGCCCTGTACATTATTCCACGCAGCGTGTGCTCCAACCGGTGGACAAGAGGGACAGTGTCACTGATGCATGGACTGTCACTGCTTACCATCCTCGTGGCCTCCTCAAATGGTGACAGGACAGAGCATGCATCCCTGATCATGACCCAGTGGCGTGGCAAAAACAAGCTTCCCTGACCCTGTCCTTGACACGTACCTGGACGGAGTCTGAAGTGACAAGGTCAGCCTCTCTTGTATATCCGGTCCTGGTCCCGCTGAGAGTGGAGACAGGAGGAACCAAGGGATGGGAGGAACACGAGTGCCTGCAGATGTAGCCCAAGAAGCCTGAAGCAAATGATACGACTCATCTGTCACAGATGCATTCAACCGCTGACCCATGTACCCTGTTTGGCTCAAGTCCCTAACTTGGTGGTGCAGCGGTTCTTGGGAAGGTACCCGGGCTTACAGGAGGTCCTTAGGCAGGCCAGGAAAGTCTGTGTGCATTTCCGCCGGTCATATAATGCCAGTGCTCAGCTGGCTGACCTACAAAAGGAATACAACCTGCCCAAGAACCGCCTAATCTGTGACATGCCCACCAGGGGGAACTCAACGTTGGCCATGCTGCAGCGGCTGCACACGCAGCAGAAGGCCATCAATGAGTACCTGTGCGACCATGGCACCAGGACTATAAGGGATCTGTCAGCAGGCTCTGGGCACATGAGCGCACGCACATGCGCACAAGGAACTCAACGGATTGCCTATTTAAGGGGCACACTGACCCCGGTCAAACGCTGACAGATCTTCAGCTGTTCCTGTACCTGTATCCTGCTGTTTATCTGCCTGTCACCTGTTGTCGACCCTTGGCTTTCCATGACCTTGCTGCTGGACTTGCTTACTTTGATTATCGGTTCCTGATCTCGGCTTCCCATCTGACCTTGCTCCTGCCTGATGTCTTGGTACCTTGTTGCCTGTCTGTTATCAAACCCGGCTATCCATGTGACTACGTTCCTGTCTACTGTTCGGCTCTACCCTGCAACCCGGGTATCTGAAACTTTGGTCCTGCGACCTGCTGCGACTTCGACAGATATATATACAAAGCGTGCAATGCATATTGTGAGGGGGGCTAGCTCGGCAGCGGGTATGTGTGACCCCCGGGATGGGCTCCCCACCCAAAACAGGCCCAGCAGACGGAGGTTGTGGTTTTCAAAATCAAAAAGGTGCGGTTTATTTTCTATTTACAGTGACAAAAACACAGCAAGGCAAAAAAAACAAACACAAAATAAATCCTGGTCAACTTGACCTCTAACTAAACTTACAGGTTTCCTAACTAACGACTGGGATCAGCCTAGTGCTGTCCTAGTCCCTGGTTTTAAATGTCCAAGCAAAATATAGCCACACAGGCTTTCTCTCACCGCACAGGGGTTCACTCTCCCTAGACAGTCCACACAGGTCTGCTTCCAGGCATGAGCTAACATCTAATGAATCTGGGAGTTTTTTATAGAGGCCTACATGAGCTGACAAGGTTCAGCTGATCTCATCAACTCCCTGTTTGCACGACGCCCAGCCCTCTCCCTAGAGGTATGAGTCATCAATGAGCCCACTAGTCTCAGCTGGGCTTATACAACTCTCCACCTAGCTGTATAAGTCAGCGTAAAGCCTGAATCTGGGCGAAATATATCTACCCCCCTGGATGCAACCAGGTGACTTTACCTTCCTGCTGTCACATACCCCCCCCTCTTGTTTTAACCTCGGGGTTGGAACACCAGCAATCAGGCATTCATGTACTCGAGACAAAGCATCCACATTCCCCATTTGAACGCCAGGGCGATGCTTTACTGTGAAGTTGAATTCCTGGAGGGCCAGGAACCACCTATTCACTCTTCTATTTGTTTCCTTGTTTTGAGCCATCCACTTTAACGGAGCGTGATCCGTAACCATGTCAAAGTGCCTACCTAGCAGGTAGTACCGAAGGGAATCTAGAGCCCACTTCACCGCTAAACACTCCTTTTCAACGGTGGCGTAATTTACCTCATGGGACTTCAACTTCCTGCTGAGGTAAATGACTGGGTGCTCTTCCCCGTTCCAGACCTGGGACAATACTGCTCCTAACCCCACATCTGACGCATCACTTTGTACGACAAAGTCTCTAGAGAAGTCGGGTGAGTACAACACTGGCTGGCTACATAAGGCTTGTTTCAAGAATTGGAATGCTGCCTCAGCCTCGGGGGTCCATTTAATCATGACCGACCCTTTCCCCTTCGTCAGGTTGGTTAGGGGCACAGCCTTAGAAGCAAAGTGGGGAATGAATCGCCGATAATACCCAGCGATTCCCAGAAAGGCTCGTACCTGCTTCTTGCTGTTGGGACGTGGCCAACTCTGGATGGCCTCGACTTTGTTGAGTTGGGGTTTTATTACTCCCCTCCCAATGGTGTACCCAAGATATTTGGCCTCCTCCTGCCCAATGGTACACTTCTTGGGGTTAGCCGTAAACCCTGCTTCCCGAACAGAGTCCAGGACTGCTTGCACTTTTGGCAGATGTGAGGCCCAATCTGTGCTATGGACAATTATGTCATCCAGGTAAGCCGCAGCATACTTCCGATGGGGCCTCAGCATCTGGTCCATTTTCCGCTGGAATGTGGCCGGCGCATTCTGTAACCCGAACGGCATTCTTTTATATTGGAACGCCCCGTCTGGGGTTACAAATGCGGTTTTCTCTTTGGCCGACTTGGCCAGGGGGATTTGCCAATACCCTTTTGTGAGGTCAAGAGTCGTCATGTATCGGGCTGTTCCCAGCCGGTCGATCAACTCATCTATACGGGGCATGGGGTAGGTGTCAAATTTTGTAACTTTGTTCAACTGACGAAAATCGTTACAAAATCGCCAGCTCCCATCCGGTTTAGGCACCAACACAATGGGACTAGACCAATCACTTTGGGACTCCTCTATCACCCCTAAGTTCAGCATTCTCTGTACTTCCTCCCGTATTGCCTCCCGTCGGGCCTCTGGGATCCGATAGGGTTTTAACTTCACCCTTTCACCGGGCGGGGTAATAATGTCATGCTCTACCCCAGATGTTTGTCCCGGCAGCTCAGAGAATACCTCCTTGTTGCGAAGTACAAACTCCTTAACCTCCTGTTGTTGGGGTTGTGACAAGGTGGCTGCGATTCCAACCTCAGGAATCACGCAACCAGTTTGAGCTGGTGACCAAGTGTCTGCGACTAGGGACTCTCTATCCCTCCAGGCTTTCAACAGATTAACGTGATAGATCTGTTCGGGCTTTCGCCTTCCTGGTTGTCTGACCTTGTAATTCACTTCGCTCACTTTTTCCATTATCTCGTAGGGGCCTTGCCATTTGGCAAGGAATTTACTTTCAACCGTAGGGACAAGTACCAATATCCTATCCCCCGGGGAAAAGGTACGGGTCTTGGCTCCACGGTTGTACACTCTCTGCTGTGCCAACTGCGCTTGGGCCAAATGTTCCTTCACGATGGGCATTACCTGTGCAATTCGATCTTGCATCAGGGCGACATGCTCAATCACACTCCTGTGGGGAGAACTCTCACTTTCCCAAGTTTCCTTGGCAATATCCAACAGCCCTCTTGGGTGTCTCCCATACAGTAACTCAAAGGGGGAGAATCCCGTAGAGGATTGGGGCACCTCCCTAATAGCAAACATCAAATAAGGAAGTAGACAGTCCCAATCCCTTCCATCTCTATCCACCACTTTCTTCAACATTTGTTTTAGGGTTTTGTTGAATCTTTCAACCAGCCCATCGGTTTGGGGGTGATACACAGATGTACGCAATTGCGTCACTTTGAACAATTTACACAGCTCTTTCATAACCCGGGACATAAAGGGTGTACCTTGGTCCGTAAGCAGTTCTTTACAAATACCCACCCGGCTAAAAACAAGAGATAGCTCTTTGGCTATGGTTTTGGCCGAGGTATTTCTGAGAGGGATCGCTTCTGGATAACGGGTGGCATAGTCCATTATAACCAATATGTACTGGTGCCCCCTAGCGGACTTGATTATAGGACCTACCAAATCCATTGCGATTCTCTCAAACGGGACCTCAATGATGGGTAGAGGGACCAGCGGGCTACGGAAATGTGGCATCGGGGCCGACCTCTGACACACAGGGCAGGAGGAACAATAATTTTCTATGTCCTTCATCACCCCAGGCCAATAGAATCTCTGTAATACCCTCTCTCGGGTTTTCTCTGTCCCCAGATGACCTCCAAGAATGTGCCCATGGGCCAACTCCAACACCAACTTCCTGTAAGGTTTGGGCACCACCAGCTGCTCAACGGTTTCTTCTGCCCTTTTTGCCACCCGATACAGTAGGTCCTTCTCTACGCTGAAGTATGGGTAAGTGCAGGTATTATCTGGGTTCACTAACTCGCCATCTATTTTCACTACGTTTTCCCGTGCCTTTATTAGGGCGGGGTCTTTCAACTGTTCTGTGGCAAAGTTTTCCCTGTGAACCTCAAGATCAGAAAACTCCACAGACGGTAGGTTTTCGTCTGAGGAGGTGGGCTCCTCTCCAGTTTCTTGAGTCTCCCCTGCCAATACTGACAAGGGAAATTCCGGAGAGTCCTCACCACTCTCAGGGGAGTTCTGGCTATCACATTCCTGGTACATAGGGGCACCAGTGGGGGGCTCAGGATCATCCCACAGTTCCCAGAACTTCGGAAAATCCCTTCCCACAATGGCGTCATGCGGTAACTGAGATACTAAGCCCACTGGATGAGAGAGGGTACCTTTGGGGGTCTCGAAACACACCGTAGTCACTGGATACTCTCGGGTGTCCCCATGCACACAAATAACGGCTACCTTGCTATTCCCAGAGACCTCTGTTTTAACTAACTCAGCCTTTATCAGGGTCACAAGGCTACCTGAATCCAGCAATACCACAACATTTCTACCATTAATACACATTTTGCATAAATGTTTCTCAGTTCCCCGAATGGCAGTGCATGCGACTGTCGCACACAGCGACTGACGTCTGCCCGTCAGAAAGTCACACTGCATGGGTTCCTCCACAACCGGGCAATTTGCTGCAATATGTCCCGCTTGCCGGCAGCGGTAGCAGACGATCCTTCTTGCGGCCTCTTGAGCCGCTGATTTCCCAGGCTGTTCTCGCCAAACTTGGGGTAGAGCTCCCACCCTCTCACTCTCTCCACCCTCACCCCTTGGAATCCTCTTATCCGCCCCTGGGGATGGTCTGGTCTTAGGGTGGAAAGTCCGAGTGTCTCTGGAAGAGGCCGTCAGGTTCTCTGTAGCCAAGTATTTCTCCACACGATCCACAAGACCATCGGCCGTTTCTGGGTCTCCATGGCTTACCCACTTTTGGATGGCAGTAGGAAGAGCTCTCAAAAACCGATCCATTACAACACGTTCCACAATCTTTGGTGCGGACAAAGTCTCTGGCTGTAGCCACTTTCTGCTCAGGTGAATGAGATCATACATTTGAGACCTGGGGGGTTTTCCAAGCTGGAAAGTCCAGTTATGCACACGCTGAGCCCGGACAGCCTGGGTGACACCCAGCCTTGCCAATATCTCAGCTTTTAGCATCACATAGTCTTTTGCTTGGTCAGGCTCCAGGTCATAGTAAGCCTTCTGCGATTCACCAGTTAACAGAGGAGCCACCAGTCCAGCCCACTGCTCCTCAGGCCACTTTTCTCTTTCAGCAGTCCTTTCAAATGTGGTCAAAAATACCTCTGGATCATCCTCTCCAGTCATTTTTGTCAATAAACGACTCACCCCAAAGGACGCGGTATTAGTGGGACGGCTTTCCTCACTGGTCTGCGGACGTTGCTGCATTACTGCTTCCATTTGTTGTAGTCTCTGCTCTTGCTTCTGTAACAGGTCTATGAAGCGGGCCTCAGATTGCTGCTGGGCTTGTTGCTGAGCTTCCAGACTCTGTTGGTGAGCTTGCTGCTGGGCTGCAAGGCTCTGTTGATGAGCTTGCTGCTGGGCTGCGAAGTTCTGTTGTTGAGCTGCAAGGCTCTGTTGATGAGCTGCAAGGCTCTTTTGCAAACCTGCATTTGTCTGCTGTTGATTGGCATTTGCTAGAGCCAGCTGCTTCAGTATCTCCTCCATGCTGGCTTAAAAAAAACTGCCACTGGTTCTCCACCAACTGTGAGGGGGGCTAGCTCGGCAGCGGGTATGTGTGACCCCCGGGATGGGCTCCCCACCCAAAACAGGCCCAGCAGACGGAGGTTGTGGTTTTCAAAATCAAAAAGGTGCGGTTTATTTTCTATTTACAGTGACAAAAACACAGCAAGGCAAAAAAAACAAACACAAAATAAATCCTGGTCAACTTGACCTCTAACTAAACTTACAGGTTTCCTAACTAACGACTGGGATCAGCCTAGTGCTGTCCTAGTCCCTGGTTTTAAATGTCCAAGCAAAATATAGCCACACAGGCTTTCTCTCACCGCACAGGGGTTCACTCTCCCTAGACAGTCCACACAGGTCTGCTTCCAGGCATGAGCTAACATCTAATGAATCTGGGAGTTTTTTATAGAGGCCTACATGAGCTGACAAGGTTCAGCTGATCTCATCAACTCCCTGTTTGCACGACGCCCAGCCCTCTCCCTAGAGGTATGAGTCATCAATGAGCCCACTAGTCTCAGCTGGGCTTATACAACTCTCCACCTAGCTGTATAAGTCAGCGTAAAGCCTGAATCTGGGCGAAATATATCTACCCCCCTGGATGCAACCAGGTGACTTTACCTTCCTGCTGTCACAATATATATACTAAATATACTGGAATACTGGATCTAAAGCCCTGTACACATGGTCGGACTTTTGGCCAACAAACTTCATTTTGAGCAAGTTGGACCAACAATCCGACCGTTTGTACGCTCCATCGGACAAACTTTTTTTTTTGTTTGTTTTCATCGGACAAAAGTTGGGTCTGCAAACGGACAAACTTTTGGCCAACAAAAGTCCGATGGAGCAAAGTCCGCCCGTGTGTACAGAAAACCATAGGACTTTTGTCCGATGGACAAAACAACTAATGTTAAAATCAACCAACAATAGCAGAAGTTGACCAAAGGGTGGCGGTAAAGAGCAGAAAAGAGCAGAAAAACCACATGATGTTGAAAAAAATTTGGGGGAAAGTTTGCAGAAAAGTCCTGTGGTGTGTATGCTATGGGTGTGCCCGGCCAACTCAGTTCGGACAAAAATCCACGGAAAAGTCTGATGGAAGTCCGACCGTGTGTACGAGGCTTAACTAGCTCAATCAACTGCCTGCTCAATCTAGCTATTGCTAACTGAAATAAAGCCACAATCTCTCTCTCCCTCTCGCTCTCTCTCACTCTCTCTCTCTCTGTCTCTCTCTGAACGCCGGAACACACTACACAAGGCCGACATGCAGGTGGCCTTATATAGTGTGGGGCGTGTACCTAATCCCCTGAGCCATGATTGGCCAAAGGCACCCTGACTTTGGCCAATTATGGCTCTCTGTGCTTACGGCGCTGTGATTGGCCAAAGCATGCCGGTCATAGTGCATGCTTGGCCAATCATTAGCCAGCAATGCACTGCGATGACGCAGTGCATTATGGGCCGTGACACGCAACTCGAATTTGGCGCGAACGGCCCATAATGTTCGATCTTCGCCGAACGAGCGAACCGCCAATGTTCGAGTCGAACATGAGTTCGATACCCGGAAGACACGCCGAGGCATAATGTCAGCTGCCTCGGCGTGGACCGGGAGGGACACCGACACCTCGTTCTAAGGTAAGAATTTCATAATAAGCTAGTATGCGGTGCATACTTGCTCATTATGCCTTTTCCTTTACAGGTTTAAAAAAAAAAAGTGAAATATTCCTTTAAATTTCGTACCTATGGGGT
Organism: Rana muscosa; assembly: GCA_029206835.1. NCBI lineage: Eukaryota > Metazoa > Chordata > Amphibia > Anura > Ranidae > Rana > Rana muscosa. The sequence continues at coordinate 246,335,266 of CM055128.1, read as the reverse complement.
GTGTATAGTATGCCTGTAAAGTAGCGCTTGTTTCCCGTGCTTAGAACTGTCCCTGCACAAAGTGTCATTTCTGAAGGAAAAAAAAGTCATTTAAAAGCACTCGCGGCTATAATGAATTGTCGGCTCCCGGCAATACAGAGAAAAGTCATTGAAAGTCATTGATAAAAAAAAAAATGCGTGGGGGTCCCCCCAAATTCAATTACCTGCGTCAAATTTAAAAAATAAATGACGTGGGGTTCCCCCCAAATATCCATACCAGACCCTTCAGTTCTGGTATGGATTTTAAGGGGAACTTTACCCCAAATAAAAAAAAAATCCATACCAGACCCTTTATCCAAGCGCGCAACCTGGTAGGCCGCAGGAAAATAGGGGGGGACGAGAGAGCGCCCCCCCCTCCTGAACCGTACCAGGCCACATGCCCTCAACAAGAGGAGGATGCTTTGGGGGTCTGTGACCCCTCGAAGCACCATGTCCACATGTTGATGGGGATCAAGGCCTCATCCCTTCAACCCTTGCCCGGTGGTTGTGGGGGTCTGCGGACGGGGGGCTTATCGGAATCTGGAAGACCCCTTTAACAAAGGGAACCATCAGCAGTGGATGATCTCTTCTCCATCCAGGTCCAGGCTCCAGCGATGAGATGTCCAGCGCAGCGCATCCTGTCTCCATCGTGTATTGCCGGGAATATCGTCGCCGCAGCCTGACAGGTCTCATGTAGCTGAGGACAGGGCCACCGGTCACGTGACCCCGTCCCCCTCTGACGCAAGGGGAAACCCGGGCTTACCCAGTGATGTGCGGGTGACCCCACCCCCCTCTGATGCAACGGAAACCTGCGTTACATCAGAGGGGGGCGGGGTCACCCGCATGTCACTGGGAAAGCCTGGGTTTCCCCTTGCATCAGAGGGGGACGGGGTCACATGACGGGTGGCCCCGTCCTCAGGTACATAAGACCTGTCAGGCTGCGGCTACGATATTCCTGGGGTGTCTCCGGTGAAGACAGGATGCGCTGCGCTGGACATCTCATCGCTGGAGCCTGGACCTGGATAGAGAGGAGATCATCCACGGCTGGACCCTGGAGAGGAAAGCATCCATCGCAGGATACCGACAGTGTTGGAGTGGAGACAGAGAGTGGATTACCACCGCTGGAATCTTATTTTTTATTTTTATTTTTTATTTTTTTAATAAAGGACTTATCCCATAGGTGTCGGTGTGTTTTTTTTACAATTTTTTACACTTTCTTTGTGAAATGGTAGGGGTACAATGTACCCCTTACCAATTCATATAGGAGGGCTGGGATCTGGGGGTCCCCTTTGTTAAAGGGGTCTTCCAGATTCCGATAAGCCCCCCGCCCTCAGACCCTCACAACCACCGGGCAAGGGTTGTGGGGATGAGGCCCTCGTCCCCATCAACATTTTTAAATTTGGGGTGGAGTTCCCTTTAAAATCCATACCAGACCTGAAGGGTCTGGTATGGATATTTGGGGGGAACCCCACGTCATTTTCTTCTTTAATTTGACGCAGGGTTTCCCTTAATATCCATTCCAGACCTGAAGGGCCTGGTAATTGAATTTGGGGGGTGTTCGGCTCATCCCTAGTCATGTTATGCTCTGGACTGCAGAGTGGTAGGGCTCTTGTGGACACTGTGGAGACTTCCCCTTGATTGTCCAGTAGTGATGAGCCAAACACCCCCGGGTTCGGTTCGCACCAGAACCCGCGAACGGACCGAAAGTTTGCACGAACTTTAGAACCCTATTAAATACAATGGATGCGAACGTTCGAAATCTAAAGTGCTAGTTATAACGACTATTATGCATGTTATTGTCCTAAAAAGGGTTTGGGAACCCGGGTTCTGCACCAGGGGACATGTATCAATGCAAAAAGAAGTTTTAAAAACGGCAGTTTTTCTGGAGCAGTCATTTTAATGATGCATAAAGTGAAAAAAAAAAGTCAAATATTCCTTTAAATATCGTACCTGGGGGGTGTCTAAAGTATGCCTGTGAAGTGCCACGTGTTTCCCGTGTTTAGAACTGTCCCTGCACAAAATGACATTTCTAAAGGAAAAAAAAGCCATTTAAAACTGCTTGCGGCTTTAATGTAATGTCTGGTCCCGGTAATATGGATGAAAATCTTTAAGAAAAATGGCATAGCTACCCCATCACACCCCCCCCCCCCCTTACCCCAGCCCATTACCAGCCCCTTTGGGTCTTGTATGGATATTAAGGGGAACCCCGCACACAAAATAAAAAAGGCCCTATATACCCTGAACAGCCGTATACAGGCGGTGCAGACAAGACAGGGACTGTAGGTTTGTTCTTATGTAGAATCTGTTTGTAATTTTGAACAGGTACATTGTTTAAGTGTAGCTCCAGCCAAAAAATCTATTTTTAAGCTTTTTGGAAAACATAGGGAAGGGTTATCACCCCTGTAACATTTGTTTTGCTGTCTGTGCAGTGTGCACCTGTTCAGAACAGTTCACCTCACTTTCCGTCCTAATGACAAATGTTTTTTGAAAATTTGTTTTTTTTTATTGAAACAAGAATTGGTGATAAAGAATCAGTGGAGAGGAGACACTTTTTTTCCCATATTAACTCTTACAGGAGAGAATTTGCCTTCCTAGGGGTAGATTTCCTCTCACTTCCTGTTGTATCCTTCCGTTTGCAAGGAGGAGTCGTTTGTAAGTTGGATGTTTGAAAGTAGGGGCCTGCCGTATATACTCAGCTGAAATTTGCCCCTTACATGTTGGTGTTGCCACAACACTGTGAGCCCTCACAGTTACTCTTGGTGGGCGCATGAATGGGCCCTGCTGTGAATTATTAGATCAAGAATTGTAATTGCATGCCCCTGTTGAACAGGGGCTGAAAAATTGGGCCTTTGTTGGTGGTGGTGGTGGTGGTGTAGACACAACACTGTAAGGCCTCACAGTTAGTCTTGGTGGGCGCAGGAATGGGCCCTGCTGTGAATTATTAGATCAAGAATTGTAATTACATGCCCCTGTTAAACAGGGGCAGAAAAATTGAGCCTTAGGCACTGGTGTCACAACACTGCAACCCCTCACAGATACTGTACTTGGAGCACAGCAATGAGCCCTGTTGCAAAGAATTGCATCAAAAATTGTAATTACACGCCCCTGTTAAACAGGGGCGGAAAAATTGGGCCCTAGCCACTGGTGCTGGTGCCACGACACTGCAACCACTCCCAGATACTCTAGTTGGAGTGCAGGAATGAGCCCTGCTGCAAAGCATTGCATAAAAAATTGTAATAACACACCCCTGTTAAACAGGGGCTGAAAAATTGGGCCTTAGCCACTGGTGGCGGCACCCAGAAACAAAAATGTTCTTCCAAGCTATCATCGTCAATCGGATCATTGAGGAGGAGGAGGATAGTCAGTCAACATAACAGGACGGTCTCTCAGCATCAGCATCAGTCTTGAAGGGATGTGACATTTGAAAATAAATTAGTCTGTTATATCAGCTTCAGGTGTTTGGTAGCTGGTGGTGATCCAAGACTGGTTCATCTATATGAAGGTCAGTCGATCAACAGAGTCGGTGGACAGGCGCACCCTGTGATCCGTGACAAATCCTCCAGCAGCACTGAATGTGCGTTCTGAAAGAACGCTGGATGCAGGACAGGCCAGTAGCTCAATTGCATACTGTGCAAGCTCTGGCCAGTGATCCATCCTCAAGACCCAGTAAGCCAGAGGATTTTCGGTGGGGAAGGTGTCCAAGTCTGACCTTGCCCCTAGGTATTCCTGCACCATGTATATCAGACGCTGGCGATGGTTGCTGGAACCGATCATACCTTGGGGCTGCGGACTAAAGAATTGTCTGAACGCTTCGCTCAGATGGCCACCTTCCCCACCGCTCCTTCTTTGACTGACCGAAGCCTCAGCAACTCGTTGTCCAGGACCAGGAGTTTGTAACCTCCCAGTCTCTGGGAACGCGTTGCACAGACCTTTCTGCAAGGCCTCCCGGAGTTGTCTCATCCTCTGCTCCCTCTGCGATGGTAAGATAAGGTCCGCAACCTTACCCTTGTACCGTGGATCAAGGAGAGTGGCCAGCCAGTAATGGTCCCCCCCCTTGATCCGAAGAATACGAGGATCCTTCCGCAGACTTTGCAGGATCAGGGAGGCCATGCAGCGTAGGTTAGCTGAGGCATTCAGTCCGGAGTCCTCTGGGTTACTAAGGACGACATGATCCGCAGCCACCTCTTCCCAGCCACGTACAAGTCCACTGGTTTCTTGGGACTGTAAATCATCCCTAAAAGACTGCTGCTGATGATGCTGAGTGCCAGGCTCCACCTCCATGCTGACACAATCCTCCTCCTCCTCCTCCTCCTCCTCTTCTTCCTGTGCGATGGGTGGGACAGAAGGAACACTGTCTGGGTAAAGGGGGACTTGAGAGGCAAGGAAGTCCTCCTCTTCCTGCCTCTGTTCTGCCTCAAGTGCCCTGTCCATTATTCCACGCAGCGTATGTTCCAACAGGTGGACAAGAGGTACAGTGTCACTGATGCATGCACTGTCACTGCTCACCATCCTCGTGGCCTCCTCAAATGGTGCCAGGACAGTGCATGCATCCCCGATCATGCCTCACTGGCGTGGTGAAAAAAACCTGAGCTCCCCTGACCCTGTCCTGGTACAGTAGTCGCACAGGTACTCATTGATGGCCCTCTGCTGCGTTTGCAGCCGCTGCAGCATGGCCAATGTTGAGTTCCACCTGGTGGGCATGTCACATATAAGGCGGTTCTTGGGCAGGTTCAACTCCTTTTGCAGCTCAGCCAGGCGAGCACTGGCATTATAAGATCTGCGGAAATGCACACAGACTTTCCTGGCCTGCCTCAGGACATCCTGTAAGCCCGGGTACCTGCCCAAGAACCGCTGCACCACTAGGTTAAGGACGTGAGCCACACAGGGCACATGGGTCAGTTGTCCCTGTTGGAGAGCGGAGAGGAGGTTGGTGCCATTGTTGCAAACTATCATTCCTGGCTTAAGCTGGCGTGGCGTCAACCACCTCTCGGCCTGCCCCTGCAGAGCAGACAGAACCTCTGCCCCAGTGTGGCTCCTGTCCCCCAAACACACCAGCGCAAGCACGGCATGGCATCTTTTTGCCTGCGTACTTGCGTAGCCCCTTGAACGCCTATGGAGCACCGCTGGTTCCGAGGACAAAGCACAGGAAGAGGCCACGGAGTAAGAAGAAGAGGAGGGGGTGGAGGACAGAGGTGTGTCACAACCAGTAGTAGCATTTTGGAGGCGTGGCGGTGGAACAACCTCCAACACTACTGCACCTTGTCCTGCATCCTTCCCAGCTGCCAAAAGAGTGACCCAATGGGCCGTGAAAGAAAGGTAATGTCCCTGTCCATGCCTGCTGGACCATGAGTCAGCGGTAATATGCACCTTACCGCTGACCGCCCTGTCCAGCGAGGCCAAGACATTGCCTTCCACATGCCGGTAGAGAGCCGGAATCGCCTTCCGTGAGAAAAAGTGGCGTTTGGGAACCTGCCACTGAGGAACCGCACATTGCACAAACTCACGGAAGGGGGCCGAGTCTACCAACTGAAAAGGCAGCAGTTGAAGCGCTAGCAATTTAGCCAAGCTAGCATTCAACCGCTGGGCATGTGGATGGCTGGGAGTGAACTTCTTTCGACGGTCCAGCAGCTGGGGCAGGGAAATTTGCCTGCTAGAATCGGACGTTGGTGTGCTAGCAGAGTGCCCGCAAGTACTTGGCTGTGACACACCTAATTCTACACCTTCATTCCTCTCAGAGCAGGTTTCAGAGAGGACTGAAGGTATAGTGGGGTTGGAGATCCCAGCTGATGCGGTGCAAGAAGAGGTCAGCTTTGTTCTTTGGTGTGGGTCTTTAAGGTAGGCTTGCCAACGAGCTGCATGGCAGGTCAACATATGTCTGGTCAAGCATGTGGTGCCCAAGCGGGTGATGTTTTGGCCACGTGATATACGCTTGAGACATATGTTGCAAACAGCAGCTGTGCGATCTGATGCACTCGACTCAAAAAAGGCCCACACCAAAGAACTTTTTGAATAACGGGCAGAGGCAGCGCCCTGCACAGGCGGAGCTCTGCGGTGTGATTCCGTCGGTGTGCTGCCCTTACGCTGGCCCCCCGAGGGCATCCTGCCTCGTTGGAGATGTGCCTCCTCCTCATCCTCTTCCTCCTCCTCCTCCTCTCTCCTATTAGGCACCCACGTGGAGTCAGTGACCTCATCATCCCCTCCCTCCTCATCACTGGAGCCAATCTGGCAGTATGCTGCAGCTGCTGGAACATGACTGCCAGATGGGTGTCCTTCTTGAGCATCCCCTCTCTCTGCTCTCACGCTACTGCCTTCCTCTAGCTGGGTATAATCATCAGACCCTTCGAAACGCTGGGCATCCTCCTGGAGCATGTACCCAACACTGTGCTCAAACAGTTCGGGGGACTCCTCAGGAGGACATGGTTGGTCTAGGGAAGGAGTGACTGATGGTGACATTGATACGAGGGAAGAGGACGCTTTGGCAGCTGCTTTGCCAGAACCCTGAGCCTGGGTGAGAGAGGATGAGGAGGATGAGGAGGGCTTGGTCATCCACTCTACCAAGTCTTCGGCATGATGCGGCTCAACACGTCCAGCTGCCGAAAAGAAGGACAAGCGTGTCCCATGGCCACGTGCTGATGGCGATGCACCGCGTCCACGACCAGCACTGTTGTCTCTAGACACAGAGCCTGCTTGCCCTCTTTTTTTGGCTCCTGACTGTCTGCCTCTCCTTGTTTGCCTTCCAGACATTCTAATGGCCTGCAGGGAAATAGGAAAAGCAGCAATACAGGCTAAGTTAAGGTGTAATATGGTCAGGAGGCACACTCTGCCCGCTGTAAGTGCCGCAAAATCCTGTTTGTGTAACACACCAGGAAAAAGCAGCAATACAGGCTAAGTTAAGGTGTAATATGGTCAGGAGGCACACTCCGCCCGCTGTAAGTGCCGCAAAATCCTGTTTGTGTAACACACCAGGAAAAAGCAGCAGTACAGGCTAAGTTAAGGTGTAATATGGTCAGGAGGCACACTCCGCCCGCTGTAAGTGCCGCAAAATCCTGTTTGTGTAACACACCAGGAAAAAGCAGCAATACAGGCTAAGTTAAGGTGTAATATGGTCAGGAGGCACACTCCGCCCGCTGTAAGTGCCGCAAAATCCTGTTTGTGTAACACACCAGGAAAAAGCAGCAATACAGGCTAAGTTAAGGTGTAATATGGTCAGGAGGCACACTCCGCCCGCTGTAAGTGCCGCAAAATCCTCTTGGTGTAACACACCAGGAAAAAACAGCAATACAGGCTAAGTTAAGGTGTAATATGGTCAGGAGGTACACTCCGCCCGCTGTAAGTGCCGCAAAATCCTGTTGGTGTAACACACCAGGAAAAAGCAGCAATACGGGCTAACTTCAGGTGTATAATGTGCAGGAGGCTTAGCAACAATGACACTGACACTGTCCCCTGCCTATCCTTCTCTCTCCCTGCACACAAGGTTTATCAAAGTATATGACACTGACACTCTCCCTGCCTATCCTTCTCTCTCCCTACACAAGGTTTAGCAAAGAATATGACACTGGCACTGTCCCCTGCCTATCCTTCTCTCTCCCTGCACACAAAGTTTATCAAAGTATATGACACTGACACTCTCCCTGCCTATCCTTCTCTCTCCTTACACACAAGGTTTAGCAAAGAATATGACACTGACACTCCCCCTGCCTATCCTTCTCTGTCCCTACACACAAGGTTTAGCAAAGAGTAGATATGACACTGTCCCTGCCTATCCTTCACTTTCCCTGCTCCGGAACACACTACACAAGGCCGCCGCGCTGGCGGCCTTTTATAGTGTGGGGCGTGTACTAAACACCCTCAGCTATAATTGGCCACAGGCATCCTGCCTGTGGCCAATCATTGCTCTCCTCGCTGCCGGCGCTGTGATTGGTCAAGCATGCAGGGTCACAGTGCATGCTTGGCCAATCACAGCGCCGGGATTACACTGCGATGGCGCAGTGTATTGTGGGCCGTTCGCGTCACTCGAATTTGGCGCGAACGGCCCAAATCGTTCGTTGTTCGCCGAATGCGCGAACAGCCGATGTTCGAGTCGAACCTATGTTCGACTCGAACACCGAGCTCATCCCTATTGTCCAGTGGCAGAGTCCCCTCAGGTTCTAGAAGACTGCAGTAGCATACTGATGTCAGGGAAAGAGACTGCTAATGGTAATCCCAAACTGCAGTCTTGAATCGCTGTTCTCCACTCCCAGAAAAGGCATCAGAGAGAGACATCTGATGACAGCATGTTAAAAATGCTTTACAAGCCCTTAGAGAAAAATTGTAGAATGGGGGGTGTAGGGTGGTGGTAGGGTTTGCTAAAACACCAATGACATAGCTTTATTGGCATTGTCCTAAAGTCTCTTTCTCAAACTTGGCAGCACCCTCACTACTAGTGTTCAGCAGGCCCTCGGTATGACACTCACTGGTCTTTTTAAATATGTTTTTACAACGCAGGTCTTGGAACATGACCTATTTCAATTAAATGTCCCTGGACTCAAGAGTAAAGTATCTTTATTAGAGGCAATGATTGAATTTTTTTTCTTTTTTTTTTTTTATATTCTTTATTTATATTTCCAAAAGGATACATCCAATACATTATTTATACATTTTCCATTACATTTCTATTCATAATATATTTCTCGTCCCATTCCGTTAATTAGAACCTTTTATTTACCCATCAATCTCACCTCTAAACCTCAATGTCCCTTCCCTTATGTCCTTCATATGTCTCTCCGTAAAGGGAGAGACACATAAAGTCCCTTTCCTTTATTAAATGTCTTTGATTCTCACGGCCTTACTTTTTTCTCCCTTACATTTTTATCAGTTCCCCCCCTACCTCCCTCCCAAAGCAAACCTAAACAGAAGAGAAAAAAAAAAAGGAGTGGGAAAAAGGAGAGTTTTCTCCCTCCCTTCCCCCCTCCATCCTCCTCCCCCGTTAGGTGAACCACAACCTCCTGAATACTTCTCTGGCCAGACGGACGGACTCACTTCCCCATTAATCTTTTCCCTTCTTCTGTCTGCGTAAATTTATTCCATGATGACCAGATTTTGATATGTTGCTCTTTTCTATCTTGGACCGAAAACACCAACTCCTCTATAGCCCCCACTTTTCTGACCCTGTTAAGCCATTCTGCGATTGTTGGAGTGCTAGAGCTTTTCCAGCATCTCGCAATGCACGACTTAGCTTCATTGATCAGGTGGCATAATACTGAATTTTTATAAGTCTGTATGGGTATTTGCGTTATGTGCAATAAGAAAAAACCCGGATCGTCTGGCACAGGGTAAGGCTCAATTTTTTGAGCAATCCTTCGTACCTCTAGCCAGTATTGTCTGATCCGAGGGCATGTCCAGTATATATGGAACAAAGTTCCCCGCTCCCCATTGCATCGCCAGCACTGATCTGAGGCATCAGGATAGAACCTACCTAATTTTGATGGCGTATAATACCACCTCGTCAGTAATTTAAAATTTGATTTGGCAGTTGTATTGCCTGCCAATGTTCTACTTCAAATTGGCCTCCCGATTTCGTCAAATCCGCTATTGTGGGCCATATTTCTGATTGCATAAAGTGCGATACCTGTGTATAGCCCTTCTCTCGAAGTCTCCGAATGCCCTTATCTCCATCCCCGGCTCGAAACTTGGGTTTCCCAATACTGGGTATAGTGGAGAGTATCTTGGCGAATATTTAGGGTTCAGACACATTTTAGCACCTATAGATAGTGTTGGCCCTATCAGAGGGTGTTTTTTGAGTGAGTCCGGTAACTTTGTATAGCACCAGGGTGCTCTACCCAGTGGTACCTGACTAATTTCTTGCTCCAATTTTATCCATAATTTGAATTCTATATGTCTGCACCAGTCTATGACCCTTCCCAAATGAGCTGCTTGGTGGTATTTAGACACATCTGGGACTGCTAAGCCCCCATAACATTTGGGGAGGGTCATTTGACTTCTACTGATCCTTGGTCGCCTGTTGGCCCATATAAACTTAGTAAAGAGTGCATTTACTTGCCGGAAGTAGGCCCTATCAATTCCTATTGGTACAGCTTGAAATAAATACTGAAATTTTGGCAGAATATTCATTTTGATGGCGTTACATCGGCCGAACCATGAGTGGAATCCATGTTGCCATTTATCCAACAGGAAGCTAACTGCTTTATATAGTGAGGGGAAATTTACAGCAAAAATTTATCCCTAGGTATTTTAATGACGACCCTACCCATTTAAAATTGAAATTGGGTTGTATGTTTTGCTGCACTTCTGAGGGGAGGGCTACCCCCATCGCTTCCGATTTCGCGTAATTAATTTTTAAATTTGCTAATGTCCCTGTCAAGGTCACCTGTGGCCAGGTGACAGATGCACACCGTAGGGGGACAGGAGTGCACCGCAAGGTAGTGAACCCTATGGCTGACTGCTGCGGATAGGAAACTGGGTGGTTGTGGAAAGCGGGACCAGAGGAGCACAACCGGGATCCTAACGGAAGCTAGAGCCAAGATTCCCCAGGGCGCGGAGTCTAAGACCCAGCAGGTCTTCTCCAGGGCCTCTAGTGGTGAGGATGTTATGCTGCAGGCTGGGACCAGGTCGCGGCCCCTGGAGTTTCCTAGCTCACGCCCCGTAGGATAAGGGGAAAAGAGGGGAAGCAGCAGCACAAGATATGAGAGAAACGAATAACAAGCTGAAGGTCAGGGGCCACAAGCAGACAAGGATAACGAAAGAACGAGCCGAAGGTCAAGGGTCACAAGCAGACAGGGATAGTCGGGGACAAGCCAAATATGTAACAGAGAGACAGACGAAGCACACGGCAGGCAGGAACCCAAACACACAATGCCTAACAAACACGTTGATCAGCAAAGCAGGCTTGCAGTGCACAGGTTAATATAGTGTTCTGTGATAGGGCCTGGGGTGGAGTCAGGCTGGGAGGAGATTATAAAGGAAGCCAGGTGAAAGGGTTCTGGCCTCTAAGATGAACACATGGGAAGGAAGGTAAGCTGACAGACAAACACTACTGCATATCCATGACAGTACCCTCCCTCTTATGGGCCCTCCCCCGCCTGGGCCCAGGCTTAAAGGGAAATCTCAGATGAAACCTCCTCAACAGATGAGGTGCAACGACATCAGATGCAGCGATCCAAGACGCCTCCTCAGGACCAAAACCTCTCCAATGCACAAGGTACTGAAGAATACCTCTGCAGAGCCGAGAATCCAGAACTTGTCTAACCTCGTACTTTAGATTATCCTCAGAGACCAGAACCGAGGTAGGGAGATGACAAGAAGATCTATTGAGGACCAAAAGCTCTCTAGGAATAAGCAAGGGCATGAGAGGATCAACAGAAATCTGAGGAGGGTCCCCTAGACCCTTAAAGATGAACTGGTCATCTAGCACAGGACCATCAAACTGGGCAGATGTCAGTGGAACCCTGAAGTCAGGTTGGTTAGAGGGTGACATGTCACAGGAGTCAAGCTGAATAGCTGAAAGACAAGCAGAATGTCCTGAACAAGAAAAAGTAGGTGGCTCACTGGGCATGGGCTGGACTGGCATAACTAGTACAGAGGCCGAGTGAATAGCAGAGTCAGGTGTAGCGACTACCTGAATCGCATCGCAAGACGTAGCGACTGCAGGACTTGTAGACAAGCTAGCCTGGCTGTGCGTCCAAGGGCGATTAGGGACAGAGAAATGTAAATGGTTATGCGACCTGGAATAAATGACCGGCTCAGGTTCACAGGGGGCAACCTTGGGTAGGCAGGACGAGGAACAGGAGGAACCCCAAGCCAGGATCTGTCCAGTAGTCCAGTCCACATGAGGAGAATGGAGCTGTAACCATGGGAGACCCAAAATTATAGGCGTTGAGGCCTTGGGTAAGATAAGGAAGGATATCCACTCCTGGTGGAGTGTCCCTACCGACATCTTAACAGGGAGGGTCTGGAAGCGGATAGGTCCCCCTGGGAGAACAGTACCATCAATCGCCAAGACCACCAATGGCGTGGTGAGGGGCAAAAGAGTAAGTCTCATGGACGACGCGATTTCCCAGTCCATGAAATTACCAGCGGCTCCGGAATCCAGATATGCTGAGACCGAATGAGAAGAAGCACCAACATGAAGGGACACAGAAAGCAGAAGACGAGAAGGGGAAGGTGATATTTCTGGGTCCAATACTCCACTTTCCAGATGAAGTGGACCCAAACGTTTTTCTGGACAAAGAGAGCAAGTGTCACGAAAATTACCTTTGCCCCCACAGTAGAGACACAGGCCTAGAGTTCTGCACCTAACACGTTCCTCTGGGGATAGCCTGGTCCTGCCCAGCTGCATGGGTTCCTCAGCTTGCAGGAGATGCTCCACGGGTCGAGGAGAGGGGAGCTCAGGCTGACTAAGGACCAAGGAGTGCTTGCGCCGTTTTTCTAGGGTCCTTTCCTGAAAGTGAATATCGATCTGGTTACACAAGGAGATAACTCCGTCCAGATCAGTGGGGATGGTTCTTCCTGCTAATTCATCCTTCACTCTATCAGAAAGGCCATGCAAAAAGGTTGCGACTAAGGCCTCATTGTTCCAGCTCAACTCAGCCGACAGTATGCGGAAATTAAGGGCGTACTGTCCCACTGAAGCAGACTCTTGGCGGAGACGTAGAAGGGCGCTGGCCGCTGAAGAGACACGAGTCGGTTCTTCAAAGATATTCCGAAAAAGTTTCAAGAAGCCAGACAGGCTAGAAACCACTGGATCATTCAGTTCCCACAGAGGGGCTGCCCAGGCTAAAGCTTCACCGGAGAGGAGGGAAATTATATAGGCTACCTTTGCCCTATCAGACAGAAAGTTTTGAGGCTGAAGCTCAAAATGAATCGTGCATTGGCTAAGGAACCCTCTGCAGGCCTTGGAGTCCCCAGAGAAACGGAACGGAGCTGGCAGTGTTAGTGAGTGTGTGGCTGCGACTGGTGCGATAGGTACCACCGCTGGTTGTACTTGAGGTTGCGGATTCGGGGTTCCCAAGGAGGCCTGAAGCTGCTCGAATCGAGAAGCCAGATCCTGGAGGAATCGCATCACCTGAGTCTGATTCGATTCCTGGGTTTCAAGTCTGTGGACTATGCCCCGCAATGAATCATCCGCGGGGATCGGGATGTCAGCCGGGTCCATGGCTGATCAAACTGTCAAGGTCACCTGTGGCCAGGTGACAGATGCACACCGTAGGGGGACAGGAGTGCACCGCAAGGTAGTGAACCCTATGGCTGACTGCTGCGGATAGGAAACTGGGTGGTTGTGGAAAGCGGGACCAGAGGAGCACAACCGGGATCCTAACGGAAGCTAGAGCCAAGATTCCCCAGGGCGCGGAGTCTAAGACCCAGCAGGTCTTCTCCAGGGCCTCTAGTGGTGAGGATGTTATGCTGCAGGCTGGGACCAGGTCGCGGCCCCTGGAGTTTCCTAGCTCACGCCCCGTAGGATAAGGGGAAAAGAGGGGAAGCAGCAGCACAAGATATGAGAGAAACGAATAACAAGCTGAAGGTCAGGGGCCACAAGCAGACAAGGATAACGAAAGAATGAGCCGAAGGTCAAGGGTCACGAGCAGACAGGGATAGTCGGGGACAAGCCAAATATGTAACAGAGAGACAGACGAAGCACACGGCAGGCAGGAACCCAAACACACAATGCCTAACAAACACGTTGATCAGCAAAGCAGGCTTGCAGTGCACAGGATAATATAGTGTTCTGTGATAGGGCCTGGGGTGGAGTCAGGCTGGGAGGAGATTATAAAGGAAGCCAGGTGAAAGGGTTCTGGCCTCTAAGATGAACACATGGGAAGGAAGGTAAGCTGACAGACAAACACTACTGCATATCCATGACAGTACCCTCCCTCTTATGGGCCCTCCCCCGCCTGGGCCCAGGCTTAAAGGGAAATCTCAGATGAAACCTCCTCAACAGATGAGGTGCAACGACATCAGATGCAGCGATCCAAGACGCCTCCTCAGGACCAAAACCTCTCCAATGCACAAGGTACTGAAGAATACCTCTGCAGAGCTGAGAATCCAGAACTTGTCTAACCTCGTACTTTAGATTATCCTCAGAGACCAGAACCGAGGTAGGGAGATGACAAGAAGATCTATTGAGGACCAAAAGCTCTCTAGGAATAAGCAAGGGCATGAGAGGATCAACAGAAATCTGAGGAGGGTCCCCTAGACCCTTAAAGATGAACTGGTCATCTAGCACAGGACCATCAAACTGGGCAGATGTCAGTGGAACCCTGAAGTCAGGTTGGTTAGAGGGTGACATGTCACAGGAGTCAAGCTGAATAGCTGAAAGACAAGCAGAATGTCCTGAACAAGAAAAAGTAGGCGGCTCACTGGGCATGGGCTGGACTGGCATAACTAGTACAGAGGCCGAGTGAATAGCAGAGTCAGGTGTAGCGACTACCTGAATCGCATCGCAAGACGTAGCGACTGCAGGACTTGTAGACAAGCTAGCCTGGCTGTGCGTCCAAGGGCGATTAGGGACAGAGAAATGTAAATGGTTATGCGACCTGGAATAAATGACCGGCTCAGGTTCACAGGGGGCAACCTTGGGTAGGCAGGACGAGGAACAGGAGGAACCCCAAGCCAGGATCTGTCCAGTAGTCCAGTCCACATGAGGAGAATGGAGCTGTAACCATGGGAGACCCAAAATTATAGGCGTTGAGGCCTTGGGTAAGATAAGGAAGGATATCCACTCCTGGTGGAGTGTCCCTACCGACATCTTAACAGGGAGGGTCTGGAAGCGGATAGGTCCCCCTGGGAGAACAGTACCATCAATCGCCAAGACCACCAATGGCGTGGTGAGGGGCAAAAGAGTAAGTCTCATGGACGACGCGATTTCCCAGTCCATGAAATTACCAGCGGCTCCGGAATCCAGATATGCTGAGACCGAATGAGAAGAAGCACCAACATGAAGGGACACAGAAAGCAGAAGACGAGAAGGGGAAGGTGATATTTCTGGGTCCAATACTCCACTTTCCAGATGAAGTGGACCCAAACGTTTTTCTGGACAAAGAGAGCAAGTGTCACGAAAATTACCTTTGCCCCCACAGTAGAGACACAGGCCTAGAGTTCTGCGCCTAGCACGTTCCTCTGGGGATAGCCTGGTCCTGCCCAGCTGCATGGGTTCCTCAGCTGGCAGGAGATGCTCCACGGGTCGAGGAGAGGGGAGCTCAGGCTGACTAAGGACCAAGGAGTGCTTGCGCCGTTTTTCTAGGGTCCTTTCCTGAAAGCGAATATCGATCTGGTTACACAAGGAGATAACTCCGTCCAGATCAGTGGGGATGGTTCTTCCTGCTAATTCATCCTTCACTCTATCAGAAAGGCCATGCAAAAAGGTTGCGACTAAGGCCTCATTGTTCCAGCTCAACTCAGCCGACAGTATGCGGAAATTAAGGGCGTACTGTCCCACTGAAGCAGACTCTTGGCGGAGACGTAGAAGGGCGCTGGCCGCTGAAGAGACACGAGCCGGTTCTTCAAAGATATTCCGAAAAAGTTTCAAGAAGCCAGACAGGCTAGAAACCACTGGATCATTCAGTTCCCACAGAGGGGCTGCCCAGGCTAAAGCTTCACCGGAGAGGAGGGAAATGATATAGGCTACCTTTGCCCTATCAGAAAGAAAGTTTTGAGGCTGAAGCTCAAAATGAATCGTGCATTGGCTAAGGAACCCTCTGCAGGCCTTGGAGTCCCCAGAGAAACGGAACGGAGCTGGCAGTGTTAGTGAGTGTGTGGCTGCGACTGGTGCGATAGGTACCACCGCTGGTTGTACTTGAGGTTGCGGATTCGGGGTTCCCAAGGAGGCCTGAAGCTGCTCGAATCGAGAAGCCAGATCCTGGAGGAATCGCATCACCTGAGTCTGATTCGATTCCTGGGTTTCAAGTCTGTGGACTATGCCCCGCAATGAATCATCCGCGGGGATCGGGATGTCAGCCGGGTCCATGGCTGATCAAACTGTCAAGGTCACCTGTGGCCAGGTGACAGATGCACACCGTAGGGGGACAGGAGTGCACCGCAAGGTAGTGAACCCTATGGCTGACTGCTGCGGATAGGAAACTGGGTGGTTGTGGAAAGCGGGACCAGAGGAGCACAACCGGGATCCTAATGGAAGCTAGAGCCAAGATTCCCCAGGGCGCGGAGTCTAAGACCCAGCATGTCTTCTCCAGGGCCTCTAGTGGTGAGGATGTTATGCTGCAGGCTGGGACCAGGTCGCGGCCCCTGGAGTTTCCTAGCTCACGCCCCATAGGATAAGGGGAAAAGAGGGGAAGCAGCAGCACAAGATATGAGAGAAACGAATAACAAGCTGAAGGTCAGGGGCCACAAGCAGACAAGGATAACGAAAGAACGAGCCGAAGGTCAAGGGTCACGAGCAGACAGGGATAGTCGGGGACAAGCCAAATATGTAACAGAGAGACAGACGAAGCACACGGCAGGCAGGAACCCAAACACACAATGCCTAACAAACACGTTGATCAGCAAAGCAGGCTTGCAGTGCACAGGTTAATATAGTGTTCTGTGATAGGGCCTGGGGTGGAGTCAGGCTGGGAGGAGATTATAAAGGAAGCCAGGTGAAAGGGTTCTGGCCTCTAAGATGAACACATGGGAAGGAAGGTAAGCTGACAGACAAACACTACTGCATATCCATGACAGTCCCATATCCTTCTATTTCCTTCATCAGATTTGGCAGTGAAACATGAGGTCATGATAAGGAGAACATCAAATCATCTGCATAAGCAGAGATTTTATATTCTTGAACACCTATTTGGAGACCCTGAATGTCTGGATTTTTCCGAATCCTATTCAGTAGGGGTTCTAAGGAGAGGGAAAACAGCATCGGAGAGAGTGGGCACCCTTGGCGCGTTCCATTTGATATTTTAAATGTCTCCTAGTAAACTCCATTCACTTTAACCGAGGCCTGGGGTGTAGCATACACCCCTGCTATCCAACTCTGCATATGTTCTCCCAGTCCCATTTGCCTCAATACTTCAAACATGAATCGCCAGCTAACCCTGTCAAACGCTTTCTCCGCGTCGGTACTCAAAAAAATACTGGGCGTTTTTGATATATTAGCATGGTGTACCAGGTTGAGGACCTTTACGGTATTATCCCTGGCCTCACGGGTTGGGATAAACCCAACCTAGTCTTGATGTACCATTTGATTCAAAAACGTCTGGAGGCGGGAAGCAAGTAGTTTAGTGAAAAGTTTTAAATCTGTATTTAACAATGAGATCGGGCGGTAGCTCCCGCACTCCGCCGGGTCCTTCCTTTCTTTCGGAATAACCGAGATATATGCCATGAGGGCATCCGGCGGTAGTGCGGGAGCCCGGCCGATCTCGTTGAATGCCTTTGTCATATAAACCCCTAGTATTGGGAGAAAATTTTTGTAGTATTGGATAGTGAAGCCATCCGGGCCCGGTGCCTTCCCTCGTTTAATTGTTTTTATCACTGTCTCTAGTTCCCCCACTGAAATAGGTATCTCCAATTTGTTACGGTCCGCTGAAGACAACCTAGGCAGATGTGCTGAGAGAAGGTATTCTTCCATCGTGGCCTGGGGCACCTGGATTGGGGTCAAATTATAGAGGGATGAGTAGTATTCTCTAAATCTCTGAGCAATATTTTTAGGGAGTGAAATCAGCTGCCCGTTTTCTCCCTTTATATGGGGTACATATACTGTCTTCCCTTTCTCTCTAAGTTTCCCTGCTAATATTTTACTACATTTTTCCCCAAGTTCATAGGTTACTTTTTTCCCTACTTGTATTGCCGCTTCTGCTTTGTATCTAAGTAAATCTGTCAGTTGTCTCCTCAGGTGTGCCAATTCTATCCCCACTAACGGCATCTGTACTTTCTTGTGTTGTACCTCTAGTGCCTGGATTTCTCTTAACAAATTAGCTATCTGTCTTTCTCGTGCTCTTTTTAATCGGGAACCATGTTTTATCAGTACCCCTCTCATTACTACCTTATGCGCCTCCCATACCATTCCCGGGTCACTCCCCGGGGTGTCATTCGTCCAAAAATATGCCTCCATTTTATTTGCTACGTCTTCCCGAATTTCGGAGATCTGCAGCAAACTCTCATTTAAACGCCAATGCCACTCCGGAGCAGAAGATGAATTAAACAGCGCAATGTGTAGCGTCATTGGCGCGTGGTCTGACCATGTTATATTCCCAATTTTTACTTCCTTCACCGCCGTCAACAGATAGTGTGGCACCAGGAAGAGGTCTATACGGGAGTACAGTTGGTGAGGGTTGGAGGAGAATGTATAATCTCTTTCCCCTATATGTAGTAATCTCCACACGTCTACCATCTGCAGATCCCGCAACCTCTGCAAGATATTCCTCCTGGTCCCCCCTGATATAGAGGAGACCCCCATTGATGTATCAACCTTAGGGTCCAATGTTGTATTAAGGTCTCTCCCTAAGATCAGCTTCCCTTCTGCAAACCCCGCCAGATTATTCAAGGTTTTACTCAGAAAGGCGTCTTGATGTGTATTTGGTACGTAGACAGTTGCCAATGTCACCTTTGTACTTCCAATCTGTCCCTTTAAAAATAAAAAACGGCCCTCTAAATCTACTCGTTTGTCCAACAGAGACCAGGGTATTCTATTGGAAATTAGAATTGACACCCCTTTTGACTTTGATATCTGACTACATGCGTGGTATGTACATGGATAAAACCTATTTTGTAGGTATGGGAGTCCGCCCATCTTAAAATGTGTCTCCTGCACGAATGCTACATCTGAGTGGGTTCGTTTTAACTCATTCAGGAGCATTCTCCTTTTTTCTGGGACATTGAGTCCTTTGGCATTGATGGTAGTTATCCTTATTTCCTCCATCTCGGGAGATTCGAAGGATGAAGTGTGGGAAAAAAAAACAAACTCCAAGACCAAAACCCCCAAAACCAAACACCCCCCCTTTCCAATTCCCCCCCTAAAATATTCAACTAACCCCTCCCCCCTTATTCCGCCCCCAAGGGAGGCACCCACTTCTGAACCGCCTTGCGGTTCACGTGGGTGCGAGCCTATTTGGGGTGTTGGGTTGGTGCAGCAGAGGTGCACCCCCAACCCTCCACCCCAGACACCCCTTTCATCTACCTCTCTCCAGCTCCTCTCTCCATTTTTTCCTCTCTCTCTTTTCTCCTCCCCTCTCCTTCTCTCCTCTTACTTTATAAAGCATTGACTTTGAGGGGACATCCATCCTTTAGTTTTATCCTAATTTATCCTAGTTTTTTCCTATTATCAACCAGGTAAATGAACCAGTAGTGTTTATGTAGAATTTGTATTCACTTACATAAAATACCTTCTTACTTTTGAGAATTTGGTATGACTAATTTTGGATAGAATATGCCAGGACCATTTTCCCTCCTTTCTCACCATTCTCCCCATTCCCTCTGTTCTGTTTCCCTTTGCTTCCTCTAACCAAATCCCTCAACCCCCCCTTCTCCTTTTTTCTTTCTTGGTGGTGGATCTTCCGGGTACTAACTTATTCCTATTTCCTGCCTGGGGTTCCTTCCTCTTTCTAACCATTAGCCTCCTCAGTTGTCTCCAAGTGTGTGTACCTCCTATTCTATCCTATTGTAGACAAGTGTAGTGTGATATGTATGTGCCCCCCTCCTCCTACGCTCTAAAAATCTCTTTCTTCTCGTGAACCCCCTATTTTCTACCCCCCATCCCTTACATGTTATCCCCCCTCCCTCCTGTGTTATCTCAGTCTACCCTCAGTCTGCTCACCTGTTGTCCTACTTCCCCCCCTCCTGTCTATGTGTTTAACTCCTAACTGCTAGTTCCTTACCCAGTACCTCAAACCTATTTCCCCTATTATATGTGTACGTGTCTATGTGTGTATCCCTAAATCTGCTATGAATAAATGTGTGACACTTGTGTGGTACCTATGACATTCACGCCCCACACACTTGGAGATTTCTTCCCTCTCTTCTATTCAGGCCTCTGCCCTCACTGAAATATTCCATTCAATTATAGGAACCCCTATCTAGTTAATTTTTTCTAGTACTCCTGTTGATCTCTTCTCCTATCTTCTCATTTCTAAGCCACCCTTCTTATTATTATCTCCCTCCCATACCCCCTCTTTTCCAAAATCAAACCAAATCAAATCAAGTCCTTCTCCACCATCTCTTCATCATACATTATTTACACCTTATTTTTACATTTATACATTATATCCTCTAAACCCCTTCTAACCCCTCCCCGAAAAAAAACAAAAAAAACCCCAGTGGTATCCAGTCTATATGAAATCAATAAATTGGGGGGGGGGGGCGCCCCTCTGTCCTGAGGGGGGCCGACACGTGTATATAGTTTTACAAGATAATCACAAATATCATACATTGCATCTTACCTTACATCTTATAATATCTTCCGTTGCAACACATCCTCACCCATCACCCTTTACAGTGTCCCCTTTACACCCACATCTAATAATTAATAACAAATAATAAAAGAAGAGAGAATACAAGGAAAAAATCTCTCCCTTCCCTTTCCCTTTCTTTTTCCTAAAGAAAGGAAAAAAGAAAAATTGTTTAACAATAATTAAAAAAAAAAAAGGGGCAGAGGACAAAACAGAGGCAGTCCCCCATATTTCCGTATTCCCAAAGTCCTGGGGGGGAGAAAAGAAAAAAGAAAGGGGGGGTATGTAATTAAACCCTGACTGTGACCGCCTCCAGTCGGTTAGATCACCTCCTAAAACAACCGTTCCCTTCCCTCCTGGGTTTCTCTCAAAGGGAAAAAAGGATTGAATTTAACACAGAAACCCATACCAAACATTCCAGACCTATCCAGCATTTTTAGGGACCTATTTATACAACTAAGAACAAAGTGATGACAGCTGTTAGCATTGGTTTTACCTTTATTGAAGTATCAGAAACATAGGGCTTTAGCTCAAAAAACACAAATTCAAACCTAACTGTCATTAACCCTTGCTTGACTTTCATGCCAAGTACAGTTAGAAGAAAAAGAAATGTGGCTAAAAAGGTGTTAAGGTGATCAAAAAAATCCTTAAAGATTTTCTGGGAATATTTCACATACAGTATATCCAAAGCAAATTAGCCAATTACATTTTGAAAAAATAACATTTAAGCCCCTAATAATTTCCTGAATCAGTAGTCATGTTATCCTCTGGACTGCAGATTGGAAGGGCTCATCTTTGGGTGTCCACGTTGTTACCTGTATGATGTGAACACTTCCCATTGACTGTTCAGTGGCAGAGTCCCCTCAGGCTATAGAAGACTGCAGAAGCATACTGCTGTCAGAGAAAAAGACAGCAACAAAACTGCTAACGGCGATCCCAAACTAATTATAATAGAATCCAATAAACAGTTTAATTTTCATGTGGTTTTGAAATGGTCCACCCAACTAAAGTATAGATTTAGATAAACATTACAGCTGAAATTATTAGTAATTAGCAGTAACTCCAAAAAAGATTTATGTTTCAGATTATAGTTCCCATATCTGGGGTAAAAAGGTTCTTCCATTCCACTATGTTTTCGTTGGGATTGATCAGGTTTTGGGCTCTGATGCCAACTGAAAGGTTGGCTTTGGAGGCTTCATAAGTTTCTGATTTTTATGCTAAAGGTTTCATTGTAGTAGCAGGGGGTCTATACAATCCTCTCAAATAAGTAATGCATTTACTTTAATAATTTTTCTATTGTAAAGTCTCCTAAGGATCAGAGGGAGAACAGGCAGGGCAAGTCAATTCCCACTCCACTTTGCTTGCATTGGGCTCCAGTGTTTCTAGGTCAGTTGGGAGATGTAACACTGGCAACATGTTGTGGTGGGCCTGCCACGGTGCCTGGTGTTAGTTGGACATGTAAGGTTAGACCTTTTATTCTCAGAGAATAGGTGGAGGTACTCCTTCCTTCCAAGACACACTACTGTCTTTGCCCCTACCCACCTCCCAGTGCTACCCCTTTTAGGGAATACAGAACCAAGTATCATTTTGTGGTGCTAATAATAAGTAATTTTTTTGGAATTTGTTAATGATAACTAGAAAAGCATTAATCCCAATAGATCCCCTGCAGCCGGCAACAACAGACGCCACCCCCCTCCCCAGCAACAACAGATCCCCCAGCAAACATAGATTCCTCCAATAACAATAAATGCCTCCAGCAACTAGAGAGCCCCACCGCAAATTGCCCCCCAGCAACAATAGATCTATCCCAGCAACCAGCATCAAAAGACCCCTTCCTCAACTTTAAATCTCCCTCAGCAACAATAGACCTCCCCAGCATTAATAAACCCACATGTACTAATAGATCTGCCCCAGTGACCATAGATACCCCAGCAGCCAGCATCAATATACCCTTAAGCACACTCTAGCACTCCTTTCCATTACATACAGTCAGTGCTGGAGGTGCCAGAACAGTGTTCCCCTGTGTTTTTACTACTTAAAAAATTCTGGTGTATGGTACATCTGCCAAGTGGCATCTGTATCTTCAGATGACCTTAGCCTGCAGAATTTATTTCAAAGGACCAAAAGCTATAATTCAAGGTGCTCTTGGACAGCTATGTTTTTTTTTTTTTGTAGAATAAGCCCTCAAATTCTGTGGAGAACATTGTTTCCACTGTTTGCAATCAAACCTTGTTCTCATTCTTATTTTTTTTTTATTATGGCCATGCATTGGCTCAAGGGCTTTAAATGGTCAACTTTAGCTTTTAAATTAAAAACAGCGGGTTCTGTTCTATTCTGCTTATTATCTTTTTTTTTTTTTACATCCTTCTAAAAAAAGAATACTAAGGTCATTTAGAAACATATTAAACATGCTTCTTTCACTGCTCAATAGGGATGAACTCAACACCCCCGGTTCGGTTCGCACCAGAACCTGCAAACGCACCGAAAGTTTGTGCAAACTCGAGAACCCTATTAAAGTCTATGGGACTCGAACGTTCAAAATCAAAAGTGCTAATTATGAAGGCTAATATGTAAGTTATTGTCCTAAAAAGGGTTTGGGGACCCGGGTCCTGCCCCAGGGTACATGTATCAATGCAAAAAAAGCTTTAAAAACTGCAGTTTTTTCGGGAGCAGTGATTTTAATGATGCTTAAAGTGAAAAAAAGAAAGTGAAATATTCCTTTAAATATCGTACCTGGGGGGGGGGGGGGGGGAGGTGTCTATAGTATGCCTGTGAAGTGGCACATGTTTCCCGTGTTTAGAACTGTCCCTGCACAAAATGACATTTCTAAAGGAAAAAAAGTCATTTAACCACTTAAGCCCCGGACCATTTCGGGTCATTAGGACCAAGCCTGTTTTTGGGATTCGGCACTGCGCTGCTTTAACTGTAAATTGTGCGGACATGCAATGTTGTACCCAAATGAAATTTGCGTCCTTTTCTTCCCACAAATAGAGCTTTCTTTTAATGGTATTTGATTGCCTCTGCGATTTTTATTTTTTGCGATATAAATGGAAAAAGAACGAAAATTTTGAAAAAAAAAGATATTTTCTACTTTTTGTTATAAGAAAAATTGAATAAACTCAATTTTAGTCATACATTTAGGCCAAAATGTATTCAGCCACATGTCTTTAGTAAAAAAAATGTCAATAAGCGTATATTTATTGGTTTGCGCAAAAGTTATAGCGTTTACAAACTAGGGTACATTTTCTGAAATTTACACAGCTTTAAATTTATGACTGCCTATCTCATTTCTTGAGGTGCTAAAATGGCAGGGCAGTACAAAACCCCCCCAAATGACCCCATTTTGGAAAGTAGACACCCCAAGGAAATTGCTGAGAGGCATGTTGAGCCCATTGAATATTTTTTTTTTTTGTCCCAAGTGATTGAATAATGACAAAAAAAAAATTACAAAAAGTTGTCACTAAATGATATATTGCTCACACATGCCATGGTTATATGTGGAATTGCACCCCAAAATACATTCTGCTGCTTCTCCTGAGTACGGGGATACCACATGTGTGTGACTTTTTAGGAGCCTAGCCATGTACGGGACCCCGGAAACCAAGCACCGCCTTCAGGATTTCTAAGGGCGCAAATTTTTGATTTCACTCCTCACTACCTATCACAGTTTCGAAGGCCATAAAATGCCAAAATAGCACAAAACCCCCCCAAATGACCCCATTTTGGAAAGTAGACACCCCAAGCTATTTACTGAGAGGCATGTTCAGTCCATGGAATATTTTATATTTTGCCACAAGTTGCGGGAATATGACAAACTTTTTTTTTTTTGCACAAAGTTGTCACTAAATGATATATTGCTCACACATGCCATGGGCATATGTGAAATTACACCCCAAAATACATTCTGCTGCTTCTCCTGAGTATGGGGATACCACATGTGTGGGACTTTTTAGGAGCCTAGCCACGTACGGGACCCCAGAAACCAAGCACCGCCTTCAGGATTTCTAAGGGCGCAAATTTTTGATTTCACTCCTCACTACCTATCACAGTTTTGAAGGCCATAAAATGCCAAGATGGCACAAGACCCCCCCAAATGACCCCATTTTGGAAAGTAGACACCCCAAGCTATTTGCTGAGAGGCATGTTGACCCCATTGAATATTTTTTTTTTGTCCCAAATGATTGAATAATGACAAAAAGAAAAAAAAATGTACAAAAAGTTGTCACTAAATGATATATTGCTCACACATGCCATGGTTATATGTGGAATTGCACCCCAAAATACATTCTGCTGCTTTTCCTGAGTACGGGGATACCACATGTGTGGGACTTTTTGGGAGCCTAGCCGCGTACAGGGCCCCAAAAACCAAGCACTGCGAACGCTGCAGTTATGTGTGTTGTGTTTGGTAAGTGACAGTGATCGATCGATACTGCACTTGGGTGGGCTGGGCTGGGCTGGGCTGGGCGGAGGGGCTAAACGCAGGCGCTAGCAGGTATCTGGGCTGATCCCGCTAACACTGCGTTTTTGGGAACCCTAAACCGCTGGGGATGCTAGTATAGATCTGATCAGATCTGATCAGATACTATACCACTAAGGGGGGTGTATGCTTTGCGCGTGGGTGTTAGCGTTACTTTTACTAACCTAACACTGCCTGGGGCGACGCAGACCCTCTCTGGCGCTAAAACCTAATTGATCTCACCCGCCGGGCGATCAGGGGGGTTAAACCTTTATTGGGTTATATACGGCGGGTGCCCTGATGCTATAAAAAGCGAACTAATCAACCAGCGTCACCCGTAACCTTTATATGGTGATCACTGGTGAAAGGGTTAACTAGGGGCAATCAGGGGGTTAAAACCTTTATTAGGTTAAATATGGGGGTACCTGACACTATATAAAAACCTGACGGGTAACCTAAATAACTAAATAACTTACTGGCTAACCAGTGACACCAGTGACGCTTATACGGCGATCACTGGTGAAAGGGTTAACTCTAGGGGCAATCAGGGGGTTAAAATAATATATGGGGGTACCTGACACTAATAAAAACCTGCGGCGAACCTAAAAAAAAATAACTGCCTATCTAAAACACCAGCGACACGAATACAGCGATCGGAAAAACAATCGCTTAGTGACGCTGAAGTTAGGGGGTGAAAGGGTTACCTGGGGGGTGATCAAGGGGTTAAACCTTTATTAGGGGGGGTTAGGGGGCTACCCTGGACCTAAAGGGGCCTAATCCTAACTGCCCTGCAACTTTTTACAATCACAGATGACAATAAATGCAGTGATCAGTAAAATAAATGATCACTGCAATCAGTGACACTGTGATTGGGGGCTTTGGGGTGACCTGGGGGTGATCTGGGGGTGACTGGGGGGTGATTTGTGTGCCTATGTGTACCTACGTGTCAGTGGACTGTTGGTGCACTAACCTGCTTCTTCTCTGCTCGGCGCCGGGAACGGAAAGACCGCGGCGAGGGAGATGACATCACTTCCTCCGGCCTTGTTTACATCACATGGCGGAGGAAGCATTTTCATTGGCCGGGAGCGATCGCGAGGGGGGGGGCGGAATCGAGCGGCCGCCCCCTCATGCCTGATCGCTCCCGAACACTTAACGGCCGCTCACTGCAGTGAAGGGGGGTCCGTAGATCTACGTGATTCTGCCTGTCCGTGCCATTCTGCCGACGTAAATCGGCGGTGGGCGGTCGTTAAGTGGTTAAAACTGCTTGCGGCTTTAATGTAATGTCTGGTCCCGGCAATATGGATGAAATTCATTGAGAAAAATGGCATGGGTAGCCCCCCCCCAGCCCATTACCAGCCCCTTTGGGTCTTGTATGGATATTAAGGGGAACCCCGCACCCAAATAAAAAAAAAGGCGTGGGGCCCCCAGGCCCTATATACTCTGAACAGCAGTATGCAGGCGGTGCAAACAAGACAGGGACTGTAGGTTTGTTGTTACGTAGAATCTTTTTGTATTTTTGAACTGGTACATTTTTAAAGTGTAGCTCCAGCCAAAAAATCTATTTTTAAGCTTTTTGGAAAACATAGGGAAGGGTTATCACCCCTGTAACATTTGTTTTGCTGTCTGTGCACCTGTTCAGAACATTTCACCTCACTTTCCGTCCCAATGACAAATGTGTTTTGAAAATTTGGGTTTTTTATTGAAACAAGGATTGGTGATAAAGCATCAGTGGAGAGAAGATACCTTTTTCCCATATTAACTCTTACAGGAGAGAATTTCCCTTCCTAGGGGTAGATTTTCTCTCACTTCCTGTTGTCTCATTCCGTTTGCAAGTAGGAGTCATTTGTAAGTTGGATGTTTGAACGTAGGGGCCTGCCGTATATACTCTGCAGAAATTTGGCCCTTAGGTGTTGGTGTTGCCACAACACTGTAAGCCCTCAGTGTTACTCTTGGTGGGTGCTGGAACGCCCTGCTGTGAACTATTATATCAAGAATTGTAATTACATGCCATTGTTGAACAGTGGTAGGAAAAATTGGGCCTTTGGTGGTGGTGCTGGTGCCACAACACTGTAAGTCCTCACAGTTACTCTTGGTGGGCGCAGGAATGGGCCCAGCTGTGAAATATTAGATCAAGAATTGTAATTACATGCCCCTGTTCAACAGGGGCAGAAAAATTGGGCCTTTGGTGGTGGTGGTGGTGTTGCCACAACACTGTAAGCCCTCACAGTTACTGTTGGTGGGCGCAGGAATGGGCCCTGCTGTGAATTATTAGATCAAGAAATGTAATTACATGCCCCTGTTCAACAGGGGCAGAAAAATTGGGCTTTAGGCACTGGTGCCACAACACTGCAACCCCTCACAGATCCTCTAGTTGGAGCACAGGAATGAGCCCTGCTGCAAAGTATTGCGTCAAAAATTTTAATTACACGCCCCTGTTAAACAGGGGACAGGGGCTGAAAAATTGAGCCTTAGGCACTAGTGGTGGTGCCACAACACTGCAACCCCTCACAGATACTGTAGTTGGAGCGCAGCAATGAGCCCTGCTGCAAAGTATTGCATCAAAAATAGTAATTACACACCCCTGTTAAACAGGAGGAGAAAAATTGGGCCTTAGGCACTGGTGCTGGTGCCACAACACTGCAACCCCTCACAGATACTCTAGTTAGAGCGCAGGAATGAGCCCTGCTGCAAATTATTGCATTAAAAATTGTAATTACACGCCCCTGTTAAACAGGGGCTGAAAAACTGGGCCTTAGCCACTGGTGGCGGTGCCCAGAAACAAAAATGTTCTTACATGCTATCAGCATGATCATTGAGGAGGAAGAGGATAGTCACTCAGCATAACAGGATAGTCGCTCTGCATCAGCATAGGCAGTCTTGAAGGGATCTGACATTTCAAAGAAAATTATTCTGTTACATCAGCATCAGGTGTTTGGTAGCTGGTGGTGATCCAAGACTGATTCATTTTATGAAGGTCAGTCGAACGACCGAGTCGGTGGACAGGCGCACACTGTGATAAGTTACAAAGCCTCCAGCAGCACTGAATGTGCGTCCTGAAAGAACGCTGGATGCAGGACAGGCCAGTAGCTCAATTGCATACTGTGAAAGCTCTGTTCAGTGATCCATCCCCAAGACCCAGTAACCCAGAGGATTTTCGGTGGGAAAGGTGTCCAAGTCTGATCTTGCCCCTAGGTATTCCTGCACCATGTAAACCAGATGCTGGAGATGGTTGCTGGAACCGATCATACCTTGGGGCTGCGGACTAAAAAATTGTCTGAACGCATCTGTCAGACAGCCACCTTCTCCACAGCTCCTTCTTTGACTGACTGAAGCCTCAGCAACACGTTGTCCAGGACCAGGAATTTGTAACCTCCCAGTCTCTGGGAACGCGTTGCACAGACCTTTCTGTAAGGCCTCCCGAAGACGTTTCATCCTCTGCTCCCTCTGCGACGCCACGATAAGGTCCGCAAACTTACCCTTGTAACGTGGATCAAGGAGGGTTGCCAGCCAGTAATGATCCCTCTCCTTGATAGCACGAATATGAGGATCCTTCTGCAGGCTTTGCAGGATCAGGGAGGCCATGCAGCGTAGGTTTGCTGAGGCATTTGGTGCAGAGTCCTCTGGGTCACTGAGGATGACATGATCCGCAGCCACCTCCTCCCAGCCACGTACAAGTCCATGTGTTTCTTGGGACTGTAATTGATCCCTTGAAGACTGCTGCTGATGCTGAGTGCTAGGCTCCACCTCCAAGCTGACATAATCCTCCTCCCCCTCCTCCTCGTCCTCTTCCTGTGTGATAGGCGGGCCAGCAAGAAAACTGTCTGAATAAAGGGGGCCTTGAGAGGTAAGGAAGTCCTTCTCTTCCTCCCTCTGTTCTGCCTCAAGTGCCCTGTCCATTATTCCACGCAGTGTGTGCTCCAACAGTAGGACAAGAGGGAAAGTGTCACTGATGCATGCACTGTAACTGCTCACCATCCTCGTGGCCTACTCAAATGGTGACAGGACAGTGTATGCATCCCTGATCATGGCCCACTGACGTGGGGGAAAAAAAAACAAGCTCCCCTGACCCTGTCCTGGTGCCATATTGTAACAGATACTCATTGATGGCCCTTTGCTGCGTGTGCAGCCGCTGCAGCGTGGCCATCGTAGAGTTCCACCTGGTGGGCATGTCACAGATTTGGCGGTTCTTGGGCAGGTTGTATTCCTTTTGGAGGTCAGTCAGCCGAGCACTGGCATTATATGGCTGGCGGAAATGCACACAGAGTTTCCTGGCCTGCTTCAGGACCTCCTGTAAGCCCGGGTACCTGCCCAAGTACCGCTGCACCACCAAGTTAAGAATGTGAGCAAAACAGGGCACATGGGTCAGTTGTCCCTGTCGGAGGGCGGAGAGGAGGTTGGTGCCATTGTCGCAAACCACCTTTCCTGGCTTAAGCTGGCATGTCGTCAACTACCTCTGAGCCTGCCCCTGCAGAGCTGACAGAATCTCTGCCCCAGTGTGGCTCCTGCCCCCCAAGCACACCAGCTCAAGCACCGCATGGCATCTTTTTGCCTGTGTACTTGCGTAGCCCCTTGAACGCCTACGGAGCACCGCTGGTTCTGAGGTCAAAGCACAGGAAGAGGCCATGGAGGAAGAAGAAGAGGAGGGGGTGGGGGAGAGAGGTGTGTCAAAATCACCAGTAGTAGCATTTTGGAGGCGTGGTGGCGGAACAACCTCCAACACTACTGCACCTTGTCCTGCAACCTTCCCAGCTGCCAGCAGAGTCGCCCAATGCGCCGTGAAAGATAGATAATGTCCCTGTCCATGCCTGCTGGACCATGAGTCAGCGGTAATATGCACCTTACCGCTGACCGCCCTGTCCAGCGAGGCCAAGACATTGCCTTCCACATGCCGGTAGAGAGATGGAATCGCCTTCCGTGAGAAAAAGTGACGTTTGGGAACCTGCCACTGAGGAACCGCACATTCCACAAACTCGCGGAAGGGGGCAGAGTCTACCAACTGAAAAGGCAGCAGTTGAAGTGATAGCAATTTAGCCAAGCTAGCATTTAACCGCTGGGCATGTGGATGACTGGGAGCGAACTTCTTTCGGCGGTGCAGCAGCTGGGGCGGGGAAATTTGCATGGTACAATCTGACATTGGTGTACCGATAGCAGATTGCCCACAAGTACTTGGCTGTGACACACCTAATTCTACACCTTCATTCCTCTCAGTGCAGGTTTCAAGGAGGACTGAAGGTATAGTGGGGTTGGAGATCCCAGCTGATGATGAGCAAGGAGAGGTCCGCTTTGTTCTTTGGTGTGGGTCTTTTTTGTATGCTTGCCAATGGACTGCATGGCAGGTCGACATATGTCTGGTCAAGCACGTGGTGCCCAAGCGGCTCATGTTTTGGCCACACGAGATACGCTTCAGACATATGTTGCAAATAGCAATGGTGTGATCTGCTGCACACGTCTCAAAAAAGGCCCACACCAAAGGACTTTTGGAATAACGCGCAGAGACAGCAGCACCCTGTACATGCGGAACACTGCAGTGTGATGCAGTCGGTTGGCTGCCCTTAAGCTGGCCCCTGGAGGGCATCCTGCATCATTGGAGATGTGCCTCCTCCTCCTCTCTCCTATCAGGCACCCACGTGGAGTCAGTGACCTCATCATCCCCTCATTCCTCATCACTGGAGAAAATCTGGAAGTATGCTGCAGCTGGGGGAACATGACTGCCAGATTGCTGTCCTTGTTGGGCACCCCCTCTCTCTGGGCTCACGTTACTGCCTTCCTCTAGCTGGGTACCATCATCGGAGACTTCAAAATGCTGGGCATCCTCCTGGAGCATGTACCCAACACTGTGGTCAAACAGTTCTGGGGACTTCCTCAGGAGGACATGGTGGGGCTAGGGAAGGAGTGACTAAGGGAAGAGGCCGCTTTGGCAGCTGCTTTGCCAAAAAAAGTACCCTGAGCCTGGGTGAGAGAGGATGAGGAGGATGAGGATGGCTTGGTCATCCACTCTACCAAGTCTTCGGCATGTTGCGGCTCAACATGGCCAGCTGCTGAAAAGAAGGACAAGCGTGTCCCATGGCCACTTGCTGATGACGATGCACCGTGTCCAGCACTGTTGCCTCTAGACACAGAGCCTGCTTGCCCTCTTTTATTGGCTCCTGACTGTCTGCCTCTCCTTGTTTGCTTTCCAGACATACTAATGGCCTGCAGTGAGATGTAGCTGCACAAAGGTGGGATGTATATATATTGTGACAGCAGGAAGGTAAAGTCACCTGGTTGCATCCAGGGGGGTAGATATATTTCTCCCAGATTCAGGCTTTATGCCGACTTATACAACTAGGGAGGGAGTTGATGAAGCCCAGCTGAGGCTAGTGGGCTCATGGATGATTCATACCTCTAGGGAGAGTGCTGGGCGTCGTGCAGGCAGGGAGTTGATGAGACCAGCTGAAGCTTGTCAGCTCGTTTAAGGCCTCTATAAAAACTCCCAGCTTCATTAGGTGTTTGCTCATGCCTGGACCCAGACCTGTGTGGACTGTCTAGGGAGAGTGAACCCCTGTGCGGTGAGACAAAGCCTGTGTGGCTATTTGTTTGGACATTTACTAAACCAGGGACTTAGGGACTAGGACAGCACCAGGCTGATCCCAGTTGTTAGTTAGGGAAACCTGCATGTTTAGTCAGAGGTCAAGCTGACCAGGATTTATTTTGTTTATGTTTCTTTTTGCTTTGCTGTGTTTTTGTCACTGTAAATAGAGAAATAAACCGCACCTTTTGATCTTGAAAACCACAACCTCCGTCTGCTGGGCCTGTTTTTGTGTGGGGAGCCCAACCAGGGGGTCACACACACCCGCTACCGAGTTAACCCCCTCACAATATATATATATAGATCTATAGTGATTATACTGCAGCTAGCACAATCAACTGCCTGCTGTGGTATTAGTATGCGAAAAGCAGCAATTGTCTTCAGTTAGTTTTAGGTGCACACTGTGCAGAGGACACAGTACACTAACTGAAATTACTTGCAGCTCCCTGCCTGTGGTATTAGTTTGAGAACACCACCAATTGTATTCAGGTACCTTTAGGTGCACGCTGTGCAAAGGACAGAAGTACACTAAATGAAATTAATGCAGCTCTCTGCCTGTGGTTTTAGTATGAGAATACCGCTAATTGTATTGAGGTACCTTTAGGTGAACGCTGTGCAAAGGACACAGTACACTAAATTAAATTAATGCAGCTCCCTGCCTGTGGTTTTAGTATGAGAACACCACTAATTGTATTGAGGTACCTTTAGGTGCACACTGTGCAAAGGACAGAAGTACACTAAATGAAATTAATACAGCTCCCTGCCTGTGGTTTTAGTATGAGAACACCACTAATTGTATTAAGGTACCTTTAGGTGCACACTGTGCAAAGGACAGCAGTACACTAAATTAAATTAATGCAGCTCCCTGCCTGTGGTTTTAGTATGAGAACACCACTAATTGTATTGAGGTACCTTTAGGTGCACACTGTGCAAAGGACACAGTACACTAAGTGAAAATACTGCAGCTAGCACAATCACCTGCCTGCCTATCAGTATAGAGAATAACAGGAACGGATCTAGCTAAACTGAATACAGTGTGTAAATATATATACACTACACCTAGGATGCATATATATCCTCTACACACTGTAACTGCAGCTAACTGACTCGCCTGCCTGCTCTATCTAACTCAAAATAAATGACACTGTCTCTCTCTCTCTTTAACCTCTCTCTTTAACCACCGCAACACACTACACAAGGCCGTCACGGAGGCGGCCTTATATAGTGCGGGGCGTGTACTAAACCCCCTGAGACATAATTGGCCAAAGCCACCCTGGCTTTGGCCAATTATGGCTCTCCGTTATTTGCGCGCTGTGATTGGCCAAAGCATGCGGGTCATAGTGCATGCTTGGCCAATCATCAGCCAGCAATGCACTGCGATGCCGCAGTGAATTATGGGCCGTGACGCGCCACTCGAATTTGGCGCGAATGGCCCATAATGTTCGAAATTCGGTGAACAGCCGAACAGGCGATGTTAGAGTCGAACATGGGTTTGACTCGAACTCGAAGCTCATCCCTACTGCTCAACTGTTTACAGTGGTCAGCAATTCCTTATTCTTGCTCAGCACAACTTGAAAGCAGGTCCTCTGTCCTCTGCCTAATTGCTGAACAATTTTGCAATGATTTTCTCTGAGCCACAAGTTCTTGAAAATGACCTTTTCAAACCCTACCATGTCTGAGTGTATGCTTCTGCAGGTGTACTTTCTACCACCCTCTTCATTTAGCTCTATTGGCCATTGGAGCCAAAGCCTTGGATGTGAACCATTTGGACACAATAGCATAAAGACAAGCTAAAGATGCCTGTCAGTCAATATTATAATATATCTTTTAGTGTGCCTTTAGTGCTATTTTTCCATATCTTAAATGCTAAAGCAGGTTGATGATTTAGGGCCAATGCAACTTTATTAATGACACTGGGCAAGCTTTATCAGAGAGATTCTCTTGGGTCTAACTGCACTCCCAATAGGAATCAATTGACGGGCTAATAATAAAAGATAATACAGTAAGAAATATTTTGAAATCTTGACTCTTTATTGTATAGAATAGAGAAATGCTATTATGACAAATAAACAACATTTGCCAGCTGATAAGTGCACAGGCTACCTAAATAGATATAAATAGAATACTGAATACATTGTTTGGGTAGTACCTGACACTTTACCACTGTAGTTATATATTTCAGACAAGCTTGATCAAATTGAAAATAAATCTGATGCTTTGTGTCCAGCTTTAGACCAACTGCATACTGTGATTAAATGTTTCATTTGTTTATCATTGCAATATTGCATTTTTGAGTGTTTTATTTGAGGTGTGTTCAGACAAGTCAGTTGGCGTTTCCTTTATTGTTATTTCATTAGGGTGGATGAGCAAAAGTTTCATATGAGCTGGACAGCAATAAATTAATTATTTTGAAGTTGTTTTACAATTGTCTAAAGTTTTCCAAGAAGATTACCAAATGTTTAATGTTAAATCCTAATGTCAAGCATGTAAAGCAGTGGATAGATGAGCAGTCAGATACTTGTAAACATTAATATTACTAGTTAATGTTTTGTGGCACTCCCAGTCTTCCATATATAAGGGAGCAGAATAAATGGAGAACATATTATGAAGGACATCCATTTAGAAACACACACTTTTAGGTCTTCTGTACCACTCACATCCATCATCATGAGTTACGGTGGTCACTCCTCTGCTGGATCACACCATGGAAGCTGCCATGTTGGTAGTCATCTGTCTAAGATCCCAAGCCACACATATGCTGTTCCTCATGGAGGATCTTCAATTAGCCATCATGGAGGACCCCACTCTTCTCACCACAATGGGGGATTTCATGCTTCTCATCATGGAGGATCCCACTCTTCTCATCACCACGGAGGTTCTCATGCTTCTCATCATGGAGGATGTCATAATTTACATCATGGAGGTTCCCATACTTCCCACTACGGAGGCTCCCACAAATTCCATTCTACAGGTTCTCAAAGTTCTCATCATAGAGGATCCCATGCCACCCACCATGGAAGTTCCTATAAAGTCAATCATAGTAATCACTATAGAGCCCCCAGTGTACATGGAGGATCAGGAGGCAAAGGAATCTCCATATCCAAGCACGTTCATGGAGGTGCTCACAGCAGCAGCCATAAAAGCCATCATGGTTTGTTCAATGTCAATGGGAAGGAAACCATGCATCATTTAAATGATCGCTTGGCTTCCTACTTGGACAAAGTCCGCTCCCTAGAGCAACAGAACGCCCAGCTTGAAAGGAATATCCGGGAGTGGTATGAGAGGAATCAGCCCAGCACTTTACCTGACTACAGCGGCTTCTTCAGAATCATTCAAGAGCTTCAAGGCCAGGTAAATAAATTACCTTGTCTACATACGTGCTATAATAATTAGGAAATTATTTTTACACTAAATCTACACAAATATTGCAGTGATTAAATATTTATATTTTTTCAACTCACCCTGACACCTACATATTTAACCATTTCAGCGCCGGAAGAATTTAACCCCTTCCTGACCAGAGCACTTTTTGCGATACGGCACTGCGTCGTTTTAACTGACAATTGCACGGTCATGCGACGTTGCATCCAAACATAATTTACGTCCCTTATTTCCCACAAATAGAGCTTTCTTTTGGTGGCATTTGATCACCTCTTCAGTTTTTATTTTTTGCTCTATAAACAAAAAAATAGCGAAAATTTCGAAAAAAAAACTATATTTTTTACTTTTTGCGATGATAAATATCCCCCAAAAATATATAAAAAAAAATGTCTTTCTCAGTTTTCGCCAATATGTATTCTTCTACATATTATTGGTAAAGAAATATTGCAAAAAGTCTATATTGATTGGTTTGCGCAAACGTTATAGTGTCTACAAAATGGGGGATAGATTTATGGCATTTTTTAATAATTTTTTTTTGTAATAATGGCGGCGATTTTTATCATGACTCCGACATTGCGGCGGACACATCGGACACTTTTGACACTATTTTGGGACCATTGTCATTTATGCAGTGCTTAGTAGGAGCGTGCGGCCGTGCGCCCACTAAGCTGCAAATTAAAGGGGTTGTATCTGTACGCCCATTTGCACAGCCGTGTCATTGTGCCGACGTACATCGTCGTGCGCTGGTCGGCAAGTGGTTAAAATATAAAAACAGATTGGGCATATTAGGCATCTAAAAGGATACCAGATGACATATTTTATACAGTACCCAAAATGGGTCTTCGTTCATGCTTTTGGGAACTCTGATGAAGATATGTACTGCATAAAAATCATGATTTTAGGACTATATGCGTCAAAGGTATTGAATAAACTAGAACAATGCATTTTTAAGATGAACAAGTATTTTCCGTACATGCTGAAACAGTTTTCAGACTAAAAAATGAAAACTAGCCACACATCTAAGGGTTGGTAAGCAGTAATATATTACATTTTGTTTTTAGGTTCAGATACGATGGATATAAAAATTATGTTCCGCTCTAAACAAAAAAAGAACGACAATTTTGAAAAAAAAGCAATATTTTTTACTTTTTGCTATAATAAATATCCCCAAAAGTATATAAAAAAAAAATTCCTCAGTTTAGGCAGATATGTATTCTTTTACATATTTTTGATAAAAAAATTGCAATAAGCATTTATTGACTGGTTTGCGCAAAAGTTATAGCTTCTACAAAATAGGGGTAGTTTTATGGCATTTTTATTAATATTTTTTTTTACTAGTAATGGCGGCGATCAGCGATTTTTATCGTGACTGCGACATTATGGCAGACACATCGGACACTTTTGGCGCTATTTTGGGACCATTAGCATTTATACAGCAATCAGTGCTATAAAAATGCACTGATTAATGTGTAAATGTGACTGACAGTGAAGGGGTTAACCACTACGGGGCTAGGAAGGGGTTAAGTGTGTCCTAGGGATTGATTCTAACTGTTATGCCGTGTACACACGATCTGTTTTATAAATGAAAACAGTCCGATGGACTTTTTTCATCGGACAAACTGTGCAGAGACCTGAATGGAGTGTACACTTTGTACACCTTCAATAAAGTTATAGAAAAAAGGTAAACAATGCCTTGCGTTGTAAAACTCATGGCTCCGCTCATCACCATTGCCACACGACAGATATCAGCTGAATGCTAAAAGGGAATATTTTAGCATGTGGCAAGTGTGAATGTACCCTTCATATTACAGTGCAAGCCAAATCGGATATGCAGTAAGCTACCTTAATTGATACAGAGCAAAGCTTAGTTTAATACACTCTATTTATCCTTTGTAATAAATAAAACCTATATTTTCCAGATTTCCTCAACTTCTGTGGAAAATGCCAGGATTATATTACAAATAGACAACGCTCGTCTAGCAGCAGATGACTTCAGAAACAAGTGGGCCTTTAGATATTTCATGTCTTTCATCATAATTATCATTATCAGCATTAATTGCTTTGTCTTCCTTTTGTCACCAGGTATGAAATGGAACGCCAACTGGTAAGCAGTATTGAGGCTGATGTGAATGGACTTCGTATACTCCTGGAAGAACTTAACAGGGAAATATGTCAGCTACAGGCACAAGTAGAAAATCTTCAGGAAGAACTGCAGCTAATGAAGAGGAACCATGGGGAGGTGGGATACCTGTTACCCCTTTTTCAAGCTAAATCAGGCATTTATTTTAGGAAAAAATATTTATAATGTGTTGTTACAGAGCAGGTGTAAATATTGTTGAAATCAATTTTGCTTTAGAGCAGGGGCGTACCTAGAGCATTTGGCACCCGGGGCAGATCCTATATCTGGCACCCCCCACCTTAAAATGTAAAAACACCCCACTGTGCCCCCTGCATACCTCTGCATCCTTCAATATCTTTTTGTCATTTCTGTGTACTCCCTCTCCACAACTGCACCTCTGGACCCCTTTACATTACACAGCCCTTGTACCTCTGGACCCCTTTACATTACACTGCACCCTGCACCTCTGGACCCCTTTACATTACACAGCCCTTGCACCTCTGGACCCCTTTACATTACACGGCACCTTGCACCTAAGGACCTCTTTACATTACACAGCACCCTGCACCTCTGGACCCCTTTACATTACACAGCATCCTGCACCTTTAGACCTCTTTACATTACACAGCCCCCCACAGCTCTGGACCCCTTTACATTACACAGTACCCTACACCTCTTGATGCCTATATGTTACACAGACACCCCCTCAACAGTTCTGGACCCCCTGCATGTGACACAGACCCCCTACAGTGCAGACCCCCTACCTACAGTGCAGACCCCCTCCCTACAGTGCAGACCCCCTACAGTGCAAACCCCCCTACAGGGCAGACCCCGCTACAGTACAGGCCCCCCCTACAGTGCAGACCCCTACAGTGCAGGCCCCCGCTACAGTACAGGCCCCCCTACAGTGCAGACCCCCCTACAGTGCAGACCCCTCCTACAGTGCAGACCCCTGCTACAGTGCAGACCCCCCTACAGTACAGACCCCCCTTTACAGTGCAGACCGCCCTACAGTACAGAACCCCCTACAGTGCACAGACCCCCCTAACAATACAGACCCCCCTACAATACAGACCCCCCTACAGTGCAGACCCCCCCCTTCAGACTCATAATGTACCTCAAAACACACACCACAGACAGAGGGCCCGAGGTAGTGGCTTTGCAGGGAAGGGGGGGAGCGCACCCGAGCCAGTCAGCACATCTGGGACTGGCGCAACGATCCCCTTCTCTCATGGCTCTGATCAGTCTCGGGCAGTGGCTGTCAGCCAAGCAGAGTGAAACCGCCTCCCCCTCTTCCTACATGCACAGCACTGTATAGACATAAAGGAGAAGGGGGAGGCGGCTTCACTCTGCTCAGCTGACAGCCGCTGCTCGAGACTGATAAGAGCTGTGAGAGAAGGGGAGAGAAGGGGATCGTTGCGTCGGATGTGCCGACTGGCTCGGGTGCGGCTCGCACCCCCCCCCTGCAAAGCCACTACCTGCTTGGGCACTCCATATCTGTTCTGTCACCGCGCGATGCCTCTGTTAAACCCGCGGCGCTGTCTCCTTTCAATCGCGGAGTGCGGGGGGGGGGGTGCCGGCCTGACACCCCCCAGTGTGTGGCACCTGGTGCAGCACGCCCCCTGCCACCCCCTTAGTACGCCACTTCTTTAGAGGTATGCTGCCATCCTGGGCCATCTGTGGAAAATTGGCATCTTTAACACCTTTTTAATTTTTTTTATCTTTTTTTATTTGTCAATGAACTTAAAGTGTTACTAAACCCAGGACCCTGCATTCACTATATATGGTCTCCCACAGTACACAGAACATGGAAATGCAATTATTTTAGTAAATACTGTATAAACTGCTAAATACCTTTTCTCATCAGCAGTCAGAGCAGTCTTGTGACTTCTATCAGTGTCCAGCTGAGCACTGGTTAAAGTGGATGTAAACCCACTACCATCATTTACAAATCATTTACATAGTTAATATCTATAGTGATATACATGCTTCCTGCATGTATCATTTTTTTTATTACTCACCCCCTCAGCTGTAAGGAGCCCCGCAATATCGCCAAATTGGTGGGCATTTCTGATTCCCGACACTCGGTGGGCAGAGTCGTGACGTCAGAGGACTCCTCCGCCCACCGCTACACTCCCATGGCCAGCCGGCATTGCAAGCACGAGCCTTGTGCCAGGGGAGAGTGACAGAGCACGTTCTGTGAAGAAGCAGAGCGCGCTCATGTTACTATTGCGCATGTGCAGAAGAAAAAAAAGGATAATAATTGAGGCAGAGAGGCAGAGCGCCATTGTAAATTATTGAAGAGAGAAGATAGAAAATGGTGAGGCACTATTTCACTCTCCTCTGAAAACTAAGAATCATTTTTTTTTTAATCCTCATTGTCCACAATCGCTGGAGGGGGGGGAGGGGAGTGGTGAGGAGAGGAGAGGAGGGGAGGGGGAGGGGGGATGTGAACTTTGTTCACAGGATGTGCCTGTCACAGGCACGTGCATGAGATATGTAAATCCCCTGTCACTCACAGCAAGGGGGAAGAGCAACAAAGTTTTCTCTGCTTGTCAGTTTTATCTCACTGAAAAAAGATAAGAGGATTGCTCAGAGCTGAATTAACTCTGTGTGGCAAGACTGGGCACAGGTAATAGGAAATCTTATACTCTACATTGTGACAGCAAAAAATAAATAAAACTATTTCAGGTTTACATCCACT
The DNA here is from genome assembly GCA_029206835.1 of Rana muscosa. Lineage (NCBI taxonomy): Eukaryota > Metazoa > Chordata > Amphibia > Anura > Ranidae > Rana > Rana muscosa. Next base: position 246,295,648 of record CM055128.1, on the reverse strand, counting down.
TTAAAGCTTGTAGCAGGAATTTTCTGACTGTCCTATAAAACTGCAAGACTCCTGACCCTCTGTCTGTTCAGTGCTGATTGGCCATGTGCTGATCACAAGCACTCTACCAAGAAAAAAAAAACTCTCTACAAATACACACCAAAGTGAGAATGTGCAGCCTGACACCATAGGCTCTGTGCTATCAGTAAATTATCAGGGGACAGTGAAAGAAGAGGAGGATCAGAGAAGCCAGGATCAAAAAGCCTTTTTACACAATGCAGAAGATTAAAACTTTTATTTCCACAGAGTATAGTAGTAGTGAGTATAACAATCATGATTTACTGCATATACAGACCAATTGTACTGTTGTGGGTTTAGTAACACTTTAAATGGTCTCTGAAATGTCTTAAACTATTCTCAAATGCTTCTAAAAGCCCACTACATTTGCACATTGACATAAGCCAGAGAGTCGAGTCAACACAGATGCTAAAACACACAATATGGAGATCTGCAGAAATGCACCCATCACACAACTAGTTTCTAAAATTTTTACTTACAGGAAGTCAACGCTTTGCAAGCTCAGTTGGGTGCCAGGGTCAATGTGGAAATGGATGCTGCTCCATCGGCTGATCTGAATAGAACCTTATTTGAGATCAGAGAGCAGTATGAGAATCTGATGGAGCGGAATATGAGAGAGGTGGAAACAATTTTCCGAAAACGGGTAAGTCTTTTTGTAGACTAAAAAGTAGACATGTGCACACTGAAATATTTTGTTTCGGAATTTACTTTTCGTCCGAAAAATAAATTTATTTAGTTACTCCCGAAATTGGTTTTTATTTATTTAGTTTTTCGTTAGAAATTGCATTCGTCCGAAAATCTGAATTAATTAATTAAGGTAGAATCTGTCATTGAAGGCTTATGGTGTCTGTCGAATGTTCAAAGAAGATTCGACGGAGCAGCGAAACTGTACAACGCCGCAATCATACATTTCTGGTCGAATGTTCCACCTACAAGCTATAGTAGTATATGTTGTATGACTAGTAATAATTATATTGATTAATTACTATTACTAGTCAACCAACATTAGAATTCTTCTATAGCCTATGGGAGGATGCATTTGACCGGAAATGTACTATTGCAGCGTCGTACAGTTTAGCTGCACCGTCGAATCTTCTAACTTTCGACAGACACCATAAGCCTTCAATGACAGATTCAACGTCAGTGGCGGCTGGTGCTCAAATTTTTTGGGGGGGCGCAAACAAACTGAAAAAAAAAACAAAAAACACACATCAATTGCCGCCACTGTGCCCATTAAACGCAGCCACTGTGCCCAAACGCCACTAGTTTCCCCCCATATACAGCCAGTTTGTCCCCACAATACAGCCAGTTTGTCCCCCATATACAGCCAGTTTGTCCCCCCAATAATACAGCCAGTTTGTCCCCCCAATAATACAGCCAGTTTGTCCCCCAATATACAGCCAGTTTTTCCCCCAATATACAGCCAGTTTCCCCCCCATATGCAGCCAGTTTGTCGCCCATATGCAGCCAGTTTGTCCCCCATATACAGCCAGTTTGTCCCCCATAATACAGCCAGTTTGTCCCCCATAATACAGCCAGTTGCCCCCCAATATACAGCCAGTTTGTCCCCCATACACAGCCAGTTTGTCCCCCAATATACAGCCAGTTTGTCCCCCAATATACAGCCAGTTTGTCCCCCATATGCAGCCAGTTTCCCCCCAATATACAGCCAGTTTGTCCCCCATATACAGCCAGTTTGTCCCCCATATGCAGCCAGTTTCCCCCCAATATACAGCCAGTTTGTCCCCCATATGCAGCCTGTGCGTCCCCCAATATACAGTCAGTTGCCCCCCAATATACAGCCAGTTTGTCCCCCATATGCAGCCAGTTTCCCCCTCAATATACAGCCAGTTTGTCCCCCATATACAGCCAGTTTGTCCCCCATATGCAGCCAGTTTCCCCCCAATATGCAGCCAGTTTGTCCCCCCCCATATGCAGCCAGTTTTCCCCCAATATACAGCCAGTTTGTCCCCCATATGCAGCCAGTTTGTCCCCAATATGCAGCCAGTTTGTCCCCCAATATACAGTCAGTTGCCCCCCAATATACAGCCAGTTGCCCCCCAATATACAGCCAGTTTGTCCCCCATATGCAGCCAGTTTCCCCCCCAATATACAGCCAGTTTGTCCCCCATAATACAGCCAGTTTGTCCCCCATAATACAGCCAGTTTGTCCCCAATATGCAGCAAGTTTGTTCCCAAAATACAGCCAGTTTGTCCCCCATAATACAGCCAGTTTGTCCCCCCCAGCCCTGCACTTACCTTCCTCGAGTCAGCGCCGTCCTTCTTCCGTCCTCGATGTCTTCTCCCGCCCTCGATGTCGCTTCAGCCAATCAGGTTACTGGTAACCAGACCCGGTAAACCTGATTGGCCAGGGAACGCACCCTTGTGCGTCCTCTCATTAGATATTTAGAAGCCGATTACAGCCCTCAGGCTGTAGTCGGGAAGCCTATCAGAGCCTGCTGGCTCTGATAGGCACTTCTAAAGACCAACCAGACGCTGTGATTCAGATGGCCGGCGCTCAAGGGGCCGGCCATCTGAATAGTGGGCGGCAGCAATACATAGGTTCATGCAATGCATGAACCTATGTATTGTTGTGAGTGAGTGGCCGGGCGCAGAAGCGAGCGGCGGCGGCGCTTCTGCGCCCACTATGGACGCACCGCCACTCATTGTGTGAAGAAAAGGACATTTAAAAAAAAAAAAAACTCTTAAAGGGCCCGTTTTTTTTTTTTTTATTTATTTTATTTTGGTGACCACAAGAGGGGGGGCGGCGCCCGGGCGCCCCCTATGGACGGGCCGCCACTGTTCAACGTTTGTATGTTTTTCGATGCTTTGTCGAATCTTCGTTGTTCATGTTGAAGTTAGTTCTAGCTATTTTACTGCTCCTTCTCTTTGGTTACAATCAGCCAATAACATTCATCATCATCATTATTTGAATTTTACTTCCCCCACACAATTCCAGCAGCGATCTTTTCTCTCTATGTCAAATCTTTTTTCTCTATAATGTCGAATCTTTTCTCTCTATAATGTCGAATCTTTTCTCTCTATGTCGAATCTTTTCTCTCTATAATGTTGAATCTTTTCTCTCTATGTCGAATCTTTTCTCTCTGTAATGTCGAATCTTTTCTCTCTATGTCGAATCTTTTCTCTCTATAATGTCGAATCTTTTCTCTCTATAATGTTGAATCTTTTCTCTCTATGTCGAATCTTTTCTCTCTATGTAGAATAATCTTGGACTAATAGAGTTAAGGTTAGGCACATTCGACTACAGGTTCGATGGACACAGATTGTTATTGTCAGCGTCACGTCGAATCTCCTATCTATATCGAACTGTTGTCACAACAAAAACAAAAATAAAGCATTTGTTTATGTCGGATCTTTCGGTTTTCGGATTCTGTGCTTTCGTTTTAGTTTGTTAAAATGATAACGAAAATACCTGAAATTCGGACTAAAATGCATTCGGACGAAAACGAATGCACATGTCTACTAAAAAGATTGTTGAACCTGTTAGAAAAATAGTGGGATAGATATCTATTACATTTTGATCATTAGGCCTTATTACTTCATGGTTATATTCCAATAAACAATACAAATTGATGAGAACATGTTAAGCTTTAATGCTCAATTGTACTGTACCATCCTAATTTTCCCATTAAACTGAATATCAGGACCACTGCTCTCATACAGAGGTCCGCCACACCCCTTGCACAGTCACAACTACCCTGGCCAAGCGGCCACGCTCATGCTTCCCGATCAGGCATTTGAGTGTTTATTGAGGCACTGGTGCAACTGGGCTTTACGGCTGTTGCCTAAGTACACAAAGGAAATAGATACAGTGACATAACTTAAAATCTATAAAAACTAATATAAAAGTGCAAATCAACTTACGCCTAGCTACTGTAATATAAAAATGAGTGACATGTTTCTTCACAGAAGATCAGAAATAAACCTCCTTTGACTTTATATATAAAACTATATGGAAATCAGCCTCCATATATTAAGGGATGCATGACAAACTTTGTATTTATATAGACTGAGGAACTGAATCGTGAGGTTGCTTCTGGTTCTGAACAACTCCAGTCTGTACAAACTGAAGTCATTGACTTGAGACGTACCATCCAAACCTTGGAAATCGAACTGCAAAGCCAGCTCAGCTTGGTAAGTGTTATTGCCAGACAATTAATAAAGATTGTGTCAATGACCAGTTGCTGGTTGTTTAAGTTATTCTGCAAAGACTAACAGTATGTACTGTAATTACCTGTTGTTTTGTTATTTGTATACAATCTTTCTAAATTTTTCCCAGAAATCAGCTCTAGAAAACACCTTGGCAGAGACAGAAGCCACATTCGGGGCTCAACTTGCCCAATTACAATGTTTGATCAACAATGTAGAGTCCCAGCTGACCCAAATCCGATCTGATCTTGAACGTCAGAATCAGGAATACACGATCCTGATGGACCAAAAGACTCACCTGGAGATGGAGATCGCCACCTATAAGCGCCTATTGGAGGGTCATGATATTCAGTATGTATTTTACACAGGACAAGTAACTGAACTAATATTCCTTAAAACATGCAGTCCTCAATTTATAGCAACACCTATGCACACCAAATCTTTTAAGAGGAAAGAAATAATTGTTATATTTAATATAATTTTATATAATTTATTTGCTATAATATTTAATGAGCTACTAAATAGAACAATACAATTTGGAGAACAGCTTAATTCTAAAACCAGACAGTTCATAAAATGTTTCCATTTTGTTAATCAATATATTATTTAAACCATACAGAATAGTCAGAATACCATATATTTCTTCATTATTCTTTACTGTGCGTTTTAAATTTCAGAACTTCAAGTCAAAGTTTTCTAGGAGACAGCCATGGTATGTAAACATATATTGTCTTAAAGTGATTGTAAACCTATATTTTTTTAAATAACAAATATGTCATACTTACCTGCTATGTGCAATGATTTTGCACAAAGCAGGCCTGATCCACCAATTCTGCCTGCTCTCCTGCCCCCCCCCCCCACGCAGAGTGCCCACCAAAGCAGCTTGCTATAGGGGCACTCATGGCGGCTTGCTCCCAAGCCGACTCTGTGTGTCCATAGACACACACAGTGTGGCTTGGCCCCACCCCCAATCCCTCCTCACTGACTGTGATTTATAGCAGCAGGAGCCAGTGGCTCCTGCTGCTGTCTCTGAATCTATGAGGAGGGAGAGAGCAGAGAGAGCCACTGCTCTCGTGCACAGGGTTACATCAAAGGTTGGGCTCAAGTAAGTATAAGGGAGGGCTTGGGGCTGTACAAAGAAGGTTTTTTACCTTAATGCAGAGATTGCCTTAAGGTGAAAAAACTCTTTGGGCTTTAGAACCACTTTAAAAATCAGGGCACGAGCTGGTAGAATGTAAAACATGGGAAACATTTTAACTAGTACTTGGACATAATTGCCATTTAGACACCATCCCATAGGGTTTGGACCTCATTGCAGATCATTTAAAAGTCCACTCCATCCCATGACCCAAAGGCTAGGCACCAGGATGGGGTAGCCCCCCCTATTCCATCCTCCCTCCCTCTGTATCTCACCCCACCCAACCCCATTGACTTCCTATGCCCCCCTTTGTTCCTCCTATCACCCCTACCTCCCTTATCTGCTTTTGTCCCCTAACAATCCCATTAACAACCTCTGACACAGACCTTCTTGAGAGATTGGAAAAGATTACTTATTTATCAATACTACCTCGCTTGCTGTACATTTGCTGTATTTGGCCTATGGTATCTTGCCCTAGTTGGCATTACTAACCATTATTCCTTCTGGAAATCCTCATGTAAAAATGTATATGCCTCGGTCTGCCACCATTTTCTATCCCATATTTTCCCTACCTCTGAGACCCCTGTTTTGATGGTCCCCCATAGGAGTTTGTGCTTTACAGTTATTATCAAATCTCTTATGCCGTGTACACACGATCGGTTTTACAGATGAAAACAGTCCGATGGACTTTTCTCATCGGACAAACCGATTGTGTATGGGCCCCATCGGTCTTTTTTCCATCGGTGAGAAAAAATAGAACATGCTTTAAATTTATCCGATGGGAAAAAAACCAATAGCAAATTCCGATTGTCTGTGTGGAACTCCATCGGACAAAAAACCCACGCATGCTCAGAATCAAGTCGACGCATGCTCAGAAGCATTGAACTGAATTTTTCTCGGCTTGTCGGAGTGTTTTACGTCACAGCAATTGGGATGGTGACTGATGGTGTGTAGGCAAGACTGATGGAAGTCAGCTTCATCGGATTTCCGATGGAAAAATCCATCGGATTAGAATCCATAGGAAATCCGATCGTTTGTACAGGGCTTTAGACTATTGGTCTATACTGACTTTTGTCAGATTACACAAAAACTATTACATTTACTTTTGTCTCCTGCAACTGTGTCGATATTTGGCCACTTGGCCTGCATTTTCTGTATAACTTTCGATCCTTGTTTTGTATTGTATTTCGAAAACTTTTCAATAAAGTTCCTGTTTATTAAAAGACCACCCCATCTATATGATCTCCATCTTAATGGCATTCATTTACTGAAACCTAATACCAATCCCTTTAATCAGCAGTCATAGTCTATAATCATTTATTTTAGCCAAATACAGTATATTTCCAAAATGCTATCTGAAATTCACATTGCATAGATCACTATCTAGCCAGATATTTCCAGGGCCTTTTTGCTAATGAGCAGGGATGAGCCGAACACCCCCCTGTTCGGTTCGCACCAGAACCTGCGAACAGACAAAATGTTCGTGTAAACTTTAGAACCCTATTAAATACAATGGACTCGAACGTTCGAAATCTAAAGTGTTAATTATAAAGGCTAATATGCAAGTTATTGTCCTAAAAAGTGTTTGGGGACCTGGGTCCTGCCCCAGGGGACATGTATCAATGCAAAAAGAAGTTTTAAAAACGGCCGTTTTTTCGGGAGCAGTGATTTTAATAATGCTTAAAATGAAAAAATAAAAGTGAAATATTCCTTTAAATTTCGTACCTGGGGGGTGTGTATGATATGCATGTGAAGGTGCGCATGTTTCCCGTGCTTAGAACTGTCCCTGCAAAAAATTTTACCACAAAAAATGGGAAAATGTATTGACTCGAGTATAAGCCTAGGGTGTCCATCTGCATGCCTCACTGTGCCTCACTGTGTCCATGTGCATGCCTCACTGTGTCCATGCCTCAATGTGCCCATGCTTCACTGTGTCCATGACTAGACTGACGTTTAACATGGGAGTCTATGGAAGGGGTGCCCGGGTTTGAAAAATCGGTGCTCCCGGGTTGTAGGTCCCCCAGACAAAAAACGTTGCACACTTGTAGAGGAGAAATGGGGCTACATGTGTGCCAAGTTCTGGGTCCAGGGGACCCGGGACCGGCCAGTACCGGGCCCCCAAATTCACCAGAGAAATTACCGTTTAACATGGGAGTCTACGGAAGGGGTGCCCGGCTTTGAAAAATCACACTTGTAGAAGAAGAGTGGGGCTACATGTGTGCCAAGTTTGGGGTCCAGAGGACCTACGGCCGGCCCGCACTGGGTCCCCAAAGTCCGGGAGATCAGGCGCAAAAAGGTGACTCAAGTATAAGCCGAGGGGGGCATTTTCAGCACAAAATAATGTTCTGAAAAACTCAGCTTATAATCGAGTATATACGGTACATAGTTGAATGTTTGCCCAAGGCAACCTTTCTCTACATTTTTACTAAATAAATAAATTTCAGGTCTTGGGGTACCCCTGCTAAAATCAATATATCTACAACTCATGGTACATAAGCAGGTTTCTCAACTTGACTAATTATGTAACAATAACAATGATAATTGGAATATGGTGGATTGATATAAGAAACATAGATCATTTGCATCCCTTTATAATGTGACATACTGTAGATTTTTATTCATTTGAACTATCGTATCTTCTACTTTCAGGATCTCACCACACAGTGAAAGTTCACCATGTGACTGGCCCCACTCATTATCAACATCATCAAAGTCATCATCAACATCATAATCACCATAATGTTTGCTAATGTGTTTCTGACTCTTCTGGAGAACCCTGTGGATAATAGTATTATCCTATCTCTAGAAAGTCTTTTGGTATCTTCCTCTGTTTTCTTCTTATGTGGCCTTCGGTATCTGCTTCACCTAGGCAAAACTTGGCATGAGACATGAACTAGATCCACCAGGATACCCAGTAGACACAACTGAAATTATGCGAGGTTTAGGATTAGTTAGATACAGTATGTGTTAATCTTTAGAGGTTGGTGGTAAACTATTCAAGTTTACCTAAATTGTAAGTTAATTTCAAGACGTTAACCCACGTGTTACAAACGCTATGGAGTTCAGGCCTTTGAACACTTTTAAAGATCCAAAATGAAAGAAGATATTTCCATGTACCCAACATTGTTTAGGGATTACATTATGCTAGAGCATAAGATATGACTTTTCATTCACTTTTTTCTTGGAGTACTTTTAATACTTTTGGAGGCCCAGGCCCATTCATCACAATAATCCCTTTTAATACGCAGATGTTGTGCCCATATGTAGTGCAATGTACTGCAATGCCATTTATTGTGCAACGGCATTGAATGCCACCCAAATGCATGAACAGAATGCTACTATGCTATAGTATGCTGCAGTACACCACGTGGTACGATATGGGTTACGTTGTAGTGCTTTGGAGAAAACAATAGAGAGCAAGCATTTTTACCTGGGACCCATTCAGAACAGATAACCTGTAGTAAAGGAGTTCACCATGATGCCTTAAAAGTAAGTTGTGGTGAATGTGTTACTGTAACACTTTCAAGCGTAAACAGACCCATATGGTACCTACAGTTGCAATGCAGTTTGCTTTACTCAGAAGAAGTGAGTTGTTCCATAATCAGTCGTCATTTTGAATTACAAGGATCATATGAAAAATGAGTTATAATATGAACCAGTCTGATCAGTATAGAATAGAATATGAATTTTTGCTGAATTCTCCTTCGCAATGTAGTTTTCGATTAAAAAGACCCAAAAACCACATCTTGAAATGTGCCTATATTATGTGAATGCACATATAAAACACGTGCTTTATTCAAGTGGAATTCTAGTTTTCTGTTGTGAATTTAGGGGATTTTATTAACATAATCCTGTGCAGGTTTTATTATAAAGTTGAGGTATCGGTTTTATAATAATATGTTATGAAACTATTTGTATTGTCTACCATTGTGCATATTAATGGATTATTAGCATGCAATATGCATATTTTATTGTGGTGGACATACTAAGCTGGTTATGTTTTAGGATTATTGTGACTATATATATATATATATATATATATATATATATATATATATATATTCTATTGTACTACTGCAGTAATTTGGTGAATTTTGATCATCATTCTCTTGTCCTTGTCGCCTACTAAATGTTTAATAAAACAAACCTTATCTTCATGCAATCAGCTGTGTGTGTGGTATTAATGATGCACATGATTTTTTCATACAAAAAAAAAAAAAAAAAGATAAAAAACAAATACAATTCTAAATAGTCTTTGATATAAGTGCCCACAAGGCACTCAGTGCCTATAGCAGTAAGATTGCAAGGCCCAGCATCTATACTCAGACATTACTATCCATCTGGTCATTTGTGGCTTAATTGAGCAATAAACTGCAGGAAAGGGGGTGCAAGGGATTCTGAGAGGGGTACACAACTCTTTATAGTTGAGGAAGCATATGAAGCAGACCATATGCCACCTCTAGTAGTTTCTATTATATAAATGTGTAGCAGTGCCCATGTGGGGTCGCTGAGTGTAGTAGTTCCACCCGTCATCCTGATCAGTCCAGCATTCACTTCCAGTCACTCCTCACTGAACATTGAACAGCTTGTTTTTGTGGTTTCATTGAGGGATTTAAGTTGGATGTGGTAATGGGAACATGGGATGCCAAGATAATTGACTTTAAGCGAATGAAAGATTTTTTGAATCTGTATTTGCAGTCTCTAAAGCTCCATACTCCTCCAGCACATCACTTATAAGTCATCTTTTTTTTTTATTGGAAAAAACCAACTTTATTGAAAAGTATGCATGGTACATAAATCAACATAAGCCAGTATGGCCAATATAATAGTACATACATGAACACAGTGAAGCATCTGTGTGACATAAAGATAATAACAGCAGTGAAAGTAGAGCCGGTACACAACAAAAATAAAGAATCGACATGTCAAGTACACGTTTCACCATCCGCCATCCATCTGTCCCAGACCTTCTCATACTTTAGCGGACACCCTCTATGTACATAAATCAGTTTTTTATATGGGAGAGCATCGTTAACCGCCTTTTTCCAGCACTGAATTGTAGGGGGCAGGGCCTGCATCCAATTACGGGCCACTACTTTTCTTGCCAAGAATAGCGTCTCATGTAAAAAGGTACGCAGGGGTTTGTCGGCATCCAAGTCTGGCAACAGGCCAAGTAGGCACATCTTTGGGTCAAGGGTAGCAGGGGAGCCCATCTGATCGTGCAGGAAGCGTATCACCTGTGTCCAGTATGCCTGAATGGTAGGGCAGAACCATATGAGGTGGTAGAAGGAGCCTGGGGTATGGTCACAGAGGCGGCATCCTGGATTGTACGCGGGCCTGAAACGTGCTACTCTCTGAGGGGTCAGATATGTTCTATGTATGATGTACAGCTGTGTGAGGCGGTCCGACAGTTTGGGGGAAACCTTTTTCACGTCCTCCAAAATCTCGTCCCAGTCCTCATCCTCTATAAGTCCAACATCCGCCTCCCATCTAGTCTTAGCAGTATAGGCCAATGCTGTGGCGCTAGGGAGACGAATGGTGGAGTACAAAGTGGAGATGAGCTTAGCAGGCACATTACCCGTGACTGTGTCCACTATGGAGGGAACTGCCAGGGACGGGTAAGAGCCAGAAAACTGGGCCTGTATAGCGTGACGGAGTTGCAAATACCTGAAGAAAAGGCAATTGGGGAGGGAAAATTCGTCCTTCAGCATTTGGAATGTTTTAAGGCCTGAAGCGGTCATGATCTGGTGTATGCATAAGATCCCATGGCGTATCCACGCCGCGGGGTCCGGAAGGACAATAATTCTGGCAAGCATGTATTGTACCAGAGAGGGGTATGAGAGTGTACTTTTGGGGTCCCAGTTCTTTGCAGTGCCGTCCGCCACACCCTCCGGTGGTGAGTCAACATGTCTGCTGTGCGTTGGGGGGGGCGTCTTGTCAATGGGGCTCTTAGGACCGATTGAAGTGGGGTATGGGCCGAGTCATCCGGGTGCTCACAGAGTAGTGTCTGGTATCTCGTTAGTTCATGTTTGTCAAAATAATAGAAGTGGGACAGTTGGGAGGCAAAATAATAGTCCTGAAAGTCTGGGAGAGCAGCTCCTCCCAACGTCACAGGGTTCTTCAGAATTCTCCAAGATAATTTGTGCCTGCCATGACCCCAAATAAATTAATTCAGGATGGATTCAATTGTCCTGAAAAAAATTTGTGGTATATAGAGGGGAGCATGCCAGACCAAATAGAGTACCTTGGGAAGGAGTATCATCTTAACTAAGCTGACGCGACCCATAACACCCGGGGTAGTCTGGCCCAAGTCTGCGTCTTGGTCTTGATCGGGGCAAACAGGGGTTCAATGTTCAGTAGTTTATAATCTGAGAGCGATCTGGTGACCTGTACGCCAAGGTATTTAATCTGGGAGACCCTTGGAAGAGCCAGAGGAGGGGACGCGAACGAGGGGGGAAATGGTCAATCGGAAGGATCTGGGACTTAGAACAATTAATACTCAGACCCGAATGGCCACCCATACGTTCTATGGACTGGAGGGCTGCTATAAGAGAAGGACCGGAGTCCGCCAGATACAAAAGTGTGTCGTCGGCATACATCCCAATCTTTTCTTCCAGGTTCCCCATCCTGAGGCCTCGGTTGCAAGTGTCCGCACGGACCATAATGGCCAACGGCTCCACAGCCAATGCGTAAAGCATGGGGGAAAGGGAGCAGCCCTGCCGGGTCCCTCTCTCCAGCGGGAACTGGTCAGAAAGCCAACCATTCACAAATACTCTGGCCCTTGGGGACTGATAGAGGAGTTGGACCCAGCGAATAAAGCTGGGGCCAAATCCAAATCTTGAGAGGCACTCCCACAGGTAGTTCCACTCCACGGAGTCAAAGGCCTTGGCAGCATCCAGAGCCACCACGACCCTCGAGCCAATTTCATCATGGGACCCCTGAATATTCATAAATAGGCGGCGAATATTCATAGCCGTGTTCTTCCCTGGCATAAAGCCAGTTTGGTCAGGGTGTATCAATGACAGAATAACCTGGTTAAGGCGGGAGGCTAGAATCTTAGCTAATATTTTAATGTCTACCTGTACCAAAGAAATGGGCCTATATGACTCTGGGTATTTAGGGTCCTTTCCGGGTTTGGGAATTACGACTATTTGGGCTTCTCTCATAGATGGGGGTAGAACTCCTGAGTCAAATATGGATTTATACAGGTCCTTAAGTTCAGGGATTAGGATTTCAGAGTAGGTGGCATAGAATTCAAGAGGTAGACCATCCAATCCTGGGGCCTTGGATGAGGCCAGACAGGAAATGGCCTCGGAAATGTCCTCCTCAGTAATAGGGGCTTCCAGAATTTCAAGCTGGTCGTCTGTCAGTCTAGGGAATTGAACTCCCGCTAGGTAGTCCCTGGTGTCTTGGGGAGTGTGGGTGACCCTGGAAGTGTAGAGTGCACGGTAGAATCTCCCAAATTCCTCCGCCACCAGTTGCGGATCGGTGATGTCGTTCCCCTGTGGGTCGGTCAAGGACACCACCACAGGGGGACGCATATCCAAGTGGGCGAGATATGCGAGCAGTTTGCCCGATCTCTCTCCATACTCAAACACCCTCTGTCTACAGAAGAAGATGCGTTGTTTAGCCTTCTCTATGTGCAATTGGGAGACCTGGCGCGCCTGAATCTTTAGATTGTTGGCCGTGCTGGGCGAGGGGTCCCGATGGAACGCCTCCTCCAGCACCTGCAGGTGTTCTGCAGCCTGCTGGACAATAAGTGTTGATGACCGTTTAAGCCTGTTAATACATGTGGAAAGTAGGGAACGAGCGTGAAGTTTAAACATTTCCCACACCACATCATGCGTGGCAGTGCCCCTGTTGGCCGTAAAATAGTATTGCAATTCTGTGGGGATGTCATCCTGGTCCCGCAGGGCAGTCAGCCAGAATGGGTTTAGCCGCCAAGAAGGAGCAGGGGAAGCCTTCAGGAGCTGGATCGTGACCCAGTAGGGGGCGTGATCCGAGAGTACTCTCGGAGCAAAGCCCACATCTCCTAGCTTAGGCAGCAGGGACATTGAGATAAAAACAAAATCAATTCGTGACATTGTGTTATGACTGGCTGAAAAGCATGAGAAGACTTTAGTGTGCGGGTGTTTGTGGCGCCAAGTGTCGACAAGAGCAAAGTCGGTCATTATGCGGTGCAGTCTGGTATGGGTTGGTGGGTTAAGGGGGGGATCCAGTGTGCCCAGACGGTCCAGAGCGGGGATCAGGGTTATATTGAAGTCCCCCATCCACACTGCCGGTACGGAGGGGTATTGGGTCATAAAGGCAAGGCCTTCCTGAATTACAGCTGAGTTGTACGGGGGGGGAATATAGCAGGCAAGTAGCAGGATAGGAGACCCATTAATGGTGGCGTGCATAAACACATATCTGCCCTGCTGATCCGTGCAGAGCAGTATTAGCTCAAAAGGTACCCGTTTGGCAACCAGGACCGATACTCCTCTGGAATATGAAGTGTGAGTGGCGTGGTAAGCCCACCCCACCCAAGGTTTTTTAAGGGAGGATTGCAAGTGGCCCGTGACATGGGTCTCGACCAGTGTGATAATGTCAGCTCTCTGAGATTTGAGAAATGTCAGGACCGCTGTGCGTTTGATCTTATTGCGCATGCCTCTAACATTCCACGTGAGGAACTTCAGGGAACTCATGGTGGGTATATGGTGTGTATAATAGACCGCAGCCAGACCAGAACCAGCAGAGCAGATAAGGACACATCAGATAGTACAGAACATATCGGCAACCAATATTGATAGTGCATGTATGACAATGACATAGTACCTTTAGCAGAAATAAACAATTGTGAACATGGTGGCAAATAAAAAACAGCCAAAACATTTCCCTTCCCTCCCAGTCCAGTGCCACCCCAACTCGGCATGAACATAGTATCCCAAAACCAGGTATCAACCGGGGACATCCAACGTGAAAAAAGCATTGGAGGCGCGGGACTTAATTTCAAAGGGACATAGATACCTGTGATGAAAAGAAAACAAAAAAGGAGGAAAAAACAGTCAGGTAAACGGGGGGAGTGAAAAAAGTCCATAGAGAACCTAGGGGGGCGACTTCTTCTCTGAGAAGTGCATGGGGTGTAGGGGCCACAAAAGCACAACACCATTGCAGCCGTGCAGGAGGGAGCCCCGCCTGCCATCAGGGTGGTGCGTAAAGTAGGATAGGAAGTTCCAGCAACGTTCGGTAAGCTGCCTTCTACAAGTATCTCCCATGTGTGGGGAGAACGGGGAATTAACAGTAAGGTCACCCGAAGGTGGCGAGCATGCTGTGAGATCCGAGGAGGGGCGGAAAAGGTTTTCAGGTCTGTCCCCCCCGTCCCGGCGGAGGGCACCCACTAGCAACAGAGCAACCGTGAGGTGAAGCACCAGGGCACGAACAGGGAGCGCCACCGGCACAGGGGGCAGCAGGGGAGAGAAAAGAAAAGTACTCACAGCTCCCAGACAGCGCGGTATGCTCAATCTTGCCGATTTCTCCGGTCAATCCAAGTGGATGCCGACTCTGGGTCCTTGAAAAAGTGAGTCCGACCGTCGCATTCCACACGAAGCTTTGCAGGGTACAGCATGGCGTATTTGAGGTGTAGAGTGCGGAGGCGCTTCTTAACATCCTGGAACCTGGACCGCTGCCGTTGCACCTCATTGGAGAAGTCCGGGAAGACGGCAACATGTGTGTTGGTATGGGGGATATTCCCCTTCTCTCTGGTTAGGCGGAGGATCTTGTCGCGATCCCTGAAATTAGGGAACTTCGCTATCAGGGTACGCGGTGGAGCTCCTTGGGGAGGAGGACGGCCAGGGATTCGATGAGCTCTCTCCACTGCAAACATTACCGAAAATGCGTCTCTGCCGAAGGTTGACGTTAGGAGGTTTTCAAGGAAGCTCTCCGGGTCGGTGCCCTCAGCAGACTCAGGAAGACCGATGAAGCGGAGGTTACATCTCCGAAGGCGATTTTCCATGTCATCCTGTTTTGCGCTAATCTGTTGTAACTGGCGGCGCACCTCATCAGTGGTATGTTGTAAAGGGTGCAAGATATCCTCCGCTCTGCTAATACGGGTCTCCGTCTCCGTCACGCGGTCCCTGAGGGTAGAAAGATCCTGCCGGATAAGGGACACATCAATTTTTACCTCCTCAATCTTGGTGGTAAGCGTGCTCTGGCACAGGGCGATGGCATCCAGTAATTTGTTAGTAGCCACCACAGAGTGATCCGCGTCTAGGGAAGCAGCAGCGCCGTCTCTGACCTGCTGGTCTTCTTCAATCCGGCGGTATTTGGCCAGTTTATTGGCGGCTTCAGAATTCTTTTTAGACGGAGACATGCTGTAGGGCGGCAGGGAAGATCCCTGGGTGCACCAATATGGCCGCTGTTAAGGAGGCCGGGTCCTCCACAACCCCCCCCACCGCTGTCCAGGGGTGGCCCAACGCAAGCAGCAGGTCACTCTCAAGCAGCTGTATTGGCAACAGGCTGCATGCAGGGGAATCTGAGCTCAGGGGAGTCCGGGAGGCCTGTAATACTTGCCAAGATGGCCGCCGCTCCGGGAGTCAGGCCGAGGCCGCGGTCCGCTCTCACAGCAGGTGCAGAGTGCAGAGGCACCCCAGCAGCAGCAGCAGGTAATCCGGGGGCCGATGTAGGAGAGGATGGAGCCCAGTGCGCACAGGGAGGCAAGGAGAAGTGTCCAGGGCCGCCGTCGGGAGGGCCAAGATGGCCGCCGAACCAGGAACTAGGCCGAAGCCGCGGCCTTTCCTAAAGCAGAGGACCGGGAAGCGTCGCGATGGCAGCGGCGGCAAACTAGCGGGCTAACAGGCTTCAGGAACCACAGGGAGAGCAGGACAAGTCCTCGGATGTAGAGGATGGCAGGAACCGAGCAGGATGCAGACAGGATGGTAAGTTAGGAGTATGGGCAAACGGAGCTCACATCACATGCGACCTATCCCATTGCTATCCAGGCCACGCCCCCACTTATAAGTCATCTTTGCTTCCTCTACTGCACAATACTTGATTCCTGGCCCAGCTAGCAAATGGTTAGGCTCCATTCTGAACAAGGCACAACAGTTCTGGATTCAAAATTTGCTGGCAGGGGCCTGCAGTCCCCTTTAGTGTAGCAACCAATAGCAACTGAAAATAGTCTTTTTGTGCTGTGTTCTAAGTGCAGCAGCCTGTCTCTATTCCCAGCGACATCACAGTCTCTCTCTCTGGCTCTACCTACACTCCTGGCATGTCTCTCCCAGATCTTCTGACTGTGCCTGTCATTCACAGACCCCGTATGGATCCCTCCCGATGACCTACCCTGCAATGTTCCCCGCTGTCCTTCTCCTGCTCCTCTTCAGGACTCCCCTCATTTGGGTTGTATAGAGAGATTCCTTCCCAGCTCCCAAGCTTCAGGCCCAAGATCACCCCCCAGCCTAGAAGGGGAGCTCCCTCAAAGGCCACGACAGCCTAACACTGCATCACTCAGTTCTTCCACCCGAAAAATCCTCCCCCAGCAGGCTGACCCTGGGTATATTTAGGAGGCCTGCCCCCTGCCAATCCTAGTTGGGGATTGGTCAGGGCTCCCAGATACACCCCATGTCACTCCAATCCTTTCTCCCCACCTCTTTTCCAGAAACTTCCAGAAACCAGAGGAAGGCGCCAGAGAGATGAAGTCACATGTCAGTCACCTGCTGCTACTCCCAAACCACTCCCAGCCTCCAGATCAAAACAAACAGGCCTAGCTCTTAGCTAGGCCTGTCTAAATTTACCTGCACTGGCTTAAACAAAAAATAACTACCTTTCGCAACCTACCTAAGGTAGAGGGTGCTACACTCACCCCCCCACCAGCAATCAGCTGGTCCCCAGCTGGGAAAATGTGAAAAAATTGCTCCTGGGCCCAGGAGCAAGGGCATTCCAAGAAATAAGTTGGATGGGGGAAGGGAAACAACTTGGATGGGGAACTGTACAAATAAATATCAGTACAAAAATAGATATATACATTTTTGGTGGGTATTTACAACTGTACAGCACGACTAAGGCACTCCTAACTACAGGTCCCTGCAGCTAACAACATATACACATTTTTGGAATTTGTCTAAATTCTTTGTTGGTGCATATTTTAGGCCTTTGTCCAATACGCCTATCTCTTCATGAGTGAGAGTTTCACCGCTTAGATTGAAAATTCCCTCTCCCTTTCTTCTCGTTTTCTTTTTGAGTCTCTTCCCGGATCTGCATCCTCTCTTCTTTCTTGATTTCTCGATCCTCTCTGTCCGTCTGGAGGGTAATTCTCCCTGTCCCTGTCTAAAAAAGACCTCTCATAGTCTGGGCCATTATATTGGCTTGTCTGTGGTCTTGCGTATCTCTCCTCTTCATTATAACTTGCCAATGGAGCATAATAGTTGTTAGTTCTAATCGGGCTTCGTTCATTCTGTCGATTATTTCTTCCATATCCATAGTCTCTTGGTGGGCTCCTCCCTCTTGGTTCATTCTGTTCATACGGGGGAGCTCTATAGTCTCTGTTATAGTGGGGTGGTTGTCTTGGGTCTCGATGGTCTTGTGGGGGGCCCCTATATTCCCTTTGGTCATAAGGGGGTCTGTACCAGTTATTCCCATTATATGGTTTTTTGTTCTTCCAAAAATAGGGTTTCTTCCACCCTTTATATGGTGTTTTGTCATTGTGTGGTGGTCTTCTGTCTGGTTGCCTTGGTGTGTGGTATTGTTGATTGCCCTGCCTCTCATTGTATGGTTGTTGTCTTGGTGTCCGTATTCCATTGTGGTCGTTTGGTCTACTATTTTGGACATTAGGTCTCTGCTGTTCGTTAATATGTTGTGAGTGGACCCTTACAATTTTTTCCGGTGTGGAATATGTGGAGATTGGGTCCATTCGGCCGATTTGTTTTTGCCACTTAAACACCTCATCCGATTTAAAATCATTTATGTCTCTGATGTATTTCTTGCTTTTTCTCTGCTGTACCTCTCTATCCTTTTTGGTGAGATCTTTATTTAACTGTGTGGTGAGTGTTTTGTATTCCGTTGTATCCTTGTGTGTTTCCAATTCTTCTTTTATTTCCGCTATATTTTGTTCAATTTTCTTAGTCTTCCTATGTTTCCGTGCTAATAAAAACCTTATTAGCTCTAACCCTCGTTCGTTAAAGAACTTAAACCATTCATCATTGGACTCTTGGTCAAGTAGTCCATCATTTGGAGGAATATCCCATCTTAGCCTTCTTGGGACAATACTTTCTTTTAAATAGGTTTCAAAAGTATTGACGTCCCACCATAGGCTTATCTTTTTCTCCATGTTGTGTCCTAGGCGTCTCATTAAACTTTCTAAATCTAAAGTTTTTTTCTGAGTGATGTTGGTGGTACTGAAAATTTCCTCTAAGTTTACTTGTCTTGTCTCCAAAAAGGAGAAGACATCCATGGTTGCTGCAGGAATGGGTGGGATGTAGGTGCGTGCAATCTATAGAGTGGGTACTCCTGCGCTACCAATCTGGAGGAATGTGTGGGTGACTGAAACTATCGCAAGCACCTAACAGGTTAATCCTAACCTGGTAAAGTAAAGATCTAAATCAAGGGGGGGGTGGTGCTGCGCTGTTTCTAATGTATGTATATAGTAGTAAATAATAGTGCACAAATGGCTAATAAATAACAATCAATATAAAATATAGATAAAAATGAAAATGAATAAAACTGATCTAATATAGTGATGTATAAATACTAAAACCATAAAATCAGTAGTAAAAATATAAATATATAGACTGTAAAAGTATAAATAAATAAACCTGTAAATAAATACCCAGGTGCACGTTGCTGTGCAAATATGCTGTGAAAAATGAAATAAACGAAGGAAGACGCCTGCAAGATGCAGTATAATAATAAGTGCACAAATGTGACTGCTAAATAAACAAAGTGCAGTACAGTGCTAAGGTAAAAAAAAAAAAAAAAAAAAAAAATATTTTTTAAATAACGAAAGGTGAAAATTGTCCAATAAGCAAAGGAACACAAATTGAACTCCAAAAGTTCATAGAAGAAGAATAATAATAGGTGGTGCCCGTGCAGATCAATTTCTTATAGGTGACAATCCTGCAGCTTCCTATATGTAAAAAGTGCTGTGGTGATGGGGTGTGTGGATCTTCACTTCCGGTGTCGCACACTATAGTAATGGGTGGCCTCTTACCTTGCGGTAATGAGGTAACCGCTTTTGTATAATGGGGGTCGGTGAACTCCTTTATCGCGATCCTAGCATCCAATGGGAAAACCTTTGAGGCAGGATGCTGCTGTTCCTCATGTATGGAATGACCTATACTGGTTCTTAGGGGTTTGTTTACATCTCCCAATGATGGCCGGGTTAGAAAGAGAAAAATGGGGTCTCGATCGTGAAGTACGTTTTAGCAAGGTGTGTACTTTAATTATGCATAGGTGATACAAGTTGCTTACATAAACTCACAATTAAAATATTAAAAATATGAACTTATCCTAGACGAGCGGCGAGCTCGTATGCCTCCGTCTGACTGTCTGCCTCTCCGTCCCTACGCGTGGCGTCACGGTCACGTGACTTCATCAGGGGATGATGGGAAGGCAATACAATGGTCTTTAAATACTGTTTGTATTGGAATTGGTGCGGCGGCCATTTTCTCGGAGCCCAATGTTAATCTCCATTGGTGGCCATTTTCTTATAGATCCTGTCTCTAGTTATGGCGGCGGCCATCTTTTTGGTAGTTGAAAACAATAATAAGGAAGTGGCGATCGCAATACTTGCGCCGCCATTTTCCTTGTGATTTATTTAGAGATAGACTGGCGGCCATGTTTATGGAGTCCCTGCAATGGTATGTTATGATGACAAACCACAACATGGCAAGGACATGACCGCAGATCGCTTTTGCAGAGTTGAGGGGGCATCACAATCCAATTGTATATATTCACAGATGGACATAAAATATGTTAAAAATCTATAGAAACAATTGTATAGATACAAATAATAAAACATAATTGGATATTTAAATGGGATATACATATATTAATAATCTATTTAAAATACACTTGTCAGTGTATTCAAAACTATATTTATGAATAAAAGGATCTCTCAAATGGGTGTGGGGTGGGTACCAAATGCCAATCCCCTAGGGGTATAGCAGAGAAATGCTTTTGTGTGTTTTGTTTTATGGCTGGTGACCATCAGGCAGACGTTTGCATAAAGGCTATGCTGGATGTATTTATTCCTACCAGATAATCTAAAATTAATTAATAGAAACTATATATATATATATATATATATATACATATGAACATAATTCTAAAATATATATAAACATATAAAATTAAGACAGTGTCAGGGGAAATTTCTTATTCTGTTGTGTATAAGGGAAACTTAATTTAGAAGGAGGGGGAGTTTAAAACGGGGGTGACATATGCCCCATCGTGTAAATAAATATATACTAAAAATCACTGAGAAAACAATTCAGGTCGAACTCCACATTGAGTCCTTTTGGCACAAAGGTATCTAAGGTGAAAATCCATTTTGATTCTAATTGACTTAGTGTCCTCACCTTATGCCCCCCCCGCCAGTGTCTGGTATATGGCTCAATGCCCAAAAATTTGAGCTGTGAGGGGTCTTTGTTATGATGTAATAAAAAATGTTTAGATACATTATGTTTGTCGAAACCTTTTATTATATTTTGGACGTGTTCTTTAATGCGGATCCTGAGAAGTCTTTTTGTACGCCCTATATACTGTAGGCCGCAACTACACTCCAGGGCGTAAACCGCCCCTTCGGTGTTGCAGCATATAAAGTCTTTAACTTCATAGGTATCTCCCGTGCTGCTGGATGTGAAGTTAGTTTTCTTCTCGTTTGGTTTCTTTGTTTTCTTGCATGCAAAACATCGTTTACAAGGATAAAAGCCTTTCATTGTGAAAAAGGAAAAGGGTTTGTTGGGTGGGTCTGGCACGTTCTTTACTAATTTATCCCGTATAGTTGGTGCCCTTTTGTAAATGAATCTGGGATTCCTTGGTATTGAATCTTGTAGCTGTTTGTCTGCCAGTAGTAAATGCCAATGTCTTTTAATAATTCTTTCAATCTTCTTATATTGTATGTTATAATCAAGGATGATAGATGTCAATGGTTTTGTGGATGGTAGTTGATTTTTATTTTTATCTCTTATCAGTTCGTCCCGGTTCATCTCTGTCACTTCGACTATTTTCTCTTCTATAAATGTATTACTATAACCTTTCTCAACAAATCTTTGTCCCATAACTTCGGCTTGTTTTTTGAACGTATCTAGGTTAGTGCAGTTTCTCCTTTGATCTGCACGGGCACCACCTATTATTATTCTTCTTCTATGAACTTTTGGAGTTCAATTTGTGTTCCTTTGCTTATTGGACAATTTTCACCTTTCGTTATTTAAAAAATATATTTTTTTTTTTTTTACCTTAGCACTGTACTGCACTTTGTTTATTTAGCAGTCACATTTGTGCACTTATTATTATACTGCATCTTGCAGGCGTCTTCCTTTGTTTATTTCATTTTTCACAGCATATTTGCACAGCAACGTGCACCTGGGTATTTATTTACAGGTTTATTTATTTATACTTTTACAGTCTATATATTTATATTTTTACTACTGATTTTATGGTTTTAGTATTTATACATCACTATATTAGATCAGTTTTATTCATTTTCATTTTTATCTATATTTTATATTGATTGTTATTTATTAGCCATTTGTGCACTATTATTTACTACTATATACATACATTAGAAACAGCGCAGCACCACCCCCCCTTGATTTAGATCTTTACTTTACCAGGTTAGGATTAACCTGTTAGGTGCTTGCGATAGTTTCAGTCACCCACACATTCCTCCAGATTGGTAGCGCAGGAGTACCCACTCTATAGATTGCACGCACCTACATCCCACCCATTCCTGCAGCAACCATGGATGTCTTCTCCTTTTTGGAGACAAGACAAGTAAACTTAGAGGAAATTTTCAGTACCACCAACATCACTCAGAAAAAAACTTTAGATTTAGAAAGTTTAATGAGACGCCTAGGACACAACATGGAGAAAAAGATAAGCCTATGGTGGGACGTCAATACTTTTGAAACCTATTTAAAAGAAAGTATTGTCCCAAGAAGGCTAAGATGGGATATTCCTCCAAATGATGGACTACTTGACCAAGAGTCCAATGATGAATGGTTTAAGTTCTTTAACGAACGAGGGTTAGAGCTAATAAGGTTTTTATTAGCACGGAAACATAGGAAGACTAAGAAAATTGAACAAAATATAGCGGAAATAAAAGAAGAATTGGAAACACACAAGGATACAACGGAATACAAAACACTCACCACACAGTTAAATAAAGATCTCACCAAAAAGGATAGAGAGGTACAGCAGAGAAAAAGCAAGAAATACATCAGAGACATAAATGATTTTAAATCGGATGAGGTGTTTAAGTGGCAAAAACAAATCGGCCGAATGGACCCAATCTCCACATATTCCACACCGGAAAAAATTGTAAGGGTCCACTCACAACATATTAACGAACAGCAGAGACCTAATGTCCAAAATAGTAGACCAAACGACCACAATGGAATACGGACACCAAGACAACAACCATACAATGAGAGGCAGGGCAATCAACAATACCACACACCAAGGCAACCAGACAGAAGACCACCACACAATGACAAAACACCATATAAAGGGTGGAAGAAACCCTATTTTTGGAAGAACAAAAAACCATATAATGGGAATAACTGGTACAGACCCCCTTATGACCAAAGGGAATATAGGGGCCCCCCACAAGACCATCGAGACCCAAGACAACCACCCCACTATAACAGAGACTATAGAGCTCCCCCGTATGAACAGAATGAACCAAGAGGGAGGAGCCCACCAAGAGACTATGGATATGGAAGAAATAATCGACAGAATGAACGAAGCCCGATTAGAACTAACAACTATTATGCTCCATTGGCAAGTTATAATGAAGAGGAGAGATACGCAAGACCACAGACAAGCCAATATAATGGCCCAGACTATGAGAGGTCTTTTTTAGACAGGGACAGGGAGAATTACCCTCCAGACGGACAGAGAGGATCGAGAAATCAAGAAAGAAGAGAGGATGCAGATCCGGGAAGAGACTCAAAAAGAAAACGAGAAGAAAGGGAGAGGGAATTTTCAATCTAAGCGGTGAAACTCTCACTCATGAAGAGATAGGCGTATTGGACAAAGGCCTAAAATATGCACCAACGAAGAATTTAGACAAATTCCAGACCTATATTGGTATACAGAAATTCGTAAGAAAATTAAATATCAATAAATATATAGCAGGGAACCCCATCACATATAATAAATCAGTAATGAGAGAAGATGGAATATCACACAGTATGCTGAGAAATAAATCAGTTTTTAACCCGCCAGTCAAAAATAATAAATACATTGATGTTTTTAAAAAAGTAGTGCTGGAAGAAATCAAGGATTTGAAAATAAAGAAGAAGGAGGAACCGAAGTACATAAAGAGTGGTATTAAGAAACTGACAAAAAGGAAGGACCTCGTCATAAGACCAGCCGATAAAGGGGGAGCAATCGTCATCCTTTCAAAAGAACAATACAATATTAGTATGAAGGAGATGTTGGAAGATACCAACACATACAACAAATTGCTCAGCACCCCTGCCTTTAAATGCAGAAAAGCTCTAGAACAGGTGGTTCATCTGGGTCTAAAAAAGAACATCTTGAATAAAAAAGAAGCCAGATATTTAGTACCCGATTCTTGGCGAACGCCTATTATTTATACAATTCCCAAGATACATAAAGACAAAATAAACCCACCACCAAGACCAATAGTCAATGGGATAGATTCGCTCACGGCCAGGATGGGCCAATATATAGACCATTATCTGCAACCCGTAGTGCAAGACACGAAGGCATACCTAAGAGATACAAAACAGATGATACAAATACTAATGAACACCCCCAAAGAAGAAGGACCATGGATCATGGCCACTGCGGACGTATCTTCCTTATATACAATTATCCTACACCATCAAGCTTGCGAAGCTGCTAAGTGGGGACTTAGGACATATACCAAATTGCCTTGCATGCAAAGAAAGTTTCTCATCAAATGTCTCGACTTTTGCCTCAAAAATAACTATTTCTGGCATAATAAGAACTATTACCATCAGCGAACCGGCGTAGCCATGGGGGCTAAATTTGCCCCCAGTGTGGCCGGTATTTTTATGGCCCAGTGGGTAAAAGAAACAGTTTTTAAAGATAAACCAGCTGAACTCACCATATATAAATGCTATATTGATGATATTTTTATCCTTTGGAATGGAGAGCCTAATCTACTTATATCATTTTTAGAAACTCTGAATATAAATGACAGAAATATTAAGCTCACATGGGAGATCAGCGAAACAAGTGTCACATTTTTAGATCTGGATATCACACAGGACATTTCTGGTTTTAAAACACAGACTCATTTTAAAAATGTTGATAGGAACAGCTATTTACCGTTAGAAAGCTGTCACCATAAGAATTGGCTTTTTAATGTCCCTAAGGGTCAACTTGTACGGCTAAGGAGAAACTGCACTAACCTAGATACGTTCAAAAAACAAGCCGAAGTTATGGGACAAAGATTTGTTGAGAAAGGTTATAGTAATACATTTATAGAAGAGAAAATAGTCGAAGTGACAGAGATGAACCGGGACGAACTGATAAGAGATAAAAATAAAAATCAACTACCATCCACAAAACCATTGACATCTATCATCCTTGATTATAACATACAATATAAGAAGATTGAAAGAATTATTAAAAGACATTGGCATTTACTACTGGCAGACAAACAGCTACAAGATTCAATACCAAGGAATCCCAGATTAATTTACAAAAGGGCACCAACTATAAGGGATAAATTAGTAAAGAACGTGCCAGACCCACCCAACAAACCCTTTTCCTTTTTCACAATGAAAGGCTTTTATCCTTGTAAACGATGTTTTGCATGCAAGAAAACAAAGAAACCAAACGAGAAGAAAACTAACTTCACATCCAGCAGCACGGGAGATACCTATGAAGTTAAAGACTTTATATGCTGCAACACCGAAGGGGCGGTTTACGCCCTGGAGTGTAGTTGCGGCCTACAGTATATAGGGCGTACAAAAAGACTTCTCAGGATCCGCATTAAAGAACACGTCCAAAATATAATAAAAGGTTTCGACAAACATAATGTATCTAAACATTTTTTATTACATCATAACAAAGACCCCTCACAGCTCAAATTTTGGGGCATTGAGCCATATACCAGACACTGGCGGGGGGGGGGCATAAGGTGAGGACACTAAGTCAATTAGAATCAAAATGGATTTTCACCTTAGATACCTTTGTGCCAAAAGGACTCAATGTGGAGTTCGGCCTGAATTGTTTTCTCAGTGATTTTTAGTATATATTTATTTACACGATGGGGCATATGTCACCCCCGTTTTAAACTCCCCCTCCTTCTAAATTAAGTTTCCCTTATACACAACAGAATAAGAAATTTCCCCTGACACTGTCTTAATTTTATATGTTTATATATATTTTAGAATTATGTTCATATGTATATATATATATATATATATATATATATATATTGTGAGGGGGTTAGCTTGGCAGCGGGTGTGTGTGACCCCCGGGATGGGGTCCCCACACAAAAACAGGCCCAGCAAACGGAGGTTGTGGTTTTCAAAATCAAAAAAAAGGTGCGGTTTATTTTCTATTTACAGTGACAAAACACAGCAAAGCAAAAGAAACATAACCAAAATAAATCCTGGTCAAGTTGACCTCTGACTAAACATACAGGTTTCCTAACTAACAACTGGGATCAGCCTAGTGCTGTCCTAGTCCCTAAGTCCCTGGTTTAGTAAAAGTCCAAACAAATAGCCACACAGGCTTTGCCTCACCGCACAGGGGTTCACTCTCCCTAGACAGTCCACACAGGTCTGGTTCCAGGCATGAGCTAACATCTAATGAAGCTGGGAGTTCTTATAGAGGCCTACATGAGCTGACAAGCTTCAGCTGGCCTCATCAACTCCCTGTCTGTACGACGCCCAGCCCTCTCCCTAGAGGTATGAGTCATCCATGAGCCCACTAGCCTTATACAACTCTCCACCTAGTTGTATAAGTCGGCGTAAAGCCTGAATCTGGGCGAAATATATCTACCCCCCTGGATGCAACCAGGTGACTTTACCTTCCTGCTGTCACATACCCCCCCCTCTTGTTTTAACCTCGGGGTTGGAACACCAGCAATCAGGCATTCATGTACTCGAGACAAAGCATCCACATTCCCCATTTGAACGCCAGGGCGATGCTTTACTGTGAAGTTGAATTCCTGGAGGGCCAGGAACCACCTATTCACTCTTCTATTTGTTTCCTTGTTTTGAGCCATCCACTTTAACGGAGCGTGATCCGTAACCATGTCAAAGTGCCTACCTAGCAGGTAGTACCGAAGGGAATCTAGAGCCCACTTCACCGCTAAACACTCCTTTTCAACGGTGGCGTAATTTACCTCATGGGACTTCAACTTCCTGCTGAGGTAAATGACTGGGTGCTCTTCCCCGTTCCAGACCTGGGACAATACTGCTCCTAACCCCACATCTGACGCATCACTTTGTACGACAAAGTCTTTAGAGAAGTCGGGTGAGTACAACACTGGCTGGCTACATAAGGCTTGTTTCAAGAATTGAAATGCTGCCTCAGCCTCGGTGGTCCATTTAATCATGACCGACCCTTTCCCCTTCGTTAGGTTGGTTAGGGGCACAGCCTTAGAGGCAAAGTGGGGAATGAATCGCCGATAATACCCAGCGATTCCCAGAAAGGCTCGTACCTGCTTCTTGCTGTTGGGACGTGGCCAACTCTGGATGGCCTCGACTTTGTTGAGTTGGGGTTTTATTACTCCCCTCCCAATGGTGTAACCAAGATATTTGGCCTCCTCCTGCCCAATGGTACACTTCTTGGGGTTAGCCGTAAACCCCGCTTCCCGAACAGAGTCCAGGACTGCTTGCACTTTTGGCAGATGTGAGGCCCAATCTGTGCTATGGACAGTTACGTCATCCAGGTAAGCCGCAGCATACTTCCGATGGGGCCTCAGCATCTGGTCCATTTTCCGCTGGAATGTGGCCGGCGCATTCTGTAACCCGAACGGCATTCTTTTATATTGGAACGCCCCGTCTGGGGTTACAAATGCGGTTTTCTCTTTGGCCAATTTGGCCAGGGGGATTTGCCAATACCCTTTTGTGAGGTCAAGAGTCGTCATGTATCGGGCTGTTCCCAGCCGGTCGATCAACTCATCTATACGTGGCATGGGGTAGGTGTCAAATTTTGTAACTTTGTTCAACTGACGAAAATCGTTACAAAATCGCCAGCTCCCATCCGGTTTAGGCACCAACACAATGGGACTAGACCAATCACTTTGGGACTCCTCTATCACCCCTAAGTTCAGCATTTTCTGTACTTCCTCCCGTATTGCCTCCCGTCGGGCCTCTGGGATCCGATAGGGTTTTAACTTCACCCTTTCACCGGGCGGGGTAATGATGTCATGCTCTACCCCAGATGTTTGTCCCGGCAGCTCAGAGAATACCTCCTTGTTGCGAAGCACAAACTCCTTAACCTCCTGTTGTTGGGGTTGTGACAAGGTGGCTGCTATTCCAACCTCAGGAATCACGCAACCAGTTTGAGCTGGTGACCAAGTGTCTGCGACTAGGGACTCTCTATCCCTCCAGGCTTTCAACAGATTAACGTGATAGATCTGTTCGGGCTTTCGCCTTCCTGGTTGTCTGACCTTGTAATTCACTTCGCTCACTTTTTCCATTATCTCGTAGGGGCCTTGCCATTTGGCAAGGAATTTACTTTCAACCGTAGGGACAAGTACCAGTATCCTATCCCCCGGGGAAAAGGTACGGGTCTTGGCTCCACGGTTGTACACTCTCTGCTGTGCTAACTGCGCTTGGGCCAAATGTTCCTTCACGATGGGCATTACCTGTGCAATTCGGTCTTGCATCAGGGCGACATGCTCAATCACACTCCTGTGGGGAGAACTCTCACTTTCCCAAGTTTCCTTGGCAATATCCAACAGCCCTCTTGGGTGTCTCCCATACAGTAACTCAAAGGGGGAGAATCCCGTAGAGGATTGGGGCACCTCCCTAATAGCAAACATCAGATAAGGAAGTAGACAGTCCCAATCCTTTCCATCTCTATCCACCACTTTCTTCAACATTTGCTTTAGGGTTTTGTTGAATCTTTCAACCAGCCCATCGGTTTGGGGGTGATACACAGATGTACGTAATTGCGTCACTTTGAACAATTTACACAGCTCCTTCATAACCCGGGACATAAAGGGTGTACCTTGGTCCGTAAGCAGTTCTTTACAAATACCCACCCGGCTAAAAACAAGAGATAGCTCTTTGGCTATGGTTTTGGCCGAGGTATTTCTGAGAGGGATCGCTTCTGGATAACGGGTGGCATAGTCCATTATAACCAATATGTACTGGTGCCCCCTAGCGGACTTGATTATAGGACCTACCAAATCCATGGCGATCCTCTCAAACGGGACCTCAATGATGGGTAGAGGGACCAGCGGGCTACGGAAATGTGGCATCGGGGCCGACCTCTGACACACAGGGCAGGAGGAACAATAATTTTCTATGTCCTTTATCACCCCCGGCCAATAGAATCTCTGTAATACCCTCTCTCGGGTTTTCTCTGTCCCCAGATGACCTCCAAGAATGTGCCCATGGGCCAACTCCAACACCAACTTCCTGTAAGGTTTGGGCACCACAAGCTGCTCAACGGTTTCTTCTGCCCTTTTTGCCACCCGATACAGTAGGTCCTTCTCTACGCTGAAGTATGGGTAAGTGCAGGTATTATCTGGGTTCACTAACTCGCCATCTATTTTCACTACGTTTTCCCGTGCCTTTATTAGGGCGGGGTCTTTCAACTGTTCTGTGGCAAAGTTTTCCCTGTGAACCTCAAGATCAGAAAACTCCACAGACGGTAGGTTTTCGTCTGAGGAGGTGGGCTCCTCTCCAGTTTCTTGAGTCTCCCCTGCCAATACTGATAAGGGAAATTCCGGAGAGTCCTCACCACTCTCAGGGGAGTTCTGGCTATCCCATTCCTGGTACATAGGGGCACCAGTGGGGGGCTCAGGGTCATCCCACAGTTCCCAGAACTTCGGAAAATCCCTTCCCACAATGGCGTCATGCGGTAACTGAGATACTAAGCCCACTGGATGAGAGAGGGTACCTTTGGGGGTCTCGAAACACACTGTAGTCACTGGATACTCTCGGGTGTCCCCATGCACACAAATAACAGCTACCTTGCTATTCCCAGAGACCTCTGTTTTAACTAACTCAGCCTTTATCAGGGTCACAAGGCTACCTGAATCCAGCAATACCACAACATTTCTACCATTAACACACATTTTGCATAAATGTTTCTCAGTTCCTCGAATGGCAGTGCATGCGACTGTCGCACACAGCGACTGACGTCTGCCCATCAGAAAGTCACACTGCATGGGTTCCTCCACAACCGGGCAATTGGCTGCAATATGTCCCGCTTGCCGGCAGCGGTAGCAAACGATCCTTCTTGCCGCCTCTTGAGCCGCTGATTTCCCAGGCTGTTCTCGCCAAACTTGGGGTAGAGCTCCCACCCTCTCACTCTCTCCACCCTCACCCCTTGGAATCCTCTTATCCGCCCCTGGGGATGGTCTGGTCTTAGGGTGGAAAGTCCGAGTGTCTCTGGAAGAGGCCGTCAGGTTCTCTGTAGCCAAGTATTTCTCCACACGATCCACAAGACCATCGGCCGTCTCTGGGTCTCCATGGCTTACCCACTTTTGGATGGCAGTAGGAAGAGCTCTCAAAAACCGATCCATTACAACACGTTCCACAATCTTTGGTGCGGACAAAGTCTCTGGCTGTAGCCACTTTCTGCTCAGGTGAATGAGATCATACATTTGAGACCTGGGGGGTTTTCCAAGCTGGAAAGTCCAGTTATGCACACGCTGAGCCCGGACAGCCTGGGTGACACCCAGCCTTGCCAATATTTCAGCTTTTAGCATCACATAGTCTTTTGCTTGGTCAGGCTCTAGGTCATAGTAAGCCTTCTGCGATTCACCAGTTAACAGAGGAGCCACCAGTCCAGCCCACTGCTCCTCAGGCCACTTTTCTCTTTCAGCAGTCCTTTCAAATGTGGTCAAAAATACCTCTGGATCATCCTCTCCAGTCATTTTTGTCAATAAACGACTCACCCCAAAGGACGCGGTATTAGTGGGACGGCTTTCCTCACTGGTCTGCGGACGTTGCTGCATTACTGCTTCCATTTGTTGTAGTCTCTGCTCTTGCTTCTGTAACAGGTCTATGAAGCGGGCCTCAGATTGCTGCTGGGCTTGTTGCTGAGCTTCCAGACTCTGTTGGTGAGCTTGCTGCTGGGCTGCGAAGTTCTGTTGTTGAGCTGCAAGGCTCTTTTGCAAACCTGCATTTGTCTGCTGTTGATTGGCATTTGCTAGAGCCAGCTGCTTCAGTATCTCCTCCATGCTGGCTTAAAAAAAAACTACCCGCATTCTCCACCAACTGTGAGGGGGTTAGCTTGGCAGCGGGTGTGTGTGACCCCCGGGATGGGCTCCCCACACAAAAACAGGCCCAGCAAACGGAGGTTGTGGTTTTCAAAATCAAAAAAAAGGTGCGGTTTATTTTCTATTTACAGTGACAAAACACAGCAAAGCAAAAGAAACATAACCAAAATAAATCCTGGTCAAGTTGACCTCTGACTAAACATACAGGTTTCCTAACTAACAACTGGGATCAGCCTAGTGCTGTCCTAGTCCCTAAGTCCCTGGTTTAGTAAAAGTCCAAACAAATAGCCACACAGGCTTTGCCTCACCGCACAGGGGTTCACTCTCCCTAGACAGTCCACACAGGTCTGGTTCCAGGCATGAGCTAACATCTAATGAAGCTGGGAGTTCTTATAGAGGCCTACATGAGCTGACAAGCTTCAGCTGGCCTCATCAACTCCCTGTCTGTACGACGCCCAGCCCTCTCCCTAGAGGTATGAGTCATCCATGAGCCCACTAGCCTTATACAACTCTCCACCTAGTTGTATAAGTCGGCGTAAAGCCTGAATCTGGGCGAAATATATCTACCCCCCTGGATGCAACCAGGTGACTTTACCTTCCTGCTGTCACAATATATATAGTTTCTATTAATTAATTTTAGATTATCTGGTAGGAATAAATACATCCAGCATAGCCTTTATGCAAACGTCTGCCTGATGTTCACCAGACCTAAAACAAAACACACAAAAGCATTTCTCTGCTATACCCCTAGGGGATTGGCATTTGGTACCCACCCCACACCCATTTGAGAGATCCTTTTATTCATAAATATAGTTTTGAATACACTGACAAGTGTATTTTAAATAGATTATTAATATATGTATATCCCATTTAAATATCCAATTATGTTTTATTATTTGTATCTATACAATTGTTTCTATAGATTTTTAACATATTTTATGTCCATCTGTGAATATATACAATTGGATTGTGATGCCCCCTCAACTCTGCAAAAGCGATCTGCGGTCATGTCCTTGCCATGTTGTGGTTTGTCATCATAACATACCATTGCAGGGACTCCATAAACATGGCCGCCAGTCTATCTCTAAATAAATCACAAGGAAAATGGCGGCGCAAGTATTGCGATCGCCACTTCCTTATTATTGTTTTCAACTACCAAAAAGATGGCCGCCGCCATAACTAGAGACAGGATCTATAAGAAAATGGCCACCAATGGAGATTAACATTGGGCTCCGAGAAAATGGCCGCCGCACCAATTCCAATACAAACAGTATTTAAAGACCATTGTATTGCCTTCCCATCATCCCCTGATGAAGTCACGTGACCGTGACGCCACGCGTAGGGACGGAGAGGCAGACAGTCAGACGGAGGCATACGAGCTCGCCGCTCGTCTAGGATAAGTTCATATTTTTAATATTTTAATTGTGAGTTTATGTAAGCAACTTGTATCACCTATGCATAATTAAAGTACACACCTTGCTAAAACGTACTTCACGATCGAGACCCCATTTTTCTCTTTCTAACCCGGCCATCATTGGGAGATGTAAACAAACCCCTAAGAACCAGTATAGGTCATTCCATACATGAGGAACAGCAGCATCCTGCCTCAAAGGTTTTCCCATTGGATGCTAGGATCGCGATAAAGGAGTTCACCGACCCCCATTATACAAAAGCGGTTACCTCATTACCGCAAGGTAAGAGGCCACCCATTACTATAGTGTGCGACACCGGAAGTGAAGATCCACACACCCCATCACCACAGCACTTTTTACATATAGGAAGCTGCAGGATTGTCACCTATAAGAAATTGATCTGCACGGGCACCACCTATTATTATTCTTCTTCTATGAACTTTTGGAGTTCAATTTGTGTTCCTTTGCTTATTGGACAATTTTCACCTTTCGTTATTTAAAAAATATTTTTTTTTTTTTTTTTTTTTTTACCTTAGCACTGTACTGCACTTTGTTTATTTAGCAGTCACATTTGTGCACTTATTATTATACTGCATCTTGCAGGCGTCTTCCTTCGTTTATTTCATTTTTCACAGCATATTTGCACAGCAACGTGCACCTGGGTATTTATTTACAGGTTTATTTATTTATACTTTTACAGTCTATATATTTATATTTTTACTACTGATTTTATGGTTTTAGTATTTATACATCACTATATTAGATCAGTTTTATTCATTTTCATTTTTATCTATATTTTATATTGATTGTTATTTATTAGCCATTTGTGTACTATTATTTACTACTATATACATACATTAGAAACAGCGCAGCACCACCCCCCCCTTGATTTAATATCTGAAAATTGATCACACCTGAAGTACTGACGGCCTATCTCATTTCTTGAGACCCTAACATGCCAGAAAAGTACAAATACCCCCCAAATGACCCCTTTTTGGAAAGAAGACATTCCAAGGTATTTAGAAAGAGTCATTGTGAGTTTTTTGAAGTTGTCATTCTTTCCCACAATTCTTTGCAAAAATCAAGATTTTTTTTTCTTTTTTTTTTTTTTTCACAAAATTGTCATATTAGCAGGTTATTTCTCACACACAGCATATGCATACCACAAATTACACCCCAAAACACATTCTGCTATTCCTCCCGAGTATGGCGATACCACATGTGTGAGACTTTTACACAGCGTGGCCACATACAGAGGCCCAACATGCAGGGAGCACCTTCAGGCGTTCTGGAGCACCCAGGCCAATTCTGACATTTCTTTCCTACATGTAAAAATCATCATTTGTTTGCTAGAAAATTACATAGAACCCCAAAACATTATATATGTTTTTTTAGCAAAGACCTTAAAGAATATAATGGTGGTCATTGCAACTTTTTATCTTGCACGGTATTTGCGCAGCAATTTTTCTAAAGCGTTTTTTACAGAAAAAAAACTGTTTTGTGCTTAAAAGAAAAAAGAAACAGTAAAGTTAGCCCAATGTTTTTGCATAATGTGAAAGATGAAGTTACGCCGAGTAAATAGATACCTAACATGTCACCCTTCAAAATTGCACACGCTCGTGGAATGGCGTCAAACTTTGCTACTTAAAAATCCCCATAGGCAACGCTTTAAATATTTTTACTGGTTACATGTTTTGAGTTACAGAGGAGGTCTAGAGCCAAAATTATTGCTCTCGCTCTAACGTTCGCAACGATACCTCACATGTGTGGTTTGAACACCGTTTTCATATGTGGGCGGGGCTTACGTATGCGTTCACTTCTGCATGCGAGCTCGCGGGGGCAGGGGCGCTTTAAAAAAATATATATATTTTATTGTTCATTTTACTTTATTTATTTTAGTTTGACATGTTTTTCTGCCCCAATTTTTTTTTTGATCACTTTTATTTCTATTACAAGGAATGTAAACATCCCTTGTAATAGGAATATGGCATGACAGGTCCTCTTTACAGTGAGATATGGGGTCAATAAGACCCCACATCCCACCTCTAGGCTGGGAAGCCTGAAAAAAAAAAAAAAAAACAATCTTGGCTTTGATCGTAGCGGTGAGTCGGTAGAAGCACCGGAGGGCAGCGGGAGGGGGGGCATCCCCTCTCACCTTCCGTAAGAGCGATCAAGCGGTGGAACAGCCGCTATGATCGTTCTTATGGTGCAGGGAATCGCCAGCTGAAAAAGCGAATATCTGAATGATGCCTGTAGCTGCTCCCATCATTCAGATATCCCCGCATAAAGTTAAGGACGTCATATGACGGCCGGCGGGCGGGAAGTGGTTATTGCAGAGTATTGCCGGGTATTGAGGAGTATTGCAGGGTATTGAGGAGTATTGCAGGGTATTGAGGAGTATTGCAGGGTATTGAGGAGTATTGCCGGGTATTGAGGAGTATTGCAGGGTATTGAGGAGTATTGCCGGGTATTGCAGAGTATTGCCGGGTATTGCAGAGTATTGCCGGGTATTGCCGAGTATTGCCGAGTATTGCCGGGTATTGCCGGGTATTGCCGAGTATTGCCGGGTATTGCCGAGTAGAGTATTGCGGGGTATTGCCGGGTATTGCCGAGTATTGCCGGGTATTGAGGAGTATTGCCGGGTATTGCCGAGTATTGCCGGGTATTGCCGGGTATTGCCGAGTATTGCCGAGTATTGCAGGGTATTGTGGAGTATTGCAGGGTATTGTGGAGTATTGCCGGGTATTGTGGAGTATTGCAGGGTATTGTGGAGTATTGCAGGGTATTGTGGAGTATTGCCGGGTATTGTGGAGTATTGCAGGGTATTGTGGAGTATTGCAGGGTATTGTGGAGTATTGCCGGGTATTGTGGAGTATTGCCGGGTATTGTGGGGTATTGCAGGGTATTGAGGAGTATTGCGGAGTATGGCAGGGTATTGCGGAATATGGCAGGGTATTGCAGAGTATTGCACAGGGTATTGCAGAGTATTGCACAGGGTATTGCACAGAGTATTGCACAGAGTATTGCAGAGTATTGCAGAGTATTGCACAGGGTATTGCAGAGTATTGCGCAGGGTATTGCAGAGTATTGCGCAGGGTATTGCAGAGTATTGCGCAGAGTATTGCACAGGGTATTGCAGAGTATTGCACAGGGTATTGCAGAGTATTGCACCAGGGTATTGCAGAGTATTGGTTTGCAGAGTATTGGCAGGGTGTATTGCAGAGTATTGCACAGGGATGGCTGAGCAGGGATGGATGGATGGCTGGATCTGTGACTGCAATTGTCACAGATCCAGCCCACAGCTGACATGGGGGAGGGAGCGGACATGATCCGCTCCCTCCCCTCTCCTCTCACACTGTACCGATCGGTACACAGAGGGGAGGGAGGAACCGGCGTCATCACATGACGCCGGTTTGTTTACAAGTGATCGCTCTGTCATTTGACGGAGCGATCACGTGGTAAACGGCCGCGATTAGCGGCCATCTACCGTGATCCGTGATGCGCCGGGTCTTCCGGACCCGGCGGTCACGGTCATATCCTGGAGCGCGCCCCAGGGGGCGCGCGGGAGCAAGATTCTGTGAGGACGTCCCTGGGACGTCCACTCAGGATAACTCGACCGCGCTGTGGACGTCTTTTGTACATGGCGCGGTCGGCAAGTGGTTAAACCAACGTTTTTCTTGTCGTTTTTTTTCATGTTTCCTCTCAAGCCTGTTTTGCGTACACACGATCATTAAAAAAAACGCTCGAGCAAAGCGCAGTGACGTACAGCACGTACGACGGCACTATAAAGGGGAAGTTCCGTTCGAATGGCGCCACCCTTCATGTTAGTAAAGTTTGTTGAGCGACGATTTGCGCTTTTCGGCCTCGTACTTTTCAGTCCGTTACTGTGTGATGAATGTGCTATCTCCAATACGAACGCTAGTTTTACCAGAACGAGCGCTCCCGTGTCATACTTGATTCTGAGCATGCACGTTTTTTTTCACGTCGTTAAAGCATACACACTTTAATTTTTCACGTCGTTAAAAAAAACGACATGAAAAACGACGTGAAAAAATAGAGCATGTTCGAAATTTTTAATGGCCGTTTTTCACGTCGTTAAAAATGCTCTGGAGCATACACACGATAGGTTTTAATGCCCATTTTTAAAAATGGCATTTTTAACGGCATGAAAAACGATCGTGTGTATGGGGCATAACAGGAGAGTAGGGATGAGCTTCGAGTTTGAGTCGAACTCATGTTCGACTCGAACATTGCCTGTTCGCCCGATTGCGGAACAGCGAACAATTTGGGGTGTTCGCGGCAAATCCGAAAAGCTGCAGAACACCCTGTAAAAGTCTATGGGAGAAATCTAAAGTGCTCATTTTAAAGGTTTATGTGCAGGTTATTGTCATATAAAGTGTTTGGGGACCCGGGTCTTGCCCCAAGGGACATGTATCAATGCAAAAAAAAGTTTTAAAAACGGCCGTTTTTTTGGGAGCAGTGATTTTAATCATGCTTAAAGTGAAACAATAAAAGTGAAATATTCCTTTAAATTTCGTACCTGGGGGGTGTCTAGAGTATGCCTGTAAAGCAGCGCTTGTTTCCCTTGCTTAGAACTGTCCCTGCACAAAGTGTAATTTCTGAAGGAAAAAAAGTAATTTAAAAGCACTCGCGGCTATAATGAATTGTCGGCTCCCGGCAATACAGAGAAAAGTCATTGATAAAAAATTAAAAAATGCGTGGGGGTCCCCCCAAATTCAATTACCAGGCCCTTCAGGTCTGGTATGGATATTAAGGGAACCCTGCGTCAATTAAAAAAAAAATACGTGGGGTTCCCCCCAAAAATCCATACCAGACCCTTTATCCAAGGCCGCAGGAAAAGAGGGAGGGACGAGAGAGCGCCCCCCCTCCTGAACCTTACCAGGCCACATGCCCTCAACATGGGGAGGATGCTTTGGGGGTCTGTGACCCCTCAAAGCACCATGTCTCCATGTTGATGGGGACAAGGGCCTCATCCCCACAACCCTTGCCCGGTGGTTGTGGGGGTCTGCGGGCGGGGGGCTTATCGGAATCTGGAAGACCCCTTTAACAAAGGGGACCCCCAGATCCCGGCCCCCCCTATGTGAAATGGTAAGGGGTACATTGTCTGGACCTGAAGGGTCTAGTATGGATATTTGGGGGGAACCCCACGTATTTTTTTTTTTATTTGACGCAGGGTTCCCCTTAATATCCATTCCAGACCTGAAGGGCCTGGTAATTGAATTTGGGGGGACCCCCACACATTTTCTTTTTTTTTTTATCAATGACTTTTCTCTGTATTGCCGGGAGCCGACAATTCATTATAGCCGCGAGTTCTTTTAAATTACTTTTTTTCCTTCAGAAATTAAATTTTGTGCAGGGACAGTTCTAAGCATGGGAAACAAACGCTGCCTTACAGGCATACTCTAGACACCCCCCAGGTACGAAATTTAAAGGAATATTTCACTTTTATTGTTTCACTTTAAGCATTATTAAAATCACTGCTCTCAAAAAGACTGACGTTTTTAAAACTTTTTTTGCATTGATACATGTCCCCTGGGGCAGGACCCGGGTCCCCAAACACATTTTATGACAATAACGTGCATATTAGCCTTTAAAATGAGCACTTTAGATTTTTCATGTTCGAGTCCCATAGACTTTAACGGTGTTCAGATGCTCGAACAAATTTATTGCCTGTTCGCAAGTTCTGGTGCGAACCGAACTGGTGGGTGTTCGGCTCATCCCTACAGGAGAGAATTTCCCTTCCTAGGGGTAGATTTCCTCTCACTTCCTGTAGTCTCCCTACGTTTGTAAGTAGGAGTCGTTTGAAAGTCGGATGTTTGAAAGTAGGAGCCTGTCCTATATACTCTGCAGAAATTTGGGCTTTAGGTGTTGGTGTTGCCACAACACTGTAAGCCCTCATAGTTACTCTTGGTGGGCGCAGGAAAGGGCCCTGCTGTAAAATATTAGATCAAGAATTGTAATTACATGCCCTGTTGAACAGGGTCAGAAAAATTGGGCCTTTGGTGGTGGACGGTGTGGTGGTATTGCCACAACACTGTAAGGCCTCACAGTTACTCTTGGTGGGTGCAGGAACGGGCCCTGCTGTGAAATATTAGATCAAGAATTGTAATAACATGCCCCTGTTGAATAGGGTCAGAAAAATTGGGCCATTGGTGGTGGACGGTGTGGTGGTCTTGCCACAACACTGTAAGCCCTCACAGTTACTCTTGGTGGGTGCAGGAACGGGCCCTGCTGTGAAATATTAGATCAAGAATTGTAATTACATGCCCCTGTTGAACAAGGGCAGAAAAATTGGAACTTAGGCACTGGTGCTGGTGCCACAACACTGCAACCCCTGACAGATACTCTAGATGGAGCGCAGGAATGTGCCCTGCTGCAAAGTATTACAGCAAAAATTGTAATTACACGCCCCTGTTAAACAGGGGCAGAAAAATTGGGCCATAGCTACTGGTGGCGGTGCCCAGAAACAAAAATGTTCTTACAAGCTATCAACATGAACATTGAGGAGGAAGAGGATAGTCACTCAGCATAACAGGATAGTCACTCAGCATCAGCATAGGCAGTCTTGAAGGGATCTCACATAAAAAAAAAAATTATTTGGTTACATCAGCATCAGGTGCTTGGTAGCTGGTGATCCAAGACTGATTCATTTTTATGAAGGACAGCCGATCGACTGAGTCGGTGGACAGGCGCACCCTGTGATCGGTTACAAAGCCACCAGCAGCACTGAATGTGGTACCGAAAGAACGCTGGATGCAGGACAGGCCAGTAGCTCAATTGCATACTGTGCAAGCTCTGGCCAGTGATCCATCCTTAAGACCCAGTAACCCAGAGGAGTTTTGGTGGGAAAGGTGTCCAAGTCTGATCTTGCCCCTAGGTATTCCTGTACCATGTAAATCAGATGCTGGCGATGGTTTCTGGAACCGATCATACCTTGGGGCTGCGGACTAAAAAATTGTCTGAACGCATCGGTCAGATGGCCACCTTCTCCACCGCTTCTTCTGTGACTGACCGAAGCCTCAGCAACACGTTGTCCAGGACCAGGAATTTGTAACCTCCCAGGCTCTGGAAAACGCGTTGCACAAACCTTTCTGCAAGGCCTCCCGAAGATTTTTCATCCTCTGCTCCCTCTGCGACGACTGGATAAGGTCCGCAACCTTACCCTTGTAACATGGATCAAGGAGGGTTGCCAGACAGTAATGATCCCTCTCCTTGATACCACAAATACGAGGATCCTTTCGTAGGCTTTGCAGAATCAGGGAGGCCATGCAGCGGTTTGCTGAGGCATTCGATCCGGAGTCCTCTGGGTCACTAAGGACGACATGATCTGCAGCCACCTCCTCCCAGCCACGTACAAGTCCATGGGTCTCTGGGGACTGTAAATGATCCCTTGAAGATTGCTACTGATGCTGAGTGCTAGGCTCCACCTCCATGCTGACACAATCCTCCTCCTCCTCGTCCTCTTCCTGTGTGATCGGCGGGCCTGCAGGAACACTGTCTGGATAAAGGGGGCCTTGAGAGGTAAGGACTCCTCCTCTTCCTCCCTCTGTTCTGCCTCAAGTGCCCTGTCCATTATTCCACGCAGCGTGTGCTCCAACCGGTGGACAAGAAGGACAGTGTCACTGATGCATGCACTGTCACTGCTTGCAGAGCATGCATCCCCGATCATGACCCAGTGGCATGGAAAAAAAAAAACAAGCTTCCCTGACCCTGTCCTTGACACGTACCTGGACGGAGTCTGAAGTGACGAGGTCAGCCTCTCTTGTATCTCCGGTCCTGGTCCCGCTGAAAGTGGAGACAGGAGGAACCAAGGGACGGGAGGAACACGAGTGCCTGCAGATGTAGCCCAAGAAGCCTGAAGCAGATGATGTGACTCATCTGTCGCAGATGCATTCAACCGCTGACCCATGTGCCCTGTTTCGCTCAAGTCCTTAACTTGGTGGTGCAGCGGTTCTTGGGAAGGTACCCGGGCTTACGGGAGGTCCTGAGGCACTCCAGGAAAGTCTGTGTGCATTTCCGCCGGTCATATAATGCCAGTGCTCGGCTGGCTGACCTACAAAAGGAATACGACCTGAAGGGTCTGGTATGGATATTTGGGGGGAACCCCACGTATTTTTTTTTATTTGACGCAGGGTTTCACTTAATATCCATACCAGACCTGAAAGGCCTGGTAATTGAATTGGGGGGGACCCCCACACATTTTTTTTTTTTATCAATGACTTTAAATGACTTTTCTCTGTATTGCCGGGAGCCGACAATTCATTATAGCCGCGAGTACTTTTAAATGACTTTTTTTCCTTCAGAAATTACACTTTGTGCAGGGACAGTTCTAAGCACAGGAAACAAGCACTACTTTACAGGCATACTATACACACCAGAATAATAGTACAAATAATAAAGCTGCGCAACACTTGAGTGAATATCACCAATATGTGTACAAACAAACGGTGTAACAGGATACAGTCTCTAATGTTTAGAGTTGACAACTAGATTTAAAAGTCCCGACTGTTGCCAGACAGTCTAACATAAAACTTGAAAATTAAAAAGAGAGCACAGTCCTGTAAGTGAATAATAAAAGATGCATATAGAGCTGAAAAAATCCTGAAATGCCAAGGTGACCATATGGTGCAGATACGAATCTTCTCATTCAACCACTGGTGACTTCAAACACAAAACACCCTTGGAAAAGTGCCAGGTATTCAATAGAGAATGGTTCCACCACCACTAGTTATCACTGCCGCTTACCAGAACGAATGATCCGTTCACGGATCAATACTAACAGATGGCTATTCCCCATGCCAGGGTCTCTTTATCGCTATCAGCTATCTCCAGGATTAGACGCCAATTCTCTCCGTATATCACAGTTGTGCAAAGGAAAAGAAAGCCACCATAGCGTAAATATTTGTCACAGGAATAGGAGATGAGGGGGGTTCACTTCACTTTGGAAATATTTTCTCTGACTTTCTGATGGTGAAGGGAAATCTTCCTAGTGTGACTTGATGTTCACAGGTTGCTCATAGTATCAAACTAGTAGTTTATACACACCCCCTAGGTACGAAATTTAAAGGAATATTTCACTTTATTGTTTCACTTTAAGCATTATTAAAATCGCTGCTCCCAAAAAAATGTCAGTTTTTAAAACTTTTTTTTGCATTAATACATGTCCCCTGGGGCAGGACCCGGGTCCCCAAACACTTTTTATGACAATAACTTGCATATTAGCCTTTAAAATTAGCACTTTTGATTTTTCATATTCGTGTCCCATGGACTTTAACGGTGTTCGCGTGTTCGAACAAATTTTTTGCCTGTTCGCATGTTCTGGTGCAAACCGAACAGGGGGGTGTTCGGCTCATCCCTAGTCATGTTATGCTCTGGACTGCAGAGTGGTAGGGCTCTTGTGGACACTGTGGAGACTTCCCCTTGATTGTCCAGTGGTAGAGTCCCCTCAGGTTCTAGAAGACTGCAGTAGCATACTGATGTCAGGGAAAGAGACAGCAACAAAACTGCTAATGGCAATCCCAAACTGCAGTCTTCAATCGCTGTTCTCCACTCCCAGAAAAGGCATCAGAGAGAGACATCTGATGACAGCATGTTAAAAATGCTTTACAAGCCCTTAGAGAAAAATTGTAGAATTGGGGGTGTAGGGTGGTGGTAGGGTTTGCTAAAACACAAATGACATAGCTTTATTGGCATTGTCCTAAAGTCTCTTTCTCAAACTTGGCAGCACCCTCACTACTAGTGTTCAGCAGGCCCTGGGTATCCACTTTGTTACCTGTATAAAGTGGACACTTCCCATTGATTGTCCCGTGGCAGAGTCCCCTCAGATCCTAGAAGACTGCAGTAGCATACTGATGTCAGGGAAAGAGGCAGCAAGAAAACTGCTAATGGCAATCCCAAGCTGCAGTCTTGGATCGCTGGTGGTGATAGGGTTTGCTACAACACCAAGGACATAGCTTTATTGGCATTGTCCTAATGCCTCTTTCTCAAACTTGGCAGTAAAATCACTACTAATGTTCAGCAGGCCCTAGGTATGACACTCACTGGTCTTTTTAAATATGTTTTTACAACGCAGGTCTTGGAACATGACCTATTTCATATCAATGTTCCTGGACTCAAGAGTAAAGTAGCTTTATTAGAGGCAAGGATTGAACTTAACACAGAAACCCATACCAAACATTCCAGACCTATCCAGCTTTTTAGGGACCTATTTATACAACTAAGAACAAAGTGATGACAGCTGTCAGCATTGGTTTTACCTTTATTGAAGTATCAAAAACCCAGGGCTTTAGCTCAAAAAACACAAACTTAAACCTAACTGTCATTAACCCTTGCTTGACTTTCATGCCAAGTACAGTTAGAAGAAAAAGAAATGTGGCTAAAAAGGTAAATGTTAGTTAAGGTGATCAAAAAAAATCCTTAAAGATTTTCTGGGAATATTTCACATACAGTATATCCAAAGCAAATTAGCCAATTACATTTTGAAAAAAGAACATTTCAGCCCCTAATAATTTCCTGAATCAGTGGTCATGTTATCCCCTGGACTGCAGATTGGAAAGGCTCTTCTTTGGGTGTCCACGTTGTTACCTGTATGATGTGAACACTTCCCATTGACTGTTCAGTGGCAGAGTCCCCTCAGGCTATAGAAGACTGCAGAAGCATACTGCTGTCAGAGAAAAAGACAGCAACAAAACTGCTAATGGCGATCCCAAACTAATTATAATTGAATCCAATAAACAGTTTAATTTTCATGTGGTTTTGAAATGGTCCACCCAACTAAAGTATAGATTTAGATGAACATTACAGCTGAAATTATTAGTAATTAGAAGTAACTCCAAAAAAGATTTATGTTTCAGATAATAGTTCCCATATCTGCGGTAAAAAGGTTCTTCCATTCCACTATGTTTTCGTTGGGATTGATCAGGTTTTGGGCTCTGATGCCAACTGAAAGGTTGGCTTTGAAGGTTTCATACATTACTGATTTGTATGCTAAACTTTTCATTGTAGTAGCAGGGGGTCTATACAATCCTCTCAAATAAGTAATGCATTTACTTTAATAATTTTTCTATTGTAAAGTCTCCTAAGGATCAGTGGAAGAACAGGCAGGGCAAGTCAATTCCCACTCCACTTTGCTTGCATTGGGCTCCAGTGTTTCTAGGTCAGTTGGGAGATGTAACACAGGCAACATGTTGTGGGCCTGCCACGGTGCCTGGTGTTAGTTGGACCTGTAAGGTTAGACCTTTTATTCTCAGAGAATAGGTGGAGGTACTCCTTTCTTCCAAGACACACCTCTGTCTTTGCCCCTACCCACCTCCCAGTGCTACCCTTTTAGGGAATACAGAACCAAGTATCATTTTGTGGTGCTAATAATAAGTAATTTTTTTGGGAATTTGTTAATGAT
Source organism: Rana muscosa (assembly GCA_029206835.1). Taxonomy (NCBI): domain Eukaryota; kingdom Metazoa; phylum Chordata; class Amphibia; order Anura; family Ranidae; genus Rana; species Rana muscosa. The sequence continues at coordinate 246,251,846 of CM055128.1, read as the reverse complement.
AACTAGAAAAGCATTAATCCCAATAGATCCCCTGCAGCCGGCAACAACAGACCCCCCCCCAGCAACAACAGATCCCCCAGCAAACATTGAGTCCCCCAATAACAATAAATGCCTCCAGCAACTAGAGATCCCCACAGCAAATTCCCCCCCCAGCAACAATAGATCTATTCCAGCAACCAGCATCAAAAGACCCCTTCCTCAACTTTAAGGCTTCATGCCCACGGATGTTTTTACAGCTGCATTTTTTACAGCTTAAAAACGCCTGTCCATGTTTTTGCTAAAAAAATTTTTTTAAAAAAAAAAACCGTCGGAGCTAAAAAACGCGACCGTGCGTTAGTGCGCGTTAGTGCGCGTTTTTTGACACTCGCGTTTTTTTCTGCCTAACTCCGATGCTGAGGAACGCACTGGTCCTTAAAAACGTCTATGCTATTTGCAGCTCAATAACGTCTAGGTGGGCATGAAGCTATAGACTAACATGGACAGGCGTTTTTAAGCTGTAAAAAACGCTCAAAAACGCGGCTGTAAAAACGTCCGTGGGCATGAGGCCTAAATCTCCCTCAGCAACAATAGACCTCCCAGCATTAATAAACCCACATGTACTAATAGATCTGCCCCAGTGACCATAGATACCCCAGCAGCCAGCATCAATATACCCTTCAGCACAATTTAGCACTCCTTTCCATTACATACATTCAGTACTGGATGTGCCAGAACTGAGTTCCCCTGTGTTTTTACTACTGAAAAAAATCCTGTGTATGGTACATCTGCCAAGTTGCATCTGTATATTCAGACAACCTTAGCTTGCAACATTTATTTCAAAGGACCAAAAGCTGTAATTCAAGGTACTCTTGGACAGCTAGGATTTTTTTTTGTAGCATAAGCCCTGAAATTCTGTGGAGAACATTGTTTCCACTGTTTGCAACCAAACCTTGTTCTCATTCCTAATAAAATTAGATTATGGCCATGCATTGGAACAGGGGCTTTAAATTGTCAACTTTAGCTTTTCTGCCAGAAATTAAAAACAGTGGGTTCTGTTCTATTCTACTTATTAACTCATTATTATTATTTTTTACAGCCTTCTAAAAAAAAGGATACTAAGCACATTTAGAAATGATCTTAAACATGCTTCTTTCACTGTTCAGCTGTTTAACAGTGGTCAGCAATTCCTTATTGTTGCTCAGCACAACTGAAAAGCAGGTCCTCTGTCCTCTACCTGATTGCTGAACAATTTGCAGGAATTTTCTCTGAGCCACACATTCTTAAAAACGGCCTTTTCAAACCCTACCATGTCTGAGAGTTTGCTTCTTCAGATTTACTTGTTACCACCTTCTTTATTTAGCTGTATTGGCCATAGTTTGTAAAGGGTGCAAAGCCTTGGAATTTAACCATTTGGACACAATAGCATAAAGACAAGCTAAAGAGGCCTGTCAGTCAATATTATAATATATATTTTAGTGTGCCTTTAGTGATTTTTTTCCACATATTAAATCCTAAAGAAGGTTGATGATTGTGGGCCAATGCGGCAACTTTACTAATGACACTGGGTAAGCTTTATCAGACAGGTTCTCTTGGATCTAACTGCACTTCCAATAGGTATCAATTGACGGGCTTTGCCTATCTGCCTAAACAGTGTCCAAAACACAAGTCCTCAAGTAAGATAATACAGTAGAAATATTTTGAAACCTTGACTCTTTATTGTATAGAATAGAGAAATGCTATTATGACAAAGAAACAACATTTGCCAGCTGATGTGCACAGCTACCTAATAAATGGAATACTGAATACATTGTTTGGGTAGTACCTGACATTTTGTCACTGTAGTTATATATTTCAGACAAGCTTGATCAAAGTGAAAATAAATCTGATGCTTTGTGTCCAGCTTTAGACCAACTGCATACTGTGATTAAACGTTTTATTCGTTTATCATTGCAATATTGCATTTTTTTGTGTTTTATTTGAGGTGTGTTCAGCCAAGTCAGTTGGCTTTTCCTTTATTGTTATTTCTTTAGGGTGGAGTGAGCAAAAGTTTCTAATGAGCTGGACAGCAATAAATTTATTATTTTTAAGTATTTTTACAATTGTCTAAAGTTTTCCAAGCAGATTACCAAATGTTTAATGTTAAATCCTAATATCAAGCATGTAAAGCAGTGGATAGATGAGCAGTCACATACTTGTAAACATTAATATTAGTAATTAATGTTTTGTGGCACTCCCAGTCTTCCATATATAAGGAAGCAGAATAAATGGAGAACATATTGTGAAGGACATCCATTTAGAAACACACACTTAGGTCTTCTGTACCACTCACATCCATCATCATGAGTTACGGTGGTCACTCCTCTGCTGGATCATACCATGGAAGCTGCCATGCTGGTAGTCATCTGTCTAAGATCCCAAGCCACACATATGGTGTTCATCATGGAGGATCTTCAATTAGCCATCATGGAGGATCCCACTCTTCTCATCATCATGGGGGTTCTCATGCTTCTTATCATGGAGGATCCCACGCTTCTCATCACCACGGGGGTTCTCATGCTTCTCATCATGGAGGATCCCATAATTTACATCATGGAGGTTCCCATATTTCTCATCACCACGGGGGATCTCATGCTTCTCAACATGGAAGATGCCACAATTTACATCATGGAGGTTCCCATACTTCCCACCATGGAGGCTCCAACAGATTCCATTCTACAAGTTCTCATAGTTCTCATCATAGAGGACCCCATGCCACCCACCATGGAAGTTCCTATAAAGTCCATCATAGTAATCACTATAGAGCCCCCAGTGTACATGGAGGATCAGGAGGCAAAGGAATCTCCATATCCAAGCACGTTCATGGAGGTGCTCACAGCAGCAGCCATAAAAGCCATCATGGTTTGTTCAATGTCAATGGAAAGGAAACCATGCATCATTTAAATGATCGCTTGGCTTCCTACTTGGACAAAGTCCGCTCCCTAGAGCAACAGAACGCCCAGCTTGAAAGGAATATCCGGGAGTGGTATGAGAGGAATCAGCCCAGCACTTTTCCTGACTACAGCGGCTTCTTCAGAATCATTCAAGAGCTTCAAGGCCAGGTAAATAAATGACCTTGTCTACATATGTGCTATAATAATTAGGAAATTGTTTTGACACTAAATCTACACAAATATTGTAGTGATTAAATATTTATATTTTTTAAACTCACACTGACACCTACATATTTAAAATATAAAAACAGATTAGGCATATTAGGCATCTAAAAGGATACCAGATGACAAATTTTATACAGTACCAGAAATGGGTCTTCATTCATGCTTTTGGGCACTCTGATGAAGACATGTACTGCAAAAAATCATGATTTTAGGACCAAATGCATCAAAGGTATTGAATGAACTAGAACAATGCATTTCTAAGATGAACAAGTACAGTATTTTCTATACTTCAACTGTTTTCAGACTAAAAAATGAAAACTTGCCACACATCTAAGGGTTGATAATCAGTAATATATTACATTTTGTTTTTAGGTTCAGATACAATGGATATAAAAATTGTACACACCCCTGTTAAAATGTCAGGTTTCTATGATGTAAAAAAATTAGACAAAGATAAATAATTTCAGATTTTTTTCCACCTTTAATGTGACCTATATACTGTACAACTCAATTGAAAAACAAACTGAAATCTTTTGGGGGAGGAGAAGTAAAAATAAAAAAAATTAAATAATGTAGTAGCATAGTAAGTAAAGTGCATCTGATTGACCCCAAATAAAGTTCAGCTGTTCTAGTAGGTCTTTCCTGACATTTTTCTGTGCCTCGTCCTTACGACCGTTTTTTCCGCCGGGATAAACACAGAAGGATTTTTCTTACAGAATTCCACTCAAGCTGTCTTGCATACACACGAGCACACCAAATTCCGACCGTCAAGAACGCGGTGACGTACAACGAGGCGAGAAAAATTAAGTTCAATGCTTCTGAGCATGTGTCGACTTGATTCTGAGCATGCGTGGTTATTTCTCTGTCGGAGTTCCATAGAGACAAACGGAATTTTATATCCACTGTATGTTTTAATATAGCAGCCATTTTAGAATACACTATAAAGAATTTGACAATAGTTTCCCTCAACAGGATTATTGGACTGTGCAAAGTAAAACATTAAAGCGATGCTAAACATTATCCCTTCTCTTTATGTATATGGATGATGGCACTGTGCAATATGCAGCAGTCAGTAGGTTCACTCAAGGTAACTTACAGCAGGAGGAATTTTCTAATCATTGTCAATGATTCGGCAGGGCACAGCCCGTCTTTCTTAAGACTTGGCAACAGCTGGTCTACACAATCTCACACTGTAGCAGGGACACAGACAAGAAGGGAGAACAGCAGGATCAATCTTTTATTTTTTTTACAGTATACAAAAATTAAATCCCATAGTGACCGAACATGACATGAACAGCATGTAATAGAGCATGTACTGATAGTTTTTATAGATGTGGGTTTGATGACACTTTAATTAGAAGGTTAGTGCAGATAGTGCTGTTTATATTAGTGTTTGGCAAGTACTGGAGAGTTAAACCATCTGTTAATTTGTAATATCTCTCAGAGGCCCTATTGGTGAAATATCTTCACTTGATTTCATGAGTCTGCACACCGCAAGTGGCCACTGTGACAGTTCTCTGCTCTCCCTGCTGGAACACACAAATGTGGGCAGAAACCCCTAAAAAGCCAATGTGTGAGAACTGAAATCCCAAGTTACATAGAAAACAATTGTGCCCAATTCACACCAAAATGCTGTGTGTGTTACAGAAAAATGCAGACATGCTTAATTTTTCTGCAGCACACTGGATGGCACTGGAGGACACTGCAGTGCAGGGCTGTGCAGAGACCTGAATGGAGTGTACACTTTGTACACTTTCAATAAAGTAAAAAAAAAAGTAAACAATGCCTTGCATTGTAAAACTCATGGCACTGCTCATCATCATTGCCACACCACAGATATCAGCTAAAAGGGAATGTTTTAGGATGTTACTAGTGTAAATGGACCCTTAAGTCATATTACAGTGCAAGCCATAATAGATATGCAATAAGCTACCCTAATTGATACAGAGCAAAGCTTAGTTCAATACACTCTTTGAATTTATCCTTTGTAATAAAAAAATTAACACCTATAATTTCCAGATTTCCTCAACTTCTGTGGAAAATGCCAGGATTGTATTACAAATAGACAACGCTCGTCTAGCAGCAGATGACTTCAGAAACAAGTAGGCCTTTCTATATTTCATGTCTTTCATCATTATTATCAATATCAGCATTAATTACTTTGTCCTCCTTTTGTCACCAGGTATGAAATGGAACGCCAACTGGCAAGTAGTGTTGAGGCTGATGTAAATGGACTTCGTATACTCCTGGAAGAACTTAACAGGGAAATATGTAAGCTACAGGCACAAGTAGAAAATCTTCAGGAAGAACTGCAGCTAGTGAAGAGGGACCATGGGGAGGTGGGATACCTGTTACCCCTTTTTTAAGCTAAATCAGACATTTATTTTAAGAAAAATTATTCATAATGTGTTTTTACAGAGCAGGTGCAAATATTGTTGGAATAACTTTCACTTTAGAGGTATACTGGCATCCTGGGCCATCTGTGGAAAATTGGCAACTTGTAATACCTTTTTTAATTTTTTTATCTTTTTTTTATTTTCCAATGGAAAATTGGCAACTTGTAATACCTTTTTTAATTTTTTAATCTTTTTTTTATTTTTCAATGAACTTAAAGTGTTACTAAACCCAGGACCCTGCATTCACTATATCTGGTCTCCTGTAGTACACAGAACATGGAAATGCAATTATTTTAGTAAATATAAACTGTTAAATACCCTTTCTCATCAGCAGTCAGAGCAGTCTTGTGACTTCTATCAGTATCTAGCTGAGCACTGGTTAAAGCTGGTAGGAGGAATTTTCTTACTGTCCTATAAAACTGCAAGACTCCTGACCCTCTGTCTGTTTAGTACTGATTGGCCCTGTGCTGATCACATGCAATGTACCACCAATAAGAAAACTCTGTACAATACACACCAAACTGAGCATGTGCAGCCTGACTCCATGGGCTCTATGTTTTCAGGAAATCAAGGGACAGTGGAAGGAGAGGAGGATCAGAGAAGCCAGCCTTTTTACACAATGTAGGTTCCACGGAGTATAGTAGTAGTGAGTATAACAAGCATGCTTTACTGCATATACAGACTGATTTTATTGTTGTGGGCTTAGTAACACTTTAAATGGTCTCAGAAATGTCTCAAGCTATTCTCAAATGCATCTAAAAGCACACTACATTTGCACATTGACATAAGCCAGAGAGCCGAGTCAACACAGATCATAATGCACACATTATGGAGATCTGCAGAAATGCATCCATCGAACAACTAGTTTCTAACATTTTTACTTACAGGAAGTCAACGCTTTGCAAGCTCAGTTGGGTGCCAGGGTCAATGTGGAAATGGATGCTGCTCCATCGGCTGATCTGAATAGAACCTTGTTTGAGATCAGAGAGCAGTATGAGAATCTAATGGAGCGGAATCTGAGAGAGGTGGAAACTATTTTCCGACAACGGGTACGTTTTTTTGTAGACTGAAAAAGCTTGTTGAACCTGTTAGAAAAATAGTGGGATAGCAATCTATTAAATGTTGATCATTAGGCCCTATTACTTCATGGTTATATTCCAATAAACAATCTTTAGAGGTCCACCACACCCCTTGCACGGTCACAACTACTCTGGCCAACGGCCACGCTCATGCTTCCTGATCAGGGATGTGAGTGTTTATTGAGGCACTGGTGCAACTGGGCATTAAGGATGTTGCCTAAGTACACAAAGGAAAAAAATGCAGTGGAATAACTTAACATATATAAAAACTAATATAAATGTGCAAATCAACTTAAGCCTAGCTACTGTATATTAAAAATTAGTGACATGTTTCTTCACAGAAGATCAGAAATAAACCTCCTTTGACTTTATATATAAAACTATATGGAAATCAGCCTCCATATATTAAGGGGTACATGACTCTAACAAACTTTCTATTTATATAGACTGAGGAACTGAATCGTGAAGTTGCTTCTGGATCTGAACAACTCCAGTCTGTACAAACTGAAGTCATTGACTTGAGACGTATCATCCAAACCTTGGAAATTGAACTGCAAAGCCAGCTCAGCTTGGTAAGTGTTATTGCCAGACAATTAATAAAGATTGTGTCAATGACCAGTTGCTGGTTGTTTAAGTCTGATAGCATCTTCAGTTCATTCTGCAAAGACTAACAGTATGTACTTTAATTGCCTGTTTTTTTTTTTTTTGTATACAATCGTTCTCTATTTTTTCCCAGAAATCAGCTCTAGAAAACACCTTGGCAGAGACAGAAGCCACGTTTGGGGCTCAACTTGCCCAATTACAATGTTTGATCAACAATGTAGAGTCCCAGCTGACCCAGATGCGATCTGACCTGGAACGTCAGAATCAGGAATACACAATCCTGATGGACCAAAAGACCCACCTGGAGATGGAGATCGCCACCTATAAGCGCCTATTGGAGGGTCATGATATCCAGTATGTATTTTACACAGGACAAGTAACTGAACTAATATTCCTTAAAACATGCAGTCCTCAATTTATAGCAACACCTATTCACACTGAATCTTTTAAGAGGAAAGAAATAATTGTTATATTTAATATTTTTTTTTATATAATTTGTTTGCTATAATATTCAATCAGCTACCAGAATAGAACAATACAATTTGGAGAACAGCTTAATTCTAAAACCAGACAGTTCACAAAATGTTTCCATTTTGTTAATCAATATATTATTTAAACCAAGCCATACAGAATAGTCAGAATACCATATATTTCTTCATTATTCTTTACTGTGTGTTTTAAATTTCAGAACTTCAAGTCAAAGTTTTCTAGGAGACAGCCATGGTATGTAAACATAAATTGTCTTAAAGTGATTGTAAACCTATATTTTTTTAAATAACAAATATGTCATACTTTCCTGCTATGTGCAATGGTTTTGCACAAAGCAGGCCCAATCCACCTCTTCTGCCTGTTCTCCTGGCTCCTCCCCCGCAGAGTGCTCACCATAGCAGCTTTCTATGGGGGCACTCATGGGGGCTTGCTCCCAATGTGGCTCTGTGTGTCTATAGACACACACACAGTGTGGCTTGGCCCAACCCCCAATCCCTCCTCACTGACTGTGATTGACAGCAGCAGGAGCCAGTGGCTCCTGCTGATGTCTCTGAATCTATGAGGAGGGAAAGAGCAGAGTGAGCCATTGCTCTCATGCACAGGGTTAGATCAAGGTCGGGCTCAGGTAAGTATAAGGGAGGGCTTGGGGCTGCACAGAGAAGGATTTTTACTTTAATGCAGAGAATTCCTTAAGGTGAAAAAACCCTTTGGTCTTTAGAAACACTTTAAAAAGCAGGGCACAAGCTGGTAGAAATATGTGTAGAATGTAAAATATGGGAAACATTTGAACTAGTACCTGGACATTTGTGGCATTTAGACACCATCCAATAGGGTTTGGACCTCATTGCAGATCCTTTAGAAGGCCACTCCATCCCATAACACAGGGGCTAGGCACCAGGATGGGGTAGGCCACACTATTCCATCCTCCCTCCCTCTGTATCTCACTCCACCCAACAACCGTTGTCCTCCTATGCCCCCCTTTGTTCCTCCTATCACACCTACCTCCCTTATCTGATTTTGTCCCCTAAAATCCCCATTAACAAACTGTAATGCCGCGTACACACGATCGATTTTTTCGACGGTGAAAACACTGTCGAGAAAATCGACGTGAAAAACGAGGAACAGCTTGTTCCCCACACACACGGCCGTTTTAAATGACATTTTTTTTGGTCGAAAAAAACGACCGTGTGTGGGCTCCCCGGCAGTGTTTCCCTATGGGAAAACTGCCGCGGAAAAAAACCATGGGAATCACGACGAGAAAAATTAGAGCATGTTCTAATTTTTCTCGTCGTGATTAATGCCGTTTTTTCACGTCGAGAAAAACGACAAAAAGCCCACAGACGATCGTTTTTCTCGTCCAAAGGAAAAAATTTCATTTTTCTCGACGGGAAAAATGATCGTGTGTACGCGGCATGACACAGATCTTCTTCAGAGATTAGAAAAGATGACTTATTTATCAATACTAACTCGTTTGCTGTACATGTGCTGTATTCCGCCTATGGTGGCATTACTATCCATTATTCCTTCTGGAATTCCAACAAAACAAAAAAAGTTCTTGCCCTACTCCTCATGTATATATTTATATGCCTCGGTTTGCCACCATTTTATATCCCATATTTTCCGTACCTTTGAGACCCCTGTTTTGATGGACCCCCATAAGATTTTGTGCTTTACAGTTATTACCAAATCTCTCTGACTTTTGTCAGATTACACAAAAACTATTACAATCACGTTTGTCTCCTGCAACTGTATCGTTATTTTGGCTACTTGGCCTGCATTTTCTGTATAACTGTCTATCCTTGTTTTGTATTGTATTACAAAAACTTTTCAATAAAGTTCCTGTTTATTAACCACTTAAGCCCCGGACCATTTGGTAGCTAAAGGACCAGAGGTGAATTCAGAATTTTGCACTGCGCTGCTTTAACTGTAAATTGTGCGGACATGCAATGTTGTACCCAAACAAAATTTGCGTCCTTTTCTTCCCACAAATAGAGCTTTCTTTTAATGGTATTTGATTGCCTCTGCGATTTTAATTTTTTGCGATATAAACGGAAAAAGACCGAAAATTTTGAAAAAAATGATATTTTCTACTTTTTGTTATAAGAAAAATCGAATAAACTCAATTTTAGTCATACATTTAGGCCAAAATGTATTCAGCCACATGTCTTTAGTAAAAAAAACGTCAATAAGTGTATATTTATCGGTTTGCGCAAAAGTTATAGCATCTACAAACTAGGGTACATTTTCTGGAATTTACACAGCTTTAAATTTATGACTGCCTATCTCATTTCTTGAGGTGCTAAAATGGCAGGGCAGTACAAAACCCCCCCAAATGACCCCATTTTGGAAAGTAGACACCCCAAGGAAATTGCTGAGAGGCATGTTGAGCCCATTGAATATTTTTTTTTGTCCCAAGTGATTGAATAATGACAAAAAAAAATAAAAAAATTACAAAAAGTTGTCACTAAATGATATATTGCTCACACATGCCATGGTTATATGTGGAATTGCACCCCAAAATACATTCTGCTGCTTCTCCTGAGTACGGGGATACCACATGTGTGGGACTTTTTAGGAGCCTAGCCACGTACGGGACCCCGGAAACCAAGCACCGCCTTCAGGATTTCTAAGGGCGCAAATTTTTGATTTCACTCCTCACTACCTATCACAGTTTTGAAGGCCATAAAATGCCAAAATAGCACAAACCCCCCCAAATGACCCCATTTTAGAAAGTAGACACCCCAAGGAAATTGCTGAGAGGCCTGTTGAGCCCATTGAATATTTTTTTTTTTTGTCCCAAGTGATTGAATAATGACAAAAAAAAAAATTACAAAAAGCTGTCACTAAATGATATATTGCTCACACATGCCATGGTTATATGTGGAATTGCACCCCAAAATACATTTTGCTGCTTCTCCTGAGTACGGGGATACCACATGTGTGGGACTTTTTAGGAGCCTAGCCGCGTACGGGACCCCGAAAACCAATCACCGCCTTCAGGATTTCTAGGCACAAATTTTTGATTTCACTCCTCACTACCTATCACAGTTTCGAAGGCCATAAAATGCCAAAATAGCACAAAACCCCCCCAAATGACCCCATTTTGGAAAGTAGACACCCCAAGCTGTTTGCTGAGAGGCATGGTGAGTATTTTACAGCTCTCATTTGTTTTTGAAAATGAAGAAAGAATTTTTTTTTTTTTCTTTTTTTTTTTTTCAATTTTCAAAACTTTGTGACAAAAAGCGAGATCTGCAAAATACTCACAATACCTCTCAGCAAATAGCTTGGGGTGTCTACTTTCCAAAATGGGGTCATTTGGGGGGGGGTTTGTGCCATCTGGGCATTCCATGGCCTCCGAAACTGTGATAGGCAGTGAGAAGTGAAATCAAAAATTTACACCCTTAGAAAGCCTGAAGGCGGTGATTGGTTTTTGGGGTCCCGTACGCGGCTAGGCTCCCAAAAAGTCTCACACATGTGGTATCCCCGTACTCAGGAGAAGCAACAGAATGTATTTTGGGGTGTAATGCCCATGGCATGTTTCAGCAATATATCATTTAGTGACAACTTTGTGCAAAAAAAAAAAAAAAAAAAAAAAAAATTGTCTTTTTTCCGCAACTTGTATCAACATATAAAATATTCCATGGACTCGACATGCCTCTCAGTATATAGCTTGGGGTGTCTACTTTCCAAAATGGGGTCGTTTGGGGGGGTTTTGAACTGTTCTGGCATTTTATACACAACATTAGGAAGCTTACATCCACTCTTCTAACCACTTGAAGACAAAGCCCTTTCTGACACTTTTTGTTTACATGAAAACATATTTTTTTTTGCAGGAAAATTATGTTGAACCCCCAAACATTATATATATTTTTAAAGCAAAGGCCCTACAGAATAAAATGGTGGGTGTTGCATTTTTTTTTTCTACACAGTATTTGCGCAGCGATTTTTCAAACGCATTTTTTTTGGGAAAAAATACACTTTTTTTATTTTAATGCACTAAAACACACTATATTGCCCAAATGTTTGATGAAATAAAAAAGATGATCTTAGGCCGAGTACATAGATACCAAACACGACATGCTTTAAAATTTCGCACAAACGCGCATTGGCAACAAACTACATATATTTTTAAAAGCCTTTAAAAGCCTTTACAGGTTACCCCGTTAGATTTACAGAGGAGGTCTACTGCTAAAATTACTGCCCTCGATCTGACCTTCACGGTGATACCTCACATGCATGGTGCAATTGCTGTTTACATATGACGCCAGACCGACGCTTGCGTTCGCCATTGGGCAAGAGCAAGGCAGGACAGGGGTGCTTTTTTTTTTTTTTTATTATTAATTTTGCTTTTTTATTTTATTTTTAAATTGTTCCTTCCATATTTTTTTTTTTTATCATTTTTATTGTTATCTCAGGGAATGTAAATATCCCCTATGATAGTAATAGGTAGTGACAGGTACTCTTTTTTTAAAAAAACTGGGGTCTAGACCCTAGATCTTTCCTCTGCCCTCAAAGCATCTGACCACACCAAGATCGGTGTGATAAAATGCTTTCCCAATTTCCCAATGGTGCTTTTTATATCCGGGGGGGGGACATTCCCTCCCACTGCTTGTAAAAGCAGTCCAGAGGCTAATTAGCCACTAGGGTTGCTTTTACATTAAAGCCGGCCGCTGGCTGAAAAGAATGATACCAAGATGATACCTAAACCCGCAGGCATCAATCTGGTATAACCATTCAAACTCCAGCAACATACCAGTACGTTGCTGGTCCTTGTTGGACATGTATTGTAATCTTTTTTTTTCATGCAGCCAGGTGGCTGAACGAAAAAAGATATTGATCGGTGGGTATGCCCACCATTAGAATACCGCCCTTCATCCACCCACTTCTAATGATGGGCATACATGCACCATTTATATATGCCGAAGCATGGGGGCATCCTCCCGCAAAAAAATTATGCCGCACACACATGGTCGGACTTTTCCACGGGCAAGCCTCCGTCGGAATTTCGACCGTATGTACGCGGCATTAGGAGCAAAATCGCTCCTCCGCCCCTGCTGCCCCAATGCTTCGGCATATTTGCTTTTTTTTTTTTAACTGTGGTGGTGAAATCACCTCCTACAGCACTGGAGTCGCAGGGATCAGGCCTGTCTCTGCGAACGCTGCAGTTATGTGTGTTGTGTTTTGTAAGTGACAGTGATCGATCGATACTGCACTTGGGTGGCCTGGGCTGGACGGAGGGGCAAAACGCAGGTGCTAGCAGGTATCTGGGCTGATCCCGCTAACACTGCGTTTTTGGGAACCCTAAACTGCTGGGGACGCTAGTATAGATCTGATCAGATCAGATATTGATCTGTTCAGATACTATACCACTAAGGGAGGTGTATGCTTCACGCGTGGGTGTTAGCGTTACTGGCACTAACCTGACGCTGCCTGGGGTGTGACGCAGACCCTCTCTGACGCTAAAACCTAATTGATATCACCCGCCGGGCGATCAGGGGGTTAAACCTTTATTGGGTTATATACGGCGGGTGCCCTGACACTATAAAAAGCAAACTAACTAACCAGCGTCACCCGTAACACTTATATGATGATTACTGGTGAAAGGGTTAACTAGGGGCAATTAGGGGGTTAAAACCTTTATTAGATAATATATGGGGGTACCTGACGCTATAAAAACCTGCGGCGAACCTAAAAAAAATTACTGGCTACCGATCTGCATCACCGACGCTAAGACAGCGATCAGAAAAATGATCGCTTAGCGACAGTGGTGATAGGGGGTGAAAGGGTTACCTGGGGGGCGATCAAGGGGGTTAAACCTTTATTAGATATTTTATGGGGGTACCCGACGCTATAAAAACCTGCGGCGAACCTAAAAAAAATTACTGGCTACCGATCTGCATCACCGACGCTAAGACATCGATCAGAAAAATGATCGCTTAGTGACAGTGGTGATAGGGGGTGAAAGGGTTACCTGGGGGGCGATCAAGGGGGTTAAACCTTTATTAGATAATTTATGGGGGTACCCGACGCTATAAAAACCTGCGGCGAACCTAAAAAAAAAATACTGGCTACCGATCTGCATCACCGACGCTAAGACATCGATCAGAAAAACGATCGCTTAGTGACAGTGGTGAAAGGGGGTGAAAGGGTTACCTGGGGGGCGATCAAGGGGGTTAAACCTTTATTAGATAATTTATGGGGGTACCCGATGCTATAAAAACCTGCGGCGAACCTAAAAAAAATTACTGGGTACCGATCTGCATCACCGACGCCAAGACAGCGATCAGAAAAATGATCGCCAAGCGATGGCGGTGCTAGGGGGTGAAAGGGTTATCTGGGGGGTGATCAAGGGGTTAAACCTTTATTAGGGGGGGGTTAGGGGGCTACACTGGACCTAAAACTAAATGTAGTGACACTTTTACAGTCACAAATGTCACTGATTGCAGTGATCAGTAAATAAATGGTCACTGCAATCAGTGACACTGTGACTGGGGGCTGGGGGGTGATCTGGGGGGCTGGGGGGTGATCTGGGGGGGCCTGGGGGGGCGATTTATGTGCCTATGTGTGCTGGTGTTAGTGTAGTGTTAGTGCACTGACCTGTGTGTCTTCTCTTGTACGACGCTCGGTATATGTGAGCGCCGCACAGGAGATGACATCCCTTCCTCCTGCTTTCTCGGTCTGTGTAAACATTACACAGACAGAGGGGGCATTTCTATTCGCCGGGAGCGATCGTGGGGGGTGGTCGGAATCGAACGTCCGCCCCCCATCTCGGAACGCTCCCAGACGAATTCCGACCGCTCACTGTACAGAAGGGGGGTCCGATCGGACCCCCCAACTGTACAAAGGCAAACACGTATGCTCTACGTGATTGTGCCTGTCGGTGCCATTGTGCCGACGTATATATACAGTGAGCGGTCGTTAAATGGTTAAAAGACCACCCCATCTATATGATATCCATCTTAATGGCATTAATTTACTGAAACCCAATACCAATCCCTTTAATCAGTAGTCATACTCTATAAACATTTATTTTAGCCAAATATATTTCCAAAATGCTATCTGAAATTCACGTTGTATAGATCACTATGTAGCCAGCTATTTCCAGGCCCTTTTTGCTAATGAGTTCCATTGCAGTCTGCTGTGAATTTGTATATGGGACAAACAGCATTCAAAGTGGCAATATTATGAATAATTAGACAAAAACCTGCTTCCCTTCCTACCATGTGCCAATGGTGGGCTTTGGTCCAGAAATGACCCACAGTAGTTTTCAGCTGTGAAAATGTGGAATAGTCTCACACAGGAAGCTATTTTAGCTGTAGACAGTTTCTAAAAAAGTTGTGTGCATTCATTATACTACAAAACAAAAACAAAAATGTAGGAATAATGACATTTTTAAATACATAGTTGAATGTTTGTCCAAGGCAACCTTTCTCAACTTTTTTACTAAATAAATAAGTTTCAGGTCTTGGGGTACCCCTGCTAAAATCAATATATCTACAACTCATGGTACATAAGCAGGTTTCTCAACTTGACTAATTATGTAACAATAACAATGATAATTGGAATATGGTGGATTGATATAAGAAACATAGATCATTTGCATTCATTTATAATGTGACATAGATCTTTATTAATTTGAACTATCATATTTTCTACTTTCAGGATCTCACCACACAGTGAAAGTTCACCATGTGACTGGCCCCACTCATTATCAACATCATCAAAGTCATCATCAGCATCATAATCACCATAATGTTTGCTAATGTGTTATTGACTCTTCTGGAGAACCCTGTGGATAATAGTATTATCCTATCTCTAGAAAGATTTTTGGTGTCTTCCTTTGTCTTCTTCTTATGTGGCCTTCGGTATCTGCTTCACCTAGACAAAACTTGGCATGAGACATGAACTAGATCCACCAGGATACCCAGTAGACACAACTGAAATTATGCAAGGTTTAGGATTAGTTAGATACAGTATGTGTTAATCTTTAGAGGTTGGTGGTAAACTATTCAAGTTTACCTAAATTGTAAGTTCATTTCAAGATGTTAACCCACGTGTTACAAAAGCTATGTAGTTCAGGCCTTTAAACACTTTTAAAGATCCAAAATGAAAGAAGATGTTTCCGTGTACCCAATATTATTTAGGGATTACATTATGCTAGAGCATAAGATATGACTTTTCATTCACTATTTTCTCGAAGCACTTTCAGTACTTTTAGGGCCCAGGCACATTCATCACAATAATGCGCAGATGTTGTGCCAACATATAGTGCAATGTGCTGCAATGCCATTTATTGTGCAAAGGCATTGAATGCCACCCAAATGCATGAACCGAATGCTACTATGCTATAGTATGATGCAGTACACTACGTGGTACAATATGGGTTACATTGTAGTGCTTTGGAGAATCAATAGAGCGCAAGCATTTTTACCTGGGACCCATTCAGAACAAATAACCTGTAGTAATGGAGTTCACCACAATGCGCTAAAAGTAAGTTGTGGTGAATGTGATACTGTAACACTTTCAAGCTTAAAGAGGCCCCTATGGTACATACAGTTGCAATGCAGTTTGCTTCACTCAGAAGAAGTGAGTTGTTCCATAATCAGTCATTTTGAATTACAATGATCATATGCAAAAAGAGTTAGAATATGAACCAGTCCGATCAGTATAGAATAGAATATGAATTTTTGCTAAATCCTCCTTCGCAATGTAGTTTCCTATTAAAAAGACCAAAAAACAGCATGTGCCTATAGTATGTGAATGCACATATAAAACCCCTGCTTAATTCAAATAGAACTCTATTTTTCTATTGTGACTTTAGGGGGTTTAATTACATAATCCTGTGCAGATTTAATTTATTATAAAGAATCGGTTTTATAATAATATGTTTTAAACCTATTTGTATTGTCTACCATTGTACATATTAATGGAATAATAGCATGCAATATGCATGTTTTATTGTGGTGGACATACTAAGCCCTAGATTCTGGTTATTTAGAATGTTTTAGGATGATTGGATGATTGTGACTATATATATATATATATATATATATATATATATATATATATATATATATTCTGGTGTACTACTGCAGTAATCTGGTGAATATTGATCATCATTCTCTTGTCACCTACTAAATTTTCAATAAAACAAATCCTATCTTGTTCATGCAATCAGCTGTGTGTGTGGTATTAGTGATGCACATGTTTTTTCCATACTAAAAAAAAAAAAAAGGTTTTCATATAAGTGCCCCCACAAGGCACACTTGGACCAGTGCCTAGGGCAGCAAGATTGCAAGGGGCAGCTGGTGAGTCCTCTCCTGCTTTTGTCTCCTACATCCCGTAGTCCATTGAAATCCAGACCCCGGATGGATGGCCCTGATCAGCACACACAGGCACACTCTCCCCACGCCCCCATGCCTACTCTGCAGATATAGTCAGCCATTGACTTATTCCCAGCAACTGATCAGCCAGTCTCAGAGCTGGCTATGAAAAACTTGTTTTTTTCACTTAGACAGACCCTGCACACTAATCTCTCTGCAGGTCTAGCCCCACTATCCAATACAGTGCAGGAACATGAGCAGAGAATCTCACATGTGGAAACTAAAATGGCTAAGATGTGCACAGCCCACAATGATTTAGTGGATGCTCATACTGAACATGACACTGAACTACATAAAATGAGACTGAAAATCGCAGACCTCGAGGACCACTCGAGATGAAATAACATCTAATTTTGCAGTATTCCAAAATCGGTCACACCGGATACGCTGGTTCCCTATATCCAACTACTCATGAAACAACTTATTCCAGTACATTGGGGATTCTTGCAGGCAATATTAGAGAAATTTGGTATTACAGGCTGGCTACAAATGGCTATAATGTCACTTTACTCCTCCCCTTCAGCCAAGGTCTTAACAGATGGTGTGCTCTCCAAACCATTTGACATCACTAATGGCACCAGGCAAGTATGCTCATTATCCCCCATAATATTTGCACTCCTCATAGAACCCCTTGCTGCCAAAATACGAGCGGATTCCCTCATTTCAGGCATTTCGTACCAAGGGACTGAACATAAAATTAGTCTCTAT
Source organism: Rana muscosa (assembly GCA_029206835.1). Taxonomy (NCBI): domain Eukaryota; kingdom Metazoa; phylum Chordata; class Amphibia; order Anura; family Ranidae; genus Rana; species Rana muscosa. The sequence goes on along the minus strand of CM055128.1, from coordinate 246,234,054 downwards.
GCGGACGATATAATCCTAGTGGTCACCAACCCCTCCAAATCTCTTTATTCGATATGCAACATTTATTGTCTATTATAAACTGAACAAAGCCAAATCCATGATTCTAAATCAACACCCCCCCCCCGATCAGACAAAATGCCCTTACTAAATCTTTCCCATTTACCTGGGCCAAGAAATACATTTCATATCTAGGCATTAATCTAACCCCTTCCACTAGCCAGCTATTCGAATATAATCACAAATCACTAATGCAGTCCATATCCAAAGAATTTCAGTCGGTCCGATCCTTTGGCACATCCAAATTGGGATGAATCGCAGTAGTCAAAATGTTTATACTCCCTAAACTATTATATTTATTCAGAACCCCCCATCCCACTTCCCTCCAAAATCTTTCAAGCTGTACGAAAACAAATAAACCAATATATTTGGGAATCTAAATGCCCCAGATGTTCCGCTCACCTCCTACATAGACCACTAAAAAAGGTGGAGCCGCTCTCCCTCATATACACCTATATTACATCTCCACCCTACTTGACCAGATGTACTTCTGGTGGCACCCAACTAAAGAAAAAACTTGGTCACAGATGGAACCACCAATACTTCACCCACTCAACCCACGTAAATTTATCCTCCTAAGCTCTACCTACTCTAAACACCACACCGTGAACCACCCGTGCATTAAAGCATCCCTTGAAGTTTGGACCTCATTATTATCTTTCACATTTCCAGTACTTAGATCTCTACCCCTACCTGTGGATATTTTTAAAGCCATAATACCTGACCTAAATGTAACACCCTGGACAAGCAGAAAGATATACAACCTCCAAGACCTTTATAAAGACAATAAAATACTGCCCTTCTGTGCCTTGCAGAACACCTTTGCCTTACCCCCCTCTGAATTCTACACGTATACATTTACCACAATCTGAACACCTCCACAATCTCGTCTAACATCATCCTTTCAACCCCTATTTTGCAGTTCGTTAAAAACTGCAAATATCTAGGATAGTGATTCTCAACCAGGGTTCCGTGGAACCCTAGGGTTCCTCCAGAGGTTGCTAGGGGTTCCTTCATCATTGGGCAATTTCTGCCTCTCAGATAAGTTCACACTGACCCCATTGATCTTTTTATCTATCTGTAAGGAGGTAATTCTTCCCAATTGCCACAAGTGTAAGGACCATTCTTCCCACTGACCATCACACTAATGTATCATGAGTTGTAGATTTCTCAATTTTAGCAGGGGTTCCCCGAGACCGGAGAACTATTTCAAGGGTTCCTCTGTGTCGAAAAGGTTGAGAAAGGCTGATCTAGGACATGGAATATCCTTTTTCTCTTCGTATCTTAATAATCTAAAATTCCCCATTAGGACACCTTCACCAAACAAATGGAAAAGTACCCTTGGCAGCAATATACCTGACTTCTCTTGGCAAAAAATATTCTCACACAACTCCAACGCCTCCAGATGTATGAACCACTGGGAGTCATATCTAAAAATTCTTCACTTCTGGTACTTTACACCTTTGAAATTCTCTAAAATGTACCCCAATACCTGGCCCCTTTGCTGGCGTCAATACGGAGACCAAGGTTCCCTGACACATATTATGTGGTCCTGGAAATCCCTCATATCATATTGGAATAAGATATTCAAACTAATAGCAGAAGTGACGCATAAAGTAATTAGCCCAGACCCAAAAATGGCCTTGCTTCACATAGGCACAGAGGAACTTCCCTTCAAATCCAGAACAATTACTATCCAGACATTACAAGCAGCAAAATTGATGATTGCTAGACTGTGGAAAACACCCAAAATACCCACTATATCCGAAACAGTTACAACAATCAATCATCAATGCGATATGGAACACAGATTTGCCTTACAGAATCTTTCATACTCATACTATTTGCCAAAACGTTGTCACTATGACTAATCAACCCTAATTGCACAGAGTTATATTGATGAGTGTAACTTGTCCACATCTATATTATATATCTACCTGACTATCCTGATCTGCTCTTCACCCGCCCCCCCCCCAATGTTTCTCTTCACCCTCCTTCTTCCTCACCCTCTTCCCATACCCTAATTCTAATTTTCAGCTCGCTTCCTTCCGTGAGTTCACACTTTCATTGTCACTTGAATACACAATAATTTACCATATTGGATTGTACCATACTTATTTGTCTAAGAACTGACTTATATAGAAACAACTGTATCATCTCTAAGTGTGATCTCATGTACTCACCATGCTAAATTTCAATGTTTAAACTCAATTAAATCTATTTGAAATTTAAAAAAAAATGTTTTGTAAGCCCTTAGAAAAAAATTGTAGAATGGGTTGGTGTGCGTTGGTGGTAGGGTTTGCTAAAATTTCAATGACATAGCTTTATTTGCATTGTCCTAAAGCTTCTTTCTCAAACTTGGCAGCACCCTCACTACTAATGTTCAGAAGCAAGCCCTAGGTAAGACACTCACTGGTCTTTTTAAATATGTTTTTACAATGCAGGTCTTGGAACATGACCTATTTCAAATCAGTGTACCTGGACTCAAGAGTAAAGAAGCTTTATTAGAGGCAAGGATTGAATTTAACACAGAAACCCACACCAAACATTCCCAACAGATCCCAAAGATTCTTTGGGGTCTGTAAGACCTATCCAGTGTTTTGAATGGCCTATGTATTCAACTAAGAACAAAGTGATGACAGCTGTCAGCATTGCTTTTGCCTTTACTGCAGTATCAGAAACCTAGGGGTTTAACTCAAAAAACACAATCTCAAACCTAACTGTCATTAACCCTTGCTTGGCTTTCATGCCAAGTACAGTTAGAAGAAAATGAAATGTGGCTAAAAAGGGAAATGTTAGTTAAGGTGATCAAAAAAATTCTTAAAGATTTTCTGGGGATATTTCACATACAGTATATTCAAAGCAAATCAGCCAATAATTTTTGAAAAAGTGAATTTCAGCCCCTAATAATTTATTGAATCGGTGCTCATGGTATCCTTAAAACTGCAGAGTGGAGGGGTTCTTCTTTGGGTGTTCACGTTGTTGCCTGTATAATGTGAACACGTCCCATTGACTGTCCCCTCAGGCTATAGAAGACTGCAGTAGCATACTGCTGTCAGAGAAAGAGACAGAAACAAAACTGCTAATGGCGATCCCAAACTAATTATAATAGTATCTAATTGTGACAGAGGGGTCACTTTGGACACAGGGTGAGCCAGGAAACCATGGACATTAAGAATATGGCTTGGATTGCTTGAAATTGAAATAGTAATATTAGTCCACAATATGTACTGGATGTTTTACCCTGAACTCAACAGGTTAATTGGGAGATGTGTTACCTGCCTGTGTGATGTAAATGAATCTAGGATGGCGTCTAAGGATCTTTCATTGTGTTAATTAAGTCTGTACTTGTGTGTATTGTAAAGTATCAGACAGTCTGGTGAATATAAAGGTCATGCATAGTCATTTAAACATAAAGGGGATTAGAAACTGTTGTCTCCTAGCAGACGTCAAAATAATGTGTATTGGGGCTTGTTGTGTTGTGGGTGGAGCTGGACCATTGTTCATTCAGGTTAATGCAGTATTGGATGTGTATAAGAGTTTCAATGTTTTTGGCAATAAAGTCAGGCTATTTTTTGGAAAGATACAGAGCGTGTTGTCTCTTTCTTCCAGAAGGATTAATCCCTATGGGAAAGGGTCGGCTGGCTGTGGAGTATCGGCAGTGAATTTGTGTCCAGGAGAGGAAAGATATCTAAACGGCGTTACCCCCTTTCGTATTTGGGGTGTCGTTACACTAATAAACAGTTTGATTTTCATGTGGTTTTGAAATTGTCCACCCAAATAAAGTATACATTTAGAGGAGCTTAAATTTTTAGTAATTAGAAGTAACTCCAAAAAAGATTTATGTTTCAGGTTATAGTTCCCATATCTGGGTAAAAACGTTCTTCCATTCCACTATGTTTCCATTGGGATTGATCAGGTTTTGAACTTTGATGCCAACTGAGAGGTTGGCATAGGAGGCTTCATACATTACTGATTTTTATGCTAAAGGTTTGATTGTAGTAGCAGGGGTCTCTACAATCCTCTTAAATAAGTAATGCATTTACTTTAATAATTTTTATATTGTAAAGTCTACTAGGGCAGTGTTTCTAAACCTTTTACGGTGAAGTACCCCTGCAGGTCTAAAAAAAATGTCCTTAGTACCCCTGTCCTGAGAAAGTACTGCATTTATTGGTATATAACACGCACAGGTGTATAACACACACCTTCATATTAAGAGTGAAGTTTTAGGAAAAAAACATATTTTTATGAATAAACAACTTTGAATTAAAATAAGGGTCAGTGCCCATCAATGCAGCCCGATTAGTACCCATCTGCAGTCTCCCCATCTCCAATCAATGCAGCCTGATCAATGCCTAAGGCCCCTTTCACACCAGCGGACCGTATGTCCGCTTTTTCATCCATCCGTTTACGGGTGAAAAAGGGACATACATTGGTCCCTATGAGATCGTGGGTGTCGGCGGATGAACATCCACTGACACCCGATTGTTAAAGTACGGTTTCTGTTACAGATTATCTTCTTGATCTTGATGTATTTGCGCGAGACAAAATTTGAGAATCAGCTTGAAATCAAACCGTGTGTTTTATTGTACACACTAATAAAATAATTAGTACTGTTATTGTACATAAATTCAAATGCTTCAAAAAGGCTTCAAGATAGTTCAAATATAAGAGAAAGTTCAATATATGAGATGCCTTGTGCTTCTTATTGTCATCAAAGATGTCCTTAAAGATGGCCGATTAACCCTGTGTATGCTGAATAGCAGCTGAAGAAAGTCTGTGTGCTTCTGAAGATGGGTGAAGGATGAAAAAGGAAAACCTTGCTTCCAGCTCAAGCTTTTATAAACTTCAGAAACCTTTGTTTGAATTGCCGCCGAAAAGTAACCACTCCCTCATTATTTCTAATACTACCAATATCTTGTTCACTGTTATCTACAGTGATATCAAGCTTCTAACAGCGTGTCTAATTACAGGATGTGGGTGATGGGCACTCAGTCTGCCTTAGAATGCATATTTTAAACAGAACATCAGTTTATGTGTTTAAGACATAAGATATTTAGAATATTAATAAATATGTCTTGACAGCTTCTAGAAATTGATAACTGGATTCAAACGTCACATCTGGAATCATTAGCTCAGAGATCACCATTCATACAATTATAGGAATTCATATTCTCAATAATATTTTTATGGCCAAATCAAATTTTAGATATTAAGAATATAACACCGATCTCATCCGGGTCCGCAATCCTCCGATTCTGCAGACGGAGGAAAATCCTATTTTTCTATCCGTCTGCAGAGCGGATCGGATGAACACGGACAGACGGTCCGTGTTCATCCGATCCCCCCATAGAGGAGAGCGGAGATCTGACAGGGCGGTCCCTGCACAGTGTGCAGGGACCGCCCTGTCATCCGCCAGCTCAGCGGAGATCAACGGAGCGATCCCCGCTGAGCAAGCAGAGGTTCACGGGATGGATCTTCACGGATCCGTCCCGTGTGAAAGGGGCCTAACTGCAGCCTCAATGCAGCCTGGTCAATGTCCATCTACAGCCCATCTCCCATCAATGCAGCCTGATTAATGCCCATTTTTAGCCTCAATGCTCATCTGCAGCTTCACCATCTCTCATTAATGCAGCCTGAACAGAGCAGGAAATCACGAGCCGTCATCTTCTGTTTACTCGGCTCTCAGTCTGCAGTCACACACACATTTCCGCCTCCGCCCTCGGCATTGGACCAGCTCCTGTGATAGACAGAACACTGGTCCAATGCCGGTGGTGGAGGTGGGACTGTATGTGTGACGTGAGAGCCGAGTTCGAACTGAGTGAGAGACGAGTAAACAGTAGCTGACTACTCCGTGAATTCCGGCGGTGCTCGTCCCCCTCCTTCCCCTCCGAGCTACACTATTGGCGTATACCACGCACCCCTGATTTGCCCCCTAATTTCAGGGGGAAAAAGTGCGTGTTACACGTTGATAAATACTGTAATTTCTATTGTTTGGGCATCATGGTTTCTGTGTGTGTGTAATTTCAGTATGTGTTTATAATGATAGGAGGCACTGATGAGGCTGCACTGATAGAGGGCACTGATGAAGCTGCACTAATAGGAAGCACTGATGAGGTTGCACTGATAAGGGGCACTGATGAGGCTGCACTGATAGGCGGCACTGATGAGGCTGCACTGATGATGCTGCACTAATAGGGCACTGATTGGCACTCATAGATGGCACTGATAGGGGGCACTGATGGGCACGGATGAGGCGGCACTGATAGGAGGCACTGATAGGCATTGATAGGTGGCACTGATGGGCACTGATGAGGCGGCACTGATAGTAGGCACTGATGTGAGGCACTGATAGGCATTGATAGGTGGCACTGATGAGGCTGCATTGATATGGGGAACTGATGAGGCTGCACTGATAGGCGGCACTGATAGATGACACTGATGGGCACTGATGAGGCTGCACTGATGGGCACTTGGGCACTGATAGATGGGACTGATTGGCACTGATGAGGCTGCATTGATGGGCACTGATGAGGTTGCACTGATAGGGGGCACTGATAGGGGGCACTGATGAGGCTGCACTGATAGGGGGCACTGATAGGCGACACTGATGAGGCTGCACTGATAGGTGGCACTGATGAGGCTACACTGATAGGAGGTACTTATGAGCACTGATAGGAGGCACTGATGACGCTGCACTGATAGGCAGCACTGATAAAGCTGCACTGATAGGTGGCACTAATGGGGCTGCACTGATGGGGCGACATTGATGAGGCTGCACTGATGGGCACCGATGAGGCTGCACTGATAGTTGGCACTGATGGGGGCACTGATGAGGCTGCACTAATAGGCTGCACTGATAGGCTGCACTGATGGGCACTGATGAGGCTGCACTGATAGTCGGCACTGATATGGGGCACTTATGAGGCTGCACTGATAGGGGGCACAGATGAGGCGGCACTAAAAGTGGCACTGATATGCGGTACTGATAAGGGGCACTGAAAAGCGGCACTGATAGGGGGCACTAATAGGCGGCACTAATAGACAGCACTGATTGAGGGCACTGATAGGCAGCTGGGCATGCTGGCATGTGTAGTTCCTGAGCAGGCAGTAGCTGGCTATGTGGATTGCAGAGTGGGGTGGAGATCAGGGAGCCGCAGCAGGCATCTTCTTCACACATGGCAGGCAGGACATTCTAGGCGCACTTGAGAGGGGGAGGAGTCGGGAGATGGGAGAACATGGAGCTGCCTACTGACCCTGGTCAGTCCCCCTGGCCGGGGAAACATCTTCTGGGCAGTGCACTGTAATTTTGGGCTCCAGTACATTGACAGGCAGGTGCCGCCGGCCTGACACCCCACTACACACACATGGGGCGGACCGCTTCCCCCGTTGTTAGCACAGTCCCGCACAACAGGGCCGCCGGGGGTGGTATGTGTGTGGGAGACTCGGGAGACAGAGCAGTGCGAGCACTGGGCGTACCGCCTGCCCTTGGTGCACGTACCCCCAGGGGTACGCGTACCACGGGTTAGAGAAATCCCATCCTAGGGATCACAGGGAGAACAGTCTGAGCCTGTTGTCAGCCTGCCACGGTGCCTGGTGTTAGTTGGACATGTGTGGTCAGGCCTTTTATTCTCAGAGAATAGGTGCAGGTACATCTTCCTTCCAGGAAACCCCACTGTCTTTGCCCCTACCTACCTCCCAGTGCTACCCCTTTTGGAGAATACAGATCCAAGTATCATTTTGTGGTGCTAATAATAAGCCATTTATTTGGAATGTGCTAATGATAAGTAGAAAAGCAATAATCCCAAAAGATCCTCTGCAGTCAGCAACAAGAGACCCCCCCCAGCAACAACAGATCCCCCAGCAAACATAGACTCCCCAATAACAATAAACATTTCCAGCAACTATAGATCCCCACAGAAAAATATCCCCCAAGCAACAATAGATCTATCCCAGCAAAAACAGACCCCCGCCAGCAACAATAGATCACCCAGCACCATCATTAAAAGTCCCTTTCCTCAACAGTAGATCTCCCTCGGCAACAATAGACCTCCCCACTCCCCAGCATTAATAAAACCTCAACAATGCAATGCAACAATGGATCACCCCTAGTGACAATAGATTCCCCAGCAGCCAGCATCAATATACCCTTCAGCATACTGTAGCACTCCTTTTCATTACATACATTCAGTGCTGGAGGTGCCAGGACAGGTTCTTCTGTGTTCCTTCCTAGTGAAAACATTCCTGTGTATGGTACATCTGCCAAGTGGCATCTGTATGTTCAGACAACCTTTGCTTGCAGCATTTATTTCAAAGAACCAAAACCTGTAATTCAAGGTGCTCTTGGACAGATCGGTTTTTCTTTTTTCTTTTGTAGAATAAGCCCTGAAATTTTGTGGAGAACATGTTCTTGAAAATTGCCTTTTTAAACCCTACCATGTCTGAGTGTTTGCGTCTGCAGATTTACTTGATACCACCTTCTTCATTTAGCTCTATTGGCCACAGTTTTTAAAGGGTGCAAAGTCTTGTGTGAACCATTTGGACACAATAGCGTAAAGACAAGCTAAAGAGGCCTGTCAGTCAATATTATAATATATCTTTTAGCGTGCCTTTAGTTCTATTTACAATATCTTAAATGCTAAAGCAGGTTGATGATTTAGGGCCAATGCCCCCAACCTTTCTAATGACACTGGGTAAGCTTTAACAGAGAGGTTCTCTTGGGTCTAACTGCACTCCCAATAGGTATCAATTTACGGGCTGTGCCTATCTGCCTAAACAGTGTCCAAAACACAAGTCCTCAAATAAGATAATACAAAAAAAATATTTTGAAACCTTGACTCTTTATTGCAGGGGTGCCCAACCAGTGGCATGGGGGTCACATGTGGAGCCCTCTGATGTGTCCCGCGACCTCCTGCTCTGGGATGGCTGGTTGGCAAGCCCAGATCTCGGGTTTCTGACCCAGTATTCCAGAGCATCAGTCTTGTGAATGAAGCGGGCGGTAGAGGAAGCAAGCGGCTGCAGAGCAGAGCCACATAAGCCAATGCTTCCTGTATAGTGTTGGCTCCTGTCACAGGCGGAGTGATACCAAATGCACTTTGCCTGGGACAGCAACAGCCAGCAATACCTAAATGGAAGACTGTTATTAAAGGTAAGTTTATTACTAAAATCACAGTGTATATATTGGCATATCTGCTCTGCAGTGGTTACTGGGCTGCTTTCAAACTGATCCGCAGTTTGCAGATGCAGGTTACCTGCACCGAGTCATAGACTTCTGTAATTACCTGCAGGTTTGGTTCGCTTTCTGAAAGTGTACCACAACTTCAAGATATAATAGAAGTTTATGGCAAAATGCAGCTAACCCGCAGGAAAGCTGCAGGTACACTGCACTGCACCCGCGGTGTGGGTAAACTGCAGCACATTAGTGTGAAAACAGCCTCAGGCCCCTTTCACACAATCGGTTCGACCCAATCAGATCCTCTATTCACCTCTATGGAGGAGCAGATATAATCGGACCGGTGTCCATTTACACCTGCCTACCTCCAATTCGATCCCTTTGCATCTGGGCTGTTCAGATTGGAAGGCCCATAGAGTAAAGTGGGCTGCGTCCATGTCCGCTCTGCAGTATGCAGAGTAGACACAGACCTGTCATCCGCCCGCCTCGCTCATTGTGGCTCGCAACCTGTTACCAAGTTGCTTAAATGGCCCTTGCTCTTCAAAAGGTTGGGCATCCCTGCTTTATTGTATAGAATAGAGAAATGCTAATATGACAAAGAAACAACATTTGCCAGCTGATAAGTGCACAGGCTACCTAAATAGATATAAACGACTTCTTCTCTACCGATGTTTGGACGTATAAATACTTTGAAAATGGATACCTTACCTAAACTACTTTATATATTCCAAATGGCACCTATTGCAGTCCCTAAACGTTTCTTTATATCATTACGTTCCATGACCATACGATTTGTATGGCACCAAGGTATGTCCCGCATTAAACATACTTTATTAACGTACCCCAAAACCCTTGGGGGCACGGGCCTTCCCGATTTTGAACTATACTACAGAGCTACGCTCTTGGCTGGGCTCATTGAATGGTTCCCCCGTCCCTTCATTAAAGCATCCACCATGGTAGAACAGGACCTATCCCTGCATGACCTCCGAGCCCTACTTTGGGGACACGGACAATATATACATAGGTCTTCAATTTCCCCATTAACGTCAGCCGTTTTACATCTGTGGTATAAAAAAGGTGCACAGTCACTCCTGTCCTCTGAACCATCTCCTCTTACATCTTTATTCGACCATCCAGCTGTGCCCCAAGGAGAAGGTTCTCACATAATAGGTCCTTACTCCTGTGCGGAGTGGCCTGTAGCGGGCTCGTTTGTAGATCCTATCTCTGGTAAGCCGGTATTACCAGAGGCTCGGGGTAACTGGCTTACGGCACTACGGATCACATCTTTCTGTTCTACCCTTTTTTCCACTTCACGAATTCATAGACCTCTCACGGAATTTGAAAAGCTGTGCTCTCTTTCTGAACCTCCACAACATACACTCTCTATTATGTACAATATGTTACATACGTTGATACATAAACAATCCCCTTGTTACACCAGGAAGTGGTCTTTGGATCTGAGAAAGGAATTCACCGTTTCGGACTGGCAGAAATCATATTATTTCACGCATAAGACTTCGACTTCCTGTTATACACAGGAGAAAAACTATAAGCTCCTTGCGAGATGGTACAGAGACCCTCAATCTTTGCACAAAATCTTCCCATCTGTGCCCCCCAACTGTTGGAGGTGTGGATCGGTGGATGGTAGTTACTTACATATATGGTGGGAGTGTCAAGCCGTTAGACCCCTCTGGACACAGGTTTTTTCAATTTACAGTAGTTTATATGATAAACCCTTACAGCCGTCCCATGAAATTGCTTTATTGTCTATGCTTCCAGGTCCGATTTCCTCACAGAAAGGTTCTTTGTTACGTTTTTTTTTTATCTGCCGCAAGACAAATTATCCCTATATTTTGGAAAACGACTACTAGCCCCCCTTTAACCTTATGGGTCTCTGCAGTTAATGATATAATGCAAATGGAGGAGATGTTGGCTTTAGAGAACGATAACTTTAAAAAACATAGGCTCCAATGGCGCATATGGATAGAATATTCCTCATCGGATTCCCTGAAAAATTTATTATTACCCTAGGGAACAGATCAAATTTTGATCTGCAAATATTGATTAGATGTGCCACGTTGGGGTCTGTCTGGACCTTCCTACCCTTTCCTTCTTGTCTTTTCCTATCTGCCCCACTCTCTGTTCTTTTTTTTTTTCCCTTTTTTTTTCTCTCTTTTTTTTTTTTTCTCTTCTTTTTTCTTTATTTTTCTTCTTCTCTTTTTTTTGTCTAAAATTAGATGTTGTATTTTTTTATTTTTTTTTGCCAAATTTGATTGAAATTGTGAAATGAATATGCTTTCTATAGAAGATAATTTTATTTTTTGTTTATGCTTGTTTACATCTTTTGCTGACACCTGAATGTTATTTGTATAATTTTAATTGTCTAAAATTTAAATTTTTTATAAATATATATTTGACTCTAAATAGATATAAAAGGAATACTGAATACATTGTTTGGGTAGTACCTAATACTTTACCACGGTAGTTATATATTTCAGACAAGCTTGATCAAATTGAAAATACATCTGATGCTTTGTGTCCAGCTTTAGACCAACTGCATACTGTGACTAAACATTTCATTTGTTTATCATTGCAATATTGCATTTTTTGTGTTTTATTTGAGGTGTGTTCAGCCAAGTCAGTTGGCTTTTCCTTTATTGTTGTTTTACAATTTACTGAAGTTTTCCAAGCAGATTACTAAATGTTTAATGTTAAACATTAATGTCAAGCATGTAAAGCAGTGGATAAATGAGCAGTCAGATACTTGTAAACATTAATATTAGTAATTAATGTTTTGTGGCACTCCCAGTCTTCCATATATAAGGGAGCAGAATGAATGGAGAACATATTGTGAAGGACATCCATTTAGAAACACACACTTTTAGGTACCACTCAAATCCATCATCATGAGTTACGGTGGTCACTCCTCTGCTGGATCATACCATGGAAGCTGCCATGTTGGTAGTCATCTGTCTAAGATCCCAAGCCACACATATGGTGTTTCTCATGGAGGATCTTCAATTAGCCATCATGGAGGATCCCACTCTTCTCACCACCATGGGGGATCTCATGCTTCTCATCATGGAGGATCTCATGCTTCTCATCATGGAGGATCCCACTCTCCTCATCTCCATGGGGGTCCTTATGCTTCTCATCATGGAGGATCCCATAATTTACATTATTATGGGGGTTCTCATGCTTCTCAACATGGAGGATCCCATAATTTACATCATGGAGGTTCCCATACTTCTCATCATGGAGGCTCCCACAGATTCCAATCTACAGGTTGTCGTAGTTCTCATCATAGAGGATCCCATTCCACCCACTATGATAGTTCCCATAAAGTCCATCATAGCAATCACTTTAGTGCCCCCAGTGTACATGGAGGATCAGGAGGCAAAGGAATCTCCATATGCAAGCATGTTCATGGAAGAGCTCACAGCAATAGCAATAAAATCATAATTAGTCATCACGCTTTGTTCAATGTCAATGGGAAGGAAACCATGCAGCATTTGAATGATCGCTTGGCTTCCTACTTGGACAAAGTCCACTCCCTAGAGCAACAGAACGCCCAGCTTGAAAGAAATATCCAGGAGTGGTATGAGAGGAATCAGCCCAGCACTTTACCTGACTACAGCAGCTTATTCAGAATCATTCAAGAGCTTCAAGGCCAGGTAAATAAATGACCTTGTCTGCATGCGTGGTATAATAATTAAGAAATCGTTTTGACACAGATTCTTTTTTTTTTTTTTTTTGATGAACACTAAATCTACACAAATATTGTAGTGGTTAAATATTTCTATATTTTAAACTCCCCCTGACACAACACCTAAAAACAGATTAGGCATATTTTCTACAGAACTTGAAATGGATCTCAATGCATTTCGTTCATGCTTTCGGACACTCTGAGGAAGACATGTAATGGATAAAAATCATGATTTTAGGACTGTATGCGTCAAAGGTATTGAATGAACAATGACTCTGCATTTCTAAGATGAACAAGTATTTTCTGTACTTGCTGAAACTGCTGTCAGATTGAACATTTTTAACTAACCACACATCTAAGGGTTGATAAGCAGTAATATATTACATTTTGTTTTTAGGTTCAGATATGCTTTATTATAGCAGCCATTTTAGACTGAGAATACGCTATAAAGAATTTCACAATAGTTTCCCTCAACAGGATTATTGGACTGTGCATGGTAAAACATTAAAGTGATACTAAACATTATCCCTTCTCTTTATGTATATGGATGATGACACTGTGCAATATGCAGAAGGTAGTAAGTAGATTTACTCAACAGGACTTACAGCAGGAGGAATTTTCTAATCAATGTCAATGATTCGGCGGGGCACAGCCCGTCTTTCTTAAGACTTGGCAACAGCTGGGCTACAATCTCAGACTGTAGCAGGGACACAGACAAGGGGGAGAACAGCAGGATCAACCAGGTTTTTTTTTTTTTTTTTACAGTATACAGAAATCAAATCCCATAGTGACTGAACATGACATGAACAGCATGTAATACAGCATGTACTGATAGTTTTTATAGATGTGGGTTTGATGACACTTTAATTAGAAGGTTAGTCCAGATAGTGCTGGTTATATTAGTGTTTGGTAAGTACTGGAGAGTTAAACCATCTGATAATTTGTAATATCTCTCAGAGGCCCTATTGGTGAAATACCTTCACTTGATTTCATGAGTCTGCACAACTCCAGTGGCCACTGTGATGGTTCTCTGCCCTCCATGTTGGAACACACAAATGTGGGCAGGAACCCCTCAAAATCCTATGTGTGAGAACAGAAATCCAAGATTACATAGAAAACAATTGTGCCCCATTCACACCACAATGCTGGGGTTATGTGTGTTACAGAAAAATGCAAACATGCGCCATTTTTCTGCAGCACACTGGATGGCACTGGAGGACACTGAAGTGCAGGGCTGTGCAGAGACCTGAATGGAGTGTACACTTTGTACACTTTCATCAAAGTTAAAAACAATGTAAACCATGCCTTGCGTTGTAAAACTTATGGCACTGCTCATCACCATTGCCACACCACAGATATCAGCTGAATGCTAAAAGGGAATGTTTTAGCATGTGGCAAGTGTGAATGTACCCTTAAGTCATATTACAGTGCAAGCCATAATAGATATGCAGTAAGCTACCTTAAGTGATACAGAGCAAAGCTTAGTTCAATACACTCTATGAATTTATCCTTTGCAATAAATAATTAACACCTATAATTTCCAGATTTCCTCAACTTCTGTGGAAAATGCCAGGATTGTATTACAAATAGACAACGCTCGTCTAGCAGCAGATGACTTCAGAAACAAGTAGGCCTTTCTATATTTCATGTCTTTCATAATTTTTATCATTATCAGCATTAATTGCTTTGTCTTCCTTTCGTCACCAGGTATGAAATGGAACGCCAACTGGTAAGCAGTGTTGAGGCTGATGTGAATGGACTTCGTATACTCCTGGAAGAACTTAACAGGGAAATATGTCAGCTACAGGCACAAGTAGAAAACCTTCAGGAGGAACTGCAGCTAATGAAGAGGAACCATGGGGAGGTGGGATACCTGTTACCCCTTTTTTAAGCTAAATCAGACATTTATTTTAAGAAAAATGTGTTGTTACAAAACAGGTGAAAAAAAAAAGTGTTGAAATCACTTTTTCTTTAGAGGTATGCTGCCATCCTGAGCCATCTGTGGAAAATTGACAACTTTGACACCTTTTTTTGATCTTTTTATCTTTTTTTACTTGTCAATGAACTTAAATTGGCTCAGAAATGTCTCAAACTAGTCTCAAATGCACATAAAAGCCCACTACATTTGCCCATTGACGTAAGCCCGAAAGCCAAGTCAACACAGATGCTAAAACACACAATATGGAGATCTGCAGAAATGCACCCATCACACAACTAGTTTCTAACATTTTTATTTACAGGAAGTCAATGCTTTGCAAGCTCAGTTGGGTGCCAGGGTCAATGTGGAAATGGATGCTGCTCCATCGGCTGATCTGAATAGAACCTTGTTTGAGATCAGAGAGCAGTATGAGAATCTGATGGAGCGGAATCTGAGAGAGGTGGAAACTATTTTCCGACAACGGGTACGTTTTTTTCTAGACTGAAAAAGCTTGTTAAACCTGTTATAAAAAAAGTGTGATAGCTATCTATTACATTTTGATCATTAGGAACTAATACATCATGGTTATATTCCAATAAACAATAAATAATTATGAGAACATAAACAGAATTAATGCTTAGTACTGTACCATCCCAATATTCCAATTACACTGAAGATCAGGACCACTGCTCCAATACAGAGGTCCGCCACACCCCTTGCACAGTCAAAACTACTCTGGCCAAGCGGCCACGCTCATGCTTCCTGATCAGACATGTGAGTTTTTATTGGGGCACTGGTGCAACTGGGCTTTAAGGATGTTGCCTAAGTACACAAAGGACAAAATGCAGTGGCATAACTTAAAATATATTAAAACTAATATAGAAGTGTAAATCATCTTAAGCCTAGCTACTGTATATTAAAAATTAGTAACATGTTTCTTTACAGAAGATCAGTAATAAACCTCCTTTGACTTTATATATACAACTATATGGAAATCAGCCTCCATATATTAGGGGTACATGACTCTAACAAACTTTCTATTTATATAGACTGAGGAACTGAATCGTGAAGTTGCTTCTGGATCTGAACAACTCCAGTCTGTACAAACTAAAGTCATTGACTTGAGACGTACCATCCAAACCTTGGAAATCGAACTGCAAAGCCAGCTCAGCTTGGTAAGAATTATTGCCAGCCAATTAATAAAGTTTGTGTCCACAGCTGCTAGTTTAAGTCTGTGAACATCTTCAGTTCATTCTGTAAAGACTAACAGTATGTACTGTAATTACTTGTGTTTTTGTATACAATCTTTCGCTATATTTTCCCAGAAATCAGCTCTAGAAAACACCTTGGCAGAGACAGAAGCCACATTTGGGGCTCAGCTTGCCCAATTACAATGTTTGATCAACAATGTAGAGTCCCAGCTTACCCAGATGCGCTCTGACCTGGAACGTCAGAATCAGGAATACACGATCCTGATGGACCAAAAGACTCACCTGGAGATGGAGATCGCCACCTATAAGCGCCTATTGGAGGGTCATGATATTCAGTATGTATTTCACACAGGACAAGCAACTGAATATTCATTAAAAAATGCAGTCCTCAATTTATAGAAATACCTATTCACATTGAATCTTTTAAGAGGAAAGAAATAATTTGTATATTTAATATCATTTTGATATAATTTATTTGCTATTATATTCAATCATCTACCAGAATAGAACAATACAATTTGGAGAATAGCTTAATTCTAAAACCAGACAGTTCATAAAATGTTTCCATTTTGATTATCAATATATTATTTAAATCAAGCCATACAGAATAGTCTGAATACCATATATTTCTTCATTAATCTTTACTGTGTGTTTTACATTTCAGCACTTCAAGTCAAAGTTTTCTAGGAGACAGCCACGGTATGTAAACATATATTATCTTAAAGAGATTGTAAACCTATATTTAAAAAAAAAAAAATAATTCATACTTACCTGCTATGTGCAATGGTTTTGCACAAAGCAGCCCCGATCCACCTCGTCTGTCTGCTCTCTTGGCTCCTCCCACACCGAGTGCCCACCATAGCGGCTTGCTATGGGGGCACTTGTGGGGGCTTGCTCACAAGCTGGCTCTGTGTGTCCATAGACACATTCAGTGTTGCTTGGCCCCACCTCTGATCCCTCCTCACTAACTGTTATTAACAGCAGCAGGAGCCAATGGCTCCTGCTGTTGTCTCTGTATCAATGAGAAGGGAGAGAGCCAAGAGAGCCACTGCTCTCATGCACAGGGCTGGATCAAGGTCAGGCTCATGTAAGTATAAGGGAGGGCTTTGGGCTACACAGAGAAGGTTTTTTACTTTAATGCAGGGAATGCCTTAAGGCGAAAAAAAAACTTTGGGCTTTAGAACCACTTTAAAAAGCAGGGCGCGAGCTGGTAGAAATATGTGTAGAATGTAAAAAACGGGAAACATTTTGCCTAGTACCTGGACATTAGTGGCGTTTAGACACCATCCCATAGGGTTTGGACCTCATTGCGGATCCTTTAAAAGACCACCCCATCTCATGACCTGGGGGCTAGGCACCAGGATGGGGTAGGCCACCCTATTCCATCCTCCCTCCCACTGTATCTCAACCCACTCAACCCCTGTTGTCTTCCTATGCCCCCTTTCGTTCCTCCTATCACCCCTACCTCCCTTATCTTCTTTTGTCCCCTAACAACCCCATTAACAAACTCTGACATAGACCTTTTTGAGAGATTGAAAAAGATGACTTATTTATCAATACTAACTCTTTTGCTGTACATGTGCTGTATTTGGCCTATGATAGCTTGCCCTAAATCGCATTACTATCCATTATTCTATCTAGAATTCCAGCAAAACAAAAAAGTTATTGCCCGACTCCTCCATATATATGCCTTGGTCTGCCACCATTTTCTATCCCATATTTTTTGAGACCCCTGTTTTGATGGTCTGCCATAAAATTTTGTGCTTTACAGTTATTAACCAAATCACTTAGGCTGGGTTCACACTATTGCGAATTGGATGCGAGTTTCCCCGCATCCAATTTGCATGTCAGGGGATTGTGACTGGCTCTCTATGGAGCCGGTTCACACATCTCTGGAGCTGCTCCCATGCAAATCCTGTGCGTCTTCTGGTCCGTTTCAGGTCCGAATTCAGACAAATATTTGGACTGAAATCAGACCTGAAACAGTGAACAGGGACACAGACCCCTGCTGTGAGCCATTCCGTGTGGCAGTGTAAACCCAGCCTCAGACTCCTATTGGTCTATGTTGACTTTTGTCAGATTATACAAATACTATTGCAATCACTTTTGTCTCCTGCAATGGCATCGTTATTTCAGCCACTTGACCTGCACTTTCTGTGCCAATCCTTGTTTTTATTGTATTACAAAAACTTTTCAATAAAGTTTCTGTTAATTAAAAGACCACCCCATCTATATGATCTCTATCTTAATGGCATTCATTTACTGAAACCCACTACCAATCACTTTAATCAGCAGTCATACTCTATAAACATTTATTTTAGCCAAATATTTTTCCAAAATGCTATCTGAAATTCACGTTGCATAGATCACTATGCAACGGATATTTCCAGGCCCTTTTTACTAATGAGTTCCATGGCAGTCACATTGTCTGCTGTGAATTTTGATATGCCCGGCTTGTATATGGGACAAACAGCATTCAAAGTGGCAAAATTATGAATGATTAGACAGCAACCTGCTTCCCTTCCTACCATGTGCCAATGGTGGGCTTTGGTCCAGAAATGACCAACAGTAGTTTTTAGTTGTGAAAATGTGGAATAGTCTCACACAGGAACTGATTCTAGCTGTAGACAGTATCTAAAAAAAGTTGTGTGCATTCATTATACTGCAGAACTTTAAAGGAATAACTACATTTTCAAATACATAGTTGAATGTTTGTCCAAGGCAACCTTTCTCTACTTTTTTACTAAATTAATACATTTCAGGTCTTGGGGTACCCCTGCTAAAATCAATATATCTACAACTCATGGTACATATGCAGGTTTCTCAACTTGATTAATTATGTAACAATAACAATGATAATTGGAATATGGTGGATTGATATGAGAAACATAGACAATTTGTATCCTTTTATAATGTGACATAGATCTTTATTCATTTGAACTATTGTATCTTCTACTTTCAGGATCTCACCACACAGTGAAAGTTCACCATGTGACTGGCCCCACTCATTATCAACATCATCAAAGTCATCATCAGCATCATAATCACCATGTTTGCTAATGTGTTTCTGACTCTTCTGGAGAACCCTGTGGATAATAGTATTATCCTATCTCTAGAAAGTCTTTTGGTGTCTTCCTCTTTCTTCTTCTTATGTGGCCTTCAGAATCTGCTTCATCTAAGCAAAACTTGGCATCAGACATGAACTAGATCCACCAGGATACCCAGTAGACACAACTGAAATTATGCAAGGTTTAGGATTAGTTAGATACAGTATGTGTTCATCTTTAGAGGTTGGTGGTAAACTATTCAAGTTTACCTAAATTGTAAGTTATTTCAAGATGTTGACCCACGTGTTACAAAAGCTATGTAGTTCAGGACTTTGAATACTTTTAAAGATCCAAAATGAAAGAAGATATTTCCATGTACCCAACATTGTTTAGGGATTACATTATGCTAGAGCATAAGATATGACTTTTCATTCACTTTTTTCTTGGAGCACTTTAATACTTTTAGGGCCCATTCATCTTGTTACAAAAAAAGCATTTTAATACGTAGATGTTGTGCCAACATGTAGTGCAATGTGTTGCAGCGCCATTTATTGTGCAACAGCATTGAATGGCACCTCACCGCATGAACAGAATGCATCTATGCTATAGTATGATGCAGTACACCCCATGGTACGATATGGGTTACGTTGTAGTGCTTTGGAGAAAACTATCGAGCGCAAGCATTTTTATCTGCTTTGGGTCCCATTCAAAACAAATAACCTGTGGTAATGGAGTACCCTAAAAGTGAGTTGTGGTGCATGTGTTACTGAAACACTTCAAGAGTAAACAGGCCCTTATGGTACTTACAGTTGTAAGGTAGTTTGCTTCACTCAGAAGAAGTGAGCTGCACCTTAATCAGTCATTTTGATTTACTATGATCATATGCGTAAAATGCGTTAGAATATGAACCAGTCTGTCTGCTCAGTATAGGATAGAATATGAATGTTTGCTGAATCCTTCGCAATGTAGTTTCCTATTAAAAAGACCAAAAAACAGCACTTTGAAACTTGCTTATAGTATTTGCATGCACATACTGTATAAAACACGTGCTTAGTTCAAGTGGAACTCTAGTTTTCCGTTGTAACATAATCCTGTGCAGGTTTTATTACAGAGTTATAGTATTGGTTTTATCATACCTTCCAACATTTTGAGATGGGGATGAGGGACACCTATTAGCAAACGTATGTAGGCATAGGACATGCCCCATGCCACACCCCCTTAAAGGAGAATTAACCAAAAAAGGTTAATTAAATCCACAAGGGCTTTTTTTTTACAACTACTATTCCTTTATATTGGCTTTTAAAATTTATAAATGCAGCAATTTAGAATTTTGATGAAAGGTTTAGCACTGGGAAAAACTTTTTGAAAGATAAAAACTGCATTTTATATACAACTATATGAAGGAAGGTAGGTGACTCCGCGCAAAAGGACTTCAAACACAACGTAGTAGTCAAAGCTGCTGCCTCTACTTATTGCTGCCTCCTAATTCGGTGGAGCAAGGATATGAAAAAAATGAGGGGTGTAGTGGTGGCGCTGCTCTTACGTGAAACCAATCTGCTGGGAGCCAGATATTGGTAATAGGTCTACAAATGAGAAACACAAAGGGGGTTCTCTCTGATATAATCAGAACCTAAGTGGGACCACACATAGAATGTAAAAATCAAATAAATAAATGAAATAAGTAAATAAAGTGGGGTGTCTCTGCCAGGTGTTTACTTGGCTTTAGCAATAGCCTTCAGAAGGTGATAGTGATAATGGACGTGAAGTGAGTGAAGGATTTAGTAGGAATACATTAATTAGTTGAAATAAATAAGTAATATGAATTTTCCAATTCCGGCTCGGCCGGGTGTTTACTAGCAGAGGATTAGCTATTGGAAGTGCTGTGAAGTAAATTGATGCTACCAATGTGGTGCTGTAAGAGATGCAGTGTAAACAAAGTAAAAAACAATGAATTACAATGGATTGGGATGTTGTCTCGGCCGGGTGTTTACTAAACCCAACTGGAATTATACTCGGTCCCAAACAGTTAGAAAAAAGTGTTTACGTGATCCGTAATACACTCTGACAATGTACATCAAATGTTCAGCATAAAAATTGAAGTTGATAACCGTTACGCTCCTGATGACGTCAATCTGACGAAACGCGTAGGGCGGAGTCACGTCGCTTCATCACTTCCTGAACCTTGGATCGCTCTTCACTGGCCAAGCGCCATTTTAATGCTTTTTATTGTCTAATACTATGTGAGTACCCTTTTTCCCGCTATATCAATAAACCAATTTTTTTTACGGGTTCACACTATGGGTATCCTTTTTTCCTTTCCATAACCCTCACCTTCTCGGAGAACCACAAGGGACCAAAGGAGCCACCCTGGATTCCTGAGATTGCTACACAGTGGCATATACTGTGACTGCACCATACCCCCTGAGGGTATGAAGAATCTGGTGAGTGCAACATCATAAACAATCACGGATAATCACATTCACGGCACAGGCTACTAGAACAAGCACTGCAGCAAAGTCACCAATTTATTCTGTCACTATATTCTGGATTGTCACCACTGATCTTCACTTCATTTTATCAACTTCAATTTTTATGCTGAACATTTGATGTACATTGTCAGAGTGTATTACGGATCACGTAAACACTTTTTTCTAACTGTTTGGGACCGAGTATAATTCCAGTTGGGTTTAGTAAACACCCGGCCGAGACAACATCCCAATCCATTGTAATTCATTGTTTTTTACTTTGTTTACACTGCATCTCTTACAGCACCACATTGGTAGCATCAATTTACTTCACAGCACTTCCAATAGCTAATCCTCTGCTAGTAAACACCCGGCCGAGCCGGAATTGGAAAATTCATATTACTTATTTATTTCAACTAATTAATGTATTCCTACTAAATCCTTCACTCACTTTACGTCCATTATCACTATCACCTTCTGAAGGCTATTGCTAAAGCCAAGTAAACACCTGGCAGAGACACCCCACTTTATTTACTTATTTCATTTATTTATTTGATTTTTACATTCTATGTGTGGTCCCACTTAGGTTCTGATTATATCAGAGAGAACCCCCTTTGTGTTTCTCATTTGTAGACCTATTACCAATATCTGGCTCCCAGCAGATTGGTTTCACGTAAGAGCAGCGCCACCACTACACCCCTCATTTTTTTCATATACAACTATATAGATCAGACCAAAATGAGGGACAAATGAGGAGGACAGAGGGACATTTCTCCAAATCAGGGACAGTCCCTCAAAATCAGGGACAGTTGGGAACTATGGTTTTATACTGATATGTTATAAACCTATTTGTATTGTCTACCATGGTACATATTAATGGTATATTAGAATGCAATATTTATATTTTATTGTGGTTGACATACTAAGCCCTAGATTCTGGTTATTTAGAATGTTTTAAGATCATTGTGACTATATATATATTCTGGTGTACTACTGAAGCAATCAGGTGAATTTTGATCATCATTCTCTTGTCCTTGTAACCTACAAAATTTTCAATAAAACAAACCCTATCTTTTTCATGCAATCAGCTGTGTTTGTGGTATTAATGATGCATGTGTTTTTTCAACCTAAAAAAAAATAAAAAAAATAAAAATCTAAATAGGCTTTCATATCAGAGCCCATAAGGCACTCATGGACCAGTGCCGAGGACAGCAATATTGGAGGAGACAGTGCTTAGAATCAGAATTTACTGTCCATCTGGTCATTTGTGACTTAATTGAGCAAGAAACTGCACGGCTGTAGAGGTAAAGGGTGGCAGGGATTCTGAATAGAATGCAAGAATCTAGTTAAGGTAGCATATAAAAGAGACCATTAACCACCTCTACCGCGTTTCCCCAAAAATAAGACTGGGTCTTATATTCATTTTGGCTGCAAAAAACACACTAGGGCTTATTTTCAGGGGATATCCTATTTATTTACAGTATGTACAATGACGACCTTAAAGTGGTTGTAACCCTAAAAAAAATATCCTGATCCTTTAAAGCATTATAGACAGCACAGTGCTTGTGTTGTGTTATTTACCCCTCTCTATGTTCTAAAAAACCTGGAATAAAACAATAACATGTGTCCCCTGTCTTCTCTCCCCTCTCCCCCTGTCAGCATTATGACATTCTGTAATCCCAAAAATAAACCATGGTAAAGTCATTGTAAAATTTTGTAGTCCATTTAGTTAAAAGATTATATAATGTGCAGTGTGTCTCCTTATTTACAGCGATGCTGGGCACTCACATGACCCACCGAAGCTCTTCTTCCCTGCTCCGAATACTGCAGAGGGAGGGGTCGAGATCCCCGCTGACATCCACCCGCTCCGAGCACTGCAGAGGGAGGGGCCGCTGATGTCAGCAGGGAGGAGAGGAGAAGATCTCCGGCTGGTCACGTGAGCGCCCAGCGGTGCTGTAAATAAGGTATTGTCTACAATAAAGTTACTAAAGGAAAACACACTGGACATTATATAATCTTTTTACAAAACGGATTACATGTTTTTACAAGGACTTTACTAGGGCTTATTTTCAGGGTAGGGCTTATATTGTAGTCCTTCCTGAAAATCACGCTGGGCTTTATTTTCGGGGTAGGGCTTATTTTCAGGCAAACATGGTAGTAGCCCATACCACCAGTAGTTTTTTTATATAATTGCATGACAGAAGGTCAGTTATAAAAGAGCATTATTATTCATGTGTTCCAGAAAAGCTTGATTTAGCTATGGACCTACCTAAACCAGTGTGTATTCAAATAAATAGTGATTTTTAAGAAGTGTGTAAAATAGGTGTGGTTGGAAGGGGTATATTAGTCATGGTGATCAAAAAATCCTTAAAAGTGTTCTGGGAATATTTCCCTTATGTCCAGAGCAAATCAGCCAGTTCCATTTTGAAAAAAAAGTACATTTAAAGTTTTAATAATTTCCTTAATTGGTGGTCATGTTATGTGCTGGGTCCTTAGTCTTCTATGATCTGGGCTACAGAGTGGAATTTTATTCTATGGGATCCACGTTTATGACGTGTACACTTTTCATTGACTGTCCAGCGTCCAGAGTCCTCTCATGCTGTAGAAAACTGCAGTAGATTATTGATGTCATGGCAAGAGGTAGCAACAAAACTGCTAATGGCAATCCCAAACTGCAGCCTTGGATCCCTGGTCTCCACTCCAAGAAGAGGCATCAGAGAGAGACATGTGATGACAAAATGTTAACAAATGCTTTAGAAGCCCTAAGAAAAATAAATTGCAGAATGGGGGGTGTAGGGTGGTAGTGATAGAGGTTGTTAAAGCACCAATGACATAGCTTTATTGCCATTGTCATAAAGCCCCTTTCTCAAACTTGGCAGCACCCTAACTACTAGCGTTTGGCAGCAGGCCCTAGGTTTGACAATCACTGGTCTTTTTAAAATGTTTGTACAGTGCAGGTCTTAGAACATGACCTTTTTTTATTCAAGGTACCCCGACTCAAGAGCAAAGAAGCTTTTTTTAGAGGCAAGGATTGAATTTAATACAGAAACCCACACCAAACATTCCCAACAGATCTCAAAACTTCTTTATTTAGGGTCTGTCAGACCTATCCAGCATCTGTAGGGACTTATGTATTCAACTAAGAACAAAGTGATGACAGTTGTCATCAATGCTTTTACCTTTACTGAAGTATCAGAAACCCAGGGCTTTAGCTCAAAAAACACAAATTCAAACGTAACTGTCATTAACCCTTGCTTGGCTTTCATGTCAAGTACAGTTATGCCGCGTACACACGGTCGGAATTTCCGATGGAAAAAGTCAGATGGGAGCAGGTTCTCTATTTTTCCGTCATAAATTTAGACAGAGTTTTGCCCGTGGCAAAGTCCGGTCGTGTGTACGCAGCATTAGAAGCATTACTTTTTTTGAACAGTGAGTTAACAATGGATAAAACAGGACTAGGTTTGCTCAGATCCAGATCAAACAGCTTCCCATTCATGCCCAGAGCTAAATGTGCCACTAGGCCACATAGGCCATGACCTGGGGTGGCACTGAGCCTAAGATTACTACGTGTCATACAGGCTATCCTGAGTGCCTGCAGTTGCTCTGTGCTTGATATCTCTGCAAATTCACTCCCTAAGCCCACTTAGCTGCTCCCAACCCATTCTACTACTCCCAGCCCCCTGAAGTGCCCCCTAGCTCTCTACAGTGCCCTTTAGATGGGTCAACCTCAGCCTTATAGGTCCGCAACCCCCAGCCTGCTCCCAATACCCTCAGCCCCTCCAGTAAGTGTGATGGGGGGTGTGCAGAGGGAGTTGGGAACAGGTAGTTGTTCTCGGGAGGTAGAAGTATAAATCTGGTCCTGGTCATGCATCTACTGGCATCTTCCTGTAAATATGTTCAGTCCAGGTGGACTACAGAATTAGTGAACTGAATCCTAATTTACTTACTGGATTGCATGGTATTCTTTGCACTACAGGACTAAGCATAAACTGTATTTTCGATTATTATTTGTTTTGCATTAATTGTTATAGCATTCTGTTTTGAAACAGTATTACCTTTTTATAACAATAAGTATTTACACATCTTCGCTTCCAGCACAAAACCAGAAACAAGGAGCTCAGTCTCTGCTTGTGTGTAAGAGTCAATCAAATAGTTCCTTTTTTGCCCCTTTTTAGCCATCAGTGCATCCAGAATGGCTGGTGTACAGCACAGATATAACCACAACTTTACAGAGTCAGTATTACCAATTTTCATAAAGCTGTTTCAGGCTTCTTAGGCCTCATCTGTGCATGGCTCTATGGTGTAGGACTTCTCAGTCTCAAGGTACTTTAGGTGGTCTTTTTGGTCTCCTTGCATTGGCTCACTGCGACCTTAATGGTTGTACAGTCCCCCTGAACTAGTAAAGTAATATTTTGCTCTGATGGGAGCTAAGGTATGATTTGTATAACTCTGCCACTTGTCTACAAGCAGAGACTAAACTATCTTCTAAAGTGGCCAGAAGACTAGACATTAAAGCGGAGTTCCACCCAGAAATGGAACTTCCGCTGATCGGATTTCAGTGGAGGAGCAGATACCTGTCAAATCCAGGAATTTGCTCCCACTCCCGGTGAAGAGTGCTGTACATTGTGCGTCAAACTACGCTATGTCCGGCCCCTCCTCCTTCCCCTCCGCTTTCTTCTGGGAAGACAGCAGGGACCATTCATAATGCACAGCGCGACTCGTGCATGTGCTGTAGGGAACCAGGAGTGAAGTCGAAACTCTTCACTGCCTGTTTTCCTTACCAGGAATGGCAGCGGCAGCACCCGTGAGTCGATCCGAAGATCGGCTTTGGGTGCTGACATCGCGGGCTCCCTGGACAGGTGAGTGTTTTTATAGTAAAAGTATTTGTAGCTGCTGACTTAAAAAAAAAAAATTCCCAGGCGGAACTCAGCTTTAAATATGTTTTAAACTAATAGTAAAGCAGGATTTGTCTTTGCATTAACCTCATGGCTATACTATAAAGTTATTTTTTTGGAGGTGTACGTAACTCAGTAATTTCCCTATTACTATTATATTGTCTGGGTGCAAAAAGCTATATGCCAGTCACACTAATTTAGTTACCATGAGGTACAACTGTGTGATGTTTTCCAAGTATCTCACAAAATACTTAATATTTAATCCTTATTAAATGCATATAAATATTGGTCAGCAATGATTACTTATTTGTTGTTTAGAATTTCTTGTGCATTATTTAAATGTAATTGATAATCATATATACACTTGATTATTGAATATTTTTGTATTATTCCTTATAGATAACTTACCTTAATCAAATCACCGTAGCAAAGGTAGATGATGGCTCTCCAAGAAAATGATGGGAGATGTGAAAGTTTGTGAAACAACTCTTTGCTAACTACATAAATCCCTGGCAGGGATGAGCCGAACACCCCCCTGTTCGGTTCGCACCAGAACCTGCGAACAGACAAAATGTTCGTGTAAACTTTAGAACCCTATTAAATACAATGGACTCGAACGTTCGAAATCTAAAGTGTTAATTATAAAGGCTAATATGCAAGTTATTGTCCTAAAAAGTGTTTGGGGACCCGGGTCCTGCCCCAGGGGACATGTATCAATGCAAAAAGAAGTTTTAAAAACGGCCGTTTTTTCGGGAGCAGTGATTTTAATAATGCTTAAAATGAAAAAATAAAAGTGAAATATTCCTTTAAATTTCGTACCTGGGGGGTGTGTATGATGTGCATGTAAAGTGGCGCATGTTTCCCGTGCTTAGAACTGTCCCTGCAAAAAATGTCATTTTTGAAAGAAAAAAATGCATTTAAAACTGACTCGCGGCTATTAATGAATTGTCGGCTCCCGGCAATACATACAAAAGTCATTGATAAAAAAAAAAAAAAAAGCGTGGGGGTTCCCCAGAATTCAATTACCAGGCCCTTCAGGTCTGGAATGGATATTAAGGGGAACCCCGCCGCAAATTTTAAAAAAAATTGACGTGGGGTTCCCCCAAATATCCATTCCAGGCCCTTCAGATCTGGCATGGATTTTAAGGGGAACTCCACCCCAAATTTAAAAAAAAAATGGCGTGGAGTCCCCCTAAAAATCCATACCAGACCCCTTATCTGAGCACGCAACCTGGTCGGCCGCAGGGGAAAAGGGGGGGACGAGAGAGCGCCCCCCCCCCCCTCCTGAACCGTACCAAGCCACATGCCCTCAACATGGGGAGGATGTCCCCATGTTGATGGGGACAAGGGCCTCATCCCCACAACCCTTGCCCGGTGGTTGTGGGGGTCTGCGGGCAGGGGGCTTATCGGAATCTGGAAGACCCCTTTAACAAAGGGGACCCCCAGATCCCGGCCCCCCTCCTATGTGAATTGGTAAGGGGTACATTGTACCCCTACCATTTCACAAAGAAAGCGTAAAAAAATGTTTAAAAAAACACACAAACACCTTGAAAAAGTCCTTTATTTAAAAAAATAAATAAATAAACATTCCAGCGGTGAAATCCAGTGTCCCGCGGCGATCCCGATGTCCAGCGCTGTCCTTCATTGGTTGTGCCTGAGCGGACCTGATGGGGAACTCCCTCTCAGTATTTTAAATGTATAGACCCGCCCCTTCTAAAGTTCCCCATCAGGTCCGCTCAGCGGACGAGATGCAGAACATGAGAAGGGGCGGGTCTATACATGTATTACCAAAGTGAGAGCAGTTCCCCATCAGGTCCGCCCCCTCGGTATGTCGGACCCGCCTACGTCATTGGCTTGAGCGGGGAACTTCCTTCACTATGTAAATTTAAATTACACAGTGAAGGAAGTTCCCCGCTCAAGCCAATGACGTAGGCGGGTCCGACATACCGAGGGGGCGGACCTGATGGGGAACTGCTCTCACTTTGGTAATACATGTATAGACCCGCCCCTTCTCATGTTCCGCATCTGGTCCGCTGAGCGGACCTGATGGGGAACTTTAGAAGGGGCGGGTCTATACATTTAAAATACTGAGAGGGAGTTCCCCATCAGGTCCGCTCAGGCACAACCAATGAAGGACAGCGCTGGACATCGGGATCGCCGCGGGACACTGGATTTCACCGCTGGAATGTTTTTTTTTTTTGTTTTTTTTTTTAAATAAAGGACTTTTTCAAGGTGTTTGTGTGTTTTTTTAAACATTTTTTTACGCTTTCTTCGTGAAATGGTAGGGGTACAATGTACCCCTTACCAATTCACATAGGGGGGGCCGGGATCTGGGGGTCCTCTTTGTTAAAGGGGTCTTCCAGATTCTGATAAGCCCCCCGCCCGCAGACCCCCACAACCACCGGGCAAGGGTTGTGGGGATGAGGCCCTTGTCCCCATCAACATGGGGACATCCTCCCCATGTTGAGGGCATGTGGCTTGGTACGGTTCAGGAGGGAGGGGGGGGCGCTCTCGTCCCCCCCTTTTCCCCTGCGGCCGGCCAGGTTGCGTGCTCGGATAAGGGGTCTGGTATGGATTTTTAGGGGGACTCCACGCCATTTTTTTTTTTTAAATTTGGGGTGGAGTTCCCCTTAAAATCCATGCCAGATCTGAAGGGCCTGGAATGGATATTTGGGGGAACCCCACGTCAATTTTTTTTTAAATTTGCGGCGGGGTTCCCCTTAATATCCATTCCAGACCTGAAGGGCCTGGTAATTGAATTCTGGGGAACCCCCACGCTTTTTTTTTTTTTTTTATCAATGACTTTTGTATGTATTGCCGGGAGCCGACAATTCATTAATAGCCGCGAGTCAGTTTTAAATGCATTTTTTTCTTTCAAAAATGACATTTTTTGCAGGGACAGTTCTAAGCACGGGAAACATGCGCCACTTCACATGCATATCATACACACCCCCCAGGTACGAAATTTAAAGGAATATTTCACTTTTATTTTTTCATTTTAAGCATTATTAAAATCACTGCTCCCGAAAAACGGCCGTTTTTAAAACTTCTTTTTGCATTGATACATGTCCCCTGGGGCAGGACCCGGGTCCCCAAACACTTTTTAGGACAATAACTTGCATATAAGCCTTTATAATTAACACTTTAGATTTCTCCCATAGATTTTTCGAATTTGCCACGAACACCCCAATTTGTTCGCTGTTCGGCGAATGGGCGAACAGGCAATGTTCGAGTCGAACATGAGTTCGACTCGAACTCGAAGCTCATCCCTAATCCCTGGTCCAGAAAGTCAGGTGTTACTTTGTATCCTATATATATCTAAATTTTGGAAGCCATTAATATTAACACATCCTAGCATTTACGAGGGCTGTACCAAAATAAATACAAAAGTGGGCAAAACTGAAGTAGAGTAAAGCCGGGTTCACTCATATGCGGCCGCGGTTCACAGCATGGGGTCCGGTGCGTTCCTGTTCACCGGTTCCGATGCAATTCAGGTTTGAATTTTTGCCTGAATTCACACCTGATTCAGAGCCAAAGACGCACATGACCTTTTTGGAATGCGGACTGCGCCCCCCCCTAGACCTCTGTGAATCGGCTCCATTGAGAGCCAGTCACACTCACCTGTCATGCGAATTGGATGCAGCGAAATCCGCATCCAATTTGCATATATGTGAACCCATATGAAAAGTTACTATAGAAGAAGAGTTATTCTACCAACATATAAATTTGAATAAGGTAATAAATAAGTTATGCCCACCTATGCATTATTTTCGGTAAACAGCCCTTATATGTTTTTTTAATTTTCATTAATTATAGATAACTCAGATACCATAATCACCAATCACTATGGAACTCGTCAAGTTAGATGTTGGTTGTTCAAGAATATGATCAGAAGTGTCAAAGTTTGTGAAACCACTCTTTTGCTAACTAGTGAGCAGAGTTCAGCCTGGTGTGTCGGCAAGCAGAGAACACACGGAGGCCGAGGTGAATGAGAACCGTGTATTCATATAGTTCACAATAAGGCCCGGCGGGTAGGCACAGCCTACTGGAACCCCTTATGAACTGTAACAGCAAGTCATTACTGGGAAATTATGTTGACAGCTTCTGCAATAAGGAGCAGGAATGCAGCCTGGCTGGTCCACACCCAAATAGGAGACTTCCTAAAACAGAGGAAGGGTGTAGTCCCTGCACTGTCCCTACTCCTCCAAAGTCTTTCCCTACCTCTGAGTACTCTCCATGACAGACGGGGAACCTGTCCCTACACTAACCACTCGCAGACTGTGCGCCAAACAGGGGAGCCAGTGTCTAACATAAACACTACCCTGCCCCAAGATGGACACCGTGCAACAGCGTCCAATGGGACCCCTGGTGACCGCAGGAAATCATGGAGGAACCAAGTTCCTCAGGATTTCCTTCTCCTTTTGCAATGCCATTTTGGTTGAGCGCCACCTACAGTGGGGAGTACAGACTGCACCTGCCTACAAACTACATATCCCAATCCCTTGGTCCAGGACGTCAGGTGCTACTTATTATACAACATGTATCTAATTTTTTGAACACATTAATATCATCATATTATAGCATTTAGCAACACAAAAATAAACATCTGACAGGTACTGATGTGCATAGTCTGTACTCACCACTAAATGACCCATGAGCCACGATCCAAATCAAAATCATTAGGTGTTTGGTGGTAGATATATGCACAGACAAACTTTAGTTGACATTCAACACTTGTGATTTCAGCAGGATAAGACCATAATAAGTGTGGGGTACATCTGTAGACACCAACATCAAAACTTTTTTGAACATAAAATGCTATTAGTCAGATTGAGATTTTTAATGTCACATTGATACATGTGCTCATGTTCCTCTTTCATTTTAAAGGTTTCCTTTTAACAGCTATAGGACTACACCTATAACAGATATAGTAATTTATTTACTATGTTGATCCATACTGTTTTTGGGTAAATTATGCTTGTTATAATATAATATCCTCCACTGGCCACAATGTAGTAGAAAAATATATCTGTACCTCTGTAAAAGCAACATCTTTATGAAGCTTTGCAACATGTTTCAGGCAAACATGACCCTTTTCAAGCCAAAAAAGAACAATTACTCCAGCATAATGACTTGACTTTAAAAAAAAGTTATTTCTGGCCCTATATTTCAATTACCAGTACCATTTTTTTTTTTTTTTTACTATATTATTGTTCACTTTTTTAGTATTGTATAAAAAAAAAATACACATTTATTTTTAAAGCCTTTATTTAATTGGAAAAAGATTTGTTATGCATTGTTGTACCAAAAAATATTTTTAGTGTCCTCTTAAATGGGACTAATCACGGGATAAAATGTGCACTAGTTATTTGTGTTTTAAAATAAACACTGAACAAAACTTAAAAAAACAAAAACAAAACACTGGTTTAATTTATTATCTTTGAAATATATAGAATATAAAGATTTTTTTTGAAAACCAATACTTCTAAAAGAAAGCCTTGTTTGTTCCCAAATAATTATATATGTATTTACTTTGGTATCTTAAGTAATGACAAATGCATTGCTAATCCAATAGTCCAATGGCTGAATTCAAATTGAAAAAATTATTCTATCTCAAAGGTGATGACTACAATAACATAGGAGGATGGTAGATAGAAGGCTGAGGAAGGCTCAGTCATGCACCACTTACCAATAAGCAATTTATCTGATTCAGCAAAGATACGAACAACCAGGGAACACTCACCATTTTGTTCATGTTAAATAAATGCACACTAACTAATGTGTAAATGTACCAGATACAGGTATTTATGGCCTTTCAGGGAGATCACAGTAGTCCTCCTAAGTAGTGTTGAGCGGACCCGAACTGTAAAGTTCGGGTCCGTACCGAATTTTGGCGTTTTCCCGACCCGGACCCGGACCCGGATTTTGCGCTAAAGTCCGGGTTCGGGTTCGGATTCGGGAATTTAATGGCGCAGTTAGAAATGCTTCAGGGGCCAGCCAATCACCATTTGATTAGCTGGTGTGCCCTTAGAAGCCATCATAGCCATGCCTACTAATGGCATGGCTGTGATTGGTCAGTGCAACATGTGACCCAGCATGTGACCAGCTTCTATATAAGCAAGAGGCACACAGCACAGATCGTCACTCTGCTTTTAGACGGTGTAGGGAAAGGATCCTGGCTGCTGTTGCTGTGAGGGAGAGAATTATATGATAGGAGTTAGTCCTGATTCTGCAATCTACTGATAGAAAAGATAGAGAAACAGTGTAGTGTAGTGTAGGGGCAGGATCCTGTTTGTGCTTTCAGGGAGAGAGATTTAGATAGGAGTCCAGATTGAGAGATATAATAGCTCAGCGATCTGCATAGGTTTATCTGTTTGTGTTGCAAGCTCAGTGCACCAGCACTGCATTACGTTGAGTGATACACCTATTCCATACTGTGGCTGTATTGTTCTCTTGCTAAAAGACCCATTTCGGGCAGGAAAAAAAAAAGGCACTTTATTGTGCTTTTGCTAAAAAGACCCATTTTTGGGCCCCCCAAAAAAAAAAGGCACTTTATTGTGCTGTTGCAAAAAAAAAAAAAGGCACTTTGTTGTGCGCAAAAAAGACCTATTTTTGGGCAAAAAAAATATTTTGCAGTGTATATCTCTAGTTGTGTGAAATAACCAATTTCTATATATTTTTCTTGTACTATGCTATACTAAAAAAAAAAAAAAAACTTTTTTTTGAATAGCATTCTCTGCAGCTGTGCGATTCAGCGGTTATATACTGTTGGGGTTGTTGTGCTCTTGCAAAAAACGCCATTTAGGGCCACAGAAAATATTTTGCAGTGTGAAATACACATCTGGAGGTGTGTGAAAAAACAACATTATTTTTAAAAAGCATTCTCTGGCCTCTGCAGCTGTGCGATTCAGCGGTTATATACTGTTGGGGTTGTTGTGCTCTTGCAAAAAACGCCATTTAGGGCCACAGAAAATATTTTGCAGTGTGAAATACACATCTGGAGGTGTGTGAAAAAAACAATTTCTATATATTGTACAGTGCTATACTAAAGAAAACAACATTTTTTTTGAATAGCATTCTCTGCACTTCTATAGCTGTGCAATTCAGTGGTTAAATACTGTGGTTGTGTTGTACTCTTCCAAAAAACGCCATTTAGGGCCACTGAAAATAAATTGCAGTGTGAAATACACATGTGGAGGTGTGTAAAATAAACAATTTCTATATATTGTACAGTGCTATACTAAAAAAAACAAAATTTTTTTTGAATA
This sequence comes from Rana muscosa, assembly GCA_029206835.1. Taxonomy (NCBI): domain Eukaryota; kingdom Metazoa; phylum Chordata; class Amphibia; order Anura; family Ranidae; genus Rana; species Rana muscosa. The sequence goes on along the minus strand of CM055128.1, from coordinate 246,200,315 downwards.
GCATTCTCTGCACTTCTATAGCTGTGCAATTCAGTGGTTAAATACTGTGGTTGTGTTGTGCTCTTCCAAAAAACGCCATTTAGGGCCACAGAAAATATTTTGCAGTGTGAAATACACATCTGGAGGTGTGTGAAAAAAACAATTTCTATATATTGTACAGTGCTATACTAAAAAAAACAACATTTTTTTTGAATAGCATTCTCTGCACTTCTATAGCTGTGCGATTCAGTGGTTAAATACTGTGGTTGTGTTGTGCTCTTCCAAAAAACGCCATTTAGGGCCACTGAAAATAAATTGCAGTGTGAAATACACATGTGGAGGTGTGTAAAATAAACAATTTCTATATATTGTACAGTGCTATACTAAAAAAAACAAATTTTTTTTTGAATAGCATTCTCTGCACTTCTATAGCTGTGCGATTCAGTGGTTAAATACTGTGGTTGTGTTGTGCTCTTCCAAAAAACGCCATTTAGGGCCACAGAAAATAAATTGCAGTGTGAAATACACATGTGGAGGTGTGTAAAATAAACAATTTCTATATATTGTACAGTGCTATACTAAAAAAAACAAATTTTTTTTTGAATAGCATTCTCTGCACTTCTATAGCTGTGCGATTCAGTGGTTAAATACTGTGGTTGTGTTGTGCTCTTCCAAAAAACGCCATTTAGGGCCACAGAAAATAAATTGCAGTGTGAAATACACATGTGGAGGTGTGTAAAATAAACAATTTCTATATATTGTACAGTGCTATACTAAAAAAACCAAAATTTTTTTTGAATAGCATTCTCTGCACTTCTATAGCTGTGCGATTCAGTGGTTAAATACTGTGGTTGTGTTGTGCTCTTCCAAAAAACGCCATTTAGGGCCACTGAAAATAAATTGCAGTGTGAAATACACATGTGGAGGTGTGTAAAATAAACAATTTCTATATATTGTACAGTGCTATACTAAAAAAAACAAATTTTTTTTTGAATAGCATTCTCTGCACTTCTATAGCTGTGCGATTCAGTGGTTAAATACTGTGGTTGTGTTGTGCTCTTCCAAAAAACGCCATTTAGGGCCACAGAAAATAAATTGCAGTGTGAAATACACATGTGGAGGTGTGTAAAATAAACAATTTCTATATATTGTACAGTGCTATACTAAAAAAAACAATTTTTTTTTTGAATAGCATTCTCTGCACTTCTATAGCTGTGCGATTCAGTGGTTAAATACTGTGGTTGTGTTGTGCTCTTCCAAAAAACGCCATTTAGGGCCACAGAAAATAAATTGCAGTGTGAAATACACATGTGGAGGTGTGTAAAATAAACAATTTCTATATATTGTACAGTGCTATACTAAAAAAAACAACATTTTTTTTGAATAGCATTCTCTGCACTTCTATAGCTGTGCGATTCAGTGGTTAAATACTGTGGTTGTGTTGTGCTCTTCCAAAAAACGCCATTTAGGGCCACTGAAAATAAATTGCAGTGTGAAATACACATGTGGAGGTGTGTAAAATAAACAATTTCTATATATTGTACAGTGCTATACTAAAAAAAACAAAAATTTTTTTGAATAGCATTCTCTGTACTTCTATAGCTGTGCGATTCAGTGGTTAAATACTGTGGTTGTGTTGTGCTCTTCCAAAAAACGCCATTTAGGGCCACAGAAAATAAATTGCAGTGTGAAATACACATGTGGAGGTGTGTAAAATAAACAATTTCTATATATTGTACAGTGCTATACTAAAAAAAAACAACATTTTTTTTGAATAGCATTCTCTGCACTTCTATAGCTGTGCGATTCAGTGGTTAAATACTGTGGTTGTGTTGTGCTCTTCCAAAAAACGCCATTTAGGGCCACTGAAAATAAATTGCAGTGTGAAATACACATGTGGAGGTGTGTAAAATAAACAATTTCTATATATTGTACAGTGCTATACTAAAAAAAACAAAATTTTTTTTGAATAGCATTCTCTGCACTTCTATAGCTGTGCGATTCAGTGGTTAAATACTGTGGTTGTGTTGTGCTCTTCCAAAAAACGCCATTTAGGGCCACTGAAAATAAATTGCAGTGTGAAATACACATGTGGAGGTGTGTAAAATAAACAATTTCTATATATTGTACAGTGCTATACTAAAAAAAACAAAAATTTTTTTGAATAGCATTCTCTGCACTTCTATAGCTGTGCGATTCAGTGGTTAAATACTGTGGTTGTGTTGTGTTCTTCCAAAAAACGCCATTTAGGGCCACTGAAAATAAATTGCAGTGCGAAATACACATGTGGAGGTGTGTAAAATAAACAATTTCTATATATTGTACAGTGCTATACTAAAAAAAACAATTTTTTCTTTGAATAGCATTCTCTGCACTTCTATAGCTGTGCGATTCAGTGGTTAAATACTGTGGTTGTGTTGTGCTCTTCCAAAAAACGCCATTTAGGGCCACAGAAAATAAATTGCAGTGTGAAATACACATGTGGAGGTGTGTAAAATAAACAATTTCTATATATTGTACAGTGCTATACTAAAAAAAACAAAATTTTTTTTGAATAGCATTCTCTGCACTTCTATAGCTGTGCGATTCAGTGGTTAAATACTGTGGTTGTGTTGTGCTCTTCCAAAAAACGCCATTTAGGGCCACTGAAAATAAATTGCAGTGTGAAATACACATGTGGAGGTGTGTAAAATAAATAATTTCTATATATTGTACAGTGCTATACTAAAAAAAACAAAATTTTTTTTGAATAGCATTCTCTGTACTTCTATAGCTGTGCGATTCAGTGGTTAAATACTGTGGTTGTGTTGTGCTCTTCCAAAAAACGCCATTTAGGGCCACAGAAAATAAATTGCAGTGTGAAATACACATGTGGAGGTGTGTAAAATAAACAATTTCTATATATTGTACAGTGCTATACTAAAAAAAACAACATTTTTTTTGAATAGCATTCTCTGCACTTCTATAGCTGTGCGATTCAGTGGTTAAATACTGTGGTTGTGTTGTGCTCTTCCAAAAAACGCCATTTAGGGCCACAGAAAATAAATTGCAGTGTGAAATACACATGTGGAGGTGTGTAAAATAAACAATTTCTATATATTGTACAGTGCTATACTAAAAAAAAAAACATTTTTTTTGAATAGCATTCTCTGCACTTCTATAGCTGTGCGATTCAGTGGTTAAATACTGTGGTTGTGTTGTGCTCTTCCAAAAAACGCCATTTAGGGCCACTGAAAATAAATTGCAGTGTGAAATACACATGTGGAGGTGTGTAAAATAAACAATTTCTATATATTGTACAGTGCTATACTAAAAAAAACAAAATTTTTTTTGAATAGCATTCTCTGTACTTCTATAGCTGTGCGATTCAGTGGTTAAATACTGTGGTTGTGTTGTGCTCTTCCAAAAAACGCCATTTAGGGCCACAGAAAATAAATTGCAGTGTGAAATACACATGTGGAGGTGTGTAAAATAAACAATTTCTATATATTGTACAGTGCTATACTAAAAAAAACAACATTTTTTTTGAATAGCATTCTCTGCACTTCTATAGCTGTGCGATTCAGTGGTTAAATACTGTGGTTGTGTTGTGCTCTTCCAAAAAACGCCATTTAGGGCCACTGAAAATAAATTGCAGTGTGAAATACACATGTGGAGGTGTGTAAAATAAACAATTTCTATATATTGTACAGTGCTATACTAAAAAAAAAAAATTTTTTTTGAATAGCATTCTCTGCACTTCTATAGCTGTGCGATTCAGTGGTTAAATACTGTGGTTGTGTGGTGCTCTTCCAAAAAACGCCATTTAGGGCCACTGAAAATAAATTGCAGTGTGAAATACACATGTGGAGGTGTGTAAAATAAACAATTTCTATATATTGTACAGTGCTATACTAAAAAAAACAAAAATTTTTTTGAATAGCATTCTCTGCACTTCTATAGCTGTGCGATTCAGTGGTTAAATACTGTGGTTGTGTTGTGTTCTTCCAAAAAACGCCATTTAGGGCCACTGAAAATAAATTGCAGTGCGAAATACACATGTGGAGGTGTGTAAAATAAACAATTTCTATATATTGTACAGTGCTATACTAAAAAAAACAATTTTTTCTTTGAATAGCATTCTCTGCACTTCTATAGCTGTGCGATTCAGTGGTTAAATACTGTGGTTATGTTGTGCTCTTCCAAAAAACGCCATTTAGGGCCACAGAAAATAAATTGCAGTGTGAAATACACATGTGGAGGTGTGTAAAATAAACAATTTCTATATATTGTACAGTGCTATACTAAAAAAAACAACATTTTTTTTGAATAGCATTCTCTGCACTTCTATAGCTGTGCGATTCAGTGGTTAAATACTGTGGTTGTGTTGTGCTCTTCCAAAAAACGCCATTTAGGGCCACAGAAAATAAATTGCAGTGTGAAATACACATGTGGAGGTGTGTAAAATAAACAATTTCTATATATTGTACAGTGCTATACTAAAAAAAACAATTTTTTTTTTGAATAGCATTCTCTGCACTTCTATAGCTGTGCGATTCAGTGGTTAAATACTGTGGTTGTGTTGTGCTCTTCCAAAAAACGCCATTTAGGGCCACAGAAAATAAATTGCAGTGTGAAATACACATGTGGAGGTGTGTAAAATAAACAATTTCTATATATTGTACAGTGCTATACTAAAAAAAACAACATTTTTTTTGAATAGCATTCTCTGCACTTCTATAGCTGTGCGATTCAGTGGTTAAATACTGTGGTTGTGTTGTGCTCTTCCAAAAAACGCCATTTAGGGCCACTGAAAATAAATTGCAGTGTGAAATACACATGTGGAGGTGTGTAAAATAAACAATTTCTATATATTGTACAGTGCTATACTAAAAAAAAACAAAATGTTTTTTGAATAGCATTCTCTGCACTTCTATAGCTGTGCGATTCAGTGGTTAAATACTGTGGTTGTGTTGTGCTCTTCCAAAAAACGCCATTTAGGGCCACAGAAAATATTTTGCAGTGTGAAATACACATCTGGAGGTGTGTAAAATAAACAATTTCTATATATTGTACAGTGCTACACTAAAAAAAAAACATTTTTTTTGAATAGCATTCTCTGCACTTCTATAGCTGTGCGATTCAGTGGTTAAATACTGTGGTTGTGTTGTGCTCTTCCAAAAAACGCCATTTAGGGCCACAGAAAATATTTTGCAGTGTGAAATACACATCTGGAGGTGTGTGAAAAAACAACATTATTTTTAAAAAGCATTCTCTGGCCTCTGCAGCTGTGCGATTCAGCGGTTATATACTGTTGGGGTTGTTGTGCTCTTGCAAAAAACGCCATTCAGGGCCACAGAAAATATTTTTCAGTGTGAAATACACATCTGGAGGTGTGTGAAAAAACAGCATTATTTTTGAATAGCATTCTCTGGCCTCTGCAGCTGTGCGATTCAGCCGTTATATACTGTTGGGGTTGTTGTGCTCTTCCAAAAAACGCCATTTAGGGCCACAGAAAATAAATTGCAGTGTGAAATACACATGTGGAGGTGTGTAAAATAAACAATTTCTATATATTGTACAGTGCTATACTAAAAAAAAACAACATTTTTTTTGAATAGCATTCTCTGCACTTCTATAGCTGTGCGATTCAGTGGTTAAATACTGTGGTTGTGTTGTGCTCTTCCAAAAAACGCCATTTAGGGCCACAGAAAAAAAATTGCAGTGTGAAATACACATGTGGAGGTGTGTAAAATAAACAATTTCTATATATTGTACAGTGATATACTAAAAAAAACAATTTTTTTTTTGAATAGCATTCTCTGCACTTCTATAGCTGTGCGATTCAGTGGTTAAATACTGTGGTTGTGTTGTGCTCTTGCAAAAAACGCCATTTAGGGCCACAGAAAATATTTTGCAGTGTGAAATACACATCTGGAGGTGTGTGAAATAAACAATTTCTATATATTTTCCTTGTACTGTGCTATACTAAAAAAAACAACCTTTTTTTTGAATAGCATTTTCTGTAGCTGTGCGATTCAGCGGTTACGTGCTGTGGGTGTGTTGTGGTCTGGCAAAAAACGCCATTTAGGGCCACAGAAAATATTTTGCAGTGTGAAATACACATCTGGAGGTGTGTGAAAAAACAACATTATTTTTGAATAGCATTCTCTGGCCTCTGCAGCTGTGCGATTCAGCGGTTATATACTGTTGGGGTTGTTGTGCTCTTCCAAAAAACGCCATTTAGGGCCACAGAAAATATTTTGCAGTGTGAAATACACATCTGGAGGTGTGTGAAAAAACAACATTATATTTGAATAGCATTCTCTGGCCTCTGCAGCTGTGCGATTCAGCGGTTATATACTGTTGGGGTTGTTGTGCTCTTGCAAAAAACGCCATTTAGGGCCACAGAAAATATTTTGCAGTGTGAAATACACATCTGGAGGTGTGTGAAAAAACAACATTATATTTGAATAGCGTTCTCTGGCCTCTGCAGCTGTGCGATTCAGCGGTTATATACTGTTGGGGTTGTTGTGCTCTTCCAAAAAACGCCATTTAGGGCCACAGCAAAAAAATTGCAGTGTGAAATACACATGTGGAGGTGTGTAAAATAAACAATTTCTATATATTGTACAGTGCTATACTAAAAAAAACAATTTTTTCTTTGAATAGCATTCTCTGCACTTCTATAGCTGTGCGATTCAGTGGTTAAATACTGTGGTTGTGTTGTGCTCTTCCAAAAAACGCCATTTAGGGCCACAGAAAATAAATTGCAGTGTGAAATACACATGTGGAGGTGTGTAAAATAAACAATTTCTATATATTGTACAGTGCTATACTAAAAAAAACAACATTTTTTTTGAATAGCATTCTCTGCACTTCTATAGCTGTGCGATTCAGTGGTTAAATACTGTGGTTGTGTTGTGCTCTTCCAAAAAACGCCATTTAGGGCCACAGAAAATAAATTGCAGTGTGAAATACACATGTGGAGGTGTGTAAAATAAACAATTTCTATATATTGTACAGTGCTATACTAAAAAAAACATTTTTTTTTTTGAATAGCATTCTCTGCACTTCTATAGCTGTGCGATTCAGTGGTTAAATACTGTGGTTGTGTTGTGCTCTTCCAAAAAACGCCATTTAGGGCCACAGAAAATAAATTGCAGTGTGAAATACACATGTGGAGGTGTGTAAAATAAACAATTTCTATATATTGTACAGTGCTATACTAAAAAAAACAACATTTTTTTTGAATAGCATTCTCTGCACTTCTATAGCTGTGCGATTCAGTGGTTAAATACTGTGGTTGTGTTGTGCTCTTCCAAAAAACGCCATTTAGGGCCACAGAAAATATTTTGCAGTGTGAAATACACATCTGGAGGTGTGTAAAATAAACAATTTCTATATATTGTACAGTGCTACACTAAAAAAACAACATTTTTTTTGAATAGCATTCTCTGCACTTCTATAGCTGTGCGATTCAGTGGTTAAATACTGTGGTTGTGTTGTGCTCTTCCAAAAAACGCCATTTAGGGCCACAGAAAATATTTTGCAGTGTGAAATACACATCTGGAGGTGTGTGAAAAAACAACATTATTTTTAAAAAGCATTCTCTGGCCTCTGCAGCTGTGCGATTCAGCGGTTATATACTGTTGGGGTTGTTGTGCTCTTGCAAAAAACGCCATTCAGGGCCACAGAAAATATTTTTCAGTGTGAAATACACATCTGGAGGTGTGTGAAAAAACAGCATTATTTTTGAATAGCATTCTCTGGCCTCTGCAGCTGTGCGATTCAGCCGTTATATACTGTTGGGGTTGTTGTGCTCTTCCAAAAAACGCCATTTAGGGCCACAGAAAATAAATTGCAGTGTGAAATACACATGTGGAGGTGTGTAAAATAAACAATTTCTATATATTGTACAGTGCTATACTAAAAAAAAACAACATTTTTTTTGAATAGCATTCTCTGCACTTCTATAGCTGTGCGATTCAGTGGTTAAATACTGTGGTTGTGTTGTGCTCTTCCAAAAAACGCCATTTAGGGCCACAGAAAAAAAATTGCAGTGTGAAATACACATGTGGAGGTGTGTAAAATAAACAATTTCTATATATTGTACAGTGATATACTAAAAAAAACAAATTTTTTTTTGAATAGCATTCTCTGCACTTCTATAGCTGTGCGATTCAGTGGTTAAATACTGTGGTTGTGTTGTGCTCTTGCAAAAAACGCCATTTAGGGCCACAGAAAATATTTTGCAGTGTGAAATACACATCTGGAGGTGTGTGAAATAAACAATTTCTATATATTTTCCTTGTACTGTGCTATACTAAAAAAAACAACCTTTTTTTTGAATAGCATTTTCTGTAGCTGTGCGATTCAGCGGTTACGTGCTGTGGGTGTGTTGTGGTCTGGCAAAAAACGCCATTTAGGGCCACAGAAAATATTTTGCAGTGTGAAATACACATCTGGAGGTGTGTGAAAAAACAACATTATTTTTGAATAGCATTCTCTGGCCTCTGCAGCTGTGCGATTCAGCGGTTATATACTGTTGGGGTTGTTGTGCTCTTCCAAAAAACGCCATTTAGGGCCACAGAAAATATTTTGCAGTGTGAAATACACATCTGGAGGTGTGTGAAAAAACAACATTATATTTGAATAGCATTCTCTGGCCTCTGCAGCTGTGCGATTCAGCGGTTATATACTGTTGGGGTTGTTGTGCTCTTGCAAAAAACGCCATTTAGGGCCACAGAAAATATTTTGCAGTGTGAAATACACATCTGGAGGTGTGTGAAAAAACAACATTATATTTGAATAGCGTTCTCTGGCCTCTGCAGCTGTGCGATTCAGCGGTTATATACTGTTGGGGTTGTTGTGCTCTTCCAAAAAACGCCATTTAGGGCCACAGCAAAAAAATTGCAGTGTGAAATACACATGTGGAGGTGTGTAAAATAAACAATTTCTATATATTGTACAGTGCTATACTAAAAAAAACAAAAAATTTTTTGAATAGCATTGTCTGCACTTCTATAGCTGTGCGATTCAGTGGTTAAATACTGTGGTTGTGTTGTGCTCTTCCAAAAAACGCCATTTAGGGCCACAGAAAAAAAATTGCAGTGTGAAATACACATGTGGAGGTGTGTGAAATAAACAATTTCTATATATTCTTCATGTACAGTGCTATACTAAAAAAAACAACCTTTTTTTTTGAATAGCATTTTCTGTAGCTGTGCGATTCAGTGGTTACGTGCTGTGGGTGTGTTGTGGTCTGTCAAAAAACGCCATTTAGGGCCACAGAAAATATTTTGCAGTGTGAAATACACATGTGGAGGTGTGTAAAATAAACATTTTCTATATATTGTACAGTGCTATACTAAAAAAAACAAATTTTTTTTTGAATAGCATTCTCTGCACTTCTATAGCTGTGCGATTCAGTGGTTAAATACTGTGGTTGTGTTGTGCTCTTCCAAAAAACGCCATTTAGGGCCACAGAAAATAAATTGCAGTGTGAAATACACATGTGGAGGTGTGTAAAATAAACAATTTCTATATATTGTACAGTGCTATACTAAAAAAAAAAACATTTTTTTTGAATAGCATTCTCTGCACTTCTATAGCTGTGCGATTCAGTGGTTAAATACTGTGGTTGTGTTGTGCTCTTCCAAAAAACGCCATTTAGGGCCACTGAAAATAAATTGCAGTGTGAAATACACATGTGGAGGTGTGTAAAATAAACAATTTCTATATATTGTACAGTGCTATACAAAAAAAAAAAAAAATTTTTTTGAATAGCATTCTCTGCACTTCTATAGCTGTGCGATTCAGTGGTTAAATACTGTGGTTGTGTTGTGCTCTTCCAAAAAACGCCATTTAGGGCCACTGAAAATAAATTGCAGTGTGAAATACACATGTGGAGGTGTGTAAAATAAACATTTTCTATATATTGTACAGTGCTATACTAAAAAAAACAAAATTTTTTTTGAATAGCATTCTCTGCACTTCTATAGCTGTGCGATTCAGTGGTTAAATACTGTGGTTGTGTTGTGCTCTTCCAAAAAACGCCATTTAGGGCCACAGAAAATAAATTGCAGTGTGAAATACACATGTGGAGGTGTGTAAAATAAACAATTTCTATATATTGTACAGTGCTATACTAAAAAAAAAAACATTTTTTTTGAATAGCATTCTCTGCACTTCTATAGCTGTGCGATTCAGTGGTTAAATACTGTGGTTGTGTTGTGCTCTTCCAAAAAACGCCATTTAGGGCCACTGAAAATAAATTGCAGTGTGAAATACACATGTGGAGGTGTGTAAAATAAACAATTTCTATATATTGTACAGTGCTATACAAAAAAAAACAAAAATTTTTTTGAATAGCATTCTCTGCACTTCTATAGCTGTGCGATTCAGTGGTTAAATACTGTGGTTGTGTTGTGCTCTTCCAAAAAACGCCATTTAGGGCCACAGAAAATAAATTGCAGTGTGAAATACACATGTGGAGGTGTGTAAAATAAACAATTTCTATATATTGTACAGTGCTATACTAAAAAAAACAACATTTTTTTTTAATAGCATTCTCTGCACTTCTATAGCTGTGCGATTCAGTGGTTAAATACTGTGGTTGTGTTGTGCTCTTCCAAAAAACGCCATTTAGGGCCACTGAAAATAAATTGCAGTGTGAAATACACATGTGGAGGTGTGTAAAATAAACAATTTCTATATATTGTACAGTGCTATACTAAAAAAAACAAAATTTTTTTTGAATAGCAGTCTCTGCACTTCTATAGCTGTGCGATTCAGTGGTTAAATACTGTGGTTGTGTTGTGCTCTTCCAAAAAACGCCATTTAGGGCCACAGAAAATAAATTGCAGTGTGAAATACACATGTGGAGGTGTGTAAAATAAACAATTTCTATATATTGTACAGTGCTATACTAAAAAAAAACAACATTTTTTTTGAATAGCATTCTCTGCACTTCTATAGCTGTGCGATTCAGTGGTTAAATACTGTGGTTGTGTTGTGCTCTTCCAAAAAACGCCATTTAGGGCCACTGAAAATAAATTGCAGTGTGAAATACACATGTGGAGGTGTGTAAAATAAACAATTTCTATATATTGTACAGTGCTATACTAAAAAAAACAAAATTTTTTTTGAATAGCATTCTCTGCACTTCTATAGCTGTGCGATTCAGTGGTTAAATACTGTGGTTGTGTTGTGCTCTTCCAAAAAACGCCATTTAGGGCCACTGAAAATAAATTGCAGTGTGAAATACACATGTGGAGGTGTGTAAAATAAACAATTTCTATATATTGTACAGTGCTATACTAAAAAAAACAAAATTTTTTTTGAATAGCATTCTCTGCACTTCTATAGCTGTGCGATTCAGTGGTTAAATACTGTGGTTGTGTTGTGCTCTTCCAAAAAACGCCATTTAGGGCCACAGAAAATAAATTGCAGTGTGAAATACACATGTGGAGGTGTGTAAAATAAACAATTTCTATATATTGTACAGTGCTATACTAAAAAAAACAAAATTTTTTTTGAATAGCATTCTCTGCACTTCTATAGCTGTGCGATTCAGTGGTTAAATACTGTGGTTGTGTTGTGCTCTTCCAAAAAACGCCATTTAGGGCCACTGAAAATAAATTGCAGTGTGAAATACACATGTGGAGGTGTGTAAAATAAACAATTTCTATATATTGTACAGTGCTATACTAAAAAAAACAAAATTTTTTTTGAATAGCATTCTCTGCACTTCTATAGCTGTGCGATTCAGTGGTTAAATACTGTGGTTGTGTTGTGCTCTTCCAAAAAACGCCATTTAGGGCCACTGAAAATAAATTGCAGTGTGAAATACACATGTGGAGGTGTGTAAAATAAACAATTTCTATATATTGTACAGTGCTATACTAAAAAAAACAAAAATTTTTTTGAATAGCATTCTCTGCACTTCTATAGCTGTGCGATTCAGTGGTTAAATACTGTGGTTGTGTTGTGCTCTTCCAAAAAACGCCATTTAGGGCCACTGAAAATAAATTGCAGTGTGAAATACACATGTGGAGGTGTGTAAAATAAACAATTTCTATATATTGTACAGTGCTATACTAAAAAAAACAAAAAATTTTTTGAATAGCATTCTCTGCACTTCTGTAGCTGTGCGATTCAGTGGTTAAATACTGTGGTTGTGTTGTGCTCTTCCAAAAAACGCCATTTAGGGCCACAGAAAATAAATTGCAGTGTGAAATACACATGTGGAGGTGTGTAAAATAAACAATTTCTATATATTGTACAGTGCTATACTAAAAAAAACAAATTTTTTTTTGAATAGCATTCTCTGCACTTCTATAGCTGTGCGATTCAGTGGTTAAATACTGTGGTTGTGTTGTGCTCTTCCAAAAAACGCCATTTAGGGCCACTGAAAATAAATTGCAGTGTGAAATACACATGTGGAGGTGTGTAAAATAAACAATTTCTATATATTGTACAGTGCTATACTAAAAAAAACAAAATTTTTTTTGAATAGCATTCTCTGCACTTCTATAGCTGTGCGATTCAGTGGTTAAATACTGTGGTTGTGTTGTGCTCTTCCAAAAAACGCCATTTAGGGCCACTGAAAATAAATTGCAGTGTGAAATACACATGTGGAGGTGTGTAAAATAAACAATTTCTATATATTGTACAGTGCTATACTAAAAAAAACAACATTTTTTTTGAATAGCATTCTCTGCACTTCTATAGCTGTGCGATTCAGTGGTTAAATACTGTGGTTGTGTTGTGCTCTTCCAAAAAACGCCATTTAGGGCCACAGAAAATATTTTGCAGTGTGAAATACACATCTGGAGGTGTGTAAAATAAACAATTTCTATATATTGTACAGTGCTATACTAAAAAAAACAACATTTGTTTTGAATAGCATTCTCTGCACTTCTATAGCTGTGCGATTCAGTGGTTAAATACTGTGGTTGTGTTGTGCTCTTCCAAAAAACGCCATTTAGGGCCACAGAAAATATTTTGCAGTGTGAAATACACATCTGGAGGTGTGTGAAAAAACAACATTATTTTTAAAAAGCATACTCTGGCCTCTGCAGCTATGCAATTCAGCGGTTATATACTGTTGGGGTTGTTGTGCTCTTGCAAAAAACGCCATTTAGGGCCACAGAAAATATTTTGCAGTGTGAAATACACATCTGGAGGTGTGTGAAAAAACAGCATTATTTTTGAATAGCATTCTCTGGCCTCTGCAGCTGTGCGATTCAGCCGTTATATACTGTTGGGGTTGTTGTGCTCTTCCAAAAAACGCCATTTAGGGCCACAGAAAAAAAATTGCAGTGTGAAATACACATGTGGAGGTGTGTAAAATAAACAATTTCTATATATTGTACAGTGCTATACTAAAAAAAACAACATTTTTTTTGAATAGCATTCTCTGCACTTCTATAGCTGTGCGATTCAGTGGTTAAATACTGTGGTTGTGTTGTGCTCTTCCAAAAAACGCCATTTAGGGCCATAGAAAATATTTTGCAGTGTGAAATACACATCTGGAGGTGTGTGAAATAAACAATTTCTATATATTTTCCTTGTACTGTGCTATACTAAAAAAAAACAACCTTTTTTTTTTTGAATAGCATTTTCTGCAGTTCTGTAGCTGTGCGTTTCAGCCATTACGTACTGTGGGTGTGTTGTGGTCTTCCAAAAAACGCCATTTAGGGCAAGATCCTAAATTTGGAAAATATGAGGGGAAGGTCAAAGGGACGTGGTGGCCCCGGTCGTGGTGCTGCTGGTGGAGCTCCTGTTGCAGGGAGAGGACGTGGTGGATCTGTGCCAGCTACACGCACAAGTGAAACACCTTCCTCAGGTGCGAGTAGGCGACCGAGCCTGCGGCGGTATTTTGTCGCGCCTAATGAGGCTGTACCAATGTTTAGGCTAGGACAAGTACAGGCGATAGTAGATTGGGTTGCTGACAGTGCCTCGGGTTCCTTCACATTGTCTCCCACCCACTCTTCTGATGAAAGATCAGAGTTGGCACCTGAAGCCCATGTCCATCAGTCTTTCACCTCACCCCCTTGCAAATCAGCCAAGCAGTCTGAGCCCCAAATCATGCAGCAGTCTCTTCTGCTTTTCGATGACTCTGTTAGCAGGGTTTCCCAGGGCCATCCACCTAGCCCTGCCCCAGAAGTGGAAGAGATTGAGTGCACCAATGCCCAACCACTTATGTTTCATGATGGGTACATGGGAGGACCATCGCAGCACGTCTCGGATGATGACGAAACACAGGTGCCAACTGCTGCTGCTTTCGCAATTGTGCAGACAGACATGGAGGGCAGGGGTGAAGACTGGGTGGAAGATGATGTGGAGGACGATGAGGTCCTCGACCCCACATGGAATCAACGTTATGCAGGTGACCAGTGTAGTTCGGAGGAAGAGGCGGTGGTCGCACAGAGCCACCAGCACAGCAGAAGAGGGAGCAGGGTGCAGAAACGGAGCATTCGTCCCCTAGACAGTACATCTGCTACTGCCCAACGCAGCAAGGGACCGAGCACACCAAAGCCAGGTCCAAGGACTTCCCTAGCGTGGCAGTTCTTCACACAGTGTGTTGATGACAAGACACGAGTGGTTTGCACGCTGTGCAATCAGAGCCTGAAGCGAGGCATAAACGTTCTCAACCTGAGCACAAGCTGCATGACCAGGCATCTAAGTGCAAAGCACGAGCTGCAGTGGAGTAGACACCTCAAAAACCAAGAAAGGTCTCTGGCTCCTCCTGCTTCCTCTTCTGCTGCAGTCTCGGCCTCTTCATCCACCTCTGTAGTGACAGTGGCACCTGTCACCCCGCAAACAGAGGATCTGCCAGCAACACTACCACCTGGGTCACCAACCATCTCCACAATGTCCCATGGAAGCATTCAGCTCTCTATCTCCCAAACATTGGAGCGGAAGAGGAAGTACCCCCCTAGCCACCCGCGATCCCTGGCCCTGAATGCCAGCATTTCAAAATTCCTGGCCTTTGAAATGCTGTCATTCCGTCTGGTGGAGACGCAGAGTTTTAAAAGCCTGATGGCATTGGCTGTCCCGCAGTACGTCGTGCCCAGCCGCCACTACTTTTCCAGGCGAGCCATCCCTTCCCTGCACAACCAGGTGGGGGACAAAATCAGGTGTGCACTGCGCAACGCCATCTGTGGCAAGGTCCACCTAACTACGGATGCGTGGACCAGTAAGCACGGTCAGGGACGTTATATCTCCCTAACAGCACACTGGGTAAATGCAGTGGCGGCTGGGCCTGAGGCAGATAGCGGTTTGGCGCATGTCCTTCCACCACCGAGGATTGCAGGGCGCTTCAGTTTGCCTCCTGTTGCTAACTCCTCCTTCTCCGCTTCCTCATCCTCTACCGCCTCCTCATCCATTCAGCGTAACACCTTCACCACCAACTTCAGCACAGCCAGGGGTAAACGACAGCAGGCAGTTTTAAAACTTTCCTGTTTGGGGGAAAATCCCCACACCGCGCAGGAGTTGTGGAGGGACATGGAACAACAGACCGATGAGTGGTTGCTGTCAGTGAGCCTCAAGCCCGGCCTGGTGGTGTGCGATAATGGGCGAAATCTCGTAGCAGCTCTGGGTCTAGCCGGTTTGACGCACATCCCTTGCCTGGCGCATGTGCTGAACTTGGTGGTCCAGAGGTTCCTTAAAAATTACCCCAATATGCCAGAGCTGCTGCAGAAAGTGCGGGCTGTGTGTGCGCACTTTCGGCGTTCTCACCCTGGTGCTGCTCGCCTGTCAGCGCTGCAGCATAACTTCGGCCTTCCCGCTCACCGCCTCATATGTGACATGCCCACAAGGTGGAACTCCACCTTGCACATGCTGGCCAGACTGTGCGAGCAGCAGCAGGCAATAGTGGAGTTTCAGCTGCAGCAATCACGCGTGAGTCCCTCTGCGGAACAGCACCACTTCACCACCAATAACTGGGCCTCCATGCGAGACCTGTGTGCCTTGTTGCGCTGTTTCGAGTACTCCACTAACATGGCCAGTGCCAATGACGCCGTTCTCAGCGTTACTATCCCAGTTCTATGCCTCCTTGAAAAAACGCTTCGTGCGATGATGGAAGAGGATGTGGCACAGGAGGATGAGGAGGAGGAGGAGGAAGCGGGATCATTTCAAAGGCTTTCAGGGCAGTCTTTCACAAGTGGCTACGAGGGTGGGTTCCTGCACCAACAAACGCCAGGTACACAATTGTCCGGCAGAAAGGGCACAGTTCTGGAGGATGACGAGGTGGAGGAGGAGATGGAGGAGGAGGAGGAGGAGGAGGAGGAGGAGGAGGAGCCATGTTCACAGCAGGGTGGCACTCAGACCAGCTTGTGGCCATTACTGGTGCGTGGCTGGGGGGATACAGAGGACACAGACGATACACCTCCCACAGAGGACACCTTTTCTTTGCCTCTGGGCAGCCTGGCACACATGAGCGATTACATGCTGCAGTGTTTCCGCAACGACAGCCGAGTTGCCCACATTTTAACTGGTGCTGATTACTGGGTGGCCACCCTGCTGGATCCCCGTTACAAGGACAACGTACCGTCCTTAATTCCCTCACTGGAGCGGGATCGTAAGATGCGCGAGTACAAGCGCACGCTGGTAGACGCGCTGCTGGTGGCATTCCCACCTGACAGCGGGCGTACGGTGGAAGCACAAGGCGAAGGCAGAGGAGGAGGAAGAGGTCGCCAACACAGCCGGGGCACCGGCAGCACCTCAGAAGGCAGGGTTAGCATGGCCGAAATGTGGAAAAGCTTTGTCAGCACGCCACAACAACCAGCACCACCAGCTGAGATGGAACGTCTTAGCAGGAGGCAGCATTTCACCAACATGGTTGAGCAGTATGTGTCCACAGGCCTACACGTACTGGATGACGGGTCTGCCCCCTTTAACTTCTGGGTCTCCAAATTGGGCACATGGCCTGAGCTTGCCGTTTATGCCTTGGAGGTGCTGGCCTGCCCTGCAGCCAGTGTATTATCTGAACGTGTATTTAGCACGGCAGGGGGCGTTATCACAGACAAGCGCAGCCGCCTGTCCAGAGCCAATGTGGACAAGCTCACGTTCATTAAAATGAACCAGGCATGGATCCCACAGGACTTGTCCGTACCTTGTGCAGAATAGACATGTATACCGGTGTTGTGACAAAAACTGTCCGGCCATCGGATTGTGCCCGGCCCGTACTGCGCAGGCGCAGCGCTTGCGCAGTACAGAGGACAAGGAGATTCACAAAATCTCCGAAGATGAACGGCGCCTGCGCTGTGAGTGCAGGTTCAAGCCCCACCATCCAAGAGGACATACGGTAGCACATAGTAACAGGGCCCCTCACGGGCTCGCTTCGATCGCGGCCTTGCTTGGCTCGGCTTGAACCACGGATGGTGTGGCCTTCACCTGAACTCAACACGCAGGCGCCGTTAGTCTTGGGAGATTTTTGAAATCCCCTTGTCCTACATACTCAGCAAGCGCAGTACAGGGCGGACACTATTCGACAGGGGACAGAATTCGACACATCACCGGCCTTACCCAGCCATTGTTGTATTTTTGAACCAGTGTTGGCTACCTCGTCCTCCTCCACCGCCGCTTCCACCTACACAGCCACATCCACCGCCACCTCAACCTCCTACTCCATATGGACCTCGTCCTGCTAGGCCAAGATTAAAATTTTTATTTTATTTTTTTGTAGCGCACAGATCCTTTCCCCCTTACCTGCCTTTATGTTGTTGGCTCTTCGCAGGAGGGAGAAAGGCACACCGCACTACCAGCCCGTATCCTCCTATATAAAGAGGTTGAGCGGTGTACTTGACGGGCCGTGTCCACAGCCGGAGTCAAAACTCCTCCAGAGGATGATTCTCACCTCTACTGTAGGTAGAGGCAAGTCCTTTAATTGCCAGTAAAGTCAATGTCCACACCAGCTGAAACTCCAACTCTTATTCTCTCATGGCAAAATAAACTGTACTCAGATAGAAAAGATTAGAGCAAAGAAACAGGACAGCTTAAGGTGTGGAGGAGGTCCAGGCACAAACGTAGCACATTCACTTCACTGCTTAGGTTTCTCAAACAGTTTTTGGCGCACGGTCTCTGCCACAGACATTGAGGTTGGTCTCTGCCACAGACCGGGTGTACAAGGCCCCTGCCACGGGCCTGGAGAACTTTGGTCTCAGCCACAGACCAGGGTGTATAAGGCCCCTGCCACGGGCCGGTTGAATAAGGCCTCTGATACAGTCAAGGTGACCTTGAGCTTCTCCTTCTACGAACCTAGCCCATATCAAGGGGAAGACATCTCTCCAGGGAGTCAACAGACCATTCCTTCACCGTGACTCCCGCATCGGTCCATCAGAATGATCCTCCCTTCCCTGGAACAGGGTCCCCTACACGAGGCGGCTCTGGACTCCAGGCTTTACTCCCGCCCCTAGGCCTCCATACCCAGGGCAGCAAGAACTCCAGGATAGTACCTCACCCCGGGCTAAAGGTGCCCGAGATGGAACAGGAACACATGCACCCAGGCCGAAGGCACCTGGGCGCGGACCCCACTGGACATCAGCCCCCAGGCCAAAGGTCTGCCCCTTTTATATGCTCTCCCGGCATGCACAGCAGGTTCCCCGCCCCGCTGTACTACTGCCAAGAGGGGACACAAAAGGCGCCACCTGTAGGCCGCAGGGAACTGCACACCAATACTGTCCCCCGAGGACAAAATGGTCCATGAATCCTACAGAATTAGGGTATTTGAGCCTATTTACCACTCAAACACTTTCCTTAAATTTAGCACCCCGCTACATTTTTATTTCAAAGTATTTTATTTTCCCACTAGCTTATCCATTAAATTAAATAATTTATTCCAGAAAGGGCGTATTCTGGGGCATTCCCACCATATGTGTCGCATCGTGCCGTTGAGTTTCTGAGGTTCTTAATGACTTCCTGTACCTCTTCTGCTGAAAAGGGGGCCTCCAGCATATTTTTTTATTTTTTAATTTTTTTTATGTTCTTTTAAGTTATTTCCTATCCACATTTGTTTGCAGAGCACTTGCCATGTTCTTAACAACATTTTGCTGCCATTTGCAGCCCTCTAGCCCTTTCCATTACTTTTTTAGAGCCTTTTTAGTCGTCAGAAGTCCGGGTCCCCATTGACTTCAATGGGGTCCGGGTCCGGGTTCGGGCTAAAGTTCGGTCCCGAATCCGAACTTTTTTCCGAAGTTCGGCCGAACCCGCCGGACCCGAATATCCAGCTACCCGCTCAACTCTACTCCTAAGAATATTTTCATCCATATTTTTCTCCTTAGAAAAAACAAAGCCATCTTTGTTCAGGCACTATACAAGGTCAACGTCTACTTTATGGACTGAGATGCTGTCTCAAATGTTACACAGTGTAAAAGCCTAGTATTTGTATAGTTCTTGGCTGTGTTCAAAAATTTCTGACACAGATCAGCCCCTGCTTCAGACTTGGATGGTGTGAGATGGTTATTTTATTTTGGAGACAGAGGCAGCTCTCTAAAGACCATTGGGTTTGGATAGTTATTTGAATAATCAGGAATAAGTACAGTGGAGAAAAGGGAAAATCATAGATGCAGATGAAAGTCTAGTTTAATTTTTATTGGCTACAATAGGTTAAGCAAGTAGTCAATGTGTTCCAAGTGCTTACCTAATAGTCCTTTATCAGGGATTTAAAAAATAAGAGGTAGGAAAATGGAAATAGATATGTCTATTTTGAATTGGTATTTACTGTACATGTACAATAAGTAAAGGCTTGTTCAGGTCATTCGTCTAACAGCAAACTGATGGCATCATCTCAACCTAGATAAACCCACTGACTACAGATAAAGGACTGCTATTTATAATGTTTATGATAAAACATACATCTTTTTGAAAAAATCATACAGTTGGACTGTAGGACCCTAATAAAACAGCTTTGTAAGGATAATGAAAATCCAACTTCAAAACTCTGCACCTAGACATAATATCATTAAAAAAACAAAATCTATATCCAAGACACACCTTTTGTACCATCTACTCTTCCCTTTTAGATGGTAAGCTTTTATGAACAGGGCCCCTTCTAAAGCCAAGTACACATGGGCCGAATGTCAGGCTGCATCGGCCGGTTCAATAGAAACCAAGTGACACTCGGCCCGTGTGTACTGGAGTCAGACCGACAGAAGCTGGCCGTATGGCTGGCTTCTTTGAAAGGGTATGACCAAAAAAGGTCTGCCGACAAGCCCCCAATCAGTGCTCTCAGCCAATGACTGAGAGTGCTAACCATAGTGTTCTAGCGGGGGGGATTGTATCAGAACACAATAGAACAGTATGGGAGATCGCTTTACTAACATTGGATAGTTAGTACAGTGGCTTCTCCTGAGCTGTCAGTTTTTTTTTTCTTCAGCCCTGCTGGGTTGAATAAAAAAAAAAAAACTTCTAGTGTGTACGGGACTTAACCCCTCTTGTCTTGAATTGTATAGCAACTGTTCTGCCTTATTTTATATTGTAAAACTCTATGCAAAATTTTGGCACTCTAAATCCTATATAATATAATATTAATTATTAAAAAATACCAAATAACAAAACATATTTATGAAAACGGTATTACCTTAGGTAAGGTATTGGTAAGTCCTGCTGCAGCCTTTCTCATCCAGGGTTCCTCCAGAGATTGCTAGAGATTCCTTGAATTATAGGCAAATTATGCCTCTCAGATAAGTAATCACTAACGACAACATTGTTTTTAGCTATCTGTAGGAGATTCTTCCCAAGGACTACAAATGTAAGGAGCATATTTCTCATTGCCCATCACACTACTGTAAACTAATGTACTGTGAGCTGTAGATATAGTAATTATTATCATGGGTTCCCCCAGACAGGAAAGTTTTTTCAAGGGAAAAAACTCAGATTAAAAAAGTATTTATTAATACTGTGGGGGGGTTAGCTCGGCAGCGGGTGTGTGTGACCCCCGGGATGGGCTCCCCACACAAAAACAGGCCCAGCAAACGGAGGTTGTGGTTTTCAAAATCAAAAAAAGGTGCGGTTTATTTTCTATTTACAGTGACAAAACACAGCAAAGCCAAAAGAAACATAAACAAAATAAATCCTGGTCAATTTGACCTCTGACTAAACATACAGGTTTCCTAACTAACAACTGGGATCAGCCTAGTGCTGTCCTAGTCCCTAAGTCCCTGGTTTTAAATGTCCAAGCAAATAGCCACACAGGCTTTGTCTCACCGCACAAGGGTTCACTCTCTCCAGGAAGTCCACACAGGTCTGCTTCCAGGCATGAGCTAACCCCTAATGAAGCTGGGAGTTCTTATAGAGGCCTAAATGAGCTGACAAGCTTCAGCTGGTCTCATCAACTCCCTGTCTGCACGACGCCCCACACTCTCCCTAGAGGTATGAGTCATCCATGAGCCCACTAGCCTCAGCTGGGCTTATACAACTCTCCACCTAGTTGTATAAGTCGGCGTAAAGCCTGAATCTGGGCGAAATATATCTACCCCCCTGGATGCAACCAGGTGACTTTACCTTCCTGCTGTCACATACCCCCCCTCTTGTTTTAACCTCGGGGTTGGAACACCAGCAATCAGGCATTCATGTACTCGAGACAAAGCATCCACATTCCCCATTTGAACGCCAGGGCGATGCTTTACTGTGAAGTTGAATTCCTGGAGGGCCAGGAACCACCTATTCACTCTTCTATTTGTTTCCTTGTTTTGAGCCATCCACTTTAACGGAGCGTGATCCGTAACCATGTCAAAGTGCCTACCTAGCAGGTAGTACCGAAGGGAATCTAGAGCCCACTTCACCGCTAAACACTCCTTTTCAACGGTGGCGTAATTTACCTCATGGGACTTCAACTTCCTGCTGAGGTAAATGACTGGGTGCTCTTCCCCGTTCCAGACCTGGGACAATACTGCTCCTAACCCCACATCTGACGCATCACTTTGTACGACAAAGTCTTTAGAGAAGTCGGGTGAGTACAACACTGGCTGGCTACATAAGGCTTGTTTCAAGAATTGGAATGCTGCCTCAGCCTCGGGGGTCCATTTAATCATGACCGACCCTTTCCCCTTCGTTAGGTTGGTTAGGGGCACAGCCTTAGAAGCAAAGTGGGGAATGAATCGCCGATAATACCCAGCGATTCCCAGAAAGGCTCGTACCTGCTTCTTGCTGTTGGGACGTGGCCAACTCTGGATGGCCTCGACTTTGTTGAGTTGGGGTTTTATTACTCCCCTCCCAATGGTGTACCCAAGATATTTGGCCTCCTCCTGCCCAATGGTACACTTCTTGGGGTTAGCCGTAAACCCCGCTTCCCGAACAGAGTCCAGGACTGCTTGCACTTTTGGCAGATGTGAGGCCCAATCTGTGCTATGGACAATTACGTCATCCAGGTAAGCCGCAGCATACTTCCGATGGGGCCTCAGCATCTGGTCCATTTTCCGCTGGAATGTGGCCGGCGCATTCTGTAACCCGAACGGCATTCTTTTATATTGGAACGCCCCGTCTGGGGTTACAAATGCGGTTTTCTCTTTGGCCAATTTGGCCAGGGGGATTTGCCAATACCCTTTTGTGAGGTCAAGAGTCGTCATGTATCGGGCTGTTCCCAGCCGGTCGATCAACTCATCTATACGTGGCATGGGGTAGGTGTCAAATTTTGTAACTTTGTTCAACTGACGAAAATCGTTACAAAATCGCCAGCTCCCATCCGGTTTAGGCACCAACACAATGGGACTAGACCAATCACTTTGGGACTCCTCTATCACCCCTAAGTTCAGCATTTTCTGTACTTCCTCCCATATTGCCTCCCGTCGGGCCTCTGGGATCCGATAGGGTTTTAACTTCACCCTTTCACCGGGCGGGGTAATGATGTCATGCTCTACCCCAGATGTTTGTCCCGGCAGCTCAGAGAATACCTCCTTGTTGCGAAGCACAAACTCCTTAACCTCCTGTTGTTGGGGTTGTGACAAGGTGGCTGCTATTCCAACCTCAGGAATCACGCAACCAGTTTGAGCTGGTGACCAAGTGTCTGCGACTAGGGACTCTCTATCCCTCCAGGCTTTCAACAGATTAACGCGATAGATCTGTTCGGGCTTTCGCCTTCCTGGTTGTCTGACCTTGTAATTCACTTCGCTCACTTTTTCCATTATCTCGTAGGGGCCTTGCCATTTGGCAAGGAATTTACTTTCAACCGTAGGGACAAGTACCAGTATCCTATCCCCCGGGGAAAAGGTACGGGTCTTGGCTCCACGGTTGTACACTCTCTGCTGTGCTAACTGCGATTGGGCCAAATGTTCCTTCACGATGGGCATTACCTGTGCAATTCGGTCTTGCATCAGGGCGACATGCTCAATCACACTCCTGTGGGGAGAACTCTCACTTTCCCAAGTTTCCTTGGCAATATCCAACAGCCCTCTTGGGTGTCTCCCATACAGTAACTCAAAGGGGGAGAATCCCGTAGAGGATTGGGGCACCTCCCTAATAGCAAACATCAGATAAGGAAGTAGACAGTCCCAATCCTTTCCATCTCTATCCACCACTTTCTTCAACATTTGTTTTAGGGTTTTGTTGAATCTTTCAACCAGCCCATCGGTTTGGGGGTGATACACAGACGTATGCAATTGCGTCACTTTGAACAATTTACACAGCTCTTTCATAACCCGGGACATAAAGGGTGTACCTTGGTCCGTAAGCAGTTCTTTACAAATACCCACCCGGCTAAACACAAGAGATAGCTCTTTGGCTATGGTTTTGGCCGAGGTATTTCGGAGAGGGATCGCTTCTGGATAACGGGTGGCATAGTCCATTATAACTAATATGTACTGGTGCCCCCTAGCGGACTTGATTACAGGACCTACCAAATCCATGGCGATCCTCTCAAACGGGACCTCAATGATGGGTAGAGGGACCAGCGGGCTACGGAAATGTGGCATCGGGGCCGACCTCTGACACACAGGGCAGGAGGAACAATAATTTTCTATGTCCTTCATCACCCCCGGCCAATAGAATCTCTGTAATACCCTCTCTCGGGTTTTCTCTGTCCCCAGATGACCTCCAAGAATGTGCCCATGGGCCAACTCCAACACCAACTTCCTGTAAGGTTTGGGCACCACAAGCTGCTCAACGGTTTCTTCTGCCCTTTTTGCCACTCGATACAGTAGGTCCTTCTCTACGCTGAAGTATGGGTAAGTGCAGGTATTATCTGGGTTCACTAACTCGCCATCTATTTTCACTACGTTTTCCCGTGCCTTTATTAGGGCGGGGTCTTTCAACTGTTCTGTGGCAAAGTTTTCCCTGTGAACCTCAAGATCAGAAAACTCCACAGACGGTAGGTTTTCGTCTGAGGAGGTGGGCTCCTCTCCAGTTTCTTGAGTCTCCCCTGCCAATACTGACAAGGGAAATTCCGGAGAGTCCTCACCACTCTCAGGGGAGTTCTGGCTATCACATTCCTGGTACATAGGGGCACCAGTGGGGGGGCTCAGGATCATCCCACAGTTCCCAGAACTTCGGAAAATCCCTTCCCACAATGGCGTCATGCGGTAACTGAGATACTAAGCCCACTGGATGAGAGAGGGTACCTTTGGGGGTCTCGAAACACACTGTAGTCACTGGATACTCTCGGGTGTCCCCATGCACACAAATAACAGCTACCTTGCTATTCCCAGAGACCTCTGTTTTAACTAACTCAGCCTTTATCAGGGTCACAAGGCTACCTGAATCCAGCAATACCACAACATTTCTACCATTAACACACATTTTGCATAAATGTTTCTCAGTTCCTCGAATGGCAGTGCATGCGACTGTCGCACACAGCGACTGACGTCTGCCCGTCAGAAAGTCACACTGCATGGGTTCCTCCACAACCGGGCAATTGGCTGCAATATGTCCCGCTTGCCGGCAGCGGTAGCAAACGATCCTTCTTGCCGCCTCTTGAGCCGCTGATTTCCCAGGCTGTTCTCGCCAAACTTGGGGTAGAGCTCCCACCCTCTCACTCTCTCCACCCTCACCCCTTGGAATCCTCTTATCCGCCCCTGGGGATGGTCTGGTCTTAGGGTGGAAAGTCCGAGTGTCTCTGGAAGAGGCCGTCAGGTTCTCTGTAGCCAAGTATTTCTCCACACGATCCACAAGACCATCGGCCGTCTCTGGGTCTCCATGGCTTACCCACTTTTGGATGGCAGTAGGAAGAGCTCTCAAAAACCGATCCATTACAACACGTTCCACAATCTTTGGTGCGGACAAAGTCTCTGGCTGTAGCCACTTTCTGCTCAGGTGAATGAGATCATACATTTGAGACCTGGGGGGTTTTCCAAGCTGGAAAGTCCAGTTATGCACACGCTGAGCCCGGACAGCCTGGGTGACACCCAGCCTTGCCAATATTTCAGCTTTTAGCATCACATAGTCTTTTGCTTGGTCAGGCTCTAGGTCATAGTAAGCCTTCTGCGATTCACCAGTTAACAGAGGAGCCACCAGTCCAGCCCACTGCTCCTCAGGCCACTTTTCTCTTTCAGCAGTCCTTTCAAATGTGGTCAAAAATACCTCTGGATCATCCTCTCCAGTCATTTTTGTCAATAAACGACTCACCCCAAAGGACGCGGTATTAGTGGGACGGCTTTCCTCACTGGTCTGCGGACGTTGCTGCATTACTGCTTCCATTTGTTGTAGTCTCTGCTCTTGCTTCTGTAACAGGTCTATGAAGCGGGCCTCAGATTGCTGCTGGGCTTGTTGCTGAGCTTCCAGACTCTGTTGGTGAGCTTGCTGCTGGGCTGCAAGGCTCTGTTGATGAGCTTGCTGCTGGGCTGCGAAGTTCTGTTGTTGAGCTGCAAGGCTCTGTTGATGAGCTGCAAGGCTCTTTTGCAAACCTGCATTTGTCTGCTGTTGATTGGCATTTGCTAGAGCCAGCTGCTTCAGTATCTCCTCCATGCTGGCTTAAAAAAAAACTGCCACTGGTTCTCCACCAACTGTGGGGGGGTTAGCTCGGCAGCGGGTGTGTGTGACCCCCGGGATGGGCTCCCCACACAAAAACAGGCCCAGCAAACGGAGGTTGTGGTTTTCAAAATCAAAAAAAGGTGCGGTTTATTTTCTATTTACAGTGACAAAACACAGCAAAGCCAAAAGAAACATAACCAAAATAAATCCTGGTCAATTTGACCTCTGACTAAACATACAGGTTTCCTAACTAACAACTGGGATCAGCCTAGTGCTGTCCTAGTCCCTAAGTCCCTG
This sequence comes from Rana muscosa, assembly GCA_029206835.1. NCBI lineage: Eukaryota > Metazoa > Chordata > Amphibia > Anura > Ranidae > Rana > Rana muscosa. The sequence goes on along the minus strand of CM055128.1, from coordinate 246,174,152 downwards.
GTTTTAAATGTCCAAGCAAATAGCCACACAGGCTTTGTCTCACCGCACAAGGGTTCACTCTCTCCAGGAAGTCCACACAGGTCTGCTTCCAGGCATGAGCTAACCCCTAATGAAGCTGGGAGTTCTTATAGAGGCCTAAATGAGCTGACAAGCTTCAGCTGGTCTCATCAACTCCCTGTCTGCACGACGCCCCACACTCTCCCTAGAGGTATGAGTCATCCATGAGCCCACTAGCCTTAGCTGGGCTTATACAACTCTCCACCTAGTTGTATAAGTCGGCGTAAAGCCTGAATCTGGGCGAAATATATCTACCCCCCTGGATGCAACCAGGTGACTTTACCTTCCTGCTGTCACAATACATACAAATAATAATACAGACATAAATCTACTTCAATATCAGTAAAAAAAAAAAAACAGGAGCTGCCACAGACCTCTGACTACTCATCCGACAGTCTCTGGAACTCTATAGGCCTGTATCGTGTATTAGATAGACATGTGCATTAGTTTTCATCCAAATGCATTTTCGTTCGAATTTCGGGTATTTTTGTTATTGTTTTAACAAACGAAAACGAACGCGCAGAATCCGAAATCCGAAAGGTTCAACATAAAAAATGCTTTATTTTCGTTTTCGTTGCTACAACAGTTCGATATAGATAGGAGATTCGACATGACACTGACAATAACAATCTGTGTCTATCGAACCTGCGGTCGAATGTGCCTAACCTTAACTCTATTAGTCCAAGATTATTCTACAAAGAGAGGAAAGATTTGACATTATAGAGACAGTGTTGGGGTAGACGATTCGACATGAATGACGAAGATTTGATGAAGCAGCGAAAAACATACAAACATTGAATCTGTCATTGAAGGCTTATGGTGTCTGTCGAAAGTTCTAAGAATTCGACAAGCAGCTAAACTGTACGACGCCGCAATCTTACATTTCCGGTCAAATGCTCGGCCCATAGGCTATAGAAGAATTTGAATGTTGGTTGACTAGTAATAATGATTTATAAATATAATTATTACTAGTGTCATACAACATTAGAATTCTTCTATAGCTTGTAGGCGGAACATTCGACCGGAAATGTATGATTGCGGCGTCGTACAGTTTAGCTGCTCCGTCAAATCTTCTTAGAACTTTCGACAGACACCATTAGCCTTCAATGACAGATTCGACCTTAATTAATTCGGATTTTCGGACGAATGCATTTTTTAACAAAGCAAAATAAATAAAAACGAAATTCGGGAGTAACTAAATAAATTTATTTTTGGGCGAAAACGAAATTCCAAAACGAAATATTTCAGTGTGCACATGTCTAGTATTAGAAAACCTGTACTGAATTTTTACATTGCAGAACATATAGGCAATGGTTGACCTGTGTTAAGATCTTTTTCTAATACAATTATAATCAATAACAGATATCCTAGGTCTCTTGCACTCAGATCAACTATTAATATCATTTGATATTTATTTGTGATGGTGATACCTATTGATTTAAAACACTAGTTATTACACAGTGTTACATTGCCGAACGCGTCCTTTGGGGGAAACTACAACCAGCCATGCAGACAAATCTTGCGCAGTCATGATGTCCACCATCGTAACTATTAAGAAGATGGTTCTGAGCAGCAATGTACAGCTAATGCTGGAAAAAGTGAATGCAGACAAGGAGTGACTGAAATAGGATGCCTAAGATCAGCAGCACTAAGAGGTTAAAAAAAAAAAGTGAAAATAAAAAATGGCAATTTCTTAGGATACACAGGGGTTGATTTACTAAAGGCAAATCCACTTTTCACTACAAGTGCACTTGGAAGTGCAGTCGCTTTAGATCTGAGGGGAAGATCTAAAATGAGGGGAAGCTCTGCTGATTTTATCATCCAATCATGTACAAGCGAAAATGCTGTTTTTTATTTTCCTTGCATGTCCACCTTAGATCTACAGCGACTGCACTTCCAAGTGCACTTTCAGTGCACTCGTAGTGCAAAGTGGATTTGCCTTTAGTAAATAAACCATGCAGTGTTTTAGCTAAATACATTTCATCCATTTAGGGTTTACATATACTTTATTGGTTGTATATGTTTTATTTCATTTTCCCATAAAGAATATCTAGAATTTCTGTAATATTTTTTAAATTGGCAGGTGCAACCCCTTTTGCTGGCAATTCTCCCAAAGCCTGTCTTTTACTTTAACTCTAACCTTAACGCTTACCTTAATGCTAAATAAAAACCTATGAAGCCAACCTTACCTTGTCAGATGTGAAAAGCTTTACCAGTGCTCAGATCTCAGAGTCAAAAATCTGGTTGACTTAAACACTGAGAAATTAAATTACATTTAGAACAATGACGTATCAACTTAATTGAATTTCAAAGAAAAGTTGCTCAAACAGCCTTGCCTTCAATAACAGGTTACAAATAAAGAATTGTAAATGATTATTTAAAAAAAGCAAAAAAAAAAAAAAAGAAACACTAGTCAAAGCAAAAGGAGGTACATTGGTCATAAAGTATAGATTGCGGGTCACACTAATTGGCTTCTGTTTCTCTGTTGGCTGCTCCACCTAAAGCAATAGGCTGCCTAATTTTAGAGGGAAGCTTATAAAATCAGCAGAGCCAGCAGAAACACATGTTAAAGCTAATAAAAATATTACAATTTACCAAGCATGTCATTTTCATAAAAAAAAAAAAAAAAATGGTTCTGCTTTTCCTTTTAAAAATGATTGCTCGTAATTGTATAGGTTTGTCTCCTTAACCACTTCTTTGCTGCAGACGATTAAAGCCAAACTCTGGGCACAAAAACTTTCACCTAAATAAATACCTCAATATTCACAATGAATATAAATCCACTTTGTGTGCAAAAATTTACCTTGTAGCAGTAATATCCTCACTGTGCTGTACATAGCCTGTGCTGAGAGCAAAGCTGTTGGAGGGACCAAGCAGCGCCACCCACTACAGGTTGCCTATAGAAAGCTACAGGAGGGGGTGGAGACAAGACCAGTCACCTTGCACAAGGAGGGAGAGCAGCAGTGACTGGTGACTGGTCTTTAATACAGGGAGCTCCTGTACAGAGGCAAAGTTTCACACTGGATTACTGCATAGATCTGGTACAAATACAGGGAGAGTACACATGACAAATGCACTGTATTTAGACGTAATTTGATCACCCTGGAGTTCAACTTTAAAGTGTATGTCCAGGCAATTTGTCTTTTACTTTTAAGGAGGGAAGAATTATAATCTTTATTGTTGCTTTGGGTTTTTGTTTTTGTTTTTTGCTATCTGTGCCCCTGCTAGGTAGGATGACACTCTCTATTTGCCTTTGTGACGGTTGTCACTGAAATAGAAAGTAATGCAAAATTAAAATTTTTACAGTTTAAAAGTTTACACCAGAACAATAGGTGAGGGGATGTTCAAAGGCAAAGCAGCAGGTTCACTTTAAAGCCAGCCAAGGCAGCAAAGTCAAAGAACGAGGCTACCCTCCACAGAATTCCCACTGGTAGGTTTATTGTGCATAGCTGGCTGTTGACACAGTCCCCGCTCTTAGACTACGTCCCTCTAATATGTTTCGCCCCATCTAGGGCTTCATCATAGAGGTAGGGGAGGTATGGGTTGGAGAACTTTTAAACCCATCAGTTCATCATGCCATTAAAGGTGCCTACATCAATACAATGCACTGTACATAATCCAAGATATATTCTATATGACCAGGCTGCAGTTTATACTTACCTTTTGTTTGCTCCCCCTGCTGCTCTTTTTACAATCAGAAATAAGGAGAAGATGCCCACGTAGGTTACAAGCCAATCTTAATTAGAGCTTACAGAAAACTGAGGGCTTGTCAGGCATTGGTGCCTGAGCAGACAATCACCAATCACCAGAGCTGCCAGTGGGAGGAATGAATGGGAATCACATTCCCCTCCATATCCGGAAGTGCTAAATGAAGAGGTAGAAGAGCAAGGAAAGGTAATAGGCTAGGTTAACACTTGCTCTTACTCTGAAAAATGATCTGTGATGGATTGCCTTTCAGAGTGTGGCTAAGAAGCTGCAGTCAGGCATTGAGGATGCGATCTCCAAAATGCCTCTTTTTTTATTCTTTGCTTTTTATTTTTGTAGAAAGGTCACAATTGTGCTTATTGTGGTTGCAGCAAGACCCAATTGAATTGTATGGGCAAGTTTGACAGGCAGAGCCGCATGTAAATTCTGCAAGAGGCGTTAAATTAAGTGTGGACAAAATGCAAAGCATCATGGCCATGGCATGTGAACAATACTGCATAGCCACGGCATCAAGTCCAGCATGTGAAGTTCTGCAAAGTCTTGCAAAAGCAAAAATGTTTTCAGGCTTGCATGCTGGAAATGGATTCTGGCAAGTCAAGTTAGATACAATCAGGAGCTATCTCACCACACTCTGAAGTCCTTTTGGTAAATACCAGTGGCTGTGTATGCTTTTTGGGTGAGCAACAGGATAGATAGCTTAAAGCAGTAAAGGGCATAACAGGAGTAGAGGTTGTTGCAGATGACATCTTGGAGTATGCTTGTAGGAACACCATAGAAGAAGCTACAGCAGATCATAACAAAAACCTGATTAGGCGTTAAGAAAGGCAAGAAACGTAAGAGTTCCAGAGCAGTGAGTGGTAGAAGTTTCAGAGTTTTAGAGGAGATGACTTTAGATCAGCCCTCAAAATTTCAACTCGCCTGCTCGCATTTGGCGAGTGAAATTATGAGGAGTGCGAGTATGGTCAGGGCTGTGCTGTCCCGGGATTGTATAGCCACTTAGCCACTTAGCCAGTGCCCCCCCCGTCCCGTTGCGCTCAGACTCGCAGAGAAGGGCATTTCAGGAGGACCAGTCAGTCGTCCTGAACCGCCCCTCTCCACCTCCTCCCTGCCGCTCGTCCCCGCCCCTCGCACAGGCTTGCAAATAGGAGAAGTTGGCCGTCCTGGACCACCCCTCTCTCCACCTCCCCCCTGCCGCTCGTCCCTGCCCCTCCCCAGGCTTGCAGAGAGGAGCATTTCAGGAGGAGCAGTCGGCCTTCCTGGACCGCCCCTCTCCACCTCCCTCCTGCTGCTTATCCCCGCCCCTCGCACAGGCTTGCAATTAGGAGCAGTCGCCCGTCCTGGACAACCCCTCTCTACACCTCCCCCCTGCCGCTCGTCCCTGCCCCCCACACAGGCTTACAGATAGGAGCAGTCATCCGTCCTGAACCGCCCCTCTCCACCTCCTCCCTGCCGCTCATCCCCGCCCCTCGCCAGGCTTGCAGAGAGGAGCATTTCAGGAGGAGCAGTCGGCCGCCCTGGACCACCCCTCTCCATCTCCCTCCTGCCACTCATCCCCGCCCCTTGCACAGGCTCGCAGAGAGGGGCATTTCAGTCAGAAAGAGCTGCACATCTGAGTGGGGCGGTGCATGTCATCAAGGCAGTCCTAAGTGGGCAGGCTCAAATCCTCTCGGTCTACCCTCAGTGTTTAGGTAACGTCTGACCCCCTGGCTGCAGGAGAAAGGTAACTACAGTATGTCAGTGTACTGTGATTGAAAGCAAGACATGGAGGTGTTGAAATTGAACAAGATGCGTGCTGGGAGGAAAGGGGGTGGGGGTTAATTTGAGGCATAGGTCTGAATCATACTTATGCCGCCAATTCCAACCCCCCCCTAATCTATCATATCAATGCCACAAAATACAATGCATTGTGGCTGCATTACTGGGCACTGATAGGACTGCATTGCTGGGCACTGATATGAATGCATTGCTGGGCACTGATAAGACTGCATTGCTGGGCACTGATAGGACTGCATTGCTGGGCACTGATAGGACTGCATTGCTGGGCACTGATATGAATGCATTGCTGGGCACTGATAAGACTGCATTGCTGGGCACTGATAGGGCTGCCTTGCTGGGCACTGATAGGGCTGCATTGCTGGGCACTGATATAAATGCATTGCTGGGCACCGATAGGACTGCATTGCTGGGCACTGATAGGACTGCCTTGCTGGGCACTGATAGGACTGCATTGCTGGGCACTGATAGGGCTGCCTTGCTGGGCACTGATAGGACTGCATTGCTGGGCACTGATAGGACTGCATTGCTTGGCACTGATAGGACTGCATTGCTGGGCACTGATAGGGCTGCATTGCTGGGCACTGATAGGCTGCATTGCTGGGCACTGATAGGACTGCATTGCTGGGCACTGATAGGGCTGCCTGGATGGGCACTGATAGGACTGCATGGATGGGCACTGATAGGGCTTCATGGATGGCCAACAGTGAGGCTGCATTGATGGCCACTGGTGAGGCTGCATTGATGGCCACTGGTGAGGCTGCATTGATGGCCACTGGTGAGGTGTCAGATACAGGTACATGATTGTTGGTGATCAGTGGAATCAGTATAATTATAAGATAAGCCAAGTTGCATGGGCATCAAGCACAGTAAGCAGGAAGAGGATCAGCACAGAGGAGGAAGTGGAGAGTTTTCACTTGTGAACAAATTGGTGATCATAGCAACCACAAGGCACATACCCAGTCTGATTATCTCTGTGACTTTACCTAAAGATCACAAGGATTGTGTATCCTTGTGTGGGCGGTCAAGACACTAGGAGCACCCAGCAAGAGATGTGGGGCATGTGCCTGGTATGCCCTAGGTTAGTTACATCCCTGGTGTAACCTAAAGTTAAATTAAAATTTACTGAGACTTACATTAGTATTGTACATGGGGCATTTACCGACGGCTGAAGGTCTGTGTTCAGATCCAGAAAAGGTAAGAGCCATCAATGAGATGACAAAGCCAGACAATGTACAAGCAGTTCAGAGACTTTAAGAACTTGCAAAATATCCAACTTAATTCTTACCACACCTACCTGATGTATATGAGCCCTTTAGGAGGTTGACAGACAAAAACGGTGTATGGGTAAGGTAAACCAGCCATGATGAGTCCCTTGAAAAAAATAAGAAAACTAGTGACTGTTTCCATTCCTCAGATGTCACTAAAGATGTAACAGTTCAATGTGTTACATATAAAAAAGGACTTTATTGCAGAGATATGCCCAAATTGAAAAAGAATGCATTGACATTGTATTGTCATGGATATGCATTAATGTCTGTCTGCCATCTTACCTTCCTCCTCATGTGTTCATCTAGAGACCAGACCTCCTTCACCTGGCTTCCTTTATAATCTCCTCCCAGCCTGACTCCACCCCAGGCCCTATCACAGAACACTATATTAACCTGTGCACTGCAAGCCTGCCTTGCTGATCAACGTGTTTGTTAGGCATTGTGTGTTTGGGTTCCTGCCTGCCGTGTGCTACGTCTGTCTCTCTGTTACGTTATTGGCTTGTCCCCCACTATCCCTGTCTGCTCGTGACCCTTGACCTTCGGCTCGTTCTTTCGTTTTCCTTGTCTGCTTGTGGCCCCTGACCTTCGGCTTGTTGTTCGGTTCTCCCTTATCTTGTGCTGCTGCTTCCCCTCTGTTCCCCTTATCCTACGGGGCGTGAGCTAGGAAACTCCAGGGGCCGCGACCTGGTCCCAGCCTGCAGCACAACATCCTCACCACTAGAGGCCCTGGAGAAGACCAGCTGGGTCTTAGACTCCGCACCCTGGGGAATCTTGGCTCTAGCATCCGTTAGGATCTCGGTTGTGCTCCTCTGGTCCCGATTTCCACAACCACCCAGTTTCCTACCCGCAGAAGCCAGCCATAGGGTTCACTACCTCGCGGTGCACTCCTGTCCCCCTACGGTGTGCATCTGTCACCTGGCCACAGGTGATCCTGACAGTTTGATCAGCCATGAACCCGGCTGACATTCCGCTTCCCGCGGATGATCCATTGCAGGGCATAGTTCGCAGACTCGAAGCCCAGGAATCAAATCAGACTCAGGTGATGCGATTCCTCCAGGATCTGGCTTCTCGATTCGAGCAGCTTCAGGTCTCCTTGGGAACCCCGAATCCGCAACCCCAAGTACAACCAGCGGCTGTACCTATCGCACCAGTCGCAGCCTCACACTCACTAAGATTGCCAGCTCCGTCCCGTTTCTCTGGGGACTCCAAGGCCTGCAGGGGGTTTCTCAGCCAATGCACAATTCATTTTGAGCTTCAGCCTCAAAGCTTCCTGTCTGACCGGGCTAGGGTAGCCTATGTCATTTCCCTCCTCTCCGGTGAAGCTTTGGCCTGGGCTGCCCCCCTGTGGGAGAGGAACGATCCGGTGGTTTCCAGTCTGTCCGATTTCTTGAAGCTCTTTCGTAATATCTTCGAAGAGCCGGCTCGGGCTTCTTCAGCAGCTAGTGCTGTCTTACGTCTTCGCCAAGAATCTAGTTCAGTGGGGCAATATGCTCTTCAGTTCCGTATCCACACAGCTGAATTGAGCTGGAATAATGAGGCCCTGGTCGCTACCTTTTTACATGGCCTCTCTGACCGAGTGAAAGACGAATTAGCGGGAAGAGCCATTCCCGTCGGTCTGGACGATGTAATTTCATTATGCAACCAGATCGACATTCGTTTTCAAGAGAGGTCTTTAGAAAAAAGACGCCAGCACTCTCTGGGTCCTAGCCAGTCTGAGCTCCCCTCCCTTCATTCCGTGGAGCATCCTCTACCTGCTGAAGAACCTATGCAGCTGGGCCGGACCAGACTAACCCCCGAAGAACGTGCTAGGCGCAGAACTCTGGGCTTGTGCCTCTATTGTGGGGGCAAGGGTCATTTTCGTGACTCCTGCTCGCTTCGTCCGGGAAACGCTCGGGTCTAATACATTTGGAAGGTGGAGTATTGGACCCAGAAACATCACCTTCTCGCCTGCTCTTGCCGGTGTTCCTTCATGTAGGCACTTCTCCTCAGTCAACCCTTGCATACCTGGATTCCGGGGCTGCCGGCAATTTTATGGATTGGAGAACTGCTTCTTCTATGAAGCTTACCCTTTCACCTCTCACTACCCCATTGGTAGTCTCGGCAATTGATGGCACTGTTCTCCCAGGGGGCCCTATTCGCTTCCAGACGCTACCCATTAGGATGTCGGTAGGGATTCTCCACCAGGAGTGGATATCCTTTCTTATTCTACCCAAGGCCTCTACCCCAGTTATATTGGGCCTCCCTTGGCTACAGCTCCACTCTCCACATGTGGACTGGGTCTCTGGGCAGATCCTGGCCTGGGGTTCCTCATGTTTCTCGTTGTGTCTTCTCAAGGTGACCCCCAAGGAGAGTCTTCCGGTTGCTGCCACTTCTGTTTCTTCTGATCTTCCTGCTGCATACAGCGATTACCGGGATGTGTTCTGTAAGAAATCAGCTGAGGTGCTTCCTCCCCACAGGTCTTTTGACTGTGCTATTGATCTTGTCCCCGGAGCAACTCTACCCAGGGGTCGTACCTACCCTCTGTCCATCCCAGAGACCCAGGCCATGTCGGAGTATGTCGCAGAGAATCTGGAGAGAGGTTTCATCCGGAAATCCTCATCGCCTGCAGGGGCAGGGTTCTTTTTTGTTGCCAAAAAGGATGGTACCTTAAGACCCTGCATCGATTATCGGGGTTTAAATGCGGTTACTATTAAAAATCGATACCCCTTACCCTTAATATCTGAGCTATTCGATAGGTTGAAGGGTGCCTCCATTTTCACCAAGTTGGATCTCAGAGGCGCGTACAATCTCATTTGAATACGGGAGGGTGACGAATGGAAGACTGCATTCAACACTAGAGACGGGCATTACGAATATCTGGTGATGCCTTTTGGTCTGTGTAATGCTCCAGCCGTGTTTCAAAACTTTGTCAATGAAATTTTCAGAGATCTGCTGTACCAGTTTGTTGTCCTCTATCTGGATGACATTCTGATCTTTTCTGAAAATCTGCTCGTCCACAGAAACCATGTCCGCACTGTACTTCAACATCTTAGAGAGAACAATCTCTATGCCAAGCTGGAGAAATGTTCCTTTGAATGTTCTGAGGTCCTGTTTTTGGGGTGCTTCGTCTCATGTTCGGGTCTTCGTATGGACCCTGGGAAGGTCTTGGCTATCACCAACTGGCCTCTTCCTGCTAGCCTCAAGGCCACACAGCGCTTTCTTGGCTTCACTAATTATTATAGGCAGTTCATAAGGAATTACTCTTCCATTGCCGCGCCTATTATCGCTTTGACCAAGAAGGGTGTGAATGCCAGAGACTGGCCTCCCGAAGCTGTCTCTGCATTTCACAACCTGAAACAGGCCTTTGTTTCTGGCCCCCTCTTGAGGAGACCAAATCCTGGGAATGCATTTTTTATTGAAGTGGACGCTTCCTCAATGGGGGTGGGAGCTGTGCTTCTTCAAATCTTTGAGAAGAGACGCCAACCATGTGCGTTCTTCTCCAAAAAAAATTCTCAGGCAGAGAGGAATTATGCCATCGGTGATCGGGAACTTCTCGCAATTAAATTGGCGTTAGAGGAGTGGCGTCATCTCTTGGAGGGTTCCCCTCACTCCATAACGATCTTTACTGATCACAAGAATTTACAGTATCTACAGAATGCTAAACGTCTGAATCCTAGACAGGCCAGGTGGAGTCTCTTCTTTGCCCGTTTTAATTTCACGATTACCTACAAACCTGGTTCTTGCAACAGTCGGGCTGATGCGCTCTCTAGGTCATTTGACACTTTGGACGAGGAGTCCGCCCCTGAACCTGAGCCGATCATTCCAACCTCATGCATTGTTGCCCACTCTACCACCCTGAAGTCAAAAATTCCGCCTGGTAAGACCTTTGTCCCCACTGAGCTAAGAGCTAAGATCCTTCGTTGGGGACATGATTCCAAGGTGGCAGGGCATTCTGGATTCCTCCGATCCTTCCTACTCATCAGTCGTCACTACTGGTGGCCTAATCTCCGCTCAGACTTCAAAGACTACGTTAAAGCTTGTCATGTCTGTGCTCAGTCCAAATCCTCCACACAAGCTCCTGCTGGTCTCCTCATGCCCTTGCCCATTCCTAAGGAACCCTGGGCCCATATTGCCATGGATTTTATCACCGATCTCCCACTGTCTGAGAATAATACAGTCATTTGGGTGGTAATCGATCGATTCTCCAAGATGGCTCATTTTGTTCCTCTTCCTGGTCTTCCTTCTGCCCCTGCCTTGGTTCCCATTTTCATTCGAGAAATTCTCCGCCTACATGGGGTCCCTTCTCATATTGTTTCCGACAGGGGAGTCCAATTCACGTCTCGTTTTTGGAGAGCCTTTTGCAAATCCCTCAATATTGTCTTGGATTTTTCTTCTTCTTACCATCCCCAATCCAATGGACAGACTGAGAGGGTTAATCAGGAGTTAGAGGTCTTTCTTCGCACCTTTGTGTCTTCTCACCATGACGATTGGTCCTCTCTACTCCCGTGGGCAGAATTCTCCCATAACAATCATGTGAATACCAGTTCGCAGAAGACACCCTTTTTCACAGTTTATGGAAAACACCCTCAACTTCCTCTTCCCATGATCTGTTCTCCTGACATTCCAGCTTTGGCTTCGGTTCAGGAGTCTCTCAATTCCGTTTGGGGTCACGTTCATGATTCCCTCCGGGCAGCTGCTGAAAAATTCAAAGGCTTTGCCGACCGCCGCAGGCGTAAACCGCCTTCTCTTCAGCCAGGGGACAAAGTCTGGCTCTCTACCAGGAACATCAAGCTCCGAGTTCCTTCTCTGAAGTTTGCTCCACGATTCATTGGTCCATACACGGTAACTGCTAAACTGAATCCGGTTTGTTTCAAACTCCAGATTCCTAAGAGCCTTAAAATCACTAACTCCTTTCATGTTGCTCTTCTAAAGCCTTTAGTCCTCAATAAATTCTCTCGTCCTCTCCCTACCGTGGCGCCTGTCTCTGAGGATAATCAGGAGTACGAGATCAGTCAAATTCTGGACTCCCGACTCTGTAAAGGCGTTCTTCAGTACTTCGTTCATTGGAAAGGGTTTGGTCCTGAGGAGAGGTCTTGGATCACTGCATCTGAGGTCTTTGCACCTCGTCTGTTAAAGGAGTTTCATCTGAAGTTTCCCTCTAAACCTGGGCCCAGGCGGGGAAGGGGGAGGCCTCATAAGAGGGAGGGTACTGTCATGGATATGCATTAATGTCTGTCTGCCATCTTACCTTCCTCCTCATGTGTTCATCTAGAGACCAGACCTCCTTCACCTGGCTTCCTTTATAATCTCCTCCCAGCCTGACTCCACCCCAGGCCCTATCACAGAACACTATATTAACCTGTGCACTGCAAGCCTGCCTTGCTGATCAACGTGTTTGTTAGGCATTGTGTGTTTGGGTTCCTGCCTGCCGTGTGCTACGTCTGTCTCTCTGTTACGTTATTGGCTTGTCCCCCACTATCCCTGTCTGCTCGTGACCCTTGACCTTCGGCTCGTTCTTTCGTTATCCTTGTCTGCTTGTGGCCCCTGACCTTCGGCTTGTTATTCGGTTCTCCCTTATCTTGTGCTGCTGCTTCCCCTCTGTTCCCCTTATCCTACGGGGCGTGAGCTAGGAAACTCCAGGGGCCGCGACCTGGTCCCAGCCTGCAGCACAACATCCTCACCACTAGAGGCCCTGGAGAAGACCAGCTGGGTCTTAGACTCCGCGCCCTGGGGAATCTTGGCTCTAGCATCCGTTAGGATCTCGGTTGTGCTCCTCTGGTCCCGATTTCCACAACCACCCAGTTTCCTACCCGCAGAAGCCAGCCATAGGGTTCACTACCTCGCGGTGCACTCCTGTCCCCCTACGGTGTGCATCTGTCACCTGGCCACAGGTGATCCTGACATGTATATGAAGAAAATATAAATTTGACCAGTATATTTGCTCTTATGTGAGTATATGTGAGTATATGTGGGGATACTCTATTACTGTCCCTTACATATTACTTTATTGACTTTCCCTGTCTTTATCATATTATAATGGCTTACTTATATTTCTCTACCCATTAGATACACCAGCCCCTGAGGAAGTGGGTTTAGTCACGAAACATGTCGGGCATATCTGGATGCATCTTGTGTTTTATATAGATGGTTTATTACATTTTAGCTCAGTCAGATTTATTATTTTACCATTCTGTTTGAAAGCCACAATATCATGAGGGACGACATGTTATGCCACACTGTGTAGTGCTATGATCTATTTCTAGAACTTTATATTTTTTGTATGTTTATCAATTGTTGTATTCAATATGAGACTGTTTTTTACTGTCTTAAGAGAAACAAATTGTTACCCCAGCTCCACTGCCAATATAAAAGTCCACGAACTGTGATCCGGTAATCTAGCCAGGATGTTCAGGCCCCACAGATGCTTTGATGAAGGCTTCTTAGCCGAAACGCTTGTACCCATGTAACTAATAAAGTACTTTTATTCAAGAGCATCCGAGTTGTCAGCCTTCCTGATTTAAGTGTTTTTTACTGTCTAGATGATAAATACATATATATTTTTATCATTGACTCATTTCCTGGCCATACGATACATGCTTCATTTAAAGTCCCAAAATAATTTCTAATCATCGAGTCTGATCATAAACTACTGGAAAGTATTTTCAAAAAACATCTTCAAAACAGTTGCAGCACAAATGCTACAATATTAATAATCCAAGCTAAATGTAACATACAAACATTATTTTTGCAGACTTCTTGTCAAGAGCAGCACTATCTAAAAATTCAAAGGAGACACCTCAGCCTATTAAATGTTTTCAATCCAAACTGAGGAACATTTTAAAAAGAGATTGAGCAGATTAACTTTAATGAGTATTTAAGGGTGCCTGATACCAGACTGCAACAAATGCAACACCATACTGAGTAAGATGAAATTATGCAGTCATTCAAATCAACTTGGATTTGGATGGGCTAACCAAAGAAGAAACACTCCAACTCGTGCTATAGCCTACTAGGATTTTAGAGATGATTAGTATACAGAATTGTTCATTAAACACAAAAGTGCACCCAGAAATGATTGCCAAAATCCATACAAGTTACTGTATCTAGGCGCAGATGCATGAAAGGCCAAGAATGTGGTATTCTGGCCACAAATTGATCCAGATACAGTATGACTGCAACAATAAATCTGTAATATCTACAGTGGATATCTAACCAAGCAAAGGAATCTCTTTTGACACACAGATTACCAACTCTACCCTGGAGTAAGCTGGTGGGCATGAACCAGAACAGCTTGAGCACCCCTCCACCTCCTCATTACCTCTTATTAGTGGCCACCAGTGCATAGGAGGAATCCCTTCAGTTCTCCCACATAGAGGAGGTTGAGACGCAGGATCATTCATTCTATTACTAGGGTAGGACCCATGAAATTCGGGGTACTTTGTCGCAGTAAGTGGGCTTAGCACTATATGACCATATAGTGTGACCAAACCCCCGTATGTTTTTTGAATATGTTCAGGTGTTTTTAACTAGCCTTGCAGGATAAATGTAATTCTTGAATGTGTGCGCTGTAATCTGTTTTATTTTGTTATGAACCAGGACAGGACTATTTAAAGTGGTTGTAAACCCGTTACAACCACTTTTACCTACAGGCAAGTCTAGATTAAGGCTTACCTGAAGGTGCTCGAAATATCTCCCAAACCTCCACTGTTTAGGAGATACTTACAAATGAGATGGGCGACGATGTCTACGGTGCATGTGCCATAGACAACGGCATAGGCGCACTTTAGAAACCTTTAGAAACGGCGAGCGTGTCATTTCTAAAGGAGATTGTGCCGTGACTGGTGGCTCCCGCGCGCATGCAATATATGACCATATAGTGTGACCAAACCCCCGTATTTTTTTGAATATGTTCAGGTGTTTTTAACTAGCCTTGCAGGATAAATGTAATTCTTGAATGTGTGCGCTGTAATCTGTTTTGTTTTGTTATGAACCAGGACAGGACTATTTAAAGTGGTTGTAAACCCGTTACAACCACTTTTACCTACAGGCAAGTCTAGATTAAGGCTTACCTGAAGGTGCTCGAAATATCTCCCAAACCTCCACTGTTTAGGAGATACTTACAAATGAGACGGGCGACGATGTTTATGGCGCATGTGCCATAGACAACGGCGTAGGCACACTTCAGAAACCTTTAGAAACGGCAAACGTGTCGTTTCTAAAGGAGATCGTGCCGTGACTGGCGGCTCCCGGCCAATCACAGCGCCGGAGCCGCGATACCCGGAAGGAAGATGGACGCTTAGTGGAAGAGGGGACAGCGGTAACATCGCAGGCTTCGGTTTCAGGTAAGTGACACATAATGGGCTACTATACAATGCATGGTAGCCCATTATGCTTTACCTTTGCAGGGGGAAAAAAGAGGAGGAAAACTCATCAGGGTTTACTTCCTCTTTAATACTAGTTGATTATTATTCAGACTTCTGGAAGATAGACGCATTGAGTAAAATGACTTGAAGAACGATAACTGAATGTGTCAATGTACATTTTAGCTACCATGGAATACCTGACTTTGTCTTCGCAGATAATGGGCCACAATTTGTTGGCCCAGAGTGTGAACCATGTCTCTGAAGCTGCTGTAAAAATAGATACTTTTTAAGAAAGCCAATGAGTAAAGATGGTAAAGAAGATCTCTAGAAAGCGGTACTGGATTAGAGAAATATACCAACAGAGGGTATTAAAAGTAGCCTAGTACAAAGACCTATGTCAAGAAGAACACTACCCCTCTTTACCACAGCTCAAAAACTGTATGGACCGTTCACAAGAATGACTTCTTCACAGTAAGCTGTGAAAATGTGGAATAGTCTCCCTCAAGAACTGGTTCTGGTCAGCTCAGTAGATTGTTTTAAAAAATAGCTGAGTACATTCCTAAATTAACAAATTATAACTGGATATTAACATTTATAGGTGATAGCACCAGGGATCATTGATACAAAAAATAACGAATTGCTTCCTGGGGGACCAGGAAGAAATTTATATTTCCCTTGCTGGAGCAAATTAGATCATGCTTTATTGGGTTTTTCACCTTCCTCTGCATTAACTGTGGGTATAAGATTGTTGTGTATATGGAGGTTTTCTAAAAAAAAAATCTATTGATTGAACTGGATGGACTTGTGTCTTTTTCAACCTGACTACAGTAACTGTGTACTATAAATGTGACAGGGTCAAGCAGTATTTTGTGCAATAGCACACACCCCATATGGGACATTTTTCAAGCCTGTGCAGCGCCAAGCAGGGCCACATAGTTAGGACCTCCAGAGCATGACTAACCAACCTATATACTGTATATAGAATACATTGTGAGGGGCAAGGGATGCTTTGAAGGACAATGCCAGTACAAGTGAAGTTGTCCTTTGTATAAATTATGTTTTGAATAGTGATGTTACTATGGATAATGGAAGATCAAATTTTATGTTTCCATTGCTTATTTTGTAAATATCTTGTGAATTTAGAGTCTTTGTTAGAAATATTTCTAAAAAGTACTGCATTAACTAACCAAATAGCCAAACTAAGTACTAACAGCTTACTACTACGTGTTAGAAGTTATTTCAACATTTCATCGTATCTGTTGTTCACTAGAGTCAAATTTCTATGCATGTTTAACAAGAAGTAAAGAGACACACCATATGTTAGACTCAGCAGACAAATAATGAAAGGGTACCTTTGCAATGTAATTTTATTACACCTTGCGTATCTGGTTGAAATGTAGCTTGTGTGCAGTTTCTACAGCTATAATTTGTTATAAAATGTTACTTCTTGGTTAGGTGTGGCATGCAACTGTTTTATAGGAGAAATAAAATAGTATATTCAGAAATTGAACCAGGAACCCAAAATGCTAAATTTTTATGGGCACATATATTTTGTAGTTATTGCACAAACATGATAGGGCGCAGTCTCATGGGAAACTAGACCCTTAGTGGGAAACACCCTACTGAGTGATATATAATAGAGCTCATTTGGGGCAGTGTGTTGCCAGAAGCATTTGTTCCTCCACTTCCCTAGTTGACTAAAGTCATCATGAGCATCAAGCTAAGTCACAGATCTTCATCTGGATCCCTTAGAGGACTAGGAAGTGGAAGCTGTAATGTCACTCGCATGTCCTCAGTACGCTCAAGTGGATCTTTCCGGTCTCCCAGTGTTCATGGTGGCTTTGGTAGCAGAGTCATGGGCTCCGGTTATGGAGCTGGTGGTGCTGGATGTGCATCTGCTGGAAGCATTAGCTTAGGTCTAGGGGGAGCTGGAGGCTATGGCTCTGGCTTTGGATTTGGAAGTGGAAGTGCTGGAGGCTATGGATCTGGATTTGGCTTTGGTGGAGGGTCCTTTGCTTCTGGTGGTGATAACTTGCATAAAATGAATGAGAAGGAAATGATGCAAGTTCTGAATGACAGACTAGCTAGCTACCTGGAAAAAGTCCGCTCCCTAGAGGAAGAAAATTCCCAGTTGGAAAGAAAAATCCGAGAGTGGTATGACAAGCAAACTCCATACACATCTCCTGATTTCAATCCCTATTTCAAGAGCATTGAGGATGTCCAAAACAAGGTATGTTTATAGTAACATTCTGAATAACAGTCATTAAATTATACATATACCAATGCCATACACCTTGTGTGACCTTCTTTAATATCTTTTCATATCACAAATTTCTCTATCATCTTTCAGATCATGCAAGGAAATGCTACAAATGCCTCTATCTTACTCCAGATTGATAATGCTCGTCTGGCAGCTGATGACTTCAGAACCAAGTATGTTTTATCAATACCTTTAGTTTATTATAAATGTTGTCATGCTCTAAAACCTTGTTTGTATGTATAGTTTGTAAATATAAATGTGCATGGTTGCTGCCATTTTTGTTCATTCCATACACTGGCTCTGCTTTCAGATTTTTAGTGCTACACAACAGTTGTACTTTACTGCTCCTCACAAAGACGACCTACTAAAAATGAACATGTTTTTTTTTATGTGTCTGGTTTCTTATTTAAACAGCCATAATACATCTATGTAATAAATAAATCTATAATCAAATCTAATATAATTTAGCAAATATATTAATATAATAAAACGACCAAAGAACAAGCATACAAAGAAAGGCATATCTCAGCGATATAATTGACGCAAAATGAGATTCAGGTAAATACTGCAAGAATAAAAATGGAAAACCTGTTCCTAATATGACCATATCTTACTTCATATACCACCATGAATTACCTATTTTTTATAGACTGCACAATCCAAGGTGTCATATTTTTAATGCATAGCCATATGTTTTAAGAGCACCATCAATTGGGCCAGGTGATATAATCTGACTATTGTCAATCTATATACACACTCTATGTTTTATTTGTAGATTCTATATGAAAAGAGCATGTATTTTACATAGGGGATGAAACAAAATTCAGAATATTTGAAAATAAGTAACTGCATACCAAATAAATAGCATAGTAGGTAATTTACTAAAGTAGCTTACATTACTCATCAGGTTTTTAGTTCATGACAGTACCACAATTTTTTTCAAACAGAGAATGCTTTTCCTAGGACTCCTCCATACAAGCAGGGCATGGGTGAAGCTAGGCACCAATGAGTATCCTACTGCTAGTATTTCTTTTACTACAAGATTATACAACCTCTTTTCAGGTATGACAATGAGGCTGCTCTCCGCCAGGGAGTAGAAGCTGACATCAATGGCCTCCGCCGTGTGCAGGATGAACTTGCACTGAACAAGAAAGACCTGGAAATGCAATACCAGAACCTGAATGAGGAGTTGACATACCTAAAGAAAAACCACCAAGAGGTAATTGTATACCTCCCAACTTTTTGAGATGGGAATGAAGGACACCTATCAGCAAAAGTATGCAGGAATAGGACACACCCCTTGTCACGCCTCCTTAAAGGAGAATTGTACAAAAAAAAAGATTGGTTAAACCCAAAAGTGCTTTTTTTACCACTACTATTCCTTTATATTGGCTTTTGGAATTTACAAATGTAGCAATTTAGAAATTGGATGAAGGGTTTAGCACTGGGAAACACTTTTTGATAGATAAAAAGTGCGTTTTATATACAACTATATAGATCAGACTAAAATGAGGAACAAATGAAGAGTAATGAGGGACAGAGGGACATTGCTCCGAATCAGGGACAGTCCCTCGAAATCAGGGACAATTGGGAGCTTTGTAATTGCCTTCTTCATAAAGTTTTTTAAGGTATCAGCAGACTACAGATACAAAATACTATTGTGAAGAGAACAGTTTTAACAGTTTCTAAAGACTTCTCTTTACCGTTTGTGAAGCTCGGTAATCCCCTCTCCATAGAGTTAAATCTGACTTCACAGCAGATAATAAAAAATATCCAGGAAATGCAGTTATGTAATCATTAAAAGAAGCATAAAATATATTGTTATCTTTAACTAGTATAAATGCTTGATTTTTAATCTGGTATCAGCCCCTTCTAAAAAAAAGCAGCAGATAGATTTTATTTTTTTATGTAAGGTGTTCAAAGAAGACTGTTGCCGCGTACACACGACCGTTTTTCATGACGTGAAAAAAGCAATTTTTTAAATTGGTCGTTAAAAACGATCGTGTGTGGGCTCCAGAGCATTTTTAACGACATGAAAAATGGCCTGAAAAAAATTAGAACCTGCTCTATTTTTTCACGTCGTTTTTCACGTCGTTCTTTTTAACATCGTGAAAAACTGCAGTGTGTATGCTTTTACGAGGGAAAAAAAAACGCGCATGCTCAGAATTAAGTATGAGACGGGAGCGCCCGTTCTGGTAAAACTACCGTTTGTAATGGAGATAGCACATTCGTCACGCTGTAACGGACTGAAAAGCACGAAGACTGAAAAGCGCGAATCGTCTCTCACCAAACTTTATTAACACGAGGATCAGCAAAAGCGTCCCAAAGGGTGGCGCCATTCGAATGGAACTTCCCCTTTATAGTGCCGTCATACGTGTTGTACGTCACCGCGCTTTGCTCGAGCATTTTTTTTCACGATAGTGTGTAGGCAAGGCAGGTTTGAGAAGAATCATGTTGAGAAAAACTTCGTTTTTTTCAATGACATTAAAAACGGCCGTGTGTATGCGGCATTAGCCAATTAATCAGCTGGAGCAGTTAGCACATGAGCCTAAAAATATGAATTCACATTTCTGCCTTTTCAGGAGGTGAGCAGCTTGCGTTCTCAGTTGGGACAGAAGGTCAACGTTGAAGTGGATGCTGCACCATCAGTGGACCTAAACAAAATGTTAACTGAACTGAGATCTCAGTATGAAAATATAATGGAACAAAATGTAAAGGAAGCAGAGAAGTGGTTCGTTGACAAGGTTAGAAGAAATAACACTTGTGACACTGATGGTAGATATTGAAGTATGATTGTGACAACAATGTGTGTTCTTTTTAGAGTGACGAACTGAGCCAGCAGATGACAAGCAGTGCCCAACAGCTACAGACCCACAGTACAGAAATCCTTCAACTCAAGCATACATTCCAAAATTTGGAAATAGACCTTCAGACCCAAAACAGTATGGTAATAGCTTTTTTTATGTTATCCTTTTTCATCACTTGACTTGCTTTTTTATGCCTGGGTAATATTATTTCAAATACATTTTACTAGGTATGTATGTAAAGCTCATATCCATGTAGGTCCTAGAAGATCTGTTATGTCATATATAAACATCATGCCATGCTAAGCTCTGATAAGGCTGAAAGCAAATGCTCAATATTTTAGATTGTCTGTTCTCTCATCAAGTAGAACACTGATAAAACCAAACATATGTATATGGATTCTTTGTAATACCAAGAATTTACCTATCAATTTCCAAAAGCAATTGCTTAAGGCATCATTACACCATAAATCTGAAAATCGAAAAATTTCAGTCTATTTTCTCTTGTTGTCTAATAATAGAGGAAAAACAAGATGGTACCACAACCAACTTCCCATAGCGATCTTCATTAACATCTATTTTATAATAATTCTGACTGTAATATAACAACACAAAAAGTGTTGAAAAAAAATATACTTTTGGTGCTTATCATGTTTCCTCAAAAATTTCTTGTCAATACAGAAAGCTGCATTGGAGAACAGTTTGCATGAGACAGAAAGCCGTTACAGTGCCCAACTCAGTCAACTGCAGGAAATGATCAATGATGTAGAGATGAAATTAGCAGAGCTCAGATGTGATTTGGAGAGACAGAACTTTGAGTACAAAACTCTCCTGGATGTGAAGAGCTATCTAGAAAGGGAGATAGCCACATATAGGCAACTGATGGATGGAGAGGACGCTCAGTAAGTATTACCAACCAATACAATTTTGTAGTACAAAAGGCCCATGAGGTATGTATGAGTACAGGAAGGAAGGCTATCCTGTATTGGCCTGTTGTCACCCCAAAAAAACATACATTTCCCTGTCCCATACTGACAAGGGAATCTCCAGTCACCCCTGTCCTTTATTTCCCAGTAAAGCACTGGCTATATGCTGTTACTTATTTGGCCATTGGAGCACTTTACTTGGATATGTGGGGGCGGATTGGTGGTTAATATTACTGTTTTGGAAGCTGGGGTGTTGGGATCAGTTGTAAGCAAGAACACTTTCCAGCAGTCTCACTGAGCCCCTGCTGACCCTCCAGGCTCTGTCCCCTCTTTTAGGTGAGATAGCTTGTCTATCCCCACCTCCAGAAACATCTTTCTAATCGTATTTCACTGTTGTCCATCCCCCATCTTTTTCTTTCTTTTCCCGCCTATCTCCCTCTCCCATCTTCCCTCCTCTTTTCCCACACCTCTAGTTCTACCCCCCACACTTTTTTTTTCTTCTCTGTGTTTCCTCTTCCTTCCTACCTTCCCCACCTGGCCCTTCCTGCCTATGTGGAGAGTTTTATCACCAGCTTCTAACAATATATTTCTGTTATTCGTCCAAGGGGTAAACTGCAGCACACCATGCCACCAAACACAAAGCCTATCCATCCCTTTTTCTTTGAAATGTGTTTCACTTAACACCAAGGGCCTTAACCTCCTGGAGAAAAGATCACAACTCCTATCAGCACTTAAAAACACAAAGCTCAAAAATATTTCCTCAGGAAGCATTTTAGGTCTAATTCTATTCCAAACCCAACCAACAAAATATTCAAATCAGTATACCACACCACGACTGCCCAATCTAAAACCCATGGTGTATCTATCCTATTGTCAAAGCACTCCTCATTCCAACTGTCTGACATTATGGCACACCAGGATGGTTGCTACTTATTTCTTGAAGGCTCACTGGGAACAAAAATAATGTTAAGTTAAGCTTCCACGCAAATACTTTGGTAAATATATATCTTAATATTTTGTGTTAGACAGTGTCTAATCATGGTTATGTGGCTTTGTTACAGGCGAGGAATTGGATGGAGTTCAAGGGGCATGAGTAGCTATGTAGGTTCTGGCAATGCAGGAGGTTCTGGCAACATGGGCACCATGAGCAGCTCTGGAGGTTCCAGTGGCATCAGCCATTCTAGCAGTGGAAAACCAAGAATCATAGTGGAAGATGTCAGAGATGGATACTCTCAGTCTAAATGAGAATAAAACCTGTTATTGAATCCTGGCCATATACACTTGAAGGCTTCCATATTTTTCATTCCCCCTTTCTTTGCCATGGATGCTGGATATTAAAAAGAATAGACTTTAGATGAAACAATATAATATACTGTCATGTATACTAATTGTAATAAAGTAAAGTGGAGGTCATACCTTCAGCAACCAATCATATTTCACCTGCCATTCTTCTAGTTCAAATGAGCATATAAAAGCTGAAATCTGTTTGGTTAATGAAGACGACACCTCCCTTTTCTGTACATCCAGTTTTTATACATGAAGCTCTTTTTTATATGGAAAAAGCACCCTTTTGCTTATTATTTCCCAGATAGCAAGGATGACTTGCCACAAATTTGAGGCAGTGTTGAATTGTAAGTCCTGTTAACTTGCTGCACATTTTCACTGGCAGAGCACTTGAAGCACATATTCTAGTTGACAATTTTCCAAATTCAGCCAAAGTGACCCCTGTGGTGGGATGAATATTGCGCAACATAACAGAACCAGAACTTGCAGAAGACTTGCAGAATGTTTGCAAAGAAAGTTGATCTGGAGTCATGCAATGCGGACTTCAAACCTGCAGTTCAATTGCTTACTATCTGGGATGTCACTGGATAATGGTGGTGCTTTTAGTCACTAACAACTAAACTACTATCAATTTTATCAAGATATTTATTCCATCTGATTAACTGGACAACAATTTTACATTCCAGCAACTGTTCATCTAATGTCCAGACTTAGTCTATTCTATAGTTCCTTATAATGCTGGCTCTGTGTGTCTTTTTTTTTTTTGTAAACTGAACAGCTGTCAAGCTATTATCACTGCATTTGAGTTTACCATAAGTACATATTCCTGCTTTTGGGTGTTGTTTTAAGGCCTGGGTTGGTAGTCACTGTTAAGAATGTTACTTTCTGAATCTTTTAATAAAAGTGCTATCTTATGCAATTTGTTGTTTTCCCTTTTTGTAAAATACTCATTAACAGAGCTAGCTTCATACTACAATGTTAATGTCTCCTCTTGCCCTGGCATCCTATTTTGACAATCCTGTAATAGGTTGATAGAAACAGGTACAATATGTTTACTCCCTTTTTTGGTAACTGTAGGACACCCAAATAGGCACTTTGAAAAAAAAGAAAAATACCCATTGATGTGCCAAGAATACGGTGTGCTCCCACCATACTGTTTGTGCTAAAACAACTGTGTTTTTTGAGCACCTAAAATCTTAACAAGCATTGTCAGCTCTACCTGCTAAACTACAGAACTCCATGTAGCCCATCCCTCTCTGTTCCACTACATATGCATACATTATGAGTATGTGAACTAAATAAATAAGAAAAATGAAAAATGAATAAAATAAAAAGCAAAGGGAAAACTCAGTCACATGACCTGTCAATGTCATGTGATTGTCTCTACTCCACTCATGAATTTCTTTCTGCTGCGCTATGCAGGGAAAACTCAGAAGGTTCAATATGGCAACCAATATGTTATAAATGGGCTGCAAAATGCAGGCCATGCTATTGGGTAAGAATGGGCAATATAGTGGAAAGCAGATAGCGATATCTAATCTCCAATATAGTTACTGTGTGTAAAAAAAGGGGTCTTAAGAGAGGTAGTTCTGGGGCCTGCCTACATCAGTAGGAAGTGAGCTCTTCAGAGCTCAAAGACTAGGGATTATGTCACAGGGGTACATTTGAGTAATGCTCATATATACAATTTGAAAGGAATGTCAAGCCTTTTTTTATCTGGGAAAAGGTTTTTGTAAATAATTTTATCAGTTTGAGTTATTGAATGAGTTATTAAATTAGCCAAACAAAAACAAGGAATTTGAGTACTCCAGCAAGACTGAATTACCTATTACAACACCCTACACATTGTAGGACTTGCCCTTTAATGCTTAAAGGGCAATTTTAAAATGCTAAATTTCTAAAAAACAAAAATAAAATAAAAAAACAAATGC
Source organism: Rana muscosa (assembly GCA_029206835.1). NCBI lineage: Eukaryota > Metazoa > Chordata > Amphibia > Anura > Ranidae > Rana > Rana muscosa. Next base: position 246,149,799 of record CM055128.1, on the reverse strand, counting down.
CTGGAGGTTGCCCTTAACCTGCGTGCGTAGTGGTGCATCTGTTAGTCTATACCACCTACTAAAGCAAAATTGACATTACAAATTGTAAGTAACATACACTTTTCAACAATCCCTTTATTAAAAAATATAAAACCCCACAAAAGGTTCTATAATGTAAATCTACTGCCAATTATGTTTTTGCTCCTGCCGACTTGCAGGCAGAATAAATCCACCAACCACTGATACGATTCACTCCCAACATCTGCTCCCTGTGAATGGCAGCTCCTGGTCCACAAAGAGGTGGCGTCATTAACTAAATATGGAGATGACCATATTTGGTCACTGACTTCACTAGAATTCCTGTAATGCCATGTGGCCATATTAGGTCACAAACGTCATGATCCTCCCTGCCCCTTTGTGTATGTCAGTTGCAGAGTGCTGATTCTGCCACCTGTAGCCCATTAGCCCATCAATGGCAGCTATCTTCCAAGTTTGTGCAAACTTTTGTTTAGATCAAACCCAAGCTCATCACTAGGGATGAGCCGAACACCCCTCGGTTCGGTTTGCAGCAGAATATGCGAACGGGCAAAAAAATTTATTTGAACACGCGAACACCGTTAAAGTCTATTGGACACGAACGTGAAAAATCAAAAGTGCTAATTTTAAAGGTTAATATGCAAGTTATTGTCATAAAAGTGTTTGGGGAAGTTTTTTCGCGACCAGTGATTTTAATAATGCTTAAAGTGAAACAATAAAAGTGAAATATTTCTTTTGACGGGAACCACCCATAGAGGCGGATCGTGTCGGCGTTTTTTTTTTCTCCGTATCCTCTGCTTGAGAATGGATGTACATCGCTGGAATTATTTTTTCTTTTTAATAAAGGACTTGTCCCAAGCTGTCTACTGTGTTTTTTACCATTTTTAAAACTTTCTTTGTGAAATGGTAGGGGTACAATGTACCCCGTTACCAATTCACATAGGGGGGCCGGGATCTGGGGGCTTCCAGATTCCGATAAGCCCCCTGCTCGCATACCCCCACAACCACCGGGCAAGGGTTGTGGGGATGAGGCCCTTGTCTCCTCCCCATGTTGAGGGCATGTGGCCAGGTACGGTTCATGAGGGGGGGCGCTCTCTCGTCCCCCCTCTTTTCCTGCGGCCTGCCAGGTTGCATGCTCGGATAAGAGTCTGGTATGGATTTTTGGGGGACCCCCACACCATTTTTTTAAAATAAATTGGCGCAGGGTTCCCCTTAATATCCATACCAGACCTGAAGGGCCTGGTATGGAATTTGAGGGGAACCCCATGCAATTTTTTTTTTTAATTTTGGTTCGGGGTTCCCCTTTAAGATTCATACCAGACCCAAAATGCCTGGTAATGAACTGGGGGGGAACCCATGCCATTTTTTTCAATTACTTTTATCTGTATTGTCGGGACCTGACAATTCATTATAGCCGCGAGTAGTTTTAAATGATTTTTTTCCTTTAGAAATGTCATTTTGTGCAGGGACTGTTCTAAACACGGGTAAAAATGCGCCACTTTACAGGCATACTATAGACACCCCCCAGGTATGAAATTTAAAGAAATATTTAACTTTTATTGTTTCACTTTAAGCATTATTAAAATCACTGCTCCCAAAAAAACGGCCGTTTTTAAAACTTTTTTTTGCATTGATACATGTCCCCTGGGGCAGGACTCGGGTCCCCAAACACTTTTTATGACAATACCATGCATATAAGCCTTTAAAACTTTCACTTTTGATTTCCCCCATAGACTTTTAAAGGGTGTTCAGCGGCTTTTGAATTTCCCGCGAACACCCCAAATTGTTTGCTATTGGACGAACATGCGAACACCCGATGTTCTAGTCGAACTTACGTTCAACTTGAACATCGGGCTCATCCCTACTCATCACTACTCCCTAGTGATTGTAGAACTTTGGTGTCAGACTTTTGCAAAAAGACCTCTGCTTCCACACAGAGGGAGAGTCCTTCTCTGCAGCAGGCTGGCAAGGGACAGGCCTTTCTACTCAGACTGTGGCTGCTTTCTAAAGATAACACATTGTAGGAATTAGCACATGTTTAGTTTTGATGCTCCTGAAATGTCTTTGGCTAATTTAAAACTGAAAGTTCATTTGAGTTGTATGTGTTGTCATCATATGGGTGTGGTCGGAATATTTTATCTTCTTGGCTAATTGTTGGGTGTCATGAGAAGGAAAATCTTTTCCTTCAGGGAGCTATAATTTACAGGTTTCACATATCAAAGACAAGCAGCAATCTGTCTGAGCTGTTTTAAAAATATCCCACGTGAAATTCAGAAGCAGACACTAAGCAAAGCACAACATTCAGACAAAGATTTTGGGCCTATAACAGCAATAAAAGTTTTTCTGTTACACTTTGATGTGTGTTGCATGCAATTTGCACATCGTTTAATTATAGAATTTAAGAGTTCAATGCAAGTCTAGAATTCTCAATTTAATCTTACTCCCGGCCCCTGTGCTCTCTCCGCCAGGTTGGATCTAGGAGGATGCTGTGCTGAGCTGTGCCCTCCCCATACCCACCCCCCACTCAAATTTTCTGCTGCGGGGAGGTGACCAGATAGAGAAGATGGGGGGTAATCAAGCTGTGTATAGTCCAATCTGAGAGCAATCTGTGTCATCTGCTGTGCGGACTAAGAATCGCTGCTCTGACAGGAGTGGAGAGATCACAGCCCAGCACATCTCCTCCTTACTGTAATACCTCACCTGTAAGTTTGAGTTGGGTATTTTTGCTGGGTTAGGTAATGGGGGGGGGACAGGTCTAAGAGGGGGATTTGGGGGGGAGATTTAAGCTAGGAAGAGGGGAATGGATGGGGGGTTGTGCCTGGGAGGGAGGAGTTGTGCTGCTAGGATGGAGGAGAGGTGGTTTATGCTAAGAGGGGGGATTTGGGGGGTGAGGATTTGTGTTGGTAAGGGGAATGGGGGGAATTGGGCTAAGAAGAGGGATTTGGGGGGTGGGGATTTGTGCTAGTGGGGGATGGGGGGGTTGTGCTGGGAGGGAAGATTTGTGGTGCTAGGAGGGGGTGGCGGATTTAGGCTAAGGGGGGAGTATGGGGGTTGGAGAGGGGATTTGTTCTAGGATATAAAATTTGAGGGAAAGTGGATTTGTGCTGGGGGATAATTTTTTGGGCACAGAGATTTGTACTAGGAGGGGGGAATTGGGGGGGGGGTTGAGCTAAGAGGTGGTATTGGGGGGCGAAGATTTGCGCTCAGAGGGGGGATTTGGACTGGGAGGGAATTTTTGCATTTAGGATGGAGAGTGGGGAAAGGGCCAGTAAATGTGTCATTTACTGTTCCCTTCCTTGTCTGAATGATTATAGTCAGTGATCAATACCGATCACTGACTTTGTGCATTCATAACTAAAGCAACTGTGTTTACAATGCTTCGGTTTGTGAATAAACTGGAAGCTATTCCTGTCTATTCATTCTGTACAGAGCTATTCCATGCAGCTGGGGCTGCAGAGATGGAGACTGAGGTTTCCTCAATCTCCTTTCTCTGTCTTAAAGGCAAACCATAAGAGGTCTGTTTAGACCACTGATATTTCCCCAAAGCCCCCAACGGGGCTCCTAATTTTTTTTTTAAAAATAATAAAAAATTATATTGTAAGAAAATTAAATGGTAAAAAAAGAAAAAAAAGAAAATAACAAGAATAAAAAACTGCTGACACCACTGGCAGAACTACCAAGGTCACATTTGTGACCAGGCCCAGCGTTTCGCCACCGGACTCGGTGGGGAGAGCCTTGGCTGGGGGTTAGGGGAGCCCTTCATGGTTTCTTGCACCGGGGCCCTGAAGGTTCTAGTAACGGAATATCCCTTTCAGTCTGCACTGCTCTCAGTTTTACTTATCTGGCAGAGGGTCAGAGGGTGAGAAAGGTCAGAGCAAATTTACACTTTCTGCTCCCCTAGGCCAACTTGTTTTGCTTCTCCTTTTCTGTTCCATATGACTTTAGCCAGCCAGTACCCTATTGTTACTGACTGCCTGTAATCATCCAAACAGCAATTTTTTCCACTCAAAACTGAGTCTAACCTAGACAATCAGCAGTTCTGTTCTTCTGTTCTGTACAAACAACGGTTTGCCTGTTGAGCTGAATCTGGCAGCTCCCAGAGCTCCCAGGCACTTCCTGAAACCATCATTGGTCTCTTGGTAAGACATCCAGGAGAGGTTTGAGCAAACCTCCCCCTGTCCTGACCAGCCCCGCCCCAGTCCGCACCAGCCATCAGCAACATGTGTACATGTATCCATTGTACGTCACTCCTGGAAGTGACAACACTAGCCTACAATGTCAACGCCCGCCAGCTAGCTAAGTCACTCCCATAAATGATGTAGCTAAAGCAGCAGGGGACACGCCCAGGAGCTGCAAAGTTGAGAAAAGCCCCAAAGCAAAAAAGTCACGTGACAGGCAGACTTTTTTCCAAAAAAAGGTGCTGGAAAGCTTATTTTTTTATAAATCTAACAATGCAGATAACATTCTATGGTGGTCTATGTTTAATTAGCGGTGATTACACGTGAGGTCTTTCCTTTCACTTATAGGTGTTCAAAACAAAAAACGAATAGCAGGTGTAGCAAGGTGTTACTTTTGCACGTAGCTTATGGACTACAGTTTGTGCATATAAGAACTTAACTCTTTTCATTGTTCGTTTGTCTCAAACTGCTGCAAGTTGTTGGGTTCAGCTATGGTAAGAACAATGCATTATGGACTTTGTGGTGCGGAGAGACAGAGACTCTATTGCTATGGTTTAGAAATAGACTACAAGGACCACAACGCCACTGTGCTGTGAAGGAACGTGGCGCCACGCACTGCCTGATGGGAGGACTTATAAAAAGGAAGGCAGAGATTGTGTTCGGTCTCTTGGGACGCCATCTTGCAAAAGGCGAGAGGCCTGCAGCGAGGGTGCTTAGGCCGGAGAAGCCTGGGCCTAGAGTAACGGAGGGCGGATCGCCTATCGGAGAGATCCCAGCTAGAGCCTGGCTGATCGGACCCGGGAGAGAGACAGCTCCACACCCCTGAGCATCCAGAATCACTTATCCACCGGCGCCTCATGAATGGCTAACCGGAGGACCAGGGACCACGACTCGTCCGGAGGTTGTGAACCAAGAGGGCCCTGTCGGAGGATACCAGCGAGGCGAGACCTCGTGTGGTGAGAGCAGTGCCGATCCTAACCTCCCTGGGGCCCTAAGCAAAATTCTGCTAAGGGGCCCTCTACCTGGTCTTCACATATATTTCTGCTTGAAAAATGCGCGTTTCATTTCGTGCACGCGCCTAACGCATGATAACACACCCGACGCGGTTATCTTTTCCGAGCTGCAGTAAACAAACACCGTTGCACTTTGTCGTTTATCAAACGTAATAAATAATTGTATTTTACTCTCACTTTTGTCAGGCAAAAAGTCACAAAACACAGCCCTGGAAGTGACTGGCATTAGCAAGCTAGACACAGACCAAGAGATGCACTGCCTGCCTGCCCAGCTAGGTTAGCAAGACCGAAAAAAACACAATAGAAATGCATATAAACATAACTCTACTTTGCCGGCATCAAACTTGGAGAGGAGAGAACACAAGTTTACCTGATTGTTGTTCCCCTAATTCACTTTTGTGGTGTTTTTTTCTCCTCTATTCGTGACCAGAAGGATAGTTTCGCTTCATTTTGTCATGGATGTTGTAAACATTAATTGACACACTATGACATGAAGGGGAGGCGCAGGGGTGGCTCCAGCCCACATTTTTTGGGGGTGCTGGAAGAATAAAAGAGGGGGCTGATGTGGCGCGCGAAGCGCGGCACAAAATTTACATGTGTGGGCGTGGAAAAAGGTGGGTGTGGCTAAAATGGGTGTGGCCAAATGTGAGTGATTCTTCCTGATCTATAGCTTGTAGTGTGCCACCTTTCCCTCTTTGTATAGGCCAAAAAGAGCCTGGAGGTACACTGAAGAGATTGTGAAGTAAAATAAGTTTCATCAAGACCAACAATTATAGCCCCCAGCATATATCAGGGCCAGCAATAACCTCAAGTCAGTGGGGTAGTTAAATATAAAAAGTCAACAGCCACAAAGAAGCCAGAGAACCATCCGAAAACTCAGTCACACATTGATAACAGGCTATGCAGTCAGGCACATTGTCCCATACCCAAAAAAACTACAAAATGTGCTAAAGCTAATTATCACCACAATGTACGCCACAATAATTCAAAGAAAGCAGTAAAAGCATAAAAATATCAATAAATAATATATAAATTAAATATTTGATAAAAACGATAAAAGTGTAATCTGCACACACATATAAAGCGCAATATGCAATGAGTATAGGGGCTGTATGGGCAATGCATGGAGTGTGCAGCGAGCATAGGGGTTGTATGGGGATGCATAGAGTGTGTCACGTTAAGAGTGCAGAGCTGAGGGGTGCGCTATTTACAGGAATTTACAAAGTGCAGGATTCAGGCTTGTGCTATACACAAAGTGCAGGGTTATGGTGTGCGCTACACACACACACACAATGCAGGGATCAGAAGTGCGATACGCACACAATGCAGGGTTCAGGAGTGCACTATGTACAAGATCTCTGACTTGTTACTAAAGTGTGGGAAACTATAGGGTTAGTATAATGGCATCAGAATATCCTTTAATTTTTCAATCCATTCTTCTTGTATTGTGACACCAGCAATGATGAATGAATGGCTGGCTGGATGGATGAGTGAATGGATGAGTAAATGGCTGGATGAATGGATGAATGGATGAGTGAATGGCTGGATGGATGGATGGATAAGTGAATGGCTGGATGGATGAATGAATGGATGAGTGAATGGCTGGATGAATGGATGGCTGGATGGATGAGTGAATGGCTGGATGGATGAATGAATGGATAAATGAATGGCTGGATGGATGGATGAGTGAATGGCTGAATGGATGAATGGATGAGAGAATGGATGGATGGATGGATGGATGAATGGATGAGTGAATGGATTGATGGATGAATAGATGAGTGAATGGCTGGATGGATGGATGAATGGATGAGTGAATAGATAGATAGAGATAGGTGAATGGGTGAGTGAATGGATGATAGATAGATGGATAGATAGATAGATAGATAGATAGATAGATAGATAGATAGATAGATAGATAGATAGATGAGTAGATAGACGGATGGATGGATGGATGAGTAGATGGATAGATGGATGAGTAGATAGATGGATGGATGAGTAGATGGATAGATGGATGAGTAGATAGATGGATGGATAGATGGATGAGTAGATAGATGGATGGATAGATGCATGAGTAGATAGATGGATGGATGGATGAGTAGATAGATGGATGGATAGATGGATGAGTAGATGGATGGATAGATGGATGAGTAGATAGATGGATGGATAGATGGATGAGTAGATAGATGGATGGATAGATGGATGAGTAGATAGATGGATGGATGGATGGATGGATGGATAAATAGATGGATAGATGGATGAGTAGATAGATGGATGAATGAGTAGATAGATGGATGAGTAGATAGATAGATAGATGAGTAGATAGATGGATAGATGGATGGATGGATAGATGAGTAGATGGATAGATGGATGAGTAGATAGATGGATAGATGGATAGATGAGTAGATAGATGGATAGATGAGTAGATAGATGGATGGATGGATAAATGAGTAGATAGATGGATGAGTAGATAGATGGATAGATGAGTAGATGGATAGATGGATGAGTAGATAGATAGATGGATAGAAGAATAACTCATAAATCCTGTATTTTCTCCCTCTGTAAGAATCATATGACTTGTGCTGGCAGAGAGGAATGCAGCTGTCAGATTACAGGATAGATAAACGATCTTGTTCTCTGGTAACCTTCCCACACTGTAGAAAGCAGCTTGTTCTCTCCATGTTGGCAGCAGTGCAGGCAAACACAACTCACTGTTTCTTAGTGCTGGGGCTGAGGAATGTGTCCCCCAGCCATAGCAGGCTGTGTTCTCTCCTCTCTACCTTTTCTCTCCAGCTGCCGAGTGCCGACATCTCCTCTTCTCAGAAATCAAAGAAGGCGGGCTGGGGGAAGGGGGCGGGTACAGTCTTCACCATTGGCTGAGGAGGCAGCAGAGAGGTGGATATCCATCCACCTCTAAAATTAGCCTGTGCCGGGTCTAGCTAAAGATCATCGGCTTCTGCGGCCGTAGCTGCTGTATTCTTCCACAAGAAAAAAAGAGTCCCAGCTTCCAGGCAGCAATAGAGAAGATGCAAGCAAGGAAAAAAAAAAAAAACACTTAACATCTGCAAATACTACCATGTGAATTTTGGGGGTGCTTAAATAATTTTTGGGGAGGCTTGAGCACACCCACCTGGCGCCGCCCCTGGGGAGGCAGGGCCTTGAGTAATTTGGGGGCCCTACGCAGCTTGCGTAGTGAGCGTATAGGGCGGATCAGCTCTGGGTGAGAGGGCACCTGCCCACCAACATAACTAACTGTGTCGCAGGAAAGTGACTTCCATACTTTTTACTCACGCTTGCTGGTATCTGCAGTACCACAAGCAGAGACACGCTACATTCAGGATTGAGTTAGTGCTTTTGGGAAGGATCAGCATTCTGCTTACCCTTTTCACCACACGTTAATTGTTTAATCTTTCTTCACCCTTTCTTTGGATTACAAATACTAAAGTGCACCAACAAAAGCTAGCGAAGATTTCTGGAGACTTTTAGGATCAATCACCAGTTCATCTCACTGACTAGGTTGACACAGCAGGACACGTACCAGTGAAGCTGCCCACCAGGGGGAGCCAGACAGATTGTTGAATATGCACGTGTGAATCGATTGTTACATTTATTTCACTGCCATTGTGCTGTTTATTTGAGCTGGGTTGGACTTGGTGGAGAAGGACCCCACTGTAGATACCGTTGCAGTGGGAGATTCCTCCACCGTGCACTTCTTCAGTTCTGACTCTAAAGTTGGGTTAATTCAGGCTTCTTAGTCCATAAGTGAAGTCTTGAAACTGTTATTCATGTGTATGACAGTAAACTTTCATAGGGATCTGTTTGAGTAAAATGTCACATGTATAACCTATATTTCTTTACCAAGTAATCATATTCCATCTTGGTTGAACTACTCCTTGTGTGGGACTCTGTCTTTTTTCAGCTGTGTGGCAGGCTAACCACAACAAGGTAATAACATTTGATTACAGTTACTGTTGTGTGATATCATTGTGGCCCCCTATAGCCTTTAGGGGTCCACAATCACATTATTGTTATTATTGTCCAGTTGTGCCAAGGGGGAATCGAGCCATATTACAGGGGTTGATAGGCAGAGTACAGGCCCAAACTTAAACCAGCAGCTCCTTCGGGGGTAGTGCTACACAGGAATCTTGTGATCTTCACACTTAGGGCTAGCTCACACTAGCTTTGCTCTCTGAAGAATGATCTGTGTTTGAATCGCTCCTCCGAGAGAATTTGACAGGCAATCAGGAGGTCTTGCATTTTCTCCTCACTGTCTGCTTTAACTTGCAGAGCAGCCCCATTCACTTGAATGGGTTATGTTTGGCGGGTGCTGTGCCCACTGAAAGCAACAAGGGGTATAATTTCCCAGAAAGCATCACGGCCACATCATCTGTACACTGTCTGCCATTAAAGGGGGTAGTAAAAACACAGCTTTACTATAGCTTTGTACTGCTACCCAACTACCATAAATACTCGAGTATAAGCCGAGTTTTTCAGCAAATGCCCCCCTCGGCCTATACTCGAGTCACCTTTTTGCGCCTGATCTCCCAGAATTTGGGGACCCAGTACCGGCCGGCCGTAGGTTCCCTGGACCCCAAACTTGGCACACATGTAGCCCCTTCTTCTATAAGTGTAAAAAGCTTGTTGTCCGGGGGACCTACGGCCGGGGAGCACCAATTTTTCAAATCCGGTCACCCCTTCCATAGACTCCCATGTTAAACGGTCATTTCTCTGGTGACTTTAGGGACCTGGTACCGGCCGGTCGTAGATCTCCTGGACCCGAAACTAGGCACACATGTAGCCCCATTTCTCCTCTACAACTGTGAAAAGTTTGTTGTCTGGGGGACCTACGGCCGGGAAGCACCTATTTTTCAAAGCCGGGCACCCCTTCCTTAGACTCCAATGTTAAACGTCAGTCTAGTCATGATCACAGCGAGGCATGGGCACAGTGAGGCATGCACATAGACACAGTAAGGCACAGTGAGGCATGCAGATTGACACCCTAGGCTTATACTCGAGTCAATAAGTTTTCCCATTTTTTTGTGGTAAAATTAGGTGCCTCGGCTTATATTCGGGTCAGCTTATACTCGAGTATATACGGTACTAGTGTGGACAAGCCTTTAAGCCGGCCATAGACAGTTTGAATCTTGGCTGGTTCAGCAGGGTCTGGCCAAGATTCAAACCATTTATGGACAGGCTGAATGTACCCAAGTTGATGGGTACAACCAGCCTGTCCGATTATTCATGCGATTATTGCTAACTACTAAAGCCACATGAAAAGTGTAACGCCTCATGCAACCCAACATGTAATTGCCATCATCCCGAATATATGTGGAAAATGAGAAAACCTCTAATGTTAGGATTTTGGAGGCAATGCAAAAAAAAGCCCCGGACCATTTGGTAGCTAGAGGACCAGAGGTGAATTCAGAATTTTGCACTGCGCTGCTTTAACTGTAAATTGTGCGGACATGCAATGTTGTACCCAAACAAAATTTGCGTCCTTTTCTTCCCACAAATAGAGCTTTCTTTTAATGGTATTTGATTGCCTCTGCGATTTTTATTTTTTGCGATATAAACGGAAAAAGACCGAAAATTTTGAAAAAAAATTATATTTTCTACTTTTTGTTATAAGAAAAATCGAATAAACTCAATTTTAGTCATACATTTAGGCCAAAATGTATTCAGCCACATGTCTTTAGTAAAAAAAACGTCAATAAGTGTATATTTATCGGTTTGCGCAAAAGTTATAGCGTTTACAAACTAGGGTACATTTTCTGGAATTTACACAGCTTTAAATTTATGACTGCCTATCTCATTTCTTGAGGTGCTAAAATGGCAGGGCAGTACAAAACCCCCCCAAATGACCCCATTTTGGAAAGTAGACACCCCAAGGAAATTGCTGAGAGGCATGTTGAGCCCATTGAATATTTTTTTTTGTCCCAAGTGATTGAATAATGACAAAAAAAAAAAATTACAAAAAGTTGTCACTAAATGATATATTGCTCACACATGCCATGGTTATATGTGGAATTGCACCCCAAAATACATTCTGCTGCTTCTCCTGAGTACGGGGATACCACATGTGTGGGACTTTTTAGGAGCCTAGCCACGTACGGGACCCCGGAAAGCAAGCACCGCCTTCAGGATTTCTAAGGGCGCAAATTTTTGATTTCACTCCTCACTACCTATCACAGTTTTGAAGGCCATAAAATGCCAAAATAGCACAAAACCCCCCCAAATGACCCCATTTTAGAAAGTAGACACCCCAAGGAAATTGCTGAGAGGCCTGTTGAGCCCATTGAATATTTTTTTTTTTTTGTCCCAAGTGATTGAATAATGACAAAAAAAAAAAAAATTACAAAAAGTTGTCACTAAATGATATATTGCTCACACATGCCATGGTTATATGTGGAATTGCACCCCAAAATACATTTTGCTGCTTCTCCTGAGTACGGGGATACCACATGTGTGGGACTTTTTAGGAGCCTAGCCGCGTACGGGACCCCGAAAACCAATCACCGCCTTCAGGATTTCTAGGCACAAATTTTTGATTTCACTCCTCACTACCTATCACAGTTTCGAAGGCCATAAAATGCCAAAATAGCACAAAACCCCCCCAAATGACCCCATTTTGGAAAGTAGACACCCCAAGCTGTTTGCTGAGAGGCATGGTGAGTATTTTACAGCTCTCATTTGTTTTTGAAAATGAAGAAAGAATTTTTTTTTTTTCTTTTTTTTTTTTTCAATTTTCAAAACTTTGTGACAAAAAGCGAGATCTGCAAAATACTCACAATACCTCTCAGCAAATAGCTTGGGTTGTCTACTTTCCAAAATGAGGTCATTTGGGGGGGTTTGTGCCATCTGGGCATTCCATGGCCTCCGAAACTGTGATAGGCAGTGAGAAGTGAAATCAAAAATTTACACCCTTAGAAAGCCTGAAGGCGGTGATTGGTTTTTGGGGTCCCGTACGTGGCTAGGCTCCCAAAAAGTCTCACACATGTGGTATCCCCGTACTCAGGAGAAGCAACAGAATGTATTTTGGGGTGTAATTCCACATATGCCCATGGCATGTTTGAGCAATATATCATTTAGTGACAACTTTGTGCAAAAAAATAATAAAAAATAAAAAAATTGTCTTTTTTCCGCAACTTGTGTCAACATATAAAATATTCCATGGACTCGACATGCCTCTCAGTATATAGCTTGGGGTGTCTACTTTCCAAAATGGGGTCATTTGGGGGGGGTTTTGAACTGTTCTGGCATTTTATACACAACATTAGGAAGCTTACATCCACTCTTCTAACCACTTGAAGACAAAGCCCTTTCTGACACTTTTTGTTTACATGAAAACATTTTTTTTTTTGCAGGAAAATTATGTTGAACCCCCAAACATTATATATATTTTTAAAGCAAAGGCCCTACAGAATAAAATGGTGGGTGTTGCATTTTTTTTTCTACACAGTATTTGCGCAGCGATTTTTCAAACACATTTTTTGGGGGAAAAATACACTTTTTTTTATTTTAATGCACTAAAACACACCATATTGCCCAAATGTTTGATGAAATAAAAAAGATGATCTTAGGCCGAGTACATAGATACCAAACACGACATGCTTTAAAATTTCGCACAAACGCGCATTGGCGACAAACTACATACATTTTTAAAAGCCTTTAAAAGCCTTTACAGGTTACCCCGTTAGATTTACAGAGGAGGTCTACTGCTAAAATTACTGCCCTCGATCTGACCTTCGCGGTGATACCTCACATGCATGGTGCAATTGCTGTTTACATATGACGCCAGACCGACGCTTGCGTTCGCCATTGGGCAAGAGCAGGGCAGGACAGGGGTGCTTTTTTTTTCTTTTTATTATTAATTTTGCTTTTTTATTTTATTTTTAAATTGTTCCTTCCATATTTTTTTTTTTTTATCATTTTTATTGTTATCTCAGGGAATGTAAATATCCCCTATGATAGTAATAGGTAGTGACAGGTACTCTTTTTTGAAAAAACTGGGGTCTAGACCCTAGATCTTTCCTCTGCCCTCAAAGCATCTGACCACACCAAGATCGGTGTGATAAAATGCTTTCCCAATTTCCCAATGGCGCTTTTTATATCCGGGGGGGGGACATTCCCTCCCACTGCTTGTAAAAGCAGTCCAGAGGCTAATTAGCCACTAGGGTTGCTTTTACATTAAAGCCGGCCGCTGGCTGAAAAGAATGATACCAAGATGATACCTAAACCCGCAGGCATCAATCTGGTATAACCATTCAAAATCCAGCAACATACCAGTACGTTGCTGGTCCTTGTTGGACATGTATTGTAATCTTTTTTTTTCATGCAGCCAGGTGGCTGAACGAAAAAAGAGATTGATCGGTGGGTATGCCCACCATTAGAATACCGCCCTTCATCCACCCACTTCTAATGATGGGCATACATGCACCATTTATATATGCCGAAGCATGGGGGCATCCTCCCGCAAAAAAGTTATGCCGCACACACATGGTCGGACTTTTCCACGGGCAAGCCTCCGTCGGAATTTCGACCGTATGTACGCGGCATTAGGAGCAAAATCGCTCCTCCGCCCCTGCTGCCCCAATGCTTCGGCATATTTGCTTTTTTTTTTTAACTGTGGTGGTGAAATCACCTCCTACAGCACTGGAGTCGCAGGGATCAGGCCTGTCTCTGCGAACGCTGCAGTTATGTGTGTTGTGTTTTGTAAGTGACAGTGATCGATCGATACTGCACTTGGGTGGCCTGGGCTGGACGGAGGGGCAAAACGCAGGTGCTAGCAGGTATCTGGGCTGATCCCGCTAACACTGCGTTTTTGGGAACCCTAAACTGCTGGGGACGCTAGTATAGATCTGATCAGATCAGATATTGATCTGTTCAGATACTATACCACTAAGGGAGGTGTATGCTTCACGCGTGGGTGTTAGCATTACTGGCACTAACCTGACGCTGCCTGGGGTGTGAGGCGGACCCTCTCTGACGCTAAAACCTAATTGATATCACCCGCCGGGCGATCAGGGGGTTAAACCTCTATTGGGTTATATACGGCGGGTGCCCTGACACTATAAAAAGCAAACTAACTAACCAGCGTCACCCGTAACACTTATATGATGATTACTGGTGAAAGGGTTAACTAGGGGCAATTAGGGGGTTAAAACCTTTATTAGATAATATATGGGGGTACCTGACGCTATAAAAACCTGCGGCGAACCTAAAAAAATTACTGGCTACCGATCTGCATCACCGACGCTAAGACAGCGATCAGAAAAATGATCGCTTAGCGACAGTGGTGATAGGGGGTGAAAGGGTTACCTGGGGGGCGATCAAGGGGGTTAAACCTTTATTAGATATTTTATGGGGGTACCCGACGCTATAAAAACCTGCGGCGAACCTAAAAAAAATTACTGGCTACCGATCTGCATCACCGACGCTAAGACATCGATCAGAAAAATGATCGCTTAGTGACAGTGGTGATAGGGGGTGAAAGGGTTACCTGGGGGGCGATCAAGGGGGTTAAACCTTTATTAGATAATTTATGGGGGTACCCGACGCTATAAAAACCTGCGGCAAACCAAAAAAATTACTGGGTACCGATCTGCATCACCGACGCCAAGACAGCGATCAGAAAAATGATCGCTTAGTGACAGTGGTGATAGGGGGTGAAAGGGTTACCTGGGGGGCGATCAAGGGGGTTAAACCTTTATTAGATAATTTATGGGGTACCCAACGCTATAAAAACCTGCTGCGAACCGAAAAAAATTACTGGGTACCGATCTGCATCACCGACGCCAAGACAGCGATCAGAAAAATGATCGCTTAGTGACAATGGTGATAGGGGGTGAAAGGGTTACCTGGGGGGCGATCAAGGGGGTTAAACCTTTATTAGATAATTTATGGGGGTACCCGACGCTATAAAAACCTGCGGCAAACCAAAAAAAAAAATACTGGCTACCGATCTGCATCACCGACGCTAAGACATCGATCAGAAAAACGATCGCTTAGTGACAGTGGTGATAGGGGGTGAAAGGGTTACCTGGGGGGCGATCAAGGGGGTTAAACCTTTATTAGATAATTTATGGGGGTACCCGACGCTATAAAAACCTGCGGCGAACCTAAAAAAAATTACTGGGTACCGATCTGCATCACCAACGCCAAGACAGCGATCAGAAAAATGATCGCCAAGCGACGGCGGTGCTAGGGGGTGAAAGGGTTATCTGGGGGGTGATCAAGGGGTTAAACCTTTATTAGGGGGGTTAGGGGGCTACACTGGACCTAAAACTAAATGTAGTGACACTTTTACAGTCACAAATGTCACTGATTGCAGTGATCAGTAAATAAATGGTCACTGCAATCAGTGACACTGTGACTGGGGGCTGGGGGGTGATCTGGGGGTGATCTGGGGGGGCCTGGGGGGCGATTTATGTGCCTATGTGTGCTGGTGTTAGTGTAGTGTTAGTGCACTGACCTGTGTGTCTTCTCTTGTACGATGCTCGGTATATGTGAGCGCCGCACAGGAGATGACATCACTTCCTCCTGCTTTCTCGGTCTGTGTAAACATTACACAGACAGAGGGGGCATTTCTATTCGCCGGGAGCGATCGCGGGGGGGTGTTAGGAATCGAACGGCCGCCCCCCCATCTCGGAACGCTCCCAGATGAATTCCGACCGCTCACTGTACAGAAGGGGGGTCTGATCGGACCCCCCAACTGTACAAAGGCAATCACGTATGCTCTACTTGATTGTGCCTGTCGGTGCCATTGTGCCGACGTATATATACAGTGAGCGGTCGTTAAGTGGTTAAAAGTATCTAAATATTTATTTGTAACAAAACCGCATAAATCGGACACATATATAAAATTACAAAATTGTACAAAAAGGCACATATAAACATGGATATTGTACAATAACTGCATAAATCTAACATATTACAAATCTTTCAAGAAGCAATACAATAGCCTGATTGACCACTCCCGCCGGAAGCAGATCAAGAGAGGCTTATCCAACGCGTTTCAAACTGTAATTGTCCTTCATCAGGGATTTCAAATGCATTGGCTTCTAAGAGATCAAATTTCTGTTAAATACAGAAACAATAAGATAAGTTTTCACTTTAATTTCAACCATTATATAAAATGCAATACAAAGGAAACAAACTTACACAAAAAATCATATATAAATTATTCCATCAATGTTCCCATACATGCATCCCAGGTTCCAGAAACTCCAGGGGTGGATTCCCCGATGCCCTCAAAATGCTAGGAAAACCCTCTGTCAGAACACATGTCCATATAAGAAGTACAGACATCTAAATAAATTGGTCCAAAATAGGTGCCTTAAACAAAAAATATATAACATACATAAGTATGGATGTAATTCTGTTGGGGAATAAAATAATTGTCCCTAGAAAGAATGTGGTACCTGTGGATTGAAAAAGGAAATCTAGGATTCAGATTCATCAGGCAAGTATAACTCATGTAAAGAGACAGGACCAAAGGATGCTTGAGTCCAAAGATATATGTCCTAAAAATAATTAAAAAAAATAAAAAAATAAAAATTGTATCAATCAAAAGAGAGAAGAAAAATTCTTCCCTCTTCTAAATAAAACGTCTCCAGAAGTTTTTGAGTATTACCTGTCAAAAGGATCAAAAATCCCGATAATTATCCAAAAAAGTTTCCATGCAATAGAGGTCCATACAGAAACATCCTCTGCCTGCCAGCAGAGGGAAAGAATGACACCATATAACTCCTTTGGCGTCCTTTATATCCCTCTGCTATGTCTGATTGGTCCAGACCAGGTCACATGACGCACCTGCTCATAGAGCAGAGCCTCATGTAGCCATGGAGACGCCGCGCTTCCCACGTCAAGCCACGTCAAGCGCCGATCACATGACGCAACCAAACCAATCAGCGGTGCGTCTGCCATCATTGCATATCAGCAGCAAAACACCAAGGGAGCGCGGCGAACTAGCCCACGGCCGCATCATTGAACCAATATAGCGTCACCCATCATACCCCGCTGTTTTAGCAAGGGTATGATAAACGACCCCTCTGCTGGATCAGTCCCCATTCCGATCCGTCCCGCACCGCAGGAAGTGCATAGACGGCCATCTTGAATGTGGGCAAAGTAAAGGGATGCCAGATGGAAAGAATGGTTAAGATGGAAAGGATGGAACTAAATTGCCGTGGGGCAATCAGACATTGAATATTAGCACCAGTTTACCATTGTAAACTCGTGCCCAGGATATAGATCCTTATCCCAGAACAATTGTATATGGACGGGGAGCGGACCAGGGACTAACACCACCGGTGCCGTTTTAAACCTACGGGAGAAACAAAAAAGTTTCTCCTGCCCAGGAGAAAATGGTGGGGGATGAATTCCATTGGAAAACCCCCTCCCCGGCACCGGATATGCACATATGAAATTGAAAAAGAAGGGATCCTAGATAGAGAGAAAAAACGGGCCACCCCAAAACGGAACTCTGGCTAGATCACAAACCAATATGGGACGCATGCATGGGAGCACGTCAAAAAATCAGCCGAAGCATCAAAAAAGATACCTCCGCAGAAAAAATATTATGGAACATTGAGCACACAGAATATATATGATATAAAAGTCTATATATCTCAAAACCCCACATGTGTGTCAGTGTGCTTTTAGAAAAAATTAGAAAAGTTCTCCTCTATCCATAGACATGGAGAAAAGCTGGAATGTCAGGGCTCATAACTGGGGGTGGGTGGAACATCACGCCAGAATATATCAACAAGGCTAATCAGTCTTCCCCGAACTAAAGCCCTCCAGGAATGGACGAAAGCTTTCAACTTCATTCAAACCTGGGGGCGTAGTTGCCCTAAGTTACCTGATCCAGCGCATTTCCTGCTGGAGCAGGACCTTGTTCCAGTCACCCCCCCTACATGGAATATGAATCCTTTCAACAACTGAAAAAATTACTTTGGGCATTCTATACCTGTGTTTTTTGGCTACATGTCTCCCAAGAGGCAAATAGAGGTTCCCTATCCTCATGCTATGTATATGTTTTTCCACTCTCTTCCCAAATTCCTGTCTTGTTTTCCGACGTAAAAACATCCACACTGACAGACCATTAAATAAACCACACCTTGTGTCTTACAATTGGCAAAGTGCCTAAGTGTGAAGGTCTCCCCATTGGGTAAAGTGAGTGTGGATCCCCCGCCAATGACAGTACATTGAGAGCATGCCCCACAAGGATAGGTCCCAAAGATTTTACATGGGTCCTTTCTTGCCTCTCCCTTGTATTCACTTTTGACTAGCATTCCACCGATAGATTCTGCCTTTTTGAAAGTGATTACTGGTTTTGATGGTACTAGTGTCTTCAGGATTGGGTCCTCGGTAAGGATCGGCCAATATTTGGTTAGAATCTGTCTGATTTTCTTGTGCTCATTAGAGAATTTGAAAATTATTCTGGAAATATTATCTTCTTGAGTTTTTTTCTTTTTCTTTGAAGTCTTAAAGACCAAAGTATGTCTTTCCATTCCCTTTACTCTATTGAAAGCTTTCTTTAGGGTGGATCTACTGTAACCTCTCGCTAGTAAACGGTTACTTAATTCAATAGATTAAAGTTAAAAGTCATCATCTGATGTACAGTTCCTCCTAATCCGGAGGAACTGGCTGAAAGGTATGGATTTGTCACGTACCTGACGGTGACGAGCCCGGTTAGCAGAGGGAGGCCTCCCTTACGGCTCCCACCGGCGGCCCCTGGTGGTATAACAGGAAGCACGGAGGTGGAAGGGGTACGAGTGCCTGGCAGGATCAAGAACTACCGCAGGTGATCAGGAACCAGCAGGTGAGGAGGCAGGAACCAGGAACTACAGCAGGTGAGTGGACAGGAACCAGGAACTACAGCAGGTGAGTAGACAGGAACCAGGAACTCAGAAGATGACCCGGACCGGGAGGCACAGCAGGTAGACTGGAACCACTGGGCAGCAGCAGGTGAACAAGAGCCAAGGTCAGGCAGGATCGTCAGACAAGCCGGGGTCGGGTAAACTGGCAGGTAGCGAGGCACAAAAGGATCAGGCAATACCGAAGTCAGAAAACAGGCCGATGGTCAGGTACAGGCAGATAGCAGGAGGGTCACAGGAAGCCGGGTCAGATACAGGTAAACAAGGCAGATCAGGTCACTTGGGATAAACGCTGTAGAGCAGACAGCAGGGACTGTCTGCAAGTGAGGAGTTTAAATAGCCCTTCGGGCGTCACCTGCGGGGGCGGGAACCAGGAAGTCCAGGGCGTCTGTTCCTGACAGGGTTTCCATGACATTGCCCCCCCCCCCAAGGGGCAGCCTCCGGATGCCCCTAGGAGCAAACTTCTCGGGGTGAGACCTCCTGAAGCCTTGTATCAGGTCTTTGGCGTGAATGTTCTCTTCGGGTTCCCAGGAGTTCTCCTCTGGTCCGTAACCCTTCCATTTTATTAAAAATTGACTCTGGCTATTTCTTCTTCGTGCGTCTAAAATAGCTTCTACCTCGAATTCCTGTTCCCCGTCTATGATGACGGGATCAGGGCGAGTCGGGGTCCGACCTGGGAATGGGTTGGAGACTGACGGTTTCAATAGAGAAACATGAAAAACAGGGTGGACCCTCAGGGAGTCGGGGAGCTCCAGCTCGTAGGCCACCTCGTTGATTTTCCTTTTGATAGGAAAAGGCCCTAGAAACTTGGGGCCCAATTTCTTGGACGGGCAAGCCAATCTTAGATTGATGGTGGAAAGCCATACTTGGTCGCCCGGTGCCAGCGCTAATTCACCCCGTCTCCTCCTGTCGTAGACCGTCTTGTTATACTCCTGAGTTCTTGCCATGGCTTCGCGTAGAAGCTGGTTGTTAGAGGAGAAGAAATTCACTTTTTCCAGAACTGCGGGCACTGAGCACTCAGGGAGAGAGTTGGGCAGAAATGTGGGGTGAAACCCGAAGTTCGCAAAAAATGGGGTCTGGTTAGTTGCGGAGTGGATGGAGTTATTGTAGGAGAACTCCGCTAGCGGAAGCAGGGAGAGCCAGTCATTCTGAGCAAAGGAGGAGAAACTACGCAAATATTGCTCGAGGGTCTGATTTGTTCTCTCAGTCTGTCCGTTGGTTTGAGGGTGGTAAGCCGAAGAGAATGATAGCTCTATTCCCAGAGTCTTGCAGAGGGACCTCCAGAACGGGAGGTAAATTGTACCCCCCGATCGGAAACTATATTAGCAGGTACCCCGTGGAGCCTGACGACTTCTTTAATGAACATTTGTGCAGTTTCTGGGGCCGAGGGGGTCCCTCTCATAGGAACAAAATGTGCCATCTTGGACAGACGGTCCACAATCACAAAGATGGTGGTGTGATTCTCAGCCGGGGGGAGTTCAACTATGAAGTCGATAGAAAGCATTTTCCACGGTCTCTCTGGAACGGGTAAGGGCTTCAGTAGTCCCCAGGCTTTGGATCTGGACCCTTTATTCCGGGTACATGTAGTACAGGACTCCACGAACCTCCTGCAATCCTCGCGTAGTCGAGGCCACCAGAAGGTACGTTGTACCAACTCAGTGGTCTTAGCCACGCCAAAGTGCCCAGCAAGGGCATGATCGTGGCAGAGCTCTAGCACGGTTATCTTTAGTTCTTCTGGTATGAATATCCTGTCTTGGTGCCAGAGTAATCCATCCTTGGTTTGCAGATCCAGTTCAGGAGAGGGTTCCTGTCTAGTGGTGGCTTGTCTGATCCGGGAGAGTAGGTCCTCCTGAAGTAGGAGAAAATTCCCAGGAGCGAGGATTGTATCGGGTGAGGAGAGTTCTTTGGATCCATGAAACATTCGGGACAAGGCGTCAGGTTTAGTGTTCTTGGCACCGGGGCGGTATGTCACATGGAAGGAGAACCGGGAAAAAAACAGGGCCCATCTGGCTTGTCGTGGTTTTAGTCTTTTTGCAGTTTTCAGGTACTCTAAGTTCTTATGGTCGGTGAATACTAAGATCGGGTGAGCAGCACCTTCAAGTAAGTACCTCCATTCTTCCAGGGCGGACTTAATCGCCAAGAGTTCCCAGTCTCCCACGTCATAGTTCTTTTCTGCCGCAGATAATTTGCGAGAAAAGAAAGCCACCGGATGAAGCAAAGCCTTGATTCCTTGCCTCTGTGACAATATTGCCCCTACTGCAACCTCAGAAGCATCTACCTCAAGTACAAATGGTAGGGAGGAATCTGGGTGTTTTAAGATGGATGCAGAGGTGAAGAGCCCTTTGAGATCCTCAAAGGCCTTTTGGGCCTCAGGGGACCAGTGGAAGCGGGTACCTTGCTTGGTTAGCTGAGTAATGGGTGCAATGATGGCGGAGAACCCCCGGATGAATTTACGATAAAAGTTGGCGAATCCAACGAACCGTTGGATTCCCTTTTTATCCACTGGCGCTGGCCAGTCCAAGATTGCGGTGATCTTCTGTGGGTCCATCCTGATGCCTTCGCCAGAGATGATTAATCCCAGAAATGCTATGCTCTCCCGCTCAAACTCGCATTTCTCAGCCTTCGCATATAGTTTATGCTGCCGAAGCCGGTCTAACACACTTCTGACATGCCTGCGATGAGAGTCAAGGGAGGAAGAGAAGATTAGTATGTCATCTAAATAAGCAATCACAAAGAGATCTAAAAAGTCCCGAAGAACATCATTAATTAAATACTGGAAGGTGGCAGGGGCATTGCACAGCCCGAAGGGCATCACTAAATATTCGAAATGTCCGAACCGGGAGCGGAAGGCGGTTTTCCACTCATCGCCCTCCTTGATTCGGACCAGGTTATAGGCTCCCCGGAGGTCAAGCTTAGTAAAAATAACGGCAGCTCCCAATCTTTGGAACAACTCTGGTACCAGAGGAAGAGGATAACGATTTTTAATGGTGACCTTATTTAGTTCACGGTAGTCCACACATGGCCTGAGGGTATGGTCCTTCTTTTCTACAAAGAAAATGCCTGCGCCTGCTGGCGACGTAGAGGGGCGAATGAACCCCTTTAAAAGGTTCTCATCGATGTAGTCCTTCAGGGCCCCCTGTTCCACCTCCGTTAAAGGGAAAATCCTACCGAAAGGAATAGCTGCTCCGGGAAGTAGATCGATGGGGCAGTCGTAGGCTCGGTGGGGTGGTAGTGTCTCTGCCCCCTGTTTACTAAACACATCGAGAAAGTCCAGGTAAGCGTCAGGGATGGCCTGACGTATTCCGGCCTCAGTGTCGGTACACATTAAGTTGGCAGGCCCAGGGGGTTTGTGTGAGCCACAGGACCGTTGGCAGTAGGAGGAAGGAAACGTGATCACCCCCGTGACCCAGTTAATGGTAGGATTATGGACTTGTAGCCAGGGCATACCGAGAATTATGGGGAACAGTGGAGAGGAGATAATATCCAGCCGTAGATATTCTCGGTGCACCCCGGTAGAGGAGAAAACAGTGACAGGTAGGGGAGCCGTCTCTTCGACCACGGGCCCCGACTTGATAAGGGACCCATCAGCCAGGTGAACCCGTAGTCCATGGGTCTTGGGAAGTAGAGGAATAAGTTGAGTATGGGCAAAAGTTGAGTCCATGAAGCAACTACAAGCCCCAGAGTCAATAATTGCGACGACTTGCAGGGTCCTTCCTGGGAGCTGCAGGGAGATAGAAAGAGCGAAGTGAGAGGAGGATTTAGTCTGAGGGTTGATCACAGCAGGGAATACTGACAAGCACTTACGGAACTTCAGGGGACAGTTCCTAACGAAGTGACCGGGCTCCCCGCAGTACAGGCACAGGTTGTGCGCGCGTCGGCGTTGGCGTTCCTCCGGAGTAAGGGAAGGGCGGAGGACCCCAAGCTGCATGGGTTCAGGAGCATCGTACGAGGGGGTCAAGGGTGCTGCAGAAGCTGGGTGCGGATGACTGGGGACCCGGGGAAGCATCCAGGTCGGCCGGGTGAAGCCCGTGGCCCTCTCAACCCTCCGTTCCCTCAGGCGTCGGTCGATCTGAATTGTCAGATCGATCAGTAGGTTCAAATTTTCTGGTATTCCTACCCTAGCCAGTTCGTCCTTCAATGGGTCAGAAAGGCCTATGCGAAACTGGTGACGGAGGGCAGCGTCATTCCAGCTGGTGTCTGCGCTCCAGCGCCTGAATTCAGCTACATAGTCTTCTGCTGCTCTGCGTCCCTGCTGAAGGGTCCGCAGGGCGTTCTCTGCAGTGACCGAGAGCTGAGGGTCCTCGTACAATTGGGCAATGGCGTCAAAAAAAAGTGTAAGGCTGTCCAAGGACGCATCTTTGCGTTCTAGCAGGCGGTGGGCCCAGTTCTGTGGGTCTCCAGAAAGCAGCGAAATTACAAAGCCCACCTTGGTAGCTTCTAAGGAAAATGTGCGGGGCTGTAAGGCAAAGTACAACTCACAAGAGTTCCGGAAAGCCCTGAACTTGCTCCGGTCCCCGGAGAATCTTTCGGGTGTAGGGACCCTGGGTTCAGGGGGAAGCATGACCACCGTGGGCGCAGCTCCTGCCCCGGCGGAAGAAGTGGAGGCACGTGGACCCCCTTGAGCTCCATCGGGGTTGGTGAGGGCCCGCACTTGTCCTTCCAGGTGAGTGTAGCCTTGCTGGAGGCTCTTAACGGCCTCGGTCAGTCCCGCCAGGTGTTGGCATAGTTCCTCCATAGGTGAGGCTCCCTGCTTGGGCTCAGACATGGCTGTCTGCTACTGTCACGTACCTGACGGTGACGAGCCCGGTTAGCAGAGGGAGGCCTCCCTTACGGCTCCCACCGGCGGCCCCTGGTGGTATAACAGGAAGCACGGAGGTGGAAGGGGTACGAGTGCCTGGCAGGATCAAGAACTACCGCAGGTGATCAGGAACCAGCAGGTGAGGAGGCAGGAACCAGGAACTACAGCAGGTGAGTGGACAGGAACCAGGAACTACAGCAGGTGAGTAGACAGGAACCAGGAACTCAGAAGATGACCCGGACCGGGAGGCACAGCAGGTAGACTGGAACCACTGGGCAGCAGCAGGTGAACAAGAGCCAAGGTCAGGCAGGATCGTCAGACAAGCCGGGGTCGGGTAAACTGGCAGGCAGCGAGGCACAAAAGGATCAGGCAATACCGAAGTCAGAAAACAGGCCGATGGTCAGGTACAGGCAGATAGCAGGAGGGTCACAGGAAGCCGGGTCAGATACAGGTAAACAAGGCAGATCAGGTCACTTGGGATAAACGCTGTAGAGCAGACAGCAGGGACTGTCTGCAAGTGAGGAGTTTAAATAGCCCTTCGGGCGTCACCTGCGGGGGCGGGAACCAGGAAGTCCAGGGCGTCTGTTCCTGACAGGGTTTCCATGACAGGATTCTTTGAGTGTTGTTGGATGGAAACTGGCTGCATGCAACATCGTGGTTGCCAGCCGTTTCCTTCCTAAACAGTCTACTTTGGACTTTCCCCTGTATATCTTTCGATATAAGGATATCAAGAAAACGGACTTTCTCAGAGTCATAAGACATGGTAAAAAATAAATTTAGGTTGTTAGTATTCATAAGTTCCAAAACTCTCTTGAGCATGTCTTCAGGCCCATCCCAGATGATGAAGATGTCGTCTATGTAGCGCTGCCACATGAGAATGTGGCAGGCACACATAGACGCATCATCTCCCAGGAGGAAATCCTTCTCCCACTCCCCCAGGTACAGGTTGGCATATGAGGGTGCACAGCACGTCCCCATAGCCACCCCCTGCACCTGAAGGTAGTGGGAGCCCTGAAACAGAAAAATGTTATGCTGTAAAATAAAATCAAGCATCTGTATGATGAATTGATTAAACTTCCAGTCCGTGGTTGGGCATTGTCGTAGCACTCTTTGGACAGCTAAAATGCCAAGATCGTGTGGTATGCTGTTGTAGAGTGACTCTACATCTACAGTAACCAAGAGCGCTGATGGTGGTATGACAAGACCTTCCAATATTTGCAGAAGATGGATTGTGTCTTTGGTGTACGAAGGGAGATCCATCGCATGAGGTCTGAGGTGCTGGTCAATAACTCGGCTAGCACCTTCAGAGATGGAACCATTACCTGATATGATGGGCCTGCCAGGTGGCCTCAACAGGTTTTTGTGCACTTTAGGAAGTGCATACATCGTAGGGGTACGTGGGTGTCTGGTTCGAATAAAGTCCCAGATATCTTGGTTTATGGCACCATCTCTAAAGGATTCATCAACCAATTGATAGAATTCGCTATTCATTCTATCCACCGTGGATGAAGAGATTTTGCGATAACACTTAGGATCCCTAAGTATTTTCATGCACATCTCCTCATAATCTGGGTTGTCCATAAGGACGATGTTACCCCTGTGGCAGAGCGAGGCTCTGTCCCAGTGAAAAAAGGGTTAAAGTGGACACAGAGTCTGCATATCGGCTGAGTGCAGAGCTACAGAGCGTAAATTTAAAAAAACAGAGAAAACTGCTCTGGCAGTTTTCTCAGATTTTGCTATTTCTACATGGGGCTTCTATGGCTTGGAGATCCTTCAGAGTCTTGGGTGGGATGGGATCTCCAACCCTGTGTCCGGGTCTTGTGGACAGCCAGCATGGTGTGTGCTCAGGTGCACACAACCAATATAATGAGGGGCTGGTGAGAGTGAAGGAGTGTGAAGGATGGTGAGCAGCTTGCTTACTGCAGTAGCTGCTGGTGAGTGTCTCTGTGTGAGGACAAACGCTGTGTGCGTTGAAGGGCTTTAAGCTGTGTGCGTCCAAGGAGCCAGAAGCTGTGTGCATTAAGGGACTTCAAGCTGTGTGCGTTTAGGAAGCCCAAAGCTGTGTGCATCCAAGACTGTGAGATTGGAAGATATAGTGGTTTAAGGTATCAGTACCTAAAGCAAGCAGAGGAACTGCTAACGAGAGCCAGGTGGCTTGGTATGTTTTCCTTATTTTTTTAACTGCTAAATGAAGTTAAACCCCTGCGTGGGAATCCTGAAGGGACAGTTTGCTTTTGTTTTTCTGTTTAAATAAACGTGGGCTACCAGGCCCTTAACTAGAATGCCTGTCTGATATGGACTCACTGCATAAAAACACATCTATCCACTTGAGCTAAAACACCCCAATATCACAAGTGGTGGCTCGAATGCTGGCAGAACTGGAGATCCCTGGAAAAAAGTAAGTTCATCTGTTATATGAACTGTGTTTGTGTGCATGAGACAGCACAATCTGTGTGTGCAGGTGAGGAAAGCTTGCATGAAGTGAAAAGCAACTTGCTTTAAAGTGACAGTGCTTCATTTTTGCTGGACAGCACAAAAGTTTGGTGGAGTGACTGCAAAGATGATGCAAGGGTTTGAGCCTTCCGGAGAGTATTGCAGACTGTTTTTTGCTACTCCAACTCCAGTTAAAGGGGAAGTGCATGTGGTTGCCCCTGGTAACGCTAGTACAAACAGGCCAGCTATCAATGTGCAAAGGCCTAAGTTTGAAAGAGGATGCAATTGGGGAAGCCCTGTTAAGGCTCTGAAGCAAGAGCGCTGTTTGCGGTGCAGAGAGTGGGGGCATGTTGTTTCCAAGTGCCCTTTGTCTCAGTCTCCAAGACAAGGTGACGTGGCCAGACAAAGGTCTGCAACAATGTTTGGGAAGCCTGAATTGAGTGCCAGGAGTGTCCAAAAGGCTTATCAGAAGTTCAAGAGGTATGTGGTTGCCCGTAGCAACGGCGGTAATGTCAAGTCTGCGGACCACGTGAGAAACGTATTGCCGACAGAGGATCTTGGCAAGTTGAAAGCAACAATGCTCCAAGGATCGCAAAGTCGCTGCGTTTGTGAAAGTCAGCAAAGTACAGCTGGAAGAGTGCCATCTCTCTTAGCAACGAGAGATTGGGTGTTAACCGGAGGGAGGAGCTACAGTGGAGATGTGGAGCGGCGTCCCACTAAAGATATGTGCAGAAATGTACCATGCCTGGAATGTGGTCAACTTGGGCATGGAATTTTTTCTTGTCCCAGGTTATGGAACATGGCTGGAGATATGGCTACTGGGAAGAAGTCTTTGTCTACAAGCCCAGGTTCCTGTTTAAAAATGTTTTCAATTACCTCTGGCAACAGTGAGGAAGTACCTGTTGTGCCTGCAGGGGGTGGTAAGGATTCAGAAATGGCTGCTGCAGTTTCGTCCCATGGCCACCAGGGAGAGTTGGCCAGCGACAGTGCAACAAAGGATAGACAACGCACTCAAGTGAACATGGCAACCCCTGGTACAGTGATGGGTAAGACTGTTGCTGATAAATGCATTCAAGAGACTGACTATGTGACTGTGCACATTGGAGTGGAAGTGACCCCAAATGGGAGATCCACTGTCTGTGTAGAAAAGAACTTGCCTCGCTGCAGTGCCCTGTCCAGTGGGGAGGCAAGTGGTAAACCTAATTATGACAATGTGATGGGTAAAACTGCTAATATTGTGTTGGCTAAAATTGATGGTCCAGTTGCTAATGGGCTAGTGCAGCTCACTAGAGCTAAAAATGTTGATGTGAGTGCAGTTAAAGATGTGCTATCTCCCCTAGCAACTGAGACAAAGGCTACAGAGGTGTCCCTAGAAACCCCAAGGGAGCTCTGCGTTTTGGAGCCGGAGGTTGCCTGGGACAGCTTTGGTGCCGCTCTAAGGGATAAGACGGTACCTGAACCTGGTGATAACAAAATGGTTAATGCTAAAACGGAAATGTTTGAAAACACTCATGGAAATAGGTTATTGCAGTCTGGCAATGACAGGTGTGAAGGTGTTCATGCGTTTAATGAAGCGCCATCAGAGCAAGGTGGTGAGGGGTGTGGTATTGCAGCCTGCTCTGGTTAAAAATGTATTACCACAGTCTGGTTTAAATAAAAGTGACATGTGCAATGTGTCTGTTGCTGAGCCACTCTGTCCCTCTGGTAGCACAGAGATAACAGACTGGGACAGATGGGCAAAAAGCCTGTTGGCTTTGTTGGAAAAGGCCTCTGTTGGTAAGAGTGGAGCAGACATGATTTCTGCAGTGCCAGATGAAGGACCTGCAGAGCAACTTATATGCAATGGTGCACTTGCTGCTGCAGATGATGTTGCTCATGAGATGGAAGCGCCAAGTAAGTGTGACTGCACAAAAGAGGTCATGTCTGTGATCCACAAAGGGTCTAATGATGTGGTAATGGTTGATGCCGTGCCAAATGAGCTAGTGTTGGTGGAAGTGCCAGATGGCACAACAATAAATGAAGTGGTTGTAGTCACAGGTCCAAATGTTGCATTATGCGATGATGGTCAGGGGTCAGGACAGTTGCTGGCAGAGGATCTCATGCCAGTGGAGTTTGTGTATAGTGAAGCTGCTGTGGAGAACCACTCCGCTAGGTGCAGTTCCTCTCCAAACACTGCCCTGCCGAACATGGGTGAAATTCAATATGACAAATGCATTGATATTTTTGACCATGATGAAAAATGCAGAGCATTGGCAATTTTTGATGGTTTGGTTACCATTGGTGACAAAAATGATGGCAGACCCGATGGTCAAGGTGATGCGGTTGCTGCTAATCCAAAAAAATGTGTGGAGATAAATGGTGTGACTTACCTAGAAGAGGTAAAATGTACAGCAGAATTAGGCCCCCTACAGGTTCAGGAGGGTAATTCTGGGGAAGGTTTCCTGAGGATTGAGGAACTTCTAGGGTCTGAGAAGGGTCCTGGTAAACAATGGTTGGAGGGAAATAGCCCAAAGTGCAGCAAGGTATCACATAACTTAGAAACCTCAGAGTGGCAAGACAGTCAGGATGTCCTTCAGAGGGAGACTAAGATGAGGCTGTAGTCTTATGAGGATGTTAGTGATGAAACTGACAGAATGAAGCATTCAATGTACATGGGGAAACAAGTGACGCTAAGTTTGGAGAGTAAGGGGGTGCCCGTACATAGAGCTCGGAGAGGGACCAGTGTCACCCCAATAAAAGAGCCCCCGCTTATCACTAAACAAGTGTTTCAAAATCTGATCCCTTCCAAATTAAATAAAGGGAAAAGGGGTGGTCTATCGGAAAATGAGGGAGCCCTTGGTAAGCTCAATGGTATCGGACCCTTAAAGCTCAGAAATCAACCTTGGGTGAAAAAAGGTGCCAAGAGTAGTAAACTCCCTACAGATAAGATGGCTAGTGTAGGTCCAAGGGAAATAGAAAGGCATCGCTTTTGGAAGCAAGCACGCAAAAAGATATGGGAGTGTCTTTGCAGAGCCTGAGTAAACGTAGCAGGGGGATGTGGAGAAAGTCGCCTGATGGGACAAGATTTGGCCCATGTGGGTGGTAGCTGGCATGGTCATGCCAAAGTGAGGAGGTTGGACTGGTGTGTTCCGCCCTCTGGGTCGAAACAAGGGGGAGGGGTATGTGGTAGTGTGGTACCCCACCAGTGTAGTGACCCAGAATTCTCAACTGGACAGGTTGAGGGGCTCCAGGGAGTTTATAATGCACAGAGGAAACTGGCATTTCAGTCTCCTCATTCTTTAATAAAGTTCACTTTGGGACCTGGAGCCCGGAGATTTCGTAGAGATCCGGGTGGGATGAAATCCCCAGTCCTGGGTCCAGATTTTGGGATTTACCAGCACACTGACTGGTCAGGTGTGTGCTGGCCTATTTGTAGACACCTGACCATGGTTCTGGGCTCCACCCTCCCGAGGAGACCAGGCTTGCAAGGGAGAACCCAGAGTGAGCAGGTGTGCACTGAAGTAGCTGGAGTAGCTAGAGAGTGCAGGCTGCACTGAGACCTGAGTCTGAGGTTGCTGACAGGTGTCAGGAGGGCTCCATGCGGGAGCCTGAGCAGTGGTGCTGCTGCTGAAGAGAGCCAGGCGGCTCGGTATTTTCATTGCACTGTTGCATGTGTGAGCCAGGAGGCTGAACATACTACCAATTTATGTTGATGGTGAAAACCCCCTGCGAGGGAAACCACATTTGTTTTCATTTTTTGGAACTTTGTCTAATTTTCTTTAATAAAAGTGGGCCAACAAGCCCTCAAAAGGAAACATTTGTGTGGGACTGTTCTCGCTAGTGGGTGCTACCCTTGAGCTAAACAACCCCCAACATTACACCCCCTTTATCCGAGCCTTTGATCGTAATGTTAACATTGTTCTTAAGAGTTTTTAGGGCATGTTTTTGTTCTGGGTTGAGATTAGAATGTGAAGTGTCTTTTTTTAGGACCTCAATCTCTTTAGATGTTTGTCTTACAAATAGAGCTAGAGCCGGGTTCTGGTTAATTGGTGGGAAATGATGAGATTTCCTTTTACATTTTTCGGGGGTAAAAAGTGTCTGATTATTTTCCCCATCATCACCCTCCTCTTCCTCCAAATTCTCCCCCCATGTCTGACTCAAGGG
The DNA here is from genome assembly GCA_029206835.1 of Rana muscosa. Lineage (NCBI taxonomy): Eukaryota > Metazoa > Chordata > Amphibia > Anura > Ranidae > Rana > Rana muscosa. The sequence goes on along the minus strand of CM055128.1, from coordinate 246,119,345 downwards.
GGCGTTTTCCTGAAGTAGGAGATTTAGGTCCCTCAAGGCCTTAAAGTCGGCAGCTTTAAGATTAGGTGCTACCTCACTTTCTTGATTCTCTTGTTTGGCATATAAGCTCTTATAAAAAAGCTTACGAGCAAACAGATGAATATCCTTAACTGTTTCAAAATTATCTGTATTGCTGGTTGGGCAAAAAGAAAGGCCCAATGACAATACTTCATGTTCTAAATCAGATAGCTTGTAAGAGGATAAATTTATGATGTTGAATTTTCCCCCGGAGTTATCTTGGTCACAAAAGGTTCCATGACTAGTTGTGTCATGGGCGAGGGTGGGATTGGATGTATTTTGCCCTTCTCTAAAAAATCCTCCACTGAAAGTGATTGGACTCTAGAGATGGCCCCAGATTTGGCATCCCTTTACTTTGCCCACATTCAAGATGGCCGTCTATGCACTTCCTGCGGTGCGGGACGGATCGGAATGGGGACTGATCCAGCAGAGGGGTCGTTTATCATACCCTTGCTAAAACAGCGGGGTATGATGGGTGACGCTATATTGGTTCAATGATGTGGCCGTGGGCTAGTTCGCCACGCTCCCTTGGTGTTTTGCTGCTGATATGCAATGATGGCAGACGCACCGCTGATTGGTTTGGTTGCGTCATGTGATCGGCGCTTGACGTGGCTTCACGTGGGAAGCGCGGCGTCTCCATGGCTACATGAGGCTCTGCTCTATGAGCAGGTGCATCATGTGACCTGGTCTGGACCAATCAGACATAGCAGAGGGATATAAAGGACGCCAAAGGAGTTATATGGTGTCATTCTTTCCCTCTGCTGGCAGGCAGAGGATGTTTCTGTATGGACCTCTATTGCATGGAAACTTTTTTGGATAATTATCGGGATTTTTGATCCTTTTGACAGGTAATACTCAAAAACTTCTGGAGACGTTTTATTTAGAAGAGGGAAGAATTTTTCTTCTCTCTTTTGATTGATACAATTTTTATTGTTTTGTTTTTTTTAAATTATTTTTAGGACATATATCTTTGGACTCAAGCATCCTTTGGTCCTGTCTCTTTACATGAGTTATACTTGCCTGATGAATCTGAATCCTAGATTTCCATTTTTCCATCCACAGGTACCACATTCTTTCTAGGGACAATTATTTTATTCCCCAACAGAATTACATCCATACTTATGTATGTTATATATTTTTTGTTTAAGGCACCTATTTTGGACCAATTTATTTAGATGTCCGTACTTCTTATATGGACATGTGTTCTGACAGAGGGTTTTCCTGGCATTTTGAGGGCATCGGGGAACCCACCCCTGGAGTTTCTGGAACCTGGGATGCATGTATGGGAACATTGATGGAATAATTTATATATGATTTTTTGTGTAAGTTTGTTTCCTTTGTATTGCATTTTATATAATGGTTGAAATTAAAGTGAAAACTTATCTTATTGTTTCTGTATTTAACAGAAATTTGATCTCTTAGAAGCGAATGCATTTGAAATCCCTGATGAAGGACAATTACAGTTTGAAACGCGTTGGTTAAGCCTCTCTTGATCTGCTTCCGGCGGGAGTGGTCAATCAGGCTATTGTATTGCTTCTTGAAAGATTTGTAATATGTTAGATTTATGCAGTTATTGTACAATATCCATGTTTATATGTGCCTTTTTGTACAACTTTGTAATTTTATATATGTGTCCGCTTTATGCGGTTTTGTTACAAATAAATATTTAGATACTTTTAAATTGAGGTTTTTTCTCCCCTTTTTTTTTTTTTGCATTGCCTCCAAAATCCCAACATTAGAGGTTTTCTCATTTTCCACAACTACTAAATCCACTAGCAATAACCACTGTGTTCTCCCTGCAGGGATGGCTCTCTACGCCCCCAGCCCCTGTCGGGAGAACACACTAGCTCAGTGGGAGTGATTCTCCAAACAATACTGACTGTGCTGATGTCGGAATTGAGTGATTTCCATCCTGCACCATCTATGGCTAGCTTTAGACACAATTTTTTCCTTAAAAATTTAAATGGCTGGCAGGTTCACTGAAAGTGTCATTTATCATCACAATAACCTCCACAATACTCCATGCTAAAGGGATTAATTAAATCAGTTTCCAACTTGTATGAAACAGTATCTGATGTGGAAATAACTTCTGGTACCATTGTATACTGATATAAAGACTACAAGGCATGTTTTAGGATAAGTTACAAGTTTGTGGTGACTCATCCTCTGCCTTCGACTCACAAAAGAATTTCTCTACCAGTATTTCATTAGCTCTGGCAGCAAAAAACAATCCCTAACTACATTGTCTCATCTCCTGGTTACAGTAACTGGAAACGGATTATTAAAGTGAGAAAGATATGTAAGTGTCCAAAAGCTGTGGCAGCTTCCAATATTAATAAGAATAGAAGTTACTGTGCAGAGGATATGGTCCTTTTAACCACTTCAGCCCCAGAGGATTTGGCTGCCAAATGACCAGGCCACTTTTTGCGATTCGGCACTGCGTCGCTTTAACGGACAATCGTGCGACGTGGCTCCCAAACAAAATTGACGTCCTTTTTTCCCCACAAATAGAGCTTTCTTTTGGTGGTATTTGATCGCCTCTGCGGTTTTTATTTTTTGCGCTATAAATCAAAAAAAAAAGCAATTTTTTTTACTTTTTGCTATAATAAATATCCCAAAAAATATATATATCAAAAAAAAGTTTTTTTCCTCAGTTTAGGCCGATACGTATTCTTCTACATATTTAAGCGTTTATTGACTGGTTTGCGCAAAAGTTATAGCGTCTACAAAATAGGGGAAAGTTTTATGGTATTTTTATTAATATTTTTTTTTTTTACTAGTAATGGCGGCGAGTAGCGACATTATGGCGGACACAACGGACACTTTTGATGCTATTTAGGGACCATTGTCATTGTTGATCCTTGGACCAACACCTGGCTCAGCCTCTCAGCAAGCCCCTGAGAGACTGAGCCGTCCACCCCCTCCACAGCCCAGCACTCCAGTGTGCAAGGAGGCAGAGAAGAGAGCTGTGACTGAAAGTCAGCAGCTGTCTGCTCGGGGAGCTGTGAGAGCCGAGCAATCAGCGGTGTTCGATCGCTCGGTTCTCAGTGTGGAGGCGGCAGGGGACAGATGCAGCATCGGACCAATGCTGCATCCACCTTAGTAAGTATGAATAAAATATTTTTTTTAAAAACCCATACCTCTCTTTTAAATTATTTCATGGTCAGACGTGAACCATAGACTACCCTAGTCTACCTACAATAGTGCAATTGCTACTGCAAGGGAAGTGTCTTCTGTCAATGACACCATACGTTTTGGATAGGGTGACCGCATTTCCAAACTACCATTCAGGGACACCCTCCCTTCCCAAAAATCAGCTTGTGCTGTAATGAATCACAGCACAGTGATTGGCCACAAGAGGCGGGATTTATGATTTCTCCAATCACAAGCAGGGGGCGGAATTGTGCTCCTCCAGGCATTCTGGGCCAGGACAAGTATGGTCAGTGAGTAAAGCAGTGATGTGGTGGCCTTTTGTGGGGGCATCAGATTGGCCCGGGGGTTGTCTGTGTCAGTTTCATTCCGGGACACTGTATTGTCCTGGAATTAATGTGCCCGGGACAGACCTGCAAAATGCGTGACTGTCCCGGGCAATCCGGGACACGTGGTCACCCTAGTTTTGGAGTATCCTGCATCACCCTAATTCACATCCCAAGTTCTACTAGCAAATAAACTTTAAAAAGACAAACCTGAGACTCATCAATGAGCCAGAATAAATGGACTGTTGTTGGTATGTGCCTGGATGCCTTTGCATTGTTTGGGAAAGAACCTGTCTAATCTACAGCGGCCTCCAGGGCCGCTGATAGAAATCATGGGGCCCCGTACGGCCTACCTGAGGGCGCCCCCTTCAGCCCCACCCCTTGCCCCGCCCCTATACAGAGAGGCTAGGGTATACTCAAAGGCTAATTTGTGAGCGTGGCTAATTTAAAAATATGCACCACACAGAGCTGAAAAACAGACGTGGTTTAAATTACGCTTAAATATTGGGCTTGGCTTAAAAGGGTGTGGTTAACTAGAGTCTAGATGACAATGTGCTGTGTTCAAAACTGCACTGTCCAATTTCTCACAGTCAAACAGTGCTACATGAAAAAGGAGATGCTATTTATGTCAGCTAAGCCCACTTTAAAAAAAAAAAAAAACTTTTTTATAAACTTTTAATGAGAAGTAATATTATGTCTAAGCCCTGGTTCACACTGGTGCGTTTTGACATGCGATTTGGCATATCCAAATCGCATGTCAAAACGGCGGTATTTGCCGCAAATTGCCGGAAATGGCACCGTCCTAATCGGTGCTACGCCGCATCTGCGGCGCTGCACCGATTTCAAAAAGTAGTTTCTGTACTACTTTTTGCGATTTTGGCTCACAATTTACATTGACATCTGTGCAGGAACCTGCACAGATGTCTCTGTAATCGCGGCCGAAATCGGGACTGACCAGCGGGAGTGAAATCGTGCGAGTTCAGCTGAACTCGCACGGCTTCACTCTCGCAGCCCAGTGTTCACACCATGCCTGCATCTGAATTGTATAGGAATATGCTGTGGATTCTTGTACAATTAACCTGCATGCAAAACGCACTGCTTTTGCAATTTCTAGCAGATGTCAGTATAACTGCGGCGGCTGGATGGCAAGTGGTTAACCTCCCTGGCGGTAATCCTGAGTGTAGCTCGGGGTGAAATCTCAGTACCAAAAGCGGTAACCCGAGCCACACTCAGGATCGCATTGCAGGATCCAGGGAAAGTTTCTTACCTTGTCCCCTGGATCCTGCGATGTCTCCCTGCTGTGTCTGTGAGCTGTCATCTCGCTCTATTCACAGGGCCGAGTGCCGAGCTCCGTTCCCTGTGACGTTGCATCGCACGGGGACGGAGTTCGACGTCAAATTGAAAAAAATTAAAACGCACAATACATACAGTACACTGTAATCTTACAGATTACAGTACTGTATCAAATAATTACACCTCCCCTTTGTCCCTAGTGCTTTGTCCAGTGTCCTGCATGCACTTTTACATTAAGCTGCCTGATAAGCTTTAACTAGTCCTGCTAAGGTGCCTGAACAATTTAGGCAACTTTTGTTTCCTTAGAAACTTTTAGGGAATGTCCAGATCCCTTTAACCACTTGCCAACCACCCGCCAAGGTAGCTCGGCTGTGCAAATTGCCATACCGGTACGGCGATTCGCGCACTAGCATTTTGTGGGTGCGCGCGCTCCGATTGGCGAGTGGGGGAGCCAATCATCAGGTCCGGCGGACTCAATGTCCGCCAGTCACCCACGATCGTTCCCCTGGCGAAGTAAAAAAGTCAGATCTCCGTTCTGTCGGGGGATGACACTGAGATTCGTTTTTTTTTACATTTTTTGGGATATTTATTATAGCAAAAAGTACAACACGTGGTGTTTTTTTCAAAATTGTTGCTATTTTTTGTTTATAGCGCAAAAAATAAATACCGCAGAGGTGATCAAATACCACCAAAAGAAAGTCAGTTAAAGCAATTCAGTGCCGTATCGCAAAAAAATGGTTCGGTCAGGAAGGAGGTAACTTCTTCCGGCGCTGAAGTGGTTAATGTATATGATTTTTGTATGGTTTTCGTACAAGATAAAAATCACTTACAAAAGACTGCCCATGATCAGAAACAACAAGCAACTAAAGAAAAATCCTTTTTTTTTTTTTTTTATTATTTCCATCCTCGGTTCCGAATTTCTGTAAAACATCGGGGAAAACCAGAGGATCGTTCGCCCAAGTTTCTTATAGTGTGTACCCGCCTATAGAAAACGATTTTTCTTTTTAGCATTTGGACTTATGCCGCGTACACACGATCATTATTCACGGCGGTTAATAAACCGCCGTGAATAATGACATTTTAAACGAGGGAACAGCTTGTTCCCCACACACGGTCATTTTTCTCGTCATTTTTTAAAATGACGAGAAAAACGATCGTCTATGGGCTCCACGGCAGTGTTTCCCTATGGGAAACACTGCCGCGGAAGAAATGTCAGGAAAAACGACGAGAAAAATTAGAACATGTTCTAATTTTTCTCGTCGTTTTTAATGCCGTTTTTCACGTCGTGAAAAATGACAAAAAGACCACACACGGTCGTTTTTCTTGTTGAAAACAAAAAATTGCATTTTTCACGACGTGAAAAATGATCGTGTGTACGCGGCATGAGATTTCAACTGAACTTTTGTCTTGCAGCGCCCTCTGCTGTCGCTTTATATAATATATATATATATATATTTTTTATAAAGTAGCAAGTTAGAAAAATTAGGAGATCATAAGAAGGTTTAATATAAGTTAAAAACTTTAAACAGATTGTAAATTTTAGTCAAATCATATGATAAACTACATAAACAACTGCTTTGTTTCTGTAGACTTGCTTGTCTGTTCCCAGAAAAGCCACTAACTATCATGAATCATAACACTGAATATATTTTTGTTTATATAGCATTATGGCAAGAATGGAGAAATGGAACAAAAATAAAAGAAATAAGAAATAAAAAAAAGGTATACGTTTAAACTAAGGAGAAGAAACAGAAGACAGAAATACAAAACTAACATGTACAATAACAATATAAAGAACTCAACAAAAAGACAAAACAAGAATCTAGGGTTAATGAGAAAATAATTGTAATAGCAGTAATAATAATAATAACATTAATAATAACAATAATAATAATAATAATAATAATAATAATAATAATAATAATATCCTCTGATGATATAAAACATATTTTTCATTTTTTTTTTTTTATGAGGACGTTACAATAAATCTGCCCCCTGGTGTTTGTTGTCTGATATTGCTGTTCTAAGTACAGTATTACAGTATGACTAGTAGAGGGGAATAGTTAACCTAAAAACCTGGCTGGTCTATGTTATACTTGTCAGGCCATTATACATAACGTCTGGATAGTTATGTTAACTTTACAGACAATAAACTGTTCTATAGTCACATAAAACAAGTCAACAGATTTGTAAACAAAAAAAAAAAAAGAAAAGTGGTCCTCCACCAGATGTCAGTACAACACAAGGAAAGAGTCTATACTGTGTCAATGCACAGCATCTATTTTCCTGTGTGTACTTTGTGTATTCTGCCTGTAGGAATGATACATAATCAATTGATATGATTTAAATGATTTGCAATTTAATACAATTTTTACTGTTACAATAAATTGCATGTAAACCCTAACCATCAACTGCTTTTATTTGCTTCCTTTTAATCTTTAAACTATGTCCTAAAAAGTGTTTTGTTATATTTGTGGGATTAGTGCAAAAAAACAAACAAAAAAACAGTTGATCCTGCCAGAAATCCAGTGAACTTTCTGTGCCCTCTGCTTCTGCTTTACTGTTATTTGATACATTGTTTCTTATCTTCTCTATGAGCTACAGAACCACTCTCTTCATTGTGGATGAGAAAAGGGGAGGCGATTGTAGCGGTGTCTCTAAATTTAGGTGGGACACTCAGGTGTGTAAGTATGGGAATAGTGGACCATTTGTGTTCGTGGAGGATTGGATGGTGTAATAATCTCCTTGGCCTCTGGGTGGCGGGGTACCCGTAGGCTCAAGGTAGATTGGCGGTCACAGTGCTACCCTTTTTGTCCTTTTCCAGAGATGGTACGGCGAGGGCGGGAACCTGCCGTGGTGTCGATGGGAGGAGATAAAAGGGGGAGACGCCCTAACCACGAGGTCTTCTGGAGGAAGTTCTTCACGCGCCCAGGCACCTTAGGCCTGGGTGCGGGCGGTTTTGGATTTCGGCCCAGGCGCCCTAGGCCTGACCGGAATGGAGTTGGAGTCCATCCCAGGCACCTTCAGCCTGGGGTGAGGTACTAAACTAGGAGGCCTGGGGTCCAGTGACTTCGACTGGATCCCGCGAGGGTGGAGAAGTCCGAGGGTCCCTGAGGTGGATGGGGCCCATGTCTGAGGTGAGGAGCCCGGGGAGGTTACCCGTCCGGAGAGTCTGGAGCAGCATCAACCCAGTGACGGATGGGCCTCTGGTAACTCCCTTGGAGGGACATCTTCCCCTGATAGGGGCCACAACGCAGCGAAGGTACTCCTATCTATGTTCTCTTGAGTCGCTGGTAGAGACTCTCAAGTTCTAAGTCCTTTCTAGCTAATGCTATAGTAACCGCTGGCGAGATCGCAGTGGTTTAGCTGATAACCAGGATAGTGCCTCGACCTGCTCATTCCCCGTATCAAAATGTTATCAAGTCGCAACCAGTTGGCTACTGAAGCACTGTTTATTGTGAGATGTACAATAAAGCAAGAGTTGGACTGTGACTGTGATCGGTGTGTGGAACTCTGGTTATTGGGAGCAGAGGGAAGTGTTGACACAGCGGGACTTGATTCTAGACAAAAGCACATAGGCCCGAGGAAATATCTGGTACTGGCCTTCACCTCACCCACAGCTATGGGGAGGACATGGGCCGTAGCGCATCTCACCCTGTCGTGTGACATACCCCTAGATAAAGGAGATGGGGTGAGGCCGCTACACGATCTTTAGTCCTAACATAATACCTGTTGTAGGGTGACAAAGCTGCTCAGCCTGGTAGGTATGCAAAGAAAACAAAAGGGCGCAATGGCCTGGTGCATTACGAGATAAAAATGTATTAAAGAGAAAAAAAATATGATAAAGTATCAACACAACCTTGGTCAATGATCTCACCTGAGAGACCCCACCCCTTTGTTTACATCCATCTGTTGGCTAGGGGGCTGTCACTCACTGCAATTGATCGTGTCAATGTTTTTTTTTTCTCAGTGGGTCAGCGGAAATCATTCATCATGATTGAAGGATCTATATTGCTGGATGTCATGATTGACAATGTATTTACATCATGTTTTTATTTTTATTTTTATAAAGGACCTACATTTTCAACTTAGGATGGGATTTTTAAGGTGCTGAAAACACAAATAATACATATAAAATGCTTTTTTTTTTTTTTTACAAAGTGCTAAGCATGTTGTTTGTCCCCTGACTCTTTGGATTAGAAAAGCATCGGTCCCTTTATGCTATATTTCATGACTAATGCCGCGTACACACGACCGTTTTTAATGTTTTGGAAAAAAACTGCATTTTCTCGACGTGATTCTTCTCAAGCCTGCCTTGCCTACACACTATCGTGAAAAAAAAAAATGCTCGAGTAAAGCGCGGTGACGTACAACACGTACAATGGCACTATAAAGGGGAAGTTCCATTCGGATGGCGCCACCCTTCATGTTAGTAAAGTTTGTTGAGCGACGATTCGCGCTTTTCAGCCTCGTGCTTTTCAGTCCTTTACAGCGTGACGAATGTGCTATCTCCATTACGAACGCCAGTTTTACCAGAACGAGCGCTCCCGTCTCATACTTGATTCTGAGCATGCGCATTTTTTTTCACGTCGTTAAAGCCCACACACGGCCGTTTTTCATGACGAGAAAAACGACAATGTAAAAAACGACGTGAAAAATTAAAGCATGTTCCAATTTTTACATGGCGGTTTTTCACGTCGTGAAAAATGCTCTGAAGCCCACACACGATCATTTTCAATGACCATTTTAAAAAATTAAATTTTTCTCGTCATTAAAAACGGTCGTGTGTACGCGGCATAAGCCTATTTCTGACATTTGTTGCTTACAAGTTAAAATCCGTATTTTTTGCTAGAAAATTACGTAGAACTCCCAAACATTATATATATTGTTTTATTAGAAAATCTAGAGAATAAAATGTCGATTGTTGCAAAATTTTATGTCACACTGTATTTGCGCAGCCGTCTTTCAAACGCAATTTTTTGGGAAAAAAAGAATTTTCATGAATAAAAAAAAAAAAACTAAACAGTAAAGTTAGCCCAATTTTTTTGTATAATGTGAAAGATGATGTTACGCCAAGTAAATACAGTAGATACCTAACATGTCATGCTTTGAAATTGTGCACACTCGTGGAATGGCGAAAAACTACGGTACCTAAAAATCTGTATAGGCAGTGCTTAATGGTGGGGCACATTCGCGGCACGAAAACTGGATGGAAGCAGGGGATAAGAGCTCCGCAGAGACCAGAGACTAAAGCTGATTCCCCAGGGCTACTAAACGGCTATACAAGCTTATAAAGACCCTGCACCCCTGGCGGAACACATAGCGCATGCCGGGCTTCATGAACCGCTGTGGAAAACCGGCCCAAAGATCCCTAACTATCAAAATGACTCAAGATGGCGCCCAAACAGACACAGCTCCAGCGTGCAAACAGACCGCGGCCGCATCTCCGGAACACTCCACAGGGGACAGTGAGTACAATACACAGCTCACAAAGGCAGACTTGGAGGACAGCCTCACATGTATGTATGACAAGATAGCCAGAAAATTTCAGTCTGAGCTACACAAGTCCACAAACACCCTGTCCCTGGAGATTGCGGCCCTGGGTACTAGAATTGATCTGCTAGAAACCAAGCATGATGAGCTTAGCTTCTCTCATTCAGACCTCAGGAAAGATCATGAGACCCTCACTGAAACGATGCAGCTCTTACAAGCCCACCTTGAGGACCTTGACAATAGAAACAGGAGGAATAATCTGAGAGTGCGGTGGGTCCCAGAAACAGTGACAGATCTCCCCCAAGCCATGCAGAAATTGTCTCAGTAACTTCTCCCTGAAACCCCTGCAGTGTCCTTTACATGTGATAGAATCCACAGGGCCCTGTGTCCAAAACCATCCCCGGACAGGCCTCCCAGGGATATTGTGATGTGCCTGAAGGATTTCTTAATTAAAGAGGAGATCCTCAGAGTCTCACGCAACTTGCCTAATATCCAGCTGGAGGGTATCACGATTCAGATATACCTGGATATATCACCCATCACCTGCCAGGATTAGATACAGATGGAGCTTCCCCTTCAAGCTACAAGTCCCACACAACGGCACCACCTACACGGTCACCACGATCCCTGAAGGGAAGGACCTATCGGTGGTCTCCTGGATGCCGCAGATCACCCGAGAATGCCATCCACCCCACGCCTGTCGGCCATCTGGGCTACTCCATCTCCCAGGAGGGATCGCCGCAACCAGCACTAGGCCCCATGGGGCCCACACGTGCTGCTACAGTTACTATATTGCCCGCATGTACAGTAACCCAAGTTCAGTCTCTACCCCAGGCGGAAGTTCTTTTGCGCCCGTTTGATTGTCCCCACACTCCAATCAAGTCAGTTTGAGCATATAGACCCTGACAAGTTTTTTTTTTCCTCGGGACTGTACCCCTTGCAGTCAACAGATTGCAAGGACAGCCTTTACCACTTGATTGGAGTTCAGGACCATTTGGTCCGAAACTCTGAATTAGGAAGTTTTTTTTTTGGACAGGGTGATTGTTTCTCCCCTGACCCCCATAGTAGTAAAGTTGCTTTTTGCAGTCATGAATTACATTTATTTTTACTGCTGAACACCTTATTTTTTACACGCAAGCTGCTTAATGGTATAACTGCCTTGACATATCTGAATAAGTTGATATATAATGTTTCATGTGCTGTTTATTGCACCATCCTATTAATGCATAAGGTTACCGCAGAGAGGTATAATGACTTTAAACCACGGTTAACAGCGTGTCCTGGACTCATCTACAACCATACCCTTCCCAGTTTTCCTAAATTATGGGTCTTAAAGTAATTTCACACAACCTGGAAGGTTTTAACTCCCCAAATAAATGGAGAAAGGCCTTTCGAGCTCACAAGAGATTGGGGGCTGATGTCCTCCTTCTCCAGGAGATGCATTTTTCTGCCCAAAACCACCCGCACTATTTCGATTGGCCTTTCAACAAGGATTTTATACCACTTTTGAGTTCAGGACACGTGGAGCCGCTATTTTTATAAGGAATACGGTAATGTATTTATAGGGACCCAGATAGTCGCTTTGTAATTGTAAAGGGGTATATACAGGGAAAAAGCATCACCATTGCCTTGGTGTATGCACCTAATGACCTAATGACTCTCATGCCACGTACACACAATCGTTTTTAACCACTTAAGCCCCGGACCATTTTGTAGCTAAAGGACCAAAGCTGTTTTCAGAATTTTGCACTGCGCTGCTTTAACTGTAAATTGTGCAGACATGCAATGTTGTACCAAAACAAAATTTGCGTCCTTTTCTTCCCACAAATAGAGCTTTCTTTTAATGGTATTTGATTGCCTCTGCGATTTTTATTTTTTGCGATATAAACGGAAAAAGACCGAAAATGTTGAAAAAAAATTATATTTTCTAATTTTTGTTATAAGAAAAATCTAATAAACTCAATTTTAGTCATACATTCAGGCCAAAATGTATTCAGCCACATGTCTTTAGTAAAAAAAATGTCAATAAGCGTATATTTATTGGTTTGTGCAAAAGTTATAGCATCTACAAACTAGGGTACATTTTCTGGAATTTACACAGCTTTTAATTTATGACTGCCTATCTCATTTCTTGAGGTGCTAAAATGGCAGGGCAGTACAAAACCCCCCCAAATGACCCAATTTTGGAAAGTAGACACCCCAAAGAAATTGCTGAGAGGCATGTTGAGCCCATTGAATATTTTTTTTTTTTGTCTCAAGTGATTGAATAATGACTAAATAAATAAAAAAAAAATTACAAAAAGTTGTCACTAAATGATATATTGCTCACACATGCCATGGTTATATGTGGAATTGCACCCCAAAATACATTTTGCTGCTTCTCCTGAGTACGGGGATACCACATGTGTGGGACTTTTTGGGAGCCTAGCCGCGTACGGGCCCCCGAAAACCAAGCACCGCCTTCAGGATTTCTAAGGGCGCAAATTTTTGATTTCACTCCTCACTACCTATCACAGTTTCGAAGGCCATAAAATGCCAAAATAGCACAAACCCCCCCCCCCCAAATGACCCCATTTTAGAAAGTAGACACCCCAAGGAAATTGCTGAGAGGCCTGTTGAGCCCATTGAATATTTTTTTTTTGTCCCAAGTGATTGAATAATGACAAAAACAAACAAAAAAAATTACAAAAAGTTGTCACTAAATGATATATTGCTCACACATGCCATGGTTATATATGGAATTACACCCCAAAATACATTTTGCTGCTTCTCCTGAGTACGGGGATACCACGTGTGGGACTTTTTGGGAGCCTAGCCGCGTACAGGACCCCGAAAACCAAGCACCGCCTTCAGGATTTCTAGGCACAAATTTTTGATTTCACTCCTCACTACCTATCACAGTTTCGAAGGCCATAAAATGCCAAAATAGCACAAAACCCCCCCAAATGACCCCATTTTGGAAAGTAGACACCCCAAGCTGTTTGCTGAGAGGCATGGTGAGTATTTTGCAGATCTCATTTGTTTTTGAAAATGAAGAAAGAAAATATATATATATTTTTTTCAATTTTCAAAACTTTGTGACAAAAAGCGAGATCTGCAAAATACTCACCATACCTCTCAGCAAATAGCTTGGGGTGTCTACTTTCCAAAATGGGGTCATTTGGGGGGGTTTTGTGCCATCTGGGCATTCCATGGCCTCCGAAACTGTGATAGGCAGTGAGAAGTGAAATCAAAAATTTACACCCTTAGAAAGCCTGAAGGCGGTGCTTGGTTTTGGGGTCCCGTACGCGGCTAGGCTCCCAAAAAGTCTCACACATGTGGTATCCCCGTACTCAGGAGAAGCAACAGAATGTATTTTGGGGTGTAATTCCACATATGCCTATGACATGTTTGAGCAATATATCATTTAGTGACAACTTTGTGCAAAAAAAATAAAAATAAAAAATAAATTGTCTTTTTTCTGCAACTTGTGTCAACATATAAAATATTCCATGGACTCGACATGCCTCTCAGTATATAGCTTGGGGTGTCTACTTTCCAAAATGGGGTCATTTGGGGGGGGTTTTGAACTGTTCTGGCATTTTATACACAACATTAGGAAGCTTACATCCACTCTTCTAACCACTTGAAGACAAAGTCCTTTTTGACACTTTTTGTTTACATGAAAACGTTTGTTTTTTTTTGCAAGAAAATTATGTTGAACCCCCAAACATTATATATATTTTTAAAGCAAAGGCCCTACAGATTAAAATGGTGGGTGTTGCATTTTTTTTTCTACACAGTATTTGCGCAGCGATTTTTCAAACGCATTTTTTGGGGAAAAAATACACTTTTTTTAATTTTAATGCACTAAAACACACTATATTGCCCAAATGTTTGATGAAATAAAAAAGATGATCTTAGGCCGAGTACATAGATACCAAACACGACAAGCTTTAAAATTTCGCACAAACGCGAATCGGCGACAAACTACATACATTTTTAAAAGCCTTTACAGGTTACGCTGTTAGATTTACAGAGGAGGTCTACTGCTAAAATTACTGCCCTCGATCTGACCTTCGCGGTGATACCTAACATGCATGGTGCAATTGCTGTTTACATATGACGCCAGACCGACGCTTGCGTTCGCCATTGGGCAAGAGCAGGGCAGGACAGGGGTGCTTTTTTTTTTTTTTTATTATTAATTTTGCTTTTTTAGTTTATTTTTAAACTGTTGCTTCCATATTTATTTATTTTTTATAATTTTTATTTTTATCTCAGGGAATGTAAATATCCCCTATGATAGCAATAGGTAGTAACAGGTACTCTTTTTTTGAAAAAACTGGGGTCTATTGGACCCTAGATCTTTCCTCTGCCCTCAAAGCATCTGACCACACCAAGATCGGTGTGATAAAATGCTTTCCCAATTTCCCAATGGCGCTTTTTATATCCGGGGGGGGGACATTCCCTCCCACTGCTTGTAAAAGCAGTCCAGAGGCTAATTAGCCACTAGGATTGCTTTTACATGAAAGTCGGCCGCTCGCTGAAAAGAATGATACCAAGATGATACCTAAACCCGCAGGCATCATTCTGGTATAAACATTCAAAGTCCAGCAACATACCAGTACGTTGCTGGTCCTTGTTGGACATGTATTGTAATCTTTTTTTTCATGCAGCCTGTTGGCTGAACGAAAAAAAAAAGATTGATCGGTGGGTATGCCCACCATTAGAATACCGCCCTTCATCCACCCACTTCTAATGATGGGCATATATGCACCATTTATATATGCCGAAGCATGGGGGCATCTTCCCGCAAAAGTTATGCCACGTACACATGGTCAGACTTTTCCACGGGCAAGCCTCCGTCGGAATTTAGACCGTATGTACGCGGCATTAGAAGCAAAATCGCTCCTCTGCTCCTCCGCCCCTGCTGCCTCAATGCTTCGGCATATATGCTTTTTTTTTTTATCTGTGGTGTTGAAATCACCTCCTACAGCACTGGAGTCGCAGGGATCAGGCCTGTCCCTGCGAACGCTGCAGTTATGTGTGTTGTGTTTTGCAAGTGACAGCGATCGATCGATACTGCACTTGGGTGGCCTGGGCTGGACAGAGGGGCAAAACGCAGGTGCTAGCAGGTATCTGGGCTGATCCCGCTAACACTGCGTTTTTGGGAACCCTAAACTGCTGGGGACGCTAGTATAGATCTGATCAGATCAGATATTGATCTGTTCAGATACTATACCACTAAGGGGGGTGTATGCTTCACGCGTGGGTGTTATCGCTACTGGCACTAACCTGACGCTGCCTGGGGTGTGACGCAGACTCTCTCTGACGCTAAAACCTAATTGATATCACCCGCCGGGCGATCAGGGGGTTAAACCTTTATTGGGTTATATACGGCGGGTGCCCTGACACTATAAAAAGCAAACTAACTAACCAGCGTCACCCGTAACACTTATATGGTGATCACTGGTGAAAGGGTTAACTAGGGGCAATTAGGGGGTTAAAACCTTTATTAGGTAATATATGGGGGTACCTGACGCTATATAAAAACCTGACGGCGAACCTAAAAAAAAATTACTGGCTACCTATCGGCATCACCGACACTAAGACAGCGATCAGAAAAACGATCGCTTAGCGACAGTGGTGATAGGGGGTGAAGGGGTTACCTGGGGGGCGATCAAGGGGGTTAAACCTTTATTAGATAATATATGGGGGTACCTGACGCTATAAAAACCTGCGGCGAACCTAAAAAAAATTACTGGCTACCGATCGGCATCACCAACACTAAGACAGCGATCAGAAAAACGATCGCTTAGCGACAGTGGTGATAGGGGGTGAAAGGGTTACCTGGGGGGCGATCAAGGGGGTTAAACCTTTATTAGATAATATATGGGGGTACCTGACGCTATAAAAACCTGCGGCAAACCTAAAAAAAATTACTGGCTACCGATCGGCATCACCGACACTAAGACAGCGATCAGAAAAACTATCGCTTAGCGACAGTGGTGATAGGGGGTGAAAGGGTTACCTGGGGGGCGATCAAGGGGGTTAAACCTTTATTAGGTAATATATGGGGGTACCCGACGCTAAAAAAACCTGCGGCGAACCTAAAAAAAAATTACTGGCTACCGATCGGCATCACCAACGCTAAGACAGCGATCAGAAAAACGATCGCTTAGCGACAGTGGTGATAGGGGGTGAAAGGGTTACCTGGGGGGCGATCAAGGGGGTTAAACCTTTATTAGGTAATATATGGGGGTACCTGACGCTATAAAAACCTGCGGCGAACCTAAAAAAAAAACTGGCTACCGATCGGCATCACCGCCGCTAAGACAGCGATCAGAAAAATGATCGCTTAGCGACGGCGGTGCTAGGGGGTGAAAGGGTTATCTGGGGGCGATCAGGGGGTTAAACCTTTATTAGGGGGGGTTAGGGGGCTACACTGGACCTAAAACTAACTGTAGTGACACTTTTACAGTCACCAATGTCACTGATTGCAGTGATCAGTAAATAAATGGTCACTGCAATCAGTGACACTGTGACTGGGGGCTGGGGTGTGATCTGGGGGGTGATCTGGGGTGTCCTGGGGGGGCGATTTATGTGCCTATGTGTCCTGGTGTCAGTGTAGTGTTTTGTGCACTAACCTGCATCTTCTCGGTATATGTGAGCGCCGCAGGAGAGATGACATCACTTCCTCTGCCTGCGTAAACATTACACAGGCAGGGGAAGGATTCGATTCGCTGGGAGCGATCGAGAGGGGGTGGCCGGAATCGAACGGCCGTCCCCTCATCCCTGATCGCTCCCAAACGAATAACGGCCGCTCACTGTAAAGAAGGGGGGTCCGATCGGACCCCCAACTATACACAGGCAATCACGTATATGTACGTGATTGTGCCTGTCGGTGCCATTCTGCCGACGTATATTTACAGTGGGCGGTCGTTAAGTGGTTAATGACATGCAAAAAAAACGACGTTTTTCTCGATGTGATTCTTCTCAAGCCTGCCTTGCATACACACTATCGTGAAAAAAAAATGCTCGAGCAAAGCGCGGTGACGTACAACACGTACGACGGCACTATAAAGGGGAAGTTCCATTCGGATGGCGCCACCCTTTGGGCTGCTGTTTTAGCTGATTTCGTGTTACAGCGTGTTAGTAAAAGTTTGGTAAGAGACGATTTGCGCTTTTCAGTCTCCGTGCTTTTCAGTCCGTTACAGCATGACGGATGTGCTATCTCCATTACGAACGCTAGTTTTACCAGAACGAACGCTCCCGTCTCCTAATTCAGTCTGAGCATGCGTAGGTTTTTTCTCCGATGGAGTTCCACACAGACGATCGGAATTTCCTCTCGTTTTTTTTTTCCATCGGAAAAATTTAAAACATGTTCCATTTTTTTTCACTGATGGAAATAAGTCAGATGGGGCCCACACACGATCGGTTTGTCCGATGAAAACAGTCCATCGGACTGTTTTCATCGGTAAAACCGATCGTGTGTACAGGGCTTTAGTGTAGCGCCGGTCTTATGGGGCAGACTGGGCAGAGAGGCAAATTAGTCTAGTGCCCCCATAAAGCGGCCGCATTGCTTCCAGTATGCAGGCGGCCGGCATTCTGCAACTGTGGTGGGGAGGGGCGGTGCTTCTAATTTTGACTGTCCTATCATCCTGGACCTTCCTGACTGTGCTATGTATTTTCTGCTGCACCATTGGCATGGTTATATCTTCTTAGTCCTCTCCATAAAATGATTATAGCCCCAGTCTGTTTTTTTACCATCCCTGTCCCAGAGATTTCCCTTCACTTCATGCCCCATAGCCAAACAGGAAGTGAGAGGAAATCTATACAAATTAAGGGACTCCCCCCCCCCCAAGGCCCTCAGAACTAGTGTCCCTACTTAAAATTTCCAGGGCAGGTCTTAAACAGCAAGGGGTATGGCCTTGATAGGAAGGGCGGGTCATATTTAAATTAGGGGGGGCATGAGTTTAGTCAGGCCTAGGGTAGACGACTGTGTGTACGCGGCATAAATGCTTACCTGCTGGCAATCTTTGCTTTACTGTCTGAAAATATTTCTGCATCCAACAATTCCTGGTGTGCCTGATGCCTGGTACCCCCTCTGCATTCTACGGTTTCTCCCGACAATGCCTATATCATTACAGGAGACAGTATGACTAGGTGTAAGGCTAAGCGGACCAGATGCGGAACGTGAGAAGGGGCGGGTCTATTCATTTATTACACAGTGGAAGAAGTTCCCCATCAGGTCCGCTCGGGCTCAGCCAATGATGGACAGCGCTGGACATCGGATGGTGGTAAAAAGTTGGGTATATCTGGACTACCCTGGTCATGTAGATCTGTTATTTTTCCATTCCTATAGTATGGTGGTCACGGGCAGGTTTCCTTGTTGGTTTCCTCTCCACCTCGTCATGCCCGGCCCTCCGCTATTTGTCTCTTTGCTTTTTCCACTTCGGGCCTCACTTTCAAGATCAACAGGTATTAAAACTGTGCTATGGAAAAAACAAAAACAATTGTGTTATAGAGAGTGACAGACTGCAGTATGTACGTTGGTTCTTTTTCCAAAGTTCAACTTTAATATACAACCCAGGTAGAGAGGAAAGAAAGAAAAGCATGTATCAAGCTCTGCGGAACCTACTTACCCTGTGCCGCCATCAGGAATTTCGGGGCCCCTTACACAGCTTCAGGCATGGGCCTCCTGGAGCAGAGGAAAACCGGGGGGGGGGGTTTGAATTGAATTGTTGAGGTCAGGGGGGCTTTGGATGCTGACGAACAAGAAAAAAAAATAAAAGACCTCTGGGTCCCTTACAAAAAAAACAACATCTTATTAAAAAAAGGGGGTTGCCATCCGGGGCCCTGGGGACCTCCGGGCCTCTGGGGAGCTCTGGGCTCCTTACAAAAAAAAGAAAGAAAAAAGTAATAATAAAAAAAAAAAATTCTAAAAAAAAAAGGGGGGTTTTCCATCCGGGGCCCTGGGGACCTCTGGGTCCCTTACAAAAAAAAAAAGGGGGGTTGCCATCCGGGCCCCTGGGGACCTCCGGGCCCCTTACAGGTGTACTGCCTGTACCCCCCTGATGGCGGCCCTGGTCACGGGTGACAAAGTTGTTGGTTCTGCGGTGAAATCACACAGTAGCATTATCTCGCTGTAACACTTTTTAGGCAGCTACAGCAACAGTTTTTGTTCTTTCTAAAAAACGGTTTATGCCAGAAGAGGTGTGTCTAATACATTCAGTTAATGGTATCAGAGAACAAACAAAACAGGAGATACAAATCACCTTTATTGGCCTTCAAAATAATCACCATCCTTAAAGCGGTGTTCCAGGCTTTCTTTAGTCTATTAAAAGTTAGCAGCTACAAAAAGTATAGCTCCTGACTTTTAATAAACAGACACTCCCCTGTCATACGGTCCAGCGATGGGGCCGCACGGAGCCTCGCTCCTCTCCCCCTCCTCTCCGCGGCACCTCCAGTGAAACTGTGGGCACCCGGCCGTGACAGCTTGCAGCTTCATGGCCAGGCGCGCACTGCAAATGCGCGAGTTGCACTACGCTCTCCAAGTGGACAGGCAATCTTCTGGGACCTGTGACGTGTCCCAGAAGATTTCCGAGAGGGAGGGGCTCGCCTAGGGAGAGAGGAGACATCGCCTAGGCTTCTCGTAGTCGGAAGTAGGAAGTGGGACAGGAAGTCCCACTCAAAACTAGGCACCCCCGCCCCCCCCCAAAAAAAATGATATGCTAAATGTGGCATGTAAGGGGGCAAGGAGTGCTTAAAGCTGAAGTTCCACGTTTGGGTGGAACTCCTCTTAAACAACACACTTTTGGCAACATTCATAAAGTTTCTAGAAACTGTTAGCAAAGGCCTCTAGGATTCGGTCGCAGAACTGCTGTCACACATTCTTGGATTGCCGCCACGTCTGCAAAACAAGCGCCTTTTATGACTCTCTTTAGGCAGGGAAACAGAAAGAAGTCCACAAGCGCCAGATCAGGGGAGTACGGTGGATGTTCGAGAACAAGTACGCCACACTGAGCCAGGTGTTGGCGCACAGGTCTCATCCCCTGTGACAATGGTTCGCAGAAAGGATGGTTCCTGGTCATACATCGTAATAAAAACTCCAGATGTTTTGCTTTCTGTTCCTTTGTCAGCTTGTGTGACACAAACCGGGAAAAGCTCTTCCAATTGCCCAAATCTTCGCTCATGATGGTGCACACTGTGTCCTTGCTAATGCCCAATTCCACTGGCACCAACCACAGAGTCAGTCACCAATCTCATGCAAGCATTTGTCAAACTCTCTCAATCATGTGTTGGGTTCTGCTTGTCGACCGTCGGCCCGAATGTGGCTCATCTTCAGTTGTTTCCTTCCTGTCGCGAAAGCATTTGAACCAGTCATAAACACATTTTCTGCTCACAGCTTCCATTCCGTACACTTGCATCAACATTTCATGCATCTCCGTCGCAGTTTTCCTAAATTTGTAACAGAACTTGATGCTCACTCGTTGCTCCATTGCACTGTGACCCTACCTCTCACACTGACTATGTTCGATTGCACACAGCGGGTTATTCCTGACAGACACTTGTACTCCACGCTAGGTGGCACTTTTCGCTGTGTCTCTGGATAGCCATGTGCATCCGCGCGCACCTGGCCCATGTTGGCGTTGAGATATTGGACCATTCACCCAACTTTTTAGACACACCTTGTAGAGTTAAAAACTGACTGGCGGTTGCAATGTAGAATAGTACCCTCATTGCTTGTCTATACTGTCGATTGTTGGGTAGATGATCATCTCCTTCCTACTTTACGTAGGTAAGCTATTTCCATTTGTGTGCTTACACCTTTGCATACCATCTTGAAACTTATTGGGAAATCCCATCTCTTCATCTGCAGCTTTATATTATATTTGTAGCTCATGAATAGGTGTTTTTTGCATTTCTTCCTATGAGACTAGCTCAGGCTGTGGCATTGTATGAACTGTATGTAGCGATACCCCCCTCTCCGAGATCGGGCTAATGGTTTTGTTTTGGGTCATGCAAACTACCTCCAAGGCTTCCATTGTCAGGGTATAGAGAGTCTCTAGAAAGGCCAATGTCCACACAGATGTAAAAGCCAAACAATAAGGCTTTATTTACTTTGCTGAGGGAACTTGAGAGGAAAGTAGGAAACGAGAGAAGAACAGGGGAAGGTTCAGGCATGCAGCACTAAAAAACACAACGTCGCCACTCAAGCCTGAGTGGGTATTGCTCACCCGGATAGTCCTTTTTTTACTGGTCCTAGCAGCTGGGATGATACACGGATCAATTTAGTCTGAGAAAACGTATGGATATGCCATCGGGAATCCTCTGCCACAGGATTATCAAGGTCCTGAACCTCCAAGCCAAGCAATAGAGAGAACCTTTAAGCCAGATCGGCGTATTGCAGGGCTTAAAGCAATGGATCCCTCCTTAGGTGAGTTTCCAGGCCTCCTCCCGAGACAGCAGTACCGTCGCCAGTCTCCTCTGGGGAAGATCCTTCCCTGGCCTCCTTTCCTAAGAGTGGGCTTCCGGCAGATGGGTAGCCTGGGATCCCTTCCGAAGGTATAGGCCCCTGCCAGCAGAGCCTGGCCTACCAGGTAGCGATGCAGCCTCGGGCTGAAGGTGCCTGGGACTGGAACACATGCGCACCCCATGCCATGTGGGCCACGAGGCGCGCACACAGGAACAGGCCCAATGGGCCTCCAGGAACGAACAAATATCTATGGCGTCTGCCCCTTATGTACCCTCTCCTGGCATGCACAGCGGGTTAACCACGCCCACAGCACGGGGTCACAACATCCTTTACTGGTTACGTATGGGTTTGTAACACAACACAAAGAACATCCCACTGTTGACCACAGCGTTTTCTCACCATCCTAACTGACTGACCCCAAAGTTCACTCAAAGGGAAAACTGTTCTTTTCGGAGAGAAGGAGAAAAAAACAAAGCACACTCTCTGTCTTTTCCTCTTTAAGAGCAGCAAACCTCTTTCAATAGAGGACACGGTCACCTTGATTCAAAAGTATTCCTTTCCGTGCAAAGGACAGGAAATGTTAGCAAAGTCAAGCTCCCGTCTTAAAGTTTTCAAAGATAGAAACTTGGATCCGGAAGGGTAACCGATTTTCACTGCTTGTCCAGAGTAGGAATGAGCCGAACACCCCCTGGTTCGGTTCGCACCAGAACCTGTGAACGGACCGAAAGTTTGCGCGAACGTTAGAACCCTATTAAATACAATGGACGCAAACGTTTGAAATCTAAAGTGCTAATTATAATGGCCAATATGCATGTTATTGTCCTAAAAAGGGTTTGGGGACCCGGGTTCTGCCCCAGGGGACACGTATCAATGCAAAAAGAAGTTTTAAAAACGGCAGTTTTTTCTGGAGAAGTCATTTTAATGATGCATAAAGTGAAAAAAAAGTGAAATATTCCTTTAAATATCGTACCTGGGGGGTGTCTAAAGTATGCCTGTGAAGTGCCACGTGTTTCCAGTGTTTAGAACTGTCCCTGCACAAAATGACATTTGTAAAGAAAAAAAAGCCATTTAAAACTGCTTGCGGCTTTAATGTCATGTCTTGTCCTGGCAATATGGATGAAAATCTTTGAGAAAAATGGCATGGCTACCCCAGCCCATTACCAGCCCCTTTGGGTCTTGTATGGATATTAAGGGGAACCCTGCACCCAAAATAAAACCCTATACCAAAAACCCTATATACTCTGAACAGCAGTATACAGACGGTGCAAACAAGACAGGGACTGTAGGTTTGTTCTTAAGTAGAATCTGTTTGTAATTTGAAACAGGTAAATTTTTAAGTGTAGCTCTAGCCAAAAAATCTATTTTTAAGCTTTTTGGAGAAGATAGGGAAGGGTTATCACCCCTGTAACATTTGTTTTTGTTTTGCTGTCTGTGCCCCTGTTCAGAACATTTCACCTCACTTTCCATCCCAATGACAAATGTTTTTGGAAAAGTGTTTTTTTTATTGAAACAAGGATTGGTGATAAAGCATCAGTAGAGAGGAGACACCTGTAACGGCACCCCAAATACGAAAGGGGAGTAAACGCCGTTTCCTCTGTCCCCTCTCCTGGACACACATCCACTCGCTACCAATCTTCCACAGCCAAACAACCCCTTCCCATAGGAATTAATCCTTCTGAAGAAACGAGACGCACTCTGTATCCTTCTGGGGTAGAATGACTTTATTGAGAAACATTGTAACTTTTATATATATCCAATACTGCATTAGTTTAACATGAACAATGGCCCAGCTCCACCCACACATCACAAGACTCAACACATCATCCTGACGTCTGCTAGGCTTCAAAAGATCCCACACAATAGAATATAGCGATCCCCAATACACATCTTATCACAAAGTGTTGGCAGCCATTCTGTCTGCCGGATACCATACACACAGGCATGGTGTTAATTATCTGTATTCACACCAGACCTTCCCAAGTCATAATGAACAATAGAATGCAAATCACCTCCCAGCAATGATTACACAAAGACAAGGGGCTGGGGGTGATGACATTAGCATCTAACAGTATGTGTCCCAACATCATGAAGGCGTCACTTTTCAATTACCCTGTTGAGATCATAATCAAACAGTAAATAGTTCTTTGCAGATATCCTGAGGAATATGGTGGATCAATATTACAGACTCAATCTAGATAAAATGTATGTACAGCATTGAATATGGCTATCATAGACCATATTGGGGTTTTTCCATTCACCCTGTGTCCAAAGTGACCCCCTTGTCACACATCTCCCTTTTCGGCAGGAGACTAACAGAGGAGGCGACCCCAGACGGGTTGACTCCGAAGTTAGTCCATAGGTCCATTCCTCTAATGCCGGTATCCACACAGTACCCCAAATGAATTGCTCCAAACAGAGCACTACTCACCCAGCCAACTTCTGCCTCTCTCAGAGAACATACCCGCCGCTGGGGAGAGGCCTGGACTGGCCCTTCTCCCTGGAGTCCTTTCAGCCGCTGGAGAGAAGACAGGGTGACTGGGTTCAATCCGTCATACTGTTGGGGATCTGGGCCGACTGCCCAGCATCCCTGGGGTATACAAGTGGAGACTGAAGTCCCATCCACTTGTGGTAGGTGAAAATCCCCCAGTGCTTGCAAAGCAAGGCTGACATCCTCCTGTCTCAGTGTCACACCATTTTCTGGGGTTGTGTCAGTGAGGACCGAAGTCCCATCCAGTACCACAGGAACTCCCTCTTCTGTTAGTTGAGAGCAGAGGCCCGTGGCACTCTGCTCTGTTGCCAGCTCTTGTGCTGGGTTGCTGTGAGTGGAGACCGCAGTCCCATCCACCGATATCCGCTCAAGTTGCAGTTGTGTGCAGATGCCAGTAGCGTTCTGCCCTGCTGCCAGCGATTCAGCTGGGGGTAAAAGCTTTACCACCTCAGCTTGTTGCTGGAGAGGGGGGCCAACTGCTCCGGCTCCCTGAAACTCCACAGTTGTTTCCGGTCCTGGCAGAGGTTGCTAGCACTCTGCCCTGTTGCCAGTACTTCTGCTGGGGACTCCACACCATCTGCTCTGGCTACCTGTTGGGGAGGGAAAATGGCTGCTTCTCCTCCCTGCATCTCTGAAATCCACTGGGAAGGGGGAACCATCACCTTCTCACCTCGGGCCTCCAAAACTGCCACGGGTGTAGAGTAGGGGACTGCAGTACCCTGTCCTGCTGCCAGTACTTGAGGGGGCGATGCATAATCCATAACATCCTCTGAACAGTCCCTTAAGTCCATACCTTCTGTAATCTGTGGCAGGGGAAATGAGCCAACTGCCTTAGCTCCCTGGAACTCCATATCATCCACTTCGGCTTTAGGGAGGGCAATCTTCAGCTTTTCCACTGCCGATTCTTCAGCCAGGATTTCAGAGTTGTCAACTGGTATTTCCTGATAGTCCCAGGCAAAGGTAGCACCACCCTGCTGCTGAGCAGATTCTAGCAGCTGTCTGTAGGCGATCTCCAGCTCCCATTCCTGAATGGCCAGAAACTCCAAATCTTCCTCTGCCCAGTGCCCTTCCGAGACATTCAGTTTTCGCTCTCTGTGCTCCATTATTTCCTCCAAACGCCACTCCTGATCACTCCCAAAGTCAGGGTCACTGGACAGCCTCCAATACAACAATCCCAGGCCATCATATTCAAAGCCTTCTGTGGGGCTGTCATCCACTGACCATGGGCACTCTTGGGCTACATACCACCGGAGGGCTCTGTAGCACTCGTCCAACCGCATCTCTGCCCGGATCAGCCTGCTTAACTCAGCTGTCCACTCCTGCTTCGGTTGTTCCCCCAATAACAGCATTCGTACTTCATACTGCGACCAGTACCTTACATGGATGGAGGGGAGAAGTTTTCCCTGGTGTTGCTGCTCGAGAGCCAGCGCTTTCTTCCAGAGTTCGCAGCGGATTGAATCAGACCATCCCAGCAGGACCTCCTCTGATACTGGTCCTCTATGCTGTATCTGCATCTCTCGCAACCTCCTTCCGAATTCCTCTTCCATGGCGGCTGGTTCTTTAGGCGTTGTCTCCGATTGCCGTATTTCCGCCATTCTCCGCTCATGTTGCCGCTCTAGTTCTCTCTTTTGTCGCTCTAGTTCTTTCTCTTGTCACTCTCGTTCTCTCTCTTGACGCTCTCGTTCTCTCTTTTGTCGCGCTAGTTCTCTCTCTTGTCGCTCTCGTTCTCTCTCTTGTCGCTCATCCTGCAGCTGGATGCCTTTAATGGCTTCCTGTATGGCGGTCTCTGATGGGTTAGCACCATATAATGCCAACCGCTGTTGAACACGTTGCTGAAACAGGTCTTCAACTGACCGGGGTCCTGCATCACCAACCCTCTTCTGGTCCATCTCGGCTCTCAAGTAGGTCTTTCAGCGTGACTTTCCTGCAGGCTGCATAGCTGGTCATTCACTGTGGTGGTTTGGAGTGTCCCAGGAACTGGAGGGAAAATCCCGCTGCTGCCAACCAATGTAACGGCACCCCAAATACGAAGGGGGTAGACGCCTTCTAAGATGTTCCCTCTCCTGGACACACATCCACTCGCTATCAATCTTCCACAGTCAAACGACCTCTTCCCATAGGAATTAATCCTTCTGAAGAAAACGAGACGCACTCTGTATCCTTCTGGGGTAGAATGACTTTATTGAGAAACATTGTAACTTTTATATATATCCAATACTGCATTAGTTTAACATGAACAATGGCCCAGCTCCACCCACACATCACAAGACTCAACACATCATCCTGACGTCTGCTAGGCTTCAAAAGATCCCACACAATAGAATATAACGATCCCCAATACACATCTTATCACAAAGTGTTGGCAGCCAGTCTGTCTGCCGGATACCATACACACAGGCATGGTGTTAATTATCTGTATTCACACCAGACCTTCCCAAGTCATAATGAACAATAGAATGCAAATCACCTTAATTCCTCCCAGCAATGATTACACAAAGACAAGGGGCTGGGGGTGATGACATTAGCATCTAACAGTATGTGTCCCAACATCATGAAGGCGTCACTTTTCAATTACCCTGTTGAGATCATAATCAAACAGTAAATAGTTCTTTGCAGCTATCCTGAGGAATATGGTGGATCAATATTACAGACCCAATCTAGATAAAATGTATGTACAGCATTGAATATGGCTATCATAGACCATATTGGGGTTTTTCCATTCACCCTGTGTCCGAAGTGACCCCCTTGTCACAACACCTTTTTCCCATATTAACTCTTACAGGAGAGAATTTCCCTTCCTAGGGGTAGATTTCCTCTCACTTCCTGTTGTCTGTTTGCAAGTAGGAGTCGTTTGTAAGTTGGATGTTTGAAAGTAGGGGCCTGCCGTATATACACAGCAGAAATTTTCCCCTTATGCCCCATACACACAATCGTTTTTCATGCCGTTAAAAATGCAATTTTTTAAAATGGCCATTAAAACCAATCGTGTGTATGCTACAGAGCATTTTTAACGACGTTTTTCATGTCGTTTTTTTTAACGACGTGAAAAACGATAGTGTGTATGCTTTAACGACGTGAAAAAAACCGTGCATGCTCAGAATCAAGTATGAGACGGGAGCGCTTGTTCTGGTAAAACTAGCGTTTGTGATGGAGATAGCACATTCGTCACGCTGTAACGGACTGAAAAGCACGAGGCTGAAAAGCGCGAATCGTCGCTCAACAAACTTTACTAACATGAAGGGTGGCGCCATCCGAACGGAAGTTCACCTTTATAGTGCCGTTGTACGTGTTGTACGTCACTGCGCTTTGCTTGAACGTTTTTTTTAATGATCGTGTGTACGCAAGACAGGCTTGAGAGGAAACATGAAAAAAAACGATGAGAAAAACGTTGGTTTAAAAAATGGCATGAAAAACGATCGTGTGTATGGGGCATTAGATGTTGGTGTTGCCACAACACTGTAAGCCCTCACTGTTATGCCGTGTACACACGACCATTTTTCTCGTCGGGGGAAAAATGAAATTTTTTCTCTTTGACGATGTAGCGCTACCCCCAGTTAAGAGAGCCGCTGGTTTGTTTTCTCGGGCCCTGTATACAGCACCGCCAACCCCCGGCAATCTGACTCGACCCACTCTGGCACAGTTAGTCTAGGGATAGCTTCCTATCACTCTCAGGTGTATGATACTTAACAGTTCCTAAATAGACAAACAACACTCTGAGGCAGGAAAATGAATAAGTAATAGCTTTACTATAAAATGGTGGCATAAAACATGACATGCAACACTTACATGGGTCTGCAGAACCCTGTATCAACCAATGCTACAGAGGCAGCACTATAATATGGCGCCGCGCAGTATCCACCACGCGGAGCTTTTATGGCGTGCGCGCCCTAAGACACAGCAACACAAACTTTATAACTTTCCCCACCTATGTCAGGCCTGACAGTGTATGAAATAGTCCCCTTTCCCTAAGGGAGTAAGATTTTCTTCACCGGCCAGCTTTCGTTGGTGCACTTGAAGAAATGAACCAATTGTAATCCAAAAAGGTGGTAACTCGTAGCAGCAGTATGCAAACAGGGGGGGGGGGGTAGGCACTTCAACTCTGTCCCAACTACAGGACCCCCAAAGAACACTAGTGAGCGAACAGTGGGCCTAGGCAGTCTATAGGCCTGAATATAACTCAGTCTATGGGTATGGGCAGGTGCCCGCTCACCGTTCCAGGCGCGATCCCAGCCTGGGTCTTCCACCGCGTGTGTCCGTCGCACACAGCGTCTGCAACCGATTGGGTCCCCGATCCAACTGGAGTCCTACACTGACGATCCAGGATCCACCCAGGCTCCGCAGGACGGTGAAAGGCTCTTCGGACTTCGAGTAAGGCCTTAGGCTTCAGGCCTTACCCCGCAGCAGATCCGCGCAGGATGACTTGTTGCTTGAAGCGCGTTGTCCCAAGAGAGCGAGCTTTTCCCCGCCTCCCTCTTAAGTAACCTCTCCCATGAGTCTCTGCGGCGGAACCTCCGCCATGTGGCCGAATGGGGCTCTGGGTACTGTAGTCCCGGGGCCTTAAAGGAGACCCCGCTACACACTCCCCCCACTTGAACTCTTTGGTCCCCAAAGATAACATAATCTCTAACTACAGATCTCACAACAACCATCAATCCTTCATATGATGTCGGCAGAGGAAATTCCCACCAAATATGAGGCAGTGAACTCCTCTGCCCACAGGACACATTAACATTAGTATCCTGTCTAACTGTGCCAGAGAGTGAGCTGGGGCTGTCTCCCACCAAATAAACAGCGGGAGGGTCATGGTCTTCCATACTCCTTCTAGCAGTGACTACAGTGTCTTCCGCACTTTCACCCATTTGTGGGTAGGTTAGTCTCCTGGGAGGTTTTATTGCCCTCCACTTCCTCTGTCCTCTTGGGCTTTCTGTTGGAGCAGATTCTTCTTCTGTTGCTAACTCAGGACTTCCCTCTTCCTCGGGAACATCCGGCTCCGGAGCAG
The DNA here is from genome assembly GCA_029206835.1 of Rana muscosa. NCBI lineage: Eukaryota > Metazoa > Chordata > Amphibia > Anura > Ranidae > Rana > Rana muscosa. The sequence goes on along the minus strand of CM055128.1, from coordinate 246,090,081 downwards.
GAAGGTACATGGCTTCTCTTGGATCTTCCTTTACAGATGGCCCACTGGCACTTTCCCAAGCATCCAACCAAGGACAGGAAGGGATAAACTCTGTTGCTTCTGCATTCAGTGTGTGATCCTCGGTGTCTTCGTCAGGCGGAAGATCAATAGCAGAAGTCGTTGGTCCCTGGGAAGGCCAAAGCCAGCCAATTTCCTCTCCCTCATCTTCACTCATTTCTGAATCCTCTGTATCCCCCATCCGAGGGGTCTGAGACCGAGTGTTGGGTCTAGGGGTGTCTAGAATGGACATGGGTTGAGGGGAATCCATGCTAGGAGGTAACCGAACCGATTCAGCCAGAGGAAGTAGGTGGTTCCGATGCCAAGTCTTCAATGGCCCCAACTTTCCCTCAGGTTTAAGTTTGTAAACGGGTAGGCCCGGTAGTTTTTTGCAAATGACATAAGGTTCGGGTCTCCATCTATCCGCAAGCTTATGTTTTCCAGGGACTCCCAGGTTCCGCAGCAATACTCTGTCTCCTGGTTGCAAATCTTGGATCCTAACTTTTAGGTCAAAATTTCTCTTATTGCGAGCCCCCCGTTGATCCGAGGCGGCCTGAGCTTGCTCATAGGCCATTTTCAGATTGTGCCTAAGTCTATCCACATATCCCTTGTGGGAAGCAGCAGAACAATGGTCTATGGAAGTGCCGAAGGCCAGATCCACTGGCAATCTAGCTTCCCTCCCGAACATAAGTCTGTAAGGGGAATACCCTGTAGCATCGCTGACAGTGCTGTTGTAAGCATGCACAAGGGCCGCTATGTGATTACTCCAATGTTGCTTCCTCTCGCTACTTAAAGTTCCCAGCATGTTGAGCAGGGTTCGATTGAACCTCTCCGGTTCAGCATCACCTTGTGGGTGATAAGGGGTAGTCCTGGTTTTCTTGATTCCCAAGGCATCCAGAAGGTTCCGTATGAGTTTACTCTCAAAGTCCCTTCCCTGATCTGAATGAAGCCTTTTTGGCAATCCATAATGTATAAAGTATTTCTCTACGAGTGTTTTGGCCACAGTGGAGGCCTTCTGGTCTTTGGTAGGAAAAGCTTGTGCATATCGGGTGAAATGGTCGGTTATCACCAGAACATTTCCTTGTCCACTCAGGTCGGGTTTGAGGCAGAGGAAATCAATACATACCAGGTCAAGCAGACCTTTACTTTGTAAATGGCCCATTGGGGCCGCTTGATGGGGTAGTGTCTTTCTCTGTATGCACCGTGCACAACTTCAGCCCTCATGCAAGGCCAATAGAAACGGTCTCTAACAAGTTGGAAAGTCCTTTCCACTCCTAGGTGTCCATGGTTGTCGTGCAGAGCAATCATGACAGTTTCTCTGTGTTTCTCCGGCAGGAACAACTGCCACTTGTCTTCTTGGTCATCAGAGGGGCCCCTACGGTAGACCACCCCCTGACGCACCAGCAGTCTGTCCCACTCTTTCTTAAGTAGGCGAGCTTCCTTTGAGGGATGACGTAGGAGTACATTTGGATCCTGATTCTCCAATGCTTCTAGGACCAACCTCCCCACAGGGTCTTCCAATTGGTCGAATCTCAACTCCTTCTTCGTTAGTCTGGGTAAGTTGTCTTCTCCCAGTTGGGCTACTTCGCAGTACTGCTTGGGGACTCCTACGATAGTGACCCCTATCTCTTCCGCTCTTGAGCCTCCCCTGGCCTGGAGTTCAGCCCCTTGGCAGAGGGCCCGTACCCCGTCAGGTGCTACTTGGGTCCAGTCTTCGACACTGTAGGTAGGGACATGAGACCTTCTGGACAGGGCGTCTGCATCTCGGTTTCCCACCCCAGGTCTGTATTTCAAGCTGAAATTGAAAGCAGACAGTGCCGCCAACCATCTATGTCCGGTGGCATCCAGCTTGGCTGTGGTGAACAGGTAGGTGAGAGGATTGCTATCCGTCTTGACCGTGAAGTCTGCCCCATACAAGTAATCTCTAAGTTTGTCGACTACGGCCCACTTGAGAGCCAGGAACTCCAGCTTATGGGTGGGATAGTTCTTTTCGGAGGGGGTCAGGCTTCTGCTCACATATGCGACAGGTCTCTGCTGTCCTTCATGCTCCTGGTAGAGCACTCCTCCCAGTCCATCATGGCTGGCATCCACATGAAGTTCGTAAGGCTTCTTCGGGTCCGCATAGGCCAGGACAGGAGCAGTGGTCAAGCTCTTTTTCAGCATCTGGAAGGCATCTTCACATTTCTGGTTCCACTGGTCCTTGACTGACTCTCCCGGCCTCCTGGGGCCCGAGTCATCCTCCTCCCCCTCCGTCTTCAACAACTCATTCAGGGGTCTTGCTATTCAAACAAACCCCTCCACGAACCTTCTGTAATAAGGACAGAACCCCAAGAAGGACCTGAGTTCTCTTACGGTGGTGGGTCTTGGCCAGGAGGTGACAGCCTCCAGTTTTTCAGGGTCCGTAGACACCCCATATTCAGACACTATGTGTCCCAGATAGTTGACTGAGGATTGGTAAAATTGACATTTTTCAGGGGAGAGCTTGAGTCCTTCATCACTCAGTCTCTTCAAGACCTTCTCCAGCCTCTCTTCATGTTCCTCCAAAGTTCTTCCGAAGACTATGATGTCATCCAAGTATACAAGGACCTCGATGAGGTTCATGTCTCCCACAGTCTTCTCCATAAGTCTTTGGAATGTGGCTGGGGCTCCAGACAGACCTTGAGGCATCCGGTTGAATTCAAAGAACCCCACTGGGGTTATGAAAGCCGTCTTCTCTTTGTCCTCTGGGTGCATCGGGATCTGATAATACCCGCTCTTCAGGTCCATAACACTGAACCATTTGGCTCCGGACAAGCTCTGCAAGGCGTCTTCTATCCTTGGAGTGGTATACTGCTCCGGAGTGGTTCTCCTGTTGAGGGTCCTATAGTCGATACACAACCTTAGCGACCCGTTCTTCTTTCGTACCACCACTATGGGGGAGGCATACGGACTTCTGGACTCTTGGATTACCCCTGTTCGCTTGAGCTCGGCAAGCTGTTCCCTTAAATCTTCGAGGTCTGCCAATGGAACCCGCCTCACCCTTTCCCTGAAGGGCTTGTCTTCCTGGAGGCGGATTAGATGGATGGCACTCCTAGCACACCCCACATCAAACTCATCATGGGAGAAGATCCTCTTCCACCGAGTCAACTGGTTCCGGGCTCTCTCTCTCCAAGCCCTGGGCAGGTTTGGATTCTCCATAGAGAGCTTTTCCCACACAGTACCTTCTCCATCTGTCTTCTCTACATCTGAGGAGGCAACTGGTGTGGCTGAGCTCACTCGACCCAGCAACAGTCTGGCTGGGATTTCCATTGGACCATCCGTGGTATTTCTGACACTCACTGGCACCCTGCAATGGGCCTTCTTCAGGACCCTCACCGGGACCACTTCCGGGATTACTTCCAGGCCCGAGGGTTCTTCCCTTGGATCGGGTTCCAACATCACAAAGGGGCCTGGCTGCTCCCAAGTGAGTTTCACTGTGGCCTTCAAACAGGTTACTTCACTGGGTTGCAGTACTATCCCTTTTCTTCCCAGTCTCCAGACCTTCCCTACCCCCTCTTCCGGGGCCTTTTGTTCTAAGATCAACCGTTGGTAGGCAGTCTTCAACATTGGGTGGATCTCAGTGACTGTGGGGTTCTCCCTTTTTGTTAGTGGGACCAAAAGTCTCCTGACCAGATCCGTGTTGGTCCCTATTATCAAGGAGCTCCTGTTGGCTCCAGGCGGTCGGGGGCACACCACAGCCAAGGTGTCAAACACTTCCCCCTTCCCTGCTATGGATGGGTCAAAAGTCAATTTGATGGGCAGATATCCGTCATAAGGAAACTTTTCCGTTCCGATTCCCCATATCTCCAAAGTCTTCAAGCTTTCGGATGGGCAAGTGACTCAGGTGTCTGTCGTAGAAGTCTCGGTACAACAGAGTCACCTGTGCTCCAGTATCCAACAGGGCTCTTGTGTAGACCCCCTCCACTTGAATGGATACGATTGGAGAGGGGCCCACCAGCTTCTCTGGGTACTGCTTCGAAGGGGTCTCCTTCTTCTGATCTTTGCATTTCCCTTTCTGACTTTCCTTCTTCCCTTTGTCCCTAGACCTAAGTCTCTCCTGGGCCTGGTATGTACTGATCTCCCTCCTCTGTCTGGGTGTAGCTACCCGCTGAGGGACATTACTATGCTTCTTTGGAGTGCGTTCCTTCTGAGGAACCCTTGGTTTCTTATGTGGGGTCCTGGCCCCTTCTCTCATGTGCTTCTTATTCAGTATGGAGTTCCGTAAGGATGATGGGCACCCAGTTGACTCCTTCACCGGGGCCCGCTGAAGTTTTCCGGTGGCTTGCGGTTGTTCATCTTCCTCTTTTTGGGACTGGAACACACTCTGGCTGCGTGACCAACTCCTCCACAGTTGAAACAGATCATATCCCCCCTATCTTCCAGGGATGCGGGTGCTGAAGTATTTGGAAACAACTCCTTCCTTGGGCTGTTCCTCTCAGGTATCCTTGACTCCTTTTCCATCAGGGAGGTCAACATTCCCAGCACTTGGGACTTCTGTGACTTTAAGGTATCCACCTCTGCGTCTCTTTCTAAGGTCGTGGCGGCCCTGACCATCACTGGAGGGGGCTGCACCAGCTCAACTGGTTGGCTCCTTTTCTTCTCCTCCAACATAGCTTCTTCTTCTCTGACTACTCGGATCAGGTCAGGGTACTCCAGGCTCTTCCCGTCCTGTCTTGTACGTAGCGTCAGTGCGATGGGATCCAGGGGTTGAGATCCTCTCATGACCTGCTGGACCCGGGCCTCATCCACCTTCTTCGGGTCAATCCCCTTCTTTAGGATCATCTTGTGCAATATTTTATCTAGGCGCATCATAAACTCTGATAGCTTCTCCCCTGCCTTCTGGTAGCAGTGCTCTAGTTGGTAGGTAAGCTCAGTGATCTTTTCTGTTCCTCCAAACACATTCTGCAGAATGTCTAGATAGTCTTGCGCAACACAGTCTTTCTTGCTCATCTTAAGGTTGCGTATGGCCTCTAAGGCAGGCCCCTTTAAGCTCTCAGCAATTCTCTGCTTCTTTCTGTGGTCTGGGACTTCCCACTCCTCTAAGGCCTGAGTAGCGCCATCTAACCACTCCTCAAATCCTTCCTCTCCTGAAGGTACAGGCTTCCTTCCTGAAAACATTCTAAGCTTCCGGTATCCTGACGTTTGGTTATCCGCAGGATCTTTCTTGCAGCGCGCTATGATTTCCTCTAGGACCGCGCATAATTCTGTGCTGAGAGCGCCCTGTGGCGACCCAGGATTCATCTCTGTCTTGACATCTTTTAAGTCAGGTGGAGCGCGTATTAACTTAAAGATTTGTTTATCCGCCGTTTCTATGCTCGGCTTCTTGAAGTCTTCTGGGACTCCATCCTTCCACTTCACCAGTACATATGTCATGGGAGGTTCTGATCTGACATCCACTATGTATGCTTTTTGTTGCGGGGACAGTGACACCACTAACTGTTTCACTGCATCATCTTGCCAGGTCCCTGCAAGTTCTATGATCACTACTTCATGTGGATCTGTTTTTACTACTGTGCACCACTTTGCTATTTCTAGTGGGTCCATGCTGGTACCTTTTGGCTGCTATTTGCTGCAACAGAATCCCGGACTCAAGAGCCCCCACATGTAGCGCTACCCCCAGTTAAGAGAGCCGCTGGTTTTGTTTTGGGCCCTGTAGTGCACCGCTGTCAACCCCTGGCAATCGGCTCTAACCTCCCGTGGCACAGCTAGTAAGGGGAGATAGGACCGCGTGACCGCAACTCTAGGTGACGCAGTCCTATGGCAAACACACACAGTGATATACTTTAAAACTTCTATTAAATTAAGTGAAACTGACACCAACGTACTTGACCCAGATATTTTACTGAGGCTAATGGGCAAGTAATAAACAGTATAACAAGTTGCAGATCCCTGCAATAAACAGTAATAAAGATAAACAGAGTAATCAGAATAATAAAGTATTGCTATGCAACTCTAGCGCTGCCCTTTTACAGCTACTTCCCCTCATGGGTAGACTAACACCCAGCAATGTCTACCTATGCAGTCAGGCCTGACTGATCTAAATGGAAGTTCAGTGAAACAATATTCGCTAGCAATCTTTCGGTGGTGCACTTGAAGAACAACTTTGTATTCCCAATGAATAGTAAAGATAAAGCAGTGATGGCGAACCTTGGCACCCCAGATGTTTTGGAACTACATTTCCCATGATGCTCCACTACATTGCAGAGTGCATGAGCATCATGGGAAATGTAGTTCCAAAACATCTGGGGTGCCAAGGTTTGCCATCACTGAGATAAAGTATCTGTCTTTAAACAGCTCTCACCACCCAGACAAATCCAAGTCCGTTTCCTCCGCCGATTCGTCTGGGAACAGGAATCCACCGACATCCAAGTCTTCAATCCTTCTGGTGTACTGCAGCAAGGAGGAGAAGATGTCTCTAAGGCTCTGCTAGGCTGGCAGAGGGGCTCTTTGGAAAAGTGCACAAGGCCCAGGCTTCAGGCCTTGTGCATACAGAAGTTCAGCACAGAGATCCTCTTGCTAGGAGAGGGGGTGTCCAAAAGAGACAGAACAAACTCCACCTCCCCTTTATAAAGTCTGCCCCAGCAGTCTCTGTTCCGGAGCAATGTACCCTGAGTGCTGCAAGATGTACTGGGAGATGTAGTCTCTCTCCTCTGCTTTCACTTCCAGTCATGTCTCTTCTCTCCTTCCTCCCGACTCACCTCTCACCTGGAACTTCTTGTCTGTCTGCATTAAAGGGGAACACCCCGCTACAACGAGAAAAATGGGCGTGTGTGGGCTTTTGGTCATTTTTCCCGACGAGAAAAACGGCATTAATCACGACGAGAAAAATTAGAAGATGCTCTAATTTTTCTCGTCATGATTCACTGCATTTTTTTCCGCGGCAGTTTTCCCATAGGGAAACACTGCCGGGGAGCCTACACACAGTCGTTTTTCTCGACCAAGAGAAAAACTGACGGGAAAAACGGCTGTGTGTAGGGAAACAAGCCGTTCCTCGTTTTTCCCGTCAATTTTCTCGACGGTGTTTTCACCCTCGAGAAAATCGATCGTGTGTACGCGGCATTACTCTTGGTGGGCACTGGAACGTCCTGCTGTGAACTATTATATCAGGAATTGTAATTATATACCATTGATTGTTGAACAGTGGTAGGAAAAATTGGGCCTTTGGTGGTGGTGCTGGTGCTACAACACTGTAAGCCCTCACAGTTACTCTTGGTGGGCGCATGAATGGGCCCTGCTGTGAATTATTAGATCAAAAATTGTAATTGCATGCCCCTGTTGAAGAGGCGCAGAAAAATTGGGCCTTTGGTGGTGGTGGTGGGCGGTGTTGCCACAACACTGTAAGCCCTCACAGTTACTCTTGGTGGGCGCAGGAATGGGCCCTGCTGTGAATTATTAGATCAAGAATTGTAATTACACGCCCCTGTTAAACAGGGGCTGAAAAATTGGGCCTTAGGCACTGGTGGTGGTGCCACAACAATGCAACCCCTCACAGATACTGTACTTGGAGCACAGCAATGAGCCCTGTTGCAAAGTATTGCATCAAAAATTGTAATTACACGCCCCTGTTAAACAGGGGCTGAAAAATTGGGCCTTAGGCACTGGTGCTGGTGCCACAACACTGCAACCCCTCACAGATACTGTACTTGGAGCACAGCAATGAGCCCTTTTGCAAAGTATTGCATCAAAAATTTTAATTACACGCCCCTGTTAAACAGGGGCTGAAAAATTGGGCCTTAGGCACTGGTGCTGGTGCCAAGACATTGCAACCTCTCCCAGATACTCTAGTTGGAGTGCAGGAATGAGCCCTGCTGCAAAGTATTGCATAAAAAATTGTAATTACATGCCCCTGTTAAACAGGGGCTGAAAAATTGGGCACCCAGAAACAAAAATGTTCTTCCAAGCTATCATCAGGATCATTGAGGAGGAAGAGGATAGTCAGTCAACATAACAGGACAGTCACTCAGCATTAGGGATGAGCTTCGTGTTCGAGTCGAACATACGTTCGACTCGAACATCGGCTGTTCGATCGTTCGACGAAGATCGAACGATTTGGGCCGTTCGCGCCAAATTCGAGTGACGCGAACGGCCCACAATGCACTACGCCATCGCAGTGTCATCCAGGCGCTGTGATTGGCCAAGCATGCACTGTGACCCCGCATGCTTGGCCAATCACAGCGCCGGCAGCGAGGAGAGCAATGATTGGCCACAGGCAGGATGCCTGTGGCCAATTATTGCTGAGGGTGTTTAGTACACGCCCCACACTATAAAAGGCCGCCAGCACGGCGGCCTAGTGTAGTGTGTTCCGGAGCAGGGATAGAGCAGCATAGGCAGGGACAGTGACTGTTATTTCTTTCTTGCTTAACCTGGATTCCTTTAGTTTAGGGAAAGAGAAGGATAGGTAGGGAGAGTGTCAGTGTGTTTTGTGCTTGTGCTATAGTGTGCTTAAAAAAAACATTTATTCTAGGGACAGAAAACTGTAGGTAGGGACAGTGTCAGTTTCTTTCACTCTGCAAGTCCTTGTTTCCAGGGACCTGGAAGGACAGTGAGTGAATTGTCCTTGTGCTATATTGTGATTAAAAAAAACATTTTTTCTAGGGACAGAAAACTGTAGGTAGGGAGAGTGTTTTTTTTCTTTCACTCTGCAAGTCCTTGTTTCCAGGGACCTGGAAGGACAGTGAGTGAATTGTCCTTGTGCTATATTGTGATTAAAAAAAACATTTTTTCTAGGGACAGAAAACTGTAGGTAGGGAGAGTGTTTTTTTTCTTTCACTCTGCAAGTCCTTGTTTCCAGGGACCTGGAAGGACAGTGAGTGAATTGTCCTTGTGCTATATTGTGATTAAAAAAAACATTTTTTCTAGGGACAGAAAACTGTAGGTAGGGAGAGTGTTTTTTTTCTTTCACTCTGCAAGTCCTTGTTTCCAGGGACCTGTAAGGACAGTGAGTGAATTGTCCTTGTGCTATATTGTGATTAAAAAAACCTTTTTTCTAGGGACAGAAAACTGTAGGTAGGGAGAGTGTCAGTTTATTTCACTCTGCAAGTCCTTGTTTCCAGGGACCTGTAAGGACAGTGAGTGAATTGTCGTTGTGCTATATTGTGATTAAAAAAAACATTTTTTCTAGGGACAGAAAACTGTAGGTAGGGAGAGTGTTTTTTTTCTTTCACTCTGCAAGTCCTTGTTTCCAGGGACCTGTAAGGACAGTGAGTGAATTGTCCTTGTGCTATATTGTGCTTAAAAAAAACATTTTTTCTAGGGACAGAAAACTGTAGGTAGGGAGAGTGTTTTTTTTCTTTCACTCTGCAAGTCCTTGTTTCCAGGGACCTGTAAGGACAGTGAGTGAATTGTCCTTGTGCTATATTGTGCTTAAAAAAAACATTTATTCTAGGGACAGAAAACTGTAGGTAGGGAGAGTGTCAGTTTATTTCACTCTGCAAGTCCTTGTTTCCAGGGACCTGTAAGGACAGTGAGTGAATTGTCCTTGTGCTATATTGTGCTTAAAAAAAATATTTTTTCTAGGGACAGAAAACTGTAGGTAGGGAGAGTGTCAGTTTCTTTCACTGTGAAAGTCCTTGTTTCAAGGGACAGAGAAGGACACCTGAAGGTAGCCCTTATTGCTTTTTTCCCATCTCCCTGCAGGCCATCTATTAGAATGTCTGGAAGGCAAACAAGGAGAGGCAGACAGTCAGGAGGCAATAAAAAAGAGGGCAAGCAGGCTCTGTGTCTGGGGGCAACAGTGCTGGTCGTGGACGCGGTGCATTGTCATCAGCACATGGCCATGGGACACGCTTGTCCTTCTTTTCGGCAGCTGGACATGTTGAGCCACATCATGCCGAAGACTTGGTAGAGTGGATGACCAAGCCCTCCTCCTCCTCCTCATCCTCTCTCACCCAGGCTCAGGGTACTGGAAAAGCAGCTGCCAAAGCGTCGTCTTCCCTGGTATCAATGTCAGACAAATCATCAGTCACTCCTTCCCTAGACCCACCATGTCCTCCTCCTGAGGAGTCCCCCGAACTGTTTCAGCACAGTGTTGGGTACATGCTCCAGGAGGATGCCCAGCGTTTCGAAGGGTCTGATGATGAAACCCAGCTAGAGGAAGGCAGTAGCGTGAGAGCAGACAGAGGGGATGCTCAAGAAGGACACCAATCTGGCAGTCATGTTCCAGCAGCTGCAGCATACTGCCAGATTGGCTCCAGTGATGAGGAGGGAGGGGATGATGAGGTCACTGACTCCACGTGGGTGCCTAATAGGAGAGAGGAGGAGGAGGAGGATGAGGAGGAGGCACATCTCCAACGAGGCAGGATGCCCTTTGGTGGCCAGCGTAAGGGCAGTACACCGACGGAATCACACCGCAGAGCTCCGCCTGTGCAGGGCGCTGCCTCTGCCCGTCATTCAAAAAGTTCTTTGGTGTGGGCCTTTTTTGAGGCTAGTGCATCAGATCGCACAGCTGCTGTTTGCAACATATGTCTCAAGCGTATATCGCGTGGCCAAAACATCAGCCGCTTGGGTACCACATGCCTGACCAGACATATGTTGACCTGCCATGCAGCTCGTTGGCAAGCCTACCTCAAAGACCCACACCAAAGAACAAAGCGGACCTCTCCTTGCACCGCATCAGCTGGGATCTCCAACCCCACTATAACTTCAGTCCTCTCTGAAACATGCACTGAGAGGAATGAAGGTGTAGAATTAGGTGTGTCACAGCCAAGTACTTGCGCCCACTCTGCTAGCAGTACACCGACGTCCGATTCTAGCAGGCAAATTTCCCTGCCCCAGCTGCTGGACCGTCGAAAGAAGTTCACTCCCAGCCATCCACATGCCCAGCGGTTGAATGCTAGCTTGGCTAAATTGCTAGCGCTTCAACTGCTGCCTTTTCAGTTGGTAGACTCGGCCCCCTTCCGTGAGTTTGTGCAATGTGCGGTTCCTCAGTGGCAGGTTCCCAAACGCCACTTTTTCTCACGGAAGGCTATTCCGGCTCTCTACCGGCATGTGGAAGGCAATGTCTTGGCCTCGCTGGACAGGGCGGTCAGCGGTAAGGTGCATATTACCGCTGACTCATGGTCCAGCAGGCATGGACAGGGACGTTACCTTTCTTTCACGGCCCATTGGGTCACTCTTTTGGCAGCTGGGAAGGATTCAGGACAAGGTGCAGTAGTGTTGGAGGTTGTCCCACCGCCACGCCTCCAAAATGCTACTACTGGTTGTGACACACCTCTCTCCTCCACCCCCTCCTCTTCTTCTTCCTCCATGGCCTCTTCCTGTGGTTTGTCCTATGAACCAGCGGTGCTCCGTAGCCGTTCACGGGGCTACGCAAGTACGCAGGCAAAAAGATGCCATGCCGTGCTTGCGCTGGTGTGTTTGGGGGACAGAAGCCACACTGGGGCAGAGGTCCTGTCTGCTCTGCAGGGCCAGGCCGAGAGGTGGTTGACGCCACGCCAGCTTAAGCCAGGAATGGTGGTTTGCGACAATGGCACCAACCTCCTCTCCGCCCTCCGACAGGGACAACTGACCCATGTGCCCTGTGTGGCTCACGTCCTTAACCTGGTGGTGCAGCGCTTCTTGGGCAGGTACCCGGGCTTACAGGATGTCCTGAGGCAGGCCAGGAAAGTCTGTGTACATTTCCGCAGATCTTATAATGCCAGTGCTCGCCTGGCTGAGCTGCAAAAGGAGTTGAACCTGCCCAAGAACCGCCTTATATGTGACATGCCCACCAGGTGGAACTCAACGTTGGCCATGCTGCAGCGGCTGCACACGCAGCAGAGGGCCATCAATGAGTACCTGTGCGACTACGGCACCAGGACAGGGTCAGGGGAGCTTGGTTTTTTTTCTCCACGCCAGTGGGGCATGATCAGGGATGCATGCACTGTCCTGGCACCATTTGAGGAGGCCACGAGGATGGTGAGCAGTGACAGTGCATGCATCAGTGACACTGTACCTCTTGTCCACCTGTTGGAGCACACGCTGCGTGGAATAATGGACAGGGCACTTGAGGCAGAACAGAGGCAGGAAGAGGAGGACTTCCTTGCCTCTCAAGGCCCCCTTTACCCAGACAGTGTTCCTTCTGTCCCACCCATCGCACAGGAAGAGGAGGAGGAGGAGGAGGAGGAGGATTGTGTCAGCATGGAGGTGGAGGCTGGCACTCAGCATCATCAGCAGCAGTCTTTTAGGGATGATTTACAGTCCCAAGAAACCAGTGGACTTGTACGTGGCTGGGAGGAGGTGGCTGCGGATCATGTCGTCCTTAGTGACCCAGAGGACTCCGGAGCGAATGCCTCAGCAAACCTACGCTGCATGGCCTCCCTGATCCTGCAAAGTCTGCGGAAGGATCCTCGTATTCTTCGGATCAAGGAGAGGGACCATTACTGGCTGGCCACTCTCCTTGATCCACGGTACAAGGGTAAGGTTGCGGACCTTATGTTACCGTCGCAGAGGGAGCAGAGGATGAGACAACTCCGGGAGGCCTTGCAGAAAGGTCTGTGCAACGCGTTCCCAGAGACTGGGAGGTTGCAAACTCCTGGTCCTGGACAACGAGTTGCTGAGGCTTCGGCCAGTCAAAGAAGGAGCGGTGGGGAAGGTGGCCGTCTGACCGATGCGTTCAGACAATTCTTTAGTCCGCAGCCCCAAAGTATGATCGGTTCCAGCAACCATCGCCAGCGTCTGATAAACATGGTGCAGGAATATCTAGGGGCAAGGTCAGACTTGGACACCTTTCCCACCGAAAATCCTCTGGCTTACTGGGTCTTGAGGATGGATCACTGGCCAGAGCTTGCACAGTATGCAATTGAGCTACTGGCCTGTCCTGCATCCAGCGTTCTTTCGGAACGCACATTCAGTGCTTTTGGAGGCTTTGTCACTGATCACAGGGCGCACCTGTCCACCGACTCGGTTGATCGACTGACTTTCATCAAGATGAACCAGTCTTGGATCACCACCAGCTACCACACACCTGATGCTGATATAACAGACTAATTGATTTTAACATGTCACATCCCTTCAAGACTGATGCTGATGCTGAGTGCCTGTGCTGTTATGTTGACTGGCTATCCTCCTCCTCCGAGTCCTCAATGATACGATTGATGATGATAGCTTGGAAGATCATTTTTGTTTATGGGTGCCGCCACCAGTGCCTAACACCCAATTTTTCAGCCCCTGTTTAACAGGGGCGTGTAATTACAATTTTTGAAGCAATACTTTGCAACAGGGCTCATTGCTGTGCTCCAAGTACAGTATCTGTGAGGAGTTGCAGTGTTGTGCCACCAGTGCCTAAGGCCCAATTTTTCAGCCCCTGTTTAACAGGGGCGTGTCATTACAATTTTTGAAGCAATACTTTGCAACAGGGCTCATTGCTGTGCTCCAAGTACAGTATCTGTGAGGGGTTGCAGTGTTGTGCCACCAGTGCCTAAGGCCCAATTTTTCAGCCCCTGTTCAACAGGGGCATGTAATTACAATTCTTGATCTAATAATTCACAGCAGGGCCCATTGCTGCACCCACCAAGAGTAACTGTCAGGGCTTACAGTGTTGTGGCACCAGCACCACCATCAAAGGCCCAATTTTTACTACCACTGTTCAACAATTATATGTAATTAAAATTCCTGATATAATAGTTGACAGCAGGGCGTTCCAGCACCAACCAAGAGTAACTGTGAGTGCTTACAGTGTTGTGCCAACACCAACAACTAAGGGGCCTATTTCTGCAGAGTATATACGGCAGGTCCCTACTTTCAAACATCCAACTTACAAACGACTCCTACTTGCAAACGCAAGAAGACAACAGGAAGTGAGAGGAAATCTACCACTAGGAAGGAAAATTCTCTCCTGTAAGAATAAATATGGGAGAAAGGTGTCTCCTCTGTACTGATGCTTTATCAGCAATCCTTGTTTCAAGAAAAACACCACATTTCAAAAACAGTTGTCATTGGGACGGAAAGTGAGGTGAAATGTTCTGAACAGGGGCACAGACAGCAAAACAAATGTTACAGGGGTGATAACCCTTACCTATGTTTTCCCTAAAGTTTAAAAATAGATTTTTGGTCTGGAGCTACACTTCAACAATGTACCTGTTCAAAATTACAAACAGATTCTACATAAGAACAAACCTACAGTCCCTGTCTTGTATGCACCGCCTGTATAGGGCTGTTCAGAGTATATAGGGCCTTTTTTATTTTATGTGCGGGGTTCCCCTTAATATCCATACAAGACCCAAAGGGGCTGGTAATGGGCTGGGGTAGGGGGGGGGGGCATGGGGTAGCTATGCCATTTTTCTTAAAGAATTTCATCCATATTACCGGGACCAGACATTACATTAAAGCCGCAAGCAGTTTTAAATGGCTTTTTTTTCCTTTAGAAGTGTCATTTTGTGCAGGGACAGTTCTAAACACGGGAAACACGTGGCACTTCACAGGCATACTTTAGACACCCCCCAGGTACGATATTTAAAGGAATATTTGACTTTTTTTTTTTCACTTTATGCATCATTAAAATGACTGCTCCCGAAAAACGACCGTTTTTAAAACTTCTTTTTGCATTGATACATGTCCCCTGGTGCAGAACCCGGGTTCCCAAACCCTTTTTAGGACAATAACATGCATAATAGTTGTTATAATTAGCACTTTAGAATTCGAACGTTCGCATCCATTGTATTTAATAGGGTTCTAATGTTCGTTCGAACTTTCGGTCCGTTCGCGGGTTCTGGTGCGAACCGAACCCGGGGGTGTTCGGCTCATCACTACTCAGCATCAGCATAGGCAGTCTTGAAGGGATGTGACATTTCAAAATAAATTATTCTGTTACATCAGCTTCAGGTGCCTGGTAGCTGGTGGTGATCCAAGACCGATTCATCTTTATGAAGGTCAGTCGATCAACCGAGTCGGTGGACAGGTGCGCCCTGTGATCAGTGACAAAGCCTCCAAAAGCACTGAATGTGCGTTCCGAAAGAACGCTGGATGCAGGACAGGCCAGTAGCTCAATTGCATACTGTGCAAGCTCTGGCCAGTGATCCATCCTCAAGACCCAGTAAGCCAGAGGATTTTCCGTGGGAAAGGTGTCCAAGTCTGACCTTGCCCCTAGGTATTCCTGCACCATGTATATCAGACGCTGGCGATGGTTGCTGGAACCGATCATACCTTGGGGCTGCGGACTAAAAAATTGTCTGAACGCATCGGTCAGACGGCCACCTTCTCCACACTCCTTCTGCTACTGACCGAAGCCTCAGCAACTCGTTGTCCAGGACCAAGAGTTTGTAACCCCCCAGTCTCTGAGAACGCGTTGCACAGACCTTTCTGCAAGGCCTCCCGGAAATGTCTCATCCTCTGCTCCCTCTGCGACGGCAAGATAAGGTCCGCAACCTTACCCTTGTACCGTGAATCAAGGAGAGTGGCCAACCAGTAATGGTCCCTCTCCTTGATCCGAAGAATATGAGGATCCTTCCGCAGACTTTGCAGGATCAGGGAGGCCATGCAGCGTAGGTTAGCTGAGGCATTTAGGCCCGGAGTCCTCTGGGTCACTAAGGACGACATGATCCGCAGCCACCCCCTCCCAGCCACGTACAAGTCAATGGGTTTCTTGGGACTGTAAATCATCCCTAAAAGACTGCTGCTGTTGATGCTGAGTGCCAGGCTCCACCTCCATGCTGACACAATCCTCCTCCTCCTCCTCGTCCTCTTCCTGTGTGATGGGTGGGACAGAAGGAATACTGTAAACACTGGGTAAAGGGGGCCTTGAGAGGCAAGGAAGTCCTTCTCTTCCTGCCTCTGTTCTGCCTCAAGTGCCCTGTCCATTATTCCACGCAGCGTATGCTCCAACAGGTGGACAAGAGGTACAGTGTCACTGATGCATGCACTGTCACTGCTCACCATCCTCGTGGCCTCCTCAAATGGTGCCAGGACAGTGCATGCATCCCTGATCATGCCCCACTGGCGTAGTGAAAAAAACCTGAGCTCCCCTAACCTTGTCCTGGTGCCGTAGTCGCACAGGTACTCATTGATGGCCCTCTGCTGCATGTGCAGCCACTGCACCATGGCCAACGTTGAATTCCACCTGGTGGGCATGTCACATATAAGGCGGTTCTTGGGCAGGTTCAACTCCTTTTGCAACTCAGCCAGCCGAGCACTGGCATTTATATGATCTGCGGAAATGCACACAGACTTTCCTGGCCTGCCTCAGGACATCCTGTAAGCCCGGGTACCTGCCCAAGAACTGCTGCACCACCAGGTTAAGGACGTGAGCCACACAGGGCACATGGGTTAGTTGTCCCTGTCGGAGGGCAGAGAGTAGGTTGGTGCCATTGTCGCAAACCACCATTCCTGGCTTAAGCTGGCGTGGCATCAACCACCTCTCGGACTGCTCCTGCAGAACTGACAGAACCTCTGCCCCAGTGTGGCTCCTGTCCACCAAAACACACCAGCGCAAGCACGGCATGGCATCTTTTTGCCTGCGTACTTGCGTAGCCCCTTGAACGCCTACGGAGCACCGCTGGTTCCGAGGACAAAGCACAGGAAGAGGCCATGGAGGAAGAAGAAGAGGAGGGGGTGGAGGAGAGAGGTGTGTCACAACCAGTAGTAGCATTTTGGAGGCGTGGCGGCGGAACAACCTCCAACACTACTGCACCTTGTCCTGCATCTTTCCCAGCTGCCAAAAGAGTGACCCAATGGGCCGTGAAAGAAAGGTAACATCCCTGTCCATGCCTGCTGGACCATGAGTCAGCGGTAATATGCACCTTACCGCTGACCACCCTGTCCAGCGAGGCATGGACATTGCCTTCCACATGCCAGTAGAGAGCTGGAATCGCCTTCCGTGAGAAAAAGTGGCGTTTGGGAACCTGCCACTGAGGAACCGTACATTGCACAAACTCACGGAAGGGGGCCGAGTTTACCAACTGAAAAGGCAGCAGTTGAAGTGCTAGCAATTTAGCCAAGCTAGCATTCAACCGCTGGGCATGTGAATGGCTGGGAGTGAACTTCTTTCGACGGTCCAGCAGCTGGGGCAGGGAAATTTGCCTGCTACAATCGGACGTCGGTGTACTGCTAGCAGAGTGCCCGCAAGTACTTGGCTGTGACACACCTAATTCTACACCTTCATTCCTCTCAGTGCAGGTTTCAGAGAGGACTGAAGGTATAGTGGGGTTGGAGATCCCAGCTGATGAGGAGCAAGGAGAGGTCCGCTTTGTTCTTTGGTGTGGGTCTTTAAGGTACGCTTGCCAACGAGCTGCATGGCAGGTCAACATATGTCTGGTCAAGCATGTGGTGCCTAAGCGGCTGATGTTTTGGCCACGCGAGATTCGCTTGAGACATATGTTGCAAATAGCAGCGGTGTGATCTGATGCACTCGACTCAAAAAAGGCCCACACCAAAGAACTTTTTGAATAACGGGCAGAGGCAGCGCCCTGCACAGGCGGAGCTCTGCGGTGTGATTCAGTCGGTGTGCTGCCCTTATGCTGGCCCCCGGAGGGCATCCTGCCTCGTTGGAGATGTGCCTCCTCCTCATCCTCCTCCTCTCTCCTATCAGGCACCCACGTGGAGTCAGTGACCTCATCATCCCCTCCCTCTTGATCACTGGAGCAAACCTGGCAGTATGCTGCAGCTGCTGGAACATGACTGCCAGATTGCTGTCCTTCTTGAGCATCCCCTCTCTCTGCGCTCACGCTACTGCCTTCCTCTAGCTGTGTATCATCCCCAGACCCTTCAAAATGCTGGGCATTCTCCTGGAGCATGTACCCAACACTGTGCTCAAACAGTTCGGAGGACTCCTCAGGAGGACATGGTGGGTTTAGGAAAGGAGTGACTGATGAGGACATTGATACGAGGGAAGAGGACGCATTGGCAGCTGCTTTGCCAGTACCCTGAGCCTGGGTGAGAGAGGATGAGGAGGATGAGGAGGGCTTGGTCATCCACTCTACCAAGTCTTCGGCATGATGCGGCTCAAAACCTCCAGCTGCCGAAAATAAGGACAAGCGTGTCCCATGGCCACGTGCTGATGATGATGCAACGCGTCCACGACCAGCACTGTTGTCTCTAGACACAGAGCCTGCTTGCCCTCTTTTATTGGCTCGTGACTGTCTGCCTCTCCTTGTTGGCCTTCCAGACATAGTAATGGCCTGCAGGGAGATGGGAAAACCAGCAATTGGGTAGTGTATATTGTGCTGGAGGCACACAACACCCACTAACTCCTGCAGATGCCTGTATTAGAGAACACCACCAATAAAGGGTAGATACAGGTGTATATTGTGCTGGAGGTACACAACACCCACTAACTCCTGCAGATGCCTTTATTAGAGAACACCAGCAAAAAAGGGTAGATACAGGTGTATACTGTGCTGTGCTGGAGGCACACAACACCCACTAACTCCTGCAGATGCCTGTATTAAAGAACACCAGTAATAAAGGGTAGATACAGGTGTATATTGTGCTGGAGGCACACAACACCCACTAACTCCTGCAGATGCCTTTATTAGAGAACACCAGCAAAAAAGGGTAGATACAGGTGTATACTGTGCTGGAGGCACACAACACCCACTAACTCCTGCAGATGCCTGTATTAGAGAACACCAGCAATAAACGGTAGATACAGGTGTGTACTGCGCTGGAGGCACACAACACCCACTAACTCCTGCAGATGCCTGTATTAGAGAGAACAACAGCAATAAAGGGTAGATACAGGTGTGTACTGCGCTGGAGGCACACAACACCCACTAACTCCTGCAGGTGCCTGAGAAAAGAACACACTGTCCCTGCCTATCTAGCTCTTTCCCTGCACGCCGGAACACACTACACAAGGCCGCCGCGCTGGCGGGCTTATATAGTGTGGGGCGTGTACTAAACCCCCTGAGCTATAATTGGCCACAGGCATCCTGCCTGTGGCAAATTATGTCTCTCCTCGCTGCCGGCGCTGTGATTGTCCAAGCATGCGGGGTCACAGTGCATGCTTGGCCAATCATCAGCCAGCAATGCACTGCGACTGGCGCAGTGCAATGTGGGCCGTTCGTATCACACGAATTTGATGCGAACGGCCCACAAAGTTCTGGCTTCGTCTAACGGAATTTCGGAGGCTCTAAAGTGACATTCGGGTGGGATAGAGCCTCCACTCCTGACCACTGGGAGTCAGCACACAGGGGGTTAAGGGCTTCCAGGAAGACAGCTCATAAAACAGGAAGTGATGCTAGAGGTGTGGGGAAGGAGTATGAGGATTGCACCTGTGGAGAGGAGCTGTCTGTTTGCTGGGAGCTTGGAAAGATTCAGCAAGGGCTCTGGAAGTTCCCCTACAAAACTGTATGTGTCTTTCCTTTGGTTTATTTTTGTGCTGAAGACAAGCAGGACTTTTGATTTATGCTGGAAGATAAGTGGACTTTAGTTTATACTTTTCTGTGTGCTGAATTAAGCGTTATTTTTGCTTTATTCACAAATAAAAGCCTTTCTGTTTAAAAGTCAACGGTTTATGCACTTAGTCCCGTGGAGCTATAATCCCCAAAAGTTCACAGCAGCAAATTACAACTTGGTCAGCGTGGATCTGCCAGCCATAGTTCCAGTCCCGGCGGCAACACCTGAACCGATCAGTCATGGCGGCTGAGTGGTCAAAGTTCCTGTACGGCTTGGGTACTTGAAGATAGTCCCAGATGGCTTCCCCGTACCACTGTTCACGGCAGGCCTCAATCTCAAACATTAGTTAAATGGGTACGTAGGGGAACTCCAAGCTGTACTCATTAGCCACTCTTTTCATAAGGATCCGCTGCAGGCAAGCAAGTTTAGGCAGAGTTGCAGGGGGTCCTTTCCAGGCATCACATAAGAATCCAGGGACCTCCGGACCAAAACCGTAACAGGCTCCGGCAAAAGTCTTTCATTTAACACAGGTGCAGCCTTCTCTGTTAAAGCGGGGAGTTCCACCCGGGGTGTGGTATCCCCAGAGCTCATGGGCGATCCCTCTCGAAGGCTGTGGGTTGAGACTACATTTTTCCTCCTGTCCCATTCCTTTGTGAGGAATATTTTGTCTATCTCCACATCACCCCCAACATCGGATGATGAGTCAATATCCGAAGAATCCACCTCTTCAGCGGGCAGATAATTTCTTGCATCAACAGTCACTTTTCCCCCAGCCTCCTTACCGAGTTTCCAGGTCTCCTCCTGAGATAGCAGTACCATTGCCAGTCTCCTCTGGGGCAGATCCTCCCCTGGCCTCCTTTCCTAAGGGTGGGCTTCCCACAGATGGGTAGCCTGGGATCCCATCCGAAGGTATAGGCCCCTGCCAGCAGAGCGGGGCCTACCAGGTAGAAATGCAGCCTCGGGCTGAAGGTGCCCGTGACTGGAACACACACGCACCCTGTGCCATGCGGGCCACGAGGGGCGCACACAGGAACAGGCCCAATGGGCCTCCAGGAACGAACCAACATCTATGGCGTCTGCCCCTTATGTACCCTCTCCCGGCATGCACAGCGGGTTTTCCACGCCCACAGCACACCTGCCGAGAAAAGACACCCAATGTGTTGTGATACCCCTGTAGTTCAACCTGGGCCGGTGGTGGCAGTGCCACCTACAAGCGAACAGGGAACACTACCACCAGGCAGTATCACACCCAGAGCAGAAGCAATTTTGAACAATCAACTGATCTGAGCCCAACTATGGCCCTAAATTTACACATAGCGTCACAATCATTTGGGAAGGACGCTACATGTATATGAAAATATTCAAGCTGGAATTACCGGGGAGCATCGATAGTTTCAAAGAACTTTTAGATAAGCGCCTGAACGACCACAGCATACAGGGATATACAATGTAATACTGACATAGAATCACACACATAGGTTGGACTTGATGGACTTGTGTCTTTTTTCAACCTCACCTACTATGTAACTATGTAACCCCTTTAAGGATAAAGTAATCTTAATGCAGTTCTTAGCGTAAATATTCTGCCAGTTAAGTTGGGGCCCTTAACAGGTGGCCACTGCCCCCACTTATAACTGACCTTTGCAGCAAGGAGCACTGGAAAGGCGACATATGTCAAACAAAACCAAAGAAATTTCCAAGCTCAACTTATCAACCAGCCTGTGACCAACCAAATTGACCTGTCTAACAATATGCATTAAAAACAGGGGTTTAGTCTGCACACATTTACAAATACATGCGTAAGCTACAGGCCCCTCAAGGCACCCGATTTTCTGTAGCCCTAACTCCAACTTCTGTGAGTCTCCACAGTGGAAGCACATGCATTTTAATGGATAGGCAGAGGGCAGGTGATCCTGGAAGGAGCCCACCCCTCCTTAAAGGCACAGGGGCACACTGAACACCCAGCACATAGGACTATGGCAGCAAAGGTGTCAGTGCGTTGCCTGACCAATATATTAAAAAGATACAGTGCCCTAAAAAAGTATTCATACCCCTTGACATTTTCCACATTATATCATATTACAACCAAAAAGTAAATATATTTTATTGGAATTTTATGTGATAGACCAACATAACATGGCACTAAATTGTGAAGTGAAAGGAAAATGATAAATGGTTTTCAAACTTTTTTACACATATCTGAAAAGTGTGGTGTGCATTTGTATTCAGCCCCCTTTTCTCTGATACCCCTAACTAATGTAGCGGGGTCCTCAATTTAAGGGAAGTGTTTGGGAGGTAGTATGCCCAAACACCCTAATTTGTCAGGGTTTGCAACCATTTTATCCACAGGGTGAGTATTGGTGTACAGTTCCCTGTGGCCTACAGGTGGCGCTGCCATAGTAGGCTAGGGCTGAACCACTGATACAGGGCTGTGCTTTTTGTGTCCCTTCCCAGCAACCGTACGGTAGGGCAGGGTTAACCTGCTGTGCATGCTGGGAGAGGAGATAAAAGGGGTGAACGCTACCTGTTCGGGGGTTGGTTGGTGGTGGTTAGTCGGTGGGGTCCTACCCCAGGTTCTTGTTCCAGTCCGCCCTGGGCACCCTAGGCCCAGGGGCGGGTGTTCTTGTTCCATCCTGGGCACCTTTAGTCCCAGGGTGAGGTACTACTCTGCTGTTCCTGTCTGCCCTGGGTGTGTGGGCTCGGGAATTGCAGCAAAGGCCTGGGCCCAGCACCTTTGGCTGGAGCCGATCGGGGATCGAGGAGTCTCAGGGTGCCGCCTTGCGAGGGGACCCGTATCTGAGTAGAGGAGGCCGGGTGAGGAACAGTTCCGAAGGACTGATGCGGTTATCACGGTGAAGGAAAGGGTCCCGGTAACTCTCCGGAGGGATGTCTTCTCCGTAGGCCAAAGGTCAAGTTCACCAGGTCTGTGATAGAGGCCTTGAGTAAAGTGTGAGTGTCATTTGGCTGCTAGTCTTGTTCTAAGTAGACTATCCATTTGAGGCTGAGTCTGTTCTAGAAGCTGCACAGTGAAGTGACTGAGATTGTGCCTGGACCTCTCCCCACATCTTGTGCTGTCCTTTTCTTGCTTCAACCTTTGTTCCTATCAAGAGACTGTTATTTGCTAAGAGAAGAAATAAACTCTCTGTTGGAGTTACAGCGAGTGTGGACATTCTATTCACTGGGGGAATCAAGTACTTAAATCTGTTATCCACAGAGGTGAGAAAACATTTTCTGGCTCGACTGTGAAATGACCCACCAACAACACCGCTCAACCTCTTAATACAAGAGGGTACGGGCTTGTGGCATGGTGTGCCCCTTCTTCCTGCGAAGAGCCGAAGAACAAGGCAGGTAAAAGGGGGTCTGTGTGCTACACTAAAATCTAGTGGAACCAATTACCTTTAGAAATCACCTAATTAGTAAATAGGGTCCACCTGTGTCTAATTTATTCTCAGTATAAATAGAGCTGTTTTGTGAAGCCCTCAGAGGTCTGTTAGAGAACCTTAGTGAACAAACAGCTTCATCAAGGCCAAGGAACACACCAGACAGGTCAGGGATAAAGTTGTGGACAAGTTTAAAGCAGGGTTAGTTTATTAACACATATCCCAAGCTTTGAACATCTCACGGAGCGCTGTTCAATCCATTATCTGAAAATGGAAAGAGTATGGCACAACTGCAAACCTACCAAGACATGGCCGTCCACCTAAACTGACAGGCCGGGCAAGGAGAGCATTAATCAGAGAAGTAGCCAAGAGGCCCCTGGTAACTCTGGAGGAGCTGCAGAGATCCACAGCTCAGGTGGAAGAATCTGGCCACAGGACAACTATTAGTTGTGCACTCCACAAATCTGGCCTTTATGGAAGAGTGGCAAGAAGAAAGCCATTGTTGGAAGAAAGCCATAAGAAGTCCCGCTTGCAGTTTGCAAGAAGCCATATGAGGGACACAGCAAACACATAGAAGAAGGTGCTCTGGTCAGATGAGACCAAAATTGAACTTTTTGGTTTAAAAGCAAAACGCTATGTGTGGTGGAAAACTAACACTGCACATCACTCTAAACACACTCCCCACCGTGAAATATAGTGGTGGCAGCGTCATGTTTTGGGGATGCTTTTCATCAGCAGGGACAGGGAAGCTGGTCAGAGTTGATGGGAAGATGGATGGAGCCAAATACAGGGCAGTCTTAGAAGAAAACCTGTTAGAGTCTGCAAAAGACTTGAGAATGGGGCGGAGGTTCATCTTCCAGCAGGACAACGACCCTAAACATACAGCCGGAGCTACAATGAAATGGTTTAGATCAAAGCATATTCATGTGTTTAGAATGGCCCAGTCATAGTCCTGACCTAAGGTTGTCCCGATACCGATACTAGTATCAGTATCGGGACCGATACCAAGCATTTGCGTGAGTACTTGTACTCGGGCAAATGCTCCCGATGCTTCACCCGATACTTTTTTTTTTTTTTTTTTTTTTCGTGGCCGGAGAGGGCGGGAGGAGTCAGTGGCTGGGGAGGGCAGGAGAGAGGGCGGGGGAGTGCGGGCGGAGTCTGGCCGGGAGGAGTCAGTGGCTGGGGAGGGCGGGAGAGGAAAGTGTGGGCGGAGTCTGGCTGAAGAGGGCGGGCACAGTCGGTGGACGGAGTCCGCGGGCGGAGAGCGAGTCCCTCACCTGCAGTTGAACCTGGTAAGCTGGCAGGGGTTCAGGGCGCAGCCGCATCAGGATCGGTGACCGGTGCTGTCACATTCGGTCGCCGTCAGCGGCTGAACGTCCCCACGCCCATCTTGGTACACCCTGCACTCGGCTGCAGTAAGCAGCAGCAGACATCTTGTTACACCCAGCCCGAGCTATATGGGCTGGGTGTAACAAGATGTCTGCTGTTGCTTACTGCAGCCGAGTGCAGGGTGTACCAAGATGGGCGTTGCAGCAGTTTTTTTTTTTTTTTCTTAAATCCTGTGTCATTTTCCCCCCCACCCCCGCAGCATTTCAGTGCCAGCCACCTATCAGTACCCACAAGTGCTACCTATCAGTGCCACCTATCAGGTGGCACTGGTAGATGCCACTGATTGCACTGATAGGTGGCACTTATGGGCACTGATTGCACTGATAGGTGGCACTTGTGGGCACTGATAGATGGCACTGATTGCACTGATAGTGCAATCAGTGCCCACAAGTGCCACCTTTCAGTGCCCACAAGTGCCACCTATCAGTGCCACCTATCAGTGCCACCTATCAGTGCCCACAAGTGCCACCTATCAGTGCCACCTATCACTGCCCACAAGTGCCACCTATCACTGCCCACAAGTGCCACCTATCACTGCCCACAAGTGCCACCTATCACTGCCCATAAATGCCACCTATCAGTGCCACCTATCAGTGCCCATAAGTGCCACCTATCAGTGCCACCTATCAGTGCCACCTATCAGTGCCCACAAGTGCCACCTATCAGTGCCACCTATCACTGCCCACAAGTGCCACCTATCACTGCCCACAAGTGCCACCTATCACTGCCCACAAGTGCCACCTATCACTGCCCATAAATGCCACCTATCAGTGCCACCTATCAGTGCCCATAAGTGCCACCTATCAGTGCCCATAAGTGCCATCGATCCGTGCCCATAAGTGCCACCTATCAGTCCCCATCTTTCAAACTGTCACATGACATTGAAAAAAAGTATCGGTAATCGGTATCGGCGAGTACTTGAAAAAAAGTATCGGTACTTGTACTCGGTCTTAAAAAAGTGGTATCGGGACAACCCTATCCTGACCTAAATCCAATTGAGAATCTGTGGCAAGACTTGAAAATTGCTGTTCACAGACAGACACTCTCTATCCAATCTGACAGAGCTTAAACTATTTTGCAAAGAAGAATGGGCAAAACTAGCACTCTCTAGATGTGCAAAGCTGGTAGAGACATCCCCAAAAAGACTTGCAGCTGTAATTGCAGCAAAAGGTGGTTCTAAAAAGTATTGACTCGGGGGCTGAATACAAATGCACACCACACTTTTCACATATTTGTTTGTAAAAAAAAAATTGAAAACCATTTATCATTTTCCTTCCACTTCACAATTATGTGCCACTTTGTGTTGGTCTATCACATAAAATCCCAATAAAATATATCTACATTTTTGGTTGTAACATGACAAAATGTGGAAAATTTCAAGGGGTGTGAATATTTTTTCAAGACACTGTACAAACAGGTGGCCACTGCCCCCACCTATAACTTGGTCTTTGCAGCAAGGAGCACTGGAAGGGCAACGTATGTCACACAAAACCAAAGAAAGGTAGAGGGAAATCTTTAAGATACAATTTCAGCAGTAGGATGAAAAGCATGGAAAATGGCCACGTTGGGCCTAGCTCAGCAGCAGAATGCTAGGGAATTTGTGTGTAGTAGTTTGAAAATACAAACTTCTTGCAAGTGAACAATATAAACAATGTCAGTATTCCAGCTTGACCCCCTCACCGCTCTCCCTTGGGATTTCCTTCAGTGACTAGGAGGGGCCTGCCCCTCTTTGATGCAATTTATCTGTTTGGCAGGAAAAATGATGGTTATTGTAGCAGAGGGATGCCTCCCTTGCTCATGCAGCAGTCCTAAGCAGTGGCAATTTGGATCACTGGTTTACAAGGATACAGCTGCAATCAGAATGGAATCAGCCTGCTGGCTCCTTTTTACCCAGTGAGTCACAAACAGCACCTCTCCCTCTGCAGCAGCTCTCCAGTTGGCGGCTCTTTCCAACTCCCCCTCTCGCTTCCCAAGCTTTTATTTTAATACCCCCCCCCCCACCTGTCTGCTCCTCCTGCTCTCAGGTGCACTTGGGTACAGTAGTTATTTTCCCAGCAGTGGTAAGGACTCTGCTCTCTGCCCAAACTACATTTCCCAGCATTCTGCAGTCTATGTTCACTGCAAACAACAAGCACACCTGCTGCTGCCATCTTGTGGAGGAAAAAGAGTCCTGCATAGTTCAGTAACTCCTGCTACATTATTAATAATTATATTTCTGCTGTTAGTTATCTTTAGGTGTCTGGGTGCAGTATTCTGTAACCCTTTTCAGCAGTGCTGGGACAAGGTCGTCCAGTCCCCAAGGCAAAGATGCCAAACTTTCCTCTCCCCCACACCCTGGATGGGGGACGGGACTGGTGGCATCACTGGTAGGAAAAATATCACTGTTTTGGTGGTGTCACTGAAAGGAAAAAAATTTCCTGCAACGGTGGTGTTACTGGAATATCCTTGTTGTGTCTCTGGAAAGAAAAAGCGCACTTGCGTGGGTTGTGTCACTGGAAGGAAAAAATGCTCCTGTGTTGGTTTTGTCACAGTTACACATTGTTACAGGGCAGATGCAACACAGCCCCATTCACTTGAATGAATCGCTTTTGGCAGCAGTACTACCTGCAGAACACGACATGCTGTTTAATTTTTGCTGCATCTGCTTATTCAGGTGGGCAGTCGAGAAGCAGTAAAAGTGTGGCTCAACCGCCTGTATTTACCACCCCTCGCCTGTCATGTGAAATGAGCCCTATGGCCTTGTTTACACTTGCAATTGCTCAACCAACCCCCAAGCTGCAAATTCAGCCAAAGGGGGTATACACATGTGCGGCATATATGATTCACCCTCTCATGTTCAGCGGGCACTACTGCCCACTGAACACAACCCATTCAAGTGATTGTTATGCAATGCAAAACGTTGTGGCGCAGTGGATTTTAGTGATTAAAACAGGCAATAGGATGCAACATAACACCGCCTCGCTCAAATGTCTTCTGAAAAGTGATCCACCTCAGATCGCTCTTCAGAGGTTCTAGACGGGTACAACTCATGATAGGCTACACTGATGCTGGTGTACAGGATCCAGAATATAGGTAACTACTGTAAACCTGGTTAGGTTGGGAGTGGTGGTGGTTAGGGGAAAAGGTCGCCCTCCTGGTAGTGAAGAGTGGACCTGTAGGCAGGATGACTCATCCAATACGGGTTACCAGCACATGCAGCAGAGCCTTCTCCTACAGGCAGAGCTTCAGGCCTCCAACTGATTCAAGCAACAAGCTCACACCTTGTCCACATTCACAGATGCAGGCCAGAATCCTTTAACTTATCCTCCTGGCCCATAGTCTTGTTACCCCTATAACCCAGAGCACTTTTCTCACACAGGGCTTTTTGATTACATACTCATGATCCAGGTTAGGGCTCGAGGAATTTATGGGTCCATGCACATGGGAACCCGGTGTAGCTGGCCAGCTAAGACCTGTCCTAGGTTGCTAATGTGGCTTACTGTACAGCTAGACCTGCTAATAATGTTAATACAGTGCATATGCTCATTTGTGAGAGATAAAAGCAGAGTTATTTACTGTGACTTTATATATGAATGTCATATAACAATTGTATATTGTGTTCACAGAAGAAAAAGAAAAAATATGCCTTTAAGATTTATTATATACAGAAAGGTAAGCTTAATGACACAGCAGAATTGCAACCAGAAAGCATAGAGTTAAGCTTTTGTGACTCATCAGGAGTTTTAGCCAATCACAGCCAATCTCACACTGAGCAAGAGTCTTGGCCAATCACAGCCAGCCTTTCATCCATGTTCTGTCTGGGAAATCTCCCAGCACATTGCTAGAATTCATTTTACATCAGAGAGTGGAGATGAACAGTTCAGATCTATTTAGAGTCCAGTTTTATGGAAGCAAGTGGCCAAAATAGGTATTTAATACAGTTATATAAGTTCCTATTGTTAATAATGTGATTAGAACTGTATACTGAAACTAGATATGTAGTTCCACCAAACAAACAGCAAACAAACCAAGTTACAAACCAAGTTTCAAACCAAACCAAGTTTCATAGCAAACGTGCTATCAAACATCAAACAAACGTGCTATCAAACTGCAATAGCAAACGTTCCAAACGTTCCAGCAAACAGCAATTTAGAGCAAGTAAACTATTGATTAAGTCCCAGAGAGATCATAAAGTGTCTAAAGTATTTAAAGTGAAAGTACAGATACTGAAGAGAGAAATATATCTACCATTTTATGTAGAATTACAAGATTGAACAGTTGAACCGACATTTGTTATACTTTATTCAACACGTGTTTGTACATGGACTTTCTGCTGCTAAATTGTCAGTGTTATACATGAAGAAAAGCTGAAGTGAATAAAGAAGTTATCTTAAAAGTTTGGTGTGCTCTTTAAACCTACTGCTTCCATAGAATGGCGCTAGAGGATTTATAAAGTAACAGATAGTCTTGTTTGGACTAAAAGATCAGAGAAATCAAAATTCTTCTAATGCCACAGCGCATAAAAGGCACTTCATAGTGCTGCGCCTGCCACACCCGGGCCACCTAGTGAAGGGTATATGGGGGGGGGGGGTCTTCTCTCACCACCAGGAGGGTGATTCCTGGCCTCTAACCACCACCCACGCCTTAGCAGACCAGGTTGGCACAGTTAGCGAAAGTGTCATTAAAACCACATCATTAACCACTTCAATACCATGCACTTATACACTTTCCTGCCCAAGCCAATTTTCAGCTTTTAGCGCTGTCGCAATTTGAATGACAATTGCGCGGTCATGCAACATTGTACCCAAACAATTTTTTTATCATTTTGTTCCCACAAATAGAGCTTTCTTTCGGTGGTATTTGATCACCTCTGCGATTTTAATTTTTTGCACAACAAATAAAAAAAGAGCGAACATTTTGAAAAAAACTAAGTTTTTCTTTGTTTCTGTCAATTTTTTTTGTAAATAAGTACCGTTTCTACTTTAATGATGGGCACTGATAAGGCGGCACTGACGGGCACTGATAAGGCGACACTGATGGGCACCGATGAGGTGGCACCAATGAGGTGTCACTGATGAGGTGGCACTGATGGGCACTGATGATAGGCACTGATAGGCGGCACTGATGGGCACTGATAGGCGGCACTGATGGGCACTGATATGTGGCACTCATAGGCGGCACTGATGGGCACTCATAGGCGGCACTGATGGGCACTCATAGGCGGCACTGATGGGCACTCATAGGCGGCACTGATGGGCACTCATAGGCGGCACTGATGGGCACTCATTGGTGGCACTGATAGGTGGCACAGACGGGCACTGATAGATGGGCACTTATGGGCACAGATGGGCACAGATGGGCACTGATAGGTGGCACTGATGGACACTGGTAGGTGGCACTGTTGACACTTGTAGGTGGCACTGTTGACACTGGTAGGTGGCATTGCTGGGCATTGCACATTGTGGTGTGCCAGTCAGTGCCCAATTGTGGGCACTGATTGGCATATGTTTTTTGAGAAATGTTACATGTGGATGGCCATGGGGTACTTACCTGGCCATCCACATGCTTTGGGGTTCCCTGGTGGTCCTGGGGGGCTTCCCTGGTGGTCTAGTGTGGGTATCCGAGGGGGGGCTGCGCTGATAAACAATCAGCGCGAACCCCCCCTGTCAGGAGAGCCGCCGATCGGCTCTCCTCTACTCGCGTCTGTCAGACGCGAGTGAGGAAGAGCCGATCAACGGCTCTTCCTGTTTACATCCTGATCAGCCGTGATTGGATACGGCTGATCACATGGTAAAAAGCCTCCGCCGGAGTTTTTTTTTCCCGAGATCAGTGTAGCGGTGTGTCAGACTGACACACTGCTCCACCGATCGCCGCGATGCGCGCCCCCTTGGGCGCGCGGCGGCTGTTATCCTGCAGGACGTCATATGACGTCCAGTGTGGATAACACAACCACTTCCCGGACGTCAATATGCTATTGACTGGGCGGGAAGTGGTTAAAAACTATAAATAAGTGGTGTATTACATGCTGTTCATACTCACCCTGTCACTATAAGATTTTCAGAATTCTGCAAAAAACCTGCTTGATCCTGTAGTACACTGTCCCCACTGCAGGCAGAGATCGTGTAGACCAGCCATTGTCACATCTACTGAGCAGGCTCCAGTTTCAGTTCACTTCTAAGCTGAATGGCAGTAGAAGACTAGAAGCTCCTTCCACCAATGTTTCCTGCAGATGGACTGGGAAAGAGCTTGTGGGTCACATGACAGATGTATATTGATTATGAAAAGGGTACTTAAATGTTTTATTATAATAAATACAGTGCCATCATCTATATACATAAAGAAAATACATAATGTAAATTAAACAGTATGTGTTTAGTATCACTTTAACTCTTTCTTCCAACTGCAGTTTAAGTTGGCTCAAGTCCTTGATGAAATATTGTTCCCCGGTGGAGACTTTAATGAGGCAAGGATTCCCTTTACAAACCCTCCAATCATTTTCAGGCAAGGAAGCTGCCATCTTGGCCTCTGTTTAATCCTCAACTGCCATGATGCTGCACATGTGATCAGTTATGACACTAGCCATTGGATGATTTGACAGTTTGGTTGAGAGCACAACCAATATAATAGTTAGCATTCCTGGCATGCCGGGAATGTAACTGCTTTTTGAAACTGTTAAATCGATGGGTTTACTTCCGCTTTAAATTCTTAGAAACAGGTATCAACAATAATTACATTGGGAATCCTTCAGTCCCACTGCATACACATTAACCCACAACTTCGCAACTTAAAGTCCATAGGCTCTGCCGAAAACAAAAATATTAAAAGCCAGCAGCTACAAATACTGCAGCTGCTGACTTTTAATATTAGGACACTTACCTGTCCTGGAGTCCAGCAACGTTGGCAGCAGAAGACGAGCAATCGCTCGTCACTCTGCTGCCCCCACCGCCATCCTCGGTGAGGGAACCAGGCAGTGAAGCCTTGCGGCTTCACTGCCCGGTTCCCTACGGCGCATGCGCAAGTCGCGCTGCGCCGTTCTCACTGGTCCCTGTTGTGTTCTGGGAGCTGAGTGTCTCCCAGAACACAACGGGTATTCTGCGGGAAGTGACATACTACCTGCAGAGAGGACTCCCGGAAGTGGGTGAAAATACCTGTCTTAGACATGTATCTGCACCCCCCCCCTGAAAGGTGCCAAATATGACACCGGAGGGGGGGAGGGTTCCGATGTGCGGAAGTTCCACTTTAGGGTGGAGCTCCGCTTTAACGCTGTTGATATCCCAAAAGACCAGGATTGGCTCCTCCTTTCCCTATAAATAAGCAGAGGGTCAAACCAATCCAACAAGCATATGTCTCCAGGGGAGTGGCCACCATTAAAGGGGAATACTAAATTAAACCCCTGCCTACAGACCTCTCTATGGAACATGAGTCAGATGACCTGGACCCCAGGTTTTCAGTTGAACTGTTAGAGCCCTATTCTGGAACCATGAAGGAAATACAAGGATTTTCGACATGATTACTTCTGACCATATATGTGCTGTTGAGGAACAGGAAATTTGTGCAAGGGAGGGTTTACAACCCACATGTTAGCAGACAGCTTGGATCTGCATGGGCTGTGGGGTGGATTATGATAGAAAACAGGAGGCCCCTGGACAGCCCAGTACTTTCTGTAGGCATGTAGCAGAGTGACAATTATGTAGTTAAGGCCCTGCCTACAGTCTGAAACATAATTCCAAATGTAGTGCACCAACCCCAGACTTTACCTGCTTTTCTCTTCTTGGCTCCTCCGCAGGAAAAGACTGAGGCACACCGCACCACAAGCCCGTACCCTCCTGGATCGGGAGGTTGAGCGGTGTTAGTTTCTCGGGCCTGCCTGCAGTTGGTGCTAGACTCCTCCCGAGCTGATCTCGCTTCTGCGGTAGCCAGAAACATGTCCTTTAGTTCTCCCCAGTAAAACGACAACTCAATATTTATTTATGAGAACAATAAATAGTCTCTGTGAGAGCAGATAGGTTGGGACAAGAACAGTTCAGATAAGGTGGGAAGAGGTCCAGGCACAAACTTAGCGTTGATTAGGGGAGCACTGTTCTGATTAGCACGAACAGCTTGGTGCACAGTCACTGCCACTGACTTGATGAATAATTGTAGTCACTGCCACTGACTTGGTGAATGGTTGTTGTCACTGCCACTGACCTGGTGTGCGTAGAGTCACTGCCACTATGACCTACAGAACATGCACTTTTCCTTCCTTGAATAGTTAGGCCTCTGTAGGGAGAAAACATCCCTCCGGAGAGTTACCAGAGGCCCCTTCTGTCACCACGACTCCGCGCTGGGTCTTCAGAAAGGGTCACCTCCCTGGCCTCCTCGATCCTGGATACGGGTCCCCTCGCGAGACGGATCCCTGGGAGCCCTCGATCCCTCGCGGAACCCAGCTGAAGGTCGCTGGGTCCCTGGCCTTCTCAAAAGTACCTCACCCCCAGACCTAAGGTGTCTGGGGATGGAACAGCAGTTCAGTCTCCGGGCCTAGAAGCACCCGGAGACCATCCTCACACACACCCAGGCCAAGGGCACCTGGGTGTCACGAACAGCAGCCCCCAGGCTGAAGGAAAAAGGTACGATAGGAAAAAACCAACGAAAGCTCAGAATCAAGTCGACGCATGCTCAGAAGCATTAAACTTCATTTTTCTCGGGTCGTCTGAGTGTTTTACGTCACCGTGTTTTGGACGGTCGGAATTTTGTCTGATGGTGTGCATGCAAGACTGATGGAAGTCAGCTTCATCGGAATTCCGATGGAAAATTCCATCGGATTTTATTCCATCGGAAATCCGATCGTGTGTACAGGGCATAAGAGAGTGTGATTTTGCAACAGCAATTTATAGAAATTATAGAGTTAATTTTCTTAGTGCTTTTGCTAGGATAAATCAATTGCAGTCAATGAAAGGTCTCATAGCGAATCCATTTGTAGTTGTCACTGAATTACAATATTTTACGGCATATAGAGCTGCATACTCACCAGCTTCACTAGCTAGCTGCTCATCTTGTCCCCTGCAGTTGCTGCTAGCCATGGCACACCTGCAGGGGAGAACTGGGCAGGGGGGCAGATTGACATAGTACGCTGTTTTTTAACATCAGGAAATGCTCCCTGGACTGCATGTAAACAGTAAGTGTCTTCAAAGAGGCTGCGAGAGAGCAGCAGAATTGAAATGCAAGAAAGAAGGAAAAAAGGCAAAAGCAAGTATTCTATTTTAAAAATGGCAATTGTTTATGATACGCAGCTCTTTCTTAAACTAAGTGTGTTTAATTTAGGGTTTAAACCTACATTACCATAGAAGGCCTTGTTGCAATGTTAGAACATGAAGATATTATGTGCGACTTATTGAGAAATGTATTTGAATGGGAGTAGCTGGCATGTAAGCACATTGAGAAACTAAGATATAAAAAGATTAAATATCCCCTCCCCGAAAATACTGAAACATTACGTTTCATTACTCAGTAGAACAGCACGTGCTGTGTACATTCTTCTGTTTTAATGCTATGCCTTTATGGCAGCTATGATTCATCAGACAGAAAGCTGGAAGAATTTTTTTTTTTTATGGTCCTTCTGTTCACTGGCCACTAGAGGGTGATCAGGAAACACATGTGGATGCTATATTGCTACATGCTTGGATAATCAAATTGCTAAGAATCAATGCCATCTTAAATAACTAAGCAAAATCATTATAACCAACTAATAGTATGCCTGATTTAGAACTGGAAAGGTTGAGGAATTAACATACCATGCTAAAGAAATGCCTTTAAGGGCAGAATATGTGGGATAATATTGTGAATGGTAGGACAGGGGCAGTAAGTTCAGGAGATGAGCGTGGCGCCGTGGAGGGTATGGGCTGTGGGTAGAATGTGTAAAAGAGAAGTGTGGAGGGTATGACAGAGGGCCGTATGTAAGGGATGTAAGGTGTGGAGAGAGTATGACAAAGGGTAGTATGTTCAGTAGAGGAGTGTGGAGGTTATGACAGTAGACAGTATATGCAGTAGAAGAGTGCAGGGTATGGCAGTGGGCAATATGTAAAGGAAAGGAATGTGAAGGCTATGACAGTGGGCAGTTTGTAAAGGAGAGGCGTATGGAGGGTATGACAGCAGGCAGTATGTGTTGGAGAGGAGCGTGAAAGGTATGAAAGTGGGCAGTATGTGTAGGAGAGTGTGGGGGGTATGACTGAGAATAGTAT
Organism: Rana muscosa; assembly: GCA_029206835.1. NCBI lineage: Eukaryota > Metazoa > Chordata > Amphibia > Anura > Ranidae > Rana > Rana muscosa. The sequence continues at coordinate 246,055,754 of CM055128.1, read as the reverse complement.
ATGCAGGAGAGGAGTATGGACTGTATGACGGAGAGCAGTATATGCAGGAGAGGAGTGTGGAGTGTATGATGGAGAGCAGTATATGCAGGAGAGGAGTGTGGAGTGTATGATGGAGAGCAGTATATGCAGGAGAGGAGTATGGAGTGTATCACAGGAAGCAGTATATGCAGGAGAGGGGTATGGAGTGTATGACAGTGTATGACAGAGAGCAATATATGCAGGAGAGGAGTGTGTAGGGTATGATGGAGAGCAGTATATGTGAGCAGGAGTGTGGAGGGTATGACGGAGAGCGGTAGATGCTGGAGAGTAGTGTTGAGTGTATGGCAGAGAGCAGTATATGCAGGAGATAAGTGTGGAGTGTATGACGGAGAGCAGTATATGCAGCAGAGGAGTGTGGAGTGTATGACAAGGTCAATGTTTCCAAGATAAGAGTTTGGAGGGTATAACAGTGGGCGGTACGTGCAGAAGAGCAGTATGGAGGATATGACTATGGACAGTATGTGAAAGAGGAGTGTGCAGGGTATAACATGGGGTAATATGTGAAGAAGAGGAGTGGGGGGGCAGTAGGCAGGGTATGATGAGGGAGAGTTGGCCATTGTTTGCAGGAGAAAGTTTGGAGTTTGACGGTGGGCAGTATGTGTAGGAGAGAATTGTGGAAAGGTATGACAATTGGCGGTATATGTAGGAGAGAATTGTGAAAAGGTATGCAAGTGGGCAGTTTGTGTAGGGGAGAATTGTGGAAAGGTATAACAGTGGGCAGTATGTGTAGGAGAGAATTGTGGAAAGGTATGACAATTGGCGGTATATGTAGGAGAGAATTGTGGAAAGGTATGCAAGTGGGCAGTTTGTGTAGGGGAGAATTGTGGAAAGGTATAACAGTGGGCAGTATGTGTAGGAGAGAATTGTGGAAAGGTATGACAGTGGGCAGTATGTGTAGGAGAGAATTGTGGTAAGGTATGACAGTGGGCAGTATGTGTAGGAGAGAATTGTGGAAAGGTATGAAAGTGGGCAGTATGTGTAGGAGAGAATTGTGGAAAGGTAGGAAAGTGGGCAGTATATGTAGGAGAGAATTGTGGAAAGGTATGGTAATGGGCAGTATGTGTAGGAGAGAATTGTGGAAAGGTATGACCAGTGGTCAGTATGTGTAGGAGAGAATTGTGGAAAAGGTATGACAGTGGGCAGTATGTGTAGGAGAGAATTGTGGAAAATGTATGACAGTGGGCAGTATGTGTAGGAGAGAATTGTGGAAAGGTATGACAGTGGGCATTATATGCAGAGGATGAATGAGGACAATATGACAGAGCAATATATTCAGGAAACAATTTTGAAGGGTATAACAGCAGGAAGAACAATTATTCTTTTGACTCACACATGGAAGTTACTGATCTTTTCTAGGGATGAGCTCGATGTTCGAGTCAAACGTAAGTTAGACTCGAACATCGGGTGTTCGCCTGTTAGCCGAACAGCGAACAATATGGGGCATTCGTGGGAAATTCGAGCGCCGCAGAACGCTCCATAATGCACTGCGGGATCGCAGTGCATTAACATCTGATGATTGGCCAAAGCATGCACCTGATCTGCATGCTTTGGCCAATCACAGCGCGCTCTACAGAGAGAGCCATAATTGGCCAAAGGCAGTATACATACATACACACTCTGCATTCAGTGTAGCCTATATATACAGTGCATTCGGTGGTGTACAGTTTAATACAGTGTGTACAGTTTCTTATACACTTCACACGGTGTACACAGTATATAATACAGCGCAGCCGGTGTACCATTTCTAATAAAGTGCAGGCGGTGCACACAGTATATAATACAGTGTAGTGTGCTGTGAAAAAAAAATCACCATCATGGCCGGAAGGCCACCAAGGAGAGGCAGATGCTCACAGGCCACTAAAAGAGGGTAAGCAGCCTCTGTGTCTACAGTCAACAGTGGTAGTCGTGGACATGGTGCATCCTCTGCAGGTGGCCGTGGGGCACGCGTGTCCTTTTTTTCTGCTGCTGGCCGCGTTATTGAGCCACAACATGCAAAAGAGTTTGTGGAGTGGATAACGAATCCGTCCTCATCCTCCTCATCCTCTGTCACCCAGACTCATAGTAGTTTGCCTTCCAATGCAGCTGCCAAGGCTACTCCTTTCGTAGCCCCACCATCATGCACGGAGGAGTCCTCAGAATTATTCGACCACAGTATCGGTTACATGCTGCTGGAGCATGCGCAGCACTTTGAAGGCTCCGATGTTGGTTCCCAGGTTGAGGAAGGGAGTGATCGGAGCCTAGAGAGAGGGGGTGCCACAGAAGGACAAGAATCTGGCAGTCATGTTCCCCAAGCTGCAGCATACTGCCAAGTTTGCACCAGTGACGAGGAGGGAGGGGATGATGAGGTCACTGACTAGACTTGGGTGCCTGAGAGAAGAGGAGGAGGAAAGTGAAGAGAAGGAGGCACAACTCCAACGAGGCAGGATGTCCTCCAGGGGTCAGCTTAAGGGCAGCCACCCTATTGCATCACACCACAGAGCTCCGCAAGTGCAGGACGCTGCTGACTCCCCGCTGACTTTTATTATAGAATGACTACGATATGTGCTGGAGATTAGATGTCAGAAGGGCCAGGAAGAGTCTGATTTGCCCAGTGGCAAAGTGAAATGATATGCATGATATAATATTGGATAGGATAAAATATGATGGAGAAAGCAGTATTCTGAACTTTAGAAAATAATCTAATGATACATTTTTAACATTTGAACTACTCTAGGCATTGTCACACTTACCCCTAGTGCAGGTGGTCAGACACTATAGCTAGCTTCTGTGTTCTTCCCCTATAGCAGCCCCCTTTCCTATAAGTAGGGATGAGCTTCGTGTTCGAGTCGAACATACGTTCGACTCGAACATTGGCTGTTCGATCGTTCGACGAAGATCGAACGATTTGGGCCGTTCGCGCCAAATTCGAGTGACGCGAACGGCCCACAATGCACTACGCCATCGCAGTGTCATCCAGGCGCTGTGATTGGCCAAGCATGCACTGTGACCCCGCATGCTTGGCCAATCACAGCGCCGGCAGCGAGGAGAGCAATGATTGGCCACAGGCAGGATGCCTGTGGCCAATTATTGCTGAGGGTGTTTAGTACACGCCCCACACTATAAAAGGCCGCCAGCACGGCGGCCTAGTGTAGTGTGTTCCGGAGCAGGGATAGAGTAGCATAGGCAGGGACAGTGACTGTTATTTCTTTCTTGCTTAACCTGGATTCCTTTAGTTTAGGGAAAGAGAAGGATAGGTAGGGAGAGTGTCAGTGTGTTTTGTGCTTCTGCTATAGTGTGCTTAAAAAAAACATTTATTCTAGGGACAGAAAACTCTAGGTAGGGACAGTGTCAGTTTCTTTCACTCTGCAAGTCCTTGTTTCCAGGGACCTGTAAGGACAGTGAGTTAATTGTCCTTGTGCTATATTGTGCTTAAAAAAAACATTTATTCTAGGGACAGAAAACTCTAGGTAGGGACAGTGTCAGTTTCTTTCACTCTGCAAGTCCTTGTTTCCAGGGACCTGTAAGGACAGTGAGTTAATTGTCCTTGTGCTATATTGTGATTAAAAAAAACATTTATTCTAGGGACAGAAAACTCTAGGTAGGGACAGTGTCAGTTTCTTTCACTCTGCAAGTCCTTGTTTCCAGGGACCTGTAAGGACAGTGAGTTAATTGTCCTTGTGCTATATTGTGATTAAAAAAAACATTTATTCTAGGGACAGAAAACTCTAGGTAGGGACAGTGTCAGTTTCTTTCACTCTGCAAGTCCTTGTTTCCAGGGACCTGTAAGGACAGTGAGTTAATTTTCCTTGTGCTATATTGTGATTAAAAAAAACATTTTTTCTAGGGACAGAAAACTGTAGGTAGGGAGAGTGTTTTTTTTCTTTCACTCTGCAAGTCCTTGTTTCCAGGGACCTGTAAGGACAGTGAGTTAATTGTCCTTGTGCTATATTGTGCTTAAAAAAAACATTTATTCTAGGGACAGAAAACTCTAGGTAGGGACAGTGTCAGTTTCTTTCACTCTGCAAGTCCTTGTTTCCAGGGACCTGTAAGGACAGTGAGTTAATTGTCCTTGTGCTATATTGTGATTAAAAAAAACATTTATTCTAGGGACAGAAAACTCTAGGTAGGGACAGTGTCAGTTTCTTTCACTCTGCAAGTCCTTGTTTCCAGGGACCTGTAAGGACAGTGAGTTAATTTTCCTTGTGCTATATTGTGATTAAAAAAAACATTTTTTCTAGGGACAGAAAACTGTAGGTAGGGAGAGTGTTTTTTTTCTTTCACTCTGCAAGTCCTTGTTTCCAGGGACCTGTAAGGACAGTGAGTTAATTGTCCTTGTGCTATATTGTGCTTAAAAAAAACATTTATTCTAGGGACAGAAAACTCTAGGTAGGGACAGTGTCAGTTTCTTTCACTCTGCAAGTCCTTGTTTCCAGGGACCTGTAAGGACAGTGAGTTAATTGTCCTTGTGCTATATTGTGATTAAAAAAAACATTTATTCTAGGGACAGAAAACTCTAGGTAGGGACAGTGTCAGTTTCTTTCACTCTGCAAGTCCTTGTTTCCAGGGACCTGTAAGGACAGTGAGTTAATTTTCCTTGTGCTATATTGTGATTAAAAAAAACATTTTTTCTAGGGACAGAAAACTGTAGGTAGGGAGAGTGTTTTTTTTCTTTCACTCTGCAAGTCCTTGTTTCCAGGGACCTGTAAGGACAGTGAGTTAATTGTCCTTGTGCTATATTGTGCTTAAAAAAAACATTTATTCTAGGGACAGAAAACTCTAGGTAGGGACAGTGTCAGTTTCTTTCACTCTGCAAGTCCTTGTTTCCAGGGACCTGTAAGGACAGTGAGTTAATTTTCCTTGTGCTATATTGTGATTAAAAAAAACATTTATTCTAGGGACAGAAAACTCTAGGTAGGGACAGTGTCAGTTTCTTTCACTCTGCAAGTCCTTGTTTCCAGGGACCTGTAAGGACAGTGAGTTAATTTTCCTTGTGCTATATTGTGATTAAAAAAAACATTTATTCTAGGGACAGAAAACTCTAGGTAGGGACAGTGTCAGTTTCTTTCACTCTGCAAGTCCTTGTTTCCAGGGACCTGTAAGGACAGTGAGTTAATTTTCCTTGTGCTATATTGTGATTAAAAAAAACATTTATTCTAGGGACAGAAAACTCTAGGTAGGGACAGTGTCAGTTTCTTTCACTCTGCAAGTCCTTGTTTCCAGGGACCTGTAAGGACAGTGAGTTAATTTTCCTTGTGCTATATTGTGATTAAAAAAAACATTTTTTCTAGGGACAGAAAACTGTAGGTAGGGACAGTGTCAGTTTCTTTCACTCTGCAAGTCCTTGTTTCCAGGGACCTGTAAGGACAGTGAGTTAATTGTCCTTGTGCTATATTGTGATTAAAAAAAACATTTATTCTAGGGACAGAAAACTCTAGGTAGGGACAGTGTCAGTTTCTTTCACTCTGCAAGTCCTTGTTTCCAGGGACCTGTAAGGACAGTGAGTTAATTTTCCTTGTGCTATATTGTGATTAAAAAAAACATTTTTTCTAGGGACAGAAAACTGTAGGTAGGGAGAGTGTTTTTTTTCTTTCACTCTGCAAGTCCTTGTTTCCAGGGACCTGTAAGGACAGTGAGTTAATTGTCCTTGTGCTATATTGTGCTTAAAAAAAACATTTATTCTAGGGACAGAAAACTCTAGGTAGGGACAGTGTCAGTTTCTTTCACTCTGCAAGTCCTTGTTTCCAGGGACCTGTAAGGACAGTGAGTTAATTTTCCTTGTGCTATATTGTGATTAAAAAAAACATTTATTCTAGGGACAGAAAACTCTAGGTAGGGACAGTGTCAGTTTCTTTCACTCTGCAAGTCCTTGTTTCCAGGGACCTGTAAGGACAGTGAGTTAATTTTCCTTGTGCTATATTGTGATTAAAAAAAACATTTATTCTAGGGACAGAAAACTCTAGGTAGGGACAGTGTCAGTTTCTTTCACTCTGCAAGTCCTTGTTTCCAGGGACCTGTAAGGACAGTGAGTTAATTTTCCTTGTGCTATATTGTGATTAAAAAAAACATTTATTCTAGGGACAGAAAACTCTAGGTAGGGACAGTGTCAGTTTCTTTCACTCTGCAAGTCCTTGTTTCCAGGGACCTGTAAGGACAGTGAGTTAATTTTCCTTGTGCTATATTGTGATTAAAAAAAACATTTATTCTAGGGACAGAAAACTCTAGGTAGGGACAGTGTCAGTTTCTTTCACTCTGCAAGTCCTTGTTTCCAGGGACCTGTAAGGACAGTGAGTTAATTGTCCTTGTGCTATATTGTGCTTAAAAAAAACATTTTTTCTAGGGACAGAAAACTCTAGGTAGGGAGAGTGTTTTTTTTTTTTCACTCTGCAAGTCCTTGTTTCCAGGGACCTGTAAGGACAGTGAGTTAATTGTCCTTGTGCTATATTGTGCTTAAAAAAAACATTTATTCTAGGGACAGAAAACTCTAGGTAGGGACAGTGTCAGTTTCTTTCACTCTGCAAGTCCTTGTTTCCAGGGACCTGTAAGGACAGTGAGTTAATTTTCCTTGTGCTATATTGTGATTAAAAAAAACATTTTTTCTAGGGACAGAAAACTGTAGGTAGGGAGAGTGTTTTTTTTCTTTCACTCTGCAAGTCCTTGTTTCCAGGGACCTGTAAGGACAGTGAGTTAATTGTCCTTGTGCTATATTGTGCTTAAAAAAAACATTTATTCTAGGGACAGAAAACTCTAGGTAGGGACAGTGTCAGTTTCTTTCACTCTGCAAGTCCTTGTTTCCAGGGACCTGTAAGGACAGTGAGTTAATTGTCCTTGTGCTATATTGTGATTAAAAAAAACATTTATTCTAGGGACAGAAAACTCTAGGTAGGGACAGTGTCAGTTTCTTTCACTCTGCAAGTCCTTGTTTCCAGGGACCTGTAAGGACAGTGAGTTAATTTTCCTTGTGCTATATTGTGATTAAAAAAAACATTTTTTCTAGGGACAGAAAACTGTAGGTAGGGAGAGTGTTTTTTTTCTTTCACTCTGCAAGTCCTTGTTTCCAGGGACCTGTAAGGACAGTGAGTTAATTGTCCTTGTGCTATATTGTGCTTAAAAAAAACATTTATTCTAGGGACAGAAAACTCTAGGTAGGGACAGTGTCAGTTTCTTTCACTCTGCAAGTCCTTGTTTCCAGGGACCTGTAAGGACAGTGAGTTAATTGTCCTTGTGCTATATTGTGATTAAAAAAAACATTTATTCTAGGGACAGAAAACTCTAGGTAGGGACAGTGTCAGTTTCTTTCACTGTGAAAGTCCTTGTTTCAAGGGACAGAGAAGGACACCTGAAGGTAGCCCTTATTGCTTTTTTCCCATCTCCCTGCAGGCCATCTATTAGAATGTCTGGAAGGCAAACAAGGAGAGGCAGACAGTCAGGAGGCAATAAAAGAGGGCAAGCAGGCTCTGTGTCTGGGGGCAACAGTGCTGGTCGTGGACGCGGTGCATTGTCATCAGCACATGGCCATGGGACACGCTTGTCCTTCTTTTCGGCAGCTGGACATGTTGAGCCACATCATGCCGAAGACTTGGTAGAGTGGATGACCAAGCCCTCCTCCTCCTCCTCATCCTCTCTCACCCAGGCTCAGGGTACTGGAAAAGCAGCTGCCAAAGCGTCGTCTTCCCTGGTATCAATGTCAGACAAATCATCAGTCACTCCTTCCCTAGACCCACCATGTCCTCCTCCTGAGGAGTCCCCCGAACTGTTTCAGCACAGTGTTGGGTACATGCTCCAGGAGGATGCCCAGCGTTTCGAAGGGTCTGATGATGAAACCCAGCTAGAGGAAGGCAGTAGCGTGAGAGCAGACAGAGGGGATGCTCAAGAAGGACACCAATCTGGCAGTCATGTTCCAGCAGCTGCAGCATACTGCCAGATTGGCTCCAGTGATGAGGAGGGAGGGGATGATGAGGTCAATGACTCCACGTGGGTGCCTAATAGGAGAGAGGAGGAGGAGGAGGATGAGGAGGAGGCACATCTCCAACGAGGCAGGATGCCCTTTGGTGGCCAGCGTAAGGGCAGTACACCGACGGAATCACACCGCAGAGCTCCGCCTGTGCAGGGCGCTGCCTCTGCCCGTCATTCAAAAAGTTCTTTGGTGTGGGCCTTTTTTGAGGCTAGTGCATCAGATCGCACAGCTGCTGTTTGCAACATATGTCTCAAGCGTATATCGCGTGGCCAAAACATCAGCCGCTTGGGTACCACATGCCTGACCAGACATATGTTGACCTGCCATGCAGCTCGTTGGCAAGCCTACCTCAAAGACCCACACCAAAGAACCAAGCGGACCTCTCCTTGCACCGCATCAGCTGGGATCTCCAACCCCACTATAACTTCAGTCCTCTCTGAAACATGCACTGAGAGGAATGAAGGTGTAGAATTAGGTGTGTCACAGCCAAGTACTTGCGCCCACTCTGCTAGCAGTACACCGACGTCCGATTCTAGCAGGCAAATTTCCCTGCCCCAGCTGCTGGACCGTCGAAAGAAGTTCACTCCCAGCCATCCACATGCCCAGCGGTTGAATGCTAGCTTGGCTAAATTGCTAGCGCTTCAACTGCTGCCTTTTCAGTTGGTAGACTCGGCCCCCTTCCGTGAGTTTGTGCAATGTGCGGTTCCTCAGTGGCAGGTTCCCAAACGCCACTTTTTCTCACGGAAGGCTATTCCGGCTCTCTACCGGCATGTGGAAGGCAATGTCTTGGCCTCGCTGGACAGGGCGGTCAGCGGTAAGGTGCATATTACCGCTGACTCATGGTCCAGCAGGCATGGACAGGGACGTTACCTTTCTTTCACGGCCCATTGGGTCACTCTTTTGGCAGCTGGGAAGGATTCAGGACAAGGTGCAGTAGTGTTGGAGGTTGTCCCACCGCCACGCCTCCAAAATGCTACTACTGGTTGTGACACACCTCTCTCCTCCACCCCCTCCTCTTCTTCTTCCTCCATGGCCTCTTCCTGTGGTTTGTCCTATGAACCAGCGGTGCTCCGTAGCCGTTCACGGGGCTACGCAAGTACGCAGGCAAAAAGATGCCATGCCGTGCTTGCGCTGGTGTGTTTGGGGGACAGAAGCCACACTGGGGCAGAGGTCCTGTCTGCTCTGCAGGGCCAGGCCGAGAGGTGGTTGACGCCACGCCAGCTTAAGCCAGGAATGGTGGTTTGCGACAATGGCACCAACCTCCTCTCCGCCCTCCGACAGGGACAACTGACCCATGTGCCCTGTGTGGCTCACGTCCTTAACCTGGTGGTGCAGCGCTTCTTGGGCAGGTACCCGGGCTTACAGGATGTCCTGAGGCAGGCCAGGAAAGTCTGTGTGCATTTCCGCAGATCTTATAATGCCAGTGCTCGCCTGGCTGAGCTGCAAAAGGAGTTGAACCTGCCCAAGAACCGCCTTATATGTGACATGCCCACCAGGTGGAACTCAACGTTGGCCATGCTGCAGCGGCTGCACACGCAGCAGAGGGCCATCAATGAGTACCTGTGCGACTACGGCACCAGGACAGGGTCAGGGGAGCTTGGTTTTTTTTCTCCACGCCAGTGGGGCATGATCAGGGATGCATGCACTGTCCTGGCACCATTTGAGGAGGCCACGAGGATGGTGAGCAGTGACAGTGCATGCATCAGTGACACTGTACCTCTTGTCCACCTGTTGGAGCACACGCTGCGTGGAATAATGGACAGGGCACTTGAGGCAGAACAGAGGCAGGAAGAGGAGGACTTCCTTGCCTCTCAAGGCCCCCTTTACCCAGACAGTGTTCCTTCTGTCCCACCCATCGCACAGGAAGAGGAGGAGGAGGAGGAGGAGGAGGAGGAGGAGGAGGATTGTGTCAGCATGGAGGTGGAGGCTGGCACTCAGCATCATCAGCAGCAGTCTTTTAGGGATGATTTACAGTCCCAAGAAACCAGTGGACTTGTACGTGGCTGGGAGGAGGTGGCTGCGGATCATGTCGTCCTTAGTGACCCAGAGGACTCCGGAGCGAATGCCTCAGCAAACCTACGCTGCATGGCCTCCCTGATCCTGCAAAGTCTGCGGAAGGATCCTCGTATTCTTCGGATCAAGGAGAGGGACCATTACTGGCTGGCCACTCTCCTTGATCCACGGTACAAGGGTAAGGTTGCGGACCTTATGTTACCGTCGCAGAGGGAGCAGAGGATGAGACAACTCCGGGAGGCCTTGCAGAAAGGTCTGTGCAACGCGTTCCCAGAGACTGGGAGGTTGCAAACTCCTGGTCCTGGACAACGAGTTGCTGAGGCTTCGGCCAGTCAAAGAAGGAGCGGTGGGGAAGGTGGCCGTCTGACCGATGCGTTCAGACAATTCTTTAGTCCGCAGCCCCAAAGTATGATCGGTTCCAGCAACCATCGCCAGCGTCTGATAAACATGGTGCAGGAATATCTAGGGGCAAGGTCAGACTTGGACACCTTCCCCACCGAAAATCCTCTGGCTTACTGGGTCTTGAGGATGGATCACTGGCCAGAGCTTGCACAGTATGCAATTGAGCTACTGGCCTGTCCTGCATCCAGCGTTCTTTCGGAACGCACATTCAGTGCTGCTGGAGGATTTGTCACGGATCACAGGGTGCGCCTGTCCACCGACTCGGTTGATCGACTGACTTTCATCAAGATGAACCAGTCTTGGATCACCACCAGCTACCACACACCTGATGCTGATATAACAGACTAATTGATTTTAAAATGTCACATCCCTTCAAGACTGATGCTGATGCTGAGTGCCTGTGCTGTTATGTTGACTGGCTATCCTCCTCCTCCGAGTCCTCAATGATACGATTGATGATGATAGCTTGGAAGATCATTTTTGTTTATGGGTGCCGCCACCAGTGCCTAACGCCCAATTTTTCAGCCCCTGTTTAACAGGGGCGTGTAATTACAATTTTTGAAGCAATACTTTGCAACAGGGCTCATTGCTGTGCTCCAAGTACAGTATCTGTGAGGAGTTGCAGTGTTGTGCCACCAGTGCCTAAGGCCCAATTTTTCAGCCCCTGTTTAACAGGGGCGTGTCATTACAATTTTTGAAGCAATACTTTGCAACAGGGCTCATTGCTGTGCTCCAAGTACAGTATCTGTGAAGGGTTGCAGTGTTGTGCCACCAGTGCCTAAGGCCCAATTTTTCAGCCCCTGTTCAACAGGGGCATGTAATTACAATTCTTGATCTAATAATTCACAGCAGGGCCCATTGCTGCACCCACCAAGAGTAACTGTCAGGGCTTACAGTGTTGTGGCACCAGCACCACCATCAAAGGCCCAATTTTTACTACCACTGTTCAACAATTATATGTAATTAAAATTCCTGATATAATAGTTGACAGCAGGGCGTTCCAGCACCAACCAAGAGTAACTGTGAGTGCTTACAGTGTTGTGCCAACACCAACAACTAAGGGGCCTATTTCTGCAGAGTATATACGGCAGGTCCCTACTTTCAAACATCCAACTTACAAACGACTCCTACTTGCAAACGCAAGAAGACAACAGGAAGTGAGAGGAAATCTACCACTAGGAAGGAAAATTCTCTCCTGTAAGAATAAATATGGGAGAAAGGTGTCTCCTCTGTACTGATGCTTTATCAGCAATCCTTGTTTCAAGAAAAACACCACATTTCAAAAACAGTTGTCATTAGGACGGAAAGTGAGGTGAAATGTTCTGAACAGGGGCACAGACAGCAAAACAAATGTTACAGGGGTGATAACCCTTACCTATGTTTTCCAAAAAGTTTAAAAATAGATTTTTGGTCTGGAGCTACACTTCAACAATGTACCTGTTCAAAATTACAAACAGATTCTACATAAGAACAAACCTACAGTCCCTGTCTTGTATGCACCGCCTGTATACGGCTGTTCTGAGTATATAGGGCCTTTTTTATTTTATGTGCGGGGTTCCCCTTAATATCCATACAAGACCCAAAGGGGCTGGTAATGGGCTGGGGTAGGGGGGGGGTCATGGGGTAGCTATGCCATTTTTCTTAAAGATTTTCATCCATATTACCGGGACCAGACATTACATTAAAGCCGCAAGCAGTTTTAAATGGCTTTTTTTTCCTTTAGAAGTGTCATTTTGTGCAGGGACAGTTCTAAACACGGGAAACACGTGGCACTTCACAGGCATACTTTAGACACCCCCCAGGTACGATATTTAAAGGAATATTTGACTTTTTTTTTTTCACTTTATGCATCATTAAAATGACTGCTCCCGGAAAACGACCGTTTTTAAAACTTATTTTTGCATTGATACATGTCCCCTGGTGCAGAACCCGGGTTCCCAAACCCTTTTTAGGACAATAACATGCATAATAGTTTTTATAATTAGCACTTTAGAATTCGAACGTTCGCATCCATTGTATTTAATAGGGTTCTAATGTTCGTTCGAACTTTCGGTCCGTTCGCGGGTTCTGGTGCGAACCGAACCCGGGGGTGTTCGGCTCATCACTACCTATAAGGTAAGGCAAGCAGACCTACCGGTACTCTGTAGCCCCCAGGACTTATACACAATGCTACAGTCCTTGGCCACCACACCAGAGCAGGCACTAACTGAGCAAAGCAAACAGGTACTTGTGGTTAGCAGACAGGAAGAGTGGTTTAATGGTGCAGGTACAAGGCAGGCAATGTTCAGAATACTCAGGGTCAACCCATAGTGAAAAGGCAGGAAGAGTTCAGAGAATAGTCTGATATGCGGTCCAAGGTCATCAACAAGGGAATCCAAGCTAGCAAAGCAAGGCAGACAAACAGGGAGCTTGGAACACATATAACAAACACAATATCGCAAGCATGAGACTGCAGGCTTGGCTGGCTTAAATCAGGTTTGGTCTCCACCCAGAAACTGACCACATCGATCACCTTGCAGGTGAACAGGCAGAGAGAATGCATCACAATCAAAACCAGGATGCTGGAATAAGACCAGAAGCTCTAAAGGATCAGGAGTGCTACATGCTCCTGACAGGCATGTTATTTGACTGCATTCTCCACCAGCTAGTGCTACAATTGCCTAATGTGCAGATCTGGATGTCTGCAAACTATTTGGGTAAGGGCAAGGGTTCTGCACATTATTCTGCCCAGGGCTAGAGGCATTTGGTTTGTTGGGAGGGGGGGGTTTAGGATGTTTTTTTGGTGTTTATAATATTGTCTGTTTGCCCTTGCACCAGTGGCAGCTGGTGCTTTTTTATTTGGGGGGGCGTCAAACAACCACCCCCCACAGTACCTAAACCCCCCCTGCTGTCTGCCGGTGGGTTACCCCATCGGCGGCGAGGATTGGCGGGCACATTGGGCAGGAGATGAGGCTACGGCAGCATCTGGCAGCGTCTCCTGTGTCCTCTTCTCTTCTGAGATCACAGCGGCTTCCCAGGTGCATCTCCTCCCCTCCTCCTAGGAATCCAGTAGGATCGCCTGACCTTTCAGCCAATCAGGAAATGGGTAACAGACCCACGCTTCCTGGCGGAGAGGCGATTCAGTGTTAGAAAAGCGAATATTCATTTGCTTTTCTAACACACCTGGGAGGGCTCCGAGCGCAATGCTCTGCGCACCGAGTCTACACTATTTTGAAGCCTATTAGATCCTAATCAGGTGCTTCAAAAAAACACCCCTGCTGCTGTAATTCGGGTGCCTGGCGTCCTTAAAGGGGCCGGACGCCTGAGTAGGTATGCTCCCCACTGGTGGTTACAATCCCAGAGGCTGTGTAAATCCCATCATTCTGTTAAAATTAGACCCTGGTACACAATAAGCATCAGAGGAGCCAGTGATAACTAAACAAAATATAAGTTATTTTTTATTTATTTTTGGAAATAACAAATCAAACACTCTACCCCCACACCACCAAACCTGGAGTTACCCATATAGAAAAAAAAACACCATCGATGAAGCAAAAGAGCCCCCACCAATCTGAATAACATACAATATAACTAACGTTCATTAGGCATTACTCCATAGTCCCTAACCTGTGGGATTGATGACCCTCCCTATTACTAAGTGTTGTACTACAACCTTCCCCAACATCCCCTCCATCTCCCTCACCGACTGCCCAGCTCAATTCTCCAATCTCTGTCTGTCGTCTTGGCAGATCACAACCCCTGCAGTTGTGACGTCACTATGCTCCCCCTCCATTACTGCCCAAATCTGTACTTATAGAGCACTAACAGTGTGACCCTCATAGCTCTTTTCCTCACCTGTACTCTCATTAACCTAAATATATGTTGTCCCACCAATCACCCCTTCATCTATCTATTTCCTTCCCTGGCAACTCATCTTTACAGCCCTATCACTATGCCATTTTGCCCTATGGCAGACTAGATCCCTGTAGAGTTGTTCCATCGCCAACCTTCCTCATCTCTGTCCTGTCAATTTGTTTGGCACTAGGGGTATCTCCCTCATAACCCTTCCCCTTACCTGTACTTCTAGTACCTTTTCTCTTCATCCATGCAAGAAGACCACAACCAGCACTTTATCAACTTCTCTCTGTTTTCTGTACCCCATCACTAGCTTGTTAAAGCATATATAAATAGGGCACACATTAACTACCTCAATACAGGGCACTTCCCCCCCCCTCCTGCCCAGGCCAGTTTTCAGCTTTCATTGCTGTCGCACTTTGAATGACAATTGCGCGATCATGCAACACTACATCCAAATTCAATTTTAATAATTTTCTTCACACAAATAAAGCTTTCTTTTGGTGGTATTTAATCACTGCTGGGTTTTTTATTTTTTTACAAAAAAAAAGACAGAAAATTTTGAAGAAAACTAAAAGTTTCTTAGTTTCTGTCAGTGAATTTTGTAAATAAGTAATTTTTCTCCTCTACTGATGTGCACTGATGAGGCTGCACTGAGGGGAAGTCGACACTGATAAGGTGGCACTTATGGACATTGATGAGGCGGTACTTATGGGCACTGCTTAGGTGGCACTGATGAGGAGGCACTAATATGCTGCACTGATGGGCACTGATAGGTGGCATTGGTGGGCACCACTGATGGGCAGCACTGATGGGCAAGTACTGATGGGCACTGAAAGGCAGCACTGACTGGCATCACTAATGGGCACTGATTTAGTGTCACTGATATGCACCGATTGGTGGCACCGTTGGGTATTTTTTGTAATCAGGGCACTGATGATCAGTACCCTGATTACCTGTTCTGGTGTCCCCTGTCCCACTGATCGGCTGTCCTCGCCACACACTCTGTCAGTGTGAGGCGAGGAGAGCCTAAAAAAATTGAATTTCCTCATTTACATGTGACCGGCTGTGATTGGACACAGCCAATCACATGGTTAAAGAGCCATCGGCTCTTTACAGAGATCAAAGTCGCGTCTAGGAACACGGTGTGGCCATGATCCCCTCGCAGGCGTGCGAGAGCGGCCATTCTGGAGCGACGTCATATGACGTCGTCCCAGAGCGAGAGCCACACCGCTCCTCCATCATTTGACGGTGGGCGGGCGGCAAGTGGTTAATGAAGGTCTGTGTTCATTATTGGATCATTACATTTATTTTTCTAATGCAAACAAGCTGTTTTAAGTACCTGAATATGACTTGGCATCAGCCTCTTGTAGTCTTTTGTACTGTATTGTACTTTCTATTGTAGAGAATACTGAAAGGAGGAGATAGCAAAGTGACAGAGAGATGAGCTAAAAGATGTGCTGGCTCTCCTTTCACTGTCCAGTCACAGGGCATGGATGGTAAGAAGACGTGCAAGTGAAAGTGAAACTGTAGCAGAGGGAAAGATCATGACAGTCTCCCTGCCAGACAGATATGTGCTGTGCAAAATCTCTGAACTATTAAACAGAGAGGCAAATCCTATAGCAGGTAGAAGAGCTCACGTATATATGTATTTTATCTGTATATTAGCTGATAGCCCCAAGTTAAGTTTTAATGATTTAGGCAAAGAACTAGGAAAGCTTGCAGATTTGACATTACATATATCCAAATAATTAGCTGGATCTGATTCCTGACACTATGATATCACTGTAGTTTGTTCTTCACACAACAGTACACTTGGCACACCCATGCTAAATCAGGGCAGGCTCCGTATTCTGCTATTCGTTTTGCCACTAGTTTGTTGATTCCTAACCTTCGCCCAAGCCCCAGGGATCTCCTCTACTCTCCCCGAAACTGCTGCCAGGAATGTCTCTATGTTGATAAAGTCTACAACACCCAAGAGCTATGTCACTGGCTAGTTCTAAAGTAAGGCAAGTCCTACATTCCAGTGCTATATAGTCTTCATGTACCTGAAATTACAGGACACCTAGTTAATTGGCAGACTTAATCATTATAACATAGCTGACACACTACATCCATGGTATCCACATTCTTATGATCTATATTTAATACCTCTCCTTTTTTAAACCAGTAAGAAAATTCAGCAACATGCACTTGTTTGTCCAAAAGAAGAATAACGCCTTCATTACTTCTTTTTTTTCAACTTTCCAAGCTGTGGTAAATTGCTGTGAGATTGGGAGAGCAGCCATACACAGTCATTGTGCTGCACTCCTAAACAGGAAATACAATATTGTAATAATCAAATAAGGTCACCCATATATACACTTTATAGACATGTTGGAGGACCATTGAAAGTAAACAGCACTTACACTTAAACACACTTACACTGTACTTTCTAGTGCGTAAGTGTTAACACATGTTAATGCATACACAAGGTCCTAAAGGAGTCTAACGGAAAAAATGTTGCACAGAATATACACACACTATAGCTAAAAGTATTGGGACACTCCTCCAAATCATTGGATTCAGGTGTTCTAATCACCTCCATGGCCACATGTGTATAAAATCAAACACTTAAGCAGGCCATACACGGTCGAATTTCGAACAAATTTTCTTTTCAAAATCAGAAAGTTCGGCCGACCAAACCTTTATGTTGCCGGGAATATTCTTTTTTCTCCGGGAATATTCTTTTTTCTCCGGGAATATTATTTTCTCTCCGGGAATATTATTTTCTTGCACATGCGCATTTTTTTTTTCTTTTACATTTCTCGCATGATTCTCCCATCATTGATCAGAAAATCGTTAGTTTTTCAAAAAATTTCCAACATGTCATATTCCTCAAATTTGATTGCCGCACGAAAATCGTCTGTTGCTGAAGCCCACTAACGGTGCGAAATTCGTCCGAAAATTTTTTGATACGATTTTCAAAAGAAAATTATTTTGAAATTCGAACCATGTATGGCCGCCTTTAGGCATGGGGAAAGCATGGATGACCGAGTTTGGGGTGGATGAACTTGACTGGCCTGCATAGAGTCCTGACCCCAACCTGATAGAACACATTTGGGATAAATTGGAGTGGAGACTGCGAGCCAGGCCTTCTCGCCCAACATCTGTGCCTGACCCCACAAATGAGCTTCTGGAAGAATGGTCATACATTCCCATAGACACACTCCTAAACCTTGTGGACAGCCATCCCAGAAGAGTTATAGCTGTTATAGCTGCTGATAAGTTGACTTAAACATATTGTTTTAAACTTTATATTGTATAATGATAGTTGTTCAAGATTTCTCCTGTATGAAAGGATATATAATGTTGTATTAAAGCAACGTGTGTCTTTCTGAATTCTTAGTTTACAAACTTTTTTATTGGGTACAAAAAAGTGGTACAAAAAGTTGTTAACATATGCCATGAAAAATATATTACATAAAGTTTAAAGTTGGGAAGATTGTCACATAGTATACAATAATTAAAATAAATTCTCTATGAAGGTTGACCAGCATGTAAGCAATAATATCATTGAATACCAACTTTACTATCTTTAATAAAATGTATTATTATTCAGAGTTAAAGAAGTGGTTGGAGTGATTAAACCATGGATGCCATTTTTTGTCATATAAATGATTAGTATTATGTAAGGTGTGAAATATCTTTTCCTATGAGATTTATATTGTTAATTCTGGTTTTCAGGTGTGTTTTAGGGGTATCAATGGGGATTTACAATGGTATGCTATCAACCAGTGTATTGCTACACTAATTGTGTAGCCCAGGGATTGAGGAGAATAATAGGCAGTTATGGAGAGTGAGATGTATGACATTATCTGAGATTTTAGATGCACATTTTTCTAGTTGCTTCCATATGTTTGATACCTTCTCACATTCCCAGAAAATTTGAGAAAATGACCCTGCGGCTATGCAACATCTGAAACGTGTTGGGGGTGTTGTGGGGAAAATGGCATGAATTTTCACTGGAGTATAATGTCTTTCTTAATTCTTGACCCGTTGGGCCAACTCAATATTGAACCCTACGGACTAAGACTGGGATGCCATTATAGTTCATGTGCATGTAAAGGCAGGCGTCTTAAACACATACATGTATTTTATTGGGATTTTATGTGATAGACCAACACAAAGTGGCACATAATTGTGAAGTGGAAGGAAAATGATAAATGGTTTTCAATTTTTTTTTATTTTTATAAATATGTGAAAAGTGTGGCGTGCATTTGAGTCAATACTTGGTAGTGTATCTATTAGTAATTAGTTACAATAAACTAGTCTTCTGCGGTTGGAATGTGACTAACTACTACTAGCAGTACTTGTGACTAAAGCTGCCTGGGTATACACATTTTTAAATTTGTCCTGTTTCAATCCATCTATACAATATATCCCTCACTCTCAGCCTCTCATCAATTTGTACCTGCTGCCTGGAGGTTCCTGTCGTCGTCGTCTTCTCCTCTCTCTCTCTCTCTCTCACTCCTCCTCCTCTGGTCACAGAGAAACCCGTCCCCGCCCAAGAGCAGATGCAATGATGCCGCGTGGAGGAGGGTAAGTGGCACTGCATCTCATATTGGTCTATGCGGACCACAAAAAATCTAAAATACCTGAGAACTGCAAAGTGCACGTTGGGCCCTGTTTTTCTCCCGATTCGTGTTCCACGTGTAGCGTTGCACTGCCACAAGTTCAAAAGATCCACACATCCCCCTGCTGCCTGACCCTCCATTCATCCATCTTGAGACAATGAACAGTCATTTGCGTTATTTGGTTTTGTTTATTTGGGGGATATAACTTGGATGGGGCGAGGAGGATATGGGATGCGCATAGAACATGTGAATATTTGTCATGTTAAAGTGAATTCAGCTTTACATGGACAAATGCTTTACTTCATATCTTCATGAAAAATATAGCAGTCTATATGTTACACTTCTCAGATGAAAATAAATGGCAGACCCTAATTCTGACAGACTTTTCACCTCAGAACTTTACCTCAGGACATTTCTCCTCCTGTACATTACTTTCCTGTCACAGATTAGTACTCCTGTCCTGCCATCTTCAGCCACTAGGCCTCACTCTGAATAAGTCCTAGTAGCTTCTATAGTTGGTTGTACTTGACTGCGTGGTTACTAGGCCCGGGGCCTGCAGAACCCCTCCCCGGGGGGTCCTAGTAGTTTAACAGCTTTGTACTTGGTGATGGACTACTGATCCCAGCCCAGATAGTCCTACTTTCAAATCCTGCGCCCTCAGGTGATATCGATTTGACACACTTCCCCACAGTCTCTCTCTCTCCTCTGATCCAGGACTCCTCATCACTGGCCTTGTAATGACGAAGCTCGCTCACAGACTCCCTGTGGTACACTCACCGACCTTTTTCCTGCCCCAGGGTCCTTGATGGAGGAATTTATCTGGACATACGTTACAATAGTCTCCAGCCCCTCTATCGGGCTCCTCCGCCAGGCGTTACCCCCCCCCCCCCAGATGGGGGCAGGGCCCCTGCCACTGTCTAGTACTCCATCCTCCACTTCTCCCGGCCGACAACAGCCCCCGGTGGCATGTCACCCCAGCTTATATAGGAGGCCCACCCCCTGTCAATCCTAGTTGGGGATTGGTCAGAGCTCCCACACAAGCTGCCTGCCACTCCAATCCCAGGCCCTGCCTCCTTCCCTAGAACAATCTCCCTAGAAACAGGGGAGGCGCCTCAGAACCAGAGCACAGGTGGCCACACCCACTGCTACACGGAACACCCCCAGTCCCAGACCAAAACAAACAGGCCTAGCTTAGTGCACAGGCCTGCCTAAAATTTGCCTGTAATGATACCAGAAACCTAGAAAAATCTCATTCTAGCACCTACCAAAAGGTAGTGGGTGCTACATACATTACCTACTGACCTGGCTCGAAGAATGTGAAACCTGATGCACTTTCCCACATGTTTGATGACCCCAAGGAACCGCCTGTACCAGATATCATCTTGTCTGAAGGTAACTTTTTACTTTTACAGAATGACCTGCTCACCCAGATGAAGCAGGCCTCAGCAGACATTCCTAGCCCCCCAGGGTTCACTCTGATGTTCCGGGAGGGGCTGCTTCACCACTTTCATCCAGGATGACTAGGTGTCACTGCTGCCACTGGCGGAATTTTCCAACAATAATGCCAGCCACTCTGCTACAGGTCAGTCACCCTTCTTTGCTAATTATGGTTTCCACCCCTTTTTTCTTTTTTTCCACAAAACATATTTTATGAAGGTAAATTTTAAGTTATATTACATTACAATTGTCAGGGTAATCAGAGAAAATAACAAAAAAGACAAGAGGCGTCCATGACAAATATAAACATTAATAAGATTGAGAAGGGTATCACAGCAAGAGTCATGGAAAATAGAACAGTTGGGAACTTATACAATCAGAGAAGTCTTTTCATCATATAGGTCTTAAAAGAACAACTGACATATTAATCTCTTAAGGGGGGGTCACTTACAGTGTATCAAGTTATATCCTAGCTGTAGGCAATACCACGTAGGCCACTATCAACAGGCCTAATCGTAGCAGTGGAGAGGGGCGGGAAAAATCACTTGATTTCAGAATGGCAGGGGGAGAAATGGGTTGTTATGATGGGGTGTCCAATTAAATAGAAAGTCTCTGTCGTTGTGTGGTTCTTCTGGGATGGAAAAAGAAGGGGGTGAAAGAGAGAAATAGTTGGTGAGAGTTTGGGAGGAAAAGAAAAAGGGATAGGAAAGAAGGGAAGGAATAGAGAAAGGAAGAATGAAAAGAAAAGAAAGGAAAGGAAATCGCGCCCCCCTGATGTATCTTAAGGTGTGGAAAGGAAAGAAGCCATGCTTGTGTGTTCTAAGTTATCAGAAATTAAGAAGGGAAGTAGGATTTGTAACAGTCCGACGTTTTGAAATATGTCCAGCAGGCCCAGGTTTGTGTAAATTTCTGTAAGCACTCCTGGGAGGTGTAGATCAGTTCCTCCATTTTCTCTATCTTGGTTATTCTAATCAACCATTCTCTAATGGTTGGTGTGTCCGTCGATCGCCAATGCACCAGAATACAGAGTCTTGCCGCATTGACCATATGCATGGCTAGTGATTTGTGATAGTCACGTTTAGAAAGGGTTGTGTGATGTAAGAGGTATTGTGAAGGGTTGTAATCTAACTCGTAGGTGGTAATGCATTTTATAATAGAGTGAACCTCCGCCCAAAAAGGTTGGACGGAGCTGCACTCCCACCAGATGTGAATCATGAAGCCTTCTGCTGCTTTATATCTCCAACAGATGTTTGAGATTGAGGGCGAAAATTTGTGCAAACGTGATGGAGTCCTGTACCATTTGGTTATAATTTTATATCCATTTTCTTGGATCGCTACATTCATCGATCCCTTATGGGCATGCGTATAAATGGTTTCCCAGTCTTCATCGGTAAGAGTCAATTTTAGGTATTTTCCCCACAAATTACGTGGAGATTCAGTCGCTGGGGGGGGGGGGTATCGTCCTGGAGAAGAGTATAAATGTAGGATATGATGTGTCTTTGTGGTGTGAGGCGCAAGCAGAGGGTTTCAAATGGAGTAAGTTGCCTGGTCCATGTTGTAGTTGGGACTGGTGAGAAAATGTCTCAGTTGTCTGTACAACCAGAAAGGAAATGTATTCGTGCGAGACTCTGATACCAAGTCTTAATAGGGTCGAATACTACCCCCCTGGAAGAAGTGGTGTGCTCGTATCTCTTCGTGTGGATATTCCTTTTGGAGAAATGCAGGAGAATCTCCGGGGGGGGGGGTGGAAGTCTGGATTCCCTCTCAGAGGGGTCATTGGCCCTAGGTATGAAGAAAGTTTGTGGAGAGAAACTGCTCTACTAAAGGCCATTAGGGAGGGGTATATGAAAGGATGTGTCTTAAGGGACTGGGGCCATAGTTGGCGTGGTAGCCAGTGGAGTATATGTGTAGGGGTATGTATGAAATGTTTTTCTAAAGTAACCCAAGTTTTCCCCAGATGGTGTATCTTCCAATCCACAATTCTAGTCAGATGACCTGCAAGGTAAAATTTATGGAGGTCCGGTAGGCCGATTCCACTTATGGTTTTAGAGTAGGTTAGTCGTGAATATTTAATGCGTGGGGGGTTGTTCTTCCATAATAAGGTTGTGCAGGCTTTCTTGTAAACCGCAAAGAAGGAAGGGGAGATGGATTGGGATCGTATGCATTAAATATCAAAGGCGAGGGAGTATGGCTGCGCGGCCAAACCAGGAGACATTTAAATTGGTCCATTCTTTTAAGTCTGTTTGGATTTTTGAAAGGGCAACCAGAAAATTGTGGCTATAGAGATCTACTGTTTTCCTAGTAATTTGGATGCCGAGGTAGGTAATGGCTTATCTCTTCCACTGAAATGAGAAGGAATCCTGGCAATGAGTTACTTCTTGTGTGGGTAGAGAAATGTTTAGAGCATGTGACTTAGTCGTTGATTCTGAGGTTTGATAGTTCCCCAAATTGTTTTTATATCCTTCAGTAAGTTGGACAGGGAGTGTCGGGGAGATTGTAAGGAGAGCAATATGTCATCCGCAAAGGCGGCAACTTTAAATTCTCTGCATGCTATGGTGATACCTTTGATGTCTGTGTTGCTGCGTAGTCTGTTTAACAGGGGTTCTAGTGTAAGGACAAAGATCAAGGGGGACAGGGGGCATCCCTGGCGAGTACCGTTGCTGATAGAGAAGGCGTTTGACAGGAGGCCATTCGTTTTCACCATCGCCGAAGGGTTAGTATACAGGGCGTTAATGTATGTAAACATGCGGGGCAAGAGACCTATTCCCCTCAGGACTTCCTGCATATAGTCCCGTCCCAGGCCACCGTGTCAAATGCCTTCTCAGCATCAAGGGATAGAAGGAAGCCTTTGGTTCCCAACGAGTTCAGCCAGTGATGTATATTCAGAGTGCTTATGGTATTGTCCCTGGCCTCCCTACCTGGGATGAACCCAACCTGATCAGATGCTATGAGGCCAGGAATGAGGGGAAGTAATCTGTTAGCCAGCATCTTTGCATACAGTTTTATATCTATGTTAAGTAGGGAGATGGGTCTATAATTGGAAGCTAGTGAGGGATCTTTACCTTCCTTCGGTATAACTGTTACATGGGCTTCTAATAGTCTGCCTGATGAGATGTGTGGATTCGATAAGGAGTTAAACATCCTAAGCATCTCGGGTGTCAGTGTATCTTGAAAGCATCCCCCCCATACACCTCCAGGCTTTTGCGACCACTGTTGCAACATCAGTGGCCCATGAACCTGGGTTGTATGCAAGGCCTTCCTACTGCATGTCAGGCTCACCCGTCAGGTATGTGACACTCTGCCTTGAGTGCCCTGTCCATAACAGGGATTGTGTCACTGATGCATGCATTGTCACAGCTCACCATCCTTGTGGCCTCCTCAAATGGTGACTCTACAATGCATGCATCCTTTATGAGCAGCCATTGGCATGGGGAAACAAAGCAGAGACGGCCTGAGCCTGTCGTTGTACCATACTCACACAGGTACTCATTGTCGGCCCTCTGCTGCATGTGTGGCCACTGCAGCATTGCTAAAGTCGAGTTCCACCAGGTGGGAATGTCACAAATTAGGCAGTTTACGGGCAGGTGAAATTTCCGCTGAATTTCAGCCAACCGAGCGCTTGCTATGTATGACAGCCTGAAATGGCTACAGACTCTTCTGGCCTGCTTTAGCAGATCTTCCAACCCCAGGTACCTATTTAGGAAATGCTGCACCACCAAATTGAGGACATGTCCCAGGCAGGGCACATGTGTCAACTTTCCCTGTCTAAGGGCAGACACAATGTTTGTGCCATTATCACACACCACCATTTCTGTCTCCAGCTGGCATGGCGTGAACCACCTCTGGGCCTGCCTCTGCAGAGCTGCAAAAATCTCTGCTCCGGTGTGGTTCCTGCTTGGGTGACGGAGGACGGGGAGGATAAGGATGGTTTAGTAAGCCACACAAACCCTGGAGGCACGCATCTCGCTCATTCCGAAACCAGAAAAAAACCCTTCCCTCTGCGCAAATTATAGACCGATATCGTTAATTAGGAATCAATCTAAAAATATTCGCCAAGGTTCTAGCTAGCAGATTAATACTGTTACTGCCTCAACTAATATATCTCGACCAAGCAGGCTTCGTTGGTGGACGAGAGGCTAGAGATAATACCATCAAAGCTCTTCTGTTGACGGATTATGCCCGCATATGCGGTATTCCTCTCTGCCTTCTAGCAGTTGATGCCGAAAAGACATTTGAACCGGGTAAGCTGGGATATCCTTTGACTCTCTCTTCAACAGATTGGACTGGGCCCTCATATGCTTTCATGGATTATGTCCCTTTACTCATCGCCTTCAGCTAGAATTAGGGTGAATGGATCCTTGTTCCTGGTGTTCCATATTTTCAATGGAACGCGTCAGGAATGCCCCTTAGCACCTCTTTTATATGTTCTTACAATGGAACACCTGGCAATTGCCTTGTGACAAAATCCAAACATCACAGGCATCCCGGTAGGCCCTCTTCATGCAAAAATGGCCCTATTTGTGGATGACCTACTTCTATTCGTAACACAACAACATACTTCCCTCCCCGCTATACTTCAGGAATTCCAGAGATTTGGAGAAGTAAGTAATTTTAAGGTTAACCATAACAAAACACAACTTCTAAATATCTCTTTATCAAAAAGGACTATGGCAAGACTCTCAATAAGCTTTCCTTTCAAGACCTGTTCTTCTTCAATTCGTTATTTAGGGATTCAGATTCCAGCTTTAGCATCACAATTGTACTTTTTGAACTTTCTTCCTATACTTCAAAAAATCCAGATGGACTTGACCTCTTACGCCTAAAAGAAACTATCATGGTTTGGTAGAATTAATAGTCTCAAGATGGATATCCTCCCTCGCTTTTTATATCTGTTCCAAACGATTCCAATCGATCTTTCTGCTTCGTAGTTTCAAAAGAAACATAGATTGTTTTCCAAATTTATCTGGAATTCAGCCCATCCTAGATTCAGTTTTAGGACATTGTCTTTGCCAAAACACTGAGGGGTACCTGATATCTCTACTTTCTAGAATGCAGCAATACTTACACATATTATCGATTGGAAACACCAATATTCGTCCAAACTGTGGGTACAACTGGAGAGCCACATTAACCCTATAGATCTTTGCGCCCTTCCATGGACCTTACCAACTTTTTGCAAAGGCCCCCTAATTCCTGTTGAACTTACCAGACAAACACTCCATGTGTGGGATCGGGCAATATCCACTCTTGATTAGGGATGAGCTTCGTGTTCGAGTCGAACATACGTTCGACTCGAACATCGGCTGTTCGATCGTTCGACGAAGATCGAACGATTTGGGCCGTTCGCGCCAAATTCGAGTGACGCGAACGGCCCACAATGCACTACGCCATCGCAGTGTCATCCAGGCGCTGTGATTGGCCAAGCATGCACTGTGACCCCGCATGCTTGGCCAATCACAGCGCCGGCAGCGAGGAGAGCAATGATTGGCCACAGGCAGGATGCCTGTGGCCAATTATTGCTGAGGGTGTTTAGTACACGCCCCACACTATAAAAGGCCGCCAGCACGGCGGCCTAGTGTAGTGTGTTCCGGAGCAGGGATAGAGCAGCATAGGCAGGGACAGTGACTGTTATTTCTTTCTTGCTTAACCTGGATTCCTTTAGTTTAGGGAAAGAGAAGGATAGGTAGGGAGAGTGTCAGTGTGTTTTGTGCTTGTGCTATAGTGTGCTTAAAAAAAACATTTATTCTAGGGACAGAAAACTGTAGGTAGGGACAGTGTCAGTTTCTTTCACTCTGCAAGTCCTTGTTTCCAGGGACCTGGAAGGACAGTGAGTGAATTGTCCTTGTGCTATATTGTGCTTAAAAAAACATTTATTCTAGGGACAGAAAACTGTAGGTAGGGAGAGTGTCAGTTTCTTTCACTCTGCAAGTCCTTGTTTCCAGGGACCTGTAAGGACAGTGAGTGAATTGTCCTTGTGCTATATTGTGATTAAAAAAAACATTTTTTCTAGGGACAGAAAACTGTAGGTAGGGAGAGTGTTGTTTATTTTCTTTCACTCTGCAAGTCCTTGTTTCCAGGGACCTGGAAGGACAGTGAGTGAATTGTCCTTGTGCTATATTGTGCTTAAAAAAAACATTTTTTCTAGGGACAGAAAACTGTAGGTAGGGAGAGTGTTTATTTTCTTTCACTCTGCAAGTCCTTGTTTCCAGGGACCTCTAAGGACAGTGAGTGAATTGTCCTTGTGCTATATTGTGCTTAAAAAAAACATTTATTCTAGGGACAGAAAACTGTAGGTAGGGAGAGTGTCAGTTTATTTCACTCTGCAAGTCCTTGTTTCCAGGGACCTGGAAGGACAGTGAGTGAATTGTCCTTGTGCTATATTGTGATTAAAAAAAACATTTTTTCTAGGGACAGAAAACTGTAGGTAGGGAGAGTGTCAGTTTCTTTCACTGTGAAAGTCCTTGTTTCAAGGGACAGAGAAGGACACCTGAAGGTAGCCCTTATTGCTTTTTTCCCATCTCCCTGCAGGCCATCTATTAGAATGTCTGGAAGGCAAACAAGGAGAGGCAGACAGTCAGGAGGCAATAAAAGAGGGCAAGCAGGCTCTGTGTCTGGGGGCAACAGTGCTGGTCGTGGACGCGGTGCATTGTCATCAGCACATGGCCATGGGACACGCTTGTCCTTCTTTTCGGCAGCTGGACATGTTGAGCCACATCATGCCGAAGACTTGGTAGAGTGGATGACCAAGCCCTCCTCCTCCTCCTCATCCTCTCTCACCCAGGCTCAGGGTACTGGAAAAGCAGCTGCCAAAGCGTCGTCTTCCCTGGTATCAATGTCAGACAAATCATCAGTCACTCCTTCCCTAGACCCACCATGTCCTCCTCCTGAGGAGTCCCCCGAACTGTTTCAGCACAGTGTTGGGTACATGCTCCAGGAGGATGCCCAGCGTTTCGAAGGGTCTGATGATGAAACCCAGCTAGAGGAAGGCAGTAGCGTGAGAGCAGACAGAGGGGATGCTCAAGAAGGACACCAATCTGGCAGTCATGTTCCAGCAGCTGCAGCATACTGCCAGATTGGCTCCAGTGATGAGGAGGGAGGGGATGATGAGGTCACTGACTCCACGTGGGTGCCTAATAGGAGAGAGGAGGAGGAGGAGGATGAGGAGGAGGCACATCTCCAACGAGGCAGGATGCCCTTTGGTGGCCAGCGTAAGGGCAGTACACCGACGGAATCACACCGCAGAGCTCCGCCTGTGCAGGGCGCTGCCTCTGCCCGTCATTCAAAAAGTTCTTTGGTGTGGGCCTTTTTTGAGGCTAGTGCATCAGATCGCACAGCTGCTGTTTGCAACATATGTCTCAAGCGTATATCGCGTGGCCAAAACATCAGCCGCTTGGGTACCACATGCCTGACCAGACATATGTTGACCTGCCATGCAGCTCGTTGGCAAGCCTACCTCAAAGACCCACACCAAAGAACAAAGCGGACCTCTCCTTGCACCGCATCAGCTGGGATCTCCAACCCCACTATAACTTCAGTCCTCTCTGAAACATGCACTGAGAGGAATGAAGGTGTAGAATTAGGTGTGTCACAGCCAAGTACTTGCGCCCACTCTGCTAGCAGTACACCGACGTCCGATTCTAGCAGGCAAATTTCCCTGCCCCAGCTGCTGGACCGTCGAAAGAAGTTCACTCCCAGCCATCCACATGCCCAGCGGTTGAATGCTAGCTTGGCTAAATTGCTAGCGCTTCAACTGCTGCCTTTTCAGTTGGTAGACTCGGCCCCCTTCCGTGAGTTTGTGCAATGTGCGGTTCCTCAGTGGCAGGTTCCCAAACGCCACTTTTTCTCACGGAAGGCTATTCCGGCTCTCTACCGGCATGTGGAAGGCAATGTCTTGGCCTCGCTGGACAGGGCGGTCAGCGGTAAGGTGCATATTACCGCTGACTCATGGTCCAGCAGGCATGGACAGGGACGTTACCTTTCTTTCACGGCCCATTGGGTCACTCTTTTGGCAGCTGGGAAGGATTCAGGACAAGGTGCAGTAGTGTTGGAGGTTGTCCCACCGCCACGCCTCCAAAATGCTACTACTGGTTGTGACACACCTCTCTCCTCCACCCCCTCCTCTTCTTCTTCCTCCATGGCCTCTTCCTGTGGTTTGTCCTATGAACCAGCGGTGCTCCGTAGCCGTTCACGGGGCTACGCAAGTACGCAGGCAAAAAGATGCCATGCCGTGCTTGCGCTGGTGTGTTTGGGGGACAGAAGCCACACTGGGGCAGAGGTCCTGTCTGCTCTGCAGGGCCAGGCCGAGAGGTGGTTGACGCCACGCCAGCTTAAGCCAGGAATGGTGGTTTGCGACAATGGCACCAACCTCCTCTCCGCCCTCCGACAGGGACAACTGACCCATGTGCCCTGTGTGGCTCACGTCCTTAACCTGGTGGTGCAGCGCTTCTTGGGCAGGTACCCGGGCTTACAGGATGTCCTGAGGCAGGCCAGGAAAGTCTGTGTGCATTTCCGCAGATCTTATAATGCCAGTGCTCGCCTGGCTGAGCTGCAAAAGGAGTTGAACCTGCCCAAGAACCGCCTTATATGTGACATGCCCACCAGGTGGAACTCAACGTTGGCCATGCTGCAGCGGCTGCACATGCAGCAGAGGGCCATCAATGAGTACCTGTGCGACTACGGCACCAGGACAGGGTCAGGGGAGCTTGGTTTTTTTTCTCCACGCCAGTGGGGCATGATCAGGGATGCATGCACTGTCCTGGCACCATTTGAGGAGGCCACGAGGATGGTGAGCAGTGACAGTGCATGCATCAGTGACACTGTACCTCTTGTCCACCTGTTGGAGCACACGCTGCGTGGAATAATGGACAGGGCACTTGAGGCAGAACAGAGGCAGGAAGAGGAGGACTTCCTTGCCTCTCAAGGCCCCCTTTACCCAGACAGTGTTCCTTCTGTCCCACCCATCGCACAGGAAGAGGAGGAGGAGGAGGAGGAGGAGGAGGAGGATTGTGTCAGCATGGAGGTGGAGGCTGGCACTCAGCATCATCAGCAGCAGTCTTTTAGGGATGATTTACAGTCCCAAGAAACCAGTGGACTTGTACGTGGCTGGGAGGAGGTGGCTGCGGATCATGTCGTCCTTAGTGACCCAGAGGACTCCGGAGCGAATGCCTCAGCAAACCTACGCTGCATGGCCTCCCTGATCCTGCAAAGTCTGCGGAAGGATCCTCGTATTCTTCGGATCAAGGAGAGGGACCATTACTGGCTGGCCACTCTCCTTGATCCACGGTACAAGGGTAAGGTTGCGGACCTTATGTTACCGTCGCAGAGGGAGCAGAGGATGAGACAACTCCGGGAGGCCTTGCAGAAAGGTCTGTGCAACGCGTTCCCAGAGACTGGGAGGTTGCAAACTCCTGGTCCTGGACAACGAGTTGCTGAGGCTTCGGCCAGTCAAAGAAGGAGCGGTGGGGAAGGTGGCCGTCTGACCGATGCGTTCAGACAATTCTTTAGTCCGCAGCCCCAAAGTATGATCGGTTCCAGCAACCATCGCCAGCGTCTGATAAACATGGTGCAGGAATATCTAGGGGCAAGGTCAGACTTGGACACCTTCCCCACCGAAAATCCTCTGGCTTACTGGGTCTTGAGGATGGATCACTGGCCAGAGCTTGCACAGTATGCAATTGAGCTACTGGCCTGTCCTGCATCCAGCGTTCTTTCGGAACGCACATTCAGTGCTGCTGGAGGATTTGTCACGGATCACAGGGTGCGCCTGTCCACCGACTCGGTTGATCGACTGACTTTCATCAAGATGAACCAGTCTTGGATCACCACCAGCTACCACACACCTGATGCTGATATAACAGACTAATTGATTTTAACATGTCACATCCCTTCAAGACTGATGCTGATGCTGAGTGCCTGTGCTGTTATGTTGACTGGCTATCCTCCTCCTCCGAGTCCTCAATGATACGATTGATGATGATAGCTTGTAAGATCATTTTTGTTTATGGGTGCCGCCACCAGTGCCTAACGCCCAATTTTTCAGCCCCTGTTTAACAGGGGCGTGTCATTACAATTTTTGAAGCAATACTTTGCAACAGGGCTCATTGCTGTGCTCCAAGTACAGTATCTGTGAGGAGTTGCAGTGTTGTGCCACCAGTGCCTAAGGCCCAATTTTTCAGCCCCTGTTTAACAGGGGCGTGTCATTACAATTTTTGAAGCAATACTTTGCAACAGGGCTCATTGCTGTGCTCCAAGTACAGTATCTGTGAGGGGTTGCAGTGTTGTGCCACCAGTGCCTAAGGCCCAATTTTTCAGCCCCTGTTCAACAGGGGCATGTAATTACAATTCTTGATCTAATAATTCACAGCAGGGCCCATTGCTGCACCCACCAAGAGTAACTGTCAGGGCTTACAGTGTTGTGGCACCAGCACCACCATCAAAGGCCCAATTTTTACTACCACTGTTCAACAATTATATGTAATTAAAATTCCTGATATAATAGTTGACAGCAGGGCGTTCCAGCACCAACCAAGAGTAACTGTGAGTGCTTACAGTGTTGTGCCAACACCAACAACTAAGGGGCCTATTTCTGCAGAGTATATACGGCAGGTCCCTACTTTCAAACATCCAACTTACAAACGACTCCTACTTGCAAACGCAAGAAGACAACAGGAAGTGAGAGGAAATCTACCACTAGGAAGGAAAATTCTCTCCTGTAAGAATAAATATGGGAGAAAGGTGTCTCCTCTGTACTGATGCTTTATCAGCAATCCTTGTTTCAAGAAAAAGACCACATTTCAAAAAGAGTTGTCATTGGGACGGAAAGTGAGGTGAAATGTTCTGAACAGGGGCACAGACAGCAAAACAAATGTTACAGGGGTGATAACCCTTACCTATGTTTTCCAAAAAGTTTAAAAATAGATTTTTGGTCTGGAGCTACACTTCAACAATGTACCTGTTCAAAATTACAAACAGACTCTACATAAGAACAAACCTACAGTCCCTGTCTTGTATGCACCGCCTGTATAGGGCTGTTCAGAGTATATAGGGCCTTTTTTATTTTATGTGCGGGGTTCCCCTTAATATCCATACAAGACCCAAAGGGGCTGGTAATGGGCTGGGGTAGGGGGGGGGGGGTCATGGGGTAGCTATGCCATTTTTCTTAAAGAATTTCATCCATATTACCGGGACCAGACATTACATTAAAGCCGCAAGCAGTTTTAAATGGCTTTTTTTTCCTTTAGAAGTGTCATTTTGTGCAGGGACAGTTCTAAACACGGGAAACACGTGGCACTTCACAGGCATACTTTAGACACCCCCCAGGTACGATATTTAAAGGAATATTTGACTTTTTTTTTTTCACTTTATGCATCATTAAAATGACTGCTCCCGAAAAACGACCGTTTTTAAAACTTCTTTTTGCATTGATACATGTCCCCTGGTGCAGAACCCGGGTTCCCAAACCCTTTTTAGGACAATAACATGCATAATAGTTGTTATAATTAGCACTTTAGAATTCGAACGTTCGCATCCATTGTATTTAATAGGGTTCTAATGTTCGTTCGAACTTTCGGTCCGTTCGCGGGTTCTGGTGCGAACCGAACCCGGGGGTGTTCGGCTCATCACTACTCTTGATATATCCAAATATCTAGACCTCATGACTCCTTTTTTTTTTTAAATCTGGCTTTTTTGCCAGCTTTACAAGCTACTGAGTTTGGCCCCTGGAGTAAACAGGAACATAGGAGATTCTCACAAGTTCTCCAGTCAGATCCGTCACTGTTGGTATCTTCTTTGTCTGCGATGCCTTCGGGTAGTTCCATGCATTGGCTACAGAGACACCAGGTTATATCTTATATACGGTCCATCCCATTGTCTTTATTATTATTATAATTATTATTATAATACACGATTTATATAGCGCCAACAGTTTATGCAGCGATTTACAATGTAGAGGGGGGGACACCACAATAACAGTACAGTTCAATACAGAAGGTATAGGAGGGCCCTGCTCGTAGAGCTTACATTTTAAAGGGAGGGAGTGGTGGTACAAAAGGTAATAGCTGCAGAGAATGATTTGATGGGGGTGGCTCGGGGACAGTTGTTAGGGGGGTGTGGGATAGGCTTCCCTGAATAAATGAGTTTTCAGGGATCTCCTAAAGGTGGAGAGGTTAGGGACTGATCGGACATACTGGGGCAGG
Organism: Rana muscosa; assembly: GCA_029206835.1. Lineage (NCBI taxonomy): Eukaryota > Metazoa > Chordata > Amphibia > Anura > Ranidae > Rana > Rana muscosa. The sequence continues at coordinate 246,023,286 of CM055128.1, read as the reverse complement.
GAGTTCCAGAGGATGAAAGAGGCTCTGGAGAAGTCCTGAAGGCAAGCATGGGAGGAGGTAGCAAGGGAGCCAGAGAGCAGGAGGTCCTGGGAGGGACGGAAGGGACGATTTGGGCAATAGCTGCAGATGAGGTTGGTGATGTAGATGGGAGCAATGTTGTGAATGGCCTTGTATCTTGTGGTTAGCATTTGGAATTTTATACAGTGGGGTAGGGGAAGCCGGTGAAGGGATTGGCAAAGAGTAGTAGCAGTCACGGATCGGTTAGTGAGGTGTATAAGTCTAGCAGCAGTATTCATAATAGACTGGAGGGAGGATAGCCTGCGTAAGGGTAGGCCATTAAGGAGAGAGTTGCAGTATTCAAGGCGGGAAATAGTCAAGGAGTGAACAAGTTGCTTTGTGGTGTCATTAGTCAGGAAGGGTCAAATTCTGGAGATGTTGCATAGGTTAAAGTGGAGTTCTAGTCCCCCCAAACACTTTTTTTTAAAGACTCCTCTGTATTTGTCTAAAAATATGCATGACCATTTAGAACATGTCATATGTGTTGTAGTTTTAGTTTCTGTAAAAAAGTTTATTACTAACCAGATTTTGGAAACAGGCAGGTTCAATGTTAGCTGTGGGCATCTGAAATCCTCCTGTCTTCATTTCCAGGATTTTCGTTCAGCTGACTACCCAGCAGGCAGGTTCCAATCTCGCACCTGCACGGTGAAGCTACTGAGTTTTCTCTCTTCCCGGCAGGTTGCCATAGCAATGGTGGCATTGGCGATAGTCCCTGCCCCATTGCTATAGCAAACTGTCAATCATGACATCCCGGGCCCCTCCAACTCACCCCTCCCGTTTACAAACACAGCTGGTATCATTTTAAAGGCCAGCTTAGCCCCACCCACCGCTCTGTATACCATGCTTCTCTTGCTCATTTTCCTCCTCTTGTCTAAAGACAGTGCTCTGATGCCGAGACTAAGTCCGTCCCAGCCCCACACACTGCCCTGTAAACCACACCCCTCCCGCTCAACCCTTTTGGCCACAAACACAGCTGGTATAGGTTTGAAGGCTGTCCTAGCCCCATCCACAAAAAAAATGACATCCCGTCCTCCCATTCGCGTCATTTCCTGTCTGGAAATAACGCGAGATTTCGTCACTAGGTGATTCACAAGGACTCCTGGGATACAGGACGCCGCTATCCCAGGAGCCCTTGAGAATCGCCTAGTGACGTAATCGCCTAGGCTGGGGGCTGTCGGAATGCTGCTGAAAAAGGCATTTACACACAAAAAAAAATCAACTTTCATTGGGAAAAGCATGCTCAAGGGGTATACCAGCCCTCAAAATTTGCACTCGCATTTGGCGAGTGAATTTAGGAGCAGTGCGAGTAAGGACAGGGCTTCCCCTCCCGCCGCGCACACACTCGCAGTGCGGCCAGTACAATATCTGTATTCTACAGCTCCGCATCTCTCCACCTCCCCGCACTGCACGCAGTGCACACACTAGCAGCAAAGCAGAGCTTTGCAAGGAAGTGTGCCAGCCAGCGCCGCCCCTCTCCACCCATCTCCGTCCCTCTCCACCCATCTCCGTCCTGCACACAGGCTAGCAGCAGATTTGTGAACAGAATGGACACTGGTGCCGCCCCTCTCCACCTCAGCTTGGGTCCGCCCCTCTCCACCTCCCACAGGTTAACAGCGATGTGAGAAAAGAATGGATACCGGCACCGCCCCTCTCCACCTCCACTTGTGACCGCCCCTCTCCACCTCCGCTTGGGTCCGCCCCTCTCCACCTCCCACAGGTTAGCAGCGATGTGGGAAAAAGAATGGACACCGGCGCCGCCCCTCTCCACCTCCGCTTGGGACTGCCCCTCTCCACCTCCAATTGGGACCGCCCCTCTCCACCTCCCACAGGTCAGCAGCTTTGCCCATAACTGTACCAGCCGCCTGGGACCGCCCCTCTACACCTCCAACACATCCAAGGAGTGCACCGATGCCTGACCCCGTGGCTGCAATGGTTTGTGATATTGAGACAGTCTGTTGTGATGTTCTGGAGGCATTGAGAGAACATATGTGCTGGATATGGGGGGGGGGTTAATTGGAGGCATAGGTCTGAATCGTCTCCCTCCCAATCCATTATACCTATGCCCCCAATTATGCCCCCCTCCCCCCAATCCATTATACCTATGCCCCCAATTCTGCCCCCCCCCATCTATCATACCATATGATAGAATGGGGGTAGGGGGCGGAATTGGAGGCATGGGTATGATAGAATGGGGGGTAGGGGGGCGGAATTGGAGGCATAGGTATGATAGAATTGGGGGGGTAGAATTGAAGGCATGGGAATGATTGAATAGGGGGAGGGGGGCAGAATTGGAAGCATAGGTATGATAGAATGGGGGGGAGGGGGGCAGAATTGGAGGCATAGGTATGATAGAATGGGGGGAGGGGGCAAAATTGGAGGCATAGGTATGATAGAATGGGGGAGGGGGGCGGAATTGGGGGCATAGGTATGATAGAATGGGGGGGAGGGGGCGGAATTGAAGGCATAGGTATGATAGAATTGGGGAGAGGGGGTAGAATTGAAGGCATGGGAATGATAGAATATTGGGAGGGGGCAGAATTGGAAGCATAGGTATGATAGAATGGGGGTAGGGGGGCAGAATTGGAGGCATAGGTATGATAGAATGGGGGGGAGGGGGCAGAATTGGAGGCATAGGTATGATAGAATGGGGGGAGGGGGGCAGAATTGGGGGCATAGGTATGATAGAATGGGGGGAGGGGTCAGAATTGGGGGCATAGGTACGCTGGTGAGGGGAGGTTGGAAGACGAGGTGTACTGGGGGGTCGTTAAAAGCACAGGTTTGCTGGGGGAGCATTGGAGGCAGAGACATACTGGGAAAAGGGATTATAGGTATAGAGGTGTGCTAGGGGGAGAAGGGATTGGGGACATAGGTGTGATGGAGAGGGGAGGCATTGGAGGAGGCGTTGAAGGTAGAGGTGTACTGTGTTGGAGGTAGAAGGTGACTGTGTTGGAGGTAGAGGTGTACTCTGTTGGAGGTAGAGGTGTACTGGGGGGAGGCGTTGGAGGTAGAGGTATATTGGGGGAGGCGTTGGAGGTGTACTGGGAGAGGCGTTGGAGGTAGAGGTGTACTGGGGGAGACGTTGGAGGTAGAGGTGTACTGGGGGGAGGCGTTGGAGGTAGAGGTGTACTAGGGGAGGCGGTGGAGTTAGAGGTGTACTAGGGGGAGGCGTTGGAGGTAGAGGTATACTGGGGGAGTTTATTTCATGAGATCATTTACAAGGGCGTGTTTAGGGGCGGGGAAAGGTAGGGTTTGGGTGGGGCAACAAGTGACGAGTAACTCTTAAGGCCTGGCTAGTAGCTCAGGACTTGAAATTTTGAGGCCTAGGGATACCATAGACAGTAAGTATAAAAAATGGGTGGAACTCTGCTTTAAGGCGACAGGATTTAGCTAGTGATTGGATGTGGGGGCTGAAGGAGAGGTCAGAGTCAAGGATTACACCCAGCACCCTGGCATGTGTGGAGGGACCAATGGTTGTGTTGTTTAGACATCCTTACTGAACCAACTGACTTGGAATACCTGCTTATCCAGAAGGAACCACCTACACCTACAGTCTCTTTACTGTACTCTATACTTTATGTTGGCACATCCAGACCTTCCTCTGTATGTGCAGAAATTGGAAAAAGACAATCAACAGACCATTTCTCCATCGGACTGGCAAAAATGCTTAACCGTTACCCACAATATATCATCTGCCATGAAAACCCAGGAAAAGGGATACAAACTGGTATCTAGATGGTACAGATATCCCTCTGTTTTATATCTTTTCAACCACGGAATACCAGATACATGCTGGCGATTTCATACCGCTAAAGAAAACATGCTTCATATTTGGTGGGATTGCCCACCTTTACGCATTTTTTGGAAACAAGTTTTTGACCTATACTGTAAACTTACTGGTATTCTTATTCAACCATCGCCCGGGGTGGCTCAACTGTCCATGATACCTGTATCCTCTCAGTCAGTGAAAAAAGACGTGCTTAGGCACTTACTTAATGCAGCCAGAACAGTAATTCCTCGACATTGGAAATCGACTTCCGTACCCTCCCAAGAGGAATGGGCAATTGAACTAGACTCCATCAGAAAACTGGAGTTGCCATTGACACAATAAATGGGAGCAGAAGATAATTTCTTTCATACTTGGAACGTCTGGATCAGAGAGGTTTAGAGACCCGAAATGGGTTATAGGGAACTCGGCCTTCGTTACTGATGATCCATGATGGAGTGCCCCGATAAACCAATGTCTTCCAACCTTAGTCTCTACCTTCCTTCCCACTAATGATTCCCTTCCCTTTTTTTGCCTCTTCCTTCCTTTTTTTTCTTCCCTTTTTTTTTTGTAAATATGCTATGAACAATACGCAAGTTGTGATCCCCGAAACAATTGAAGAATATATGATTAACTTAAATTAAAAGTTCTTGAAATCTATGAATACCAAAATAGTTACCTTTGACTTTGACACACTAATTGAGGATTATATACCCCTGACATGCAAGGGATAAATAATGCATCATTAACAATGGCACAAGTTTTTTTTTTTTTAGATATACCCATTCTGTTCTATATATTATAAAAGTGGATCTGTACTTTTAATTGAAAACATTAATAAACTAAGATTTAAAACAAAATATACTGTGTTACACATGCACTAATGCACAGAAATGCACTGTGTTCAACAGCACGTAACGCACTGAAATATATGGCGTTAAACTTGCAGTAACACATTGAACTGTACTGCGTTAAACGGAAGGTAACGCACTGAAATATACGGCGTTAAACATGCAGTAACGCACTGAAACATACTTCGTTAAACTTGTGGTAATGCACTGAAATACGTGGCTTTAAACAGAAGGTAACGCACTTAAATATTTGGCATTAAACTTGCAGTAACACACAGAAATATACTGCATTAAATGGCACCTAACAATCTGAAATATACAGTGTTAAATTTGCAGTAATGCACTGAAAAAACCTGTGTTTAAACATGCAGTAATGCAATGAAATATACTGTGTTAAACGGTCACTACACTCTCACTGACTGCATAATCCCTATATTTACACTAATGTACAGATGAATGGTGGTCACACTACACTCACACTGACTGAACTATCCCTAGATTCACACTAATATAAAGATGAATGTTTGGTGGCAGTGCCCCAGGGTCACTAGATTTTGGATTCGTATATTTAATTTGATATATTCTGTAACGGGGGTTAATATACGTAGATCCCCGGAAGTAGCGCTTTTTCAAAAGCTACCTGATGAGGTCCCCAAAAAATCGACAAAACTAATCACATATATACTTTTGGCAGCTAGAATAACTATTGCTAAATACTGGAAGTAGTCGGTGGTTCCCCTTGCTTATGTGAAGAATAAACTTGGCTGGATCATGGTTAATGACAGACTTACCTGTATCCTCCGAAATTCTACTAAGAAATTTGATGTTACATGGGATCCATGGATACATTATCTATCTACACCTTAAAGTGCTTCTGGCTGACCCTCTCCTTAACTTTCCTATCTCTTCTTTCCTCTCTCCCCCCTTTTTTTTTTTTTCTTTTTTTTTTCTCTTTTTCTTCTTTCCTTTTCTCTCTTCCTTTTTTTTTCTTTCTAAAAAAAAAAATGATGTTGATTTGGTTATTGTTGCTAACTATATGATTCTCTGACAGAATTTATATTTCTATGCTGATACGATATTAATAGAAATGTACACAGGGGTTCCCCTTTTCCCTCCCCTTCCCTACCCTCTCCAATTCCCCCCCCCCCTTTTTTTTTTTTCTCTCTCCCTCCTCTGCTCTTTACAACATGCATCTTTCTCCCTGTGCAAGTCATTCCTAATGCTCTACGTTAACGTAGCTTGATGGGACAACCTACACCCAGTCCCTAGTCGATCAGGGATGTATTTGTTTATTTTTGCCTATACAATGAATGATTTAACATCCGGTAAAATAGGAATTTTTTTGTTCTCATGTCATGTTAGTGGGCACTCCCACCAAATGCACTTTATGTTGAATTTGCTCTGTTTATTATTTAAAAGTTCTATATTTGTGACTATTTGAATGATTTGTACTACTTGAAGGTGCTTGATTTTCATTTCCGTTTTCGTCACTTGTGCCTTATATGTCATTGTTACTTCAATAAACATATTGAAATATAATATAAAGATGAATGGTGGTCACTACACTCACACTGACAGAACTATCCTTAGATTCAGACTAAACTGATATTCTACACTGACAATAGAATCACAATCGCACACTATAGAACACCAACTGTCTAGGAGCACTAAACAGAGCCTTGTTCTATCTCTCTCCATGTCGACATCACATTAAAATGGCCACTATTGAAAGAATACTTTTATAGTGCGGGTGGGACTAGGAGCAATGGGCCATGATTGGATAGAGTCATCATGACAGCATCCAATCATGGCTCTAAAAGTGCTCTGTGCCATGATTGGACAAAGCTTTCATTGCTTCAGCCAATCAGGGCCTTCAATGCACTGTGCAGCAGCGCAGTGCATTGTGGTTGTTCAGCGGGCCAAACAAACGGTCGAACGCCCTGATAATTCGGCTGTTCGGTGAACGTGCGAACAGCCAATGTTCGGCCCGAACCGTTCACCCATTCCTAGTCCTTGATCATTTCTTATTACTGCCATACTTATTTCCTTTAAAAAAAAAACAACCCCCTGCCCTCTGCTATGACTTCCAAAATTATGAACCAACAGCAGCACTATCGGGGGCATATGCATGGAAAATTCTCATGATGTCTGCGACTCTCCGACTACAACATAATGCAATTTCTCAAGCAGAACACCCCATGAAGTCCTTTCCACCCACCACATACTGTATGTAACCCTCCAGCTAACCTTGTTACTGAACTATCTATCCTTTTGTTACTTGCCCCCCTTCTATCTTGTTATGTAGGTCCTATGTTTATGATATTCTCTCTTTGCTCAGGGCCTTTCTGACTGAGTCACTGAAAAAAAAATAATTCACCTGTACCTACTTATGTATGTACACAGGGGGTATGTGTCCTAAAACAACAGTAAAACAATGGGCACTTTAAACTGCACCCAGTATCACATAGGCCTTTGGCATGTGGCTGGATTCAAACATTCCATTACAAAACATTAACAATTAATTTAGCCTCTGTTCATCATATTCTGTTGTTTAAAATAGGTGTGGTAAAAATGTAAAACACACCAAGTAAACACACCAACAATGTTCTGTAAAAAAAAGAATGCAGTCTATAGCTTTTGTGTCGTACAGGGACAGATAATCACTGTACAGGTCACAAACTATGGTAACCTAAAATAATTCTATTTGGCACTTACTCAGGCATAAAAACAATCAAGGTAATAGCTCTGTACTTATTTACTCTATGTGATAATCCTCTCCAATGAGCAATTATTACCATGATTATATTAACAAGTACCACGATTTGGTGCTTTGGATTCATTTTACAAGTGATCTAAACATCAAAATATTCTTTGTTCATCCAACATCTGCATCCAATAATTAAGCACATACTTTTGGTGCATTGTAGGCATCTTGTGTGTTTCAGGTTCATATACATGTGCTACCATTTACCTCTATGTCAGGGGTCTCCAAACTTTCTTCACAAAGGGCCAGTACTTCAGACTTTAGGGGGGTCGGACTGTGTCCAGCGGTAATATACATGTTTTCTGGCATCAGTGGGAGTAAATAGTGTCTCATTTATGGTATTAGGGGAAGGAATAGTGCCCAATTGTTAATGTTAGTGGGAGAAATAGCGCCTCATTGTTGATGTCGTTGGCAGGAAATATGCCCTGTTGTTGGTGTCAGTGGGCAGAATAATGTGTCATATCAGTTGGATGAATAGTACCCCAAGGGCCAGTTTAAAAAAAAATAAAAATAGGGAGGCTTTGGTGAAATATCAGGGATCTAAACAGACTCCCGATGGCTCACTTTTGAGGCAGAGAAAGGGACCGAGTACTGAGATTCCCCAGTCCCTTTCTCTGCAGCCAGGCTGCAGGGGGAATCTGCACAGCACGGGACAGGCAAAGCTTACACTCCATGTGCGCACGTCTATGCTGCTGTAGATGTATTTTCTTCCATTATCTAGAGCAGTGGCGGTGCGTCCATAGTGGGCGCAGGAGCGCCGCCCCCCTCTCGCTCCTGTGCCCATCATTCACAACAATACATAGGTTCATGCATTGCATGAACCTATGTATTGTCGCCGCCGCTGCCGCCCACTATTCAGATAGCCGGCCCCCTGTTGAGCGACGGCCATCTGAATAACAGCGGCTGGTTGGTTTTTGGAAGTGCCTATCAGAGCCAGCGGCTCTGATAAGCTTCCCGATTACAGCCTTAGGGCTGTAATCGGCTTCCAAATAGTTAACCAGAGAACGCACGGGGGGTGCGTTCCTTGGTTAACACTGACAGGCGTTTCAGCCAATCAGGTTCACCGGGTCTGGTTACCGGTATCCTGATTGGCTGAAGCGACATTGAGGGCGGGAGAAAACATTGAGGACGGAAGAAGGACAGCGCTGACCCGAGGAAGGTAAGTGCAGGGCTAGGGGGACAAACTGGCTGTATTTGGGGACAAACTGGCTGCATTTGGGGGGTAATTGGCTGTATTTGGGGACACACTGGCTGTATATGGGGACAAACTGGCTGTATTTGGGGACAAACTGGCTGTATATGGGGACAAACTGGCTGTATATGGGGGCAAACTGGCTGTATTTGGGGACAAACTGGCTGTATATGGGGACAAACTGGCTGCATTTGGGGACAAACTGGCTGCATTTGGGGACAAACTGGCTGTATATGGGAACAAACTGGCTGTATATGGGGACAAACTGGCTGTATTTGGGGACAAACTGGCTGCATTTGGGGACAAACTGGCTGTATATGGGGGAAACTGGCTGCATTTGGGGACAAACTGGCTGCATTTGGGGACAAACTGGCTGTATATGGGGACAAATTGGCTGAATACGGGGACAAACTGGATGTATGTGGGGACAAACTGGCTGCATATGGGGACAAACTGGCTGCATTTGGGGGGGAAACTGGCTGAATTTGGAGGGGAAACTGGCTGAATTTGGGGGGGAAACTGGCTGCATTTGGGGGGAAACTGGCTGTATTCGGGGGGGGAACTGGCTGCATTTTAGGGAGCAAACTGGTGGCGTTTGGGCACAGTGGCTGCGTTTAATGGGCACAGTGATCTAGAGAGCTTTTTGCATCATGGTACTTCACAACTGTTACCGTGAAGTGCTCAAAAACAGGAGGAAAAAATTCTGCGCTAAGGGTCTGTCCACCACACCAGGCCATAGCAGTAGTATGCACATTACAGTAATGCTCGGTAACACACATTAGTTGTAATTGTGCACAGTGGCACCAATCATTGTAGGTGGCACCACTTGTGTTGCAGTGCTACTGAAAATGATGCAAGAGCGATTTTTGGTCCATTAATAGGCTGCCCTAATGTGACACACTTTAACGAGCGACATAATGTGCATATGTAATGGTACTGATGCCTGAGCAGCTAATGGTTAATGAGCCCTAAGTATTCCTTCATGATTGTCTATACCGGATAAATACATTTCTAATGTACTGACTTTATCTCCTGTTTAGTAGATGGCACTGTTGTGTAAATACCCAATACACTGTGATATTCCACCTCTTGTTTCATTCGTATTACATCAGTTATGTTGATGTTTCTCAAAGCTACTTGCTGTAGTATATAACTCTTTTTCAAGTAAGGAAGGTGTGAGTCGTGAGAAAATTTTCATTCTGGTAGGTCATGCTGATGAATGACTTGCACCCATGGGCGTCCGCAGGTAGGGGTAAGGGGGGTCAAGTGCCCCCCCCCCCCCGGAATCAGGGTTTAGATCAGAGGTTTCTTATCCTAGCGCCGCCCTGCTTGCACCTGTACACAGTTTAGCAGGGCCGGTGACAGCTGTTGCGAGGAGCGGGACAGCAAAGCCTCAAGGGGTGGGCAGGATGACATCACCCACGGTCTACATAGTGTGAGCGGCCCAGGAGACGGAGGTCACGGGAAAGGACAGTAGCAAGACGCCAGAAACAGCGGGCACAGCATCGCCTCAACGCCTCCCAGAGCCTGGAACCCCAGGACTCCTTAAACCTCCTTTAACAAGGACAGGCAGGAAATGCAAGCAGCCAGGGACAGCTCAATGTCACATCATAGGTCTGATGGAAGGAACAAAGCACGTCCTGTCCTCACCCAGAATGAAATTGGGTCTTGCCAGCTGCTGGCCATCATGGACATCCTACTGGCATGCAAGGTACCGGATTGAGCATTACACACACCACTGGGACATAGGGGCACTAGAGGGACTGCAGAAAGGGCTAGGGGTCTCTCTCTCTGATCCCCCTCTCTTTTTCACCCCCCATCACCCATCTCTGTCACCCCTCTGTCTTTCTTACCCCACTCTCTCTCTGTCACCCCCCTCTGTCTCTCTCTGTCACCCCCCTCTGTCTTTCTCTGTCTTTCTCCGTCTCTCTCTGTCATCTTCCTCTGTCTCTCTCTGTCACCCCCCTCTGTCTCTCTCTGCCACCCCCTCTCTCTCTGTCACCCCCACATGTATGCAGTCTCTTTTAGTCTCTTGTGCCATGTCTACAGTCTCTTGAGCCATGTATGCAGTGTCTTGCAGTCTCTTGTGCCATGTCTACAGTCTCTTGAGCTATGTATGCAGTCTCTGATCATCTCTTGTGCCATGTCCACAGTCTTTTACAGTCTCTTGAGCCATGTATGCAATCACTGACAGTCTCTCGGGCCATGTACACAGTCTCTGATTGTCTCTTGTGCTATGTCCGCAGTCTCTGACAGTCTCTTGTGCCATGTCCACAGTCTCTGACCGTCTGCTGTACTATGTCCGCAGTCTCTGACCATCTCCTGTAGTATGTCTGCAGTCTCTGACCATCTCCTGTACCATGTTCGCAGTCTCTGACTGTCTCCTGTACTATGTTCGCAGTCTCTGACCATCTCCTGTACTACGTCTGCAGACTCTAACCGTGATAATGTTATAATGACATTGTTGAAAGCGTCAGAGCATGCCATGGGTGACCTTAAAATGATTCCTATCCCCCCTGAAAAAAGTTCTGCAGACGCCAATGCTTACACCTGAACCAAAATGCAGTTTAGGTGGAACACATGGCTACTTTTCATTCTGGTAGGTCATGTTGATGAATGAATTGCACCTGAACCCAAATGCAGTTTAGTTGGAACACATGGCTACTTTTCATTGTGGTAGGTCATGTCGAGGGATGACTTGCACCTGAACCAAAATGCAGCTTAGCTGGAACACAAGACTGTGTTTCATTGTCGTAGGTCATGTCGAGGGATGACTTGCTCCTGAACCAAGATTGCAAGAAGCATCTGATTAAATAATGATAGCCGGAATCGATACCTGTATAGTCATATGGGTGTTATGGATTTCTACTCTAATTATAGTGGTTACCAAGATAACGTAATCGTAGAAAGTTCTACCCATATGTCTTGTTCAATATATTTCTACGAGAGGAAATTTGTGGTCAACTAAACTTTCTTTCTCATTTAGAAACGCAAAAGCATTTTGGCTTTTAGGTATGTGCAATAAGCACAGATATGTATAGAAACATGAATCATGTCTTACATAATAAGGGAAGTATTCAGTAAACAATATGAATCATATTCATGCTGAGATGTGAAACTGGCATAATTTCGAGTCTGTTATAATTACAATAAATGTGTCCTGTGAAAAATCCAGCCTATGGTACGATAGGAGCAGTGAATCCAATCCAAATATTCCTATACTTTTCACTAAATTCCAAGACAAAATCTGATTCTAAGTTTATTGGCAAAAGAGATTGTTCTAATATAAAGGGACCCTGTCACCAACTTAAAACATTGCAGGTAAAAACACAGAACAATGCCTACTGAAACTATTACATTATTTTGTATTCATTTGCAATGTGTCTTTTAGCCCCGTTTTACACCGGTGTGACAGGTCAAATCGCATGGCAAGTCACACCCTATCGTCGGCAATGGAACTGTTCAAATAGGTGCAACGCCAACTTTGCAGTGCCGCACCAATTTGAAAAAGTATTCCTGCACTACTTTTGCCGATTTCAGGTGCAACTTGCATGGACATCTGTGTATGAAGTAGCACAGCTCTCAGCCAAGTCGCACCTGGAGTCGCACTGAAATGCTGCTTTGAAATCATGCAATTTCAAAGCCGCATTCAGTGTGAACCTAGACTAAATGTGCTGAAAACGTACTATGTGTCAATTTGATGGCACAACCCCTTCCTTCTTGCATGACATAGTCCTCTCCTCTTCTGGGGGTGTTTAATTACTCTTTATCACTTGAGTTCCAGACGAATCTGCTGGGGATGCTGACATCACATTCAAGATGGTGGTGTCCAGCAACAGTCGCAGGGCTTTTGGATGTCTACAAAAGGGAAGCTTTTAAGTATTTAACACGCATAAAATACAGTATGTAAACTGTGCATATCATGTTTTGGGAAGATTTTGATTAAAATAAATGGTTTAGTAATACGAGGAACCTCTTTCTCCCATTAATCTCCCCAGTAAGGATGAACTCGGATTTGGAATGAACTTGGGTTTAAACCAAACTCATAAGAAAGCTGTCATTGTAACCCACTGCCGTCCAGTAAACTGTGGCCAGGGTGTTACCCCGCCCTTAGCTACAAGTGTACAAAGAAATGGGAATTCTTGTGACATCATTGACTTAATATGGCTGTTGACTTATTGTGGCCATATTGGGTCAATAATGTGTAGCGCCCATCCCAAATGGTTGGGACGCTATGTTTAAATTTAGGGGATAGTCTGAGCCAATAGTTGGGCTCAGACCTACTGATTGCTCTGAATTCTTGCTTCTGCTCTGGTTGTGATACTGCCTGGCAGTTATTTTCCCTGTTCGCCCTTAGGTGGCACTGCCACCGCTGGCCCATGTTGGAATACGGGTGTATCACAGCGTATTGGGTGTCCCTTCTCGGCAGCCGGGTGGTGGGCGTGGAGGGGTACATAAGGGGCAGACGCCATTGAGAAAGGGTTCTTCCTGGTGCGCCTCGTGGCCCTCATGGCACGGGGTGCGTGTGTGTGTTCTAGCCCCGGGCACCTTCAGCCCGAGGCTACATATCTGCTTGCTAGGCCCGGCTCTGTTGTTTTGGGCCTACATTTCTGAAGGTATCCCAAGATGTCCATCCGTGGGAAGGAGGCTGTTGAGGAGGGGAGCCGGGGAGGACCTGCCCCGGAGGAGACTGGCGAGATGCTGATGTCTCGGGAGAGGCCTGGCAACCCATTGAAGGAGGGATCTACTATACTAAAAGCCCTGCAATACGCCGGTCCGGCTTAAAGGCTCTATTATTGCTCGGCTAGAGGTTCGGGACTTTTAAAATCCTGTGGCAGAGGATTCCTGGACGTGTCACAGAAATTTCGGACCGACTCTCGTTACAAGTCAAGATTTTTTATTGCATATGCAGAGAAAATGGTTAAAGTATATTTGCGGCTTCAGAGATCCATTTTCTGCCTGTCATAGATTTACATTCTGCTTTTATAACCCTTAAACCTTCCCCTTTCCTGCTCGTAACGTCCTGATCACGTGTATAATTTCAACCTTTATTCTGACGTTTTAGCAGGAAAGAGTGAAATATCCTTTTTCAGCCTACACCTTATGACAGGATATTTCATACAATGGACACATAAATTATCTCATACAATGGACACATAAATTATTTCATGGTTCACAGCCCATGTTTGGCAGATGTAAGCAAAAAACAGTTTTACTATAAGTCAGCACATCTTTTGCACAAATAGTAATATGGCCATATGACTTATTCCAGTAATTAGGACTATTAGAGCTATTCAGCATATTTATGTATAATAGAGTTATATAAAACAAACATTTTAACTTTAGAAGATTAATATGCATCTTGATAGTTGACATATAAAGTATAATTTTAAATTTATCTAACATTCCCTCCTTATTATACTTATAATGTCAATACTTCAAATATCCAGGTTCTTTATTTTACCAGGTATTATCATTTAGACAAATAGGTCTTTTGAAAGGACTGTAAGTTCATCTTCATCAGGTTCCGGGTATAGTTCAGTGTTGTTCTGGAAAAACAGTCTTTGTTAGTGATGTGTCAATCAGTCTTTGAAGAATTCCTCTAATACAAGGAATACAGCAACATCCACACAGCGTAAGGACCGTGGCTGCCATGACAACAGAGATGAGCAAACCTTTTGTAAGATCACCCCATTTACCAAACCATTTTTCAAAGAGTCCTGTTAAGGGGTTCTCTACACCAGAGTTCTCAGTTAGTTCCTGGGATAACATTTGTAGGCCTTGCAAAGCCTTGGTGATACTTCCATCAGGTGCCGTATTATTTGGAATAAAAGTGCAGCAGAAGGTGCCGAACATTTCGCATACCCCGCCCCTTTCTGCCAGCAACATATCCAATGCTATACGGTTCTGCCACGCTGTCAAAGAGGTGGCGTCCAATTGTGCTGCTATACCTTTGATAGCATCTCTGGTGTAATTCACAAACCTCTGCTGGTTGTAGTAAATGTAGTTTATCCAGTCGACATTCTTATTGGGCTGTACCCATAGGAAGAGTGAGGTGAGTCCTGCTGTTACTTCATTCTGTGCTTTAAATTCATCCGGAACTCCTCGTGGAACACCTATTGAGTCTATATAAACCCGGTTGTCAAAGGATCCTTGGGGTGTTTCTCGCTTAAACCGTTTAAAATAGTGTTTACCTGGTAGTTTCATCAATTTGTTAGTCATAGGAACAATATAAAAGGGAAGCAACAGGCGGGTAAGGGCACAACTACCCTCCCATCTAGGTGGCAGTCTGGGTCTTAGTTTCATGTCCCCACACAGCCACCAAACATCAGCCAGTTGCCGTTTCTGTTCCTGAAACCATTTTAGTTGGTACTTAATGTCTGTAGTTGATGTTGTGGTCGCACAGTATTCAGGAGATAGAGTGCCAACCTTTGAACCATCCTTGTCTATGTTAGAGAAACAAGAAAAATTTCCTGGTAATGCTTGTACTGAAGGGGGTATACTTCGCATTTTAGTTTTCGGGTATCTCTTTTTCTCATTTACACATTCAGACCCAGTAATATTTTCTGAAAACAGTCTTATTATGCAAGCTAAATCTGTTTCCTCTTCAGGGAGAGGAATGGTAGCTAGTTGTGGTCTTGGGTTTGCAAAAGAAATACAATCACTTAACCCCTTAGATTGAGTTGTGTATCTGACCCATTCTATCCACTCATTTTTGTCTCCAAATCCTATTTCTATACTTAATTGTTCCTTGTAGGTAAAATCTGTTTTAAACAAGGAGGGATTAAGTTGAAACTGAATGGACTCTGGGACTGGGGTGTTCTGACCAGGGATTACAACCTTAATAGTAATTCTTCCTAGTAGATCACTCAGGCTGGGCCTATATACTCCTAGACCATAAACTCCAGCATCTGATACCTGCGGGTTTTTTAATGTCAAGGAGATGGGATTACATTTATTAGGTGTAAGCCAATCACGGGACTGGCAATCACCAGTCCACCCTCTTCGACTGTATATAGATATACGTTCTACCTGATCCTTCCTTTGTTTAGGGATCACGGCAGAACTAGCAAGCCAACCATTATCATCTGTTGACCACCACACATCAGCCCACGCACTGCATTCTGGAGTAGAACATAAGTATTTGCCCGTAAAAACATATCTTTGATACCCAATGTCTATGACTTGACTTAGATCAAATTGTATTGTGGTGGTCTTACCCTGTATAACATTTATGGTGACACCATCTGGCCCCTTCATTATCTGTCTTAGTTTACTCTTTAAGGTACCATTATGTCTTTCCACTGTGCCTGCAGATTGTGGGTGGTAGACACAGTGGTTTTTCAGGTCAATATTATACCATTTACCAATCTGTTGTATTGTTCGGTTCACAAAATGGGAGCCATTGTCACTGTAAATTACTGAGGGGATCCCTTGTCGTGGAATCACCTCTTTGATTAGTACTTTGGCTACTGACTGCCCATCCGGGTGTGTCATAGGAAAAGCTTCCACCCACTTTGTAAACATATCAACAATAACCAGACAGTACTTTTTATTCTCACATTTGTTCAATTCAATAAAATCCATGCATATTGTGTGAAAGGGATAAGGGGGTTGTGGGAAATGACCTCGTAAGGGTCGTAGGGCACATTGTGCATGGTATCTGTTACAAATCGGACATGTGAGACAAAATTTTTTTGAGTAGTTCGTAAATCCATATGTTGTGAATACCTTGTTGATCACCTGTACCATCCCTCCTTTTGAGGTATGGGCTTGCCCATGGCTCAATAATGCAGCATACCTAAATAATGATGTAGGTAAGATGGGTTTACCGTCTGTACTTGTATATACATCATTGACCAGTGTTGCCCCTTTTGATAACCACTTTTGTTTTTCACCTTCCGGTGATGCCTTCTGCATTTCTGATAACCATGTTTCATCAATAGCTTTCCGTACCTCACCATTTACTTGGAGATTTGTATAACATATGTACGTTATTTGCTGTCCTTCAGCAGCTGCTTTTGCTGTCTTGTCTGCTAGTGCATTCCCTAGGGTAATTGGATCTGTTCCCTTTCTATGTGCTGCACATTTACAAATAGCCACTTGTGCTGGTTTTTGTACATTTTCTAGAAGGGCAAGAATGAGATCTCTATGTGTGATCGGTTTACCTGTGGACGCAATCATACCCCTATTTTTCCATTGCTGGGCAAATATGTGTATAGTGGAGAAAGCGTATTGGCTGTCAGTATAAATATTTATTTTTTTCCCTTCCCCTAGACTGCAAGCCCTAGACAGGGCTATAATTTCAGCTTGTTGTGCAGAATAGGAATTGGGAAGGGATCTGGCTTCAATGACCTGGTCATGTGTCACTATAGCATAAGCTGTTTGATTTATCCCTTTATCGTTTTTTCTACACGACCCATCAACAAAGAAGGTAATGTCAGCATCTAGAAAGGGAACATCAGTGAGATCCTTTCTAGGGAGTACCCGTTCATCAATTTGAGCTATGCAATCATGTGGATCCCCGTCACCAGGTGTTGGCATTAGTGTAGCGGGATTCAATGTAGTGCACCTCTCAATTGTAAGGTGTGGCTGTCCCAGAAGTGTAGTCATGCATGATAAATGTCTGGCTGGAGATAAATAGGAGATCTTGTCTTGTAGTAAGATCACTGAGATGGCATGTGGGACCTTAAGTACCAGGGGATGGAACAATACTATCAATGCAGAGGACCGTATGGCCAATGAGGCTGCTACTACAGCTTGTACACAGTGGGGCAAACTCTGTGCCACTGGATCTAGTTTAGTTGAGTAAAATGCAATTGGTTTGTGTTTGTCCCCATAAACCTGAGTGAGAAAAGAAGTCATGTACCCCTCTTTACAGTCTACAGTCTGATAAAATATTTTACTGTAATTGGGTAAGCTGAGCACAGAGGAACCCACAATGAGGTGCTTCACTTTTGTAAATGCATCCTCTGCTTGTATATTCCACTGGATGCAATCTTTCGCAGACATTTGTGTACCATAGATGAGATCAGAAAGAGGCGCCACCTCCGTAGCATAATTAGCTATCCATGCTCTACAAGAATTTGCCATACCAAGAAATGACATCATTTCTTTTTTGGTGCGTGGTTTGGGGACTTGAAGGATGGCCTCTTTTCGGATCTCATCCAGATGTCTGCCTTCTTGAGACAAAATATAACCCAAGTATGTCACCTTTTCTTTCCATAGTTGTAGTTTATGCTTGCTGACCTTGTGACCTTGTTCTGCGAGGAAATGCCTCAGAGCCAAGGTGTCAAGTTTGCATTGTTGCTCCGAAGGAGCTGCTACCAAAATGTCATCCACATACAAGAGAATTTGACTCCCACAGGGAGGTATAAACCGAGACAAATTATTGGACATTTCTTGTGAGAAAATAGTTGGACTTTCACAATATCCCTGGGGTAACCTAGTGTATGTGTATTTTTTCTTTTTATGTGTAAAAGCGAACCAGAACTGACTGTCTTTGTGTAAGGCAATAGAAAAGAAAGCGTTACTGATATCAATGACAGAAAATACCTTGTTATCTGGGTGAAGGTCGTTCAGAAGTACATGCGGGTCTGGGACCACCGGGGCCCTCGGTAATACGGCCCTATTGACCGCCTGCAAATCCTGTACAAGTCTCCACCCATCTTCCCCTCCCTTCTGCTTCCTGACTGGGAACAGGGGCGTGTTACATGGTGAATCCGGATATTCAATGATGACACCATTTTTTAGTAATTCCATTATCAAGTGGTCTGCTCCCTCTTCGGCATCTTTCCTTAGTGGATATTGTTTTTGATGAGGCCTCATCGTACTTTTAGGGGTTATTTGGACCTCACTGGCTGTTTTAATTAGTCCAACGTCTGTTTTTCCTTTTGACCACAAGAAATCGGGGACGTCTTTTAAGGCATCCTCTTCTTCTTGGGTCAAAAGTGTCAGTCACTGTCTTTTGTCACAAACTTCAATCATGTGGATTCTGGGTGTACATTCAACAAACCATGCTAATCTGCACCTCCAAATCCCTTTGGATTCTAGTTCCTCATCTGTTAGTAGAACCCAGTCTGTGATAAGTTCTCCCAGCTCATACCATGATACCCCAGGGTTCCGGGTGACCGAAACATGAGGTACAGTATCCTGCCTGTATATTTGCAGAATTGGTTGCGGTAGGAGACAAGTAGCCACACTATTTCCTTCCTTATCACAGTACAGGTATCTTAAGAGCACTTCAGTGTTAGTGAGACTCATTAACTGTTTCTCATAAGACTTATCAGGCCCTGAGGTCTTTTTGTAGTACATAGTGCAATAGAGGTTCGTCTGGACCTTGTACCCGCTCCTCACAGGCTCTTCTTCAACTATTTCTGTCAGGGTTTTGGGCATCTTTAACCCCTCAGTTTGCAAATCCAAGCTATACCAGTATCGGGGCTCATTATCCACGGCTGTGATTCGTTTTTCACACAGCCGATGGGCTTTGAGGCCCCCCTCCACTGGTATGACAGAAATATCGAGAGCATGCAACATGTCTCTACCCAACAAATTAACAGGACATTTAGTTGAAATTACAATTTTACACTGAGCCTTTTTACCTGTCTGTGGATCTTCCACAGTAAGGCCTTCAGACACGGCCTCCTGGTGCATTAACCCATTTGCAGACTTTACATATACTACACCTGTTTTCTTTACCCCTGGTGGCATATCCAGTGGGTGTATTAGGGTCCGGCAAGCCCCGGTGTCACAGAGAAATGTTACCCAACTACCCTTTACAAACAATGTTATTTCTGGCTTGACTTCAGCATGCAAACAAGCTTCAACATTACACACATCCAAGATCTCAGACTCTTAATCCTCATTTCCCTCTGTATCTCTCTCTGTGGACATACCAACATTTTCTAGTCATGCTTCTTCATCTCTGTTTGACTCACATGCTCTCGCTAAGTGACCTCTTTTACCACACAGGAAACACTCCCCCCTCTTCTTTTTCCCCTCATAATCCTGAATGCGGGGCCTTTTTCGAGTGTTCCCCAATCTTTTGTTCCGATTCTCAACAACATACACATCATTACTTTCACCCATCATAAACACCTTCCCTTTTTTTACTTTCATTTTTGATTGGAAGTGCCTTTCAGCATGCCTTGCATACTCAATTAGCTCCTGAAGTCTGCAAATCCTATGGTTAATCATGTGTTTGGTAACAAAACTTGATATAGGGGCTATCAGCCCCTTCAGGATTGCATTCTTTAGCTGTTGCTCATATGGGCTATCGTTCACTTGGTCTGCTGGGATTTCTATCCCAGAGTGGTTATTGAAAATCTCCCTCATCCTAACAATGAAATTATCCACTGTTTCCTCTTCTCCTTGCATACACTGATTTATAATGGACCAGTCGGCCCGACGTACCCATCTATTTTCTATCCTTGCTATAAGAGCATTTCTCCTGACTTCGAGTGCTGCATCATCATGAGGCAACACCCTTCCCTGGTTGTTTAATCCACTCCAATCTCCCACTACATGATGCCAGTCAGGTCCCAGTACCTGTCGGATGACCTGCTCTATTTCCCTCCCATTGAGATGATAGCTAGCAATCATTCCCATGATACCATCCCTGAATTGAGCTATGTTAACTTTGGGATGTGGTATCCCTTCAATAGCTTTCTTAACATCCTCAGGGGTCCAGGGGCGATAGACCATCATAGTGTTGGGGGCTGGTACACCTCCTACATCTTGTCCTGCCCTAGGGTTGGGAACTTCAATTAATGGGAACTCTTCCTCCCCAAATTCTGTTTGTTCCCCAGCTGCGGGGGATATTAATTTATTGAGCAGGTGGCCGACGAGTTTTGTAACCGTTGCTGTAAGGGGGGTCCCTTGTGGACTTCTCTGGACAGCAAGGGTCATTTTGAGAGGGGGTTTTGCTGCAGCCGTAGGAGAAACGGTTGCATCTGGGGGTGACCCAGGTGACCACGAAGGGACAGCAAACAGTGGGGGGTCACATTGCATGGAAAAAGGGTTGTTTGCCGATAGTCGGGGGGTCAGTCGAGGTGGCCTATTGCATGCCTCTGTCCCGTATGGTGGTGGGGAATGTAAGTCTGCAATAGGGTATAGGGATTTGGGAGTGGGAGTTGTGGTTAAAGGGGAGCGGCAACTGTCAGTGGGTTTGGGGTATCTTCTAAAGGGTGTGTGGGGGCTGTTGGGTGCATTTGATTTGTTGAGTTTTGTTCAGTCAATACTTGCTGAACTAAGCTTCGGAGGACGGTCATATTATTGTCCTCCTCTTTGTCTAAAAACATAGTTTTTTTTATGGTTTTCTGAATTTAACCTACGATTAGCCTCCTCAAGCCATTTTTTTTGCCTGGGGAAGACCTAATTTCTTCTGTTTCCTTTTTTTCGGGCCGGCCTTATTTTTAAGCTTTCTACACAGCATTACACAACCATCCTTATTTAAGGAAGTATCAAAATCATATTTTGTTTCCCACATCTTAAGAAATTTCACATTCTCTTTGTCTAGACTACACATATACAGTATTTTTCGGACCATAAGGCGCACCGGGTTATAAGGCGCAACAACAATGATCGACTGGTAACGGGTTTATGTTCGTACATAAGACGCACCGGGTTATAAGGCGCATTAAATGAAACAAAACTCTGATAAGTCTGATAAGTCAAACTTTATTCAACTCTTTCACAATAACAATAACTCTCAACATTGTTCAGTTATATAAAATACAAAGAAAACAATACACTCACTTTTTCAGTTTATTCCTCTACCTCAAATCCATCAAATTTTCCATCTTCGGTGTCTGAGTTTAACAGTTGGGCGATTTCGGCATCAAGCATGCCCGGATCCCTCTCGTCATTATCATCGTTATCATTATCCGAGTCAGTCTCGTTGCTGTTACCTAGCTGTTCGGTGATGATTCCGGCCTTCCTGAAAGCTCGGATGACACTGGAGACTGATACCTTCGCCCAGGCATCCACAATCCACTGGCAGATAGTGGCGTAACTCGCCCGGCGTTGCCTTCCTGTCTTGGTGAATGTGTGTTCGCCTTCTGTCATCCAATGCTCCCACGCAGCTCGCAATTTAACTTTAAACGACCTGTTGACACCAATATCTAGCGGCTGGAGTTCTTTGGTTAATCCTGCCGGAATGACGGCAAGCAACGAATTTGTTTTCTTCACTTGGGCTTTGACAGAATCGGTCAGATGGGCGCGCATGGAGTCGTAGATCAATAGGGACGGAGATTGGTGGAAAAAGCCATTCGGTCGCTTGGCGTAAACCTCTCTAAGCCACTCACTCATCTTCTCCTCGTCCATCCAGCCCTTTGGGTTAGCCTTAATGATGACGCCAACCGGAAACTTTTCTTTTGGCAAAGTCTTTCTCTTGAAAATGACCATGGGTGGCAGTTTCTGGCCATTAGCTTGGCAACCGAGAACGACAGTGAAGGACGACTTCTCGTTTCCTGTAGTGCGAATAGATACCGTACTGGTCCCTGTTTTCTCGACAGTACGGTTTACAGGGATATCAAACGTGAGGGGGACCTCGTCCATGTTGGTGATGTGTTCTGGCCGAATCTTCTTTTCGTTGATCTTGTTCGTGCAGTAGGTGCGGAAAATGGCCAGCTTTTCTTTGTAATCCTTTGGCAGTTGCTGCGAGACAGTAGTTCTTGTGCGGATGGAGAGATTACGCCTTTTCATAAAACGGAAGCACCGAGAAGGACCTCCTCGAAAGTCGTTGATCTCCATGTCACGTGCTATCGCTGTTGCTTTGAGTCGAATAGAGACAGTAGAGACGCTTCTACCTGCGGTTCTCTGTTCAATAACCCACTGTTCGATTTTGTCCTCCAACTGTGGCCACCTCGCTTTGTGCCCTCGGAAACTCAGTTTGGTCTTCTTTACCTGGCGCAGGGCGTCTTCTTGCTTCATCCACTTCCGTACCATAGATTCATTAATGTTGAATTCTCTCGCAGCTGCTCTATTTCCATGTTGTACTGCGTGACTGACAGCGTTGAGTTTGAAATCCGCTTCGTAAGCATGTCTCTTACCCGGAGCCATTTTTGGGGCAGCGGGTATAGAAAATGAACGAATGAATGTGCACACCTCTACACACACCTCTTGACTAGTGATGAGCCGAACACCCCCGGGTTCGGTTCGCACCAGAACCCGCGAACGGACCGAAAGTTTGTACGAACATTAGAACCCTATTAAATACAATGGATGCGAACGTTCGAATTCTAAAGTGCTAATTATAACGACTATTATGCATGTTATTGTCCTAAAAAGGGTTTGGGAACCCGGGTTCTGCACCAGGGGACATGTATCAATGCAAAAAGAAGTTTTAAAAACGGTCGTTTTTCGGGAGCAGTCATTTTAATGATGCATAAAGTGAAAAAAAAAAAGTCAAATATTCCTTTAAATATCGTACCTGGGGGGTGTCTAAAGTATGCCTGTGAAGTGCCACGTGTTTCCCGTGTTTAGAACTGTCCCTGCACAAAATGACACTTCTAAAGGAAAAAAAAGCCATTTAAAACTGCTTGCGGCTTTAATGTAATGTCTGGTCCCGGTAATATGGATGAAAATCTTTAAGAAAAATGGCATAGCTACCCCATGACCCCCCCCCCCCCCACCCCAGCCCATTACCAGCCCTTTTGGGTCTTGTATGGATATTAAGGGGAACCCCGCACATAAAATAAAAAAGGCCCTATATACTCTGAACAGCCGTATACAGGCGGTGCATACAAGACAGGGACTGTAGGTTTGTTCTTATGTAGAATCTGTTTGTAATTTTGAACAGGTACATTGTTTAAGTGTAGCTCCAGCCCAAAAATCTATTTTTAAACTTTTTGGAAAACATAGGTAAGGGTTATCACCCCTGTAACATTTGTTTTGCTGTCTGTGCCCCTGTTCAGAACATTTCACCTCACTTTCCGTCCCAATGACAACTGTTTTTGAAATGTGGTGTTTTTCTTGAAACAAGGATTGGTGATAAAGCATCAGTACAGAGGAGACACCTTTCTCCCATATTAATTCTTACAGGAGAGAATTTTCCTTCCTAGGGGTAGATTTCCTCTCACTTCCTGTTGTCTTCTTGCGTTTGCAAGTAGGAGTCGTTTGTAAGTTGGATGTTTGAAAGTAGGGACCTGCCGTATATACTCTGCAGAAATAGGCCCCTTAGTTGTTGGTGTTGGCACAACACTGTAAGCACTCACAGTTACTCTTGGTTGGTGCTGGAACGCCCTGCTGTCAACTATTATATCAGGAATTGTAATTACATATAATTGTTGAACAGTGGTAGTAAAAATTGGGCCTTTGATGGTGGTGCTGGTGCCACAACACTGTAAGCCCTGACAGTTACTCTTGGTGGGTGCAGCAATGGGCCCTGCTGTGAATTATTAGATCAAGAATTGTAATTGCATGCCCCTGTTGAACAGGGGCTGAAAAATTGGGGCTTTCGTGGTGGTGGTGGTGGTGGTGGTGTTGCCACAACACTGTAAGCCCTCAGAGTTACTCTTGGTGGGTGCAGCAATGGGCCCTGCTGTGAATTATTAGATCAAGAATTGTAATTACATGCCCCTGTTGAACAGGGGCTGAAAAATTGGGCCTTAGGCACTGGTGGCGCAACACTGCAACCCCTCACAGATACTGTACTTGGAGCACAACAATGAGCCCTGTTGCAAAGTATTGCTTCAAAAATTGTAATTACACGCCCCTGTTAAACAGGGGCTGAAAAATTGGGCCTTAGGCACTGGTGGCACAACACTGCAACCCCTCACAGATACTGTACTTGGAGCACAGCAATGAGCCCTGTTGCAAAGTATTGCTTCAAAAATTGTAATTACACGCCCCTGTTAAACAGGGGCTGAAAAATTGGGCGTTAGGCACTGGTGGCGGCACCCATAAACAAAAATGATCTTCCAAGCTATCATCATCAATCGTATCATTGAGGACTCGGAGGAGGAGGATAGCCAGTCAACATAACAGCACAGGCACACAGCATCAGTCTTGAAGGGATGTGACATGTTAAAATCAATTAGTCTGTTATATCAGCATCAGGTGTGTGGTAGCTGGTGGTGATCCAAGACTGGTTCATCTTGATGAAAGTCAGTCGATCAACCGAGTCGGTGGAGAGGCGCACCCTGTGATCTGTGACAAATCCTCCAGCAGCACTGAATGTGCGTTCCGAAAGAACGCTGGATGCAGGACAGGCCAGTAGCTCAATTGCATACTGTGCAAGCTCTGGCCAGTGATCCATCCTCAAGACCCAGTAAGCCAGAGGATTTTCGGTGGGGAAGGTTTCCAAGTCTGACCTTACCCCTAGATATTCCTGCACCATGTTTATCAGACGCTGGCGATGGTTGCTGGAACCGATCATACTTTGGGGCTGCGGACTAAAGAATTGTCTGAACGCATCGGTCAGACGGCCACCTTCCCCACCGCTCCTTCTTTGACTGGCCGAAGCCTCAGCAACTCGTTGTCCAGGACCAGGAGTTTGTAACCTCCCAGTCTCTGGGAACGCGTTGCACAGACCTTTCTGCAAGGCCTCCCGGAGTTGTCTCATCCTCTGCTCCCTCTGCGACGGTAACATAAGGTCCGCAACCTTACCCTTGTACCGTGGATCAAGGAGAGTGGCCAGCCAGTAATGGTCCCTCTCCTTGATCCGAAGAATACGAGGATCCTTCCGCAGACTTTGCAGGATCAGGGAGGCCATGCAGCGTAGGTTAGCTGAGGCATTCGGTCCGGAGTCCTCTGGGTCACTAAGGACGACATGATCCGCAGCCACCTCCTCCCAGCCACGTACAAGTCCACGGGTTTCTTGGGACTGTAAATCATCCCTAAAAGACTGCTGCTGAGTGCCAGGCTCCACCTCCATGCTGACACAATCCTCCTCCTCCTCCTCCTCGTCCGCTTCCTGTGCGATGGGTGGGACAGAAGGAACACTGTCTGGGTAAAGGGGGCCTTGAGAGGCAAGGAAGTCCTCCTCTTCCTGCCTCTGTTCTGCCTCAAGTGCCCTGTCCATTATTCCACGCAGCGTGTGCTCCAACAGGTGGACAAGAGGTACAGTGTCACTGATGCATGCACTGTCACTGCTCACCATCCTCGTGGCCTCCTCAAATGGTGCCAGGACAGTGCATGCATCCCTGATCATGCCCCACTGGCGTGGAGAAAAAAAACCAAGCTCCCCTGACCCTGTCCTGGTGCCGTAGTCGCACAGGTACTCATTGATGGCCCTCTGCTGCGTGTGCAGCCGCTGCAGCATGGCCAACGTTGAGTTCCACCTGGTGGGCATGTCACATATAAGGCGGTTCTTGGGCAGGTTCAACTCCTTTTGCAGCTCAGCCAGGCGAGCACTGGCATTATAAGATCTGCGGAAATGCACACAGACTTTCCTGGCCTGCCTCAGGACATCCTGTAAGCCCGGGTACCTGCCCAAGAACCGCTGCACCACCAGGTTAAGGACGTGAGCCACACAGGGCACATGGGTCAGTTGTCCCTGTCGGAGGGCGGAGAGGAGGTTGGTGCCATTGTCGCAAACCACCATTCCTGGCTTAAGCTGGCGTGGCGTCAACCACCTCTCGGCCTGGCCCTGCAGAGCAGACAGGACCTCTGCCCCAGTGTGGCTTCTGTCCCCCAAACACACCAGCGCAAGCACGGCATGGCATCTTTTTGCCTGCGTACTTGCGTAGCCCCTTGAACGCCTACGGAGCACCGCTGGTTCAGAGGACAAAGCACAGGAAGAGGCCATGGAGGAAGAAGAAGAGGAGGGGGTGGAGGAGAGAGGTGTGTCACAACCAGTAGTAGCATTTTGGAGGCGTGGTGGTGGAACAACCTCCAACACTACTGCACCTTGTCCTGCATCCTTCCCAGCTGCCAAAAGAGTGACCCAATGGGCCGTGAAAGAAAGGTAACGTCCCTGTCCATGCCTGCTGGACCATGAGTCAGCGGTAATATGCACCTTACCGCTGACCGCCCTGTCCAGCGAGGCCAAGACATTGCCTTCCACATGCCGGTAGAGAGCCGGAATAGCCTTCCGTGAGAAAAAGTGGCGTTTGGGAACCTGCCACTGAGGAACCGCACATTGCACAAACTCACGGAAGGGGGCCGAGTCTACCAACTGAAAAGGCAGCAGTTGAAGCGCTAGCAATTTAGCCAAGCTAGCATTCAACCGCTGGGCATGTGGATGGCTGGGAGTGAACTTCTTTCGACGGTCCAGCAGCTGGGGCAGGGAAATTTGCCTGCTAGAATCGGACGTCGGTGTACTGCTAGCAGAGTGGCCGCAAGTACTTGGCTGTGACACACCTAATTCTACACCTTCATTCCTCTCAGTGCATGTTTCAGAGAGGACTGAAGTTATAGTGGGGTTGGAGATCCCAGCTGATGCGGTGCAAGGAGAGGTCCGCTTTGTTCTTTGGTGTGGGTCTTTGAGGTAGGCTTGCCAACGAGCTGCATGGCAGGTCAACATATGTCTGGTCAGGCATGTGGTACCCAAGCGGCTGATGTTTTGGCCACGCGATATACGCTTGAGACATATGTTGCAAACAGCAGCTGTGCGATCTGATGCACTAGCCTCAAAAAAGGCCCACACCAAAGAACTTTTTGAATGACGGGCAGAGGCAGCGCCCTGCACAGGCGGAGCTCTGCGGTGTGATTCCGTCGGTGTACTGCCCTTACGCTGGCCACCAAAGGGCATCCTGCCTCGTTGGAGATGTGCCTCCTCCTCATCCTCCTCCTCCTCCTCTCTCCTATTAGGCACCCACGTGGAGTCAGTGACCTCATCACCCCCTCCCTCCTCATCACTGGAGCCAATCTGGCAGTATGCTGCAGCTGCTGGAACATGACTGCCAGATTGGTGTCCTTCTTGAGCATCCCCTCTGTCTGCTCTCACGCTACTGCCTTCCTCTAGCTGGGTTTCATCATCAGACCCTTCGAAACGCTGGGCATCCTCCTGGAGCATGTACCCAACACTGTGCTCAAACAGTTCGGGGGACTCCTCAGGAGGAGGACATGGTGGGTCTAGGGAAGGAGTGACTGATGATGAGTCTGACATTGATACCAGGGAAGAGGACGCTTTGGCAGCTGCTTTGCCAGTACCCTGAGCCTGGGTGAGAGAGGATGAGGAGGAGGAGGAGGGCTTGGTCATCCACTCTACCAAGTCTTCGGCATGATGTGGCTCAACATGTCCAGCTGCGGAAAAGAAGGACAAGCGTGTCCCATGGCCATGTGCTGATGACAATGCACCGTGTCCACGACCAGCACTGTTGCCCCCAGACACAGAGCCTGCTTGCCCTCTTTTATTGCCTCCTGACTGTCTGCCTCTCTTTGTTTGCCTTCCAGACATTCTAATGGATGTCCTGCAGGGAGATGGGAAAAAAAGCAATAAGGGCTACCTTCAGGTGTCCTTCTCTGTCCCTTTACTTAAGGATTTCTAAATATGGTTGAGGATGATTGCTTTCGCACAGAATAGCACAATGACAATTTCCCTGACTGTCCAAAAAACAAAGATTTCAAAGATGGTTGATGAGGAATGCTTTAGCACAGTATAGCACAATGAGAATTTCCCTCACTGTCCTTCCCTGTCCCTACAAACAAGGTTTAGCACAGTAAAACACACTGACACTCTCCCTACCTATAGTTTTCTGTCCCTATAATTTTTTTTTTTTAAAGATGGTTGATGAGGAATGCTTTAGCACAGTATAGCACAATGAGAATTTCCCTCACTGTCCTTCCCTGTCCCTACAAACAAGGTTTAGCACAGTAAAACACACTGACACTCTCCCTACCTATAGTTTTCTGTCCCTATAATTTTTTTTTTTTTAAAGATGGTTGATGAGGAATGCTTTAGCACAGTATAGCACAATGAGAATTTCCCTCACTGTCCTTCCCTGTCCCTACAAACAAGGTTTAGCACAGTAAAACACACTGACACTCTCCCTACCTATAGTTTTCTGTCCCTATAAATTTTTTTTTTTAAAGATGGTTGATGAGGAATGCTTTAGCACAGTATAGCACAATGAGAATTTCCCTCACTGTCCTTCCCTGTCCCTACAAACAAGGTTTAGCACAGTAAAACACACTGACACTCTCCCTACCTATAGTTTTCTGTCCCTATATATTTTTTTTTTTAAAGATGGTTGATGAGGAATGCTTTAGCACAGTATAGCACAATGAGAATTTCCCTCACTGTCCTTCCCTGTCCCTAAAAAAAAGGTTTAGCACAGTAAAACACACTGACACTCTCCCTACCTATAGTTTTCTGTCCCTATAAAAATTTTTTTTTTAAAGATGGTTGATGAGGAATGCTTTAGCACAGTATAGCACAATGAGAATTTCCCTCACTGTCCTTCCCTGTCCCTACAAACAAGGTTTAGCACAGTAAAACACACTGACACTCTCCCTACCGATAGTTTTCTGTCCCTAATAAATTTTTTTTTTTTTAAAGATGGTTGATGAGGAATGCTTTAGCACAGTATAGCACAATGAGAATTTCCCTCACTGTCCTTCCCTGTCCCTACAAACAAGGTTTAGCACAGTAAAACACACTGACACTCTCCCTACCTATAGTTTTCTGTCCCTATAAAAAATTTTTTTTTAAAGATGGTTGATGAGCAATGCTTTAGCACAGTATAGCACAATGAGAATTTCCCTCACTGTCCTTCCCTGTCCCTACAAACAAGGTTTAGCACAGTAAAACACACTGACACTCTCCCTACCTATAGTTTTCTGTCCCTATAATTTTTTTTTTTTTAAAGATGGTTGATGAGGAATGCTTTAGCACAGTATAGCACAATGAGAATTTCCCTCACTGTCCTTCCCTGTCCCTACAAACAAGGTTTAGCACAGTAAAACACACTGACACTCTCCCTACCTATAGTTTTCTGTCCCTATAATTTTTTTTTTTTTAAAGATGGTTGATGAGGAATGCTTTAGCACAGTATAGCACAATGAGAATTTCCCTCACTGTCCTTCCCTGTCCCTACAAACAAGGTTTAGCACAGTAAAACACACTGACACTCTCCCTACCTATAGTTTTCTGTCCCTATAATTTTTTTTTTTTAAAGATGGTTGATGAGGAATGCTTTAGCACAGTATAGCACAATTAGAATTTCCCTCACTGTCCTTCCCTGTCCCTACAAACAAGGTTTAGCACAGTAAAACACACTGACACTCTCCCTACCTATAGTTTTCTGTCCCTATAATTTGTTTTTTTTTTTAAAGATGGTTGATGAGGAATGCTTTAGCACAGTATAGCACAATGAGAATTTCCCTCACTGTCCTTCCCTGTCCCTACAAACAAGGTTTAGCACAGTAAAACACACTGACACTCTCCCTACCTATAGTTTTCTGTTCCTATAAAAAATTTTTTTTTAAAGATGGTTGATGAGGAATGCTTTAGCACAGTATAGCACAGTGAGAATTTCCCTCACTATCCTTCCCTGTCCCTACAAACAAGGTTTAGCACAGTAAAACACACTGACACTCTCCCTACCTATAGTTTTCTGTCCCTATAATTTTTTTTTTTAAAGATGGTTGATAAGGAATGCTTTAGCACAGTATAGCACAATGAGAATTTCCCTCACTGTCCTTCCCTGTCCCTACAAACAAGGTTTAGCACAGTAAAACAGACTGACACTCTCCCTACCTATCCTTCTCTTTCCCTAAACTAAAGGAATCCAGGTTAAGCAAGAAAAAAAAATGTCACTGTCCCTGCCTATGCTTCTCTTTCCCTGCTCTGGAACGCACTACACTAGGCCGCCGTGCTGGCGGCCTTTTATAGTGTGGGGCGTGTACTAAACACCCTCAGCAATAATTGGCCACAGGCATCCTGCCTGTGGCCAATCATTGCTCTCCTCGCTGCCGGCGCTGTGATTGGCCAAGCATGCGGGGTCACAGTGCATGCTTGGCCAATCACAGCGCCTGGATGACACTGCGATGGCGTAGTGCATTGTGGGCCGCGAATTAGGCGCGAACGGCCCAAATCGTTCGTTGTTCGGCGAACGATCGAACAGCCGATGTTCGAGTCGAACGTATGTTCGACTCGAACACCGAGCTCATCCCTACTCCTGACTACGATGGCCGTACCTCCCGACTACGATGGCCGTACCTCCCGACTACGATGGCCGTACCTCCCGACTACGAATCCATCCATACATTAGGTGCACCGCAGTATAAGGCGCACTGGCGATTTTTGCGAAAGTAAAAGGATTTTAAGTGCGCCTTATGGTCCGAAAAATACGGTACTTAGCATCTTCATTCAAACCAACAGATTTTCCATGGATCACACCCATTTTAACGTGCACACGGAGTTTTGTTTTTGTAAGGTCTTCTCACACTGACACAATACCTGCACACAGTATCTTATCACTTCTGCAGCTACTCACAAACTTTCTAGTCGTGACATATCACTTCTAGATTATTGATCTTGTGTGCTGCTATAATACTGGTGTCTTGTCTTCTTACTTAATGTTTTATTCATTTATAGGGAGAATGAACAGAATTACAAGGCGAACGTAAATTCACCTGACTGGTCAACCCCCCCTGATCAAAACATTAATATTTCAGTAAACTGTAGGGAGCATGAACAGAATTACAAAAGAGACTTCATTTCTCTCGACTGTTGTTCCCACACTTTATCAAAACATTAATATTTGTTGATCCAACGGTATTTATAAATGCCTGTACAGGTTTTTTACACAACATACGAGGCTGGCTGAGCGCAAGGGCTCGTCAAATTACCTCTATTTGTTACCTGGAAATCTATCAGGCCATACCTTTGTATTAACAGGGGTTCATGTTTTTGATGTAGGAATATTTATGTGTCCCCCACGGGAATTCCTGCAGTTTACAAGGCTGTCAGGACCTAGGTCCTTTGTCGACAAATTTCCTTTATCTGCACCTGGGTATTAGAATGGGACCATACTCCTATTGTCAGGGTCACCTGTGGCCAGGTGACAGATGCACACCGTAGGGGGACAGGAGTGCACCGCGAGGTAGTGAACCCTATGGCTGGCTTCTGCGGATAGGAAACTGGGTGGTTGGGGAAAGCGGGACCAGAGGAGCACAACCGGGATCCAAACGGAAGCTAGAGCCAAGATTCCCCAGGGCGCGGAGTCTAAGACCCAGCTGGTCTTCTCCAGGGCCTCTAGTGGTGAGGATGTTAGCTGCAGGCTGGGACCAGGTCGCGGCCCCTGGAGTTTCCTAGCTCACGGCCCGTAGGATAAGGGGAAAAGAGGGGAAGCAGCAGAACAAGATAAGAGAGAACCGAATACAAGCTGAAGGTCAGGGGCCACAAGCAGACAAGGATAACGAAAGAACGAGCCGAAGGTCAAGGGTCACGAGCAGACAGGGATAGTCGGGGACAAGCCAATAACGTAACAGAGAGACAGACGTAGCACACGGCAGGCAGGAACCCAAACACACAATGCCTAACAAACACGTTGATCCGCAAAGCAGGCTTGCAGTGCACAGGTTAATATAGTGTTCTGTGATAGGGCCTGGGGTGAAGTCTGGCTGGGAGGAGATTATAAAGGAAGCCAGGTGAAAGGGCTCAGGCCTCTAAGATGAACACATGGGAAGGAAGGTAAGCTGACAGACAAACACTACTGCATATCCATGACAGTACCCTCCCTCTTATGGGCCCTCCCCCGCCTGGACCCAGGCTTAAAGGGAAATCTCTGATGAAACCTTCTCAACAGATGAGGTGCAGCGACATCAGATGCACCGATCCAAGACGCCTCCTCAGGACCAAAACCTCTCCAATGCACAAGGTACTGAAGAATGCCTCTGCAGAGCCGAGAATCCAGAACTTGTCTAACCTCGTACTTAAGATTATCCTCAGAGACCGAAAACGAGGTAGGGAGATGACAAGAAGATCTATTGAGGACCAAAGGCTCTCTAGGAATAAGCAAGGGCATGAGAGGATCAACAGGAATCTGAGGAGGGTCCCCTAGACCCTTAAAGGGGAACTGGTCATCTTGCACAGGACCATCAGACTGGGCAGATGTCAGTGGAACCCTGAAGTCAGGTTGGTTAGAAGGTGACATGTCGCCGGAGTCAAGCTGAATAGCTGAAGGACAAGCAGAATGTCCCAAACAAGAAAAAGTAGGAGGCTCACTGGGCATGGGCTGGACTGGCATAACTAGTACAGAGGCAGCGTGAATAGCTGAGTCAGGTGTAGCGACTACCTGAATCGCATCGCAAGACGTAGCGACTACAGGACTTGTAGACAAGCTAGCCTGGCCGTGCGTCCAAGGGTGGTTAGGGACAGAGAAATGTAAATGGTTATGCAACCTGGAATGAATGACCGGCTCAGATTCACAGGGGGCAACCTTGGGTAGGCAGGACGAGGAACAGGAGGGACCCCAAGCCAGGATCTGTCCAGTAGTCCAGTCCACATGAGGAGAATGGAGCTGTAACCATGGGAGACCCAAAATTATAGGCGTTGAGGCCTTGGGTAAGATAAGGAAGGATATCCACTCCTGGTGGAGTGTCCCTACCGACATCTTAACAGGGAGGGTCTGGAAGCGGATAGGTCCCCCTGGGAGAACAGTACCATCAATCGCCAAGACCACCAATGGCGTGGTGAGGGGCAAAAGAGTAAGTCTCATGGACGATGCGATTTCCCCGTCCATGAAATTACCAGCGGCTCCGGAATCCAGATATGCTGAGACCGAATGAGAAGAAGCACCAACATGAAGGAACACAGAAAGCAGAAGACGAGAAGGGGAAGGTGATATTTCTGGGTCCAATACTCCACTTTCCAGATGAAGTGGACCCGAACGTTTTTCTGGACAAAGAGAGCAAGTGTCACGAAAATGACCTTTGCCCCCACAGTAAAGACACAGACCAAGAGTTCTGCGCCTAGCACGTTCCTCGGGGGATAGCCTGGTCCGACCCAGCTGCATGGGTTCCTCAGCTGGTAGGAGATGCTCTACGGGTCGAAGAGAGGGGAGCTCAGGCTGACTAAGAACCAAGGAGTGCTGGCGTTGCTTTTCTAAGGTCCTCTCCTGAAAGCGAATATCGATCTGGTTACACAAGGAGATAACGCCGGCCAGATCAGTGGGGATTAGGGATGAGCTTCGTGTTCGAGTCGAACATACGTTCGACTCGAACATCGGCTGTTCGATCGTTCGACGAAGATCGAACGATTTGGGCCGTTCGCGCCAAATTCGAGTGACGCGAACGGCCCACAATGCACTACGCCATCGCAGTGTCATCCAGGCGCTGTGATTGGCCAAGCATGCACTGTGACCCCGCATGCTTGGCCAATCACAGCGCCGGCAGCGAGGAGAGCAATGATTGGCCACAGGCAGGATGCCTGTGGCCAATTATTGCTGAGGGTGTTTAGTACACGCCCCACACTATAAAAGGCCGCCAGCACGGCGGCCTAGTGTAGTGTGTTCCGGAGCAGGGAAAGACAAGCATAGGCAGGGACAGTGACATTTATTTCTTTCTTGCTTAACCTGGATTCCTTTAGTTTAGGGAAAGAGAAGGATAGGTAGGGAGAGTGTCAGTGTGTTTTACTGTGCGAGTCCTTGTTTCTAGGGACAAAGAAGGAAAGTGAGGGGATTTCTCCTTGTGCTATAGTGTGCTTTAAAAAAACATTTTTTCTAGGGACAGAAAACTGTAGGTAGGGAGAGTGTCAGTTTCTTTCACTGTGCCAGTCCTTGTTTCTAGGGACAAAGAAGGAAAGTGAGGGGAATTCTCCTTGTGCTATAGTGTGCTTTAAAAAAACATTTTTTCTAGGGACAGAAAACTGTAGGTAGGGAGAGTGTCAGTTTCTTTCACTGTGCCAGTCCTTGTTTCTAGGGACAAAGAAGGAAAGTGAGGGGATTTCTCCTTGTGCTATAGTGTGCTTTAAAAAAACATTTTTTCTAGGGACAGAAAACTGTAGGTAGGGAGAGTGTCAGTTTCTTTCACTGTGCCAGTCCTTGTTTCTAGGGACAAAGAAGGAAAGTGAGGGGATTTCTCCTTGTGCTATAGTGTGCTTTAAAAAAACATTTTTTCTAGGGACAGAAAACTGTAGGTAGGGAGAGTGTCAGTTTCTTTCACTGTGCCAGTCCTTGTTTCTAGGGACAAAGAAGGAAAGTGAGGGGAATTCTCCTTGTGCTATAGTGTGCCAAAGCATTCCTCATCAACCATCTTTGAAATCCTTGTTTTTTGGACAGTCAGGGAAATTGTCGTTGTGCTATTCTGTGCAAAAGCAATAATCCTCAACCATATTTAGAAATCCTTAAGTAAAGGGACAGAGAAGGACACCTGAAGGTAGCCCTTATTGCTTTTTTCCCATCTCCCTGCAGGCCATCTATTAGAATGTCTGGAAGGCAAACAAGGAGAGGCAGACAGTCAGGAGGCAATAAAAGAGGGCAAGCAGGCTCTGTGTCTGGGGGCAACAGTGCTGGTCGTGGACGCGGTGCATTGTCATCAGCACATGGCCATGGGACACGCTTGTCCTTCTTTTCGGCAGCTGGACATGTTGAGCCACATCATGCCGAAGACTTGGTAGAGTGGATGACCAAGCCCTCCTCCTCCTCCTCATCCTCTCTCACCCAGGCTCAGGGTACTGGCAAAGCAGCTGCCAAAGCGTCCTCTTCCCTGGTATCAATGTCAGACTCATCATTAGTCACTCCTTCCCTAGACCCACCATGTCCTCCTCCTGAGGAGTCCCCCGAACTGTTTGAGCACAGTGTTGGGTACATGCTCCAGGAGGATGCCCAGCGTTTCGAAGGGTCTGATGAAACCCAGCTACAGGAAGGCAGTAGCGTGAGAGCAGACAGAGGGGATGCTCAAGAAGGACACCAATCTGGCAGTCATGTTCCAGCAGCTGCAGCATACTGCCAGATTGGCTCCAGTGATGAGGAGGGAGGGGATGATGAGGTCACTGACTCCACGTGGGTGCCTAATAGGAGAGAGGAGGAGGATGAGGAGGAGGCACATCTCCAACGAGGCAGGATGCCCTTTGGTGGCCAGCGTAAGGGCAGTACACCGACGGAATCACACCGCAGAGCTCCGCCTGTGCAGGGCGCTGCCTCTGCCCGTCATTCAAAAAGTTCCTTGGTGTGGGCCTTTTTTGAGGCTAGTGCATCAGATCGCACAGCTGCTGTTTGCAACATATGTCTCAAGCGTATATCGCGTGGCCAAAACATCAGCCGCTTGGGTACCACATGCCTGACCAGACATATGTTGACCTGCCATGCAGCTCGTTGGCAAGCCTACCTCAAAGACCCACACCAAAGAACAAAGCGGACCTCTCCTTGCACCGCATCAGCTGGGATCTCCAACCCCACTATAACTTCAGTCCTCTCTGAAACATGCACTGAGAGGAATGAAGGTGTAGAATTAGGTGTGTCACAGCCAAGTACTTGCGGCCACTCTGCTAGCAGTACACCGACGTCCGATTCTAGCAGGCAAATTTCCCTGCCCCAGCTGCTGGACCGTCGAAAGAAGTTCACTCCCAGCCATCCACATGCCCAGCGGTTGAATGCTAGCTTGGCTAAATTGCTAGCGCTTCAACTGCTGCCTTTTCAGTTGGTAGACTCGGCCCCCTTCCGTGAGTTTGTGCAATGTGCGGTTCCTCAGTGGCAGGTTCCCAAACGCCACTTTTTCTCACGGAAGGCTATTCCGGCTCTCTACCGGCATGTGGAAGGCAATGTCTTGGCCTCGCTGGACAGGGCGGTCAGCGGTAAGGTGCATATTACCGCTGACTCATGGTCCAGCAGGCATGGACAGGGACGTTACCTTTCTTTCACGGCCCATTGGGTCACTCTTTTGGCAGCTGGGAAGGATGCAGGACAAGGTGCAGTAGTGTTGGAGGTTGTTCCACCGCCACGCCTCCAAAATGCTACTACTGGTTGTGACACACCTCTCTCCTCCACCCCCTCCTCTTCTTCTTCCTCCATGGCCTCTTCCTGTGGTTTTTCCTATGAACCAGCGGTGCTCCGTAGCCGTTCACGGGGCTACGCAAGTACGCAGGCAAAAAGATGCCATGCCGTGCTTGCGCTGGTGTGTTTGGGGGACAGAAGCCACACTGGGGCAGAGGTCCTGTCTGCTCTGCAGGGCCAGGCCGAGAGGTGGTTGACGCCACGCCAGCTTAAGCCAGGAATGGTGGTTTGCGACAATGGCACCAACCTCCTCTCCGCCCTCCGACAGGGACAACTGACCCATGTGCCCTGTGTGGCTCACGTCCTTAACCTGGTGGTGCAGCGGTTCTTGGCCAGGTACCCGGGCTTACAGGATGTCCTGAGGCAGGCCAGGAAAGTCTGTGTGCATTTCCGCAGATCTTATAATGCCAGTGCTCGCCTGGCTGAGCTGCAAAAGGAGTTGAACCTGCCCAAGAACCGCCTTATATGTGACATGCCCACCAGGTGGAACTCAACGTTGGCCATGCTGCAGCGGCTGCACACGCAGCAGAGGGCCATCAATGAGTACCTGTGCGACTACGGCACCAGGACAGGGTCAGGGGAGCTTGTTTTTTTTTCTTCACGCCAGTGGGGCATGATCAGTGATGCATGCACTGTCCTGGCACCATTTGAGGAGGCCACGAGGATGGTGAGCAGTGACAGTGCATGCATCAGTGACACTGTACCTCTTGTCCACCTGTTGGAGCACACGCTGCGTGGAATAATGGACAGGGCACTTGAGGCAGAACAGAGGCAGGAAGAGGAGGACTTCCTTGCCTCTCAAGGCCCCCTTTGCCCAGACAGTGTTCCTTCTGTCCCACCCATCGCACAGGAAGAGGAAGAGGAGGAGGAGGAGGAGGAGGATTGTGTCAGCATGGAGGTGGAGGCTGGCACTCAGCATCATCAGCAGCAGTCTTTTAGGGATGATTTACAGTCCCAAGAAACCAGTGGACTTGTACGTGGCTGGGAGGAGGTGGCTGCGGATCATGTCGTCCTTAGTGACCCAGAGGACTCCGGAGCGAATGCCTCAGCAAACCTACGCTGCATGGCCTCCCTGATCCTGCAAAGTCTGCGGAAGGATCCTCGTATTCTTCGGATCAAGGAGAGGGACCATTACTGGCTGGCCACTCTCCTTGATCCACGGTACAAGGGTAAGGTTGCGGACCTTATGTTACCTTCGCAGAGGGAGCAGAGGATGAGACAACTCCGGGAGGCCTTGCAGAAAGGTCTGTGCAACGCGTTCCCAGAGACTGGGAGGTTACAAACTCCTGGTCCTGGACAACGAGTTGCTGAGGCTTCGGCCAGTCAAAGAAGGAGCGGTGGGGAAGGTGGCCGTCTGACCGATGCGTTCAGACAATTCTTTAGTCCGCAGCCCCAAAGTATGATCGGTTCCAGCAACCATCGCCAGCGTCTGATAAACATGGTGCAGGAATATCTAGGGGCAAGGTCAGACTTGGACACCTTCCCCACCGAAAATCCTCTGGCTTACTGGGTCTTGAGGATGGATCACTGGCCAGAGCTTGCACAGTATGCAATTGAGCTACTGGCCTGTCCTGCATCCAGCGTTCTTTCGGAACGCACATTCAGTGCTGCTGGAGGATTTGTCACGGATCACAGGGTGCGCCTGTCCACCGACTCGGTTGATCGACTGACTTTCATCAAGATGAACCAGTCTTGGATCACCACCAGCTACCACACACCTGATGCTGATATAACAGACTAATTGATTTTAACATGTCACATCCCTTCAAGACTGATGCTGATGCTGAGTGCCTGTGCTGTTATGTTGACTGGCTATCCTCCTCCTCCGAGTCCTCAATGATACGATTGATGATGATAGCTTGGAAGATCATTTTTGTTTATGGGTGCCGCCACCAGTGGCTAAGGCCCAATTTTTCAGCCCCTGTTTTACAGGGGCGTGTAATTACAATTTTTTTAGCAATAATTTGCCATAGGGCTCATTGCTGTGCTCCAAGTACAGTATCTGTGAGGGGTTGGAGTGTTGTGGCACCGGTGCCTAAGGCCCAATTTTTCAGCCCCTGTTCAACAGGGGCATGCAATTACAATTCTTGATCTAATAATTCACAGCAGGGCCCATTGCTGCACCCACCAAGAGTAACTCTGAGGGCTTACAGTGTTGTGGCAACGCCACCACCACCACCACCACCACGAAAGGCCCAATTTTTCAGCCCCTGTTCAAAAGGGGCATGTAATTACAATTCTTGATCTAATAATTCACAGCAGGGCCCATTCCTGCACCCACCAAGAGTAACTCTGAGGGCTTACAGTGTTGTGGCAACACCACCACCACCACCACGAAAGGCCCAATTTTTCAGCCCCTGTTCAACAGGGGCATGCAATTACAATTCTTGATCTAATAATTCACAGCAGGGCCCATTGCTGCACCCACCAAGAGTAACTGTCAGGGCTTACAGTGTTGTGGCACCAGCACCACCATCAAAGGCCCAATTTTTACTACCACTGTTCAACAATTATATGTAATTAAAATTCCTGATATAATAGTTGACAGCAGGGCGTTCCAGCACCAACCAAGAGTAACTGTGAGTGCTTACAGTGTTGTGCCAACACCAACAACTAAGGGGCCTATTTCTGCAGAGTATATACGGCAGGTCCCTACTTTCAAACATCCAACTTACAAACGACTCCTACTTGCAAACGCAAGAAGACAACAGGAAGTGAGAGGAAATCTACCACTAGGAAGGAAAATTCTCTCCTGTAAGAATAAATATGGGAGAAAGGTGTCTCCTCTGTACTGATGCTTTATCAGCAATCCTTGTTTCAAGAAAAACACCACATTTCAAAAACAGTTGTTATTGGGACGGAAAGTGAGGTGAAATGTTCTGAACAGGGGCACAGACAGCAAAACAAATGTTACAGGGGTGATAACCCTTACCTATGTTTTCCAAAAAGTTTAAAAATAGATTTTTGGGCTGGAGCTACACTTCAACAATGTACCTGTTCAAAATTACAAACAGATTCTACATAAGAACAAACCTACAGTCCCTGTCTTGTATGCACCGCCTGTATACGGCTGTTCAGAGTATATAGGGCCTTTTTTATTTTATGTGTGGGGTTCCCCTTAATATCCATACAAGACCCAAAGGGGCTGGTAATGGGCTGGGGTAGGGGGGGGGGTCATGGGGTAGCTGGTCCCGGTAATATGGATGAAAATCTTTAAGAAAAATGGCATAGCTACCCCATGACCCCCCCCCCCTACCCCAGCCCATTACCAGCCCCTTTGGGTCTTGTATGGATATTAAGGGGAACCCCGCACATAAAATAAAAAAGGCCCTATATACTCTGAACAGCCGTATACAGGTGGTGCATACAAGACAGGGACTGTATGTTTGTTCTTATGTAGAATGTGTTTGTAATTTTGAACAGGTACATTGTTTAAGTGTAGCTCCAGCCCAAAAATCTATTTTTAAACTTTTTGGAAAACATAGGTAAGGGTTATCACCCCTGTAACATTTGTTTTGCTGTCTGTGCCCCTGTTCAGAACATTTCACCTCACTTTCCGTCCCAATGACAACTGTTTTTGAAATGTGGTGTTTTTCTTGAAACAAGGATTGCTGATAAAGCATCAGTACAGAGGAGACACCTTTCTCCCATATTAATTCTTACAGGAGAGAATTTTCCTTCCATGGGGTAGATTTCCTCTCACTTCCTGTTGTCTTCTTGCGTTTGCAAGTAGGAGTCGTTTGTAAGTTGGATGTTTGAAAGTAGGGACCTGCCGTATATAATCTGCAGAAATAGGCCCCTTAGTTGGTGTTGGCACAACACTGTAAGCACTCACAGTTACTCTTGGTTGGTGCTGGAACGCCCTGCTGTCAACTATTATATCAGGAATTGTAATTACATATAATTGTTGAACAGTGGTAGTAAAAATTGGGCCTTTGATGGTGGTGCTGGTGCCACAACACTGTAAGCCCTGACAGTTACTCTTGGTGGGTGCAGCAATGGGCCCTGCTGTGAATTATTAGATCAAGAATTGTAATTGCATGCCCCTGTTGAACAGGGGCTGAAAAATTGGGCCTTTCGTGGTGGTGGTGGTGGTGGTGGTGTTGCCACAACACTGTAAGCCCTCAGAGTTACTCTTGCTTGGTGGGTGCAGGAATGGGCCCTGCTGTGAATTATTAGATCAATAATTGTAATTACATGCCCCTGTTGAACAGGGGCTGAAAAATTGGGCCTTAGGCACTGGTGGCACAACACTCCAACCCCTCACACATACTGTACTTGGAGCACAGCAATGAGCCCTTTTGCAAAGTATTGCTTCAAAAATTGTAATGACACGCCCCTGTTAAACAGGGGCTGAAAAATTGGGCCTTAGCCACTGGTGGCGGCACCCATAAACAAAAATGATCTTCCAAGCTATCATCATCAATCGTATCATTGAGGACTCGGAGGAGGAGGATAGCCAGTCAACATAACAGCACAGGCACTCAGCATCAGCATCAGTCTTGAAGGGATGTGACATGTTAAAATCAATTAGTCTGTTATATCAGCATCAGGTGTGTGGTAGCTGGTGGTGATCCAAGACTGGTTTATCTTGATGAAAGTCAGTCGATCAACCGAGTCGGTGGACAGGCGCACCCTGTGATCCGTGACAAATCCTCCAGCAGCACTGAATGTGCGTTCCGAAAGAACGCTGGATGCAGGACAGGCCAGTAGCTCAATTGCATACTGTGCAAGCTCTGGCCAGTGATCCATCCTCAAGACCCAGTAAGCCAGAGGATTTTCGGTGGGGAAGGTGTCCAAGTCTGACCTTGCCCCTAGATATTCCTGCACCATGTTTATCAGACGCTGGCGATGGTTGCTGGAACCGATCATACTTTGGGGCTGCGGACTAAAGAATTGTCTGAACGCATCGGTCAGACGGCCACCTTCCCCACCGCTCCTTCTTTGACTGGCCGAAGCCTCAGCAACTCGTTGTCCAGGACCAGGAGTTTGTAACCTCCCAGTCTCTGGGAACGCGTTGCACAGACCTTTCTGCAAGGCCTCCCGGAGTTGTCTCATCCTCTGCTCCCTCTGCGACGGTAACATAAGGTCTGCAACCTTACCCTTGTACCGTGGATCAAGGAGAGTGGCCAGCCAGTAATGGTCCCTCTCCTTGATCCGAAGAATACGAGGATCCTTCCGCAGACTTTGCAGGATCAGGGAGGCCATGCAGCGTAGGTTTGCTGAGGCATTCGCTCCGGAGTCCTCTGGGTCACTAAGGACGACATGATCCGCAGTCACCTCCTCCCAGCCACGTACAAGTCCACTGGTTTCTTGGGACTGTAAATCATCCCTAAAAGACTGCTGCTGATGATGCTGAGTGCCAGCCTCCACCTCCATGCTGACACAATCCTCCTCCTCCTCCTCCTCTTCCTGTGCGATGGGTGGGACAGAAGGAACACTGTCTGGGTAAAGGGGGCCTTGAGAGGCAAGGAAGTCCTCCTCTTCCTGCCTCTGTTCTGCCTCAAGTGCCCTGTCCATTATTCCACGCAGCGTGTGCTCCAACAGGTGGACAAGAGGTACAGTGTCACTGATGCATGCACTGTCACTGCTCACCATCCTCGTGGCCTCCTCAAATGGTGCCAGGACAGTGCATGCATCCCTGATCATGCCCCACTGGCGTGGAGAAAAAAAACCAAGCTCCCCTGACCCTGTCCTGGTGCCGTAGTCGCACAGGTACTCATTGATGGCCCTCTGCTGCGTGTGCAGCCGCTGCAGCATGGCCAACGTTGAGTTCCACCTGGTGGGCATGTCACATATAAGGCGGTTCTTGGGCAGGTTCAACTCCTTTTGCAGCTCAGCCAGGCGAGCACTGGCATTATAAGATCTGCGGAAATGCACACAGACTTTCCTGGCCTGCCTCAGGACATCCTGTAAGCCCGGGTACCTGCCCAAGAAACGCTGCACCACCAGGTTAAGGACGTGAGCCACACAGGGCACATGGGTCAGTTGTCCCTGTCGAAGGGCGGAGAGGAGGTTGGTGCCATTGTCGCAAACCACCATTCCTGGCTTAAGCTGGCGTGGCGTCAACCACCTCTCGGCCTGGCCCTGCAGAGCAGACAGGACCTCTGCCCCAGTGTGGCTTCTGTCCCCCAAACACACCAGCGCAAGCACGGCATGGCATCTTTTTGCCTGCGTACTTGCGTAGCCCCGTGAACGGCTACGGAGCACCGCTGGTTCATAGGACAAACCACAGGAAGAGGCCATGGAGGAAGAAGAAGAGGAGGGGGTGGAGGAGAGAGGTGTGTCACAACCAGTAGTAGCATTTTGGAGGCGTGGCGGTGGAACAACCTCCAACACTACTGCACCTTGTCCTGCATCCTTCCCAGCTGCCAAAAGAGTGACCCAATGGGCCGTGAAAGAAAGGTAACGTCCCTGTCCATGCCTGCTGGACCATGAGTCAGCGGTAATATGCACCTTACCGCTGACCGCCCTGTCCAGCGAGGCCAAGACATTGCCTTCCACATGCCGGTAGAGAGCCGGAATAGCCTTCCGTCAGAAAAAGTGGCGTTTGGGAACCTGCCACTGAGGAACCGCACATTGCACAAACTCACGGAAGGGGGCCGAGTCTACCAACTGAAAAGGCAGCAGTTGAAGCGCTAGCAATTTAGCCAAGCTAGCATTCAACCGCTGGGCATGTGGATGGCTGTGAGTGAACTTCTTTCGACGGTCCAGCAGCTGGGGCAGGGAAATTTGCCTGCTAGAATCGGACGTCGGTGTACTGCTAGCAGAGTGGCCGCAAGTACTTGGCTGTGACACACCTAATTCTACACCTTCATTCCTCTCAGTGCATGTTTCAGAGAGGACTGAAGTTATAGTGGGGTTGGAGATCCCAGCTGATGCGGTGCAAGGAGAGGTCCGCTTTGTTCTTTGGTGTGGGTCTTTGAGGTAGGCTTGCCAACGAGCTGCATGGCAGGTCAACATATGTCTGGTCAGGCATGTGGTACCCAAGCGGCTGATGTTTTGGCCACGCGATATACGCTTGAGACATATGTTGCAAACAGCAGCTGTGCGATCTGATGCACTAGCCTCAAAAAAGGCCCACACCAAGGAACTT
The DNA here is from genome assembly GCA_029206835.1 of Rana muscosa. Classification (NCBI taxonomy): domain Eukaryota; kingdom Metazoa; phylum Chordata; class Amphibia; order Anura; family Ranidae; genus Rana; species Rana muscosa. The sequence goes on along the minus strand of CM055128.1, from coordinate 245,979,682 downwards.
TTTGAATGACGGGCAGAGGCAGCGCCCTGCACAGGCGGAGCTCTGCGGTGTGATTCCGTCGGTGTACTGCCCTTACGCTGGCCACCAAAGGGCATCCTGCCTCGTTGGAGATGTGCCTCCTCCTCATCCTCCTCCTCTCTCCTATTAGGCACCCATGTGGAGTCAGTGACCTCATCATCCCCTCCCTCCTCATCACTGGAGCCAATCTGGCAGTATGCTGCAGCTGCTGGAACATGACTGCCAGATTGGTGTCCTTCTTGAGCATCCCCTCTGTCTGCTCTCACCCTACTGCCTTCCTGTAGCTGGGTTTCATCATCAGACCCTTCGAAACGCTGGGCATCCTCCTGGAGCATGTACCCAACACTGTGCTCAAACAGTTCGGGGGACTCCTCAGGAGGAGGACATGGTGGGTCTAGGGAAGGAGTGACTGATGATGAGTCTGACATTGATACCAGGGAAGAGGACGCTTTGGCAGCTGCTTTGCCAGTACCCTGAGCCTGGGTGAGAGAGGATGAGGAGGAGGAGGAGGGCTTGGTCATCCACTCTACCAAGTCTTCGGCATGATGTGGCTCAACATGTCCAGCTGCCGAAAAGAAGGACAAGCGTGTCCCATGGCCATGTGCTGATGACAATGCACCGCGTCCACGACCAGCACTGTTGCCCCCAGACACAGAGCCTGCTTGCCCTCTTTTATTGCCTCCTGACTGTCTGCCTCTCCTTGTTTGCCTTCCAGACATTCTAATAGATGGCCTGCAGGGAGATGGGAAAAAAGCAATAAGGGCTACCTTCAGGTGTCCTTCTCTGTCCCTTTACTTAAGGATTTCTAAATATGGTTCAGGATGATTGCTTTTGCACAGAATAGCACAACGACAATTTCCCTGACTGTCCAAAAAACAAGGATTTCAAAGATGGTTGATGAGGAATGCTTTAGCACACTATAGCACAAGGAGAATTCACTCACTGTCCTTCCCAGTCCCTAGAAACAAGGACTTGCACAGTGAAAGAAACTGACACTCTCCCTACCTACAGTTTTCTGTCCCTAGAAAAAATGTTTTTTTTAAGCACACTATAGCACAAGGAGAATTCACTCACTGTCCTTCCCAGTCCCTAGAAACAAGGACTTGCACAGTGAAAGAAACTGACACTCTCCCTACCTACAGTTTTCTGTCCCTAGAAAAAATGTTTTTTTTAAGCACACTATAGCACAAGCACAAAACACACTGACACTCTCCCTACCTATCCTTCTCTTTCCCTAAACTAAAGGAATCCAGGTTAAGCAAGAAAGAAATAAAAGTCACTGTCCCTGCCTATGCTGCTCTTTCCCTGCTCCGGAACACACTACACTAGGCCGCCGTGCTGGCGGCCTTTTATAGTGTGGGGCGTGTACTAAACACCCTCAGCAATAATTGGCCACAGGCATCCTGCCTGTGGCCAATCATTGCTCTCCTCGCTGCCGGCGCTGTGATTGGCCAAGCATGCGGGGTCACAGTGCATGCTTGGCCAATCACAGCGCCTGGATGACACTGCGATGGCGTAGTGCATTGTGGGCCGTTCGCGTCACTCGAATTTGGCGCGAACGGCCCAAATCGTTCGATCTTCGTCGAACGATCGAACAGCCGATGTTCGAGTCGAACGTATGTTCGACTCGAACACGAAGCTCATCCCTAGTCAAGAAAAGCGACAAGAATCTCGACGGGAAAATAGAGAACCTGCTCTCTATTTTCTCGTCGAGATTCTCGTCAGCCTGTTTTTTGACGAGAAAATTGTGTATGTGTACACTTACCTTTTCGCCGGGAAGCCCGCGCATGCTCGAAATGACTTCGACGCATGCGCGGTAGCTTCCTAGGCATAGGTAGGGTGAACAAAGATGGCGGCGACGACATCGAATGTGACGAGCGCATGCTCGTCATATTCGATGACGTCACCGCGTTCGCTCCATTCAAAGAACCGCGGGTTCTTTGAAACGAGCGTGTGTACACTCGGCCGGGACAAGTTTCTTGTCCAAGAATCTCGTCGAAAAAAACGACATGTTTTTTTCGACGAGAATCTCGGCCGTGTATACGAGGCATTACTGTTGAGGTTTTACATCTGTGTGGACATTGACTTTTCTGAAAACTCTTTACCCTGACAACAGGAGCCATGGAGGTAGTTTGCATGACCCAAAATTAATCAGCGCCCCCTTCGGGGGTATTGCTAAAAATGTAATGAGCATCAATGCTCCTTTATGTATGCGTAGCTGTGGGGCAGGAAATGCCCTAGTCACAGTTGAATGGATGGCAGTGGTTGGAAGTGACAGATTCCTTCTGGATTTGGTCCAAATAAACCCAGGCTCATCCGTATTTTCCAGGCTTCCTGAAACACTTAACATTCTAAGGCTCCTGCATCTTTGCTGAACGTTCTGATTCCCACCAGGTCAATCTTTAGGTGCTAATCGGTTTTTATCTAGACATGTGACTTGATCGACCACATTTTCAATTCATTTTGGGCTGCACCAATGTGAACAATGTAGATATTTGCAAGCATTTAGTAGTCTTTAGCAGCCTTTTTCAACCAGGGTGCCTTGAGGATTCTTCAGGGGTGCCTTGGTAAAATGCCCAAAATTGCCCAAAAATTGTATACAAGCTGGCATGTGGATGAAGGCTGATTTTTAGTTACACAAAGCCACAGGTTCTCATTTTGCACCATTACAACCTTCTAGCTGCCGGCGTCCTAATGACCAATGATATCAGGAGGATGTCGGTCGCCTGCATAGCATCCTTGTTTGACCCACCTCTGCCCCCACTTTATCAGCATTGAATCACATTAGCTGAGTGATAAAGAAAAACTGAGGGAGAAGAGAAACATTGGAATACTAGTCAGTACCAGTTTGCAAAAGTATATTTCCCTTGGAAGAATAAATCACCTCTAAAGTTAGGTGTCCTACTTGGACTTGTGAATGTTGCTGCATTATGTAAAACTATTAGAATCATTTTTAGATTTTAGAATGGGGTGCTTCGAGATTGTCCATCGTTTTGAACCACTTACAGACTGGAAGATTTTGCCCCTTAAAGGGGTTGTATGGGTTCGTTTAAAAAATAAAAATAACAAACATGTTATACTTACCTCCACTGTGCAGTTAGTTTTGCACAGAGTGACCCCGATTCTCTTCTTCTGGGGTCCCTTGGCGGCTGTCTCTACTCCTCCCCGCAAGAGCTAACCCCCTCTGGGAAGTGCTCTCCCAAGGGGGTTAGCTTGCGGGCGCGCTCCCGTGTGATACAGTCGGCGGCCATAGCCGCCGACTGTATCACTTGGCCCCGCCCCGGCGCGTGTCGCATAATTGATTTGATTGACAGCAGCGGGAGCCAATGGCTGCCAATGTCTGTGCTGCTATCAATCATCCAATGAAGAGCCGACTAGAGCTCGGTGAAAGCAACGCGGGATCGCGCCCAAGGAGATTTGTGTCTCAGGTAAGTAAAACGGGGCTCGAGGGGGCCGGTGACTGCAAGGTGTTTTTTCACCTTAATGCATAGGATGCATTAAGGTGAAAAAGCACAAAGCTTTACAACCCCTTTAATGACCAGGCAATTTTTTGCGATACGGCACTGCGTCGATTTAACTGACAATTGTGCAGTCGTGCAACACTGTACTCAAACAAAATTGATGTTTGTCTTTTCCCACAAAGAGAGCTTTCTTTTGGTGGTATTTTATCACCTCTGCGTTTTGTTTTTGTTGCGCTATAAACAAAAAAAGAGTGACAATTTTGAAAAAAAATCTATATTTTTTACTTTTTGCTATAATAAATATCCCCCAAAAATGTAAAACAACTAATTTCTTCATCAGTTTAGGCCAATGTGTATTCTTCTACATATTTTTGGTAAAAATCGCAATAAGCGCATATTGATTGGTTTACGCAAAAGGTATAGCATCTACAAAATAGGGAATAGATTTATGGCCTTTTTTTTATCGGGACTGCAACATTGCGGCGGACACTTTTGACACTTTTTTGGGACCATTGACTTTTTTACAGCGATCAGTGCTGTAAAATGCACCGATTACTGTGTAAATGTCACTGGCACAGAAGGGGTTAACACTTGCTGTGGGGGGATGGGACTGACTGGAGTAGGAGAAAGATCGCTGTTCCTAATCACTAGGTACAGCAGATCTCTCTCTCCTCCTCTGTCAGAACGGGGATCTGTCTGTTTACATTGACAGATCCCCGTTCTGAATAAAGTGTTATATGCCTGCGCTTAGGATTGTGTGCTAGGGTATGACTCCTAGCTGTGATATAGATTAATATAGTTAATGAGTGTAAAGAGCTGCAGCCCCCCCTAATGGGACCTTTAACCAAAGTCCTAAGAATGAAGATAGAAATTAAAGTGGGCTGTGACGCTGCTCTCTTGAGCCTAATGACAGGGTCAGTGTTCCTACTTCATAAGTAAAAAATAATAATTGTACAACAACAAAAAGTGTAAGTAACTAAACAAACAGTGATTAGTGGTCACATGTGGCCAAACCACCTAATACCAGTGGTGATACCACTATGTGCATAAATCCAAAAATATCCAAAAAAGCTCCCCTCAATACCTAGGGGGCAACAAACAATATAGTGGTGTCAGACTATCTCTGCGCTACTTCCAATGAGTGCTCGCAGCTCACAGTAGCACTAAATGGAAACCGATGAATTGAATCATCTAGGGCGCAGAATAATATGACACAATACACTATATTAATACCACAATTGTGATTAGTGCAAATTGGCCCGGAGCCACAAAGCCAGTCTGCAGCTTTAGATACCTAGCTCTGCCAGATATTAATAATTATTATATATAACACAGTCCAGTATAAAGATGCAAGATCACAAGGCAATGCACGTAACAGTCATTTTCTTGAAACTGCAAGGATCACGTTCTGCCCTTCAGTTAAACGTACAGCGCAACCCCCACATGTGTCCCCACTCACCAGATCCTTATACCCCCACAGGGGTAAACAGCATAAGGGGACAGCCGGGTCACAGATCCAAAGGGGAGATGTCAGCTGGGCAAGTTCTTCCGGTAGATTATGAAGTTCTGTGGAAGGGAAGGTTCCCAATTACCTCATTTGTTCAGACAAAAAAGTGCAGCAAGTCTACAGCAGACAAGCCACACAGCAATATGCCAAATGGGCAAACAAAAAATCGACAAAAAACAAAAAACAAAAAACAAGAAACAAACAGCAGTCCTATTTTGGCTCCTATGCGAGCCGCGGTCAGTACCAGCTGGTAAACGCTTCCTGCGTTCCAAATGCGTTCCAGCAGTACTTCCGGATTAGCGTGGTGTGCGTATGACGTAACTCCGCCTTACGCGTTTCGTCATTGGACTTCGTCTAGAGGCGGTGCCACGCTACGCTATCTCCACGCTTAAGAAGGAAGAGCGTCACTCTAGGCCCACCCACTCCCTCAGGGCTGCCGAATCAGACCACCATGCCGTCATTCATCGCCAGCCAATTGGCTGATTATGCTCGACTAGGGGGAGGCATCTCTTTTAGGAATTCTTTTCAATCCCCCGGGTCATACTAACTAATGCAACGCTCTTACAGCTTTACAAACAAACCATTGTAGAAGGACTGTAGAATATAAAATTAAAATATACCATACCTAAAATCTCAGTAATTGTCCATACCTATGCAGCACTCCATATATTCTTATGTGTGTATTACACTTGGACAAATATGTACGCCCCCTATGGTCACAATATATAACTACACTAGCTGCATGGATAATCCTAGCTAGTGTCTCATAGATGCAACTAGATCACCACTTTTTACAACTATGTGAATATGGCACCATAGGGAAGCCATGGAGTAAAACATATATCTGCATGAGCACACATGCAGCACTCTATGTATATGTCTACATGAACACACTCGCAGCACTCTAAGCGTCACTTCATCTATATGTTTCATGAGTGCAGGAGTTATGCACCCTCTGTGGTGGTACTATGTAACTACACTGGATGTATGTTGCCAAACCCAGTTATTACAATGTAAACCTTCTGAAAGTGCCACCATCGATTGCAGCGATTTCTACAATAATGTGACTTTGCTATGTGTGCTCAAAATCCTCAGCTTGAGAGTAATTCAGTCATCTAGATATAGTAAATACATAGGCCAAAAAATATATATATATATGTAATAATAAAATAAATAAAAATTAGTTATTAACAGTATAAAATATGTATATGTAAATATTCTTATAAAATATTATCCAGGGGACATAAGTAAATCTGTATGTGCATGCGCTTATGTGGTATATACAACATACCTCACAAACATCCATGTCCAGGCTGAAGGCCTAATGGTTGGGGGGGGGGGAATAAGCTAAGGGTGATTATGGATGCTATATTGGGCACACTGCTGAACCAATATGAAATGGCTCACCACGTGCCAGTGCGTATGCACGCACCCAACCCATACCCTGGGATGCCATTATGCAGCAACCAAGTATAGGAGCTAGGGAGAGAGGTGTACCTCTCACCAAAAGGAAATATTAATAATAATAAATTAAGGAAAGAAAATGTGCAATGTGCTGTACTTCCTGAGTTCTTTATATTGGAGCTTCATGGGTTAGCTATAAAGCAGTTAAGATCTATGTCTATGTTCAGGCCTTTCGGCACCAATGACCCAAGTCGATAGATCCAACTAGTCTCATTCTGGGAAATACGGGTGGTTTTATTGCCCCCCCTCCAATGATCCTTAATCAGATCAATCCCATAAAATATGAGTCCAGTTGGATCCCTCTTATGGAACAAGTCAAAATGTCGTGAAAGGTTGTGTTTAGGGAACCCCTTCTTTATGTTATTTATATGTTCCCTAATGCGAACGCACAGTGGACGTGTAGTCCGGCCCACATATTGTAGGTGACATGGACATTCGATGACGTAAGTAACGTGCGTGCTATTGCATGTTATCAATTCACGGATTTTGTATTCCTTATGGTCTGTCCTAGATTTAAAAGATTCTTTCTTACGTGGCTGTTTTTTGCTAACCCTGCATGCCAGACATCTTTGGCATTTATAAAACCCTTTCATTTCAGGGAAGATGTTAACTGCTTTGGGGGCATTAATTACATTATGTACTATATGGTTCCTAAGGTTTGGGGCTTTTCTGTACACAAATGATGGTTTATTAGGTAAAACCGTTGATAATACTCTATCTTCTTTTAAGATAGGCCAATATTTCTTGATGATACCTTCTAGGGCCCTATATTGGTTATTGTACCACGTAATAAATGCCAATTCCATTTTATTCTTTTTTTATACCGTTTTTTTTCAGTAGGCTAGATCTATCTAGATTGGAGATCTCTTCTTTCATTTTGATCAGGGATGCCATCCCATATCCTTTTTCTTGGAATCTGTTGATAATAACATCCGCTTGCTGGTTGAACTCCACCAATGAACTACAGTTTCTCCGCAAACGGAGCAGTTGTCCCTTAGGGACATTTCCCTTCCATCTGGGGTGGTGACAACTAGAAGACGGGATGTATCCGTTACGATCCGTAACTTTAAAGTAGGTTTTTGTGTGGAGCAGATCCCCTTCCTTAAAGATCTCCAAATCCAGGTAGTCTATTTTTTGTTGGTCACATTTTCCCGTAAAGGTCAGTCCATACCTATTGTTGTTTAATTGTTGGAGGAAAATTTGGAAGGTTTCCATTGGTCCATCCCATAGTATCACTAGGTCATCTATGTACCTACGGTACAACTTGACTTCGGGGAGGTTTCTGTGATAAATGTACTCCTCTTCCCACATTGTCATTAGGAGGTTCGCTACACTGGGGGCATAACGTGCCCCCATAGCTACCCCCTTAGTTTGGACATAATAAGTATTATCATGCCAAAAATAGTTACACTCCATGGCCATTTTTAGGCCTTCTAAGATATAGTCTATCTGTTGTTGTCTCATATTGGTGCTCTCATGTAGTGCCTTTTCCACACTTTTGAGTCCATCTTCTTGGAAAATGCTAGTGTACAGGGAGTTCACATCCACTGTTGCCAGTAGAAGATCTTGTGCACCCCTAATATCCTGTATTTCCTGTATGAGTTGCAGACTATCTCTTAGGTATGATCTACCTTCCTTTACAATAGGCTTTAGAAAAGTGTCCAAGTATTCTCCTAATCGTGAAAATACAGAATTAATTCCGCTTATAATCGGCCTACCCGGTGGTTTTATTAACCTTTTATGGATTTTCGGCGTGTAGTACATAACTGGGGTTTTGGTGGAATTCGATACCATGTATTCAGCTTCCTTTGTGTTCAGAATGCCCATCAGTAATCCTTTCTCTACATAATCTTTCAGTTTGTTCTCGAATATGATTTTTGAATTCCCCCTAAGCTTTTTATATGTATTCTCTATATTTAGTAAATTTTGCATTTCTTCTTCATATTCTTTCTTGTTTAGAATTACTAGCCCACCCCCTTTGTCGGCTGGTCTAATTACGACTTTGTTCTTTTTTCCAATATCTTTAATCGCTTTCCAGATTTCTCTTGTTCTAGTATGTTTCTTCCCTGGATATTTCAATTTTTGTAGGTCATCTTCAACCATTTTTTAAAAGCTCCTATGCACTGATTGCCTGGAGTGTTAGGATTAAAAATCTAATTATTTTTTAACCTCGTATGTATATATTTTGTTTCTTCCGTTATCCTGACGTCATTATTCAACGCAAAATGTTTCTTCAGATTTACTTTCCGTAGAAATTTTTGGAGGTCAATGAATACCTCAAATTTATTTAGAGGTTTATCAGGGCATACTTTAGCCCCAGATCCAATACCTTCATTTCATCCTCGGAAAACTCGATGTTACTCAGGTTGTAGATGCCTTTCCCTAGTACTCTCTTGGGTGCTTTCTTCTTCCCTCCTCTACATCCTCTGGTCTGTTTTCTCTTTCTAAGTTTCTTTGCGGGGCTACTGTGTTTCTTTCTGTATAGTTGTTCCTCCCGTTCCTCTGGCTCCCTTGGTCTCCTTGTCTCCATTCTCCGTCGTTTCTCTGATTCTCGGGTCCTCGTCTCGGTCCCCTTCGAGGCCCTCCTCGGTTCCCACTCATTCCTCTCCACCTAGAGTTGCTGTTGGGTGCTCGTGCCTTCCATCTTCCAGGCGGCCTGTCTTGATATCCTCTCCTTGGAAAATCCCAATTGTCTCTATAGTCCCTTCTGAAATGAGGACTAGATTCATATTGGCGATTTCTCCTTGAGGGGGAGGATCTATTATTTGTAGATATATTATGCCTGGAAGGATAGGGGCTACGGTATTCATGGGGATCTTGGTAGTTGACCCTCCTTTGGTCTGACCTATCATATTGTCGGTTAGGTAAACTAGGTCTCCCACGGTTCCAGGTTCTTGGCTGGTTACTTGCAGTGGTGTGGGGTATTACTCTTGGCGTCCCCATATCGATCAAACCGAGAGTTTCTACTGGACTTTCATCCATTAGTGTGTCTTCTAACTCTTCGGTTTGGTCTTCCATTGTTACTTGCCATTTATAGACTTTCATATTTTGATAGTCTAAAACGTCCCTTTTTATATTTCTTTTGTTTTTTGGCCTGTAAGTCTGTGTCATACTTTCTTATGTGATCTTGGAGTTCTTTCTCCTTATCCTTATAGTCCTGATGACCAGAAAATGGTAGCAGTGAGTTTTTAATCTCAACTATGCTATTCTCTATCCCCCTGAGTTTGAACTGTCTTCTTTTGATGATATTATGCAACAGTTCATTCTCACACGTGTTAAAGAATGTGTACCAATCGTTCATCAGTGCTACATCCTCCACATTGTCGTTCGGGTGGATATCCCATCTGAGCCGTCTGGGGGTCATTCCCATCACACTCGCAGCTGTTTCTCCATAGTATGTTTCAGCTGTTTCATTAACCCCTGCATGTCCTGTTTGTTAGTAATGTCTTCTTGACTGAAAATTCCCCCTACATCAATATTCCTACTATTCATATAGGCAAAGATATCCATAGCTGCGGGCTAGTCTCACCAAGGTGGTGATCAGTGTAATGAATAAAGTGTTATATGCCTGCGCTTAGGATTGTGTGCTAGGGTATGACTCCTAGCTGTGATATAGATTAATATAGTTAATGAGTGTAAAGAGCTGCAGCCCCCCTAATGGGACCTTTAACCAAAGTCCTAAGAATGAAGATAGAAATTAAAGTGGGCTGTGGCGCTGCTCTCTTGAGCCTAATGACAGGGTCAGTGTTCCTACTTCATAAGTAAAAAAATAATAATTGTACAACAACAAAAAGTGTAAGTAACTAAACAAACAGTGATTAGTGGTCACATGTGGCCAAACCACCTAATACCAGTGGTGATACCACTATGTGCATAAATCCAAAAATATCCAAAAAAGCTCCCCTCAATACCTAGGGGGCAACAAACAATATAGTGGTGTCAGACTATCTCTGCGCTACTTCCAATGAGTGCTCGCAGCTCACAGTAGCACTAAATGGAAACCGATGAATTGAATCATCTAGGGCGCAGAATAATATGACACAATACACTATATTAATACCACAATTGTGATTAGTGCAAATTGGCCCGGAGCCACAAAGCCAGTCTGCAGCTTTAGATACCTAGCTCTGCCAGATATTAATAATTATTATATATAACACAGTCCAGTATAAAGATGCAAGATCACAAGGCAATGCACGTAACAGTCATTTTCTTGAAACTGCAAGGATCACGTTCTGCCCTTCAGTTAAACGTACAGTGCAACCCCCACATGTGTCCCCACTCACCAGATCCTTATACCCCCACAGGGGTAAACAGCATAAGGGGACAGCCGGGTCACAGATCCAAAGGGGAGATGTCAGCTAGGCAAGTTCTTCCGGTAGATTATGAAGTTCCGTGGAAGGGAAGGTTCCCAATTACCTCATTTGTTCAGACAAAAAAGGAGAGAGGCTTCCATAGTGTAGATGAAAAAAACTTCTGATTTTATTATAGTACAGTGCAGCAAGTCTACAGCAGACAAGCCACACAGCAATATGCCAAATGGGCAAACAAAAAATCGACAAAAAACGAAAAACAAAAAACAAGAAACAAACAGCAGTCCTATTTTGGCTCCTTTGCGAGCCGCGGTCAGTACCAGCTGGTAAACGCTTCCTGCGTTCCAAATGCGTTCCAGCAGTACTTCCGGATTAGCGTGGTGTGCATATGACGTAACTCCGCCTTACGCGTTTCGTCATTGGACTTCGTCTAGAGGCGGTGCCACGCTACGCTATCTCCACGCTTAAGAAGGAAGAGCGTCACTCTAGGCCCACCCACTCCCTCAGGGCTGCCGAATCAGACCACCATGCCGTCATTCATCGCCAGCCAATTGGCTGATTATGCTCGACTAGGGGGAGGCATCTCGTTTAGGAATTCTTTTCGATCCCCCGGGTCATACTAACTAATGCAACACTCTTACAGCTTTACAAACAAACCATTGTAGAAGTACTGTAGAATATAAAATTAAAATATACCATACCTAAAATCTCAGTAATTGTCCATACCTATGCAGCACTCCATATATTCTTATGTGTGTATTACACTTGGACAAATATGTACGCCCCCTATGGTCACAATATATAACTACACTAGCTGCATGGATAATCCTAGCTAGTGTCTCATAGATGCAACTAGATCACCACTTTTTACAACTATGTGAATATGGCACCATAGGGAAGCCATGGAGTAAAACATATATCTGCATGAGCACACATGCAGCACTCTATGTATATGTCTACATGAACACACTCGCAGCACTCTAAGCGTCACTTCATCTATATGTTTCATGAGTGCAGGAGTTATGCACCCTCTGTGGTGGTACTATGTAACTACACTGGATGTATGTTGCCAAACCCAGTTATTACAATGTAAACCTTCTGAAAGTGCCACCATCGATTGCAGCGATTTCTACAATAATGTGACTTTGCTATGTTTGCTCAAAATCCTCAGCTTGAGAGTAATTCAGTCATCTAGATATAGTAAATACATAGGCCAAAAAATATATATATATATATGTAATAATAAAATAAATAAAAATTAGTTATTAACAGTATAAAATATGTATATGTAAATATTCTTCTAAAATATTATCCAGGGGACATAAGTAAATCTGTATGTGCAAGCGCTTATGTGGTATATACAACATACCTCACACACATCCATGTCCAGGCTGAAGGCCTAATGGTTAGGGGGGGGGCTCTGGCTCTCTTTCCCGCGATCGCGGGTGGCCGGAAGACATTGCGGCTACCGGCCAAGCGCATCATGTCCTCCTCTTAAAGGAGCCGATGTACAGCTATGGTGAATTGCGGGAAAGAGCCAATCTGCCTCAGTATAATGATGGCGGCTGGTCGGCAAGTGGTTTAAGGGTGCCTTGACTAAAAAAAGGTTGAGAAACAATGGTCCACAAGAAGTTTTATTTCAAACCTTCCCAATTTTTTTATTTTAGTGTTGGGTACAAAATAGGCTTTATTAAGATTTTTTCATTTCCATGTTATTCTTTTTTTAAGTCACATTTTTATTCATATATATATATATATATATATATATATATACATATATATTTTGCAACACAAAAATATCACTAGGCTCTAGTACAAGGTTGAATAAATTAGAATAGACTTATGCCGCGTACACACGACCATTTTTCTCATCGGGAAAAATTTAATTTTTTCTCTTTGACGAGAAAAACGACCGTGTGTGGGCTTTTGGTCATTTTTCCCGACGAGAAAAACGATATTAATCACGACGAGAAAAATTAGAACATGCTCTAATTTTTCTCGTCGTGCTTCACGGCATTTTTTCCCGCGGCAGTTTTCCCATAGGGAAACACTGCCGGGGAGCCTTCACACGGTCGTTTTTCTCGACCAAGAGAAAAAATTACGGGAAAAACGGCCGTGTGTAGGGGAACAAGCCGTTCCTCGTTTTTCCCGTCTATTTTCTCGACTGTGTTTTCACCGTCGAGAAAATCGATCGTGTGTACACGGCATAAGGGTACTTATATTATGCCTTTGCATGGTGGGGTAAGAGGGAACTCATGAAATATAGACAAGAACACAAAAGAGGGATGAGGCGGATTTATAGCAACAGCATGTCATTCTGCCATCTTTAATGATAAACTAGACAAGGTTAGCAGCTTTGGAATAGTGGGCATCAATGTATACTACCAACTGTAAAGAAAAGACACAAATAGCAAATAATTCATAAATTTTAATTTAAAATGACAGTACACAAGTAATCAAATACATCATAAAAAAGTAAAACAATGGCAATGGTGGAGGGGGGTGTCTAACATTAAGCAAGGAAAGGGGAGATTATTGTCATGTATCTCATATGTCCTGTTTTTTGCAACTTTAACTAGGATGGACACCCTAAATGGTAAATGCACCTAAAGAGTTTTATATTGTTGTTTCCTAAGATACCTAGTAAAATAATTATCGGATAAATCCATAGAGGTATACCATTTGTGTTGCTCCTGGCTCCTACTAATCATTTAATTGAAATACTTGTCTACATGATTCGATTTGGTGTAAAGCTATGAATTTGTTGCGTGTTAATTATTTTCATTAAACTTCCAAACTTTCAAGGTAAGCCACCCTTAGAAACACGACTAATATATATTAATGTTGTTGAAACCGTACATATACCTAACACAAAGGGCAAAAAAGTAAATTGTTGCTTTTGAAGATTCAAGGATGGCAAAAAAAAGTAAAGTTAAACAGAAAAAGATATTGGAGATGTTATAAATGCCAAAGAATCTATACTTTTGTATTTTAGTCTTGAGATTAATACAACCCTGCCAAATAGAGCCAGGTTGGTGACCTGACTTTTTTCTACTGCAATTAAGCAAAGCAGCTAGGTCATGTCCCCACCCCCAGCCTGTGGTTGGACAAGACTAGTAACACAGTCCTACTACCTACCTGCCAGGTATATATGACCATGTCAGTGTCCCTTGTGTCTGCGCCATCCCTATTACACTGGCAGCAGTGCAGCCGCTTTATGGGGGCGCCAGACCGATTTGTCTTGCAGCCCAATCCACCTTAAAAGACTGGCGCTACACTAAAAGTGTAGCGCAAGCCGGCGGGGACTCTTTTCATGCTGAACCCCTGCAAAGTGCTGCCCTAGGCCTGGGCCTTGTTGGCCTAGGCCAAGATACAGCGTTGTGTGGTATCATCCTTTTGCAGTCCCTGCACAGCAGAAGAGCGGAAGAAACAGCACAAGCAGCCAATCAGGTCATGGGCTGACAAGACAAATGCTGATAGGTAGAGAAAGCACATTGACAGAGAGATAAGCTCATCCATGTGCTGCTTCCCCATTAAGGCCCCATGCACACAGGGCGTTTTTACAGCCGCGTTTTTTACAGCTTAAAAACGCCTGTCCATGTTTTGTAAACATTTTTTTGACCTTTTTAAAAAAAAATTAAAAATAAATGCCGGAGCTCAAAAATGCAATTGCAGCGTTTTTGCGCGTTTTTGCACATTTAATGCGCGTTTAATAGCGTTGGGCGTTTTTTCAGCTCGAACCTGGAGCTCCAGAACGCACTGGTCTTGGTTTTTTTTTTGCAGCTGGAAAACGCCTATGCCACTTGGAGCTCATAAAAGCTCTATGTGTGCATGACACAATAGAATAACATGGATGGGCGTTTTGCAGCTGTAAAAATGTCTAACGCTGCTAACAGCAGCTGCAAAAACGCCCTGTGTGCATGGGGCCTAACTGTCACATCACAGGCTGGGGATCCCTCCTCCTCTGGATGACCTCGCCCCAGAGGAAATGATTGAATGATGCTGGACATAAGATCAAGGACATCTAGCTGCAGAAAAAAAGTATGGCAGAGGAAATCTCTGGATTAAAGGTAATATAGCAGAAAAAGCAGTATCTTAGTTTATTTTTTAATGGCCATCTTATGTTTATCTTGAAATTTTGGGCTGGAGTTTAGCTTTTAATTTGCCAGCAACCAGACAAATTTTGAAACAATTGTGACTAGTCTTGATAAGCAGAACTAGAAACAAAGCATTAAAGAGCTTTATTTTAAGCAACATAATCGTGTATAATATTAGTAATAAACACGCCAGTAATAGATGTTTTCAGTCTAGCAGACTTATTATAATCACAACAGGATCTGTTTTAAGCCACCTGCTCTAACCCATATTTTACTCAAAAGATATAACGGTGTGACTTAGCCCTTTTTTTGGCACTACATCCTGATCCCCTTGTAAACATGCCTTTACAAGAGGGACACATGCAATGTAATTACACCCGTATAAAATGCTATATGTAGAGTAGAAGAGGAAAGAGTAAGCACATTTGGCGTACATTAATAACGTACAACTAAACCCACAGAGACAGTCTGACACGGCATGCCAGAAATGTTTGTGTTGATCACAAAGGTGACCCACACCCATCTTTGATTTAAGACTCATCTGTTTACTAAACTGGAATAAGGTGAATTATTATAATTAAAGTCTTAGACCAAGCCAAAGCCAGGTTATTTTTTGCATGAAAGGAGTGTCCACTAAGAAAAAGATTGCTAGAAATGTAAAAACACCATCAATATAAAGTGGTCCATCGAAATCGACGTGTAAGTCCACCCAGCAGTGGATTAATTCAAAGATGAGTGTTTCACACCTGAAAGCACAATTGAAAGCTTTACCAGAAGTACTTCAACTCTCATCACTAGGATTTTCTTTATCTTTAATGGTGCCCATCCACACCTCATCATGGTGTCACTTGAAGCTCGTCACTTGAAAAAGTACATGAAGTTTTTTTTTGGGCAGAGTCACACATTTTGATTCCAATAGCCTTCAAGTGGTGTGTTCAAGCCTGAAACGTGAATAAAAATGCCTGAAGAGATACTAACAAAAGCCCCAAAAAGACAAAAAACACTCAGCTGAGGTGAAAACCCTCGTTTTTTTTTTTTTTTAAATAACAAACATGTCATCCTTACCTCCTCTGTGCAGTTCGTTTTGCACAGAGTTGCCCCGGTCCTCCTCTTTTGGGGTCCCCTCGTGGAACTGGTAGCTCCTTCCCACATTGAGTGCCCACATTGGAGAAGGCTCTCCCAAGGTGGACACCGGTGCGGGCGCGCTCTCGAGTCCTGCTTCTGTGTTTATTCACACAGAATGCAGGACTTGGCCCATGGCGCCTGCGTCATTGGATTTGATTGACAGCAATGGCTGCACTACTATCAATCTATCCAATCAAGAGCTGAGACAATAGGCAGAGAGGTAGAGCATGTCTCTGCCGTGGGAACAAATGGGCTCAGGTGAGTAAAACAGGGGGGGCTGGGGGGCTGGTCAGTGTCAGAAGCTTTTTCACTTTAATGCATTCTATCCTAAAAACGCGAGGGTTTACAACCCCTTTAAAGTCTTAAACTAAGCCAAAGGCGTTGCATTTTTTTGCATGAGAGGAACACACACTACAAAAAAACTAAAAAATGTATTCAAGAAATGTAAAAGCACCATCAATATAAACTGGTCAATTAAAGTCAAAGCATAAGCCTAGCAGTGGTCTAGTTCAAGGATGAATTGGGATCCCGTTCACACCTGAATACTATGAAGTACAATTTAAAGCTTCGCTTGAAGCACTTCAAAGTTAAAAACTAGGATTTCTGTTATATTTAATAGTGCCCATTCACACCTGAGCATAACAACACCTGAAGCTCGAAGCTCATCAAAAACAAAGGGTTTTTGGGGGCAGAATCACGCATTTTTGCCCCAATAGCCTTCAATTGGTGTGCTCAAGCCCGAAACACGCTCAAAAATACCTATACAGATACTAAAAAACCTACAAAAATTACCAAAGATGCTCAGCTGAGGTGTGAGTAGGGCCTAAGGCAGAATGGTAGAAACAAACGGCAACTGCCCCAACCTATAACTGGCCTTAACATCAAGTAGCACATGGAAGGGTGACGCATGTCAAACAGCAAAGAAAAATTTCCAGCTCAACTTACTAGCCAGCCCGCAACAAACCAAATTGTCTTGCCTAACAGTTCACGTTAAAAAAGGGGTTTCGTTTGCACACATTTGCAAATACATGCATAAGCTGCAGCGGCCAATTCAAGGCATCCCAGTATTATCTGCAGTTTGAACTCTATACATTTTAAGAGCCTCCATAGTAGGAGCACATATGTAATAATGGACAGATTGAGGGCAGGTATGTCTCGAGGGAGCCCACTCCTCCTCAAAGGCACAGGGATGCACTGGAGTGGACACCCAGCAAAAAGCACATTAGCAGTGAAGGTGTCCCATGGTGCCCCCTCACTGAATAACCAACAGTACAACAAATGGCAACTGCCCCAACCTATAACTGGCCTTAACAGCAAGGAGCACATGAAAAGGTGACACATGTCAAATAACAAAAAAGGCAGAATGGGGCCCTAGGCAAGGCTATAGCTTTTACCCCATTCCTTCAATTGACATTGATTGGCTGACTGAAATGGGCACATAGAATAAATCCTGTTTGCATTGTCTAAACTGGCATGGTATCAGATACCAACTGCCTACAAGTACATCCTTCTTGTGACATGACAGCCACGCACAGAGTTTACCCCCTGGTTTTCTGTAGGAGCATGGAGGTTATAGAAGGGCCCCCTGACATCCACTGGGCCCTAGGCTCCTGCCTAGATTGTCTTGTTCAAGATCAAATTCTGGACTAACTGTAACGTGGACCCTTGGCCAATTTTAGTCCATTCCCCCCCCCTTCCTGCCAGTTAAATTGGACCATGCATAAATGTTATGGTACACACACATTTGTGTTGTGTCATTGGTTTGAGAAGCATTTCTTATTTAGTATACAGTGTTTGCATATTTTTTTCTTTCAATCATTTTTATTGCAGAGTTTTAAACATCATAAAAAAACACATACAGTACCAGAATAAATGTCAACAAGAGGATGCACTCTCTGAAGTGATCAATAGCCTTATTGTGATAACCAAAATAGATGTAGGATAATAAAGTCAGGCTTAACATACAGGCTCTATCCAATATAAAAACCTTATGTCCAGGGTGGTGAGTCCCACAGTATCAGTAGCCTATTACAAACTTCAAGACATGGGAGAAATGATAAAGTATTGTTAAAATGGGCTGTAGATCCACATATCTCAATTACATGGAGATTTAGGGAAACGTTACTTGCAGAGGGTTATTTCAGTGCCTCCTAACACTATACCTCAAGCCCCTAGAGCGACTAAAATTGAAGAGGCTTCATTGCCTATCATCAGCATCCACTTAGCATTTTTTGTAACATAACAAAAACAAAAATGGAAAAGAGAAGAAAGAAAAAGCAAAAGAAAAAGTTAGAGAAGAGACTTGAATCGGTCCGCACAGTCATAGCCTCCATCCAAAAGATGTCCAGCGCCTAGGGAGCTTGGAGGTACACAATTCATGGGTTCCACGCTTGTTTATCATTACGGATACTGGTCAGTTTTTCATTATTCGAAATCCAAGATATTTTGTGTTTCAATGGGACATTAATCACGGGCGATTCTCATGCTTTTGCTATAGTTATTTTGACCACTAGAAAAATAAAAAAGACAAGATTTCAAAGGTGTCTGGGGATCTCCTCCGACAGGTCGGCAAACAATGCAGTTTTGGCATCTCTGGGTATGTTCTGACCCGTCACTGAGTGGATCAAATTGAATATTCTAATCCAGAAACGTTGTATCTTTGGGCAGGACCACCAGACATGAAACATGTCACCCTCTTGCCCGCATCTCCTACCTAAAGCAAAGGGGAAAGGTACCAAGATATATTTTTGCCAGCCTAGTCGGAATGAGATACCAGCACGATAAAACCTTATAATTTGCCTCAACTAGGGAAGTGTTGAGAATACCCTTGTGCACCATTGGTGGCCTATTTTGTCCATACCTCCTCCTCAATAGTCTCCCCTAGATCCGATTCCCAGGCTGTCTGGTAGGAGGGTTTATTACCGTGACTATTAAATAGGAATTTTAACTCAGCAAGCAAACCTATATTAACAGCAATCCAAATTGTTGATCACCTTCTAAAAGAGAAAAACCCTCAGGACTTGTGTAGCACCACCCCCAGAAGAGCTGTTGGATTTAATGGATCTTCATGTCTTGCATCAGTGATGACCAGCCCTGTACTTGGACCCAAATGACCACCAACACACCTGGAATAGTTTCACTTGACTTTATTAACACAAGGGCTCTAAAGAGAAAAAGTTAGACAAACAATGTCTATTTACAACTCAACAACACACCTAAGATAATAATAAGATGGCTTGTCTCTGTGCAAAGTTCTACTCCACTGGCCAGTAGGCTGTTAACTTACTTCTGATGGTGTTGGGACCTATACTCTAATGCCGCATACACACGATCATTATTCACGGCGGTTAAAAAACCGCCGTGAATAATGACATTAAAAACGAGGGAACGGCTTGTTCCCCACACACGGTCGTTTTTCACCTCATTTTTTCTCTTGACGAGAAAAACGACCGTCTGTGGGCTCCGCGGCAGTGTTTCCCTATGGGAAAACTGCCGCGGGAAACATGTCGAAAAAAGCGACGAGAAAATTTAGAACATGTTCTAATTTTTCTCGTCGTTTTTAATGCCGTTTTTCTCGTCGAAAAAAACGGCAAAAAGCCCACAGACGATCGTTTTTCTTGTCGAAAGGAAAAAATGTAGTTTTTCTCGACGAGAAAAACGGCCGTGTGTACGCAGCATGATGGTGCACTCACCGCTCTTTTTTTGGATCCCCAACAAGAAAACAGAATACATGGTAGAAGACATTTCACCACAGATGCAGTCCTCGGTCCCTGATGTTCCCGCAATGACTAATGAAAAATCCTGCCCCTATCCTTGGGGCCCTCCCTTTCTGTTTCAATAAGTTTTTATAGGGTTTTACAACATTAGAAATATAGATTTTAATATTAGGTTGCACGTACATGACATTGTGGGCTGTGAAGCCAGCATATATCACATGTACCAAGCAAAGTGACAGTAATCTTAGCATGTCAGCTGATTATGTATGGGGTGTTGAATAAAGGTAGTGAAAGAATGCTGTGCCATAATATAGACCTCATTATACTTATCCCATGCATGGAGGAGGACAGAAAAGTGAAGAAAACTAGAAAAAAAAAAGGGGGAAAACAGAACAGAGTAGGAAGGAACACAACAAGGCAATAGAAGGGTAGGGGCGATCATAAAGGGGAGTGAGGGGGGATGATTAAGCTGGAGGGGGGGGAAAGGGCCCCCTTTCAAGCTGGTGACCCACAGCATCTCCAGGCAGTCTTCACTCAAAGGATCCAGAAACAGACACAGTTTCTCACAAAAACTGGAACATTCAGCTTCAAATTGTTGCAAAGTACAGGAACACTAATATATGGCCTTGCGGAATTCTTCAACACTCTCACCCTAACCTTGGCACAGCATCTACGTGTCTCTCAGCGGCAAGGGTTCTCTGTAGCTTTTTCTCCTACACATTATGTGGTCCCCCACAGCAGCAAGTCCTATGTCCTCTCCCCAGACCTTTGCACAGATATAACAGCACATGATCAGGAGTTTTTAATTTTTGGCCTCTCCCTGTGGATTCCTGAAGATATGCACTGGCAGGCACAGCCAAGCCTTGCACACAGGTTCACAGGTCTGGCTAGCACAGCAACAGTGCTCATCTCTAACACTGTCACGATCAGGGGTCAGGCTCAAAGACCCGTTGCTATAGAAGTAGCAAGACTACCATCGACCAGCAGGACAGATACACAGGCAGTCACCCTGGAAGATGATGGTGGAGATGGATTTTGCTGCCGGATAGTACCAGGTCACAGTCCTCAGGATCGCCGCACCAGGAGGTGAGAAACATGGGGTCCAGAAGTAGATAAGCAGGTAAGGATTAAACAGAAGCATAGTCAGAAAAAGAAGCCAAAGGTCAGTAACAAGTAGTTGCAGGTTGGGATTAGGCAGAAGCATAGTCGAGGATCGATAACGAGTGGTAGCACAATATGGACAGCAGCAGGGAAGATAAGAGCGAGATACTGGCTGAAGATAGCATAATAATCTGACAAACAGGAAGTGTAGAGACGTGGCTTAGATCAGCAAGTTCGTGAAAGGAGCAAAGAGTTCAAGGTTCAGAAGAAGTCAAGTCACAAGGCAGGGTTGTCAAATGGATCAGACAGGAAACTGTCCAGCATCTCAGGTAGCTCAGCGAGAAGAGTCATTGCCAGTCCTAGATGAGGTCCCAGGTTCAGGTTCAGGCCCTAGCAAACACTGCTAAACTGCACCCTTATCTCTGGGCTCACTGCAGCTACACCTGCTGGCATCTTGTATTCGTTTGTGTAACCCCCACTCTGGCCGCAAGCCATAACCTGCAGATACACTTCCTGTGACCCAAGTCTGCCATACAGGTCTGAAAGTTCTGTTCCATCAGCTGGTGGGCAGACCTTAATGTGTGGACAGTTACCAATCACAACTCTCCTGCTTTGGCCAGCCAATGGGAAGCCCTCTTTGCCTTATTGTTAGGGTTGCGTCCTCTTCAGTAGCGCAGGGGCCACAAATCACAGTTAGGTATCCCTCTTCTCTCTCTCTCCCTAAGCTGGCACTCACTAGGGGGAGTGGAGAGGGAAAAAAAGGCTCCTCAGCAAGGGATCCTGCATTGCTGGGCTATTTTTAGAGAAGCCCAGCCAGCTGAAACTGGCTTACTACAAACAGCAGTTCAATACAGAATGTGTGTTGAATCCCTCTGGGCCTCCCAGGACTTTGAGGCCCTGGGCCGCTGCCCCATTCTGCTTTTATTATAATACGCCAGTGAGTCCACCTAATACTAACAGCCCAGAGAGATTTTGTTTGGTGCAACAATCAGCTTAGAGATCTCAGCTTTAACCACTTGTCAATGACCACTGGGCACTTAAACCGCCTTAATAACCAGACCAATTTTCAGCTTTCGGTGCTCTCACATTTTGAATGACAATTACTCAGTCATACAACACTGTACCCATATTAAAATTTTGTCCTTTTTTTCACACAAATAGAGCTTTCTTTTGGTGGTATTTAATCACCGTTGGGTTTTTTATTTTTTGCGCTATAAGAGAAAAAACACAGAAAATTCTGTAAAAAAATGAATTTTTCGTTGTTTCTGTTATAAAATTTAGCAAATTAGTAATTTTTCTTTATAAATTTTGTCCAAAATTTATACTGCTACATATCGTTGGTAAAAATAAATACAAATTGGTGCATATTATTTGGTCTTTGTGAAAGTTATAGAGTCCACAAGCTATGGTGCCAATATCTGAAAATTTATCACATCTGATGTATTGGCGGCCTATCTTATTTCTTGAGACCCTAACATGCCAGAAAAGTACAAATACCCCCCAAATTACCCCTTTTTGGAAAGAAGGCATTCCAATGTATTTAGAAAGAGGCATTGTGAGTTTTTTGAAGTTGTCATTTTTTCCCACAATTCTTTGCAAAATCAAGATTTTTATTTTTATTTGAATTTTTTTCAAAAAATTGTCATATTAGCAGGTTATTTCTCACACACAGCATATGCATACCACAAATTACTAATAATTTGTTCTTTATTAGAGTTTCAAATATACATACATGTTATAGCCATAACATCAATATGAACAGTAACAGATGTTCCAACTAGAGACAAGCTCTTTTGATAAGCATTATCTTATTACAGTAAACAATGAAATGCTAACGAGGGTGAGTAAACTTGGATAGCCGATTGAAAGGAGGTCCTAGATGGAGAAAGGGCGGGAAGGAGGGGGTAAGGGGTAGGGGTAGAAGGAAGGATGACAAAGAGGGCACCAGCGAGCCTGAGATAGGGAGCAAGGTGAGCAATTAACATTTCAGTATAGTTATACTTGAACAGTGCATTTTGGGTGGTGTAACCATGTCGACCACATAACTATAAATTTTTCTAAGTGCAGGTTTTTCTTAGCTACAATTCGTTCCATTTCACACTGGATATTGAGATCAGCGACAGTGCCTGAAATGGAGGGGATTGTAGTAGTTTTCCATAATCTAGTAATGTTCAATTTGGCAGCATAGAGTAAGTGAAGGACTGCATATCTAGATTGGGGTGGAATTTTTTCTATGCCAATATGTAGCAGGGCCAGTGCAGGATCGGGGACCATGGCGCCCCAGCAATAGATGAGATCAGAGCGAATACTTGTTTCCAGAAGGAAGTCAAGGATTTGCAGTACCAAAGGGTATGTGCGATGGAGCCAATACTGCCGCAGCTTCTCCAGCAGGATGGTGAGTGACCCGGGTACATTTTAGATAAGCGATAGGGTGTTAAGTACCATCTATGGATAGTCTTTTGGTAGGATTCCCAGTGGTTGGAGCAGTGAGAAGCTTTAAAGGTTTCCGTAAATGCCCGTTGCCATTGGGTTTGGGTGAAGGGAACATTCAATTCTTCAGCCCACTTAGCTAAGGAGTGTACTTGGGAGCAGGGTCGAGTGTCGCTAAGGCATGCATACATCAGAGAGATACCCCTATTAGGGTAGGGGGTAGAGGAGTAGTATTGGTATATCGGTACAGGGATTTTTACTCTGGAGGGCAGTGTAGATGCTCTGAAGAAGTGGGAGATTCTCGTGTAAGTGAAGATCTCAGAACATGGGAGTTTAAACTTATTTTGGAGATATTTAAATGTGTGCATCTGGTCTTGGTTCTTCATGTCATCAAAGGTTAAGATACCTGCGGAGTGCCAATGAGAGAGGTTCAAATCAGGAATGCAGGATGATATAGCTCTCAGAGGTATCGGTATCGACCTACTAGGTGAGTTTTGGGGATATAAACTTAGAATTTTTTTCCATGCCAATATTGAGGCTGAGATCATGGGGTTATGCTTTGGCAGGGATGGAGAGCCTCCTGCAGTTGTTAGTAAGAGGTGGTCCAGTAGGGTGGCAGGCTGTGGGTATGAGGCTTCTATGGTGGACCATATTTTTTCCTGTGTAGGGTGCCACCAAAAGTAAAGTTGGTCCAAAATTGAGGCGTAGTAGTAGTTGCCTATATGGGGCAATCCTACTCCGCCGTGTCTGTGGGGCCTAGTGAGTATGTAGCTAGCACATCTAGGTGGTTTAGAGTTCCAAATATAGTTAGTTATTTGTCTCTGAATAGAGGTAAGGAGGGACCGAGGGAGGGGCAGGATAAGTGTCCAAAACAGGTATAGGAGCTTAGGTAGTACTATCATTTTGACGGTAGCAATACGGCCAAGAGTAGAGAGGCCTGTGCTGCGTAGAGATTTCAGTAGGGTGGGTAAATTTCGGGAGAAGGTTAGGTAATTCAAGTCAATCAGTCGTTTTGTGTTGGGGGTAATCTGAACTCCCAAGTAAGGGATAGATGTATTCGCCCACATGTAGGGTATTTCGAATTTCAGCTGAGCTGCCATTTTTGGGGGGAGATGTATGGGAAGGATTGTGGATTTTGTGGTATTCAGTTTATAGTAAGATACAGAGCTAAATTGGTGTAGGGTATCCTGAATGGCTTGCAGGGATTGGGCGGGGTTGGTGACCATCAGAACCACGTCGTCAGCAAATAGGCTAATTTTGTGGTCTACACCATTGCAGGGAATGCCTGATATGCATGGGTCTGATCTGATTTTAGAGGCCAAAGGTTCCATCAAGAGGGCAAAGATGAGCGGGGATAGGGGGCATCCCTGTCGAGTACCGTTAGAGATCTCAAAAGGGGTGGAAAGGGTCCCTCCCGAGAGTACCTTAGCTGATGGGTTGGAGTATAAGGAGAGAATTACATCTTGGAACCACCCCGTAATACCAAATTTAGTCAGCACTTCTTGAAGAAATGACCAGTGGACTCTATCAAACGCCTTCTCTGCGTCAAGGGATAGTAGCAGAGAAGGCGTTTGAGAGCGCGCAGCATGGTGGATGAGGTTGAGTACTCTTCTGGTTGCGTCTGGGGCTTGTCTACCTGGGACAAATCCAACCTGGTCCGGGTGTATTAACTCAGGTATAAACATCATCAATCTGTTAGCAATAACTTTGGCAAGTAGCTTAATGTCAGTGTTCAAGAGAGAGATCGGTCTGTAGTTAGAGGCAACAGAGGCATCCTTTCCAGGTTTTGGGATGGTAGTTATGATAGAACGTAACATATCTGTAGGCAAGGAGCCCGAGGAGCCAGTAGCATTGAAGAGGTCCGTCAGTCTAGGGGCTAAAATGTCAGCAAATTTTTTGTAAAACCCATTAGAGAAGTCATCTTCTCCTGGGGACTTATGCAGTGGGAGAGCTTTAATTGCTCTGAGGATTTCTTCCTTTGTGAATGGTTTAGATATATAGTCAAATTGGATCTCTGAGATTTTGGGCAGGCTAATTGGGGTAAGAAAGCTATGTATCTGCTCTGCTGTAGGCTGGGGAGTGAGAGGGTCGCGCTTGAGGTTATAAAGGGATGCATAGTAATCACTAAATGCATTAGCAATTTCTTGAGGGTTGGTTAAGAGTTGTTGTGAAATCGGGTGGTGGAGAGATAGAATTTTTGTTTTTGTGCGTTGGGCTTTGACTTGTTTTGCTAAAAGTGACCCGGCTCTGTTGCCCAACGCATAAAAAGAGGCCTTGGAGAATTTAAAGTTACGTTCGAATTTGTGGAGCAGGAGGGTACGTAATTTCTGTCTCAGCTCTAGGAGTTGGATGGTTTGTGCAGGAGAGGGAGAGGATTTGTTTAGTTGTTCTAAGGAGGATATTTGGGACATAACCTCATCAATCTGCTGGGTCCTCTGGCGCCTCGCTCTTTTACTCAGCTTTATAAAAATTCCTCTTAGGTAAGCTTTGTAAGTTGACCAGAGTGTAAATTTATTAGTATCAGGCAGTTCATTATTATCAAAGAAGGATTGGTGCTCAGTTTCAATTTCCCTTTGGACTTTGGGGTCATCCAACAAGGAGGAGTCTAGTCTCCATAGTCTCGGAGGGCCAGGTCGTAGGTCTCCCAGGGTTATGGAGATTGGGGCGTGGTCTGACCACGAGATGAGACCAATGTCAGATTGCACGACGTTTTGAAGGGTCCATTTATCCACCAGGAAGGAATCAATGCATGAATAGGATAGCTGTGAGTGTGAGAAGTATGTGTAGTCTCGTTCCGAGCCATGTTGTGCTCTCCATACGTCAAAGAGATCTATGTCATGGAGTAGTGGGTTCAGAGCCTGTCGGTGTTGACTTTTATTAGTGGAGGTGTCCATGTGTGGATCGCCAACAATATTAAGGTCGCCACCCAGGACCACATTTCCTTGACGCAGGCTTTCAACCTTCTTGTAGAGGCGTCGAAAAAAGGAGTTTGGGCCATAAGTATTCACCAGGGTGTGTGTGATGGTGCGATGGCGCGATGGTGCAAATGGTTATAAGGTATCTGCCCTGTGGATCAGCATAGGTGTGGAGGTGTTGGAACTGAAGGGTATCACGAATGGCCGTCAATATTCCATTCTTCTTCTGTGGGCCGGATGCGAGATATACGGTGCTATACCCTTTGATTTTGAACTTAGGGGTTTTTGATTCTGCAAAGTGTGTCTCTTGTATGAATACAATGTCCGCTTTCTGTTTGGATATTTCCCTTTGTAAGTTAGCACGTTTGTGCGGGCTGTTCAGGCCCTTCACGTTTAAGGAGGTAAGCTTTAAAGGCATGCCAAGGCAGTTGGAGTGACTTTGAATGACAGGTTAGTGGAGGTGAGCGTGGGAAGATTCCTGCTGGGAGTGGCAAAGAACAGAAGATTTTGGACGTAGGTGATCAGATCAGACTGTTCAGTAGAGAAGTGAGCTGAGGAGACGGGATCTGGTTCAGTTGGAGGCTGGTGGAGGGCAGGGAGGGGGAAGTAAAAAGAGTGATCCCGTGAACAATACGGGTTCAATGGGCAGAGTTACTGCTGACAATTTCCAAACAGGGGGGATTTCCTCCAGTGGTGTCCAGGAACTTGGAACCAGTGGATCGAAAGGAAGGCTTGGAATAGGCAGTGATCCGCTATAGTCCGGCTATAAGTAGATTGGGGTCATGTGCGAGGACAGGGTATATCAGGCGTCTTGAAGTGACCAGTCAGCTTCCATTTGGGAAGGAGGAGATGGAGGTGGTCGTGGACTTTCCTCAGGAATTATGCGCCATAGCCTCAGTAGTTGGAGGCCAGCTTGGAGAGTGCGCACAGTATGGGTTTTACTCTGGAACGTAACCATCAACTTGGTGGGAAACCCCCACTTGTAGGGTATGTGGTGGTTCTGGAGTGCTTTTGTGATCGTGGATAGTTGCCGACGATTCTCCATCGTGGTTTTGGAGAGGTCGGTGTATAGCGCAATAGCAGTGAAAGGGTCAGGGAGGTTTGAGGCTCGCTTTGCGGCGAACATCACTCTTTCTTTAGCATTGTAGAAATGAATGCGCGCTAACACATCTCTAGGTTTTTCTGCTGGGAGATGAGACGGTTTTGGCAGCCTATGGGCCCTATCTATTTCTAGATCTCTGTCGGTCAGCTCAGGTACCAGCGCTCGCATTAGGGATTGCAGGAATCGCACCAGTTCAGGTTGTTGAACCGATTCAGGTATGTTGCGGAATTTAATATTGTTCCTGCGAGAACGATCTTCGAGATCTGCGAGTTTAAGGTTGATCATCTGCATCTCATCTTCATGTACAGTGCATACTTCCACTATATCATTATGGGCAGTGAGGAGATCAGACATTTTGTTTTCAACGTGGTGGAGACGCTGATCCTGATGGTGCACTACAGTAGCCAGCGAGGACACTGCAGCTGATAGGTCAGAGTACAGTGTCTGTTTAAGGGAGATTAGCATGTTCTTCATTGATTGCTCAGAAATGGGCTGGTCTGAGGCAGGGAAATTATCTATGGCTGATGGATGCTGTGTATTAGGAGGAGGCAAGGTGAAGGGTATACTGGGGCTTTGTCCTGGGATGTCATATTCTCATCTGGGCTTAGACTTGACTGGAGAGGCTGAGGAAAGTGAGCGGGGTGGGGAGTACTCACAGTTTGTCAGTGTGGGTAGTCCTGGGCGTTGTGGTCCGCCGCCGCCAGCGTGAGG
This sequence comes from Rana muscosa, assembly GCA_029206835.1. Taxonomy (NCBI): domain Eukaryota; kingdom Metazoa; phylum Chordata; class Amphibia; order Anura; family Ranidae; genus Rana; species Rana muscosa. The sequence continues at coordinate 245,951,722 of CM055128.1, read as the reverse complement.
AGAGAGCTGATCTGCAGGGCTGTGAGTGTAGCCAGCGCCATCTTGCTCGCGGCCCGCTCCGGCCAGCTGAAAAAAGTCTGTCAGCTTTTGTGGCATGTTCAGCTGCTTTCTCCTCTTCAGCATCGTTCCTGGGCGTAACAAGACTCACTGTGGGGATTAGGGATGAGCTTGGAGTTCGAGTCAAACTCATGTTCGACTCGAACATTGCCTGTTCGCCCGTTCGCCGAACAGCGAACAAATTGGGGTGTTCGCGGCAAATTCGAAAAATCTATGGGAGAAATCTAAAGTGTTAATTACAAAGGCTAATATGCAAGTTATTGTCCTAAAAAGTGTTTGGGGACCGGGGTCCTGCCCCAGGGGACATGTATCAATGCAAAAAGAAGTTTTAAAAACGGCCGTTTTTTCGGGAGCAGTGATTTTAATAATGCTTAAAATGAAAAAATAAAAGTGAAATATTCCTTTAAATTTCGTACCTGGGGGGTGTGTATGATATGCATGTGAAGTGGCACATGTTTCCCGTGCTTAGAACTGTCCCTGCAAAAAATGTCATTTTTGAAAGAAAAAAAGTATTTTAAAACTGACTCGCGGCTATTAATGAATTGTCGGCTCCCGGCAATACATACAAAAGTCATTGATAAAAAAAATAAAAAAAAGCGTGGGGGTTCCCCAGAATTCAATTACCAGGCCCTTCAGGTCTGGAATGGATATTAAGGGGAACCCCGCCGCAAATTAAAAAAAAATTGACGTGGGGTTCCCCCAAATATCCATTCCAGGCCCTTCAGATCTGGCATGGATTTTAAGGGGAACTCCACCCCAAATTAAAAAAAAATGGCGTGGAGTCCCCCTAAAAATCCATACCAGACCCCTTATCCGAGCACGCAACCTGGCCGGCCGCAGGGGAAAAGGGGGGGACGAGAGAGCGGCCCCCCCTCCCTCCTGAACCGTACCAAGCCACATGCCCTCAACATGGGGAGGATGTCCCCATGTTGATGGGGACAAGGGCCTCATCCCCACAACCCTTGCCCGGTGGTTGTGGGGGTCTGCGGGCGGGGGGCTTATCGGAATCTGGAAGACCCCTTTAACAAAGGGGACCCCCAGATCCCGCCCCCCCTATGTGAATTGGTAAGGGGTACGTTGTACCCCTACCATTTCACGAAGAAAGCGTAAAAAAATGTTTAAATAACACACAAACACCTTGAAAAAGTCCTTTATTAAAAAAAAACAAAAAAAAAAAACATTCCAGCGGTGAAATCCAGTGTCCCGCGGCGATCCCGATGTCCAGCGCTGTCCTTCATTGGTTGTGCCTGAGCGGACCTGATGGGGAACTCCCTCTCAGTATTTTAAATGTATAGACCCGCCCCTTCTAAAGTTCCCCATCAGGTCCGCTCCCTCGGTATGTCGGACCCGCCTACGTCATTGGCTTGAGCGGGGAACTTCCTTCACTGTGTAATTTAAATTTACATAGTGAAGGAAGTTCCCCCCTCAAGCCAATGACGTAGGCGGGTCTGACATACCGAGGGGGCGGACCTGATGGGGGACTGCTCTCACTTTGGTAATACATGTATAGACCCGCCCCTTCTTATGTTCCGCATCTGGTCCGCTGAGCGGACCTGATGGGGAACTTTAGAAGGGGCGGGTCTATACATTTAAAATACTGAGAGGGAGTTCCCCATCAGGTCCGCTCAGGCACAACCAATGAAGGACAGCGCTGGACATCGGGATCGCCGCGGGACACTGGATTTCACCGCTGGAATGTTTTGTTTTTTTTTTAAATAAAGGACTTTTTCAAGGTGTTTGTGTGTTTTTTTAAACATTTTTTTATGCTTTCTTCGTGAAATGGTAGGGGTACAATGTACCCCTTACCAATTCACATAGGGGGGGCTGGGATCTGGGGGTCCCCTTTGTTAAAGGGGTCTTCCAGATTCCGATAAGCCCCCCGCCCGCAGACCCCCACAACCACCGGGCAAGGGTTGTGGGGATGAGGCCCTTGTCCCCATCAACATGGGGACATCCTCCCCATGTTGAGGGCATGTGGCCTGGTACAGTTCAGGAGGGAGGGGGGGCCGCTCTCTCGTCCCCCCCTTTTCCCCTGCGGCTGGCCAGGTTGCGTGCTCGGATAAGGGGTCTGGTATGGATTTTTAGGGGGACTCCACGCCATTTTTTTTTTAAATTTGGGGTGGAGTTCCCCTTAAAATCCATGCCAGATCTGAAGGGCCTGGAATGGATATTTGGGGGAACCCCACGTCAATTTTTTTTTTAATTTGCGGCAGGGTTCCCCTTAATATCCATTCCAGACCTGAAGGGCCTGGTAATTGAATTCTGGGGAACACCCACACTTTTTTTTTTTTTTTTATCAATGACTTTTGTATGTATTGCCGGGAGCCGACAATTCATTAATAGCCGCGAGTCAGTTTTAAATGCATTTTTTTCTTTCAAAAATGACATTTTTTGCAGGGACAGTTCTAAGCACGGGAAACATGCGCCACTTCACATGCATATCATACACACCCCCCAGGTACGAAATTTAAAGGAATATTTCACTTTTTTTTTTTCATTTTAAGCATTATTAAAATCACTGCTCCCAAAAAAACGGCCGTTTTTAAAACTTCTTTTTGCATTGATACATGTCCCCTGGGGCAGGACCCGGGTCCCCAAACACTTTTTAGGACAATAACTTGCATATTAGCCTTTATAATTAACACTTTAGATTTCGAACGTTCGAGTCCATTGTATTTAATAGGGTTCTAAAGTTTACACGAACATTTTGTCTGTTCGCAGGTTCTGGTGCGAACCGAACAGGGGGGTGTTCGGCTCATCCCTGGTGGGGATGATCGGGTGTGTTTTAACCCGTTCCTCGCGCTGTGGAGTTGCTAATAGCCGGGTTTAGTGCGGAGCATTCAGATCAGGCAGCCATCCATGCTGCTGGCAAGCCACGCCCCCCCCATACCACAAATTACACCCCAAAACACATTCTGCTATTACTCCCAAGTATGGTGATATCACGTGTGAGACTTTTACACAGCGTGGCCACATACAGAGGTCCAACATGCAGGGAGCACCTTCAGGCGTTCTGGAGCACCCGGGCCAATTCTGACATTTCTCTCCTACATGTAAATGTCATCATTTATTTGCTAGAAAATTACATAGAACCCCAAAACATTATATATGTTTTTTTAGCAAAGACCTTAGAGAATACAATGGCGGTCGTTGCAACTTTTTATCTTGCACTGTATTTGCACAGAAATTGTTCTAACGCGTTTTTTACGGGAAAAAAACAGTTTTGTGCTAAAAAAAACCCAGTAAAGTTAGCCTGATTATTTTTGCATAATGTGAAAGATGAAGTTACGCCGAGTAAATAGATACCCAACATGTCACCCTTCAAAATTGCATATGCTCGTGGAATGGCGCCAAACTTCGCTACTTAAAAATCCCCATAGCCGACGCTTTAAAGTTTTGCTCTCGCTCTAACGTTCGCAGAGATACCTCACATGTGTGGTTTGAACACCGTTTTCATATGTGGGCAGGACTTGCGTATGCGTTCGCTTCTGTATGCAAGCTCACAGGGACAGGGGCGCTTTAAAAAATATATATATTTTATTGTTCATTTTACTTTATTTATTTTAGTTTGACACGTTTTTCCGCAAAAATAAATTTTTTGATCACCTTTATTCCTATTACAAGGAATGTAAACATCCCTTGTAATAGGAATATGGCATGACAGGTCCTCTTTACAGTGAGATATGGGGTCAATAAGACCCCACATCTCACCTCTAGGCTGGGAAGCCTGAAATAAAAATAAAAAAAAACAATCCTGGCTTCGATCGTAGCGGTGAGTCGGCAGAAGCACCGGAGGGCGGCGGGAGGGGGGGGACATCCCCTCTCTCCTCCCGTAAGAATGATCAAGCGGTGGAACAGCCGCTATGATTGTTCTTATGGTGTAGGGAATCGCCGGCTGAAAAAGCTGATATCTGAATGATGCCTGTAGCTGCACCAATCATTCAGATATCCCTGCACAAAGTCAAGTACGTCATATGACGGCCGGCGGGCAGGAAGTGGTTATTGCGGAGTATTGCGGAGTATTGCAGGGTATTGCAGGGTATTGCGGAGTATTGCAGGGTATTGCGGAGTATTGTGGGGTATTGCGGAGTATTGTGGGGTATTGCGGAGTATTGTGGGGTATTGCAGAGTATTGTGGGGTATTGCAGAGTATTGCGGGGTATTGCAGAGTATTGCGGGGTATTGCAGAGTATTGCGGGGTATTGCAAAGTATTGCGGGGTATTGCGGGGTATTGCAGAGTATTGCGGGGTATTGCAAAGTATTGCGGGGTATTGCGGAGTATTGCGGGGTATTGCAAAGTATTGTGGGGTATTGCGGAGTATTGCGGGGTATTGCAGAGTATTGCGGGGTATTGCAAAGTATTGCGGGGTATTGCGGAGTATTACGGGGTATTGCGGGGTATTGCGGGGCATTGCGGGGTATTGCAGAGTATGGGCAGGGTATTGCAGAGTATGGGCAGGGTATTGCAGAGTATGGGCAGGGTATTGCAGAGTATGGGCAGGGTATTGCAGAGTATGGGAAGGGTATTGCACAGTGTGGGCAGAGTATTGGCAGGGTATTGCAGAGTATTGGCAGGGTATTGCACAGTATGGGCAGGGATGGCTGAGCATGGGTGGATGGATGGCTGAATCTGTGACTGCAATTGTCACAGATCCAGCCCACAGTGCTGCTGAACTCCGCCCTCTCCCCCTCCCCTCTCACACTGTACGGGTCAGTACAGAGAGGGGAGAGAGAGGAACCGGCATCATCACATGACGCCGGTCTGTTTACAAGTGATCGCTCCGTCATTTGACGGAGCGATCACGTGGTAAACGGCCGCTATCAGCGGCGATTTACCATGATCCGTGATGCGCCGGGTCCTCTGGAGTTAAACTCCTCCCAGAGTTAAAGAACCACCCTGTCGCCGTTATTCGGCAATGGGCATTGGTTAAGTGGTTAAATGTCTCAAAGGATTTTACACCAAGCATTAGGATCAGGCAAATCAGAAGATGTAACATACAAAAAGTAATAAGGGCTCTGTGGTAACACTACCTTGCACAGAGCTTAAAGGAAATATAATGCAAAATAGTGGTCCTGTTGTATATCTTTCTCTCTCCTTTCTTCCTTCCTTTCCCCACCTCTACCCATTTACCCCCTTTGAGTAATCTTTTACTTAAAAGTGCTTCTACAGGCTGAAGGTAAATGCATTTTGGTAAAAAGCCTTCTGAGTGCAGCTTTCCCTCCTTTTATTTACCTGAGCCCGATCTTGATCCAGCGCTGTGCACAAGTGCCCTCCGTCCTCTCCCACCTCACAGGCTCAGAGTAGGCAGCCAATTGCTCCCACTGCTGTCAATCACAGCCAGTGAGGAGGCAAGGGGCAGGGCCTAACCATGCTCTGGGTGTCTATGGAGAAAGCCCGCATGAGTGCCCCGATAGCAAGCGTTTTTCTATGGTGGGTACTCAGCAGGGGGGGGGGGGGCGGCGGGCGTGGACACCGACAGGGGACCTGAGAAGAGATGAATTTGTGCTGCTCTGTGCAATACCATTGCACAGTGCAGGTAAGTACCGTATATACTTGAGTATAAGCCAAGTTTTTCAGCACATTTTTTTGTGCTGAAAATGACCCCCTCAGCTTATACTCGAGTCACCTTTTTGCGCCTGATCTCCCGGACTTTGGAGACCCGGTACCAGCCGTTCGTAGGTCCCCTGGACCCGGAACTTGTCACACTTGTAGCCCCATTTCTCCTCTACAAGTGTGCAAAGTTTGCTGACTGGGGGACCTACGGCCGGGGAGCATCGATTTTTCAAATCCGGGCACCCCTTCCATAGACTCCCCATGTTAAACGTCAGTCTAGTCATGGACACAGTGAGGCATGGGCACAGTGAGGCATGGGCACAGTGAGGCATGGGCACAGTGAGGCATGGGCACAGTGAGGCACAGTGAGGCATGCAGATGGACACTCTATGCTTATACTTGAGTCAATACGTTTTCCCAGTTTCTTGTGGTAAAATTAGGTGCCTCGGCTTATATTCGGGTCGGCTTATACTTGAGTACATACGGAAACATGTTTGGTATTTAAAAAAATGCATTTAAAATCACTTATAAAAGTGAATAAATAAATAAAAAAAACCCTCATGTGATGTTCTGGAGTCTGGACCCAATGCATTCTTCTGGTCTGCAGAGTGGGGGGATACGTTTTGGACTGTCAGCGTGGTTGCCAATGTATACATGACATGAGCCATTGGGCCCTCCAGCAGTGAGGTGCTCACATGTTCCAGAAGATTCCAGTGACATGACATATTGACAAGGAGGGGCAACACTACTGCAGATCATCAGCCTCCAATCCTGGAAGAGTCCCTGTAGAGGACCATGTCATTGCAGGCTCAGGAGAGTAAAAATAGGGTTTTGAAGGATTTTTCCTTAAAGAATGGTGAATGGGTGGGAGCTAGGTGAGAGAAAAGGATGGGTTGTGTATACATTTTTCCAGAAATGGTCAATAAACTGAAGTAGAGAGGAAGTAGAAGAAGACAGTTGCTCTAGGGAGGCATAAAGGGTAAATGGGGTTTGGCCAGATGGGGTAGTAACATGGTATCTCCTCATGAGGATTAAAGATAACAGTAAATTTCTAGGGCTTTTTTTTTTACACTTGCAGCAAAGGAATACGTGCTCGGGTCACTTTTCAGACTCTCTTAACAGACCGTGGGGAGGCAATATGTAACCTGGTCACCACCGGTTTCAATCTCCTAAATGCTGCACCACCATGGCGCAACTGTGTGCATTGCAACAGGACAGTTGCATGGTGGCACTATTCACTTGACTGAATCACAACAGGGATTTTTATTTCTGCCTTGGCCACAAAGCAAAGCATTGGAGCCGCAGAACGTGTACACCTACGACCACTGGCATTGCAGATTAGCAAGAGCAGTTGGCAGGCAGTAAAATTTTGTTTTCACACTCCCCCCCCCCCCCAACACAACTTTAGACGACCCCCAACAGAAGGCTGAACCTTGTATTGTTTCACACATATTAAGAACTAAAGGTCCCAGATGGTCATATAACAATTTGACCCTTTTTTCTTGAAATGTTATGTGCCTGCAACTATTGCTTCACAATATTATCCCAATTGACAGCACAGCGCACAGAATGACAGCCACTTTTGGAGACCTCATTATCTTAATAATGCCATAGAAGATAAGTATTATTTAAAGTAACAGAATAAACAATTAATTATTGATAAGTGTAGTTATCCATATTAATAAAGGATTAAATAAAACAATTGGTATGCAATATAGTCACATCTAGTTATTTCAGAGGCCATAGTAATGAGAATCCATGGTAATGAGATGTGAGAAAGTCAGCTTACCTCCCTTTAAGGTAAGTACAAATTGCCGTAATCTTTTCACTTCCAGGCCCATGCTGGCTTCACCCTTTTTCATGAGAACTTAATATACTTGGTGTTGATGGAATGACAGTGATGGGTGGAGACTCATTATTCTGATTGCTATCTTAATCTATTTTTATACCTAATTTAAAAAAAAGATTTGATAGCACTGCTGTAAGATGTTACGCTACTAAATAGCCAAATGTTTTTTTAAAGTGACCCTGTTACTATAGGGTCAAATGTAAAACAAAGCCACCCTGTAAAAGAAAATACTATATGTTTACCTTTCCGTTGGCCTTTGATCCTTGGCCACTGCAGGTATTCAACAATTTGCGTGCATCAGATTCCGCTCCCCCACTGCATGTTGTGGTTACTCCCACCACCTTGCACGTTCTGTAGTAGAGCGGTAACTGGTGGGGGGTACCATATTGTGCCGTGGAATGAGCAGCTAATTGACATGGCCAAAACGTTGAATACCCGCAGCAGCCCGGGATCAGCAATACGAGTATTAACCCACGGGTCATTGGAAAGGAAAGTGTATTCTTATACCAGCACCCTTTGTTCCCATTCTAGGGAACTTTTGAAATTATTACTTTTTTTGTTTCATTTTAGCATAAACTAGGGATGTAATTACAGGCTAGCCATTTACTTGGTCTTGTTTTGGGATGAGTTTTGGGTTCTGTTAGACAGATTTCAACCTTAAACTCGAGGTTGTCCAGGGGTGGGGGATTGGGACTGGCATTTTCACTTACGCTGCGATGCTCAACCGTGTGTAATTTTTGAACTTCATAGGGAGCTCTTTCAAGTCTTGATAGAGCAAGATAAATTGTCCTCTTGAGCCGTGGGATTGTAGAATGGGATGGACCCAAAATTGACATTGCTGCCTCTGTTTAAGGATATACAGGTCCTTCTCAAAAAATTAGCATATTGTGATAAAGTTCATTATTTTCTGTAATGTACTGATAAACATTAGACTTTCATATATTTTAGATTCATTACACACAACTGAAGTAGTTCAAGCCTTTTCTTGTTTTAATATTGATGATTTTGGCATACAGCTCATGACAACCCAAAATTCCTATCTCAAAAAATTAGCATATCATGAAAAGGTTCTCTAAACGAGCTATTAACCTAATCATCTGAATCAACTAATTAACTCTAAACACCTGCAAAAGATTCCTGAGGCTTTTAAAAACTCCCAGCCTGGTTCATTACTCAAAACCGCAATCATGGGTAAGACTGCCGACCTTACTGCTGTCCAGAAGGCCAACATTGACACCCTCAAGCAAGAGGGTAAGACACAGAAAGAAATTTCTGAACGAATAGGCTGTTCCCAGAGTGCTGTATCAAGGCACCTCAGTGGGCAGTCTGTGGGAAGGAAAAAGTGTGGCAGAAAACGCTGCACAACGAGAAGAGGTGACCGGACCCTGAAGAAGATTGTGGAGAAGGACCGATTCCAGACCTTGGAGGACCTGCGGAAGCAGTGGACTGAGTCTGGAGTAGAAACATCCAGAGCCACCGTGAACAGGCGTGTGCAGGAAATGGGCTACAGGTGCCGCATTCCCCAGGTCAAGCCACTTTTGAACCAGAAACAGCGGCAGAAGCGCCTGACCTGGGCTACAGAGAAGCAGCACTGGACTGTAGCTCAGTGGTCCAAAGTACTTTTTTCGGATGAAAGCAAATTTTGCATGTCATTCGTAAATCAAGGTGCCAGAGTCTGGAGGAAGACTGGGGAGAGGGAAATGCCAAAATGCCTGAAGTCCAGTGTCAAGTACCCACAGTCAGTGATGGTCTGGGGTGCCATGTCAGCTGCTGGTGTTGGTCCACTGTGTTTTATCAAGGGCAGGGTCAATGCAGCTAGCTATCAGGAGATTTTGGAGCACTTCATGCTTCCATCTGCTGAAAAGCTTTATGGAGATGAAGATTTCATTTTTCAGCACGACCTGGCACCTGCTCACAGTGCCAAAACCACTGGTAAATGGTTTACTGACCATGGTATTACTGTGCTCAATTGGCCTGCCAACTCCTGACCTGAACCCCATAGAGAATCTGTGGGATATTGGGAAGAGAAAGTTGAGAGACGCAAGACCCAACACTCTGGATGAGCTTAAGGCCGCTATCGAAGCATCCTGGGCCTCCATAACACCTCAGCAGTGCCACAGGCTGGTTGCCTCCATGCCACGCGGCATTGAAGCAGTCATTTCTGCAAAAGGATTCCCGACCAAGTATTGAGTGCATAACTGAACATAATTGTTTGAAGGTTGACTTTTTTTGTATTAAAAACACTTTTCTTTTATTGGTCGGATGAAATATGCTAATTTTTTGAGATAGGAATTTTGGGTTGTCATGAGCTGTATGCCAAAATCATCAATATTAAAACAAGAAAAGGCTTGAACTACTTCAGTTGTGTGTAATGAATCTAAAATATATGAAAGTCTAATGTTTATCAGTACATTACACAAAATAATGAACTTTATCACAATATGCTAATTTTTTGAGAAGGACCTGTATTCCCAATACATTAGCATGAACAGCAACAGCAGCTCTGAAAACTCAATCTTCTCTCTGTTCTCTCTTTTCCCCCAAGAAATATCAGGAAGTGCACAGAATGTGATGTAGGGGGGTGTGGTTGTAAGCTAAATCAAACATTTCAAATGTGCTTGAAAAACGCCTTAAAAACGCCTGTGCGCTAGCTCTAATTTTAGCGCTAGCGCGGTAAAAGCACGGCTAAAACGCGGCAATAGCGATAGACGTTTTTGAGGCATTTTTTAAGTGCCTCAGTGTTAAGGATGAGCTTCGTGTTCGAGTCGAACATACGTTCGACTCGAACATCAGCTGTTCGATCGTTCGACGAAGATCGAACGATTTGGGCCGTTCGCGCCAAATTCGAGTGACGCGAACGGCCCACAATGCACTACGCCATCGCAGTGTCATCCAGGCGCTGTGATTGGCCAAGCATGCACTGTGACCCCGCATGCTTGGCCAATCACAGCGCCGGCAGCGAGGAGAGCAATGATTGGCCACAGGCAGGATGCCTGTGGCCAATTATTGCTGAGGGTGTTTAGTACACGCCCCACACTATAAAAGGCCGCCAGCACGGCGGCCTAGTGTAGTGTGTTCCGGAGCAGGGATAGAGCAGCATAGGCAGGGACAGTGACTGTTATTTCTTTCTTCCTTAACATGGATTCCTTTAGTTTAGGGAAAGAGAAGGATAGGTAGGGAGAGTGTCAGTGTGTTTTGTGCTTGTGCTATAGTGTGCTTAAAAAAAACATTTATTCTAGGGACAGAAAACTGTAGGTAGGGAGAGTGTCAGTTTCTTTCACTCTGCAAGTCCTTGTTTCCAGGGACCTGGAAGGACAGTGAGTGAATTGTCCTTGTGCTATATTGTGCTTAAAAAAAACATTTTTTCTAGGGACAGAAAACTGTAGGTAGGGAGAGTGTTTTTTTTTTCTTTCACTCTGCAAGTCCTTGTTTCCAGGGACCTGGAAGGACAGTGAGTGAATTGTCCTTGTGCTATATTGTGCTTAAAAAAACATTTATTCTAGGGACAGAAAACTGTAGGTAGGGAGAGTGTCAGTTTCTTTCACTCTGCAAGTCCTTGTTTCCAGGGACCTGGAAGGACAGTGAGTGAATTGTCCTTGTGCTATATTGTGCTTAAAAAAAAACATTTATTCTAGGGACAGAAAACTGTAGGTAGGGAGAGTGTCAGTTTATTTCACTCTGCAAGTCCTTGTTTCCAGGGACCTGGAAGGACAGTGAGTGAATTGTCCTTGTGCTATATTGTGCTTAAAAAAAACATTTATTCTAGGGACAGAAAACTGTAGGTAGGGAGAGTGTCAGTTTCTTTCACTCTGCAAGTCCTTGTTTCCAGGGACCTGGAAGGACAGTGAGTGAATTGTCCTTGTGCTATATTGTGCTTAAAAAAACATTTTTTCTAGGGACAGAAAACTGTAGGTAGGGAGAGTGTTTTTTTTCTTTCACTCTGCAAGTCCTTGTTTCCAGGGACCTGGAAGGACAGTGAGTGAATTGTCCTTGTGCTATATTGTGCTTAAAAAAAACATTTATTCTAGGGACAGAAAACTGTAGGTAGGGAGAGTGTCAGTTTATTTCACTCTGCAAGTCCTTGTTTCCAGGGACCTGGAAGGACAGTGAGTGAATTGTCCTTGTGCTATATTGTGCTTAAAAAAAACATTTTTTCTAGGGACAGAAAACTGTAGGTAGGGAGAGTGTTTGTTTTTTTTCTTTCACTCTGTAAGTCCTTGTTTCCAGGGACCTGGAAGGACAGTGAGTGAATTGTCCTTGTGCTATATTGTGCTTAAAAAAAACATTTTTTCTAGGGACAGAAAACTGTAGGTAGGGAGAGTGTCAGTTTCTTTCACTGTGAAAGTCCTTGTTTCCAGGGACCTGGAAGGACAGTGAGTGAATTGTCCTTGTGCTATATTGTGCTTAAAAAAAACATTTTTTCTAGGGACAGAAAACTGTAGGTAGGGAGAGTGTCAGTTTCTTTCACTGTGAAAGTCCTTGTTTCAAGGGACAGAGAAGGACACCTGAAGGTAGCCCTTATTGCTTTTTTCCCATCTCCCTGCAGGCCATCTATTAGAATGTCTGGAAGGCAAACAAGGAGAGGCAGACAGTCAGGAGGCAATAAAAGAGGGCAAGCAGGCTCTGTGTCTGGGGGCAACAGTGCTGGTCGTGGACGCGGTGCATTGTCATCAGCACATGGCCATGGGACACGCTTGTCCTTCTTTTCGGCAGCTGGACATGTTGAGCCACATCATGCCGAAGACTTGGTAGAGTGGATGACCAAGCCCTCCTCCTCCTCCTCATCCTCTCTCACCCAGGCTCAGGGTACTGGAAAAGCAGCTGCCAAAGCGTCGTCTTCCCTGGTATCAATGTCAGACTCATCATCAGTCACTCCTTCCCTAGACCCACCATGTCCTCCTCCTGAGGAGTCCCCCGAACTGTTTCAGCACAGTGTTGGGTACATGCTCCAGGAGGATGCCCAGCGTTTCGAAGGGTCTGATGATGAAACCCAGCTAGAGGAAGGCAGTAGCGTGAGAGCAGACAGAGGGGATGCTCAAGAAGGACACCAATCTGGCAGTCATGTTCCAGCAGCTGCAGCATACTGCCAGATTGGCTCCAGTGATGAGGAGGGAGGTGATGATGAGGTCACTGACTCCACGTGGGTGCCTAATAGGAGAGAGGAGGAGGAGGAGGATGAGGAGGAGGCACATCTCCAACGAGGCAGGATGCCCTTTGGTGGCCAGCGTAAGGGCAGTACACCGACGGAATCACACCGCAGAGCTCCGCCTGTGCAGGGCGCTGCCTCTGCCCGTCATTCAAAAAGTTCTTTGGTGTGGGCCTTTTTTGAGGCTAGTGCATCAGATCGCACAGCTGCTGTTTGCAACATATGTCTCAAGCGTATATCGCGTGGCCAAAACATCAGCCGCTTGGGTACCACATGCCTGACCAGACATATGTTGACCTGCCATGCAGCTCGTTGGCAAGCCTACCTCAAAGACCCACACCAAAGAACAAAGCGGACCTCTCCTTGCACCGCATCAGCTGGGATCTCCAACCCCACTATAACTTCAGTCCTCTCTGAAACATGCACTGAGAGGAATGAAGGTGTAGAATTAGGTGTGTCACAGCCAAGTACTTGCGGCCACTCTGCTAGCAGTACACCGACGTCCGATTCTAGCAGGCAAATTTCCCTGCCCCAGCTGCTGGACCGTCAAAAGAAGTTCACTCCCAGCCATCCACATGCCCAGCGGTTGAATGCTAGCTTGGCTAAATTGCTAGCGCTTCAACTGCTGCCTTTTCAGTTGGTAGACTCGGCCCCCTTTCGTGAGTTTGTGCAATGTGCGGTTCCTCAGTGGCAGGTTCCCAAACGCCACTTTTTCTCACGGAAGGCTATTCCGGCTCTCTACCGGCATGTGGAAGGCAATGTCTTGGCCTCGCTGGACAGGGCGGTCAGCGGTAAGGTGCATATTACCGCTGACTCATGGTCCAGCAGGCATGGACAGGGACGTTACCTTTCTTTCACGGCCCATTGGGTCACTCTTTTGGCAGCTGGGAAGGATTCAGGACAAGGTGCAGTAGTGTTGGAGGTTGTCCCACCGCCACGCCTCCAAAATGCTACTACTGGTTGTGACACACCTCTCTCCTCCACCCCCTCCTCTTCTTCTTCCTCCATGGCCTCTTCCTGTGGTTTGTCCTATGAACCAGCGGTGCTCCGTAGCCGTTCACGGGGCTACGCAAGTACGCAGGCAAAAAGATGCCATGCCGTGCTTGCGCTGGTGTGTTTGGGGGACAGAAGCCACACTGGGGCAGAGGTCCTGTCTGCTCTGCAGGGCCAGGCCGAGAGGTGGTTAACGCCACGCCAGCTTAAGCCAGGAATGGTGGTTTGCGACAATGGCACCAACCTCCTCTCCGCCCTCCGACAGGGACAACTGACCCATGTGCCCTGTGTGGCTCACGTCCTTAACCTGGTGGTGCAGCGGTTCTTGGGCAGGTACCCGGGCTTACAGGATGTCCTGAGGCAGGCCAGGAAAGTCTGTGTGCATTTCCGCAGATCTTATAATGCCAGTGCTCGCCTGGCTGAGCTGCAAAAGGAGTTGAACCTGCCCAAGAACCGCCTTATATGTGACATGCCCACCAGGTGGAACTCAACGTTGGCCATGCTGCAGCGGCTGCACACGCAGCAGAGGGCCATCAATGAGTACCTGTGCGACTACGGCACCAGGACAGGGTCAGGGGAGCTTGGTTTTTTTTCTCCACGCCAGTGGGGCATGATCAGGGATGCATGCACTGTCCTGGCACCATTTGAGGAGGCCACGAGGATGGTGAGCAGTGACAGTGCATGCATCAGTGACACTGTACCTCTTGTCCACCTGTTGGAGCACACGCTGCGTGGAATAATGGACAGGGCACTTGAGGCAGAACAGAGGCAGGAAGAGGAGGACTTCCTTGCCTCTCAAGGCCCCCTTTACCCAGACAGTGTTCCTTCTGTCCCACCCATCGCACAGGAAGAGGAGAAGGAGGAGGAGGAGGAGGATTGTGTCAGCATGGAGGTGGAGGCTGGCACTCAGCATCATCAGCAGCAGTCTTTTAGGGATGATTTACAGTCCCAAGAAACCAGTGGACTTGTACGTGGCTGGGAGGAGGTGGCTGCGGATCATGTCGTCCTTAGTGACCCAGAGGACTCCGGAGCGAATGCCTCAGCAAACCTACGCTGCATGGCCTCCCTGATCCTGCAAAGTCTGCGGAAGGATCCTCGTATTCTTCGGATCAAGGAGAGGGACCATTACTGGCTGGCCACTCTCCTTGATCCACGGTACAAGGGTAAGGTTGCGGACCTTATGTTACCGTCGCAGAGGGAGCAGAGGATGAGACAACTCCGGGAGGCCTTGCAGAAAGGTCTGTGCAACGCGTTCCCAGAGACTGGGAGGTTACAAACTCCTGGTCCTGGACAACGAGTTGCTGAGGCTTCGGCCAGTCAAAGAAGGAGCGGTGGGGAAGGTGGCCGTCTGACCGATGCGTTCAGACAATTCTTTAGTCCGCAGCCCCAAAGTATGATCGGTTCCAGCAACCATCGCCAGCGTCTGATAAACATGGTGCAGGAATATCTAGGGGCAAGGTCAGACTTGGACACCTTCCCCACCAAAAATCCTCTGGCTTACTGGGTCTTGAGGATGGATCACTGGCCAGAGCTTGCACAGTATGCAATTGAGCTACTGGCCTGTCCTGCATCCAGCGTTCTTTCGGAACGCACATTCAGTGCTGCTGGAGGATTTGTCACGGATCACAGGGTGCGCCTGTCCACCGACTCGGTTGATCGACTGACTTTCATCAAGATGAACCAGTCTTGGATCACCACCAGCTACCACACACCTGATGCTGATATAACAGACTAATTGATTTTTTTTTTTGTTTACAAACGATTTTTATTATAGAAAAGGTCAAGGTATAAACACAAATCACAATGATGGTACAGGTATATATATAAACATTATACATATTGAGCATTGTACAGAGGAAGGAGAAAAGGTTCTTCTTTTTTCTTTTTTTTTCCTTAATTTATTTATTTCTTAAGACTGGTATAGGAATGTATATTGTTCAAATAAAGTCAATCAAGAGCATTGTATTGGAGAGAGGGTTAAATGACAATTGTATATATTTTAAGAGTGGGAGGTAAAAAAGAAACAAAAAACGGGAAGGTACTAGACCAGAGAGGTGGTATCCCAGAGAGTCCATTTTTTTTGGTAAAGGGGCATAGAATCATATAATGTGTGATGAATTCTTTCTGAAAGCTTAATGTTTGACATGCGGTTAAGAATTTGTGGCCAAGGTACCATAGTGGAGCGCCAATTAAATGCTATGGCCCAGTGGATGGAACTAAGGAGTGTATGTATTAACCTTGTACTAGTCGTTGGAATATCCTGTATAGGGGTGAATAAAAGGCCTATTTGGGGTGTAAGAGAGATCTTTCTACAGGATATTTTATCTATTATAGTATTTGCCTTATGCCAAGTGTCTTTAATGTGGGGGCAATCCCAGAATATATGTAAAAGTGTTCCCTGGGTGGGGCAACCCCTAAAGCAGAGTGGGGACACTGAGGGATAAAATGAATTGAGTTTAGCGGGAGTAAGATACCATCTATAAAGTAGTTTGATGGCCGATTCTCTAATCGAGGTTGTTCTGGTACATTTGTGGAGATTTGTAAAAATCATATCCCATTGATCAAGAGTAAATGAGGTATTTAAATCTGATTCCCATTGTAGCATGGGATGTGATTTATCAGGCATGTTTGTCTCATTTAAATTTTTATATATTCTGGAGATTAAACCCCGGTCACGAGGGGAGGAGATACAAATTTGCTCAAATTGTGTATAAGGGGGGTGGAGTGTAAGTGAGTAATATTTCTCATAGAATTTTTTTATTTTTGCATAGATCTCTAGTTCGGTAGGAGAGATATTGTATTTTGTTTGTAGTCTGGTGAAAGTAAGAAATGCATTGTCTTGGGAGAGCGATTTTAAATGTGTTAGATTATGTGATTTCCAATATGTTAGCAAATTTTCATCCTGAGCTCTATCTGGGGGGGGAAAAACGTGGGTCGCCCATAAAGGAAGCTAAGGGGGGAACATCTGAGGATAACTTAAAATTAGAGATTTGTCTTTTCCATAGTTGGAGAGTGTGGGCGACAATGAGATTTAAGGGCCTTATTTTGTGTGGTGGGATGACATTGGACCAGAGAAGTCCTTGTAAATTATAGGGAAGGATAGATTCTTCTTCGAACAGGAGCCAAGGGATTTGGGATGAAGGGGCATACCATTGGGCTAATTGGGTAAATCTGGCCGACAAGTAATATAGCCAAAGGTTTGGAATGCCGAGGCCTCCTTTTAAATGGGGTCTAAACATAAGGGAATAACTAAATCTGGGTTTCTTGTTTTGCCATATAAATTTATTAATTTCTCTCTGTAAAGATTCTAGTGTTTTTTTAGGTAGAATAAGTGGAAGGGTTCTGAAAAAGAATAGAAGTTTGGGTAATATCATCATTTTTGTGGCTACTATCCTGCCCGAGAAAGAAATCTGATATGATGACCATAATTTAAGTAGGTTTTTAATATTGTTAAATAAAGGAGGGTAGTTTGCTTGATATAACGTTTTATATGAAGATGTAATCTGAATACCTAGGTATCTAAACGAATCTACGTGCCAATTGAATGAGAATTTGTCTTTAAGTGAGGATATTAATGCTGGGGGAATGTTGATTGGTAAAGCCGAGCACTTAGATAGGTTTACTCCCAGACCTGTCAAATCATGAAAGACGTCCAGGGTTTTAGTTAGATTAGGTAGGGAAATAAGAGGGTCAGTTATGAGTAGAAGGACGTCATCCGCATAAAGACTCAGTTTGTATTCCTTGGATCCCTTAAGATATCCTTTAATATTTGTATTGTTTCTAATTGCACAGGCAAGGGGTTCTATTGCGAGGGCAAAGAGTAGAGGGGAGAGTGGACAACCTTGTCTGGTACCTTTAGTCAGGGGAAAAAAGTCAGAATTGTTACCTGGGAGTTTAATACGTGTCTGTGGGTTGTGATAGAGAGCCTTAAAGCCATGTAGAAATTCATTGTTGATGCCATATTTTGGGAGAAGGGTGTCAAGATATGACCAGCAAACGCTGTCGAAAGCTTTGTGTATATCAAGACCAAGAAGCAGCGTGGATCTGGAATGAATGTTGGAGTCTTGAATGATATTTGTGGTAAGTCGTATGTTGTCTGTTATTTGTCTGTTGGGAATGAAGCCTGTTTGATCAGGATCAACTAATGGGGAGATAACGGCTGATAATCTGTCTGCTAATACTCGGCCGAATATTTTTAGGTCGTTGTTAATAACTGATATTGGGCGGTAGTTTTGAGGGGTGGAGTGATCTTTATTTGGTTTGGGAAGTAGGGACATATTAGCCAAAATCATCTCGGGTGGGAATTGGCCGCCCTGTAAGATATTGTTATACAGTTTAGTAAGGTGTGGTGTAATGGTAGAGGAAATTTTTTTATAGTAAGATGTGGAATAGCCGTCAGGGCCTGGGGCTGTGGATATTTTTAGTGTTCCAATGATTTTGTTAACTTCCATCTCCGAGCAAGGGGCATTGAGAGATTCAATTTGGTCTCTAGTAAGAGTGGGTAACATAATATTATTAAGCCAGTCTAAGGAGGACTGTTTTGGAGGTGTTTTTGGTGAGGTCAGGAGATTTTTATAGAAGTCCGAAAATAATTTCATGACTTCTTTGGGATGGGATACCAAATTACCAGAAGGGTTTCTTAATTTATAGGTGTGTGGGGGTTTCATAGATTGATTTAATTTTTTAGCAAACATGGTGGAATAAGAATTACTGTTGAGTAAGAATCTAGCTTTAGACCATCTAAGAGCTTTTTCAGTATCTGATGTTAATAATGTGTCTAAGGTAGTGCGTTTCTCTTGTATCTGTTTAAGTAGGTCACTAGATGGGTTCTGATTGTTTCTATGATACAAGTGATCTAGATCTTTTGTTAGGGATCTAATGTCTGCAAGTTTGGATTTGTTGTTGATTGAGGCGATATTTATCAAATGACCTCTCATTACTGCTTTATGTGCCATCCATAAAGTTGTAGGGGATATGTCTGGTGCTACATTTTGTGCAAAATATTGTTCAAGGTAAGATAGAATTTGTTGGTTGCTTGAGGGATCTGTGAGCAAGGAATCGTTTATTCGCCATGAGTGTGCTGTGTTGGCTAGACCTATATGTGAAGTATCAAAGGAGACTATGTGGTGATCAGACCAAGGACATGGATGGATATCTGCTCTAGAGGAATTGGCAAGTAGAATTGGGGTGCAAAAGATGTAGTCAAGACGAGCGAAGCAGTTGTGTGGATGGGAGTAGAATGTGTAAGATTTGGATCCTATGTTATGGGCTCTCCAAGTGTCTATTAATTGATGGTTATATAGTGATCTATTCAAGGATTTGGGGAAAGCTTTTGAGGATGGGACAACATTGCTTCTATCTAGAGCTGAATGAGCAGCTAAATTAAAATCCCCGCCCACTATTAAATGTGTGGAGTGATAATTGTCTAGAGTATCAAAAAATTTGTTGAAAAAGTTTGACTGGGCTTCGTTGGGAGCATAAATTGAGGCAATGGTGATAGAACGTCCTTTGATTGAACCTTTCAAGATCAAGTAACGACTGTCTGGATCTTTAAATATATTTTGAACCTCAAATAACACTGTGTTTCTAATGAATATAGCAGCACCTCTAGATTTTGTGTTATAAGTAGTACAATAATATTGGCTGTAACTTTTGTCAAAAAATTTAGGGTGTTTGTCTGTGGCAAAGTGCGTTTCCTGCATTAAGATTATATCAGCTCCTAATCTTTTATAATGGCGAAAGGCCTTCTTTCTCTTATGAGGTGAATTAATACCCTGGGCGTTATGAGAAATCACTCTGAGACCCATTGTATTGGTATTAAGGGGCGATGGTGGTTATGAAGAAATGGCAGTAGGTCGTCAAGCCCAGGTTTGAGTATATAGCCAAATCGGAGTGGAGTTGATAATTTGATTATCTCCATTAAGATCGAAAGTGAAGCTACTTGAGATATAGGCGGAACTAGCCAACATCGTATTGCCATTTGTAACTGTTTATATATGAAATATATCAGGTTATACATTCGTATCCAGCTCAAATGTTTCCTCATTGACCTTTGTTTTTTGAGTAACATTTTGTGCCTATACCACAGAACCATGAAGAACAGGGCTCTTGAACAGTGGCACGTTAGAGCTAGTAAACTTATAGAAAATAACAGTACTGTATTGTACAATGACATACCATAATAATGTTTTAATTGAGGTAAAGAGAGTTTGTTTGACCTTTTCGACATTTTGTAAATATAGAGTGTTTTAATATGACTATGTGAATTAACTTTTATGATTAGGGGGTCAGGGTGAGAAGCACTTCCTGACCGAAAAAAAGTATTGATTTGGACAATACTGTCCATTACTCACAAATAGACCCTCCACCACTAGAACGGAGGATAGCAGGATCAGTAGCAGAAAAATATCCACCAGTTGGACCATGCTTTTGGAGTCTTTTGTGAGCAGGGGGACAAACTAACGCAGGCGGAGCACATCAGCCTTAGCGAGGATGCTATAAAAAGAACATTTTTTATATAAGTGCATGCTGTTACTTATAAAAAATTAGCAAACGAAACTGTATAAAAAGGGAGCAAGAAGAAATGTTAGATATATAATGTCGTATAGAAGAAACAGTGGTAATGCCGACCCGGTACCATATAAACGTGTGGTACAGTTGTTTACTATAATCAGGAAAAACAACCTCAAACAATTCGGACTGTAAAAGTGATATTTTGAACCTTGCTAAAGGGAAAAAAAAAAAAAAAAAAGGGGGGGGGTGGAGGAAAAGAGCAAGGTTTTTATAAAAGAAGGGGGGTAAGTTTTGGGCCACAAATGGGATCCATCTTTAACTTCAGGCGTTTAAATTTCTGAATGATGGTCGCCATCTCCTTTGATCACGGCGTGTGGCTGGGGTGGCCCAGATAGGTGAGGTGTGGGGAGTTGCTGGAGGTCCTGTATTTGTTCCCGGATCTAGAAGACCTAACTTCACAAGGAGATCCTTGCCTTCTGAGATGTTGAATATTGTATAGGTTGTCCCGTTGTGTGGCACTGTTAGCTTAAATGGAAAACCCCACCGGTATCTGATATGAGCTGATTGTAATACCGAAGTGATCTCCTTCATTTTGCGTCTTCTTTCCAGGGTAGCCTGTGAGATATCTGGAAAAATTTGGATTTTGGTGCCCTCCAATTCGATGTTATGCATATTTCTGGATGCTCTTAATATGTTTTCCTTAATGATGAAATCTTTCATGCATAGAATGATGTCACGAGGAGGTTTGTCTGGGGGAGGTTTAGGGCGCAGGGCCCTATGTATTCTATCACACGCAAATGAGGATGGGGGTGTGTCAGGGAGGAGACTGTGGAACAATTTAGACACTGCAGGAATCAGTTCAGTGACTGATTCTGGGATACCACGAATCCTTAGGTTGTTCCTTCTGTTGCGGTTGTCCAAATCTTCTACTTGCGATTGTAGGTACGTATAGTTTTCAGCTAAAAGTTCAAAGTCCTTTCTAAGGTCATTGTGTGCTAGTGAGAGCTCGTCGTGTTTGGTTTCTAGAATATCGGTGCGACCTCCCAGGGTTGCTATTTCTTGTGTGAGTGTATTTGTTGTTTTTTGGAGTTCACACTGTATCTTGTCTACAAGTTTTTCGTAGATTTTGGTTAAGCTGAAGTCCAGATCTGATTTTGTGATCTGGGAGGAGAGATCACTATTGTTATGTGTGGAAGCAGATTTCTGCTGAGGAATATTGGAAGCTGTAGGAGACTGTACCGAAGGAGAACCAGCGCCCATATGGGCCATCTTTCTATGTTCCTTGTTGCGTAATGAGTATGTGACCAAAGAGTGCTGTTGCGCACGGCGATTGTACGCCTTCTTGCCCGACGGCATGCACTAGTATGAACTGCAAGGTGGATTTATAAAAAATATATGGTAGTTTGTGGAGGTTAAACAATGCAGTGTGGGTTAAATCCTCGCTGATCTGATGGAATGCTTAATTAAAGATGGTGATCTGCATCGCGCCGCGCATGCGTCCCCTCTAAGATTTGATTGTGACTTTTAGCTCATCCTGTCCCGTATGTCCCCGGTAGATGATTCATTACATGCCTGCAATGTTGGTATGTACTTCTTGATGAGGGGGCTGCGAGGCCATCAGGTTAAGGGTTAAGCAATTAGGAGCCAGGAAGAGCTGGTTAATGGGGTGTGGGTGTAACAAGATGGCCGCTCTTTAGAGTGATAAGTACAGCAGTGTCTCTTGAGGTAGAAAATATTGGGGACCTATGATGGGGGCTATTGTTGATAGGTTGATTTGCTGGGTAGTACTAGGATTTCTGTAGAGTGTCTTATAGGAGCCTGTGGAGACCTGGCTACACTGTTGTCGGGTGCAGCAAGATGGCCGCTACAATAGACTGTGGGGACAGGGTCCCGGCGATCCCTAGGGCAAACACTGGACCGAGGAGATCCCAAATCCCTGGCTGAGGACACCCCCTATGTGGGCCAGATGATGCTGTAGTCCCGCAGGCTATCAAGGGGTGGGGAGGCTACTGTGGGCTCCGGGGGTGTAGCAAGATGGCCACCTCTCACCTGTGATTCAGTTGCGATGTGCCTCACAAGTTGACCCCTGTGGCTCTCCAGTTGTTCAGCGCCGGTCCGCGTGGGGAAGGTCCTCCTCTGGTGTGGCCGGCTGCCGTCGCCGCCCGCCGGGCGGACAGCAGCACTCGAGCGCCGAGGATGCGGGGATCGCGTAGGCCGCAAGATGGCGGCGGGGCCCCCGTAGGCCGAAACGGTCGCAGGCCAGCGGTGGCTCCCCGGTGACTCAGCGCCGGTCGACACAGGGAAAGTCCTCCTCTGGAGTGGCGGAATGCCGCCGACGTCCGCCGGGTGGATCGCCGCACCCGAGCGCCGAGGATGCCGAGATCACGCAGGCCGCAAGATGGCGGCGGGGCTCCGGCAGGCCGATGCAGTCGCAGGCACACGGCGGCCCTCCGGCGACACCACGACCCCGCACCGGTCCGCGCGGGGAAGGTCCTCCACTGATGTGGAGGATTGCCGTCGCCGCTCGCCGGGCGGACCGCGAAACTCAGGCGCCGATGGTGTGGGGATAGTGTAGGCCGCAAGATGGCGGCGGGGCCCCGGCAAGCCGATGCGGTTGCGGGCCGTATAGCGGAGTTGTACGGCGGTCAGGAAGACCAATTCGACTGTAGGCAGATGCAGGGGGCTCCCCGGAGCCTGGACAGCTGTTTTGGGGGTTTGGGCCGTGGCTAAATGCCACGGATGGCATTAGATAGGGATAGCTGATGGCGGAGCTCTTCAGAACCACGTCTTTCGCCGCTCACGTCCGGACACGCCCCCCCAGACTAATTGATTTTAACATGTCACATCCCTTCAAGACTGATGCTGATGCTGAGTGCCTGTGCTGTTATGTTGACTGGCTATCCTCCTCCTCCGAGTCCTCAATGATACGATTGATGATGATAGCTTGGAAGATCATTTTTGTTTATGGGTGCCGCCACCAGTGCCTAACGCCCAATTTTTCAGCCCCTGTTTAACAGGGGCGTGTAATTACAATTTTTGAAGCAATACTTTGCAACAGGGCTCATTGCTGTGCTCCAAGTACAGTATCTGTGAGGAGTTGCAGTGTTGTGCCACCAGTGCCTAAGGCCCAATTTTTCAGCCCCTGTTTAACAGGGGCGTGTAATTACAATTTTTGAAGCAATACTTTGCAACAGGGCTCATTGCTGTGCTCCAAGTACAGTATCTGTGAGGGGTTGCAGTGTTGTGCCACCAGTGCCTAAGGCCCAATTTTTCAGCCCCTGTTTAACAGGGGCGTGTAATTACAATTTTTGAAGCAATACTTTGCAACAGGGCTCATTGCTGTGCTCCAAGTACAGTATCTGTGAGGGGTTGCAGTGTTGTGCCACCAGTGCCTAAGGCCCAATTTTTCAGCCCCTGTTCAACAGGGGCATGTAATTACAATTCTTGATCTAATAATTCACAGCAGGGCCCATTGCTGCACCCACCAAGAGTAACTGTCAGGGCTTACAGTGTTGTGGCACCAGCACCACCATCAAAGGCCCAATTTTTACTACCACTGTTCAACAATTATATGTAATTAAAATTCCTGATATAATAGTTGACAGCAGGGCGTTCCAGCACCAACCAAGAGTAACTGTGAGTGCTTACAGTGTTGTGCCAACACCAACAACTAAGGGGCCTATTTCTGCAGAGTATATACGGCAGGTCCCTACTTTCAAACATCCAACTTACAAACGACTCCTACTTGCAAACGCAAGAAGACAACAGGAAGTGAGAGGAAATCTACCACTAGGAAGGAAAATTCTCTCCTGTAAGAATAAATATGGGAGAAAGGTGTCTCCTCTGTACTGATGCTTTATCAGCAATCCTTGTTTCAAGAAAAACACCACATTTCAAAAACAGTTGTCATTGGGACGCAAAGTGAGGTGAAATGTTCTGAACAGGGGCACAGACAGCAAAACAAATGTTACAGGGGTGATAACCCTTCCCTATGTTTTCCAAAAAGCTTAAAAATAGATTTTTTGGCTGGAGCTACACTTAAACAATGTACCTGTTCAAAATTACAAACAGATTCTACATAAGAACAAACCTACAGTCCCTGTCTTGTATGCACCGCCTGTATAGGGCTGTTCAGAGTATATAGGGCCTTTTTTATTTTATGTGCGGGGTTCCCCTTAATATCCATACAAGACCCAAAGGGGCTGGTAATGGGCTGGGGTAGGGGGGGGGGGGTCATGGGGTAGCTATGCCATTTTTCTTAAAGAATTTCATCCATATTACCGGGACCAGACATTACATTAAAGCCGCAAGCAGTTTTAAATGGCTTTTTTTTCCTTTAGAAGTGTCATTTTGTGCAGGGACAGTTCTAAACACGGGAAACACGTGGCACTTCACAGGCATACTTTAGACACCCCCCAGGTACGATATTTAAAGGAATATTTGACTTTTTTTTTTTCACTTTATGCATCATTAAAATGACTGCTCCCGAAAAACGACCGTTTTTAAAACTTCTTTTTGCATTGATACATGTCCCCTGGTGCAGAACCCGGGTTCCCAAACCCTTTTTAGGACAATAACATGCATAATAGTTGTTATAATTAGCACTTTAGAATTCGAACGTTCGCATCCATTCTATTTAATAGGGTTCTAATGTTCGTTCGAACTTTCGGTCCGTTCGCGGGTTCTGGTGCGAACCGAACCCGGGGGTGTTCGGCTCATCACTACTCAGTGTGAAAGTAGCCTTAGTAGTTTAAAGTCCCCTCCTCCCACCTAACATCTATGCTAAGAAATCTGTGTAGCAATAATGTGTATACTTACCTATTTTATGACGGCTATAGTCCGGTCATGTGATCCAGCTCTCCCACGCATGCTCATGCGCATTCTCTCTCTCTCTCATCCTCTCTCCCTCTATTTAATTTGTTATAACAAAAAATAGTTTGCATTTTTTTTTTGATAAAAAGCCCCACCATCAATCCAGGACCAATCTAGACAGGAGCCTATCAACCTACCAGTATGACGTTGAAGTGTGAGAGAAAACCGGAGTACCTGGAAAATACCTACACAAACACTGGGAAGACATGAAAACTCCATCTAGGTAGTTCTGGAAACCAAGGACCTTAGTGCTGCAAGTGCTAAGCATTAAAATGTACCAGCAACATACAAAGCTGATGCCAGTTACTAGTTACAGTTCTAAAATAAAATTATAAATACATAACTAAATTAATCTGTGTATATCTGAATAGAGTAATGCCCTGTACACACGAGCGGAATTTATGTCTGAAAAAAGTTGGATGGCTTTTCCCGACGGAATTCCGCTGAAGCTTGGCTTGCATACACACGGTCACACAAAAGTTCTCTGAACTTTCGAGCGTTAAGAACGCGGTGACGTACAACACTACGACGAGGCGAGAAAAATAATTTCAATGCTTCCGAGCATGCGTTGAATTGTTTCCGAGCATGCGTAGTTCCCGTCAGAATTCCATACAGACGAAAGGATTTTCCGATAGGAATTTTTTCCGTCTGAAAAATTGAGAACCTGCTCTCTATCTACGTCCGTCGGATAAAGTCCGATGGGGCATACACACGGTCAGAATATCCGATGAAAATCTCCCATCTGACTTTTTCCATCGAAAATTCAGACCGTGTGTACACGGCATTAGGCTTTAAATATGCCCCTTTGGTAATATATTACATTTCTCAACATTTTAAAAATAACATATTCAATTCTCATTCGTATTAATGTCTCTATAGCGTTATATAACAGCCAGATCACTTCAGAGAAACTTCTTGGGTGGTCTGAAGCTGGATCTGGGTGTCACCCAATCTAACTGAGAAACACCTGATACACTAAAGCAGGAGGCTGCTACATGTGAGTTATAAGAAGGTTTTGTTCTCTCATTATCACAACATCAGGTTTAGGGTTCTGTATGATACATATGTAATTTATGGACTCCATATTTTGTCGAAATGTTTCCTGCCCACTCGCCTACTTAAGTTAAAAAGGCCTGTGTGGAATGATGATGTAACTGAGACAGATGATTCATGGCATTGTTTTGTATTTGGGATAGTGTCATAGTGCTGTGACTGTGCATCACTGGCTATACTTGAATATGCTTGAAACTTTTATAGAATACGTAGAGGAGAAAAACAATTAAATATTAGGCAACGTGACCTCTGTATCCTAATTTTCTATTAATTCACAATTGTAAAAAAAAAAAATGTCCTCAAGCTAATTTATGTATTTGCACCTTGTGGGATCTATTCATTTTTATCTTCTTCATTCACCTCTAGAAATCTCAGTTTCAAAGGGATTCTTGTCTGTCCATAATTTTTGTTTCAATTGTTTTTATTTATATTTTCAGCAGAATAAGGAAAGACCATTACAAGGCGGATCAACAAACAATCCTTGCCAAGCACCATACATTCAACATCATAAATGCATAAAAGTAATAAGGAAAAAAAAAGGAGGGGTCAACATAAAGGGATCATAGCAAATGGGATGAACCATCTGTGGTGTCCCTTGTAAACTCAGACAACTAGGGAGGTCAAACATCTAATGACTAGCTACCGTGTTTCTCCGAAAATAAGCCCTACCCCGAAAGTAAGACCGAGTGCAATTATCAGCAGGCTGCAATATAAACCCCACCTAATGCATTACTGTATACTGGTGCAGTGTCTCCGTTTATTACTGTACTATTAATGCAAAGTTTTACAGCTGCCGGAGGTCCTCTTCTCTCGTCCTGGCTGATATCTGCAGCCCCTTCCTCTTCAGTGTATAGAGCGGGCTGACGTCAGCGAGATCTCGGCTCTTCTCTCTCTTCCTCTCCTCCCCGCTGACGTCAGCTGGATCTCGGGTCTTCTCTCTTATCCTCTCCTCCCCACTGATGTCTGCAGCCCCTTCCTCTTCAGTGTATAGAGCGGGCTGACGTCAGCGGGATCTCGGCTCTTCTCTTTGTTCCTCTCCTCCCAGCTAACTTCAGCTGGATCTCAGCTCTTCTCTCTCTCATCTTCTCCTCCCCACTGATGTCTGTGGCCCCTCCACCTGCTGTACTCGGAGCGGACTGACGTCAGCGGGGATCTCAGAGAAGAAGAGCAGATCACACGTGAATGCCCAGGGGAGCTGTAAAGGTATTTTTTATGGTAAAAAACTGTGGACACACTGTTGACACACTAATGTACCAGTATAATATTTTTATTAAAAGTATTTGATAAGGATTTTAAGCAAGATGTATTTTTTTAAATGATTAAACTGACTTCTGACCTGACGTGGAGAGGGGTAAATGATGCAGCACAAGCACTGTGCTATCATGCTTTACAGGAACAGATTTATTTTTTTAGGGTTACAACCACTTTAATACCATAATTAATATAAGACATCCCCTGAAAATAAGCCCTAGTGTGTTTTTTGTATCAAAAATTAATATAAGACCCGGCCTTATTTTCGGGGAAACACTGTATATAATATAGACCTTTAATGCCATAATGAATGGAAGAAGGCCATCACAGAGACATCTTATTGGGACCACCTGTAGTACATGCAAAAACCTTGGGATTTAGGGCATCAATAATGCGTAATCTCATTGAAATTATCTTGTGTTATAGGATTTAAATACTCTCCCCTATTGTCTTACAACATTTTAGGCAGTTATGGGAGATACAGCTGCCCACTACTGAGAGTTTGTTGAACATAGGTAAGGAAAAGAAAAAGAAAGGAAAGGGACCGGTTTTCAAGACCGGCAGAGAAAGAAAGGAAAAGAAGAAAAGGTAAAAAAAAGAAAAAGGATGAAGAAGAGGTGAGTCCGTCCGGGGATCTTCCGTCAACCATTCCTGGAGTCAGCACCGTGTGTTCGGAATCGGAACCTGTAAGTAGGCAAGCCAGGGGGACCATATTTTATTGAAGAGGGATTGTTTGTCTCACAAAACACTCACAATTTTTTCATTTAACATCCACGTGAGTTTACGCTTCATTAAAGCTATGTCTATGGCTGGACTTTTCAAAGCAGTAATAATAGCCCCATCTCTATCCAGCGATGTTGTAGGATTGTCTCAGCTGCCCGGGACTCCCCTCCTCGATGGCTGAAACAGCAGCATGGCACCATTGGCTCCCACTGTCGTTAATCAAAGTAAGTTAGCCAATGAGGAGAGAAAGGGGATGGGTTGGGCCATAGCTCTGTGTCTGAATGGATAGAAGGAGCTGGCAGCTTGGCTCGGGTGTCCCCATAGCAAGCTGCTTGCTGCAGGGGCACCCGTCAGGAGGGAGGGGCCAGGAGAGCCAAAGAGGGACCCGAGAAGAGGAGTATCTGGGCTGCTCTGTGCAAATCCACTGCACAGGGCAGGTAAATATAACATGTTTATCATTTTTAACAAAAAACTTTACAATCACTTTAAGGTTTGTGTGTGTCTTAGGACATTTTTGACTGGTTTGTTCAGTAGGGCAATATTTGCATCTTTAGTAATATTGACCATCGTATCTGAAAAGAAAAAGGAATGAACCCTCACCCAGAAGCCGTGCTCTTTGGGACAAGTCCACCATATGTGCAGAAACTTACCTATCTGGCCACAACCCCTAAAGCAGGAGGCCGATTAACCCAGGTACATTTTTGAAAGACGTTTCGGTACCAATTGCCATCTGGCATGCACTTTGTAGCCAGCCTCGATCAGAGCAAAGTTTTAAATGCTGGGAAAACTGACATACACTCCTTTTCCCACCCCCGCAGGCTCCAACCTTGTAACCTTCGCAGAAGCTCTCCAGTTAATAGACATCTGGGGACTGACCCATCCGGAAGGCAGGGACTACACCTTTTACTCCCCACCACATAATTCTTTCACTAGAATTGACTACTTATTTTGCAACTCTGCACTCCTTCCGCGCACATCCGACACTTACATTCAAGACATTGCGATCTCTGACCCCATATCTGTCTGTCTTCACAGCTTCATCACAGTCACTTCTGCGAAGACCTGGCATTTTCCCTTCCATCTCGCCCATAATCAAGATCTCTCCAGAGTACTACATGAGACCCGGGCAGAATATGCAGCTACTAACACGGCCCATGGTAACGACCCCAATCTTTTTTGGGAAATGGAAAAAGCTGTACTACGTTGTAGAGTTATCGCCTTTGCGGCCGCTCACAAGAAGAGAGTCCTCAATAATTACCATGAAGCGAGCGATTGCTTACGTTCGGCCCAATCACAACTACAGCATGTTAATTCTCCCACGAACCAAAACCTCTGGCGAGAAGTCAAACAAAATTTCAACCTATGGGCTGACACAGGAACGAATGCCTAAATCTCACCTTGACCTGAAATACCACAAATATGGTAACAAACCCAGAAAAACTACTAGCCAAGCTATGCAAATGCACCCATACCCCCACACACATATCACTTCTCAAAGACACCCAAGGAACTTCCACTTCATCCTCAAAAGATATCGTCATGATTTTATAACGGTACTATGCCTCACTTTACGGTGAAGACCCAATGGACATGGCTCTGCTCAGGCTTTCCTAGACCAGATTTCCCTCCCCCAGATAGATGCCCCTCTTCTGACCCACCTTAACGCTCCTATCGCAGACCAGGAGGTATCCAAAGCCATTTCCTCCCTAACCAATGGGAAAGCTCCTGTCCCAGATGGATATACCCCAGAATTTTACAAAATGGTGGCAGACACAGTTGTCCCTTCATTAGTTAAAGTCTACCAGGGAATCCTACTGGGGGTAAATACCTTCCTTCTGGATACCCGGCATATATTTAATTAATCTCCAAAAAAGGCAAAGACCCCACAGAACCAAGCTCCCATAGGCCAGTATCCCTCCTCAACCTAGACTCCAAACTACTTTCAAAAATTATAGACAACAGACTAGCCAAACTAATGCCCTCTCTTATTCACCCCTCTCGGGCAGGTTTTACCCAAGGTCGCTCGGCCTCCTCCAATATCCGCAAGGTCATTGAACACGCTAAAGCCAACCCCGATGGGGATTATGCCATAATCTCACTCAACACGGAGAAGGCTTTTGACAATGTTAGTTTTTCCTGGTTGTCACTAGTGCGTAAACAGTTTTTGGGTTCTTTTTTACATCTGGTCTGCTCAATGTACTCAGCCCCCACGGCAAATATTGTTGCGGCCGGTCACATCTCAGAGAGTATCAAACTCCATAGGGGAACCAAAAAAGGCTGTCCCCACTCAAGACTCCTGTTTAATATGGCCTTGGAACCATTATCCCGATTCTTGCTATTTCATTCCGACTTGCATGGCATAACTATAGGACGCCAAGAACTACGGCTAGTGATATTTGTTGACGACATTTTAATATTTTCATCCAATCCCAGAGCAGATATGCCACACATCCAAGACATCTTTACCTCTTTTAGAGCCTGCTCAGGCCTACTTCTAAATGTCTCCAAAAGCGAGATCCTCCCTCTATACCACCCTAGATTCCCCCCGTGGGCAAATGCCTCATCATTTACTGTGGCCAAACAACATATTACATATCTGTAAGTAAAAGTCGGCAAAGTACCCTCATCTCTTTACCACTTAAATTTCTCCCTAATTTAATTTATCACTAAGGTTATAGGAGACATGGATGGACCTCCCGCTCTAGCTCCTCTACAGGTGTCACCTCTTCAAAATGATCAGCTTCGCCAGGCTCCTCTACCCCCTAGAAAAAATACCCCAAACAGAGAGGAAAAAGAAAAGAGGGGATTTGGAAATAACAGAATAATTTACTTTTAGAAAATGTAAAAATAGTTTAATAGTTATTAAAACATGGTTGGTGGACATGGATATTGTCATGGAAATTATTATATCCCATTTGGTTGACCATAATAGACAGGCCAAACAGTGTCACACACATGTAGGACATACATGACATAAAAACTTGTAACAAATATTAGACATGTGCATTCGTTTTCGTCCGAATGCATTTTCGTCCGAATTTCGGGTATTTTCGTTATCGTTATCGTTACAAACGATAACAAAAGCGCAGAATCCGAAATCCGAAAGATCCGACATAAACAAATGCTTTATTTTTGTTTTCGTTGCGACAACAGTTCGATATAGATAGGAGATTCGACATGACGCTGATAATAACAATCTGTGTCTATCGAAGCTGCGGTCGAATGTGCCTAACCTTAACTCTATAAGTCCAAGATTATCCTACATAGAGAGAAAAGATTTGACATAGAGAGAAAAGATTTGACATAGAGAGAAAAGATTTGACTCTATAGAGACAATAGTAAAAAAAGAGCTATTAGTGGTTGCTACTGGAATTGGGTGGGGGAAGTAAAATAATGATGATGATGAATGTTATTGGCTGATTGTAACAAAAGAGGAGGAGCAGTAAAATAGCTAGAACTAAGTACACACGTACAGCCAACTTACTTTCACTTAAGATTGCTAGCAGAGAGAGACACACACTGAATAATTTCAGAAGACAGTCAATCTTAGCTGGTCCATTTGTCAGAGAACCTGAATTATTTAGCAATTAAGCATAAGCACAGCAGCAGAACAGATAGTGAAGCAAGCTACAGTTTAATATAACTTTTTCATAATAATCTGCTGCTATTGTGTTAGTGTTGTGAACTTGATAGTTGCAGCTTGTGTCCCCCTCCTGTGCCGCTTTTTGGGTGATGGTGGGGGTGTTGCTGCTGCTGCCTCCATAGAAGGCCCAGGAACCTCCATGGGGTCGAAATGGGTCGCCATATCATTATCTGACACAATGCCAGATGCCGCCAATCCATTGCACTTGGAGGAACAAATGTGAAAGTTGGCTGACTGTGACTGTTGTTGTAGACCATTCGACATGAACGGCGAAGATTCGACGGAGCAGCGAAAAACATAAAAAAACGTACAAACGGGGCAGCTAAACTGTACGACGCTGCAATCGTACATTTTCGGTCAAATGCTCCGCCCATAGGCTATAGAAGAATTCTAATGTTGGTTGACTAGTAATAATAATTAATAAATATAATTATTACTAGTCATACAACATTAGAATTCTACTATAGCTCGTAGGCGGAACATTTGACTGGAAATGTACGATTGCAGCGTCATACAGTTTAGCTGCTCCGTCTAATCTTCTTTGAACATTCGACAGACACCATAAGCCTTCAATGACAGATTTGACCTTAATTATTTCGGATTTTCGAACAAATGCATTTTTAACGAAACAAAATAATTAAAAACAAATTTTGGGAGTAACAAAATACATTTATTTTTCGGACGAAAACGAAATTCCGAAACAAAATATTTCAGTGTGCACATGTCTAACAAATATTACAAAATGGTCCGGACACTAGGTAATTTGGGACAGGACCTCTCCTCCCAGATAATACTGGTGTAATAGCAATGCTAAAAAAGGGAAAAATTGCGCTTGACAAGTACACAGGATAAAGGCAGCAGCTTAAAGTGGGATACACACAACATATAAGCAAACAAAATGGTAAACTGTGCCAATAATATTAATATAAAGTCCACATCAGTCCTTAGGATGACATAAAAAATAAGATGTATGAACAGATGTATAATGTCCCAAACGTACACCAATGTTAAGCAGCTAATTTAATAGCGACTCAAGGAAGTCCATCAGCTGTACAGTGGTCCATAAATCAAACAGATTCTGTTGAGTGACACTGCAGTGATTATCACAAATAGTGCCCACCACCGTAATTAAATGGCCGCTTACCAGAAGGCAAGCACAAAAGCGCATTTGGTTATAACCCGAAAATAGCAATGCTGTATGTGGAGCAAGCCTGTACCAATCCCCCTGGAGACTCGAGCCTATAGGGAGGGTGAAGAGGGTGAGAGGGAACAAATGTAATGACTAAATGGTACTCATCTACCCTCTGTAGACTATCCCTCTACTATTATGCCATATAGACATACAAAGAATTCATAAATCTCTTTCAAATTTTCTCTGCCACAAATGTCGCCCTCGAATTTCACTACTCAAACTGTGCCTGCCAGGAGTGAGGGGGGACCCAATCTTCCCAATTTAAGACTGTACAATCTATCCTGTCTAATAAGGGTATGTTTGGACTGGTTATTGCAAAGCTCAAAGTACTCCAACTATGACTTGGAATCCCAAATGACAAGCACATTCAGCCTACCAGCTTTATTGCACTGCAACCTAAGGTCTCTTCCTCTAAATCTTAAACACAATCTCCTAATACGTGATACATTAGTAGCATGGCGTGAAACAAGACAAAAATTAAACCTCTCCCCATGGGTATCCAACCATTTCCCAATACATGGAAACCCTACCTTCCCCCAAACACTACAACACTCTGGCTATGCTGAGTGGGCTTCTCATGGGCTAAACAGATTTGCTCAACTTTTTGATATCTCCGCGGGTTCACCCCGACAGATCTCCCAAATATTATCTCACTTTGGCCCACCATTTCCATTTGTAAATCAGGCCATCCACCACGCTACAGGTCTAAGTCAACACAAGCTTCAAAGATTTTGTTCATTTGTCATGGACACTCTCATGGAAACCCAACAATTCAGAATCTCAACCATCTATAAACCTCTGCACTCTCACCTAAGCAAACCGCTCAACTCCACTCCACATCAGTGGCGACTTAGTGTAGTAAGCTACAATCCCTGAACGCCGTGGAACTAATTCTAGAGGGCTACAACACTACATGTGCCTTCGTCACCAATGAATTCTGGTGGGAACAACAACTCAAAATAATGCACAGAGCATATATTCCCCACCTACCTCGTAGTACATGTTCATGTGCCCTAAGCAATCCGACATTACTCCACAGCCTCTGGACTTGTCCCCCCTTCTCAAATTTCTGGGACCAAATCGAAAGCTTTGCAGACTTTGTCACCGGGAGACCCCTGACAAAAAACATATTTCCTCTTCTTTTTGGTTCCCTGAATGCAACTCCTCCAGATCGCGACAAAAGCCAGCGCCCTCAGGTTAACAAAGCCTGGTTATCAGCCTGTTTCATGTCTGCAAGACTTTCCATCCTGAGGAAACTGGGCCTCCACTGCCCCCCTACTCTTTTGGATGTGAAACATTAACTCATGAGTCTCTTACAAAAGAAAAAATTGGACGCGGAGTTGTCGTACCAGGGACCATCTACCTGCTTCCAAAATAAATGGTACCACTTTATCACAAAAATCATCCCTATAAAAGATCAGGATAGCTTTGTGAGCTCTTCAGGATTCCAGAGGTTCCCCTAGCCTCCCTAACACTTATAAAAGAGTCCTCACTGCAGCTGCTGCCTTAAAAGTCCCTGCTACACAGAACTTCAATCTTGGATGGACATTTGGATGCACACTTGATGGCCCTCCAGATCCCAATTTCACTCATTGTCACTCCAGCAGGCTACAGGACCCTCCCCTAGTCTTCTACCTTTTCCCTCTCATGACTCATTTCCTCATCACCTGCTCTATGTCTTCCTAGCCCCCCTATTTTAAATGTGTGCTACAATATATCTAGCAAAGTATTTCTCTTTCTGATATGTAATAACCTGTCATATGATTTCAGTTCTTGGTACACCGACACCTCAGGTAATCCCTATTCCCTGTGGTCCTGGTCCACCATGGATGAAATCCTGGGGGACTCCACCCTCCCCCCCCCCCACTTGATGGATGGGGGGAGGAGCTCTCCCCATGGTTTAATTATATCCCAGACATTTCAAACATCCACATCTCCATAAACTCTATTAGACGTTATCACCACTTTACTTTTGTACCCATTGTCGCCCTCTTCTTTCCTTTCCCTTACACACCTCCTCAGTTGGGACCTACCTCCCATTTTTCTTGGTCCACAGATGCCCGGAAATTAGCCAGCCCCCCCCCCCTTTTCACTGCTCTCACAACCCCATTTCCCATCACCCAGTTATACTTGCTTCTGGAAAATTTAAGGGAAAGGTCCATTCCGTATCTTCTCATTAATCCACTCCCTTTGGTAGTTTATATTTGATACCATATGTTGTATTCACAATACACCAAGGTTATCTTTATCTGTTGCACTGTAAAATTATAAAGCAAGGACTATACTTCTGTCGATCACCTACTTTCATGAATACTTTGCTTATATTGTTGTTTTTGTTCTTAAAATCCAATAAAGCTTATTATAAAAAAAATGTGTTTAAAATGCCATCAACTATTTCACAAAAAAAGAGGATAAAGATGAACTCTATGTAGAAATTACATCTCAGTTTCATATAGTTGCAGTCAAGTTGAAACTGTGATTGGCTTCTTAAAAGTCCCAAGGCCTCATCAGCAATACCAGAATTCCGAGTTCGGCTCAACTTACCTAGCTTTTCAAGGCCAAATTATGATGCAATCGTGCCCTAATAGACTCTTCACAACATGCAATAATCAAATACATTTCAGAGATTGCCACTAAAGAGGGGTGTAGCCACACAATGCTGTGAAGAAGTTTTACCCACAGTATATTAGGCTAGGTTCACACTGCTGCAAATTCAAAATCACACGATTTCACCGCAATTTCACGGCCGCGATTTTGCCGCGATTCGCGGCCGCGATTTCAGGGAATGCCAGTCTATAGAGCTGAATTTGCATCGCACACGGATCAAACTCGCACAGGACCCTTTTTTCCCG
Source organism: Rana muscosa (assembly GCA_029206835.1). Classification (NCBI taxonomy): domain Eukaryota; kingdom Metazoa; phylum Chordata; class Amphibia; order Anura; family Ranidae; genus Rana; species Rana muscosa. Next base: position 245,916,023 of record CM055128.1, on the reverse strand, counting down.
CAGCTTATATTCGCAACGCATTGATGTGAACGGCACTAATGTTAAACTATGTAATTTAAATGACTTGCGAATTTGAGAAATCGCAACGGCTCAAATTCGCAATAGAATTCGCAGTAGTGTGAACTGGGCCTTAAAGAGATATAGAAAGCTGGCATCTAATTCAACATTCCAGTAGCAACCTCCTTAAAAAAAGAAGGACTGTCATTTAAACTGTCAACAAATAAACATTCATGATAGTACAGGGCAAAAATCAGGTGTTTCTGGCAATACATGGGCAACAAAATTGCTGCTTGAGACTAAACATGGGCAACAAGCATGCAATGGCAAAATGTAGGAACAATAATAGGATGCCACAAATTGTGCTTCTATCAGGGGAGGAGCAGAGAAGCTCGAGAGCAAGAAAAGAACAGATTTTCTTTACTTTACAGAACTGTTTCATTGAAGAAGCTACAGTAATAAAGGTTTTTAGGAATGAATGTATGGACCTGTATTTATTTTTTAAATGCTCATAAAAATTCTTAAAACACATCCTTTTGGTGGCCAGAAGGAAGTGCCGAAGAAGGAAAGAGAACAGCCTTCACATTCCTTCATCTCTTTCATCCTCTGCCCTATGTGACGAGAGCAGTAATGCTGACACCACTATATCAGTCAATCAATTGGCAGCTGTGCCAGAAGGAACTCCCAGTGGCAGGTGGATTTTTACACTAAAGCAGTGTACTACCATCATCTCCCCTTAATTTAGTAGACAACTGGAAAAATACATAAACAAAAATGACATTAGGAAGGGTTGCAGAACTTATGCCGTACACACGATCGTAAATTCCGACAAGAAAAGTTTGATGTGAGCTTTTGGTCAGAAATTCCGACCGTGTGTACGCTCCATCGGCCATTTTCTGTTGGAATTTCCGACAACAAAAATTTGAGAGCTGGTTCTCAAATTTTCAGACCAGAAAAATTTTGATCGTCTGTATGCAATTCCGACGCACAAAAATCCTATGCATGCTCGGGATCAATTTGACGCATGCTCAGAATCATTGTAGTTCTCGGCTCGTGTTGTACATCACCACGTTCTTGACGGCCAGAATTTCTGACAACATTTGTGTGACCGTGTGTATGCAACACAAGTTTGAGCCAACATTCTGTCGGAAAACAATCCACGGTTTTCTTGTCGGAATTTCCGATCGTGTGTACGCAGCATAAAGCATTTGTTTATTTGCTCATGATGCCTGCTTCACCCAATATAATATTGTCATTCACATGCTGCGGTTTTATATCCTAATTTTATGGGACATATTAAATAGAAGGTGTTTATATGAACCATGTGCTTTCCTACAGTCGTAAACAGATAGTTGTTAACTGACCCCAACCGGATGTGTGATTCTCACCTATAAAGTGACTGTGTTCTACGAAAGATCTAAGTGGTAATAAAACTTTACATTACACCCGTCATGTAATATAGCAAATCTGAACTGTTCCAGTACCATAATTAGCAACTAACAATGTAATGAATCATTAGGGCTTTGAATTAGAAATTTGTTTTGTAGTGCAATGTTTTTTTTAATTTATTTACTGTATGCAGTCTTAATAATAGGTTAAACGAATTTTGCAAGCAATGTAAGGATCTAGGGCCACGATTTAGAAAACAAACCTTTGCCTATAGCCTCATTATTCTGCACCCATATATGACTGTATAGAGGTTATTTGTTAAGTGTTTACAATAAAAAATATTTTTGATGTGACTTACTGTAAGTAGAGTGATTTAGATGGAACCAGTTACCACCACTGCTTGGCCATCCACATCCTTTACCATATCCTCTTATTTCAGAATGAAACAAGGCCACACATAATAAAGCTGAACTCCAGAAAAAACAAAAATCTTCAATTGCAGTAAAAAAACGAACAGGTTTACTTACCTAATCCCCAATCCTGCAGGTTCCCTCCATGCTGTTACTCCAGAATAGTACCTCTTCTCCACTATGTTTTGGCAGTCACAGGTCCGCTGGTGTTATGTGTTAAGCGTTAATTACTGTACATGCAGGGTCCATAGTCCTGCACGTGCCCAGAGCGCTGCTTTGGAATTGAGGAAGCCAAAAGACAGTTCACTGCTGGAGTGTAGGCGAGTATAGGAGAGCACCGCTGCAAGCGGCAGCAGTTAAGTAAAACTCCTTTTAATAGTACCCTAGACCAGAATGAGTAATTAACCCATTGTAAGGAAGGATTTCTGTTTTCCCTGGCAATTGGATTTGGATTTATTTGGGATTTCGTGGCCATAGCATCTTTTCATTACAAACTACAAACACATCTTAAATAACAATGCAATATAATATGATTGGGTTAAAAATACTTAGGGGCTATAAAAATGGAATAAGATAGCTGTATCTGCAGAACAACTTCCATTTGTTTGGCCCCTTGTAGCACCACATCAGTGGGGCGATTTTAAAAATCTGAGCACCTTTTTCCACTGGGGTTGGACAACGCCCAAACAAACAGGGCTTCATAACGCTGTGATCCTTACTGACTTCCCGGGTTATATACTCTTTCCAGCAACTCGGGAACTCTTATGACATACAGAACTCTGAACAATTTCATTATCTACAAATACGCCACTTGTTGGAGTTCATAAACAGGAACCATGACTGGTCCACAGCCACAACTGCTTATGAGTCCAAATACCGCACGAACCCCACTACTTGAGGCCGGATCTCCTTACTCTATTCCACCATCCACAACAACACGAACACGCAGACCCCATTGTATTGCACCAAATGGGAATGTGACTTTGATGCTGCCCAATCCCCTGAGGACTGGAATGCTTTGTGGGCAGGCCTATATGAATAATCTTGTAATAAGGTAACTCTAGAAAACTTGTTTAAGGTTATGTCATGCTGGTATTTTATGCCGGCATGGCTAGCAAAATATTTACCCACTTACTCACTGAGATGCTTTCGTCGTTGCATGGACGTGGGCGATATTAAACATATCTGGTGGACTTATGGTTCTACGTGTTAAACTTTCCAAAAATCCTTGGGAAGCCCTCTTGTATAAGCTAATAAAAAATTGTTTCTGGATGAAAATGCACACTCATCACCCTCATCTTCATCGATACAAAACAGACCGCAAGAGGCTTAGCTTTGAGGAGTCAAGAGACGGGTTTAGGGTACACATGTAGGCAGGTGCAGTCTACTTTCTCCGCTGTAGGTTGGGCTTATCTACATCAGCATTGCAGTTAGAGGGGAAGTCAAGGGTAACAAGGTACCTCTATGACTTCCTTCGTCACGGAGAAAACTATCCATTTGGATACTGCCACTGCGTGCTACTCTGGCAGCCATCTTGGGTCAGGAAAAGCCTATTTAAGAACCTGGCACCCAGGCTTGATGCACATTTTGCGTGTGAGTAGTGTAGGGACAGGACAGGGACAGTGATTAGCTACAGGGAAAGGTTCCAGATGAGTAGGGAAAGGATAGGGACATGCCATCCTTCCAGGACACCTCCCCATTTGGGTATGGACTGGCCAGGCTGCATTTCGCCTCTCAAGACAGACACTGATGGCAAGCATGAGACCTGGTCGGCTATACATCACTGTTGTGTTTTGTGAGTGTTCTCGATCAGGAGCCTTCCTCCCATGCCTGTTGTGAATTGCTGAACTCTACATTAATACAAGTTCTGTTCTCTGCAACTGGCCATGCTTGGCTGCAGTGGGTAGGATATGTCCCTTCTTGAAGTGGGTGAGGAAGGATGAGCAGAAACCATCATGGCACCGCTGGGTTTGGCCTTGGCTCTGGTGCCCAAATGACACACGCCAAGCACTAATGACATTGATGGAAGCGGACTGGGCCACCTTAGAATAAATCACGACACACCTGGAGTACCTATTCGGAGAGAAGGTGATGGTCCCAGAGTTGAGGCAAAGATTGTTTAGACACAACAGGAGGACTAATTTTGCATGGCACTACAGAATCATGTAGCTGTGCTGACATCACCGGCTTGGATCACCTATTGAGGAACCAGGTTGTAGTAGGATTAAAGGCTGGTCCAGTCAGGAGGGTGCTGCAAGAGCTGATCAGAGTGCAACCCACCATTTATTTTCAGGGTGTTGTGGTAGCTGAGGTTGCGCAGGATCTGGAAAATACGAAAGCAACTGTGGCAGTGGCCAAAAGGTATGATCCATTGCACTTGAAAGAGAAGGCCCTAGCCTGTCAGCCAAACACACACCATTAAGGGATCTTCCCCTTGACGGGACTTCACTGAAACAAGAACTGTCCTCACTCAAACAAGACTCTGTCCCTTCCCCAAAGGGTGAGACCCCATTATGGAGGTTCTGGTGGTGTGGCCATTTTGGACATGTAAGCAAGAAATGTGGCCGGCCTGAATTCAAGAGATCGTGCTGGCCTAGAAACTGGTGGCTCCTAGGACACAGGGACAACCCCCAGAGCAATCAACACAAGGTCCCAGGAAGCCAGAGTCTATGGTCATGCCAAGTTCAGTGGTGGCCGCCCTTGTTAATGGACAAGAGTTCCAATGCCTAATTAATACTGGTCCAGAGGTCACTGTCATGGAGTATGACTTTTATGCCCAGTGGTTTGGGACACAAGATCAACTGGATCCCTCCTGGCTCCTGGCTATCCCTCAAGGTGGCCAGCAGAAGGTGCCACCTGGGTGAGGATCCAGATTGACGATCAAATGGTGGACCAGGAAGGAGTAGTGGTGATTTTCATTCCAGAAAGCTCAGCAGTGCCTATTGTTCTGGGCATGAATGTGTTAAAAGACCTGTTTGAACAATCTGGCCAGTGAGGCTATGCTCTGCGAGCTCTGTGGCTCAACATGATACAGGTATACGAATCTCACTAGAAGGCAACGAGGAAACAGCCCAAATAAGTGGTAGTTGTCCGCATGCTACCCAAGCAAAACTACTCCTGGCACCCTTCCAAGAGGTAGTCTGGTCTTTCCTATCAGAGCTCACAACAAACTTTAGGGGCCACGTTCCATGGTGCAGTGGTGCCAGGGGAGTGGATAATTGCACGCACCTTGTCTAAAGTTCAGTTCCTGGTGCAGCTCATTAACCTGGGGACATCCCAGATTTCACTGCCAAACTATACCACTCTAGCAGACATGTACATAATGCTCCGTCACTGCGTCTCAGAGGTACTTCAACTGAACTCTGAGTGTTTACTGCCACCGCACCACTCTGCACCTCCCAAGACACTTATTAATGAGAGGTTGACAGCAATTCCCAATGACACCCATGATAAATTTTTACACACTTGGCAGCCTTGGCTCGACCAATTCCGAATCTCACAGTCATTCACCTGTTTTTTGGAACTACAAATGTACAGTCAAGGAATGCGGTCCAACACCTGGGAGCCTCTGGGGTACACCACCCTCCCCTTCCCTCTCTCCCTCCCCAGCCTTTTCTTTGGACCCCTCCCCTTCCCTATCTTATTTTCCCTGTCTAGTTTGTCCTCCTTCCTCTTCTTTACTTTACTCTTTCTCACATGTGTTAGCCTTTCCTTTTTAGAAATCCCCGCCCTTGGATGCATTTTTTTGATCCTATGGGAGGAAGGGAGGTTCTCTTTTTTATACCTAAACGGAATAGCCACTACTGTGTCTCTAATTAGCATCTGGCTTCTGAGTTTTTCCACAACATTGCTTAGATTGTTCAATAGATTAACATTTTCTGGCTAACTGAAGGGAGAAGCACAAAAGCGCCACTCTAAGTGCAGTATAATCAATAAAATGTAATGTTTAAAATGGGGGGGGGGAGCATGTATGTACTCACAAACATGAAGTAGAAATGAGCATGTAGACAGAAATCAAAGTCTTATCTGTAGAAAAGCGGTGGCGCGGACCAGATGGCGCTGGTGAGAGCTGGTGTATAGCAACACCGCACTTCTGCTAATGCAGGAAAGGCAAGATGAGAGAGATTCACAGCGGGCAATGGACCATGCTGTAAGCCGCGTCTCGTAATCGACTTCCGGGTGATTGCAGGCCCACCGCTCATGCCCCTTATGGATTGGAGACCTCAGTACAGGGATTACAATTTGGTCTCTCATGGTGGGCCAGTTTTTCCTGTTCATCATCAGAGTGCTCCGTTCCGCCAACATGGTTTTCCCTCCAATCCGCACAAAGCAGGATTCCGTTCCCTCACTCCTAAACCTCAGCGTGATCATAAAAAACGATTTAAGAAACACTATAGACCCAGACCTCCACTTGCGGGTTTATCTAATCAAAATAATTGTCCTTCCCTTTCCCCACTCATTACTAGAGATCCCCCCATCCCCTCCTCCACCGATGGGACACTCTCTTTTACTCATACCATTGGGGCCTCTCTAACCACCGTCTCAGGAGACATTATTGTCGCTGTAGATTTCGGCTCTGAGGGAAACCAAGTCCCCCTGGCAGTTTGTGCAACATCTGCTATTGCTACTACAGATCTTATGATTCCCTTATCCATTGAGGGTATCATTAGGACACCCCTTCCAGGAAATACTATCTCCCTCACTCCTCTAGATATTTTAGTACAGTCCCCTTCGCTATCCCACAATCACCCAACCGGAAAAAGAAAACTAGAAGAAGAGGAAAGCGAGGGGGAAGACAGAGACATAAATCCAAGGGCCAAGCTTTACAAACATTAAAGATTTTTAATTTATCTTCCCATGTATTGTCAGACTCTGAGACTTTAATCTTACAACGAGGATTGAACTTTGCTCTGTCCTCTTTGCCCAATTCTTTTACATTATTTATGGACTTAAACAGTTTCATACGTACTCTGACTCTAAAAAGGTATTATAACATCAAATCTCTTAAAGACACAGTACGCTCGCCCAACTCTGTCACCCAAGCTATTTCCATCTGCCCGGTTAGCCCAAATCCAGTCGATTTACGTATACTTGAAGAATTATATCATTATGGTGAAGGTGATGAAGATGAGGATCTAGCTTTCTTCACGCAGCATTTATCCACTTCTCCCCCAGTGCAACATACAAAATTTAAACCCAAATCTATATTCAACCCTATACATGTTAAGGGTCCATACCTACAAACATTCTATCAAGCTGTTAATTCTGATATCATCCAACTCTGCAATCAGGCTCACACAAGCCACTCTAATCATTGAAATCTCACCCCTAATGAACAAACGGCATTAAATGACCTTGCTGAGCGCCATGATTTTGTTTTTAAAACTGCAGACAAAGGTGGTGGCATAGTTGTCCAAAATAAAAGTGATTATCTCACAGAGACCCAACGCCTTCTATCCGACACATCGACATACAAAAAACTTTGTTCCGATCCCTTACCTGCTTTTACTGTTGAAGCCACCACACTTGTCACTCAGGCAAAGGAAGATGGTATAATCACTAAATCTGAATATGCCTTCTTCAGGAAAGATTTATTCTCTACCCCATATTTCTATCACGTACCAAAAATTCACAAAAACTCCACTAACCCACCTGGTAGGCCAATAGTTGCTGCCATGGATAGCATTACCAGTCCCATTTCTCAATATATAGATCAGTTTCTGCAACCATTGGCACAAAATCTCCCATCCTACATTAGAGATGGTGTCCACCTTTTGGAACAATTGACCCATTATATCTGGGAACCCACTTATATGTGGGCTTCCTTAGATGTCAATTCTTTATACACTTCCATACCGCACCCAATTGGCCTTAGAGCCACATCTTATTTTTTGTCTATGGATCCCTTACTCAATTCCAGACAGGCAGATTTCATTCTGGCAGCAACAGAATTTTGTTTAACTCACAATTATTTTGAATTCGATGGTGAGTTCTATTTGCGGACCATGGGCACAGCTATGGGGGCTAATTTTGCCCCCAGCTATGCAAATCTTACCATGGGACTCTGGGAAGCCAATTACATCTGGCACAACAACCCATATACCTCCCATATTGTTTTTTTATGGGAGGTATATAGATGACATCATTGTCGTCTGGGATGGCCCAGAGTCCCTGTTCACACAATTTGTACAACGCTGCAATAACAACACGTTCAGTTTATCCTTCACTTCAGAACATCACTCTCAACAATTATCCTTTCTAGATCTAACTTTATACCACAAAGACGGTAAAATAGTGTCAAAAAACGTTACCAAACCCACAGCTGGAAATTCATTTCTAAACCATCACAGTTGTCACCATCCAAGATGGATTAAAAACATCCCGAAAAGCCAGTTTTGCCGTCTTCGTAGGAACTGTACTGTTGATGAAGACTACATCGAACAGGGGTCCCTTCTTAGACAAAAATTCATAGAAAAAGATTTTCCACCTACATTTGTAGATGAGGCCTTTAATTTCTCTCTGTCAGACCAGGCTATGTCACATAGAGCCAACAATCAGTCCCCTACTCAACCAATTAGATTTGTCACTCAATTTCATACCAAACACAAAAAAATGGAACAGATTTTAAACAAGCATTGGTCTATTCTGTTAGAAGACCCTCAGTTGAAGTTCATTTTACCATCCAAACCCAAATTTTCATATAGGAAAGCTAGGAATATCAAAAATCTTATAGCCCCCAGCAAATATAAACCATTCCCTGTTGCACCCATACGAGAACCCTGTCTGATTCCTCTGGTTGGCATGTTTCAATGTCGTAAGCGAGCTTGTCTAACGTGTAAACATGTCAATCATGGTCAGAAGGAGTTCACAGTTAAAAGGGAAAACATATACAATCTCTATTTTTTTCAATTGTTCGACTGAATTTGTAGTGTACTGCCTGGTCTGTCCATGCGGTCTCCACTATGTTGGGAGAACCATCCGCACACTCAGGAAAATATTTGGCGAACATCGTCGTTTCGTAGAGGGTGGCAATGACAAACACAGCGTCCCCCTCCATTTTCTTAAGCATCACGAACAATCTTCTACAGGCCTTAGGGTTTGGGTTATCGAATCCATTCCTGGAAGGTTCCCTTTGGCGGAGCGTTTTAAACGTCTCTGCCAGAGGGAAACTTTCTGGATATACAACTTGGATACTCTCTCGCCTGGGGGCCTAAATGAGGAGAAAGAGGACAATAATCTTATTTGAAATAGCCCTCTTCCCTTCCCTTCCTGCACAATCCCCTTTCCTTTTCCTTTTGTTCTCCTCTTTTGTCCTTCCCTTTAGATACCATGGTTCAGTTCATTTTCCCCTGCCTTCCTTTTTTTCCCCCTTTTCCCCTCTCTTTTTTTTCTCTTTTTCTTCTTTTCTTCTTTCCCCTTTCCTTCTCCCCCCCCTTCTCCATATTTCTTTCCTTCCTCCCCCCCCATTTTTCCTTTCCCTTCCCCTTCCCCTTCCCTCTTCCTTCCCCTTCCCCCCCCCTTTTTACTCATGGTTATGTGATGTATAGTGAGACTGATTCGGATTTAGTGTATTGATATATGAGCCAATTCAACTTAAAATGGCATACTGATTTTAGATTAATTTTTCCCATAATCAATTAATTTCTCATTATTACATTTTTTATATTTAATTTTTTATATTATATATTTATATTTTTTATTATTATTTTTATGTTTTGTCATTTACAGACTAATTAATTGAGCATTAGGTATTTTTGTATTTTCATACTTTTGCAATTTTGCATTTTTTACATTTTGGCATAATGTTCCCTCATAAATTATATTTTTATAGTTTTGTTCTATACACATACTTATATAACAAATTTTTTATTTTCATAACCATCCTGATGTGATTTTGATTGTTTTCATATATATCTGATGCTCCTGTGGTTCACCTTACACTGAAATGTCCAGTTAGTGTATAACATTTCGTTTCGTTTTTGTCATGGGTTTTAGGACCCGGCAGCTTGGCTGCAGGGTATATAGAGCCCTTACTCAATATGACCACTATTAGGTCTGATGAAGGAGTGCATGCTCCGAAAGCGCTTACCCATTGGTTTCTAGCTACCCGGATCCTATTGGTCCTCCAACCACCTGGAACCCCACCGCAAGTCACTGCCTGCAATCACACGGAAGTCAATTACGAGACGCGGCTTACAGCATGGTCCATTGCCCGCTGTGGATCTCTCTCATCTTGCCTTTCCTGCATTAGGAGAAGTGCAGTGTTGCTATACACCAGCTCTCACCAGCGCCATCTGGTCCATGCCACCGCTTTTCTACAGATAAGACTTTGATTTCTGTCTACATGCTCATTTCTACTTCATGTTTGTGAGTACATACATGCTCCCCCCATTTTAAACATTACATTTTATTGATTATACTGCACTTAGAGTGGCGCTTTTGTGCTTCTCCCCTCAGCTCTTTCAGGATTCGCTTCACATCTTCACTGGGCTGCCTTCTAGGTGTTGTAGGACGGACTGAAAGGACTTTTTATAGTCTTATGCGAATTGTTTTTATTAATACCTATTGATTCACTAATTTACCATTTCTCATCTAGTGCCCTTGTTTTAATCTGTTTCCCTCATTTTTATTAGTTCCTACATTGTCTTTGTTACCAGCGCCAACTTCCTCCTATATGTCTGGCTAACTGAAACCCATGGGGACATATTTCTGCTACAGGCTAAATCCCCGCTATCTGTTATTTGGGTTCTGTTTGCACTGTATTTCAGTCTGACTTTTTTTTGTTGGAATTTATGTATCCTACTTGAGCAATGAGGGCTGGGCCTCAACACAGGCACCATTGCACGTGTTGTGGCTGTGTTATGTATTTTTCCATGTTATGTTTCTCTTTTCAATAAAAAAATGTAGTAAACATTTTGAAAAAATCTGGGCACCACTTCATCATGATCCTGCATCCTGCGTTGGTGCATGCTTAATGCAGTATATTTCAGTTTGTTACTGCAAGTTTAACACTGTATATTTCAGTGTGTTAGTGCACGTTTAACATAGTATATTTCTGTGCATTACTGCAAGTTTAACGCTGTATAGTTCAGTGCTTTACCTTCCATTTAACGCAGTATAGTTTAGTTGCTTTACTGCAAGTTTAATGCTGTATATTTCAGTGCATTACTGCAAATTTAACGCTGTATATTTCAGTGCTTTAGTGCATATTTAACGCAATATATTTCTGTGCGTTACTGCGAGTTTAACTCCATATATTTCAGTGTGTTACCTTCCGTTTAATGCAGTAAAGTTTAGAGCCGTATATTTCAGTGCCTTAAGTGCCATTTAACGCAGTATATTTCTGTGTGTTAGTGCACAATTTAACGCAGGACATTTCAGTGCATTACTGCAAGTTTAATGCTGTATATTTCAGTGCGTTAGTGCATGTTTAACGCAGTATATTTCTGTGCGTTACTGCAAGTTTAACACTGTATATTTCAGGGCATTACCATCCATTTAATGCAGTATAGTTCAGTGCATTACTGCAAGTTTAACGCTATATATATTTGAGTGCGCTATGTGCCATTTATCGCAGTATATTTCTGTATGTTACTGCAAGTTTAACGCAGTACATTTCAGTGCATTACTGCAAGTTTACCGCTGTATGTTTCAGTGTGTTACCTTCCGTTTAACGCCATATATTTCAGTGCGTTACCTTCCATTCAACGCTGTATAGTTCAGTGCGTTACTGCATGTTTGATGCAGTATATTGCAGTGCATCAGTGCAATTTTACTGCAGTATAGCATAGTGTATCAGTGGAGTGTCTGTGCAGTGAGTACTCAAGTTAAAGAAGGAAGGCCACATGCTCTTCCCATACCAATAGGTTACTTTATCTGGCAGCATTAGAGAAAGGAGCTACAAGGTAGCACAGGTAATGTGAGCAATGCAGGGTCCTTTAGAAACACACTGTCACTTTGCTCTGACTGGACAAAGTGACAGCGTCTGACCAATTGGTGGCCATCTCTTCCTGATGATCCCAGAGCACATGCTCTTTTAATTAAAAAAAACCTATTGAGAATATCAAGAAAGCCAAATTGATGCCTGCCTAATGTATTGAGCATAGTGCTATGTATTCCAGCAAAATAGTAAGTTATTCATGGTGCGACAATCCTGTTTTTCCAGATACTGAACGTGCCCAGAAATCTCCCAACATATTAAAAGTTTCTCTGAGCAATGTGACAGATATGTAAGTGAGGCTTGGTGATCCCATGATTACTTATAATGTGGAGGATGATGTAATCGGCATAAATTAGCCACCTACAGCCTCGCCTGCCTTGGGTATAGATTGTGCGATGGCGGCAAGGATTTTACAAGCCACATAAAGTGGAGTCTGTCACTACAGAGGTCCTCACATAAATGATGTTACTGAAAAATGAACACTTGTTTTTCTGGATTTGGGAATTTGATGAATAATGATTTATATGCTTGTTTGTCTTACTGCGATATAACCACACTAAAACAACATCAAAGGAGAGATTGTTTTGGCTTTTTTTGAAGAGCCTGTGCTTCTAGATGGAAGGGGGGATGATGAGAAATGAATGGCAGAATATTGCCCCATTGGACCAATGTGTATACAGTATGCATAATTCATACCTAAGGGACCACTGCGGAAGCTGGCAATTACTGTAGTAGTTGGCACTACTACAGTGATAGCTGAGATCTTCTGGGTCCTTTATCGGGTGGCTTCCCCTCTGCACGATGACCACAGGGGGTCACTCATCCAGCACTGCCTTCATTTACAGAATGCCTTTAATTTTTAATGAATACAAGTTATTCCTAGATTAGAAATAAATACTGTACAAGGTGTTTTGTGAATGCCCGCAGTGCCTGTTGTCAAAGTACAGTATGTGTGGCAAGCTGGCCAATGTAAGTATGCAATACAGATCATACCTGGAATTCAACTGTAAAGTTGTAGCCACCTAGAACATGTCATGCAATGTAGCTGGACGTTTTTTGATTGCTTTCATGAATTAAAATGTTGCTTCTTTTCTATTTATTGGCTTCAATTTCTGTTCAAAAAGTGTATCCTGTCAATATGGCTGGCTGGTAGGGATGAGCTTCGTGTTCGAGTCGAACATACGTTCGACTCGAACATCGGCTGTTCGATCGTTCGACGAAGATCGAACGATTTGGGCCGTTCGCGCCAAATTCGAGTGACGCGAACGGCCCACAATGCACTACGCCATCGCAGTGTCATCCAGGCGCTGTGATTGGCCAAGCATGCACTGTGACCCCGCATGCTTGGCCAATCACAGCGCCGGCAGCGAGGAGAGCAATGATTGGCCACAGGCAGGATGCCTGTGGCCAATTATTGCTGAGGGTGTTTAGTACACGCCCCACACTATAAAAGGCCGCCAGCACGGCGGCCTAGTGTAGTGTGTTCCGGAGCAGGGATAGAGTAGCATAGGCAGGGACAGTGACTGTTATTTCTTTCTTGCTTAACCTGGATTCCTTTAGTTTAGGGAAAGAGAAGGATAGGTAGGGAGAGTGTCAGTGTGTTTTGTGCTTCTGCTATAGTGTGCTTAAAAAAAACATTTATTCTAGGGACAGAAAACTCTAGGTAGGGACAGTGTCAGTTTCTTTCACTCTGCAAGTCCTTGTTTCCAGGGACCTGTAAGGACAGTGAGTTAATTGTCCTTGTGCTATATTGTGCTTAAAAAAAAACATTTATTCTAGGGACAGAAAACTCTAGGTAGGGACAGTGTCAGTTTCTTTCACTCTGCAAGTCCTTGTTTCCAGGGACCTGTAAGGACAGTGAGTTAATTGTCCTTGTGCTATATTGTGCTTAAAAAAAACATTTATTCTAGGGACAGAAAACTCTAGGTAGGGACAGTGTCAGTTTCTTTCACTCTGCAAGTCCTTGTTTCCAGGGACCTGTAAGGACAGTGAGTTAATTGTCCTTGTGCTATATTGTGATTAAAAAAAACATTTATTCTAGGGACAGAAAACTCTAGGTAGGGACAGTGTCAGTTTCTTTCACTCTGCAAGTCCTTGTTTCCAGGGACCTGTAAGGACAGTGAGTTAATTTTCCTTGTGCTATATTGTGATTAAAAAAAACATTTTTTCTAGGGACAGAAAACTGTAGGTAGGGAGAGTGTTTTTTTTCTTTCACTCTGCAAGTCCTTGTTTCCAGGGACCTGTAAGGACAGTGAGTTAATTGTCCTTGTGCTATATTGTGCTTAAAAAAAACATTTATTCTAGGGACAGAAAACTCTAGGTAGGGACAGTGTCAGTTTCTTTCACTCTGCAAGTCCTTGTTTCCAGGGACCTGTAAGGACAGTGAGTTAATTTTCCTTGTGCTATATTGTGATTAAAAAAAACATTTATTCTAGGGACAGAAAACTCTAGGTAGGGACAGTGTCAGTTTCTTTCACTCTGCAAGTCCTTGTTTCCAGGGACCTGTAAGGACAGTGAGTTAATTTTCCTTGTGCTATATTGTGATTAAAAAAAACATTTATTCTAGGGACAGAAAACTCTAGGTAGGGACAGTGTCAGTTTCTTTCACTCTGCAAGTCCTTGTTTCCAGGGACCTGTAAGGACAGTGAGTTAATTTTCCTTGTGCTATATTGTGATTAAAAAAAACATTTATTCTAGGGACAGAAAACTCTAGGTAGGGACAGTGTCAGTTTCTTTCACTCTGCAAGTCCTTGTTTCCAGGGACCTGTAAGGACAGTGAGTTAATTTTCCTTGTGCTATATTGTGATTAAAAAAAACATTTTTTCTAGGGACAGAAAACTGTAGGTAGGGAGAGTGTTTTTTTTCTTTCACTCTGCAAGTCCTTGTTTCCAGGGACCTGTAAGGACAGTGAGTTAATTTTCCTTGTGCTATATTGTGATTAAAAAAAACATTTTTTCTAGGGACAGAAAACTGTAGGTAGGGAGAGTGTTTTTTTTCTTTCACTCTGCAAGTCCTTGTTTCCAGGGACCTGTAAGGACAGTGAGTTAATTGTCCTTGTGCTATATTGTGCTTAAAAAAAACATTTTTTCTAGGGACAGAAAACTCTAGGTAGGGAGAGTGTTTTTTTTTTTTCACTCTGCAAGTCCTTGTTTCCAGGGACCTGTAAGGACAGTGAGTTAATTGTCCTTGTGCTATATTGTGCTTAAAAAAAACATTTATTCTAGGGACAGAAAACTCTAGGTAGGGACAGTGTCAGTTTCTTTCACTCTGCAAGTCCTTGTTTCCAGGGACCTGTAAGGACAGTGAGTTAATTTTCCTTGTGCTATATTGTGATTAAAAAAAACATTTATTCTAGGGACAGAAAACTCTAGGTAGGGACAGTGTCAGTTTCTTTCACTCTGCAAGTCCTTGTTTCCAGGGACCTGTAAGGACAGTGAGTTAATTTTCCTTGTGCTATATTGTGATTAAAAAAAACATTTATTCTAGGGACAGAAAACTCTAGGTAGGGACAGTGTCAGTTTCTTTCACTCTGCAAGTCCTTGTTTCCAGGGACCTGTAAGGACAGTGAGTTAATTTTCCTTGTGCTATATTGTGATTAAAAAAAACATTTTTTCTAGGGACAGAAAACTGTAGGTAGGGAGAGTGTTTTTTTTCTTTCACTCTGCAAGTCCTTGTTTCCAGGGACCTGTAAGGACAGTGAGTTAATTGTCCTTGTGCTATATTGTGCTTAAAAAAAACATTTTTTCTAGGGACAGAAAACTGTAGGTAGGGAGAGTGTTTTTTTTTTTTCACTCTGCAAGTCCTTGTTTCCAGGGACCTGTAAGGACAGTGAGTTAATTGTCCTTGTGCTATATTGTGCTTAAAAAAAACATTTATTCTAGGGACAGAAAACTCTAGGTAGGGACAGTGTCAGTTTCTTTCACTCTGCAAGTCCTTGTTTCCAGGGACCTGGAGAGACATTGAGTGAATTGTCCTTGTGCTATATTGTGATTAAAAAAAACATTTATTCTAGGGACAGAAAACTCTAGGTAGGGACAGTGTCAGTTTCTTTCACTCTGCAAGTCCTTGTTTCCAGGGACCTGTAAGGACAGTGAGTTAATTTTCCTTGTGCTATATTGTGATTAAAAAAAACATTTATTCTAGGGACAGAAAACTCTAGGTAGGGACAGTGTCAGTTTCTTTCACTCTGCAAGTCCTTGTTTCCAGGGACCTGTAAGGACAGTGAGTTAATTTTCCTTGTGCTATATTGTGATTAAAAAAAACTTTTATTCTAGGGACAGAAAAATCTAGGTAGGGACAGTGTCAGTTTCTTTCACTCTGCAAGTCCTTGTTTCCAGGGACCTGGAGAGACATTGAGTGAATTGTCCTTGTGCTATATTGTGATTAAAAAAAACATTTATTCTAGGGACAGAAAACTCTAGGTAGGGACAGTGTCAGTTTCTTTCACTGTGAAAGTCCTTGTTTCAAGGGACAGAGAAGGACACCTGAAGGTAGCCCTTATTGCTTTTTTCCCATCTCCCTGCAGGCCATCTATTAGAATGTCTGGAAGGCAAACAAGGAGAGGCAGACAGTCAGGAGGCAATAAAAGAGGGCAAGCAGGCTCTGTGTCTGGGGGCAACAGTGCTGGTCGTGGACGCGGTGCATTGTCATCAGCACATGGCCATGGGACACGCTTGTCCTTCTTTTCGGCAGCTGGACATGTTGAGCCACATCATGCCGAAGACTTGGTAGAGTGGATGACCAAGCCCTCCTCCTCCTCCTCATCCTCTCTCACCCAGGCTCAGGGTACTGGAAAAGCAGCTGCCAAAGCGTCGTCTTCCCTGGTATCAATGTCAGACAAATCATCAGTCACTCCTTCCCTAGACCCACCATGTCCTCCTCCTGAGGAGTCCCCCGAACTGTTTCAGCACAGTGTTGGGTACATGCTCCAGGAGGATGCCCAGCGTTTCGAAGGGTCTGATGATGAAACCCAGCTAGAGGAAGGCAGTAGCGTGAGAGCAGACAGAGGGGATGCTCAAGAAGGACACCAATCTGGCAGTCATGTTCCAGCAGCTGCAGCATACTGCCAGATTGGCTCCAGTGATGAGGAGGGAGGGGATGATGAGGTCAATGACTCCACGTGGGTGCCTAATAGGAGAGAGGAGGAGGAGGAGGATGAGGAGGAGGCACATCTCCAACGAGGCAGGATGCCCTTTGGTGGCCAGCGTAAGGGCAGTACACCGACGGAATCACACCGCAGAGCTCCGCCTGTGCAGGGCGCTGCCTCTGCCCGTCATTCAAAAAGTTCTTTGGTGTGGGCCTTTTTTGAGGCTAGTGCATCAGATCGCACAGCTGCTGTTTGCAACATATGTCTCAAGCGTATATCGCGTGGCCAAAACATCAGCCGCTTGGGTACCACATGCCTGACCAGACATATGTTGACCTGCCATGCAGCTCGTTGGCAAGCCTACCTCAAAGACCCACACCAAAGAACAAAGCGGACCTCTCCTTGCACCGCATCAGCTGGGATCTCCAACCCCACTATAACTTCAGTCCTCTCTGAAACATGCACTGAGAGGAATGAAGGTGTAGAATTAGGTGTGTCACAGCCAAGTACTTGCGCCCACTCTGCTAGCAGTACACCGACGTCCGATTCTAGCAGGCAAATTTCCCTGCCCCAGCTGCTGGACCGTCGAAAGAAGTTCACTCCCAGCCATCCACATGCCCAGCGGTTGAATGCTAGCTTGGCTAAATTGCTAGCGCTTCAACTGCTGCCTTTTCAGTTGGTAGACTCGGCCCCCTTCCGTGAGTTTGTGCAATGTGCGGTTCCTCAGTGGCAGGTTCCCAAACGCCACTTTTTCTCACGGAAGGCTATTCCGGCTCTCTACCGGCATGTGGAAGGCAATGTCTTGGCCTCGCTGGACAGGGCGGTCAGCGGTAAGGTGCATATTACCGCTGACTCATGGTCCAGCAGGCATGGACAGGGACGTTACCTTTCTTTCACGGCCCATTGGGTCACTCTTTTGGCAGCTGGGAAGGATTCAGGACAAGGTGCAGTAGTGTTGGAGGTTGTCCCACCGCCACGCCTCCAAAATGCTACTACTGGTTGTGACACACCTCTCTCCTCCACCCCCTCCTCTTCTTCTTCCTCCATGGCCTCTTCCTGTGGTTTGTCCTATGAACCAGCGGTGCTCCGTAGCCGTTCACGGGGCTACGCAAGTACGCAGGCAAAAAGATGCCATGCCGTGCTTGCGCTGGTGTGTTTGGGGGACAGAAGCCACACTGGGGCAGAGGTCCTGTCTGCTCTGCAGGGCCAGGCCGAGAGGTGGTTGACGCCACGCCAGCTTAAGCCAGGAATGGTGGTTTGCGACAATGGCACCAACCTCCTCTCCGCCCTCCGACAGGGACAACTGACCCATGTGCCCTGTGTGGCTCACGTCCTTAACCTGGTGGTGCAGCGCTTCTTGGGCAGGTACCCGGGCTTACAGGATGTCCTGAGGCAGGCCAGGAAAGTCTGTGTGCATTTCCGCAGATCTTATAATGCCAGTGCTCGCCTGGCTGAGCTGCAAAAGGAGTTGAACCTGCCCAAGAACCGCCTTATATGTGACATGCCCACCAGGTGGAACTCAACGTTGGCCATGCTGCAGCGGCTGCACACGCAGCAGAGGGCCATCAATGAGTACCTGTGCGACTACGGCACCAGGACAGGGTCAGGGGAGCTTGGTTTTTTTTCTCCACGCCAGTGGGGCATGATCAGGGATGCATGCACTGTCCTGGCACCATTTGAGGAGGCCACGAGGATGGTGAGCAGTGACAGTGCATGCATCAGTGACACTGTACCTCTTGTCCACCTGTTGGAGCACACGCTGCGTGGAATAATGGACAGGGCACTTGAGGCAGAACAGAGGCAGGAAGAGGAGGACTTCCTTGCCTCTCAAGGCCCCCTTTACCCAGACAGTGTTCCTTCTGTCCCACCCATCGCACAGGAAGAGGAGGAGGAGGAGGAGGAGGAGGAGGAGGAGGAGGATTGTGTCAGCATGGAGGTGGAGGCTGGCACTCAGCATCATCAGCAGCAGTCTTTTAGGGATGATTTACAGTCCCAAGAAACCAGTGGACTTGTACGTGGCTGGGAGGAGGTGGCTGCGGATCATGTCGTCCTTAGTGACCCAGAGGACTCCGGAGCGAATGCCTCAGCAAACCTACGCTGCATGGCCTCCCTGATCCTGCAAAGTCTGCGGAAGGATCCTCGTATTCTTCGGATCAAGGAGAGGGACCATTACTGGCTGGCCACTCTCCTTGATCCACGGTACAAGGGTAAGGTTGCGGACCTTATGTTACCGTCGCAGAGGGAGCAGAGGATGAGACAACTCCGGGAGGCCTTGCAGAAAGGTCTGTGCAACGCGTTCCCAGAGACTGGGAGGTTGCAAACTCCTGGTCCTGGACAACGAGTTGCTGAGGCTTCGGCCAGTCAAAGAAGGAGCGGTGGGGAAGGTGGCCGTCTGACCGATGCGTTCAGACAATTCTTTAGTCCGCAGCCCCAAAGTATGATCGGTTCCAGCAACCATCGCCAGCGTCTGATAAACATGGTGCAGGAATATCTAGGGGCAAGGTCAGACTTGGACACCTTCCCCACCGAAAATCCTCTGGCTTACTGGGTCTTGAGGATGGATCACTGGCCAGAGCTTGCACAGTATGCAATTGAGCTACTGGCCTGTCCTGCATCCAGCGTTCTTTCGGAACGCACATTCAGTGCTGCTGGAGGATTTGTCACGGATCACAGGGTGCGCCTGTCCACCGACTCGGTTGATCGACTGACTTTCATCAAGATGAACCAGTCTTGGATCACCACCAGCTACCACACACCTGATGCTGATATAACAGACTAATTGATTTTAAAATGTCACATCCCTTCAAGACTGATGCTGATGCTGAGTGCCTGTGCTGTTATGTTGACTGGCTATCCTCCTCCTCCGAGTCCTCAATGATACGATTGATGATGATAGCTTGGAAGATCATTTTTGTTTATGGGTGCCGCCACCAGTGCCTAACGCCCAATTTTTCAGCCCCTGTTTAACAGGGGCGTGTAATTACAATTTTTGAAGCAATACTTTGCAACAGGGCTCATTGCTGTGCTCCAAGTACAGTATCTGTGAGGAGTTGCAGTGTTGTGCCACCAGTGCCTAAGGCCCAATTTTTCAGCCCCTGTTTAACAGGGGCGTGTCATTACAATTTTTGAAGCAATACTTTGCAACAGGGCTCATTGCTGTGCTCCAAGTACAGTATCTGTGAAGGGTTGCAGTGTTGTGCCACCAGTGCCTAAGGCCCAATTTTTCAGCCCCTGTTCAACAGGGGCATGTAATTACAATTCTTGATCTAATAATTCACAGCAGGGCCCATTGCTGCACCCACCAAGAGTAACTGTCAGGGCTTACAGTGTTGTGGCACCAGCACCACCATCAAAGGCCCAATTTTTACTACCACTGTTCAACAATTATATGTAATTAAAATTCCTGATATAATAGTTGACAGCAGGGCGTTCCAGCACCAACCAAGAGTAACTGTGAGTGCTTACAGTGTTGTGCCAACACCAACAACTAAGGGGCCTATTTCTGCAGAGTATATACGGCAGGTCCCTACTTTCAAACATCCAACTTACAAACGACTCCTACTTGCAAACGCAAGAAGACAACAGGAAGTGAGAGGAAATCTACCACTAGGAAGGAAAATTCTCTCCTGTAAGAATAAATATGGGAGAAAGGTGTCTCCTCTGTACTGATGCTTTATCAGCAATCCTTGTTTCAAGAAAAACACCACATTTCAAAAACAGTTGTCATTAGGACGGAAAGTGAGGTGAAATGTTCTGAACAGGGGCACAGACAGCAAAACAAATGTTACAGGGGTGATAACCCTTACCTATGTTTTCCAAAAAGTTTAAAAATAGATTTTTGGTCTGGAGCTACACTTCAACAATGTACCTGTTCAAAATTACAAACAGATTCTACATAAGAACAAACCTACAGTCCCTGTCTTGTATGCACCGCCTGTATACGGCTGTTCAGAGTATATAGGGCCTTTTTTATTTTATGTGCGGGGTTCCCCTTAATATCCATACAAGACCCAAAGGGGCTGGTAATGGGCTGGGGTAGGGGGGGGGTCATGGGGTAGCTATGCCATTTTTCTTAAAGATTTTCATCCATATTACCGGGACCAGACATTACATTAAAGCCGCAAGCAGTTTTAAATGGCTTTTTTTTCCTTTAGAAGTGTCATTTTGTGCAGGGACAGTTCTAAACACGGGAAACACGTGGCACTTCACAGGCATACTTTAGACACCCCCCAGGTACGATATTTAAAGGAATATTTGACTTTTTTTTTTTCACTTTATGCATCATTAAAATGACTGCTCCCGGAAAACGACCGTTTTTAAAACTTATTTTTGCATTGATACATGTCCCCTGGTGCAGAACCCGGGTTCCCAAACCCTTTTTAGGACAATAACATGCATAATAGTTTTTATAATTAGCACTTTAGAATTCGAACGTTCGCATCCATTGTATTTAATAGGGTTCTAATGTTCGTTCGAACTTTCGGTCCGTTCGCGGGTTCTGGTGCGAACCGAACCCGGGGGTGTTCGGCTCATCACTACTGGCTGGTAAAGCAAGTCTGAGAAAGAAATTGTCATAACCATGCTCTGCTTACTAAAAAATGCAAACTACATTTGCTGTATACATACAGTATACAACAGGATGACTTGATTGCCAGTCCCTTCTTATGCGTACCTTCCTTTTACTGCCCTAACACTCTGTTTTCTCATGAGAGCTAACTAAAGCATATGGTTGTACGCTTTTAGTCTAGATTTGGAGCTTCTACAGGGATGTCCATGATGCTAAACCCAAAGAAAAAATGGGCTATTATGCAAGTATTCCTATGATCTAACAGTTTACCAGAAGCTGCCCCTGTATATCTAAATCCTTGTAACAGACAGAGTATCTCTGCCCTGTCCTTGTTAATATTTCACATGCACCATTCCAGATAGTTAAGTCTGTGCTACTGTACTGTATGTGTAGTGGTCTCCTTACAGTATATTGGTAGGTAAATCTGTTTATTGCAATATAGTTTATATGCAGCTCCTGTTACACTAGTTAACTCTGTCCCTTCTGGTCTGGGATTCTATAGCTAGTGTTAGTTTAGGGGTCGAAAACCAGCATAGGCTAGAGCCAGGTTAGGCTTCTGTTGGCCATGTCAGGATCATTCGTTTAGAGCTCTCGTTGCATGTCATATTAGAAACTATTAGGTAGGGACTAAAGTGCAGAATAGATAGACTGACTGAAGGTGAGAAGCTCCGTACCAGGCTGATTGGACAGCAGTTGGAGGATTGTCTTTGGGCTTCCAACAAAAATATAGATGCTACAATATCCTCAGGGGCCCCTGCAACTTGACCTTACTATATATACCCAGGCATATGTGCCCAATTCCCCCAGGGCTCCTATTGGGCAATTTGCTGATAATACCTGTTTGTACATTGGCTAAATGTACTGTTATTAATCTCTTCTTATATAAAGCTTGTATTGTTTCTATACTGGTTTGCATCTATATACTTTTGGTTAATGTTATATGCTGGTTTCAGAAGCTCTTCTGCTCCCAATTACTTTGTGTAGATTGCTGATTAAACCAGAGCTCCATCCAAAATGGGAAGCTCTGCTTGTCTGCTCCTCCTCCCCCCTCCACTGCCACATTTGGCACCTTTTGGGAGGGAGCGAGTACCTGGTTTTGCAGGTACCTGCTCCCACTTCTGGCGCAGGTTCACAACGGCACACTCAGCCGAGCGTTCGCACCCCCTCCTCCTTCCCCTGCAGCAGGGCCATTTACAAAGTGCAGCGCATTAGGGAACCAGCTGTTAAGCCGCAAGGCTTCACTGCCAGTTTCCCTTAGCCAAGATGGCCGTGGCAGCACCCGAGAGCCTCTTGAAAAATTGGCTTAGGTGAGGACACTGATGAATTGGTGGACAGGTAAGTGTCCTAATATTAAAAGTCAGCAGCTACAGTATTTTTTCTGAAGGAGCCTGAAGCTCCTCTTTAATTTCTCAGGAAGGTAATCCCTTCTGTTCACAGGGGCCCTGTCCTAGGAGGAGGCACTGCCAACTTTATTATCAAACCCACTCTTCCACCTAGCAAAGGTTCTGGTTCTCCGATTTACCCACAGGTTTAGCGGAATATCCAGTTTTGGATGGGACATTTTTCTTAACTCCCCACAAAAGAAGGCTACACGTGTCATGGCCCTCTCTTGTTCCCGTTCACACCCAACATGGTGGCACCCAGCAGCAGTTTCAGGGTTTTTGGATGTCTAAACCAGTGTTTCTCAACTTCAGTCCTCAAGGCGCACCAACAGGTCATGTTTTTGGGATTTCCTGCAGATGAAACAGCTGTGGTAATTACTAAGGCAGTGAAACTGCTCAAATCACCTGTGAAAATCAATGGAAATCCCCAAAACATGACCTGTTGGTGCGCCTTGAGGACTGGAGTTGAGAAACACTGGTCTAAACAAGGGACATTTTCACAGGGTCATAACATGCATAAATAAATAAAAACATGTAAATTGCACATACAATCTTGTACGTAAATCTTTGCTGAAAAAGGGATTTTTATAACAGCTTACCTGTAAAATCCTTTTCTTGGACTACATCACGGGACACAGAGCGACTTAGTCATTACTAATGGGTTATATAGTTTACCTTCAGGTGCTGGCACTGGCAACTTCCAAACCGGAAGTACCCTCCCCTATATAAGCCCCTCCCATCCGGGAGCACCTCAGTTTTGTAGCAAAGCAATAAGTGTCCCAAAAAGAGGGGTGGGAACTCTGTGTCCCGTGATGTACTCCAAGAAAAGGATTTTACAGGTAAGCTGTTATAAAAATCCCTTTTTCTTTTTCGTACATCACGGGACACAGAGCGACTTAGTCATTACTAATGGGACGTCCCAAAGCAATGCCAAATGAGGGGAGGGATACATAAGCTGGGCGCCATCAGGCATGAGGATCTTTTGCGGCCTGCAACACACTGCGCCCAAAGGCGACATCCTCCTGACTTCTAACGTCTACCTGGTAGAATCTAGTAAACGTGTGTACTGAAGACCATGTTGCGGCCTTACAGACTTGAGCCAGGGAGGCCTGGTGATGCACTGCCCATGAAGTTCCAACTGCTCTTGTGGAGTGCGCCCTAACTTTGAATGGAGGCGGTCTCTTTCTCAAGCCATAGGCTTGTATTATGACCTGTCGAATCCACTTGGCTAAAGTAGATTTTGATGCTGCCTGACCCTTTCTAGGGCCTTCCGGCAGAATAAACAAAGTATCCGTTCTGTGAATCTGAGCAGTGGCTTTTAGATAAGCTTTAACTGCTCTTACTACATCCAAAGAATGCAATAACTTTTCCTCTACCGAGCTAGGTTTGGGGAAAAAGGAAGGAAGAACCACATCTTGGTTCAAATGAAACCTCGATACCACCTTAGGAAGAAAGGCTGGATGAGGACGTAATACTACTCTGTCCTTATGGACAACCAGATATGGCTCCTTACAGGACAAGGCGGCTAATTCCGATACTCTTTTAGCCGAACAAATGGCTACTAAGAAAATCAATTTCCTGGTGAGAAGAACCAAGGAAATGTGTTGCAATGGTTCAAACGGTTGTTTCTGTAGAACCAACAGAACCAGGTTTAAGTCCCATGGACATATGGGAATACTAACCGGAGGGCTAATACGCATCACTCCTTGTATGAAAGCTTTGACTAGTGAATGCGAAGCCAAGGGCCTTTGAAAAAATATTGACAAGGCCGAAATCTGACCCTTGATAGTACTCAAGGCCAGCTTCCTATCTACAGCCCACTGTAGGAAGTCCAAAATCCTACCTATTACGTACTTACGTGGATGCCATTTCTTGGCCTCACACCATGTAATGTACGCCTTCCAGATCCTATAATAGATCTGCCTGGATACCGGCTTCCTGGCATTGATCATGGTAGATACCACAGGATTAGAGAGCCCTCTCTTTTTCCGAATGTGGGCTTCAATAGCCAGGCCGTCAAACCTAGGGCTGGTAAGGAAGGGTGGTATATCGGTCCTTGCGACAGCAGGTCCGGACGATGTGGGAGGGTCCAAGGACTCCTCACTGACATTTTTACAATCTCCGCGTACCATGCCCTTCGGGGCCACGCTGGAGCCACCAGAATCACTGGTTTCTTTTCTACCCTGATTCTGCGGATTAATCGCGGTAACAATTGTGGCGGTGGGAATGCATATATCAGCTTGAACTGATCCCAAGGGAACACTAGGGCATCCGAGCCGCAAGCTAGGGGATCCCTTGTGCGAGACACAAATCTGTCCACCTTTGTGTTGAATCTGGATGCTAGCAGATCTACATCCGGTGTTCCCCACCGCTGGCATATTGCCTGGAAAACCTCGGGGTGAAGAGACCATTCCCCCGGGCATAATTGCTGGCGACTTAAAAAGTCCGCTTTCCAATTTTCCACTCCTGGGATGAAAACCGCGGATATGGCTGGGACATATCTTTCTGCCCATTCCAGGATGCAATTCGCTTCCCTCTGGGCTGCACGACTCCTGGTGCCCCCCTGGTGATTGATATATGCCACTGCTGTGGCATTGTCTGATTGAATTCTGACAGGGGACCCTTGGAGTTTGGATGTCCATGCTACTAGGGCATACCAGGCTGCTCGTATCTCTAAGAGATTGATGGGCAGGGCCTTCTCTGCTTCTGACCACTTGCCCTGGAGAGACCATTGCTCCAGTACTGCCCCCCAGCCTATGAGGCTGGCATCTGTAGTGACCACCTTCCAAGAAACCGGACTGAAGGGTTTTCCTTTTTCCAGATTCTGGGGCACCAACCACCAATGGAGGCTCTTGCGAACGGAAGGGGACAGGGACATTGGTAAGTCTAAAGCCTGAACTTTTTTGTTCCAGGCTGACAGTATGGCCCTCTGCAAGTTCCTTGAATGGAATTGACCGTAGGGTACTGCTTCGAATGAAGCCACCATTTTTCCCAGCAGCCTCATGCACAGGCGTATGGATGGTTTTCTTTTTGTACCCACTAAGTGGGTCAAATCTTTTAAAGACGACACCTTTTCTGGAGGTAAGAAAATCTTTCTCTGATTTGAATCCAGCCTTAGCCCTAAGTATTCCAGACTTCTGACTGGTCTTAGAGCTGACTTGTCCCGGTTGATAATCCAACCGTGATATTCCAGATACTTGATTGTCTTGTGAATAGCTACTTCCAGCTTTTCCACTGAGTGGTCTATTAGTAGCAGGTCGTCTAGATATGCCATTATCGTTACACCTTGCGTTCTTAGATTGGCCAATAGTGGGGCCAGAATTTTTGTGAACACTCGTGGTGCTGTGGCCAGACCGAAAGTTAAGGCTCTGAACTGAAAATGGCGCCCTTCTACTGCAAAGCGTAGAAATTTCTGGTGGGCCGGAAAGATGGGAATATGCAGATAAGCATCCCTTATGTCGATCGAGGCTAACCATTCCTGCCCTTGTAGGGCGGTGGCCACCGATCGGATCGACTCCATCCGAAAAGTCCTGATATTTAGGAACTTGTTTAGCCCTTTTAGATTTAATATGGGCCTCACGTCCCCATTTGGTTTGGGGACTGTGAAAAGGTTCGAGTAAAACCCGAACCCGCTTTCTTCCAGGGGAACCTTCATGATTACACCTTGGAGCAATAGTTGTTCTAGTGCCAGAAGGAGGGATCCTCTCTTCTGGGGATCGCTTGGCACGTTTGACCTCATAAATTGGGCAGGAGGAGTGTCTTTTAACTCCAGCTTGTATCCCAGACTTACTGCGGAGAGCACCCATCTGTCTCTGATGGTGTCCCGCCAGGTCTCTGTGAACAACTGAAGTCTTCCCCCCACCCGATTGAGTGGGGGCAACCCTTCATGCCTTGGGGGGAGGTTTTGTACCTCTCTTGACCCAGGGGTTCTTGTTACCCTGTGATTGTCCCTGATTTCTGCCCCCTGAATTTGACCGCGGAGGCCGTCGGAACTGTTTCACAGCCGATGTGCCAGGGACTGGAGAAGTAGGCCTCTTAAAAGAAGGACTTCTACTCTTGTTCTTAACCGGTAAGAGTGAACTTTTACCGGCAGAAATTTTCTGGATATATTTGTCCAGATCTTCTCCAAATAAGCGTTCTCCATGAAATGGGAAGCTAACCAGCAATTTCTTACAGGGAGCTTCAGCAGACCAGTTTTTGAGCCATAGAAGCCTGCGCATATGTACTACAGACAGCGTAAAGCGGGAGGCCTGTTGGATTGTATCCTTTATGGCGTCCACCGCAAAACACAAGGCTCTAGGTAGGTCAGCTAGGGCAAGAGCCTGCTGATCTGGTAAGTCCCTTAAGACTTGTTTCAACTGATCTTTCACCGCTTGGCAGACTCCAATCGCTGCTACCGCAGGTTGTGTCACCATGCTTGCTGTAGAGAAAGCAGATTTTAGTAAAGACTCCAATTTTTTATCTATTGGGTCTTTGAACATTGGAACATTATCTACTGGACATGTCAGTGATTTGTTCACAGAAGAGATGGCTGCATCCACTGTAGGGACCCTCCATTTTTTTATGAACTTATCCTCCATGGGATAGATCACCGGAAATCTCTTGGGGGGAGTAAATATTTTATCAGGATGCTCCCAATCCTGGTAAATAAGCCCTTCCAATAAAGGGTGGATTGGGAAGGAACAGACAGCCTGGGGAGCTTTCAGCGACCCCAGCGAGGAAACCGTAGTGGTTGATGGTTCCACCAGAGGCATTTTAAATGCTGATCGGACCATGTTAGTCAGAGACTGAACCCATAATCTTTCAGCCTGAGATGCTGAGAAAGGTTCTTCCACTGCTGATTCCTCCATAACTGAATCAACCTCATCCTGATCCCCTTCAGGTAGGTCGATCTCTGTGTGGGGCTGTTCCTCCACTAACAGGCACTCTGAAGGAGGAGACGGAGATCGGACGCGCTTTCCCTGTGACAGGGAAGCAGCGATCAATGCTGTTAATCTCTCTTCCAATCCTCCCAGAGTTGAGGATAAAACCTCCTCTGTTATATATACAGGAGCAGGTGGACTGGGGACAGCCGCAGCACCAGGCACTCCTGCGGGGTTCCTACGGCTACTGACCTCTGAATTCTCAGGGGAGATTGGTGCAGTACAAGCATGCCCAAAATCCTCAGAGCCCGATGGAGACCCCTTTGGCTTCCTGGAAGACTTATTTCCGGAGCGTCTGGACGACATATCCTTTAAGCACAAAGCTGAGGTATTCCCGTCGTCATACACCAATTTTGCTGGTAATAGTCTAACACAGTTGCTGCTATATACCAGCTGGTGTCCACTAAAGTGCCTTTCTATGGGGATGCCTGCATCAACCGCCTCTGTGTGCCACTGTTTGTTGCTAGCTCTGTTTGCATCCAGCTGAGACTTGTACTGTGTCTTTTATACATGCTGGGACGCCTGCACATGCGCAGAAGCGGCGCGCATCGAGCGTCATTTACCCGCCCCGCCCCTTTTTTTCATAGGAGGCGCGTGCACCCGTGCACCATTGGCGCCCTTTTCGAAACCAAGCAGGGACTAGGAGCCAGGGCCCTTTTTGCCGGAGGGCCTGTGCGGTGGATGAGCGCAGCAACAGGGCAGAGGAACTTACCAACTGCCTGGATCTTTTGACTTGAGAAAACCAAAGATCCACATGACAAGAAAAAATGGACCACAGCGGCCTCTAGTGGTTTAACACAGGTACCGCGGTCCTCTTCTTTTTTTTTTTTTTTTTCTTGACTACTATTAAAATTTTACATTTTTCAGTAGTTACAGGCATACACAGATATTAGCGGGAATACCGTTAGGTAACAGACAGAAAGACAAATTAGGCTTGGGGGTCCCCCAATAGAACCAAGTTCCTGGGGGCCCCCACTTACCTGTTCCCCGCCGCAGGACTCTGTTTGGTCCACAGAAGCCCAAACTTCACCTATCACGGCAGGCATTGTAATTAAACCTTCAGGGACCGGGTTCCCAAGGATTCCACTCCCCTGGACCTGTATAGCACCCTGCACATAAAACATCTTGGTCGTGGGTATGACCAGAGCTCTGGATCCCAGGGTCCAGCCCTCCTAAGAGAGGCATTACAGGCAAAACCTTGCTCTTCTGTTGCAAGGCCCGGGTACCGACCGTTTAGCTATGAAGCTTTTTTGGTGGGATCCGGAACAGCTTACTAAGGCCCGTAAAAGAACCTGTACGCAAGCCCAGTGAAAATACATGTTACTCTTTGGCCAACACCTTAGACACTGGCAAAAAACTGAGGTGCTCCCGGATGGGAAGGGCTTATATAGGGGAGGGTACTTCCGGTTTGGAAGTTGCCAGTGCCAGCACCTGAAGGTAAACTATATAACCCATTAGTAATGACTAAGTCGCTCTGTGTCCCGTGATGTACGAAAAAGAAATTAATACCCTGGTGACAGATGGATGATACATACAGACTAAAGAGCTATCTATAGCAGCACCCTTATCGAATATACAGTAGATCCTAAAAATGTTGATCTCAGATAAGGGTTTAGAATGCAAGCAACCCTTGACTCTCTTTTAAAGCAGATAACCCAACATAGCTGGCAAGTCTCCATTGGGCGTGGACGCAAGGAAAATAATGTAGACTTACCCAAATTGGCACAGAAAGGTGGGAAACTCTTATAAAAAAGAATATACTTTAATAAAACATGCACGGCTAAACTATATTATTATAGCACGGCAATCAACATATTCAAACAGGTTGCCTGTATCCCTTTATCATAATATAGCATACAATCATTTCTGTTTTTGGAACTTTAGAACGCAACCAATATATTCAACACGTTTTTTTTTTGTTTGTTTTTTTATATAAAAGTATACATTTTATTTAACATAGCTAAAAAGGACCTCCATGAGGCTCAAACATTTCTTAAAATCAACAATAGCAGTATAACATTTATACAAATTTGTTTGCTAGGTGGTGATACCCAAAACCTCTGCCCAACACTAATTGAAATGCTTTTCAAACTACATTATTATAAACATAGATCAGCTTAATGCAGTACAGTATATTGCTGTAAAATATTACTATTCTCTCTAAATCTATCATTTATAATTTAAATAGATTCTGCTTCAATACAACATTTTTTTTTTTTCTTGTCAAATTTTGTTTATTGAATTTTACCAATTAGCATACATAAGTACATATGGTGGCAGCAAAAGAAAAGATCACATATATGTTAACAATATTGAGTTGTAGTTCCAACATAAACTAAAAGTAGTTTAACTAAAACAATTTTAGCATGGATCTAACTACTCAAGATTACGTCATACATTGTATATGAAAGGATAAAACCAACTTAGACCAGGTTAATATAAGATGACCTCAGATAAAAAAAAAAAAAAAGGTCTTAATTATTATCAAGAGTATAATAAAAATAAATAATAATAAATTTATTATAGAATCTAAAATCTACATATTGGAACTACCGTATTGGCGTATAACACGCACTTTTTTCCCCTTAAAATCAGGGGAAACTCGTGGGTGCGTGTTATACGCCGATACTCCACCGATTCCCCTGCTGAAACGAGCGAGAGGAGCGAGCGGAGCCGAAGTACACTCGGCTTTACTCGGCTCCTCTCGCAGTCCCGCCCATCTCTGACTGCGCCGCTGACATAGAGAAAGCCGAGTGTACTTCGGCTAGTCTCGGCTCCTCTCGCAGTCCTGCCCCTGACTGTGAGCAGAGCCGAGTCTAGCCGAAGTACACTCGGCTTTCTCTGTCAGCGGCGCAGTCAGTGGTGATGGGCGGGACTGCGAGAGGAGCCGAGTCTAGCCGAAGTACACTCGGCCCCGCTCGCTCCTCTCCACAGAAATCAGCGCCAAGTTTAAAAAACGCAGAGACTGACAAGGTTGCAAAGGCACTGAGCAAGGCTGCAGATGGACAGATGGACACTGGGCAAGGCTACAGATGGACACTGGGCAAGGCTGCAGATGGACAGATGGTCACTGGGCAAGGCTGCAGATGGACAGATGGACACTGGGCAAGGCTTCAGATGGACAGATAGACACTGGGCAAGGCTGCAGATGGACACTGGGCAAGGCTGCATGCTGCATTTAAATGTAAGTTTTTTTTTCCTTGAATTTCCCTGCTAAAAGTTTTTTTTTTCTTAAAATTCCCTCCTAAACTTGGGGTGCGTGGTATACGCCGGCACGTGTTATACACCGATAAATACGGTATGTACAATTGATATAATGATAACCAAGGAAATAAAAAGTTCTGCTACCAGAACTATATAAACAGTAAATTGAAAGAGGATAGAGAGAATAAGGGGAAAATAAAAGAGAGAAAGAAGATAAAAGAAAAAGAAATCTTAGGTAGGAGAAAAAATAGATAGGGAAGAAAGAAATGAGAGGTAGTTCAATACAACATATTAATCTGTGATGGACTAAAAAGATATGGGCTATATGATTATTATATACATACATCCGCCTAATGTAGTACAATGATCTAAATTATTATAATGACCTCTATACCTACACTCAATGATGACAATAAACCCAGAGATTAGTGGTAAGAGCTTACTGCCACAAGTCATTTGTATAAACTGGGTTGCTGTAGTGTCATTCAACAGAGCATTCCCAGCACAAAGATTTGTGACACACTCTAGTTCTGGCAGCCAGAAACAATGTGCTCCTTGAGGGCCTGATCCCCAAAATGCCTTTTTTAGTTACTGTGCATGTGCAGTAATTCAAATAAGGTTGATGCTCTGATCCTGGGACATTGCCCAGGCCACAGCATCGGAGGAAGAGAGGGCCAAGATGTGGGACTGTCCAGGCAAATCCTGGACAGTTGGCATCTTTGGGAATGGATGAGGAGCTAGGGCTTGGTTCTGCACTGTCCTAGGATTAAGGATTTGTCTGAAGTAGTACCGAGTTTGTATTGTCATCCCTGCCTGTGTTTGCTTGACCAGGGCAGGGATGGGTTTTCAAGAAAAAAATTTAACTAAATAAAATAAAAAGTAGAAAATAAAAAAGGTGTAAAAAAATTGCATATACAGTACTGGCCACAATCGGAGAGCAACCTTCAGTTTTTGACAACGGGTATCATGCTCCAGACAGCCTCTTTCATATTTTTGACCATTGAAAGAAGATTTGAGGAAGGATGAGCAGCCCATGGCCATAGGCTTCTACGCTTAGCTTTTGGCTGCTGTCTGCTCCTCCCACTAGTCATACATTTTTTCCCCTACAATTGCTGCTCCCTGCTCCCCCCCCCCCATGTTGTAGAAGGGTGGCAGCCTATGGCCATAGGTTTTCCCTTAGCAGCTACAGTGTATGCCTCCAATGCCCTGACTATGGAAGGAGAAATATTATGATGGCAGAGCAGTAGAATTGCATATGTACCTGGTCTTTGCTGTGTAGAACCCAACCATACCATAAGATGCAGAAAAGATACAGAAAGAAAACTAAAATAAAAAAAATGTAAATACATACGAAGATAAAATAATAATAATAATACAATGTCGTTGACATTGTCCATGAAATGGAACTGTTCTGTTACACCACATACAGATCATCTCCCAAACATGTAATTCATATGACTGTCACGTTACAAGGACCCTTCCCCCCGCTGTATGATATTTTTTTAACATTTTTTTTGCTTTGTTAAATGTCCCCCATTGCAGTGCCCAACAATCTATGCCCATTTTTGGACAATAGTTTGTCAATTAGTCTTGAAAATGGTTAGATTTTAGTTTTAAAATTCTCCCCTAATAGACTTTAGTGGAGCTCATGGATTTTCAAATAGGATTTAACCACTTGCCGACTGCACTATAGCTAAATGATGGCCAGCTAGATCTGGGAAGCCGTTATTCGACGGCGCAGCCTGTAGTGTCTGTGATTGCTGGGTCCGCGGTAGGGTTGCACCGATACCACTATTTTAAGACCGAGTACAAGTACTGATACTTTTTTCAATCACTTGCCGATATCGATTAGGGAAAAAAAATGTATGTCATGTGACAGTGGCACTAATATGCAGCACTGATGGGCACTGATAGGTGTCACTGATGGGCAGTGATGAGGCGTGGACTGTGTCAGTCGTTTTTTTACAATTGTATTTTTTACAATTTGCACATTCGGAAATGGAAGAAGGCGGTAAATTACAGATTTACTGGCTCCCTTCTCTGCTCTTCATCCGGAAAGATTCGGGACATGGGGGAACCAGAGGGGGACATGGAGAGCTGGGGAGGACGCAGAGGGACCCAAAGGACGAAACGGATCGGGACCCGGAGGAGGACACGGAGAGACGGGGAGGACGCAGGGGGACCCAGAAAAAGACACAGAGGGGGACCCAGAGGACAAAACAGACCGGGAACCGGAGGAGAACACGGGGAGCACAGAGGTTGACCCGAGGAGCACAGAGGGGGACAGCCGGGGGTGATCAATACGGCGGTGAGGTAGTTACAAGCACCGATCTCCTTGATAGCCACGGGAGGGAGAGGAGGAAAAGCGGCTGTCAGAAAAGCTATAAAGGGAGATCGGTGCTTAGAAACCCCCCACCCCCCACCGCCGCACCGATCATCTCTGAGGCTGCCCAAATATCGGGTCAAGTATCAGAGAGTTTGCATGAGTACAAGTACTCATGCTCGGTATCGGCACCGATACCGATGCTAGTATCGGTGCAACCCTAGGCCGCGGGATCACGGGGGCCCTTTAACACGAGATCGCTCCTTCCAATGACAGAGTGATTACTTTAACAAACTGGAATCATGCCTGTTTCAGCTCATGCTGCTGCAGTGTTTCTATCTCCTCTCCTCTCTTCTTCTCATATGCTGTATCGGTGTGAAGAGAGGAGAGAAAAACACCACAGCAGCGTGAGTTGGCATGATTCTGTGCCCTTCAGTACCATTACAGTGCAACTATAGTGCCATCAGTGCCCCTACAGTGCCATCAGTGCCCCTACAGTGCCATTACAGTGCCCCTACAGTACCATCAGTGCCCAAACAGTGCCATCAGTTTCATCAGTGCCCCTACAGTGCCATCACAGTGCCCTTATAGTGGCATAAGTGACCGTACAGTGGCATCAGTGCAATTACAGTGACAGTACAGTGCAAGCAGTGCAACTGCAGTGCCTCTACAGTAGGGATGAGCTCGGTGTTCGAGTCGAACATACGTTCGACTCAAACATCGGCTGTTCGATCGTTCGACGAAGATCGAACGTTTTGGGCCGTTCGCGCCAAATTCGAGTGATGCGAATGGCCCACAATACACTGTGCCATTGCAGTGCAATCCCGGCGCTGTGATTGGCCAAGCATGCACTGTGACCCTGCATGCTTGGCCAATCACAGCGCCGGCAGCAAGGAGAGCAATGATTGGCCACAGGCAGGATGCCTGTGGCCAATTATAGCTCAGGGGGGTTTAGTACACGCCCCACACTATAAAAGGCCGCCAGCGCGGCCGCCTTGTGTAGTGTGTTCCGGTTCAGGGAGAGAGAAGGATAGGCAGGGACAGTGTTAGTGATATTTGTTAATTTACCTTGTGTGTAGGGAGAGAGAAGGATAGGCAGGGACAGTGTCAGTGATATTCTGCTAAACCTTGTGTGCAGGGAGAGAGAAGGATAGGCAGGGGACAGTGTCAGTGATATTTTTGCTAAGCCTCCTGCACAGTATACACCTGAAGCTAGCCCTTATTGCTGTGTTTTCCTGTTGTGTAACACAGGCAGGCATCTGCAGCATTTATAGCAGGCGTAGTGTGCTTCCTGCAAAATATACACCTGAAGCTAGCCCTTATTGCTGTTTTTTCCTGTTGTGTAACACAGGCAGGCATCTCCAGCACTTACAGCAGGCGTAGTGTGCCTCCTGCAAAATATACACCTGAAGCTAGGCCTTATTGCTGTGTTTTCCTGTGGTGTAACACAGGCAGGCATCTGCAGCACTTACAGCAGGCGTAGTGTGATTCCTGCAAAATATACACCTGAAGCTAGGCCTTATTGCTGTGTTTTCCTGTTGTGTAACACAGGCAGGCATCTGCAGCACTTACAGCGGGCGTAGTGTGCCTCCTGCACATTATACACCTGAAGCTACCCCTTATTGCTCGTAGTTTTTTTTCTTTTGTGTTACACTAACAGGCATCTGCAGCACTTACAGCGGGCGTAGTGTGCTTCTTCTTCAACAGGGGCATGCAATTACAATTCTTGATCTAATAATTCACAGCAGGGCCCATTCATGCGCCCACCAAGAGTAACTGTGAGGGCTTACAGTGTTGTGGCACCAGCACCACCACCAAAGGCTCAATTTTTCCTACCACTGTTCAACAATGGCATGTAAATACATTCCTGATATAATAGTTCACAGCAGGGCAATCCAGCGCCCACCAAGAGTAACTGTGAGGGCTCACAGTGTTGTGGCAACACCAACATGTAAGGGGCAAATTTCAGCAGAGTATATACGGCAGGCCCCTACTTTCAAACATCCAATTTACAAACGACTCCTACTTGCAAACGGAAGGAGACAACAGGAAGTGAGAGGAAATCTACCCCTAGGAAGGGAAATTTTCTCCTGTAAGAGGTAATATTGGAAAAAGGTGTATCCTCTCTACTGATGCTTTATCACCAATCCTTGTTTCAATAAAAACCCCACTTTTCAAAAACAGTTGCCATTGGGACGGAAAGTGAGGTGAAATGTTCTGAACAGGGGCACAGACAGCAAAACAAATGTTACAGGGGTGATAACCCTTCCCTATGTTTTCCAAAAAGCTTAAAAATATATTTTTTGGCTGGAGCTACACCTAAACAATGTAC
Organism: Rana muscosa; assembly: GCA_029206835.1. Lineage (NCBI taxonomy): Eukaryota > Metazoa > Chordata > Amphibia > Anura > Ranidae > Rana > Rana muscosa. The sequence goes on along the minus strand of CM055128.1, from coordinate 245,880,471 downwards.
CTGTTCAAAATTGCACCGCCTGTATACTGCTGTTCAGAGTATATAGGGCCTTTTTTATTTTGTGTGCGGGGTTCCCCTTAATATCCATACAAGACCCAAAGGGTCTGGTAATGGGCTGGGGTGGGGGGGGGGGGGTGATGGGGTAGCTATGCCATTTTTCTCAAAGATTTTCATCCATATTACCGGGACCAGACATTACATTAAAGCCGCAAGCAGTTTTAAATGGCTTTTTTTTCTTTACAAATGTCATTTTGTGCAGGGACAGTTCTAAACACGGGAAACACATGCCACTTCACAGGCATACTTTAGACACCCCCCAGGTACGATATTTAACCACTTCCCGCCCAGTCAATAGCGAATTGACGTCCGGGAAGTGGTTGCAATATCGATACTGGACGTCATATGACGTCCTGCAGGATATTGCCTTGCGCGCGCCCGCGGGGGCGCGCAGCGCGGTGATCGGGGACGGCATGTGTCCCTCGGACACAGCGCTACCCCGATCACGGTAAACAGCCAATTTCATTGGCTGTTTACCATGTGATCGGCTGTGTCAAAGTCACAGCCGATCACCTGTCAAAACAAACTTCGGCGGCGCGCTCCGTGCGCGCCGCCACAGGTTTGCAGAGCGGGGATCGGGGAAGGCGAGTGTCCCTTGGACACAGCGCGTCCCCGATCAGAGTAAACAGCCAATGAATTGGCTGTTTACCACGTGACCGGCTGTGTCCAATCACAGCCGGTCACAAATGTAAACAAACTCCACAGGAGTTACTACCTGATCCCTGCTCTCTCCTCACACACCGATCTGTGAGGAGAGAGAAGAGATCAGTAAGTTAGCTCAGTGTAGTTTGTCTACATAAGTTTACAGTGCACAACACGCCCCCCCCATAAAGAGGACCTGTCACACAGCCCAGCACATCAATCAGCCCAGCCAATCAGCCCATCTGTCAATCAGCCCATCTGTCAATCAGCCCATCTGTCAATCAATCAGCCCATCTGTCAATCAATCAGCCCATCTGTCAATCAATCACCGCACCTGTCTATCAAACACCCCACCTGTCAATCAATCACCCCACCTGTCAATCAATCACCCCATCTGTCAATCAATCAACCCATCTGTCAATCAATCAATCAGCCCATCTGTCAATCAATCAGCCCATCTGTCAATCATCTGTCACAGGCCCACCTCCATTGGCACTGCCACACAGGCTACCAGTACCGCCATCGGTACCAGTACCACCACCAGTACCGCCACCAGGCCCAGCATCTATACTGCCACACAGGCCCGCTACCAGTATCACCACTAGTGCCGCCATCGGTACCACCACCAGTACCACCACCCGTACCACCGTCAGTAGTGCCACCACCACCTGTACCACCACCTGTACCGCCATCGGTACCATCACCACCCGTACCACCACCACCTGTACCGCCATCGGTACCACCACCACCTGTACCGCCATCGGTACCACCACCACCTGTACCGCCATCGGTACCACCACCACCCATACCGACATCGCTACCACCACCACCCGTACCGCCACCGGTACCACCACCACCACCCGTACCGCCATCGGTACCACCACCACCTGTACCGCCATTGGTACCACCACCACCCATATCGCCATCGGTACCACCACACAGGCCCACCACTAATAACTCCATCGGTACTACCACACAGACCGCCACCACTACCACCAGCAGTACCATTACACAGGCCCACCAATAAGCACTGCCATAATGTCCCAAAGGGTTTACACACCTGAGGAGGCATATGCCATTCTTGCCATGTCGGATGATGAGAGCAGCGGGGAGCTCCCATTATCCGATTCTGGTTCGGAATACGAGCCAGTGGAGGATAGTGGCTCAGAGTCCGAGTCCCCGGAGGAAACCGTCCCTCCCAAAAGAATGCGATCGGCACCAAGATCAGCACCAAGATCAGCACCAAGATCAGGAGAACTGCCCACCACCAGCAGCGCCATACCCCAGGAAGAGGAGCCCAGTACAAGCAATGGAAATGCACGCCCAACCCAAAGAATCCAGCCCCAATCCTACCTTCCCGATGCCCTGGCAAACCCCTTATGGTTGCCTGCCAACTCAGGATCCGCTATCATCCCCCCTTTCACCGCACAGCCAGGTGTGCAGCCCGACACTACAAATTTTTCTAAATTTGATTATTTTTGTTTATTTTTCCCACAAGATTTGCTGCAGAATATAGTGGATCAAACGAATCTGTATGCATCCCAATTTATTGCTGCCAACCCCAATTCTTCCTACGCCCGCATGTTCCAGTGGCGGCGTCTAACATTGGAGGAATTTAAATTATTTTTGGGCCTTATGTTCAATATGGGGCTTACAAAAAAGAACGAAGTCCATTCATATTGGTCCAAACGCCCCATCCAACACATGCCCATATATTCCGCTGTCATGTCCAGGAAAAGATACGACATGATTATGCGCTTTCTCCACTTCAATGACAATTCACAGTGCCCTCCCCGAGATCATCCCAACTACGACAAATTGTACAAGATACGCCCCCTAATCAATGCCTTTTCCCAGCGATTTGAAGACGTTTTCATCCCAGACCAAAAAATTTGTGTGGACGAGTCCCTCGTACATTTCACCGGCCGACTGCAGTTCAAGCAGTACATACCAAGCAAGAGAGCCAGGTATGGGTTAAAATTAAATAAATTATGTGATCGAGCCACTGGATACGTCTGCAAATTCAGGATCTACGAAGGCAAAGACTCCCAGCTCCAGCCCCGTGATTGCCCCACATATATTGGAACCAGTGGGAAAATTGTCTGGGAGTTGGCATACCCCCTGTTCGGAAAAGGTTACCATTTATATGTTGATAATTATTATACCAGCCTGCCCCTTTTTCGCCACCTTTACAGTAAACAAACCCCGGCCTGCGGTACCTTCAAAAAAAACCGGAAGGGATTCCCACAAAATTTATTGACAAAAAAATTGCGACCTGGAGAATCGGCATCCATGAGGAACGAGGAGGTGTTGGCCATGAAGTGGAGGGACAAGAAAGATGTCCACATCCTCTCTACGATCCACAATGACACCATGGTGGAGATCCCAAGAAGACGCGGCTCCATTGTAAAGCCTGAATGTGTCCACGACTACAATTTGTACATGGGGGGGTGGATTTAAACGACCAGATGCTACAGCCCTACTTATCAACCAGAAAGTCCCATTATTGGCACAAAAAAGTTGCGTTTCACCTGTTTCACATGGCCCTTTTTAATTCGTTTGTCTGCTACCAAAAAGCAACTCAAAATCACCGACTCCACTACCTCCAATATATCGAAGATATCATCGATAGGATAGGATAGGACACCTCTGCCTGCTACCTGGACCTGTGCTTTGGCTGTGCTCTGGCTGTGCTGACAGTATCTCTGCCTGTGCGAACTATGGACAGTATTCCTGCCTGCTGCCTGGATGATTGCTTTTGCTGTCGCTGACCTCATCCCTGCCTGCTGCTTGGACCGATGCTCTCCTCTGTGGACCACTGCACTTCTAAAACCACAGGTAATCTTTTGTTATTTGGTATGTACCTGCTATGTGTTAGATATATGAAGGGCCTTCAAAAATGTGATCGGTAGTCAGAAAATGATATGTGCAATTAATGCTGCTAGAATGCCTGGAGGTGCTACTTGGATGTTGGGCCTCTGTATGTGGCCAGGCTGTGTAAAAGTCTCAAACATGTGGTATCGCCATACTCAGGAGGAGTAGCAGAATGCATTTTTGGGTGTAATTTTTGCTATGTACATATTATGTGTTAGAAATATCTTATAAATTGACAACTTTGTGTAAAAAAAATGCATTTTCATTTTTTCTCCACATTTTCCAAAACCTTCTGGAAAAAAATGAACCGTTCAAAAGACTCATAATGCCTCATAGATTATACGTTGGGGTGTGTGCTTTCAAAAATGGGGTAATTTTGTGGAAAATTCTATTGTCCTGGTGCTCCAGGGCCTTCAAAATTGTAATAGGTGGTTGAGAAAGGATATGTGCGATTTATGCTTGTAGAACGCCTGAAAGTGCTACTTCAATGTTGGGCCTCTGTATATGGCCAGGCTGTGTAAAAGTCTCACACATGTGGTATTGCTATACTCAGGAGGAGTAGAAGAATGCATTTTGGGGTGTTATTTTTGCTATGTATATGCTATGCGTTAGAAATATCTTATAAATGGACAACTTTGTGTGAAAAAAATGCATTTTCATTTTTTCTCCACATTTTCCAAAACCTTCTGGAAAAAAATGAACCGTTCAAAAGACTCATAATGCTTCATAGATTATACGTTGGGGTGTGTGCTTTCCAAAATGGGGTCATTTTGTGGAAAATTCCATTGTCCTGGTGCTCCAGGGCCTTCAAAAGTGTAATAGGTGGTTGAGAAAGGATATGTGCGATTTATGCTTGTAGAACGCCTGAAAGTGCTACTTCAATGTTGGGCCTCTGTATATGGCCAGGCTGTGTAAAAGTCTCACACATGTGGTATCGCTATACTCAGGAGGAGTAGCAGAATGCATTTTGTGGTGTCATTTTTGCTATGTATATGCTATGCGTTAGAAATATCTTATAAATGGACAACTTTGTGTAAAAAAAATGCATTTTCATTTTTTCTCCACATTTTCCAAAACCTTCTGGAAAAAAATGAACCGTTCAAAAGACTCATAATGCTTCATAGATTATACGTTGGGGTGTGTGCTTTCCAAAATGGGGTCATTTTGTGGAAAATTCCATTGTCCTGGTGCTCCAGGGCCTTCAAAAGTGTAATAGGTGGTTGAGAAAGGATATGTGCGATTTATGCTTGTAGAACGCCTGAAAGTGCTACTTCAATGTTGGGCCTCTGTATATGGCCAGGCTGTGTAAAAGTCTCACACATGTGGTATCGCTATACTCAGGAGGAGTAGCAGAATGCATTTTGTGGTGTCATTTTTGCTATGTATATGCTATGCGTTAGAAATATCTTATAAATGGACAACTTTGTGTAAAAAAAATGCATTTTCATTTTTTCTCCACATTTTCCAAAACCTTCTGGAAAAAAATGAACCGTTCAAAAGACTCATAATGCTTCATAGATTATACGTTGGGGTGTGTGCTTTCCAAAATGGGGTCATTTTGTGGAAAATTCCATTGTCCTGGTGCTCCAGGGCCTTCAAAAGTGTAATAGGTGGTTGAGAAAGGATATGTGCGATTTATGCTTGTAGAACGCCTGAAAGTGCTACTTCAATGTTGGGCCTCTGTATATGGCCAGGCTGTGTAAAAGTCTCACACATGTGGTATCGCTATACTCAGGAGGAGTAGCAGAATGCATTTTGTGGTGTCATTTTTGCTATGTATATGCTATGCGTTAGAAATATCTTATAAATGGACAACTTTGTGTAAAAAAAATGCATTTTCATTTTTTCTCCACATTTTCCAAAACCTTCTGGAAAAAAATGAACCGTTCAAAAGACTCATAATGCTTCATAGATTATACGTTGGGGTGTGTGCTTTCCAAAATGGGGTCATTTTGTGGAAAATTCCATTGTCCTGGTGCTCCAGGGCCTTCAAAAGTGTAATAGGTGGTTGAGAAAGGATATGTGCGATTTATGCTTGTAGAACGCCTGAAAGTGCTACTTCAATGTTGGGCCTCTGTATGTGGCCAGGCTGTGTAAAAGTCTCACACATGTGGTATCGCTACACTCAGGAGGAGTAGCAGAATGTATTTTGGGGTGTAGTTGCAATTATGCATATGCTGTGTGAGAGAAAAAAACTGTTAATATGACCAGTTTGTGTAAAAAAAAAAAAAAAAAAAAATTAAATTTTCCCAAGAATTGTGGGAAAAAAATACAACTTCAAAAAACTCACCACGCCTCTTAGTAAATACCTTGGACTGTCTACTTTCCAAAAAGGGGTAATTTTGGGGTATTTGTACTTTCCTCGCTTGTTAGTGTCTCAAGAAATGAGATATCCCTTCAGTACATCAGGCGTGATCAGATGTGATAAATTTTCAGTGATTGCCACCATAGTTTGTAGACTCTATAACTTTCACAAAGACCAAATAATATACACTAATTTGGGTTCATTTTACCAAAGATATGTAGCAGTATACATTTTGGCGCAAATTTATGAAGAAAAATTACTTATTTGCAAAATTTTACAATAGAAACTAAAAAAAAGTGTTGTTTTTTTTTTTTTAAATTGCTGTTTTTTTGCTTATATCGCAAAAAATAAAAAACCCAGTGGCGATTAAATACCACCAAAAGAAAGCTCTATTTGTGAGAAGAAAATGATAAAAAATTTGTTTGGATACAGTGTAGCATGACTAAGTAATTGTCATTCAAAGTGTGAGAGTGCTGAAAGCTGAAAATTGGTCTGGGCGGGAAGGTGCATAAGTGCATGGTATTGAAGTGGTTAAAGGAATATTTGACTTTTTTTTTTTTCACTTTATGCATCATTAAAATGACTGCTCCCGAAAAAAGGCAGTTTTTAAAACTTCGTTTTGCATTGATACATGTTCCCTGGGGCAGAACCCGGGTCCCCAAACCCTTTTTAGGACAATAACATGCATATTAGTCATTATAAAAATAACAGTGTACTAAGAAATAAACCGCCCCCTTTCCTTAACACACTCCACTGCGCCTTGGAGAAACGTCTGATAAATTCAGACTGAATTACCCTATCAGCTGCTACTTTAAAAAATAAAAAGTGAAAAATAATTTTGAATAACCAAAATAGTAGCGCTCAGTGTCTTACAACACAAATCTAAATATAAACCATATACACTCCGTGAGATAGTGCATAAATGCGAATGTTCATAAATATACACCCTGTAAAGAAATGTGCATACAATAAACTCATCAAGTGTCCATAACGTTCATGACAGTGATTTAAAACAATTGATATAAAGTGTTTAACTGAAAATGAGTCCATAAAAAAGTGCACAAAATAAGTCCATAAAAAGTGCATCCAAAAGTGACTTCAAATGAAGATGATGACAAATAAAACTTTCTTATGTTTTCTTCAAACCTTCACCACACCAATGTGCTCAGTGATTCCACTCCCTAAGGACTTGCACTCACCACAAGAATATGCCTCGCACTCTCATGCTTGGCTAATCAGCTTGATTACCCCCCAGGGTATCACAAACAATTCCAAAATGATGAAATTAGGTCAGTCAAGTCTCCCACATGAAAAAACAAATGCTTCCAATAGTGAAGTATATCAAGACTTTTAATTAAAATAACACAGCACAAGTGACCATCAATGGTTACACTCACATTTAGACAGATCAAATTGGGCACTTCAAAGCAAACATTTCCAAACGCCAGGCAAGTTTATAGTAGGCTGCCGCGATGTATTGAGGTCTCGGCGGACCATATAAGCATGTATGTCTCACCCTCCTTCATGTACGCTTGCCTCTCCACTGCAATCGAATCACCGCAGACTCCCGCCCAAACACCAAACTGTATATTCGACGAGTGGTCGAAAGATCCGAACGCTGCACACCAGGTGACTGTCGTGTAGCTCCTCCCAGACTAGTTTCGTCGTAAGGAAGAAGTCTTACGACCTGGTGTGCAGCGTTCGGATCTTTCGACCACTCGTCGAATATACAGTTTGGTGTTTGGGCGGGAGTCTGCAGTGATTCGATTGTAGTGGAGAGGCAAGCGTACATGAAGGAGGGTGAGACATACATGCTTATATGGTCCGCCGAGACCGCAATACATCGCGGCAGCCTACTATAAACTTGCCTGGCGTTTGGAAATGTTTGCTTTGAAGTGCCCAATTTGATCTGTCTAAATGTGAGTGTAACCATTGATGGTCACTTGTGCTGTGTTATTTTAATTAAAAGTCTTGATATACTTCACTATTGGAAGCATTTGTTTTTTCATGTGGGAGACTTGACTGACCTAATTTCATCATTTTGGAATCGTTTGTGATACCCTGGGGAGTAATCAAGCTGATTAGCCAAGCATGAGAGTGCGAGGCATATTCTTGTGGTGAGTGCAAGTCCTTAGGGAGTGGAATCACTGAGCACATTGGTGTGGTGAAGGTTTGAAGAAAACACAAGAAAGTTTTATTTGTCATCATCTTCATTTGAAGTCACTTTTGGATGCACTTTTTATGGACTTATTTTGTGCACTTTTTTATGGACTCATTTTCAGTTAAACACTTTATATCAATTGTTTTAAATCACTCTCATGAACGTTATGGACACTTGATGAGTTTATTGTATGCACATTTCTTTACAGGGTGTATATTTATGAACATTCGCATTTATGCACTATCTCACGGAGTGTATATGGTTAATATTAGTCATTATAATTAGCACTTTAGATTTTGAACGTTCGCGTCCATTGTATTTAATAGGGTTCTAACGTTCGCGCGAACTTTCGGTCCGTTCGAAGGTTCTGGTGCGAACCAAACGGGGGGTGTTCGGCTCATCCCTACTCTAAAATGTCATCAGTGACCCTACAGTGCTATCAGTGCCACTACAGTGCCACTACAGTGCCATTAATGCCCCTACAGTGCCATTAGTACAACTACAGTGCTCATCTGTGACCTACAGTGCCACTACACTGCTCATCAGTGCCACTTCAGTGCTCATCAGTGCCCCTACAGTGCCCATCAGTGCCCTATGGTGCCACTACAGTGCTCATCAGTGCCACTACAGTGCATATCAGTGTCATTAGTGCCCATCAATGAGTGCTTATCAGTGACCTACAGTGCCATCAGTGCCCTACAGTGCCATCAGTAATTGCTCATCAGTGCCACTAAAGTGATCATCAGTGCCACTACAGTGCTCTATTAGTGCTCATCAGTGTCATCCTATCAGTGGATACTCATCAGTGCAAGTCAATGCCGTAAAAATGTGTAAAACATGCAGGTTTTTTCTTTACAATAAGTTTTTATTGGATGTTTTAAAATACAGAGTAAAGAATACATGACATAGTGATAGCACAGTAAACTTTGTAGTCCAAACAGTTCATTGGAACAAAAGATAGCTAATGAAGTAAATATACCTTAATCAACATCTGACGTTAACAGATAGTATTTATGGTGTCATACAGACCATGAGAGCATGAATTTGTTCTGCAAAATTGATAATTCAATGAACTCACAAAGTTGAAGAAAAGACAGTAAGAAACAGTATCAACATTAACAGTAACAATAGTAATTGCAGTTAGATACTATAGTAGAGATTTCCTTATAAGTTTATCAAACATTGAGGTTAGGTCAAGAGCCGCAGAATTTTTCTATACCACTCTGTCCATGGTTGCCAGAGTTTGTCAATGATTAAGTATCTACGTACACTGGATGCCAAGAGTAATTCACAGGTACCATGAGTGTTAATCAGCTGGATAGTTTCCTGGATATCAGGGGTCTTGTTGTCTTTCCAGTGCCTGACCAGGTTAAGTCGGGCTGCCAAAAGGATGTGGGATATCAATATCCTCAGAGGGGGAGGAACAGAATCCACCCCCAAGGATAAAAGTACCATACCCAGTGTTGGCCTTAATTTGAGTCTTAGGACCTGCGTTATGAGGTTAAATACTAGGTGACAGTATTGGGTTATACTAGGACAAGACCACAGAAGGTGTATTAAAGTGTCGGGCTCCCCACAATTTCTCCAGCACAAGGAAGGCACACCTGGGACAAATCTGGATATGCATTGTGGTGTAAGATACCAACGTAACAAGATCTTCTGAAAGAGTTTCCACAGATTAGCACTCTTAGTGGAGGAATACATTGTAATTAAAGCTCTTTGCCATTGATCATCTGAATATACCTTGTCAAAAAAGATGGATTTGGACTGATCTCATCTTCAGTAGGGAGCTGTCCCACAAAGATCTTCTTTTCTGAAACAAGATGTCCTCAGTCTTCTAGGTAGAATGATTTCCAGCATTATTCAACCCAGAAGTCTGAGGACCATGCTTTGAATGCTGGGTTTCATGGACCTGCTATCTGATGGGGTATCACATGGGCAACTTCCTAATATATGTAGCACTACCCCTGGAGGGGCTTTTGTAGACTAGACAGGTAATTTGCCAAATAGTTTAGAGGCAGCTAGGCACACAGTGACAAGAGTCCATTCACTCCGGCTCATTGATCAGTTTAGCGGTAGTCTTTCTAAAGTTTTTTTGCTAGCAGAGCTTGGGAGGTGTGTTGGAGTGATATGGGATACTCCAAAACATCAGGTATTGTTGGCAAGGGACACTCACAGTAGGTAGACTGTAACAGTCCATGGTTCACAGCTGGGGACCATGAAGTAGTATGAGCACAGGTAGAGGCAGACTGGAAGAGTCCACAGTTCACAACTTGGGACCATGAAGTAGTATGAGCACAGGTAGAGGCAGACTCTGGAACAGTCAACTATTCACGGCTGGGGACCATGAAGTAGTATGAGCACAGGTAGAGGCAGACTGGAACAGTCCACAGTTCAAGACTGGGGACCATGGAGTAGTTCCAGTGCAGAAAAGAAGCTCTATTCACTGGATCCTGGTAGTCAGGCTATAGGTGCAGTCTCTTGAAATGTAGTCCAGCATTTAATCCATAGGGCCCTATGGTAAGCATCCCCCCTCCTCATAGCTCACAGATCCATCCCCACAGGGGGAAAAAGACCAGCTCCTTAGGGCTCCAGACTATTTAACAGAAGTCCAGCCTCCTCCCGGGCACACCTCCCCAGGGATTGGCTACTCCCTGGTAAATATTCGGTCTGGACATTTGAATTGAACTAGGAAGGCACTACACATTGTACTGTGCTTCCCGGGTGGGCAAGTATATAGACTATTTCTTACAGCCCCCGGTGCGTATGATGCCATCTCATATCAAGGACATTCGACATGTTATCAACCTTTTATATGAGAAAAGGCCCTGTGAAGGGATGTGGTTGGTGACTGCCGATGTCACTTCACTATATACAGTGATACCTCATGATTTAGGTTTAAATGCTGTAGCAGCATATTTACAGAGAGACTCTAATTTGCCTCAAGAACAAATTAATTTTATCATGGAATTATTGGAGTATGCGGCCACCCATAATTTCTTTTGGCTCGATGGGAACTTCTTCCACCAGGATAGAGGTGTTGCAATGGGGGCTAAATACGCCCCCAGTTTGGCAAACCTCTTTATGGCTAAATGGGAGGAGGATGTCGTCTATGCCCAGCCAAGACCAGGACAAATCTTGTGGGCCCGTTACGACGACATCCTCCTCCTATGGGATGGGAGTGAGGCTGACCTTTCTAGCTTTATGTGTTCGCTTAATACGAACAATAGAGGGATCCATTTGAGCTATGAGGCTATTCGTGAAAGAATCAATTTTCTGGACCTTAATATTTCTGTCAGTGGTGAATGGTTTATCACCTCTACCTTCTTCAAAACCACTGACAGGAATTCATTCATTCCTAACGTCCTGCCCCATGGCTAAAATCAGTGCCTAAAAGCCAATATATGAGGCTAAAATGCAACTGCACTGAGCAGGATGTCTTTATGACACAGGCTAATATTTTAACTGAGAGATTTATAGAAAAAGGTTATTCTCCTTAGTCTCTCACAAATACTTTAGATCAGGTTAATCACATCAATAGAATATACCTGTCAGGGAAATCCGTCCAACAGCGCCAATCAGCGCCCAATGCGCACGCGCGGCGGAATGATGCTTCCGCGCATGCGCGTGCGCGGGACGGCGCTTCTACGTTCTCGGGTGCGCGCGCCGACGCAGCGGCGCGCGCGCATGCGCGGCGGCGCACCAATAGGAATCCAGGCGGGCCTATTTAAAGAGACCCAGTTGCACTGACAAGTTGCTGGTTTGTCAGCTTTCCTGTATTCCCAAGACTCTGGAAAACTATCCTGAAAATCTCCTTGTGACCCGGACTGGCTTGACTCCTCTGATCTCTCTCCTGGACCTGACCCTCGGCTTGTGATACGGACTTCTGCCTTCTCCTGTGTTTGACCCTCGGCCTGTGACTCGGATCTGCTGCCCGTCTCCAATCCTTGACCTCTGGCCTGTACCTTTTGGACTTCCGCGTTTCCCTTGAACCCCTGCCGGGTTCCCGGTACTCTCTGGACTTGTTACCTTTTTCTGTGTTTGACCCCCAGCCGGGACCGTTACCTAGCCATTACAACCCGGACTCAACCTGCACCGGCTTCCATTATCTCCTGCTGTTTGAACTTTACCAATCCGGCTAGTTCCTGCTTGAAGCCTGTTCTTCAGTCTACTCAGCTCTGCCGGACCGTCTACAAATACCCACCACCTGCCGGTAGCCGGTGCCGCTTCTCGCCATCCACTCCCTGTCTCAACTCCAGGGGGTGGAGTGCGTCAAGTCGCAAAGGTGAACCACTCTCGGCATCTCGGCCTCGGTAAGTACATACCTTACAGTACAAACCAGCCAGATGTCTGAGGCCGACAGGGCGCGTTCACCGTTCGAGACCCTATGTCAGCAAGTCACCGCACTAACCGACGTGGTTCAGAAATTACAAGAAGGTTATGTCCAAATGGATGGCCGCTTTCAGCTACTTACTGGAGCTACAGGACCAGCATCACCAGCTGCTACCATTGCCAATGTTGCCTCCACGTCTCAAAATCAGGCAAATCCCACCGTAGTAATGGCTACCCCTGAACCCAGGGTCCCCCTGCCTGAGCGATTTTCTGGCGTCCGTAAGAAATATCGGGCTTTCAAAAACGCATGTTCTCTCTATTTCGCCCTTCAACCCAGGACTTTCTCTTCAGAAGTGGTAAAGGTGGGGTTCGTCATCTCCCTTCTAACCGACGAACCTCAGGCCTGGGCCCATGGCCTGATGGAGCAAAGCAGCCCCATACTAGATTCCGTGGACACCTTCTTCGAGAGTATGGCGCAGCTGTATGACGATCCTCAGCGATCAGCTACAGCTGAGTCTGTTCTCCACAGTTTAACCCAGGGGAGAAGGCCGGTGGAGGACTACACGGCAGAATTCCGGAAATGGTCAGCTGACACTGGCTGGAATGAGACGGCCCTTAAATACCAATATCGCCAAGGACTGTCTGAGGCTCTTAAGGACGAGCTGGCCAGGATTGGTGTTCCAACTACTCTGGAAGATCTGATCCAGTCTGTCACTCAGCTTGACAGACGCCTCCGGGAGCGGCGTTCTGAGCGTTTCCAGACTACCCGTCCAAACTGGACTTTGCCCCGATCAGCTTCTGCCTATCCACCCATCCAAGTTCCTACAGCATCTTCTCCCCCCGAGCCTGAACCCATGCAGCTTGGTCTAGTTCGTCCTCCCCTTTCTCCTGAGGAAAAGCAGCGCAGGCGTCAGGCCAATCTGTGTCTTTACTGCGGGGGTACTGGCCATTTCCTTCGGAGTTGCCCAGTGAGACCTAGTAAGTGTACCCTCAAAGACACTTTGAACTACCCAGTTTCTGGCTTACCACAGACTTATGTTGTTCTTTCTATTTCTCTACAGCTACCAACAGGAGCAACCCGCCTACCGGCGATTATTGATTCAGGAGCCTGCAGCTGCTTTCTGGACTCTTCACTTGCTTCCCAACTTCACTTTCCTCTGCAAACCAAGGACCGTTATCTTCAGGTTCGTCTGGCGGATGGATCCCTGCCTCGTTCAGGGGTAATTACGCAAGAAACAAGACCCGTCCTTGCTATCACGGATTCAGGCCACCAAGAATACCTTCGATTTGACCTCATCTCATCTCCCATGTTTCCCATCATCCTGGGCCTTCCCTGGTTACAAGCACATGAGCCTCATATAAACTGGGCCAAGAGGGAAGTTAACTTCACTTCTTCATATTGTTCTCAACACTGTCTTTCCGCACTTCCAACTGCCTGTGCTACTTTAACCCCTCAACCGGATAACCTACCACATGTTCCATCAGCATACTTAGGATTCCAGGACGTCTTCGACAAACAGCAGGCCGACCGCCTACCTCCACATCGTCCCTACGATTGTCCCATCGACCTTCTGCCTGGCTCCAAAATTCCATTTGGCCGCATCTTCCCCTTGTCCGAATCTGAGTTGAAGACCCTCAAGTCTTACATTGAGGAAAATCTGGAAAAGAAATTCATTCGACCCTCTTATTCCCCAGCCGGTGCCGGAATCTTTTTCGTTGAAAAAAAAGACGGGACTCTGAGGCCCTGCATCGACTATAGGGAATTAAATAAAATTACTATTAAAAATAGATACCCGCTTCCTCTCATCCCAGAGTTGTTCCAACGATTCCGATCAGCTCGGATCTTCTCTAAACTGGACCTTCGAGGGGCCTACAACCTCATCCGGATCAGGGCTGGAGACGAATGGAAGACGGCTTTTAGATCTAGATTCGGTCATTTCGAATACTTGGTCATGCCATTCGGGCTTTGCAACGCCCCAGCTACTTTCCAGCACCTGGTCAACGACATTTTCCGTGAACACCTGGACGATTTCCTAGTAGTCTACTTAGACGATATTCTTATTTTTTCGTCCTCCCTTGAACTGCACCGAATCCATGTCATCAAGGTCCTCACTATTCTCCGAGAACATAGACTTTACCTCAAGGCCGAGAAATGTGACTTTGAGAAAACCACGGTGCAATTTTTGGGATTTATTATTTCTACCAATGGGGTCGCAATGGACCCACAGAAAGTCAAAGCTATCCAGGAATGGCCAGCCCCAACAGACAAGAAAGGGGTACAACGATTTATAGGTTTCGCCAATTTCTACAGGAGGTTCATTGTGGGGTTCTCCTCTATTGTGGCACCTATAACCCAACTGACACGCCAGGGCTACCGCTTTCACTGGTCACCGGAAGCTCAAGATGCCTTCGATAAACTAAAAGATGTATTCACATCGGCACCTGTATTGAAGCATCCAGATCCGCTACTGCCGTTTACGCTGGAAGTAGATGCTTCAGAGTCAGCCACTGGGGCCATCCTCTCTCAAAGGCAGGGCCCCAAATCCCTTCTTCATCCCGTAGCCTTTGCTTCTCGTAAACTAACTTCTCCGGAACGTAATTATGACGTCGGTGACCGGGAACTATTAGCTATCAAATTCGCCCTGGAAGAATGGCGATACCTTCTGGAGGGAGCTCCTCACCCCGTCATGATATTCACGGATCATAAGAATCTAGAATATCTGAGAATAGCAAAACGTCTTCGACCCAGACAAGCCCGATGGGCCCTCTTCTTCACTAGGTTTAACTTTCATATCTCTTATAGGTCCGGTTCCAAGAACGTGAAGGCGGATGCCCTCTCTAGGATGTTTCCCGAGACCCCTCAAGCAGAGGAACCAAGTACCATCCTATCAGCACAAAACTTTCTGCTCATCCCACAGGCTGATCTACTAACCTCCATAAAAGCCGCCTCTAAGCATTGTCTTGACCAAGTAACCTCTTCCTTGGAGAAGCGTAATGACTTGTTCTGGTCCCAAGGTAAAGTCTTCGTCCCTCTGGAAACAAGGCAACTGACTCTGAAAACTTTCCACGACCACAAACTAGCTGGTCACTTTGGAACCAAAAAGACCATGGAACTAATCTCTCGCTCCTTCTGGTGGCCTGGTTGGAGACAAGATTGCAAGTCCTATGTTGCCTCCTGTACCCGTTGCCAACGGTATAAGGGACCCAAAACCAAGAGTTGGGGACTACTCAAACCTTTGCCTATCCCTGAACGTCCGTGGGCAGATGTGTCCATGGACTTCATTGTAGATCTACCGCCCTCTGGAGGTTTTACCACGATTCTGGTCGTAATTGACCGCCTCTCCAAAATGGCACACTTCGTGCCCATGATTGGTACTCCCTCTGCTGCAGATACAGCCAAAGCCTTCTTTCAGGAGATAATCAGGCTCCATGGAGTGCCTAAAAGCATCACCTCTGACAGAGGCGTTCAATTCACGGCGAAATTCTGGAAGGAACTTTGCAAATCTTTAGAAATCAAAATTTGCCTATCATCGGCATATCACCCCCAGAGCAACGGACAGACAGAGAGAACCAATCAAACCCTAGAACAATATCTCCGTTGTTTTTGCTCAGCCTCACAAGATGATTGGTCCTCCCTATTATCCTACGCTGAATTTGCATATAATAACTCGGTGCATTCAGCCACCAGTCAAACTCCTTTTTGGGCCAACTTTGGCTTCCATCCCTCCTTCCTCCCTGATGACATTTCGGAGAGCTCTGTTCCTGCTGTTCAAGATCGGATAGCCTTTGTTCAATCTAATTTTCTGAGACTCCAGGAAATGATGCAAAACGCCCAGGAGTCTTACAAGAGATACTATGACAAGGGTAGGAAGGAAAATCCAGTCTTCAAAGTTGGGGAGGAAGTATGGCTCTCCGCCACCAACCTCAAATTGCCGATCCCTTCACGGAAATTGGGACCAAGATTTATAGGCCCTTTCAAAATCAAGCGAGTAATCAACCCTGTGGCCTTTGAATTGGCACTGCCCGACTCCTACAGGATACACCCGGTCTTCCACACGTCTCTGTTGAAACCGGTAGTCTCCAGCTCCTTCCCGGGAAGGGATGTGCCACCTCCTCCACCTGTGGAGGTTGGTGGTGAAAACGAGTACGTGGTGGAATCTATCCTGGGCTGCAGGAAAAGAGGCAGGCAGCTACAGTATTTAATCAAATGGAAGGGGTATCCCCCGGAGGACAACTCTTGGGAACCATCTAGGAACCTACATGCTCCCCGCCTAATTAGAGTCTTTCACCAGGAACATCCTGAGTTGATGTCTAGTCTGGGCGTCCGGAGTCCGCCCCTAGGAGGGGGGCACTGTCAGGGAAATCCGTCCAACAGCACCAATCAGCGCCCAATGCGCACGCGCGGCGGAATGATGCTTCCGCGCATGCGCGTGCGCGGGACGGCGCTTCTACGTTCTCGGGTGCGCGCGCCGACGCAGCGGCGCACGCACATGCGCGGCGGCGCACCAATAGGAATCCAGGCGGGCCTATTTAAAGAGACCCAGTTGCACTGACAAGTTGCTGGTTTGTCAGCTTTCCTGTATTCCCAAGACTCTGGAAAACTATCCTGAAAATCTCCTTGTGACCCGGACTGGCTTGACTCCTCTGATCTCTCTCCTGGACCTGACCCTCGGCTTGTGATACGGACTTCTGCCTTCTCCTGTGTTTGACCCTCGGCCTGTGACTCGGATCTGCTGCCCGTCTCCAATCCTTGACCTCTGGCCTGTACCTTTTGGACTTCCGCGTTTCCCTTGAACCCCTGCCGGGTTCCCGGTACTCTCTGGACTTGTTACCTTTTACTGTGTTTGACCCCCAGCCGGGACCGTTACCTAGCCATTACAACCCGGACTCAACCTGCACCGGCTTCCATTATCTCCTGCTGTTTGAACTTTACCAATCCGGCTAGTTCCTGCTTGAAGCCTGTTCTTCAGTCTACTCAGCTCTGCCGGACCGTCTACAAATACCCACCACCTGCCGGTAGCCGGTGCCGCTTCTCGCCATCCACTCCCTGTCTCAACTCCAGGGGGTGGAGTGCGTCAAGTCGCAAAGGTGAACCACTCTCGGCATCTCGGCCTCGGTAAGTACATACCTTACAATACCTTTTGAAGGAGAAGCCGCGTAATGCTGACACAAGCAACTCCTTTAGAAATCCTTCTATCACCAACTTCTCTTGTCAACATCACAGTATCAAATATATAGTCAATCGACATTGGCATATTTTAAAGAACGATAGGAAACTTAATACCTTCCTACCAGCCAAACCCTAAGTTGTCTTTGGGGGGGTTCCCTCCTTAAAAGACAAATTGGCTCCCAATATTTTGAATCCCCCAATGAACAAACCTACTTTTCTTTTCAGAATTTACTGGCTACTACCAATGTAGAAGATGTCAGTTATGCTCTGTGAATGGTTGTAAAGCTAGAAGGACTACGAGTTTTAGTTCTAGTTGTACTTCCAAGAGATTTACAATTGAACCTTTCATTACCTGCTCTACTGTGGGAGTGGTCTACATGCTTCAATCTCTATGTGGATTGCAGTATGTGGGCAGGACCAAGCATCCTCTTCAGGTACGCCTGAATGAGCATATTAATAACATCCAAAGGGGCTTCACCAAGCACTCTGTCTCAAAACATTACCTTTTGGTACATAATAGGGATCCAACTAATACCATTTTCTTGGGCATAGACAAACACAGTCCCCATTGGAGGGGCAGTTCCTTGGTTAGAAACATTTTGAAATTAGAAATGTTGTGGTGCATAAGATATAAGCCTCGTACACACAACCAAGTTTCTCGGCAAAAACCAGCAAGAAACTTGCTGGCAGAGATTTCTTGCCGAGAAATTTGTTCGTGTGTATGGTTTCTCGTCAAGAAAAGCGACAAGAATCTCGACGAGAAAATAGAGAACCTGCTCTCTATTTTCTCATCGAGATTCTCGTCAGCCTGTTTCTCGACGAGAAAATTGTGTGTGTGTACACTTACCTGTTCGCCGGGAAGCCCGCGCATGCTCGAAATGACTTTGACGCATGCGCGGTAGCTTCCTAGGCATAGGTAGGGTGAACCAAGATGGCGGCGACGGCATCAAATGTGACGAGTGCATGCTCGTCGTATTCGATGACGTCACCGCGTACGCTCCATTCAAAGAACCGCGGGTTCTTTGAAATGAGCGTGTGTACACTTGGCCGGGACAAGTTTCTTGTCCAAGGATCTCGTCGAAAAAAACAACATGTTTTTAACGACGAGATTCTCGGCCGTGTGTACGAGGCATAAGTGTTATAACCCCTTTGGTTTAAATATTTATGTTGACATCAATTCCTTCATTGATAATTCCTAGTAATATTTTTTCTATTTTTATTATAAACAAAATATAATTTTTTGGTCTGCATATAGTCCTTATTAATATGTATTTTGTAATGTTTGGGGTTTGAGAATGTATGTGGCTGTTACATTGTTGCAATCTGTGAACTCAGTATGGAACTCGGACAACTGTTAATTTGGTTGTTATGAGGTTCTGAATGATATGGGATAGTTATTTTCCTTCCCTCCTTTTTTGACAACATATAATGTTCGATCACCTATGTGTTGACATTATTCCTTTTTTTTTTTCTCTATTTATATGGGCTTGTTATTAGCCATATTGGAGATGGGCATATTTTTGAGGGGGTTTATTTCCGATTTTTTCAATCCATTGGATGTTCACCCTTTTTATAAATATATGCCCTTTTGTATTCTGTGCTCTCTCTTAAATGAGATAGTGTAGCACGGATTTTATATAATTTAGAATTCACTTAAATACACCTATTGTCCGCCTTCTCATTTGGCCCACGAGGCTTCAGTGGTCTATGATCCAGATCGAGGCTTGGTTATGTGTTTAGACTATTTATAGCGGTGCGTGAGGACGCCGCCCGTGCCCCGAGACGACGTCCTTTGGGCGACGAAACGCGTAGGGTGAGCAACGTGACGTCAGCCCGCTGTGTTCCACGTTCCGCCTGCATGGGCATGCTTTTTGTATATGCCGGCCAACGTTGTTTGTTCATATATTTTTTATCCATTGGACTTTTATCCGAATAAATCCCTCTCTGGTTTTACCGATGCCGGTTTATGTCTATTCTCTCCCCTCGGTCATACTTACTCATTGAATACATCCACCCTCCATCCTCCCGCTCTGGATCCATACCGAGCCTTCAACATCTAGTGCGTCATCTGCCTATGTTTGCTGGAGACCATCGGAGCATCGGGATTGGAGTCCCAAACATGCTGGACATGCTGATATCGGGCGTAGTGGAGGATTGTTCACACCCTGGTTGGGTGATAAGCCATTTAAGCTTGGCTACCTGGTAAGCCTTCAATCTGTATGGTGGAGGATTCACTAATGTCCTTTGATCGCATGCATTTCTAATATTATTCTTTATTCATATTTTGGTATCCGTTGTGGAATTTTGAAATAAGTTCCTTTTTACTCAATCACTTATATTGAAGATTCATCACAGGATATTCATATACCATGTATATGTTTTTGGTACCTGGCATGAGTTTCTATATACAATAAGATTTTTTGTGTGGTATATCTAATCACTAACACTTTATCGGGGTGACCATTCATCGGTGCACCTATTTTTCACTCTTAGCGCAACTCCCCATGTTACCAACATTGTACTGTATATAATGCAATAAGCAGTACTATGACCTCATAGACTCTCTTCCATCTGAAGGACTTCATGCCACTGGGAGAAGACTGAGGAGGAAGAGGATTCAGAGTGCCACATAAGCAGCCTAAAGACTCTGGAAAAATGTGGTAAAATGCATGTTTTACTGTACATTATTGCAACACATGCTAATGCATGGGTACCATTAAAGCACATACACAGTGAAGAAAAACACTTCTACAACAGTGTACTGCAATGCAAAGATGTGACTCCCCACATGCCGACCCATTCAAAATAATAGGCTGTTTTATTGTATTGTGTGTATTAAAGCACCGCACATGTGTAAATAGGCCCTAAGGGTTTTCAATTGTATTGTAAACACTTTGGTAAAGAAGTCATCTTCAAACACAATTACTGTGTCCTTACTAAGCCATGTTTTATAGAATTCATTAGCGGTAGTCATCTACAAATGAAAAAAAAGAATGATATTATAATTCATACTCCATACTTTAACAATCACAAGCATATGTGAAGGAATCTGTTCTCAAAGTGCTTTCTGTTTCTAATTAAGGAGTACCTTCCCGTAATAGTAGTCTACTCATTTATTGTAACAATGTGTAAAGATAGTATAGTATGACAGATGTGCAAGTTCTCATATACTGTGTATAAAGCACTGCTTTGTACATGTGATGCCATAAACACTACAGTGTAAGAGATGTTCCTGACAAATGAAAGCCACACGTCCTTAGACCAGTTATGCCGCGTACACACGATCGGTTTTTCTGATGAAAAAAGACAGATGGACTTTTTTCATCGGACAAACTGATTGTGTGTGGGCCCCATCGGTCTTTTTTCCATCGGTATAAAAAAATAGAACATGTTTTAGATTTTACAGATGGAAAAAAAACGATAGCAAATTCCAATCGTCTGTGGGGAACTCCATCTGAGAAAAAACCCACGCATGCTCAGAATCAAGTCGACGCATGCTCAGAAGCATTGAACTTAATTTTTCTCGGCTCTTCAGAGTGTTTTACGTCACGGCGTTTGGGACGGTCGGATTTTTGACTGATGGTGTGTAGGCAAGACTGATGGAAGTCAGCTTCATGGGATTTCCGATGGAAAAATCCATCGGATTTTATTCCATCGGAAATCCGATCGTGTGTACAGGGCATTTGAGATGATTAGTCAGATATAATAAATACTGCATATAGGGACTGATACACTAATGCCTTGTACATACGGTCGGATTTTCCATCGGGATAAACTCCGACAGATTTTTCCGACGGAATTCCGTTCAAGCTGTCTTGCATACACACTGTCACACCAAATTCCTACCGTCAAGAACACGGTGACGTACAACACTACGACGAGCCGAGAAAAATTAAGTTCAATGCTTCCGAGCATGCGTCGACTTGAATTTGAGCATGCGTGTTTTTTTCTCCGTCGGAGTTCCTTACAGACTATTGGAATTTCCGATTTTTTTTGTCTGAGAAAAAGAGAACATGTTCTCTGTCTAACTCCATCGGAATTTCCAAAGGAAAAAGTCTGATGGGGCATACAAATGGTCGTAATATCCGATGAAAAAATTCCGTCTGACTTTTTTCATCGGAAATTCCGATCGTGTGTACGAGATATATTTTCAATAGTATTGGAATGCCTGCCTTTACACGCACATTAACTTCAATGAATTACCAGTCTTAGCCCGTAGTGTTTAATATTGAGTTGGCCCACCCTTTGCAGCTATAACAGCTTCAACTCTTCTGGGAAGGCTGTCCACAAGGTTTAGGAGTGTGTCTATGGGAATGTTTGACCATTCTTCCTGAAGGTCAGGCACTGATGTTGAATGAGAAGGCCTGGCTTGCAGTCTCCACTCTTATTCATTGCAAAGGTGTTCTATCGGGTTGAGATCGGGACTATGTACAGGTCAGTCAAGTTCCTCCACCCCAAACTCACTCATCCATGTCTTTATGGACCTTGCTTTGTGCACTTTTGCACTGGTGTGCAGTCATATTGGAACAGGAAGGGGCCATCCCCAAACTGTTCCCACAAAGTTGGGTTCCAGCAAAAGTGGCAGTTGGAGTGTTGGAACAAACCATTTACCACTGACAGGGGAGCTTACAATGGTAAGCTTTTATTAATTTATGGCAAACCTTTATCCCCAAAAAGAAAAAAAAAAATTTTTCTGTAACTGCATGATAGGTGTTAGCTGGAGCGGGGATTTTAATTCATAGTCACTTATGTGACAGCCATCTAAATCTACTAGTCCATTTAACTATTTCTCCTTCCACTGTGGAGGCTCTCAAAACTTAAAGCTAGGATTACAGATACTGGAGTGCCATGAAGTGGCTCTGTAGCTTACGCATGTATTTGCAAATGTGTGCAAACTAAACCCCTGTTTTTAACGCATACCTTTAGACAGGACAATTCGGTTGGTTGTAGACTGGTCGGTAAGTTGAGCCAGGAATTGCGTTTGTTTGACACGAGTCACCCTTCCACGTGTTCCTTACTGCAAAGGCCAGTTATAGGTGGGGGCAGTGACCATTTGTTTGTACTGTTGAAATAATGGTGAGGGGACATACTGGACACATTTCCTCCCATGGTGCTATATGCTGGGTATCCAGTGCACCCCTGTGCCTTTAAGGAGGGGTGGGCTCCCTCCAGGCTCACCTGCACTCTTTTGCCGCGTACACACGATCTGAATTTCCGACAACAAATGTTCGATGTGAGCTTTTGGTCGGATATTCCAACCGTGTATAGGCTCCATCGGACATTTGCTGTCGGAATTTCCGACAACAAATGATTGAGAGCTGGTTCTCAATTTTTCCAACAACAAAAGTTCTTGTCGGAAATTCCGATCATGTGTATCCAATGCCGACACACAAAAATTATTTGCATGCTCGGAATCAATTTGACGCATGCTCGGAATCATTGTACTTCATTTTTCTCGGCTCGTCGTAGTGTTGTACGTCTCCGCGTTCTTGACGTTCGGAATTTCCAAGCAACATTTGTGCGACAAGTTTGAGTGAAAGTCCGTCGGAAAAAAATCCACGGTTTTGTTGTCGGAAATTCAGATCGTGTGTACGTGGCATTTCTATCCATTATTATGCATGTGCTTCTACTATGGAGGCTCTCAAAAATGTATAGAGTTAGGACTACAGATACTGGAATGCCTTGATGGTGCAGTGTAGCTTATGCATTTATGTGCAAACTAAACCCCTGTTTTTAACGCATACTATTAGACAGGAAAGTTTGGTTGGTTAGCGGGCTCGTTAGTAAGTAGAGCCGAGAATTTCTCTGATTTTGATTTGCATGCATTGTCCTTCCATTTGCTTCTTGCTGGAAAGGCCAGTTATAGGCCATTTGTTTGTTAGTCCATCTAACACTACCTTCTCCCCTGATTGGCAATGCTGCTGTCCAAGGGTGGCTTCATTGCTCCTCCATAGACACAGTGGAGTGAATGTAGCCACCCTAAGACAGAAGGTGTGATACTGGGTGATCACCAGAGGAAGATAAAGGAATAAAAGCTTGAAAAGGAATGCAGCCAGTAATGAAAGAAAAGAAAAGAAAAGAAAAAAAAGAAAAGAAGGGTGAATGCTGAAAACCCACTCTATTACTGAGGAATTGTCCCCCAAGGTCATCTGGGAAATTGAGACTTCTGATCATGTTGATCTTCTGTGTCCTTCACTGGTTCCTTCTGCTAACCTCAGTATCCCCACAGGACAGAATGTTGAGGTCAGTGGGAGAAACCAATAAGCACAGTCCAGTCTAAACAAGGGTGTTCATTTCTAAATAAATATAAAAAATGTCGCGCCCCTAAAAATATTACAAACTTGATAGACTACACAGGTGACACTAAATGAATAGTATCAAGTAACACCTGTAAAAATAGTCCCACCATATATATTTCTCTCAGTGAAGTGTAAATATAATGAAAACGTGCAAACATAAAATAAACACTGATTGCTGAAGGCCGATCAGACCATCAGGTTGAATAATTAGCTAACCAAAGACTGAGCAACAATAATGAGCAAATGAATATGAATATAGAAAAAAAGTCCTTGAATAGCTTAGAAACACAAAATTGCAAAAAATAATGTCCACCACATATAGAAGTATTTCCTTCACGCTAGAAAGAAGGGGAAGAAAAAAAAGGAACTTAAAAGGATGTAATCAAGGGGGAGGATGATGGTGTAAGGAGATAAGTCCCAAAGAATCCACAGATGTCGAAGAAGACCACATCCACCGCGGTGAGTAAATAAGTAAAAGATGGGTACGTTACCAGAAGTGATGGACCTCCACTATGGCAAGGTCTAGCAGGCATGCAGATATCACCCTCTGCGGGGTACAGGAGTTGATCCACCTGATTTCGCGAAACGATGATACCAGTGTAGGTTCTTAGCCTCTGTTATACTGATCCTTTTACTGCAGGTGCTGCGAAAGATCACTCCAAACCAGGAAAAAAACGAACTTTCAAGTTGGTGTAGGAACCATGAAAGAAAAGGGAAAAGGACTCCAGTAGTGTAATACCTCAAGGTATATTTATTCCCAAAAAGTAGAGGTATACAGATAAAACAACAGTACAAAATAAAAATAAAGTTTAAAATTGCCGGCATGCAATGTGGCGTTCGCCCGTGCTAGCGGGGTCACGTAGTCACCGCCCTGACTAGTTTCGTTTCCTAAAAACGTTCTCAAAGGGCACATTTCTAAATGCCTTCTTGAAATAATAAATAGATTAAATAGATTAAAGCGGAACTTTACTTTTTTAAATCCCACTTACCTGGGTGTAGGTCCAGCACAAGTTACCCAATCACCCAAAGGATCCAGCGTTTTTCTGCTGAGATACACTTCTTCTCTGCACCGCCCCCCCCCCCGGTCCCACACCACCATCTATTTCTTTGACATCATCAGTAAGCTGGCTTCACCAATGATGCGCCGCCTGACCATGCCCCCTCCTCTTTTCCCAATTAAGGACTATGCCTTACGCATGTTTCTCATCATCCTTGTCCCTAAAAGATCAAATAATATCTTGGATCTTTAAACTCTTCAGAATCTACCAAACCCTAAATTATAAATTTGGATGGACTGACTATTTAAAGTGGAGTTCCATTCAAAAGTGGAACTTCCGCTTATCTGTCTTCTCCCCCCCCCTCCGGTGCCAATTTTGGCACCTTTCACCTATTTTTGACAGGTACCGTTCCCCAATTCCGGGAGACGGGGCCGCGCCGGGGTCGCTCGGAAGTTCGCCTCCCCCTCCTTCTTCCGCCGCTGGAACCAATTAGAAAGCACAACGCAGTAGGGAACCGACTGTGAAGCCGAAAAGCTTCACTACCTGGTTCCCCTACCAGGAATAACGGCGGCTCCACCCGACAGCCGATCCGAAGATCGGCTGGGGTGCCAGGATTACGGGCTCCCTGGACAGGTAAGTGTCCATATATTAGAAGCAGCTGTAGTATTTGAGCTGCTGACTTTTAATTTTTCATGGGGGGGGGGCTGGACCTCCTCTTTAAGTACAATGGGATTCAGACACATGGTAGCCACCTTAGAACTCACCTTAAATATTTTTAACAAACACTATCAAAGAGAATCTGAGTTTCAAAGTGCCATTTATAAGAGATAGATAACAAGCTAGTTCCCCAATAGAACACCAGTTTGGTTTTCCCTGGAGCATTTAAAAGTGTTAATTTCTTATTTATAGGGTGGCTTAGTAGGAAAAAAAAAAGAATTTTGGAAATGTCATAGATCATTAAATATGCAGAAACATAGTACTTATTTAAATAAAAAGCAAATATGCATTAAAAAAAAATAATTGTGAAGTGATATTGGGCCTCAGTTAGAGATGGATGAACCAAGAATTGACTTAGATCATACTGGCTCTTTGTAAACTTCTGGAGGTTACTGCCAAAGATTTACTGTATGTCCTAAAGTTGATTTCCAGGTATGGCAATTTTTACATAGTTACATTGTTCAAACTTGGACTAAAGTAAGTATGTATATGCCATACCTATGGGATCCCCATGGAAGCTGGAAACTACAGTAATAGGCACCACTATTACAGTGATCTCCACTAGCTTCCAGGTCCTGTATCAATAATCTACCCTACTGCATTGTTAACACAGGAGACTCCCGCTCAGCACCAATGCCTTTCAGGGAACACTTTGCAATTTCTCAATAAATGCAATGAGTTTCCTGATTCAATGAGGTGGAGAGGCTGGGTGGCGATGTCACATCCAATCAGGAAACCCTTTGCATTCACTGGGGAAATGCAACATGTTCTCTGATTGCCACCCGTGCTGAGTGAACAACCTTGAAGCTGGAGGAGATCTCTGTAGCAACAGTGCCTACAACAGTGATTTCCAGCTCTCACAGGGATCCCACAGGTATGGCACATACATACTTACATTGGTCGTCAGCATAGAGGTGGTATTGGAAGCCGTGGGAGGCTATCAGCTGACCCAGGGAGGAGGTGTAGATTGAAAATAGGAGAGGTCCAAGAACAGAACCTTGGGGGACACCAACTGAGAAAGGAAGTGGAGAGGAGGAAGTAGAGTTGTAAGTAACGCTAAAGATGCGGTTGGATAAGTAGGTAGAGAACCAGCGAAGAGTACAGTCACGGAGACCAAAGGCATGGAGTTTTTTGAGGAGGAGAGGGTGGTCAACTGTATCGAAGGCAGCAGAGAGGTCCAGGAGTAGGAGTACAGAATAGTGTCCCTTAGTTTTGTCCGTTAGTATATCATTTGTTAGTTTTAGGAGAGCAGTTTCTTATTGCATGAAGTCCCATTCCAATATTCCTTGAAAGTTTTCACAGGTCAGAAAAGCTAGCCTTTTGCTTGCTTCCCTTTATCTGACAGCGGTTTGCTCACATTCAGTGTTGCAAGCCTTCACTGACTTGGCCAGGTGTACGGATTTCAGCCTCATAGACGTCTATGGAACCCTCTCCAATCATCTACGGCCTTGGGGTACAAGGTGCGGCCAGGCTTAGTGAAGACTTTCACTCTTGGGTATAACAATGCGGGACCCTTTGGGGTAAGACCGCGCTATATTAAGATACCTCTCAACTTTCAACAAACATCCGAACTGTGTCGGTTTGCGGTAAGTAGGCATCTATGGAAGGGAAGGGTGGGTTAGGTCGGTCCAGATAAGAGGAAGGGAGAAAAAAGGATAAAGGTATTTTTTTAAGTGCACTTATCTTTTGAAGACACCTTTTACCGGGTGTATTTTTTTAAATCTCCCTTTACCTGGTATCCTCGGTTCCTCAAAAAACATACTCATACTATGTCCAGCAAAACCACTCACAAGGTCCCACGCCACCATCTTACGTCATGAGGGGGCTGCTCTCTGTTTCGGGCTCTTGCAGCTGGCCCTCTGATGTTCAAGAAGCAGGAATGCGCATGCTTGCAGCTGGCCCCCTGATGATGTTCAGGAAGCAGGACTGCACATGCTTGCAGCTGGCCCCCTGATGATGTTCAGGAAGCAGGACTGCACATGCTTGCAGCTGGCCCCTGATGATGTTCAGGAAGCAGGACTGCACATGCTTGCAGCTGGCCCCCTGATGATGTTCAGGATGCAGGAATGCACATGCTTGCAGCTGGCTTCCTGATGATGTTCAGGAAGCAGGAATGTGCATGCTTGCAGCTGGCCCCCTGATGATGTTCAAGAAGCAGGAATGCACATGCTTGCAGCTGGCCCCCTGATGATGTTCAGGATGCAGGAATGCACATGCTTGCAGCTGGCTCCCTGATGATGTTCAGGAAGCAGGAATGTGCATGCTTGCAGCTGGCCCCCTGATGATGTTCAAGAAGCAGGAATGTGCATGCTTGCAGCTGGCCCCCTGATGATGTTCAAGAAGCAGGAATGCACATGCTTGCAGCTGGCCCCCTGATGATGTTCAAGAAGCAGGAATGCACATACTCTGTAGGCCTCTTGGGGTGCCGTAAGTACCCCAGCAAGCAAAAGATGAGTGGGTCATTATTGTTGCCTAGGTGAGAATTTCAAAAACGCCAGGAGATGTCCCTCAAAAGAAGGTTTTGAGGAAAAATATAATACATTGTATATATCCAACTGTGAGGGTAGGGCGTAAAGCACAATGATGTTAAGTTGATGGGTAGGGTGAAGGTCTGCTGTAAGTACAGCCTTTATAATATTTATGATAGCTGTCCCTCTATATTTCATAACTGAACATGTTGTAGTTAAATGTTTGCATATTTTTATATATATGTCATAATTCAGTGGAACATCCTTAGGGCCTGATAAAGGTAACGCAATAAATTGATCATGAAGGCTTTTTTTGTATAATAGTGCAATACTTAAAGCGACACTGGTTTAAACTCTGGTTTAAAGGCTGGCTCACACAAGTTGCAGCTCAGTGCATTTTTTAGCTTCATTAAAAAGCATGCACAGTGCTTTCCATGTGTTTTAATGGCCCTAGTTCACACCAGTGCAATCAACAAAAGTAGAACATACTGCATTTTTTCTGTATGGAACGCATCTGGAATGCAGCAAAACGCAGAAAAAAAGCATTGGAATGGATTAAAAATGCACATGTCTTTTCTTTTTTTTTTTATTCTTTATTTTATTTTATCAAGATTCCAGTTATGTTACATCAATACTTTTCCATTGATCCAGCCAAGATAATGCATTTACGAAAATAATAATGAGTACTAAGAGACTCTTGGCTCTTCTCCTTATACACACATTCCTAAAATCTCTATTTCACCCTCCCATCCCCCCTTCCCACTTTATACCCCCCCCCCCCCTTCTACCTCTTATTTTCTACAAATTTTCCTCTAATTTCTTAGATTTTCTGCATAACTCCATGTTTTCTTAAATTCTTTCCAACATTCCCACTTGTTTTTAAATCCTTTTTTTTCCTCCTCTAGACCGTACTTCAGTCCCTCCATACTATATGTTTCTTCCACGGAGTCTACCCACTCCCATACAGATGGACTTTCCACTTTTCGCCATTTTTTGGGGATCAACCTTTTGGCCGCGTTTAGTAGATGTGTGATCAGTGACTCTTTATACTCTCCTCCATGGAATAAGACTATCCATGGATCTTTTTTAATCTCCTTCTCGGTAATTGCTTTTATCATTTCCAGTATCTTTTCCCAATATTTTTGAATTTTAGGGCACTGCCACCACAAGTGGGCCATTGTTCCCCTTTCCCCACATTCTCTCCAACATTCTGCATTCTGTTCCACTTGAAATTTACTCAATTTATCTGGTGTGGCGTACCAACCTGTAATACATTTATAATTCATCTCTGCGGTCCTGCTGTCCATAGCAGACGAGTGGGTCAATTTTATTATTCTCTCTATAGTCCTTTTATCCCTATATGTTCCCAATTCTCTTTCCCATTTCTTTATAAATGGGGGTATCTCCAGTTTGTCCACTGTCAACAGCAATTTATAAAGTTTTGATATAGTTCCTTTTGGATTATCGGGCGTACAAAGCCGTTCCAACGTCGTAAGCTCCTCCGCCGACCTAATTGGCTGGGGAAGGCTTCAGATCGAATAAATCTTTCGCCTTTTACTAAAAATGCACATGTCTTGAATTGAGATGAAGACAAAAATTATTGGAACACATCAAAAATAAATGACAGGTAAAAATGTGGGCAGGGTCATCCAGTGACATCACCTGGTGACCCCATCCCCATGTTTACCTCTCATTTGTGAGTGTCATTAGACGAGACACATTTTGTTCGGCAGGCAAATGTGGGGGTTTTTTTTGTGCAGTTTGCTGTTCATCATGATTGATGCTGGCTTTACATCAGGGGACATTATTTTTTTTTATTTTTATTTTTTTATAAAAACAGTTAGAGCCGGTTCACACAGGGGCGACTCGTCAGGCGACTCAGCCGCCTGACAAGTCGCGTCCCGTTCTGTACAATGGAACCGTTCTAATAGGAGCGACTCAAGTCGCTCCGACTTAGAAAAAGGTTCCTGTACTACTTTGGGGCGACTTCAGGGCGACTTCCATTGACTTCAATACAGAAGTCATTTTGCAAGTCGCCTCTGAAGTCGTCTTCAGATCACCTTGCCGAGTCGTACGGCAAGTCGTGCCGCCCCAGTGTGAACCGGCACTGAGTGTTTTTATTTTTATTTACTTTCAAATTTTTGGGGGCGAATAAGTAGGGGTACTATTCACATGGGTGGGCGGGGATCTGTTAAAGGGGGTTTCCAGATCCTGTAAACCCCCCTTTTGCAAAACCCACAACAAGGTGCTTTGGGGGGGAGCCCCTCTCCCTGAAGCACCCCCCAATTTTGAGGGGATGTGGACTGGTATGGCTCAGGAAGGGGGAGACACTTGCTTTTTCCCCTCCTCCCTGGCCTGTTGGGCTGCATGTGTGGATAAGGATCTGGTATGCATTTTGGGGGGGCCCTACAATTCGTTTTTTTTATTTTGGCGTGGGGTTTCCCCTATAGAATCCATACTAGACTCCATTTTTTAATGCACATTTTTGTTTACATTCTGCTGTCAGCGGGGAATTATGCTGACAGCAGATGAGTCATGGTTGTTAAGGACACGGCAGCCATCTACTTCTTAACAACCAGCTATTCACAAATCAATTCAGATCATTTGTTACTTCGGATGACTCAAACATCCAAAATGAATTGAATGAATTAGGTTGTTTTGTTAACTTATTTCAGATTTGTTTAAATTCGTTAATATTGTTATTTGAATATTCAGATACATCCAAATCTCTAAATAAGGAAAACTGTGTCCAAATTTTGATTTGTAGCAAAACAAAATAAACATGTCTAGCACATGCAGAAACACATCCGGAAACACAGGAACTGTGGTGTAAAAAAGCACACTACCCTCACTCAACCGCAAATACATCTTCCTGTAGCCGGGCCGGAGCTCTGGCTTAAGTGTCTCCCCACTTGGATGGCAGGATTAGTAGTAAATTCAAGCTGGCTACTCTGTGTCATCCATGAAAAGCACATATTTATTAGCCATATAGTAAAACACCTCTAACGTGTTTCGGCTGTAGCCGCCTATCACATAGCACCTGAGGATGGCTACTAGAGCCGAAACGTGTTAGTTTGTCACAGTTGTTTTTCTCTATTTAGCTAATAAAGTATTTGCATTTTATGGATGACACAGAGTAGCTACAGTACATATTGTGGTGTGAACCTGCCCCACAGCCTTCGGCTGTAGCATCCTATCACATAGCACCTGAGAATGGCTGCTAGAGCTGAAACGTGTTAGCCTGTCACAGTTGTGTTTCACTTTGTAGCTAATAAAGGATTTACATTTTATGAATGACACAGAGTAGCTACAGTACATATTGTGGTGTGAACCGGCCCCACAGCCTTCGGCTGTAGCATCCTATCACATAGCACCTGAGAATGGCTGCTAGAGCCGAAACACGTTAGCAGCCACAGTTGTGTTTCACTATGTAGCTAATAAAGGATTTACATTTTATGAATGACACAGAGTAGCTACAGTACATATTGTGGTGTGAACCGGCCCCACAGCCTTCGGCTGTAGCATCCTATCACATAGCACCTGAGAATGGCTGCTAGAGCTGAAACGTGTTAGCCTGTCACAGTTGTGTTTCACTTTGTAGCTAATAAAGGATTTACATTTTATGAATGACACAGAGTAGCTACAGTACATATTGTGGTGTGAACAGGCCCCACAGCCTTCGGCTGTAGCATCATATCACATAGCACCTGAGAATGGCTGCTAGAGATGAAACGCGTTAGCCTGTCACAGTTGTGTTTCACTATGTAGCTAATAAAGGATTTACATTTTATGAATGACACAGAGTAGCTACAGTACATATTGTGGTGTGAACAGGCCCCACAGCCTTCGGCTGTAGCATCATATCACATAGCACCTGAGAATGGCTGCTAGAGATGAAACGCGTTAGCCTGTCACAGTTGTGTTTCACTATGTAGCTAATAAAGGATTTACATTTTATGGATGACACAGAGTAGCTACAGTACATATTGTGTTGTGAACCTGCCCCAAAAGAAAAATTCTATTTATGTGTGTTTCCTTAACTAGAAAAAGTCCCTTCTATTGCCTTCTGCAAATCTCCAAATTCCTTTGTTTTTGCTGCTCATTCTCCATGGTCCCACTTTATGTAGAAGATGGATTATGAGATTTTTAGTGTGCATAGAGCAGTGCACATGACCACAACTAACGTGCACGCAAAGGAGAGGATCAGGAGCTCACTGGGCATGAAAATAGGAGTCATAAATAAAAACTGTCTGTGTTGCCAGTCAGAATCAACTCTCATCACAACTGTCATTTGGTTTGAAAATGAAAGAGAGAATTTGGTTCACATCTATGTGCAAGTTGCTATTGTAAACCCATAGACTAATATATTTATTATGTGTTATTGTTAGGACACTATTAGCAATGATGTATAAACAGTAACTACAAGTTTTACAAGTATGTTAAAGTGAACCTGTCATAACTAAAGTGCGGGGGCTGCAACTACTGCTCCTGAAAATGCTAGTTGCCTGGCTGTTATACACTCCCACTGGTTCAAGTACTTTCTAGGTCACTGAGTGACACTTACTGCACCCCAGTGGACTGATTGCTGTCACAATGCCTAAAAGGTAACTTTTCTTTCATGGAAAAAAAAATGTAGCAAATAATAAAATATTATAGCATATACAATTGCTACACTGAGCCATAATATAATTTAATGTTATAAAATATTACATTTCCTGTAAAAAAAAAAAAAAAATCTGTAAAATTCAATGCAATGTGGCAACCTAGAGGCATTCTGTACACTGTGTACCGAACACCCCCAGAAATATAATTTCCTATTTGTGTGATTGGCTCACTAATTTTCCTAGAAGTCTGCACTAAGATACAGGTTGAATTTTATGCATCCCCTGCATTAGAAATTTCAGTTTTGGTGAGATACTCCCTAAGGGTTAATCATCTCTAAAGAGATGCAGCCATTGCAGCTTTTCTCATTAGAACACTGAGAGTGTACCAGGTGATTTTAATGAACTAGTCCCTCCCATTCAGAATCAAGCTGCAAAGGACTTGGTGAAACAAACAGCTATTATTTCAGAGCAGAAACACGTAGGAATCTACAACGTTGGTTAAAATTCCTGCAATGTACATTGATCACTCAGAGGGGATTGTTTTTTCTCAACAAAAGTGGAGTTACTCTTTAACCACTTGACCCCTTCCGGGTCACCTGATTGCTGTGATAACCTTTCATTGACTATCACAGTGAATAGTCACTGTGAAGCCCGCCCCCACATATGCTTTCTCTGTAAAAGGAGGTCCTTGCACAAAAAATATTGTGTGAAAAAAATAAAAATAAAATAATAATAATAATAATAATAATAATAAAAAATAAAATAAAAAAAAATATAAGAAAAAAAATAGATCAAGGTTTGATCTAGACCAGTGCCAGAGTTAGTGTTTGGGTCAAGGTCAGGGTCAGAATTTTATTTTATTTTTTTTAAATTAGTATCAGTGTGTTTTAGGTAGGATTAAAAAAAAAAAAAGCAAAGTGCACACTATTGTTTTTGGGCTGTACTACGGGTACAAACAACAACTAACATACACATATGTGGTATTGCTGCGATCGTCAGGAGCAGGAGAATTTAATTTGGAGTGTTCTTTGGTGGAAGGTTATGGTAGTACCGAGAAATACTGTATACAGCTGCAAATGTTTTTTTTTTTTTTACTATTTTGGGACAGTTTTCCTTTAATAATGCAAAAAAAAAAAAAAAAAAATCAGTAGATATCGATTACCATTTACCACCAATTTGTTCTGAAAAAAAAAAAGGATATAATCCACCTGGATGCCCGATGATATGTACGCTTTTTACTAACACATGTCAAAGTTGCAAAATCGGGCTTAGACATTTTGATTTGTTTTACACTTAGGCACGAAAGGGTTAAAGCTGAACTCTGGGAAACCTAAACATTCTTTAAAGCTGAACTCTGGCCAATCGCTACTTTAAAAATACTCTTTATTAGGTACACCGTTGCTAGTACCGGGTTGGACCCCCCCTTTGCCTTCAGAATTGCCTTAATTCTTTGTGGCATAGATTCAGCAAGGTGTTGGAAACATTCCTCAGAGATTTTGGTTCATATTGACATGATAGCATCACGCAATTGCTGCAGATTTGTGGGCTGCATATCCATGATGTGAATCTCCCGTTCCACCACATCCCAAAGGTGCTCTATTGGATTGAGATCTGGTGACTGTGGAGGCCATTGGAGTACAGTGACCGTATTGTCATGTTCAAGAAACCAGTGGTGAGATGATTGGAGCTTTGTGATATGGGGCATTATTCTGCTGGAAGGAGCCATCAGAAGATGGGTACACTGTAGTCATAAAGGGATGGATATGGTCAGCAACAATACTCAGGTAGGCCGTGGCGTTTAAATGATGCTCAATTGGTACAAAAGGGCCCAAAGTGTGCCAAGAAAATATCCCCCCCCCCCCACACCATTATACCACCAGCCTGAACCTTTGATAAAAGGCAAGATGGATCCATGCTTTCATGTTGTTTACGCCAAATTCTGACCCTAACATCTGAATGTCGCAGCTGAAATCAAGACTCATCAGACCAGACAACGTTTTTCCGATCTTCTATTGTCCAATTTTGATGAGTCTGTATGAATTGTAGCCTCATTTTCCTGTTCTTAGCTGACAAGTCTGGCACCCGGTGTGGTCTTCTGCTGCTGTAGTCCATCTGCTTCAAGGTTCGACGTGTTGTCCACTCAGAGATGGTATTCTACATACTTTGGTTGTAACAAGTAGTTATTTAAGTTACTGTTGCCTTTCTATCACCTCAAACCAGTCTGCCCTTTCTCCTCTGAACTCTGACATCAACAACTGCCACTCACTGGATATTTTCTCTTTTTCAGACCATTCTCTGTAAACCCTGGAGATGGCTGTGGGTGAAAATCCCAGGACATCAGCAGTTATGAAATACTCAGACCAGGCCGTCTGGCACCAACAACCATGCCACGTTCAAAGTCACTTAAATCCCCTTTCTTCCCCATTCTGATACTCGGTTTGAACTTCAGCAAGTCGACTTCACCACGTCTAGATGTCTAAACGCATTAAGTTGCTGCCTTGTGATTGGCTGATTAGCAACTTGTGTTACCAAGCAATTGAAGAGATGTACCTAATAAAGTGGCCAGTGAGTGTAAATCCACACTAATGAATTGTGTCCCATGCGTCTAGGCTTCAGTAACCAGCAAACTGTGCTTCTTTGGGCACCTCATTCCCTGTACCACTCTCAGGGGTGCACTGCACTCAGCCGCAAGGGGAGACCTCTCAGCACCTTGGCCTCACACCTAGAACATGACAATTCCTCACACATCCCCGGCGGGAGAGGGGAGGGAGGATCCCAGCAGCGCTGTAGGGGAAGAGGAGGGGCCAGGGGATCACACAGGGGCCCGATCACAGCAGGAGGTGGATAGGAGGGGTGGTGGGGAGACATGTAGAGGAACCGATCTCCTCCATTTTCCTCCTGCAGTCCCCGAAAGGCTAAGGAGGAAAATAGAAGGGACTGGTTCCTCTACATGCCTCCCCGCCACCCCTCCTATACAGGTGTACAAGGGGCTGCACAGGCCTCTTGGAGAATGGGGTGGGTCGCAATTGTGACCCTTGTGACCCCTGTATGTACGCCCCCCTGCCTCAACTGTTTCCCTCTTTAGCTGCAGACATGCTGCAGCCACGACACTTTGCTTCGCAGCACAAATTATACCCCCTGTCACGATTGGTGGACAAGTGCATCCAGTTCAATACATGTGGTTGCCACAGAGTAGTCCAGCATTTGGGGGGGAGTTAAAATAGTCCATGAGAAGGCGATATAACACCTCCTCACTGCCTGTCAAATCATCTCTGAAGAGCAATCCGAACATGGATTGCTCTTCAAAGGGCAAAGCAGGTGTTAACGAGTCTTTACAATAATAAACAGCAAGGATTTACCTGAACTTTAACACATTAGTTAAAACTCTGGTGATCATTTGAAAAGATGAACCAACTACTGTAAACATAATATTTTAATGTCCTGACTATTCTAGACTGGGTGAAAGTTGAAATGTGTTTGCACATCACCCTGGCTCTTTCCTCTGCTTTTCGAAACTTCTATTATGAAAAATAATTCTGTTATCTTTATGCTTTATGTAAAAGAGGTTTTTAATAGCCTTCAATGATGGCCATAAGAATGTATCAGAATGAGTAATAATCACCTTAATTTTAGTTTATATTTTTTTTATTGTTTTATTTTATTTCTTTATTCCACAAGTTTCCATCTTAATACAAAGCAACACACTGCCCAGAAAAAAAAAGACGTTATTTATTTTATCTTTACTTTATTTTACTTTATTCCACCTTTTTGCAATTTAATACAAAGCAACACGCTGCCCAGAAAAACTTTATTTACTCTATTTCTACTTTATTTTACATTATTCCACCTTTTTTATATCTAATACAAAGCAACACACCCAATAAAACTTTCCAAAAAAACTTTATTTTATTTCTACTTTATTTTACTTTGTTCCACCTTTTCTCCATCTAATACAAAGCAACACACTGCCCAGAAAAGCGTTATTTATTTTATTATTTATTTTATTTTGACTTTATTTTACTTTACTCCACCTTTTTTCCATCTTATACAAAGCAACACACTGCCCATAAAAACTGTATTTATTAATTTTTTTGTGCTATTTTTACTTTAATTTACCTTTTTTCCATCTAATACAAAGCAACACACTGCCCAGAAAAATGTTATTTATTTTATTTCTACTTTATTTTACTTTATTCCACCTTTTTTTTCTATCTAATACAAAGCTACACACCCAATAAAACTTTCCAAACAAACTTTATTTTATTTCTACTTTATTTTACTTTATTCTACCCTTTTTACATCTAATACAAAGCAACACACTGCCCAGAAAAAAAAAAAACATTATTTATTTTATTATTTATTTTGACTTTATTTTACTTTATTCCACCTTTTTTACATCTTATAAAAAGCAACACACTGCCCATAAAAACTGTATTTATTTAATGTTTTGTGCTATTTTTACTTTATTTTACTTTATTCCACCTTTTTTCCTTGTAATACAAAGCAACACACTGCCCAGAAAAAACTTTATTTATTTTATTTTATATTTTATTTTCACTTTTTTTTTTATTCCACTTTTTTTTTCCATCTAATACAAAGCAACACGCTGCCCAGAAAAGCGTTATTTATTTTATTTTTTATTTTTACTTAATTCCACCTTTTTTTCCCATGTAATACAAAGTGACACACTGCCCAGAAAAACTTTATTTATTTTA
Organism: Rana muscosa; assembly: GCA_029206835.1. NCBI lineage: Eukaryota > Metazoa > Chordata > Amphibia > Anura > Ranidae > Rana > Rana muscosa. The sequence goes on along the minus strand of CM055128.1, from coordinate 245,843,129 downwards.
TTTTATTATTTTATTTTACTTTATTCCACCCTTTTTACATCTAATACAAAGCAACACACTGCCCAGAAAAAAAAATATATTTTATTATTTATTTTATTTTTCCTTCATTTTACTTTATTCCAACTTTTTTCCATCTAATACAAAGCAACACACTGCCCAGAAAAACTTTATTTATTTTATTTTATATTTTTACTTAATTACACCTTTTTTTTCCCACTAATACAAAGCGACACACTGCCCAGAAAAACTTCCCTGGAAATCAAATATCCCAATTTTATATTGTTTTTCATTTGAAGTTTACTGGACCTTTTTATGCTATTTTTACTTTATTTTACTTTATTCCACCTTTTTTCAATCTAATACAAAGCAACACACTGCCCAGAAAAAACATTTATTTTATTTTAATTTTTTTACTTAATTCCACCTTTTTTTCCATCTTATACAAAGCAACACACTGCCCATAAAACTGTATTTATTTTTTTGTGCTTTTTTTTGCTTTTTTTTTGCATTTTTTTGTGCATTTTTTTATGCTATTTTTACTTTATTTTACTTTATTCCACCTTTTTTCTTTCTAACACACTGCCCAGAAAAACTTTATTTTTTTTTATTTATTTTTTTACTTAATTCCACCTTTTTTTCCATCTTATACAAAGCAACACACTGCCCATTAAAAAAAAAATATTTATTTTATTTATTTTTTATGCTATTTTTACTTTATTTTACTTTATTCCACCTTTTTTCAATCTAATACAAAGCAACACACTGCCCAGAAAAACGTTATTTATTTTTAATTTTTTACTTAATTCCACCTTTTTTTCCATCTTATACAAAGCAACACACTGCCCATAAAAACTGTATTTATTTTATTTTTTTATGCTATTTTTACTTTATTTTACTTTATTCCACCTTTTTTCTTTCTAACACACTGCCCAGAAAAACTTTATTTTTTTTTATTTATTTTTTACCTAATTCCACCTTTTTTTCCATCTAATACAAAGCAACACACTGCCCAGAAAAAAAAAAAAACCTGTATTTATTTTATTATTTATTTTATTTTTCCTTTGATTTACTTTATTCCACCTTTTTTTCCATCGTATACAAAGCAATACACTGCCCATAAAAACTGTTTTTTTTTATGCTATTTTTACTTTATTTTACCTTATTCCACCTTTTTTCATTGTAATACAAAACAACACACTGCCCAGAAAAAAACGTTATTTAAAATAAAAAAATAAAAAAACACTTATTTTTCTTTATTCCACCTTTTTTTTTTTTTTCATTTAACACAAAGCAACACGCTGCCCAGAAAAACTTTATTTATTTTATTTTATATTTTATTGTCACTTTTTTTCTTTATTCCACTTTTTTTTCCATCTAATACAAAGCAACACACTGCCCAGAAAAACTTTATTTATTTTATTTTATATTTTATTGTCACTTTTTTTTTCTTTATTCCACTTTTTTTTCCATCTAATACAAAGCAACACACTGCCCAGAAAAACTTTATTTATTTTATTTTATATTTTATTGTCACTTTTTTTTTTCTTTATTCCACTTTTTTTTTCATCTAATACAAAGCAACACGCTGCCCAGAAAAACGTTATTTATTTTATTTTATATTTTATTGTCACTTTTTTTTTCTTTATTCCACTTTTTTTTCCATCTAATACAAAGCAACACGCTGCCCAGAAAAACTTTATTTTATTTTATTTTATTGTCCCTTTTTTTTTTCTTTATTCCACTTTTTTTCATCTAATACAAAGCAACACACTACCCAGAAAAACTTTATTTATTTTATTGTCACTTTTTTTTTCTTTATTCCACTTTTTTTTTCATCTTACACAAGGCAACACGCTGCCCAGAAAAACTTTATTTTATTTTATATTTTATTGTCACTTTTTTTTCCTTTATTCCACTTTTTTCTCATCTAATACAAAGCAACACACTGCCCAGAAAAACTTTATTTATTTTATTTTATATTTTATTGTCACTTTTTTTTTCTTTATTCCACTTTTTTTTTCATCTAACACAAGGCAACACGCTGCCCAGAAAAACTTTATTTTATTTTATATTTTATTGTCACTTTTTTTTTCCTTTATTCCACTTTTTTCTCATCTAATACAAAGCAACACACTGCCCAGAAAAACTTTATTTATTTTATTTTTTATTTTTACTCAATTCCACCTTTTTTTTTTTTTTCCCATCTAATACAAAGCGACACGCTGCCCAGAAAAACTTCCCTGAAAATCAAATATCCCAATTTTATATCGTTTTTTTTTTCATTTGAAGTTTACTGGATCTTTAAAAAAAGTCAGTTGCCAGTGAAGTGCAAATTGCAGTAACCAATAGCAACTGGGAGTCGGAAACCATCCCTCACCCTTCATTTGTTAAAGCTGGCCTCCCATTGGTTGCCTGTTACTAACTGCATCGGTAAACTTTTTCATAATTTCTAAACAAAATCCCAACTTGCTGATGCCGTCATTTATTTGGTATTGGGAGGGAAGAGGTTAACCTTTCAGACAGTGTAATTATAGTCGGGAATCTGGAGAGTTGCCGTAGAATTCTTTGCGGCTCCTTTCTAAAGCTACGCTGAGCAGACATTACCCTTGTATACGATTACAATAGAGTTTGAAACTTAGCAAAGCTTCCTCCACCTTAGACACACCTTGGTAGCATAATGTGAATGAGGGTTAAAAAAAAAAAGGAGTGAGAGGTTCGGTTGTTATTCAAAATAATAACACGGAGGTGCAGGATTGAGCAACGTACTTAATGAGATGACACAATCCCTATGTGGCTACTCCCACTGGGGAAGACATAAAGTACACTAGCAATGATACACATCTACTATACAGCAACGTGCTGATGACAGTTGACATTTAGTAACGATTCACAGCTGATCATGAGCCTCTACTCTAGCAAGCTCCAGTCATCCTTCACCTCCATCAATGGAGGATTAGGGGAGTCCTTTGGCTCCTCCGGCTACAGCATGAGTACCGGAAGTCAGATGTCTAGGTCAAGATCTACCTCCCTATCTTCTTCCTTGGGGGGACTTGACTTCACCAAGGATTATCTCAATGACAACCTGCTGTCTAGTAATGGCAAGTACACCATGCAGAATTTAAATGACCGGCTCGCCTCGTACTTGGAGAAAGTGAGATCACTGGAGGAGACTAACGCAGGGCTGGAGAAGAAGATCAGCGAGTGGCACCAAAAGAAGAGTCAGAATAAGAAGAAAGACTACAGCAGCTACGAGAAGGCCATCGCGGACCTACAAGCACAGGTACCGAACGTTAAGAGAATTTTAAAAGCTCATTTCATTTCGTTACATGGGATGCAAAGTCTAGTGTCAAAAAACTGCCAAAATTGTTTTTAAATTTTTAAATTTGTAATGCTTTTGATAGCTACTCAAAAATAGAATATTATATTTATACCACCAACGTGGTAACAGCCTTTCTTAACCTTTTGGAGTAACCCTTTGAAAACATTTTCAGGTTTTGGGTGCTAAAAAGCAATTAAAACTACAGCTCATGATTATCATTTTCATAAGTTGTAGAATTTTTTAAAAGCAAATAATAAAGAATGTGGTCTACCTAGTGTATTAAAGTGGTTGTAAACCCTCCATTACAACTTGCACCTACAGGTAAGCCTAGATTAAGGCTTACCTGTAGGTACAAGAAATATCTCCTAAAACCTACACGGTTTAGGAGATATTTGGCAAAAGGTTTTACAACGTTGTCTACGGTGCATTCACAGGGTTAATCCCCATTCACAAATCCGTCGTTGCCGGATTTTACGTCTCACGCGCGCATATGCGGGGTGACGTCTTCGCCGCTCAGGCCAATCACAGCGGCGCAGCGCCGCTGTGCTTAGCTGGAGCGGCGATACCCGAAAGCAACCTTCCGGGTATCTGTGGAGAGGTGGCTGTGGCTGGAGGGGGAGACGAGGACGGCTTTGGGGGCTTCGATCTAAGGTAAGTAATGCATAGTGAGCTAGTATGCTAGTCATACTAGCTCATTATGGCTTTGTCTTCCAGGTGTTATTTAAAAAAAAAAAAAAAAAGGGTTTACAACTACTTTAAACACACTTGTTTTACCACCCCCTACTCCAGTGATGGTGAACCTTGGCACCCCAGATGTTTTGGAACTACATTTCCCATGATGCTCATGTACTCTGCAGTGTAGTTGAGCATCATGGGAATAGTAGTTCCAAAACATCTGGGGTGCCAAGGTTCGCCATATTAGCCCTACTCTTTACAACAAAATAGTGTTCAAAAATAGTGTTCAGTAATAGTCTTGAAATGTAAAAATTGGGTCGTCCCCTTGGGTTAGTGGTCAGTGTAGAAGTGAACCTTCACATAGGCGATTAGTAGAAAGATGCCCCATTACATTGGTGATCAATGTAAATGGATAATCAATTCACCATTGCTCATTGCTCAAGGGACCCCTAGCAGCCTCAGGAGGTACCCTAGGATTCAATTGAACCCTGGTTCAGAAAAGATGTTGTAAAGCACAGGTGTCAAACACAAGGCCCGTGGGCCAAATCCGGCCCTACAGGCCATTTCATGTGGCCCTCGCACCTCTCCAGTCCCCCTCTGGTCATACTCAAGACCCTTACTTTCTGCTTTCAAGCAATGCATCCAGCTTCTTCCCAGCAGCAGCATAAGGAAAGGGGGGTGCACTGTGATGTAAGGGAGAGTGGGGGACTCAACTTCTGCTGGGGTGGCTCTTGACATCTAATGTAAGGGGAGGGGATGCGCTGGAGATCTAATCTTACAGATACAACTGGCCCTTTTGAGGGCAATCATAATGCTGATGCGGCCCGCGATGAAATTGAGTTTGACACCCCTGTTGTAAAGAATAGAAGGGCCTGCTAACGTTAGAAGTGAACCTAAGTTCCAACACCCAATCATCTGACTGGGAATCTAAAAATAGAGAACTCTCCGTGCAGGTGATTGGATGATTCACTGTACTTTAGTTCACTTTATATTTTAGTAATGTAGGGGTCCGACTCTTAAAGTGTACAGTACGTATAACCAAACTTTTTTGTTTTTTGGAGTCAGGAATGGTTAAAATTCCTCCCTTAATTTTTTTGTTGTCCCGATGGGGATACTCCCCCTCACTTCCTGTCTCAGAGACGCAACAGGAAGTTTGACTGTTGTCACCATAACAGAAGTCTCCAGTCCATAGCAGTGCCGGGACAAGGTCATCTAAAGCCCAGGGCGAACATGCCAAACTGCATCACCCCTAAGATGTATGCTTACCCACTATTCCGCTAAGTATAAATTCTGCCTCCTCCCAGTACAAATCTGCCCCCCCACTGAAATCCCCCTCCCAGCACAAATCTTTCCCTCCCCATCCCCTAAATGCCCCCCCACAAAGAAAATTACCCCTCCAACACAAATCCTTCACCCCTAAAATGTCCCCTTAGAATACACCTCTTCTCCCCCCCCTCCAAATCCCCCCCCTCACAGCACAAATTCCCCCCTATCCCCCCTCCTAGCACAAATCTTCTTCCCTGATCCCACCCCAACACAAATCCCCCTAAATCACCACTCTTAGTGTCCCCCACCCCATAGTTTCCCTCCTAGACTAATACTTACCCCCTGCCAACCCCCAAATTTCTCCTTCCAACACAAATCCCCCTAAATCACCACTCTTAGCTTCCCCCACCCCATAGTTTCCCTCCTAGACCAATACTTACCCCCTGCCACCCCCCAAATTTCTCCTTCCAACACAAATCCCCCTAAATCACCACTCTTAGCGTCCCCCACTCCATAGTTTCCCTCCTAGACCAATACTTACTTACCCCCCTGCCACCCCCAAAATTTCTTCTTCCAACACAAGTCCCCCTAAATCACTACTTTTAGCATCTCCCCACAATATTTACCCCTTGCCGCCCCCAAAGTTCCCCCTTCCAACAAAATCCACTCCCTCCCAATCTCCTGGCAGCGCCCCCCACCTCACATGATACCATAGTGCCCAGGGCAGCTTCCCCTCCTGCCCACCCCTTGTCCCGGCCCTGCTCCATTATTTTCCACTCTTGCTCTGATGACAACTGTAAAATTTTGCATTTCCCATCCATTTCTGTGCCAGAGACAATGGTCACAGTGGGAACACAAACCCCCAAAAAAACCTGACAGAGGTTTTAAAAAAAACACAGGTTCCTAATGTTCAATGAGCACCTGTCTGTGGACAGAATAAACGTGTTAATGTACAGTTTCAAGAACTTGTCAGGATTGAAGGTACTCAAAGTAAATAGTACTTTTTTCTATGCACTCTAGTCCTTCTGCCAGACTAATTTGTCCTTGATCCTCGGCCAGTGAATTCAAAGTGAAATCATGGGGATGAACTTGCTAATCTTTGGTCTGTTGCTAAGTACCACACATGCACAACCAATAGAACAAACCTGAGCTTCCCTTGTGACTATTGTGTCACGTAGAAGTGTGAAAACAAATGTTACCACAAACCAGAAATTCTTACTGTTGCATGAAGGCACTTGCAGCAAGTTAGAGTTTGTGACTAATACCCAGCCGTTCCATTTTTTACTAAGAAAAATGAATGGAGCTCTTACGAATCTTTATCTGTGTATGGTCAAAGATTGTGAGGGTTCCATTCAGAGTGAAAGACTTTCACGGACGTCTAAGTTTGGGTAAGTGTCTCACCACCCATCATTCTCTGTGACAAATCTCATCATCAATGGGCAGTTTTGGGAAGAGTGGGAAAGGGGTATAACCTCTGTCATGTTTTATTGCTACCTATGGCCCCTCGGTATTTGCCATGGTGACCAGTGTCACAAGGACAAACAGTAAGGGAAATCCAAAATGTTATGGTTCCCAGTAAAACAGGGTAAAGGTTGATATTTACTCTCACTTTTCAGCTATTTACATGTATTTTTGGATTAGATTATAGGTTTCTAGATCATGCCACTATTAACTCAAGGGGTCAACAGGTAGGCACAGTCCTCCAAAACTGATAACCAGTTGGTTCACCCAACCAGACTTCACATATATATTGTGGAAAAAGGAATAGTCAAACTGTGTCCTCAGTCTCAGGCCAGGAGGTAATTCATGGATCACGGTGACAAAATCCATCCACCACAGGTGGTCTTCCACTGCTGTTGTCCCCACATAATGTAAGAAACATCCAGTTGGTTCACCCAACCAGACTTCACACATATATTGTAGAATAAGGAATAGTCACACCAGGCCCTCAGTCTCAGGTTGGGAAGTCATTCATGGATCACGGTGACAAAATCTTGTTCGAGTTCCCAGCTCCATTCATCCATCACAGGTGGTCTCCCACTGCTGTGTCCCCACATAATGTAAGAAGCATCCAGTTGGTTCACCCAACCAGACTTCACACATATATTGTAGAATAAGGAATAGTCACATTGGGTCGTCAGTCTCAGGACGGGAGGTCATTCTTGGATCACGGTCACAAAATCCATCCACCACAGGTGGTTTCCCACTGCTGGTGTCCCTATATAATGTAAAAAGCAACCAGTTGGTTCACCCAACCAGACTTCATTCATATATTGTAGAATAAGGAATATTCACACCAGGCCCTCAGTCTCAGGTTGGGAAATCATTCATGGACCACGGTGACAAAAACTTGTTCGAGTTCCCAGCTCCATTCATCCATTACAGCTAGTCTCCCACTGCTGTGTCCACACATGATGTAAGAAGCAACCAGTTGGTTCTCCCAACCAGACTTCACACATATATTGTAGAATAAGGAATAGTCACACCAGGTCATCAGTCTCAGGTCAGGAGGTCATTTATGGATCTTATGGTATGTTAGAGGTCATCAGTCTCAGGCCAGGAGGTCATTCATGGATCTTATCTTATGTTAGAGTTCCCAGCTAATAAGGAATAGTTACACCAGGCCCTCAGTCTCAGGTTGGGAAGTCATTTATGGACCACAGTGACAAAATCTTATGTTTGAGTTCCCAGCTCCATTCATCCCCCACAGCTGGTCTCCCATTGCTGGTGTCCACCCATGATGAAAGAAGCAACCAGTTGATTCACCAAACCAGACTTTACACATATATTGTAGAATAAGGAATAGTTACACCAGGCCCTCAGTCTCAGGTTGGGAAGTCATTCATGGACCACGGTGACAAAATCTTATGTTTGAGTTCCCAGCTCCATTCATCCATCACAGCTGGTCTCCCACTGCTGGTGTCCCCACATGATGTAGGAAGCAACCAGTTGGTTCACCCAAGCAGACTTCACACATATATTGTAGAATAAGGAATAGTCACACCAGGTCCTCATTCTCAGGCTGGGAAGTCATTCATGAACCATGGTGACAAAATCTTGTCCTTGGGTTCCCGGCTTACCCATCTGCCACAACGGTAGCCCACTGCTGGTATCTCCAAGAGATGTAAGAAGAAGTCAGTTGGTTCACCCCCACCAGACTTCAACCATGCATTGTAGAACCACGCTCGACCCCCAGTTTCATGGAAGAAGTTCAATCATGGACCATGGTGCTTGAGTTCCCAGCTCCACCCATCTGCTACAACTACACTTCACTGCTGGTGGACCCAAGAGATGTAAGAAGCAATCAGTTAATTCATCCCACAAGACTCCACCCATGTAATGGTAGGCGGAGGAAAAGCAACACACGGTCCTCAGTTAAACAAAGCTTTATTGTCAAAAATTCAGTTACATACAGGAGTCACCAAAGGGTCCATGGATGCACATCATAAAAATACCTGTGAAGGTTTTTAATGTTTTGCTACCTACATTTTTATTGGACTGAGGACCAAGTGTGACCTTTCCTCCTGCTATTTATGTGCAGCAGCTTGGATGGCCTGTGGCTGCAATGGTCCAATCTTTTCTGTTATCCGAGTCTTGACTGGGCACTTCAAACAGTGATATCTTTGTGTCTCTATGTACTACATTTTTACTTGTAACTGAAATATAAGTAGGTTGACCTTTTAAAATCAACCAACTTGGCAGAGACACAGAAACTTCCTAGTAAGACTGATTGTTATGCTTCTTACGTGATGTGTTGTTTTGCCAGTTCTCTCAGGTAACAATGAAATATTCTTCACTCCCTTAGTTAATCCCTTATGATGCAAAAGTGTCTATTAATGCTTGTCTCTCTCCTTGTATCCTAGCTGACTATAATAAAATCCTTTCATCTCTACTCAGCAAACCCCCCTTGATAATCCATAGGTTCCAGCTGTCAGAACACAACACATAATTTAATTTAATGACATGGCGTATAGGACAACGATGAGCAGCAACTTGGGCCAGTGTGAAGTGGACCTAACATTAAATTTTTTATTTTTTGTTGTTCGTGTTAAGTGCATGCATGCTAATGTGTGTGTAAGTGTAGACCAGTGTTTCTCAACTCCAGTCCTCAAGGCGCACCAACAGGTCATGTTTTTGGGATTTCCATTGATTTGCACAGGCGATTTGAGCAGTTTCACTGCCTTAGTAATTACCACAGCTGTTTCATCTGCAGGAAATCCCAAAAACATGACCTGTTGGTGCGCCTTGAGGACTGGAGTTGAGAAACACTGGTGTAGACAGGCAGAAATCTTTGTTCAGACATTATCCAGGGTCAGCATCCACTTCCTAGACTGAAATGCTGGTTTAGATATGAAAACTGTGGTATTTGCACATTTCTTGTTTGAGTTTACAAAAGTCTGCCACAAATCAGCCATCTGCTACTGCCTCTCAGCTTGTGACTGGCTACAAAGACAAAATCAAATCACTGGTGGAGAGGAAACTAAATAAATACTTCACTCTGCATGCAGAGAACTAATGACATACCGGTAATCCTGGCAACATTGCTCAGTTGGAGCACCCAAGGGTTGATTTTAATGGTAAAAGTTGGAGGTTTAAAAAAATTATAATGCTTCTGTAATGCCACGTACACACGATCGGAAAATCCGACAAGAAAATTGTGGATTTTTTTCCAACGGAATGCTGGCTCAAACTTGTGTTGCATACACACGGTCACACAAAATTCCGACCGTCAAGAACGCGGTGACGTACAACACTACAATGAATCGAGAAAAATTAAGTTCAATGATTCTGAGCATGCGTCTAATTGATTCAGAGTATGCGTGTTTTTTTGTACGTCGGAATTGCATACAGGAGATCAGAATTTCCGACAAGAACTTTTCTTGTCGGAAAAATTGAGAACCAGCTCTCAAATTTTTGTTGACGGAAATTCCGACAGAAAAAGTCAGATGGAGCCTACGCATGGTCGGAATTTCCGACCAAAAGCTCACATCGAACTTTTCTTGTCGGAAATTCCGACCGTGTATACGCGGCATAAATGTAGTCCTACGGAACCTGAAAAGTTACTAGGTCAACTTTCGGTCTAACACTGGCCTAGCTGCTATAAACTCCCAAATTTTCAGATACAGGCATATAATCTGGTAAGATATTATCATAGGCATAGCTTCTCAGTAGTAAAAGTCATGGGAAATCAGATGCAAATGCGTTACGCAGCCCCATACACATGTACTGTGTGTTCTGACACCTTTATATGGGAACCAGCTTGAACTTTATCAGAAATTTTAACTACAGTAGCTCTTCTATTGGATCAGACTACACAGGCCATCCTTTGCTCACCATGTGCATAATTGAGTCTTGGCCGTCCATGACCCTGTCCCCAGTTTACCGGTTTTCCTTCCTTCGATCACTTTTGGTAGGTCTTCACCACTGTAGACCGGGAACATCCCACAAGAGTTGCAGTCATCCAGCCATTACAATTTGACCTTTGTCAAGTCACTTACGCTTGCTCATTTTGTCTGCTTTCAACACAGCAACTTCAGGAACAACATGTTCACTTGCTGCCTATTATATATCCCACCCACTTTCAGATGTCATTGTAATGACATAATCAATGTAAATATCAGCAAATTGGCATCTTGTCCTTGTTAAAGCATGTTCTCATATTTGCCCACGTCATCTGTGCACCATGGTATTATAACCCTCTTTTGTAAAAGCATTATTTGTGTTCTCTCTCTATCGTATAAGTCTATAATATAAAGAGAGAAAAGAGAGCACTTGCTGTTTTCTATAAAGGGATCATTGCATACATTGACCTTTACATCCTCAGGGAGCATGTACCACAAGCCTCTCATCTTTCCTCTTCAGTATTCACCTTCCTCCTTCTCGTTGTTACAGGGTGCCCACCCTCACCTTCATTGTCATCTTCCCCTCCTTTGTGTCCTTTCCTTTCTAAATTTTCCTCTCCTGTCTGCTCTACAGCTTTGTCAAGACTTTTCACATTTTTTTTCACCACTCTCCTACTCAATGTACTCAAACTCCTGCTCTAATCCCATTCTCCAAGTCATCCTTCTTTACACCTTCTTCCTGTTAGTTCTGTCACTGCTCTGCAACCCAATATCTTCAGTTGCTTCCTCTTCTGCACCTTCTCTGTTCCTTCTCCCCATCCCCAATATAGTTGGTGTCTTTCTTATCTGTATCCTCTGCTCCTTCTAGTAAAAGTCATCAATGACACCTTCTTTTGCATCCTCCACGCCAGCCTTTCCCAACTTTTTAACACAGTGGAACCCCTGGTCACAACGAGCCCCTACTAATAATCACTATAGCCACACCTCACTGTAAATGGTCATAGCCAGTGGTAAGAATTCTTCTTTTATTTGTGGCCAGTGGTAAGATCCCCTCTTACATATAGCTAAAAAGATAACATGTTAGTGGGAACTTATATGAGAGGCAGCAATTGCCCTTGGCTCAAGGAACTCCTGGCAACCTCTGTAAGAACTCTAGGATTCCATGGAACTCTGCTTGAGAATGCATGCTTTGCATCAGGGGTGTTCAACCTTTTGAAGAGCAAGGGCCACTTAAGTGATTTGGTAACCAGTTGCGAGCCTCAATGAACTATTAGGTTTTACCAAACCCCAAATGTAAACAAGCCCTTACTATCATGTCATCTAAGGTCATGCAAGTTGTAGGAACTAACAGCTTCCCTGCGTACAGCACATGGGCCAGATTTTACTATTTAGTGTCATTGCGAAAAGCATTCTGGGAAGGTTACTCAATCCCTGTCAAGAATCCCATCAATGCAAATGTAGATACAGTATAGAGTGCAAAAAGGAAATGGAAGCAAAGTAAAACCGTTACCCATAATAACCAATCAAATTGATTATATCTAAAGATAGCATGTGGTTGACCAAAATTGAGTAATTGTTTCAAGTGGAGAACAGCTTTGTAAATTAGCCTTGCTATCTGTTCATTCCAAAAAGTCAGGGACAAGGTTGTGCTGTCTTAAAGGTGTACCACAATCACTAGACATTAATAAGTCATTTGTCAGGCAAGACAGTTCACATACATTTATTTAAACTGTAATGCATAGGCCAGAGCCCTAGGCAAATATTTATTTACAAATTTTCATCCTACTTTTAGTGACATCATTTTGTGATCTCATTATTTCCTCAGGATGATTACATCATTATTGACAGATGTTAACATGACTTCATGTCATTCACAAAGGGCAATTAAAGCGGATAATGATTATAAGATTCCAATAAGCAGTCTACCTTTCAGTTTTGGTGAAACTCACGAGTACTCTAAATAAGTCATTTTATTTCATGCCAGAGAGGTATAGTAAAGCCTTCCTGAGTTCTTCAGGAATCCAAATTCTTCGGGATTATTGTGCTGTCCCCCCTCTACATTGTAAAGCGCTGCATAAACTGTTGGCACTATATAAATCGTGAATAATAATAATAATAGCACCTGTGGTCAGTAGTCATTGATACTAGTAAGGGGAATAGTGCCCCATCGTTGTTGTCATTGGAAGGCACTGTTGGTGTCAGTGTAAAGAATGGTGCCTCACTGCTGGAGTCAGTGGGAGGAATAGTGCCTCATATTAGTGGAAGGAATTGTGCCCCGTCATTGGTGTCATTGGGAGGAAGTATGTCCCACTGTTGGTGTCAACTGAAGGAATAGTGACTCATCATTGCTGTCAGTGGGAGGAATTTTGCTACATCATTGGTGTCAGTGGGAGGAACAGTGCCTCATATTAGTGGGAGGGATAGTGTTTTAAAGGCCGGATAAAGGCAAGCAAAGGGCCACATTCGGCCCACAGGCCGAAGTTTGGAGACCACTGATTTAAACCAGAAGAGATCCTGTGTTGTTGCAAGGTTACTACTATATTGTCCACAAGCTCAGGTCTTAGTGGCCATGACACATCAGCTTGAATAAATTGGTGGGAGGATGCCAATCGCTAAATGCAGTTACCCCAACCAAGAACTACTGTTAAGACAGCAAACTGTCTCCTATTACTCCTATTGCAGACCCTCATGCTGCGTACACACGACCGTTTTTAATGACGAAAAAAATCCAATTTTTTAAAATGGTCATTAAAAATGATCGTGTGTGGGCTTCAGAGCATTTTTCTCGTTGTTTTTCACATCGTCGTTTTTCTCGTCATGAAAAACGGCCGTGTGTAGGCTTTAACGACGTGAAAAAAATGCACATGCTCAGAATCAAGTATGAGACGGGAGTGCTCGTTCTGGTAAAACTAGCATTCGTAATGGAGATAGCACATTCGTCACGCTGTAACGGACTGAAAAGCACGAGGCTGAAAAGCGCGAATCGTCTCTCAACAAACTTTACTAACATGAAGGGTGGCGCCATCCGAATGGAACTTCCCCTTTATAGTGCTGTCGTATGTGTTGTACGTCACCGCGCTTTACTCGAGCATTTTTTTCCACGATAATGTGTAGGCAAGGCAGGCTTGAGAAGAATCACGTTGAGAAAAATGCAGTTTTATTCAATGACATTAAAAACGGTTGTGTGTACGTGGCATCAGGCTTGATTCACACCTTTGCATTATTAGTGCTTTTTGCATTTTGCAGATTTGCACTACAGAACGTGCTCCATAGGAAACCTTGTTAAATGGACTGTAGTGCAAATCTGCAAGATGCAAAAAGCACTAAAAATGCATAGGTGTGAATCACATAAGAGGCCCCTATGAAAAACAATCTACTACACCAGTCTCAAATTGGTAGGGGTAAGTATTGAGGCTCTCACTTATCATCTTTTATATCCTAACCTGGAATGTCCTCAGATCTTGCATCCCTATATTACTCCTGTGCTATAAGTGGGAAATTGAGAAGCCTATTTGCAAAATATAACGAGTATTTAGACGTGGACACAAGAATAAACTATTCCCATCATGATACAATTTCATATATCATTTCATTTCATATAGCCAGATTAATAGCAAAGCTGAAAGCCCTTTCCCTCTGCATTCCTCTTACCACTAAGTGCTTGGAGCAGAGACAGGCATCGGTTATCAAGCAGCCTTCACCTTTCTAGCTACAATGTCAAGGGGTTGGGGGCTGCTTGGCATGAATTTCATACCTAGGCTCACAGAGTAAGTAGGAACATGTACTACATGTACTTGTCCCATGGGGAAAAAACCACTGAGAGTGAGACTTCTACTATAAAAGTATATTGATCATAATAATATACTTTGTTCTCTTTCTACAGCCCAAACAATTGGACACCTTAGCCATATGATTTTCAAGAACCAATTAGCGGTTTGGGCCTTCTTTGAATCTTCATTCTGCTGCCTGCTCTTAGCGGAGGCTCTGTCACTGAGCACTCTAATTTAGATTTTCCTCTGCCCAAGGCACAATTGCACTCAGAGGCGGCCCATCCATTAAGGGCGCACGGGCGCCGCCCCCTCTGTCACGCCATCCCCTATATGACAAATGGATAGATTCAAGCATTGCATTGCATAAATCTATCCATGGTCGCCCTATTCAGGCATCCGGCCCCTTTTCGGATGCCGGGCGCCTGAATTCCAGCGGCGGGGGTGTTTTTTTGAAGCACCTGATTAGAGCCATAGGCTCTAATAGGCTTCAGAAAAGGTGGGCTTGGAGTGCAGTCCACCCAGGTTTGTTAGAAAAGCAAATTAATATTTGCTTTTCTAACACTAAACCGCCTCTCTGCCAATCAGGAGACCGGTCACCTGATTGTCTGAAGGCACAGGCGATCCCATTGGCCAGCTGGCAGAAGTGAAGAAGAGACGCACGGAGGACACAGGAACCATCGCCTGACCACAGCTCGCCGTCGTCACCTGCTGCCTGACCTGCCACCAAGATGGGGTAAGTGCCGGTCAGACAGTGATGGGCACAGAGGCTGCAATTGGTGGGGCACAGAGGCTGCATTTCATGGGGCACAGAGGCTGCATTTCATGGGCACAGTGGCTGCATTTCATGGGCACAGTGGCTGCATTTCATGGGCACAGTGGCTGCATTTGATGGGGCACAGAGGCTGCATTTCATGGACACAGAGGTTGCATATGATGAGCATAGTGGCTGCATTTCATGGGCACAGTGGTTGCATTTGATGGGCACAGTGGCTGCATTTGATGGGGCATAGTGGCTGCATATGATGGGCATAATGGCTGCATTTGATAGGGCACAGTGGCTGCATATGATGGGCACAGTGGCTGCATGTGATGGGCACAGTGGCTGAATTTGATGGGCACAGTGGCTGAATTTGATGGGCACAGTGGCTGCAATTGATGGGCACAGTGGCTGCAATTGATGGGCACAGTGGATGCATTTGATGTTGTTTTTTTTTTCATAATTTTTCAGTTTGTTTGCGCCCCCCAAAAATTTTTGAGCACCAGCCGCCACTGATTGCACTTTAATCCAGCTCTGCTTCTGGGCACGATGATACCTTATGCTCCTGTTTCTTTCCCTATCTACAAATATAAGTCTATATTTCTCACTGATATCCTGCCTCCAAAATCAGAAAGCCTTTCCTGCCCTATTTGTATTGACAACCATGCAATAAATAGTATGGCGTGAAGAATAAGTGTGATAGCAATACTGTATATAATATGCAATTAAAAGCATGTAAAGAATAAAAATATTTGATTGATTTTATATGCACGTGCTTCACTGAGTAATAATGATCCATAGCTTCAATGTGTATGTGAGAAATGCAACTATTAAGGTAAATGGTCAGTGTTTAAGCATGACTAACACTGAATTACCTGTGATCAATCGCAGTAAAGTTAGCCTGGTCATAACTGTTTAAATAAAGTGCCTCCTTAAATTGCGCTTTTAGGGATAACTCATATCTTATGCTATCATTTAGAAGATGTGTGAAAACTTGACAGGGTATGATTATCTATACAACGGAAGGAAGAACTATTTCATGGCGGTTTTGAAGGGCCAGTCCACTCAAAACTGATATTCTAGGTTGTGATAGATCCTGAAATATTCAAAGGTAGGCAGAACACATCTCAAGATAGTCAGGAATTATCGTAAGGAACTCTCTTTGGTGGAGTATCAAAGACAAGAAGACTTGGTCTCCCAGGCTCTACCCTTAACTAAAATGTCCCTTTTGGGCACAGTGACCCTGTATTTGCAGTATAGCATATACATTGTAGTGAAATGTAAGACACTGTTTCTCAACCTCAAGGAACCCTTTAAAATTATGGACAATCTTGGGGCACTTCATTCTAAAATGTAAAAACATAACAAATAGTTTTACGTAATACAGCAGTATCCACACATGTAGGACACCCAACCTTAACCCCTTCGGGCTGACCAATCACAGTGGTCGCATGACTCGAATGCCTGCCTCCACCTCCCGGCTTTTAGAACTCTTAAAGGGCCAAGAGGCAGAGGCAGGCACTCGAGTCATGCGACCACTGTGATTGGCTGTCACAGCGGGCACATGATTGTAAAGCTCCCGATCTCAAGCATGCATCGGGAGCTTACCGATCCCTGATGGCTACCGTGCAGGGAGTGCGCCCTCAGAATGGTAAGTTGTTTACACAGGACCGCTCGCCCTTAAGGCCCACATGCCAAGAGACCGCATATATGCGTATGGCCGGCACAAAGACACTAAAGGTGGTCTATGTAGTGAAATTAATATAATATCCCACATAAATCGGCCAACATATTCCAACAGTTTATTCTTCCAAAGCAAACATACCTTTGCACACTGGTACTGACTAGTGTTCCAGCATTTCTCTTCTCCCTCGGTTTCTCTCCCTCACTAAGCTAACACGACTCCCGTGTTGATGGAGGGGGCAGACGAATAGCAAACAAGATGTTGTAAAGGTGTTCAACATCCTCAGCATCAACCATAGACATCATCAGCTGTTAGGATGCCAGCAGCTGGCCCGCACAGTACTCAAGGTTGTAATCCTGCACAATAAAACCTGTGTCTTTGTGTAGCAAAAAAAAATCAGTCTTGATCCACCAGCTTATGTGTTAACAATTATTGGGCAATTTTAGGCATTTTGCCAAGGAACCGCTGAAGAACCTATAAGACACCCTGGTTGAAAAAGGCTTATGTAAGATATTGCCCAATACTTAATAACATGTTGTAAAAAAATTGTGAATGTAAGACAGGTGCATGATAGTTGGGACTGTGCCGTCACATGGGGCGGGGGGGGGGCTAAGAATGTAAGCTTTTTTTAAGTTTTAAGAGGACTATTGCAGCAGAAAGGGGAAGCAGGGGAATAAAGAAAACTAGAGTTAGACTTACCGGTAACTCTATTTCTAGGAGTCGTCCAGGACAGCACTAGAGAGATAGGCTCCACCTCCAGAGGCAGGAAACGCATCATACCAATCTTTAAAGGGCGGCTTCCGTCCCTCGTCCTCAGTCTTTTAATCGAGAACTTCCCCGGAACGGCTTCTGAAACAACAAAAAACACTCGTCCACCATTATAACAGCATATAGGGAGGGAATCCCTGCTGTCCTGGACGACTCCTAGAAATAGAGTTACCGGTAAGTCTAACTCTAGTTTTCTCTAGTCGTCTGTCCAGGACAGCACTAGAGAGGATCAGCGAGAACTTACCAGATTAGGGGGGGGACTACCGCTTGGAGGACTTTCCTCCCAAACGCTTGGTCTTGCGCTGAGAGAAGGTCCAATCTATAACGCTTCATGAACGTCGAGTAATTTGACCATGTTGCTGCTCGACAGATTTGTTCTGGTGTTGCTCCAGCTCGCTCTGCCCAAGAGGCCGATAGTGCCCGTGTGGAGTGAGCCATGGGGGAAAAAGGGCATTCCTTTCCTAAGATTTTGTAAGCTTACACAATAGCCTGCCTAATCCATCTTGCGATTGTGCCTTTTGAAGCTTGAAACCCCAATTTTTTTCCCGAATGCAAAATAAATAGAGCATTGGATTTCCTAATGTTTTTGGACAACTCCAGATATTGTAAGACATAGGCTCTCACGTCCAGATTGTGGAATTCTGTCTCCCTTAGACTGGTTGGGGACCCAAAAAAGGAAGGTAAAACCATTTCTTGAGCCCTATGGAACTTTGACACCACTTTGGGCAAAAAACCTGGGTCTGTCCGTAATACCAGCCTGTCTTCAAAAACTTGTAGAAAAGGCTCCTTAATGGAAAGTGCCTGCAGCTCACTAATGCGTCTCGCAGTGGTTATGGCCACTAGAAAGACAGCTTTGAGCGTGACCCATTTTAGGGACAGCTCTTTCTCTTGTGACCATTTAGCCCAACCCTGCAACACTGTCGTCAGGTCCCATTTTGGCAGGACTTTAAATGGAATGGGTCTAATTCTGGCTAACCCCTTGAAGAACCTGCTCACTAGCGGGTCTATAGCCAGGGGTCGCTCTAAAAAAACTGACAAGGCCGATACCTGTACTTTTAGTGTACTAATGGCCAGTCCTTTATCCGCACCATCTTGTAAAAACTCCAAGATGGCTGGGATACTTGCAGACACCTTTTTGGTATCCAACCAAGAACAAACTTTTTTCCAAACTTTAACATAAATCGCTTGGGTAACCTTCTTTCTACTAGAAAGAATGGTGTTTACTACCCTATCCGAGAGCCCCTTAGACTTCAGGAGACTCTCTTCAGACACCAGGCTGACAGCTTCAGGGTCTGAACCTTGGATAATAGGACTGGGCCCTGGGATAGCAGATCCTTTCTTACGGGCAACATGAGGGGGGGTTCCGCTGTCAGGCGTAACAGTATGGAAAACTAAGGCCTCTTTGGCCAATACGGGACCACTAGGATCATTGTGGTGCGTTCCTGCACAAATTTCCTCAGAACCAGAGGAATAAGTTTGAACGGGGGAAAGGCGTAACATAGATGAAACGGCCACTTCTGGGCTAGGGCATCTATCCCTTTGGCCCCTATTTCTCTTTCTATCGAAAAGTAAGCTGGAACTTTGGCATTCGACCTGTTGGCAAACAAGTCCACTTCGGGAATGCCCCACTTCTCTATTATTAGTTGGAAGACCTCCCTGTTTAGCGACCACTCTGATTCGCACACTTGGTGTCGGCTCAGAAAGTCCGCCAGGCAATTGTCCACTCCCTTCAGATGGACCGCGGATATGGACTTCAGATTTTTTTCTGCCCAGGCCAAGATAGCGCTCGCTATCTTGATTAAGGATGGACACCTTGTTCCTCCTTGCTTGTTTAAATATGAGACTGCTACCACACTGTCTGAGAGGACCTGTACGTGGTGATTTTTCAGCTCCGCGACAAATGCCCTTAGGGCTTCCCAGATTGCTTGCAACTCCCTCCAATTGGCTGACCTTTGGGACTGCACTTTTTCCCAGCGCCCTTGGGCTACCTTTGATCCCCAATGGGCCCCCCAGCCCCAGGCACTGGCGTCCGTGGTTATTCGAACTGACACCGGAAGAGACCAAAACAGACCCTGCACTAGGTTCTCTTCGTCCCTCCACCACCAAAGAGACCTTTTGGTCTTTGGGGATAGGTGGAAGGTTGCGTCCAACGATTCCTGCGTTCCGTCCCAGTTGTTCAGAATATTTGCCTGAAGACACCTGAAATGGGCTCTTGCCCATGGTACCGCAGGGATTGTTGCCATCAGGACACCCAAACCCGACATGGCTGAGCGGATAGAAATTGCCAGATTGTTTTGAAGGAAGGCTGCCGTAGCCTTTACCTTTTTTACTTTCTCCGCTGTGAGATAAATTTTCTGCGTCACTGAGTTTACTAGGAAGCCCAAGTACTGCAGGACCTGTGTCGGGGTTAGGTTTGACTTCTCCCAATTTATTAACCACCCCAGTTTTTCCAAAAAGGATATGGCCACCCGTAGATCCTCTTGCAGTTGGAGCGCGGAGGGTGCAAAAAATAAAAGGTCGTCCAGGTAAGGGATGACTGATATCCCTTCCAGTCTCAGGGGGGCCAGTGCCTCCGCCAAAATTTTTGTAAAGATTCTGGGGGATGAAGACAGGCCGAATGGCAGGGCCCTGAATTGAAAATGTCGGACCTGCTTTCCCCATCTGATTGCTACCCTTAAAAACTTTTGAGATTCCGGATGGATAGGGACGTGTAAGTAGGCATCCCTCAAATCGAGGGAGGCCAAGAAACAATCCGGGGGAAGAATTGACTTCACCGAAAGGATTGTCTCCATCCGAAATTTTCTGTAAGCCACCCACTTGTTTAGTGATTTCAGATTTAATATTAGGCGGAAATTGCCCGACGGTTTTCTCACTATGAAAACATGCGAGTAAAAACCTAGGTTTATCTCCTGCTGTGGCACTGGGATAAGAACCCCCTGGTCTACCAAGTCGCCTATTTGTGACAGCAAGGCTGTCTTTTTCTGAAAATCCCTGGGCGGAGAGGTTACGAACGTTCTTGTGGGCGGAGTGCCCCTGAACTGAATTCGATAGCCTTCCCTGATTATCCTCCGAATAAATGTATTTGGGGTAGTCTTTTCCCACTGTGGGAGGAACTGCCCCAATCTCCCTCCCACTGGAACTAAGTCACTGGGATTTGGTGGTCTTTTTAGGAGAGGAAAACAGGACACCTTTCTGTTTACCCTTTCCCCACTGCTTCCCAGAGGACGACCCCTTAGGAGCCTGCCCCTGAATCGGCCTTTGTCCTTGGGGATGAAAAAAACGTTTCCCCTTGTTGCGGAGCTCCAACGTCCGCTGGGAAATCCTTGAAGCTGAGGAAGTACTGACTTATCCAACGCAACCTGTTACCCCCCCCAGTAACTGGACGACACACAGTTCTGGGAGTAAATCAACGCTTTATTTTGCCCAGGCTGGCTTTTTATATCATTTCCCATGCAAGGGTTTTCTTAACTCATTTTACAGGGGCATTCCCTTTAACAATTAACAGATGACAGTGATTTAATTACCTGGGACTACTTCTAACACATTCGGTATGCGTGAGACGTTTGTCTCCCCATGAACAGAGCTCCACATATTTACTCATAACAATGGAACCGTGCCCGACACATTACTAGGAGTGCAATTACCTCCCGTAGCAGATAATACGTGACTTCATTAACACACTGAACAATAGATGAATGGAACGCTACCTCAGACCCCCAATTAACCCAATTTACTTATTCAGACATCAGTAGACATTCTGTCTCTACATTTCCTGGAATTAATCTTTGCTGTCACCTCTGAAGTGATCCAAACCATTTCTCAGTTTCAGTATTTTGCTACACTGCTCCCCCTTACCCACAAGCCGGCATACACAGTCTGATCCTTAACGGATCGGCTTGGGGATGTCCGGAGAGTACTCACGGATCACTTTTCCAGTTCAGTTGCCGCGATAATCCGTCAGCATTGCCGTTCTGTTTCCCGGGTCAGTAGTGGATAGTAAAGTCATACGGTTGTAACGCCAGACTCCAGCGCAACAACCGGGCATTGTCCCCTGCCACTCGATTTAGCCATACCAACAGGTTGTGGTCTGTGAGTAGGGTGAACTGTTGTCCGTACAAGTAGGGCGGAAGCTTCTTTAGGGCCCACACCACAGCCAGGCATTCTTTTTCTATGGCGGCGTAGCTCACTTCCCTGGGGAGAAGCTTCCTGCTCAAGTAAACTACGGGGTGTTCTCCGCCATCTGCTCCAACCTGGCTCAATACCGCGCCCAATCCAAACATTGCAGCATCCGAGCCTCAGAGGATGCGCTGTTTTCCGTGGTGGGGGCCTGGGACCGGGTGGTAACGGGGTAGATCTCGTTGGTAACCGGGGCTGATGCAAAAGCAGAAGTCAACTGGCCAAGATCGTTCCCCAGCAGGACATCAGCGGGAAGTTCCTGGATCAACCCCACCTTAATTAATCCGGAGCCGGCACCCCAGTTCAGGTGTACTCTTGCCGTGGGTAGCCTGTGTACTGCTCCCCCTGCAACCCGCACAACTACGGAACTCCCGGTGTGGTCGGCCTCTGGAACCAGGTGACGTTTGACCAGTGTGAGGGTGGCGCCGGAATCTCGTAGACCTTGAGCAGTCTTCCCGTTCAGCTGTACTGACTGGCGATGGTGTTGCCTGTTGTCGGTAGCCGCCTGTACTGGGTCAGCCTCGTGTAGGATACTCCAGTGTTCCTCCAATTCTCCTGCTCCTCGGTTGACCGGGGCCGCTTCCGTGTGATAGCAATGAGCGGCAGCCCGTGCTGGAGGGGGTGGCCCTGGTCGAATCCATGCAGCTTGGTCCTGGTTCTGAGTGCAGTCTCTCTGATAGTGCCCAAATTGCTTGCATGAATAGCACTGCACTCCCTTGCGCCCGAGGTATCGATTTGCAGGGGAGTTAGGGATTAGCCCGGGTCGTTGTGTAGCTGGGGGCCCTGGGTTATGGTTCAGTGGTCTGGTGCTTGGTCGGAAGCTAGTCTGTGATGGCCGGCGGGCATCTTGATATTCATCAGCTTGCCTGGCCGCTTCCGAGAGAGTGGTAGGTTTGCAATCCCTTACCCACTCCTGTACCTCTGGGTTTAGTCCATTAAAGAATTGCTCCAGTAAAATCAGCTGGGTGATCGCGTCTGCTGTGGTTGCCTGACTGGCTTGCAGCCAAGCTAGGGCTGCCCTCTGCATTCGACAAGCCCATTCGGTGTGGGAGTCCTTCTCCTGTTTCTTTGTGTCCCGGAAGCGTCTCCTGTATGCTTCTGGGGTGATGGCATACCTTGCCAAAATAACTTCCTTTACCCGGCTATAGCTTGCGATTTCCTCCTCTGGCACGGCTCTGTAGGCTTCTGCTGCACGGCCTGACAGCTTACCAGCTAAGATCCGTACCCAGTCTGTCTGGGGTACCTGGTACAGCTTGCATTGCCGTTCAAAATCTTGCAGGAAGCTATCGATCTCTTCCTCTGCTTCCATAAACTTTTTAAAGGCATCATGGGGTACTTTTAGTTTTGTCTCTGGTGCCGGTGTAGTCGTTAGCAGTCTCTCAGAGGCATGCTGTTCCGCCAGCCGGAGTTGGGTCTCCCTTTCTTCTCTCGCCGTGATAAAGGCATCCACTTGGGCTAACGTTGCCTGTGCCAGCTCGGTGGAGGGGTTTTCTCCATAAAACGCTAGCCTGCGTTTCACTTCTTGGTTAAACTCGGTCTCCATGGCTTCTGTAGCCATACTGTGTGCCCGATCTCCCTCGATCAGTTCTGCAATCAGCTCTGCTTTGGTTTTAGTGCTGGCGCACTTCCCTCTTGCTTCCAGCAAATCCTTTAACGTCGCTCGTTTTAATCCAGCATAGTTTGTCTCCATTCACACTTCCATTCGTGTAGCCGAATTTGCATGAACGCTGCTTCCTCTTGCTGCAAGGCTTTAATCCCACCGCTGCCAACCAGTGTTGCGGAGCTCCAACGTCCGCTGGGAAATCCTTGAAGCTGAGGAAGTACTGACTTATCCAAGGCAACCTGTTACCCCCCCCAGTAACTGGACGACACACAGTTCTGGGAGTAAATCAACGCTTTATTTTGCCCAGGCTGGCTTTTTATATCATTTCCCATGCAAGGGTTTTCTTAACTCATTTTACAGGGGCATTCCCTTTAACAATTAACAGATGACAGTGATTTAATTACCTGGGACTACTTCTAACACATTCGGTATGCGTGAGACGTTTGTCTCCCCATGAACAGAGCTCCACATATTTACTCATAACAATGGAACCGTGCCCGACACATTACTAGGAGTGCAATTACCTCCCGTAGCAGATAATACGTGACTTCATTAACACACTGAACAATAGATGAATGGAACGCTACCTCAGACCCCCAATTAACCCAATTTACTTATTCAGACATCAGTAGACATTCTGTCTCTACATTTCCTGGAATTAATCTTTGCTGTCACCTCTGAAGTGATCCAAACCATTTCTCAGTTTCAGTATTTTGCTACACCCCTGAACCCTTTTATTTTTGACCGGGAAGGCCTTTTTCTTGTCGGCAGTACGGTCTAGCACTTTCTCTAGATCTTGCCCGAACAAAAGGTCTCCTTCAAATGGGATGCCACATAGTCTGATTTTTGATGCCGGGTCTCCCGACCAGGACTTTAGCCATAAAGCCCTGCGTGAGGAATAGATTAAGGCAGCGGTCTTTGCCGATAGCTTGACCGACTCCGCGGATGCGTCTGCCATATAGCCCGCCGCCTTGTGTAGCATAGGCAGGGAATCAATAATCTCCTTCCTGGAGGTCCCACTTTCCAGATGGTTTTGCAGCTGGTCCAGCCAGACCTCCAAGTTACGAGCCACTATAGTTGTAGCCATTGCTGGCTTTAAACTTGTCATGGCTACTTCCCATGACCTTTTCAGCAGTACCTCCATCCTTTTGTCCATAGGTTCCTTAAGGACACCCATGTCCTCAAAGGCGAGGTCTGTTGACTTGGAACACTGGGAAAAGGCCGCATCCACTTTGGGCACTTTGTTCCAGATACAGGAGGAATCCTCACTGAAGGGAAATCTCCTCTTCAGACTTTTGGGGAAAAAAAAAATTTTCTCTGGTTCCCGCCATTCCTTTTTAATAGAATCTGCCAGTGTACTATGTACCGGAAATACCCTGTTCTGATCCTCTTTCAGGGTTTGGTACATCTGGTCATGCAAGGACAAGGAAGCCTGCTCTTCTTTGATATCGAGAGTCTCATATATCACCCCTAATAAGGCATCCACCTCCTCGAGTGAGAGCCTGTATCTGGGCGAACTTGTCCCCTGGCTCGGAATATCTCTGGATGAAGCCGCCTCACTTAGCTCGTCCAAGGAATCTGGTTCCCCTCCGTCTGATGCGTCACCCACCTCTGGGGCCGAATCAGGGGGGGCTGCAGCTGGTGGTTTTGGGGTTTCAAGGCTTGCCAGCATTGATTTAATGGTCTTCATTTCTTCCTGCACCCCAGCAATTAGTTCTTTACATGCCCCTGTTGCCTCCTTGTAAACCAATTTGTCAATACAAGGTTTACAAAGGGGCTTGCTCCATCCCTCCTTTAGTTTGTTCGTACATGACAGACACCTCTTCTTCCCCCTTGACCTCTCCGGGTCTTTAGGCTGAGCCTGGGAAAGAGAAGGAGAGAAGAAACCAGGGCAAGTAGTCAGAAACCTTTTAGACAATCGGGGATTGTACCTTCACCACACCAATGTGCACCCCCACCAGCCGCTGACAGGATTCACATGGCTCTTTAGCCCGGATCCTGTCACTGAAGGAGGGGGGGGTATTTCCCCTTTTCCCCCCTCCTTCCCCAGCCCTGTAGGTCCAGGGCACCCCAGTGTCTGCCTACCTGAGCTGGGCCGGCACCACTGCCACCTGGTTCCATTGTCTCCATGCTGTCTCCTACCTCTGTAGTCAGCTGCTGGATCATCTTCAAGGAACCGTCTATCTTGTGGCCGGTGTTTTTTTTTAAATTTCCCGCCATGGCCCCAGCGTCCACGCTCGCCGCGCGACCCGGAACCGGAAGTGTTGCGCCGGAAGTCCCCGCCCTCCTCCTGCGTTCTACAGGCCGGAACTCGAGGCCTACGCCCGCCCCCCGCTGAACACCCACGCCAGAGACCACAGTAACTGGCCGGCAGATGCCAGGATGTCCTGCGGGGAACGTCAGCCCTCCTCGGGCTATACCGGAGGATTGCGCCGGTACCAGCTTCACTGCAGCCTGACCGGGGGACCCAACAAGGCCTGCCACCTTCCAGGTATCGCAGACCTCCTTCCCCCTTCCTCGAGCAGTCTGCCTCGGCTTAGGGGAAGGAGAGCTCCATCCAGCCTCCTCCTCCGGTGGAGGAAACACAAAGACTGAGGACGAGGGACGGAAGCCGCCCTTTAAAGATTGGTATGATGTGTTTCCTGCCTCTGGAGGTGGAGCCTATCTCTCTAGTGCTGTCCTGGACAGACGACTAGAGAAAATGGGAGTTCATGCTGCTGGGGTAGGGGGCATTAAAGGCAACCTATGCTTTGTTTTGCCTAAGCGCAGCACAGGTTTAGCTTTACTTCATAAAATATCCTAAAATCTTCAATTAAAATTATTAGTTCTCGATAAGGATTGGATTTTCAGTGTGCAAAAAATGATACTGGCACTTTGGGTTAGGTGGGTAGTTTAGGCATTAGAGTGAGAACTCAACTGTGGAAGCTGCACCCAAAAGCAGTCAGGCAGAGGGCAAAGTACTACATTTTTCATATTGCTCAACAGAAATTCATGTTTTGACAAGGATCATGCCAATTGAAGTAGAGAGCAGAGCGATAATAGACACATGAGATCCTCACTGTGCTTCTCCTTTCACTGCCCAGTCACATGCTAGGTGTAGGTCTATGACAGCTTGGGTTTAGAAGAAATAGTGTTAATGAAGTGGGCCATCATTTAACCTGGAAGGCAGAAGACATCTGGTTACGGAAATAAAACCCCGCAGGGGACAGTGCTGGATTGAAGAGGAGTAATGCAGCAGGCACCGATTCTTCTTTATCTTTTAATGAGCCTTTTTATTTGTGGCTGGTTTAAATTTTAGGGTTTAATTCATTACAGGTACTTTTTTAGTGTTAACAATTTACGCAGTGCTTTTACATACTTAATATTGTACATTCATATCAGTCTCTGACCTCAAGGAGCTTACAATCTAAGGTCCCTGTGTTACATTCATATATACACATACAAGGCCACAAGAGCCAATACACCTACCACCATGTCTTTGGAATGCAAGAGAAAAGTGGAGTACCAAGCGGAAACCAATGCCAGCATAGAGAAAACTTGCAAACACAACATGACACACGATCGGTTTTACCGATGAAAACCGTCCGATGGATTGTTTTCATCAGACAAACCGATTGTGTATGGGACCCATCAGTCTTTTTTCCATCGGTTTTAAAAAATAAAACATATTTTAAATTTTTACGATGGATAAAAAACCGAACGAAAACTCTGATCGTCTATGGGCAAGTCCATCGGATAAAAAACCCACGCATGCTCAGAATCAAGTCGACGCATGCTCAGAAGCATTGAACTTCATTTTTCTCGGCTCATCGGAGTGTTTTACGTCACCGCGTTTGGAACGGTCGGTTTTTTGACTGATGGTGTGTAGGCAAGACTGATGGAAGTCAGCTTCATCGGATTTCCGATGGACAAAACCATCGGATTAGAATCCATAGGATATCCGATCGTGTGTACGAGGCTTTAGTTTGGGTTATTTACGTAGAACTGCAGTATTCTCATGGTAGTGCTAGTTGTTTGAGTACAGTTAATGGCTTGCAGAGCTCAAAGTATTTGATGCCAAAGTGGTTGCTCCACTACACTGCCATAATACCTCTAGAGCAGCCATTCTCAACCAGGGTTCCTCTAGAGTTTGCTAGAGGTTTCTTGATTTGATTCACCAACCATCTGATGATGCCTACATAGTTCCAGGGCCAACACCAATGATCTTTTTTAGCTGTCTGTAAGGGTGGCATTGTGACCACCACTATAAGGGCTGCATTCTTCCTACTGACCACCAATGTAAGAGGTGTTTTTCCCATTAATCTCTTATCAAATGCATTAAGTAAGCGTTCCCCCACACCTGAAAATAATTTTAGGGGTTCCTCTGGGGTAAAAAGATTGAGAAAGACTGATTTAAAGATATAGCATAAAGCCCAGAGCCTCTTGCCAATCACAGCTTGTTTGTAATTCCCTTTGCATGAATTGGATGAGCTTAGCTATCAGTGGTAGAAAGTGCCTCTCCAAATGTAACCTTAACCACTTTGCGCGTTATACGACTAATGACGGCCGCAAAGTGGTTCTATAATGCCGGGAGGCCGTCATTATACAGCCTCCGCTCCTCCGGCCACTGGGAGGCGCACGAGTGCCACCGGCGGTGCCCGGCGCATCACTGAGATGCCGATGCGCGTGCCTGGCGGCCGCGATGTCCGCCAGTTACCCGCGATCGGCCGGTACACAGACAAGGACATGGATCTGTGTGTGTAAACACACAGATCCATGTCCTGTCAGGGAGAGAGGAGACCGATGCTGTGTCCCTTGTACATAGGGACACAGATCGGTCTCCTCCCCTAGTCAGTCCCCTCCCCCCACACAGTAGCAATCACTCATAGGGAACACATTTAACCCCTTCCTCGCCCCCTAGTGTAAACCCCTTCCCTGACAGTCACATTTATACAGTAATCAGTGCAGTTTTATAGCACTAATCGCTGTATAAATGTGAATGGTCCCAAAAATGTGTCAAAAGTGTCCGATGTGTCCGACGCAATATCGCAGTCCTGACAAAAATCGCAGATCGCCGCCATTACTAGTAAAAAAAAAAAAAAAAAATCTGAATTCTATCCCCTATTTTGTAGGCGCTATAACTTTTGCGCAAACCAATCACTATACGCTTATTGGGATTTTTTTAACCAAAAATATGTAGAAGAATACGTATCGGCCTAAACTGAGGAAAAAATAGTTTTTTAAAAAAAAATGGGATATTTATTATAGCAAAAATCCAAAAATATTTTTTTTTTTTAAATTGTCGCTGTTTTTTGGTTTATAGCGCAAAAAATAAAAACCGCAGAGGTGATCAAATACCACCAAAAGAAAGCTCTATTTGTGGGGAAAAAAAGGACGTCAATTTTGTTTGCGAGCCACGTCGCACGGCCGCGCAATTGTCATTTAAACTGACGCAGTGCCGAAAGCTGAAATTTTGCCTGTTCAGGAAGGGGGTTTATGTGCCCAGTAAGTAAGGGGTTAAGTTACTCCAGTGTTTTTATCCCATGTACCATTAAGTCATCACTTGGCATATGGACAGCTTAAGCTGCAAAGACTTCTGTGTGTAGACCAGTCCGGGTTGGCGGATGCGTGTGTAAACTGTATCCGGAAGAATTTTCATAATAATATTTATGTTTTAACAATGATGTACAGCTTTAGGTATAGCTAATCTGTGTATGTTATAATTATTTACATAAGGTCTTTTTTACTAGCTTGGTTTTTAGGTCATCATTGCCCAAGGTCTTAGCTTAATCGTTGCTACTGATATTTTGTCTTGGCACTGCTATGAAACATATTATTACATAAATATAAAAATGCTTGTAGAGAACAGGTACAGTATGTAGCACTGTATTTAATAGTATTTGAACTCGTATATCCACATACGTACAGCCTTTCTTGAGCAGTTTCAGAGCCTAATGCCGCGTACACACGACGGTTTTTCATGATGAGAAAAATGCCATTTTTTAATTTGGTCATTAAAAACGATCGTGTGTAGGCTCCAGAGCATTTTTCACAACGTGAAAAATGCCCATTAAAAATTTGGAACATGCTCTATTTTTTCTCGTCGTTTTTCTCGTCGTGAAAAACAGCCGTGTGTAGGCTTTAACGACGTGAAAAAAACACGCTCAGAAGCAAGTTATGAGACGTGAGCGCTCGTTCTGGTAAAACTAGCGTTCATAATGGAGATATCACATTCGTCACGCTGTAACGGACTGAAGATCACGAGGCTGAAAAGCGCAAATCGTCTCTCACCAAACTTTACTAACACGAGGATCAGCAAAAAGCAGCCAAAAGGGTGGCGCCATCCGTATGAAACTTCCCCTTTATAGTGCCGTCATACGTTTCGTACGTCACTGCGCTTTGCTCAAGCATTTTCTTTATGCAAGGCAGGCTTGAGAAGAATCACGTTGAGAAAAACGTTGTTTTTTTCAATGACATTAAAAACGGTCGTGTGTACGCGGCATGAGAGATGATTGAATTTAAAGCGCTTCTAAACCCATTTAAAAAATTTAATATATTTCAGCTTACAAGTACTTGATTTTTGGTGGCTTCAATATTTTTATTTTTTGGGCTTTTGTTCCCTTTATTTTCACCTAGTGATCCAGCCAGTAAATCTTCAGTGGCATTTCGAGGGTTGGGACAAACCGTTTACTACTAACAGGGGGGCTTACTGGTGTAAGAAAAATTTTCGTGCTTGTTCCTTCGAAAAATATTGGATGAATTGTCGTGATCGTCTCTAGAAAGCTGTGTACTAACGATCAGATTATCGTATGATCGATTTGAAAGCGGTATTTTTCGTATGATTTTCTGATCATGTGTACAGGCATGAAGAGCTACAGTATGCATCACAAACAGAACAAGAGAGTTTCCCAGCACTCTTAGAGCCCATTCACACAGGGGTGGCACGTCTTGTCCTGCGACTCTGCCGGGCGATCTTCACACGACTTCAAAGGTGACTTGCAAAATGACTTATGTATTGAAATCAATGGAAGTCGCCCTGAAGTCATTCCGAAGTAGTACAGGAACCATTTTCTAAGTCGGAGCAACTTGAGTCGCTCCTATTAGAACGGTTCCATTGTACAGAACGGGACGCGACTTGTCAGGCGGCTGAGTCGCCTGACGAGTCACCCCTGTGTGAATGGGGTCTAACCAGCTAGCCAGCAAAATAAATACATTTAGTTGCACAACATTTGAAAATTTATGTGGATGCGACACTGCCTCGTCGAAGCCCCTCTGCGATCCCAGCTCTTATATCTGAGAGTCTCCATATTGGAAATTACATATATCAGTGGATAAATTAAGGGTAGGTATGCCTGGAGGCTGCACTTTCTCCTTCAGGGACATATAGAGACATGCCAGAAGCCCGGCAAAGCACAATGGTAGCTGAAGGCATCCAATGTGCCCCATGCCAAGAGCTGAAGAGCTATACATGTCGGAAAAATGAAGCAAAGTGGACCTGTAGTGTCTGGTGAGCAAATGTTCACAGTAGTAGTACATCGGTGACCAGAACAAAAATTATGTATTCCCTGGGTTCTGGTACTTACCAAGCCAAACAACTAACCCTTTTCCCCCCAAAGTTAGGGGCTAGGCCATCATCAGGCACATGTGTTTGCTCCAAATTTCACTCCTGTGTGAGTTTATGGTTGGGTATGTAAAAAGACCTGCAGGAAATTAACCAAGTTCAGTGCCATTTAAATGAACCTAAAACTTGCAACTCATATACAGTACGGCAATAGTTGCCGTTTACAGTGAAACATGCATCCCAAAACCAGGCTTGAAAAGAAATGTCTGTAGCTCTTTGTGTATATCTTTATTAAGAAAAAAGATGAAATTTCAGTTGCAAATACAAAAGAAACTCACAAGAAATACAATATTCACAAACCTAAGTATCATATTGACTTAAGTCCTTGATTTTCATAAATAGACAATAACTTTTGCTTCAGGCAGGAAGCCAGGCAGAGTTTACCAAGGGTAGAAAGCAGATCAACAGGATCTGCAGGCTATTGCCATGCTAATAATTTACAGGGAATATGCAGAAAAATAGAATTGTGGAATTATACAGCTTTTTGTAGATTCGGAGGTTGTCTAGTAGTTTTTTGAAAATGTAACCCCGCAACAGGACTTGAAGTGTGACTATATTTAGGTACCTGAGTGGCCAATCACCATTGCTGTCACATTGGAGAAAGGGATGTTGTATGCTCCTCGTACCCAGAAGGTCAGTTTTTTTAATTCACTCACGTAACTGACTGGAATAGGCAGACCGCTGCTCTGTCTCTTTGCAGGATGATTGGCGGGTGCTGGCAAACATCGAGTCCATGTTACCCGTTGATAGGCTCCCGCTGTGTGTAATCACGTGAGCTCCCATACCCAAAAAAATCGGATCACATAAAACTGCTATAGGGCGGACCTTAAGTGGTTAAGTCTAGCTAGTCAATTGAACACGACCCATTGCTCCTCCACAGAGCTGAGCCACCCTAAGATAGGAAGTGTGTTACTGGCTAAATCAACAGGTGAAAATAAAGAAAAGAAAATTAATGCAGCTACCACATTCAAGGATCGGTAAAGTAAAGTGGCCAATCACCTAAAACCAAGGGATGTTATATGCTCCCCATATCCGGAAGTACTGCTTTGTTTTTTTTAATTTACTCACGATGACTGAATGGAAGAGCCAGGGAGGTAAAAGAAGGTAAGTATGTTGCTTGAGAGGATGGTGGCTAAAATGGAACACAACCCATTGATTTAACTGTTTCTCACAGTTTCTTGTGCTCTCATCCTAAGGCTAAGTTTACACTTGCAGTTTGGAGGCAGTGAAAACAGGTGGTTGAGACATTTTTTTACTGCTCTACAAACCACATGCCACAGCAAAAGCAATCCCCCTGAAGCATTTGGTGGGCAGTATCACCCACTGAACATGACCCATTCAAGTGAATGGCAATGCACACGGTTGTGGCTTGGTGGTACAGACTTTTAGGGGTTATAACAGAGGGTGAGGTGGCAACATATCGTTTTCTCACCGCCTGTCAAACCCTCTCTGAAAATTGCTTCACCACAGATTGTTCTTAAGAGGGCAACAGTTGTGTACACTGTCAAGCCAACAAACAGCTGGTGTCATAGCTGAACACATGTGCAGCACCAGGGCAACTGCAGCTCAAACAGGGGCTACGATGGCAGCTTCATTGGCTGTAAAGGATAGGATGGTTTATTACTGTTTTAAATGCTTTTCTCTGCATATGCTAATCACGGGTTTCCTTTAACTGACTATAGTGTGAGATGAGATGAGGATCACCTATATCTGGGTGACTATTTTGGGCCTAAGGTACCAGTAGACATCTCCTTTTGGAGGAATAGGTCAACTGGCAAGTATGAATGCCTTGTCCAGTCAGTATTTTCCCCTAAGATAAGCAATTTCTGTTTCCTCACTCTCTTTCTTGTCTCCATACCATTAACATGCAATGATCTGGTGTACCCAATTGGAGACGTACAGTACCAGTCGCGGGAGCCAGCGCCGAGCTCTGTCGCTCCTCCCGCTCGCCGCCCCCAATAGATTCCTATGGATACGCTGCATCTCCTGGGGGGCGGCAAGCGCGAGAAGTACAGCCTCGCAGTGCCGATTTTCAGTGAGATCCCATCGCGCTGGAAATACAATCTCGCGAGCATGTACTGTACCCACATTTGATTTGCCTGTATATACAAACACCATCTGATGTCTTTAACTCCCCAGCCATATTTCTATCCCAAAAACATTTCCACATTTTCGGTATGTGTTTTATACCTCCCAACATATTGAGATGAGAAAGAGAGACACACTTTATCACAAACTAGGTAGGCGAAGAACACACTCCTTCTCCACACCCAATTTTACAGACCATGCAGAATTAATATGCAAAAAAATTATAGGTTAAACCTAGAAGCGCCTTTGTTCACCACTATTTTTACTTTATGCTGGCTTTTGAAACAAACATATGCAATAATTTACAGGTTAAATTAAGGGGTTAGTGTACTATAACATATAGTGATAGTTGAATAGTACATTTTTATAGAGGTATATGCATAAGACCGAAAAGAGGACAGATGAGGAGGAAAGTGCGACACAGAGACAGTCTTTCCTGATGATGGACAGTCGAGAGCTTTATGTGCTCAGAAATAACAAATAAAGACCACATGTTCCTAACTGGACCAATTTTCCATTGTGGCCTGGTATAGAAGAAATATGTGGTTGTAGACACCTTCACACCGTAGATTCCTACCTCACCACACCATAGTTCATTCCAACACTTACACAACTGAAAGTATGACATGACCAGGAAGTCATCATGGAAAAGGTAACATAATAAACAATAACATATCATTACAATAATTATCCCCATAAACACCCAAAAAAATAAATCTCCTGGACAGAAAGTGAAGGAATATCTCCCCAGTGGGACACAGATAGCAAATTAAAAATAAAATAGACTGATAAGGGTTTTAACCCTTCCCTACCCCATGCAAATCAAATTGAAATTGTGTTGGCTATACATGTGTGGTTGTAAACCCACTTTAAAAAAATAAAATAAAAAAATATCACCTGCAAGGTTGTGAAGGGTTTACAACCACTTTAATCTCAAATTCTTGGGTCATATACTGTATATACTGTTGAATCCACTATACAATGAAGTTTCCACCCATGATCCCTGTGGTATTGCTTTGTGTAGAACTGGTCTTCCCTTGCTGCAGTTAATGAGTTAACCTGAGTAAGTCAAAAAGGAATAGGAGCGAGTCTTTATTTCCCAAAGGGTGAATATTACTACTACCTGCCAATAGATGGACAGGGCAGGTTATTCATTAGATGACCTAGTGAGGCACCTAAGGTTCAGGCAGATACTGTATATGGGAATCCATCATAGGGGAAGAACTGCTAACCCTGCAGGCACCTCTGAGGTTCTTTGGACGGCCATTGCTTATAATGGACTCCTATAGGACTATTATTATTCCTTTCATGGCTGACTTGTATGTCTGTGAAGGCTCCCATTTATCCAGGTCATGGTGTAATTAGTAGTATTTAGTCACATTCAACTGGACTTGTTCTGAAATATTAAAGCTTTTTCATAGCTTCTCCAATGCATCTTTTCAATTCTAATGAATGTTGATATACCCAATGTTGATACTGACTTTCCAAGAACAGGATTGGAGGTTACATAGTTACATAGTAGGTGAGGTTGAAAAAAGACCATCAAGTCCAACCTATGTGTGTGATTACAGGTATATGTCAGTATTACATTGTATATCCCTGTATGTTGTGGTCATTCAGTTGCTTATCTAATAGTTTATTGAAACTATTGATGCCCCCCGCTGAGACCACCGCCTGTGGAAGGGAATTCCACACCCTTGCCGCTCTTACAGTAATGAAACCTCTATGTAGTTTAAGGTTAAACCTCTTTTCTTCTAATTTTAATGAGTGGCCATGTGTCTTGTTGAGGTGTGAAAGTTGTTGAGCCACCATTTCCTAGTTACATAATACCATCCTTGGTGTTAGGATGTCTGCATAGGTGTTAATACTTTGGTTTACATGGCTATAAAAGGTTTGATTTGTTTCTGAAATGCTGGGGTAGAGATAGTAAAACTGCATTATATGTAGAAGACAGAGGGGGTTATTTCAGTTTTATGGCCTTTTTCACACCTCTTGTAAACCATGTGTCCTCTCTATCCTCACAAGAGTGTACTTTTTCCTTAACTACTTGAATACCAACCTGTAATATCCCTTCATTGCCAGGACATTTTTCCGTTTTCAGTTTAACTGATTTACCCAAACAAATTTTGTGTAAATTTTTTTGAGACAGATGGAGCTTTCCTTTGGTGGTATGTAATAACCACAGATTTTCTTTATTTTTCACTATAAAAGGAAAACAGGCTAAAAACGTTGACAATAAAAACTCTTTGCCTTACTTTATGTGAAAATAAAAATGCCAGGGCAGTACGAACACCACCAAAACAAATCCCTCTTGGAAAAAAGACACCTCAAGGCAATCATTTTTTTTGCCACAATTTTTTAAGGTGTTAAGGTGCTGATGTCACTTAGCTGGTCCAGGCTCTGGGTAGATCACGACTTTAATGTTAAAGAATATGTAAACCCAACATTTCCTATTCCTGATATGTGCCTGCTGTACCATGTGTTATACTATGTTTTTTTATATATGGTATGGAAAAATATGCTGTACTCTTTGTGTTGCTTCCTTTGTGTGAAATCCCTGGTGTTCCTGCCAGCCCCTCTGCTTTCCTATCAATAACTGACCACACTAAGCAGGAGAACACACATAACCTGCTGTCCTCCAATGATCAGACTTGTCCTGACAACCCCCCTCTACATAGCCTTTCAGTGGGAGGGTCAGTGTGATGCTGTTTCTTTTCCCCCCAGCTCTTATACAGCTGAAAAACAGAGGAAATATGATCACTTATAAAAAAAAAGGAAAAAAAGGTGTTTAACATTGTTTTATATCTATACACAAATGCTTTGTCTTTTGTTTCTATTTTAAACTAAATAGGTTGTTTTACAATGTGAGGGATTACAATCACTTTAAAGCCAGCCAATCCTGCCCTCTGCACAGCCCAGTGCTTCAGTGAGCACTGGAGGGGCAGTGCAGAGACTGACTGCAACCAGCTCTCTGCTCACTGAAGACTGAAAACTGAATGATCAGCGGTCTTTGATCGCTCAGTTCTCGGTCTTAGAGGTGGCGGGGGACAGATGCAGCATCGGTCCAATGCTGCATCCACCTAAGCAAGTATGTTTGTATATTTTGGTTTAAACCCTGCTCTTGTCTTTTAATATCATAAAGCAGATTAGGAAAACAGCCAACTATGTAAATATTATATCTGCCATTTTTTTTTAATTTGTTTGCACTAATTTGTGTGTTATATAATTGATAAATCTCAATGATTTGTTTTCATTTGCTTTCAGCAATGAAAGTACTGAGCTTACGACTGAACCAGCCGGTTTCTAAGTGCCAAACATAAATGTACAGTACTGGCACGGCAATAAAAAATAGGGCTGGTGTGCTTTATAAGCTGTGGCTACTTTTTACTCCCTGTCTGGCCCTAAAGTTTATAAAGTTTATAGATAATCTACACTACTTACAAAGTCCATAATTTCACTACCTTATCAATAATATAAAATTTGCCAGGAATTCAGGGAACTATGCATACACTTCCACATACAGCACATTGGGGGGCTGGAATGGGTTTGTTAGTTTGTACATTAACATTTATCATTCTTACAAAAAAATCTAGATAAAGCTGCTATAAATAGTGACCCCTTAAAAGTATATCTAGAGTGTGTTTTTTAGTTCTGAATATATTGTAGTAAGCAATTTGTAAAACCCCTGTTATTTTTTTTTTTTATATTTCTGCATCCCATTTATTCAACCACTTCAATACAGGGCACTTATACACCTTCCTGCCCAGACCAATTTTCAGCTTTCAGCGCTGTCGCACTTTGAATGACAATTACGCGGTCATGCTACACTGTACCCATAGGCGGCACGGATGGGCACTGATAGGTGGCACGGATGGGCACTGATAGGTGGCACGGATGTACTGTAATGTATTATACTGATGGATGCCAATCAGTGCCAAACAATAATGCCTGCCAATCAGTGATGCCCATTGTGGGCACTGATTGGCATCCATTGTTGGCACTGATTGGCATCCATTGTGGGCACTGATTGGCATCCCTGGTGGTCTAGGGTGGCATACCTGGTGGTGACATCCCTGGTGGTCCTAGTGGCGTCCCTGCTGGTCCAGTGTGGGCATCCTCGGGGGGGGGGCTGCACTGATAATCGATCAGCACAGAGCCCGCTGTCAGAGGAGCAGCCGATCGGCTCTCCTCTACTTGCGTCTGACAGACGCGAGTGAGGAAAAGCCGATCACCGGCTCTTCGTGTTTACATCGTGATCAGCCGTGATTGGACACGGCTGATCATGTGGTTAAGAGTCTCCGTCAGAGACTCTTTACCTAGATCGGTGTTGCGGAGTGTCAGATTGACACCATGCAACAACGATTGCCGTGATGCGCGCCCCCGGTGGCGCGCAGCAGCTTAATATCCTGATCACGTCATATGACGTCCGGTCAGGATATTGAAACCACTTTGCCGCCGTCATTTTGTAATAGGGCGGGCGGCAAGTGGTTAAAGTAGGGAAAATCTGGGTAAATTCCTTCATAGTGATAGGAAATCTCTTCTTGTGCCTTGTACACACGATAGGAATTTCCAATGGAAAAAGACTGACTTTTTCCATTGGAAATTCCTACCGTGTGTGTGCCCCATAGGAGAAATTCCGATGAATTCCATCGGAGTTTAAATATAGAACATGTTCTATTTTACTCCGATGGAATTCCGTCAGAATTCCGTTGTGAGTTTGGTCGGACAAAGGTCCGATCGTGTGTACGGGGCATGAAACAGATATAGATGCCACTGTAGATTTGCTTTCTACTCCTAGTTCAGTGATGACTATAACATTTTGAATATACCCATCACATTTTTTAAAGGGTTTTTTTATTTTATCTTTTGTTACTCCTTAAAGAGCATCTATGGTAAAATTTTAATGTGATATATTAATTTCCACATAGAATTTTAGTTATTCCTAGCCTTCTCCTTGAAGTTTGAAAACTTACACATTTACGTCCTTGAATGCAGTTTCACTATTCCTTGTGAATATGGTCTGCCATGTCACATATTTAAACAGAGCCCACTGTCTGAACTACAGAGGAGCTGAGAGGAGGAGTTTCAGGTGGCAGAGTCTATAAAGGAATCACTGATTGCAGCCAGAATGGTACTATAGGATATGTAGTCCTTAAAAGTAAAGTAAATGGATGAACAGGGGAGAAGCCATAAAGCATGCATTGACTCTACTAGGTTGTGGAAAGAGATGACCAGCAGATCAGGCAGCACTCAAAAGACAAAAGGAGATTTTTCAAGTAAGCTTACACTGGATTGTCAAAAAGTACCATTTGTATTGCTCTTAAAATGCTGATGAAAGCTAATGATTCAAATAAAAAGTAGGCTTTCCTACTGATATAATCATGTTAAAGCTCATATGAGATTTTCATGGTTGAGCTTACATCTACTTTAACAAAGCAGTTTCCTGTCTGTGTTTAGGTTGTAAACCCAGAATGTTAATGTGGGACTGCCCAGAACATGAGCTAGAGGAAGGGGGCTGTTTTCAAAAGCTGGCATAGAAGCAATTAAAGTGCCAAGCTGGCATACAGATGCTGGGCATGTGGGAGGTTTGGGGACATTTGTTTCTCCTGCTCCAACAAAAAGCTGGCACGGCAAAGGTAGTTATTGGAGACAGTGGGATGGGTGTCTCTTTGAGTTTCAAAGGTTCACTCTGGGGAAGGGTAGGCATCCTATGGCCTTAAGATTGTATACTTATTTTTTGCTGCTGCCTGCTCTTCCTCTCTTGTCCCTGGAGACTCACAGGGAAAGGCCAACAAGGACAAAAGGGGACTAAAATGAGTCTCCTACCAAATGTGGCAATCCCCACAAAATTCAGTGGGTCCCCCCTCCCAGCTGCCAATATTTTTACCAGTTTTCATTACCGTCCTTGCCCATGTCCCAGACACACTCTTTCCATGTTTTTTTTTCTGCCTCTTCTTCCTCCTATTGGTGGCACATATGGTCTGCTACACCATCATACACCCCTCCTCATTGCTGGAGCCCACTTCATAGTAAGCTTAAGCTGCTGGAACATCACTGCCCCTTGTTGCCCTCCAACTGATGGCCCCCAACTGCTGTGAGGTTGGACTCTGCTCTACTTCTTTGGTTATGGCTGGATATCATTAAAATACAATATATTCTTTACTAATCTTTAATGCTTGCTGATGTAGGATAGAGTACAATAGCTGAGTTAGCATTTGTTGGATAAATGTTTAAACTTACCTAATTAGGTAATTAGGCATTCTATTAATTCTAATAGCCGGCTGAGTGTATGAGAGATATGAATGGTATGATCCAGCCCAGCACACAATGTTGTTAAACAATGTTAAACATTTTTTGCTATTACCGCATATATAGAGGGTGACCGTGCCTTGTAATTATGATAATTGTATCCGCTTCTAAAAGGCCCAAAGAGAAGATTAGTCTTAATGATATTTTTATGAGTGTGTGGAATGTATGGTTTAGTTGTATATACACTCACATGGATTAAGTAAAGCTATGACATGCACAACAGAATGCAGGGTCATTTGTACAAAGATATACTACTACTGCTATTAATGCAGCTGCTCTTTTGTTTTGTGGAGTGTGGATTTTGTGTGTACTACGCCAAACATACTGCCATAAAGTGAGGTCTGAAATTCAATACATATATTTTAATGGGGGTCGGTGCATCCTACAGCCTTGAATTTAAATAAAACTTTGCAATTACAAAATGAAAAGCCCCGTACACACAACCGGGTTTTCCGACGGGAAAACTGCGAGGAGAGCTCGGCCATGTGTATGCTCCCTCGCAGTTTTTCAGACGGGAAAACTGCCGGACAAAAAAAGAGAACCAGCTCTCTTTTTTCCCGCCGGGATTCCCGACTGACTTTTATCTGTCAGAAAACCCGTCCGTGTGTAGTCGAAAACGGCCATTTTCTAAAACACGGTCGGGATTCCCGAGGAAAAGCTCTCATCTGACTTTTCCAGACGGGAAAACTGATCGTCTGTATGAGGAAAACTCGAGAGCAGGTTCTCGGTTTTCCCCTCGGGATTTCCGACGGACCTTTTCCCGTCAGGAATCCGGGACGTGTGTACTAGGCATTAGTGATGCTTTGTGAAGTACAGGGGTACTTGACCCTACAAATGGGTTTTGCTTGAATGGGCACAAATTCCCACAGATACAAAAATACTTTGGAAAGACTTCCATGAAAAGTGGAGGCTGTCTTAGCTGCAAAGGGGGACCAACTTAATGGGATGATATTCTTCGGTCCTCGCCCCGGGTGTCTCTTTCTCCATCACACAGACTGACACAGATCTTTATTCTCCATAGAGTCTATAGAACTCCCCAATTTCTGTATGCAATTGGATTAAAATCTGAGCCAGCCTGTGCTAGATGTGGTAATACAGGTACCCTAATAACTGTACATCTTTTGTGGCGGTGTCCGAAACTTCAAAGATACTGGGCGGAGGTGATTGGTACCCTAAATGGGCTATTGGATACTAATATTCCGGTTGCCCCACTTATATGCCTATTGGGATACTGTGATACGTCTATTTATGCCTCCTCTATTGGTAACACTATAAGACGTGCACTTTTTGTGGCCCGTAGATAGGTTGCTCTCAAGTGGACCTCTCCCCACCCGCCGACCGTATCTGAGTAGATTTTAGATATCAATAGGATTATTCTTTTTGAAAAACATACATATTCCCTAAGGAATTCCATGAGTAAGTTTGATGCTATCTGGTCAAGATGGCTTCAATTCATGACCTAGGTATCAAAACTAATAGGTACTATATACTTTGTAATATTGGATGCTGTTTTTTTTTTTCCTGTCCTTTTTATTTTTTCTCTTCCATAAATACTCCAAGAGCAGGGTGGGAGATGGGGGGTTATTTATTTATTTATTTATTTTTTTGGGATTGTGTTTTGTTTAATGTCTTAATGTTGTTTCCATATAAAAATAAAAAAAGGATCTGATTTAAAAAAATAAATAAAATATAGGGTGTATAAAAATCAATGATTGTAAAAAAGCTCTGTATGGGTATCCAGATCGGGGCATTGTGTAAAAAAAAAAAGAAGCCATATCATCTTAATTAGATTAATACGGCCTATGAACGATACAGGGAGCTTATTCCAGGTTTTACTTTGATTTTGGAATCTAGAAAGTAATGGAAGTATATTATCCACAATATATGACTGTGGGGATTCAGACATAGTTATACCCAAATATTTTATAGAAGAAACAACCTTAATATGAGAAAGTGTGTAGATGGCAATGAATCTGGAAGGGGATCCAGAGGCATTAGCATGGATTTCTCCCAGTTTATGCCTAACCCAGAAAACCTGTCAAACTCCTTAACCACTTAAGCCCCGGACCATTTCGGGCCATTAGGACCAGGCCTGTTTTTGGGATTCGGCACTGCGCTGCTTTAACTGTAAATTGTGCGGACATGCAATGTTGTACCCAAATGAAATTTGCGTCCTTTTCTTCCCACAAATAGAGCTTTCTTTTAATGGTATTTGATTGCCTCTGCGATTTTTATTTTTTGCGATATAAACAGAAAAAGACCGAAAATTTTGAAAAAAAATGATATTTTCTACTTTTTGTTATAAGAAAAATCGAATAAACTCAATTTTAGTCATACATTTAGGCCAAAATGTATTCAGCCACATGTCTTTAGTAAAAAAAATGTCAATAAGCGTATATTTATTGGTTTGCGCAAAAGTTATAGCGTTTACAAACTAGGGTACATTTTCTGAAATTTACACAGCTTTAAATTTATGACTGCCTATCTCATTTCTTGAGGTGCTAAAATGGCAGGGCAGTACAAAACCCCCCCAAATGACCCCATTTTGGAAAGTAGACACCCCAAGGAAATTGCTGAGAGGCATGTTGAGCCCATTGAATATTTTTTTTTTTTTGTCCCAAGTGATTGAATAATGACAAAAAAAAAAAAAATTACAAAAAGTTGTCACTAAATGATATATTGCTCACACATGCCATGGTTATATGTGGAATTGCACCCCAAAATACATTCTGCTGCTTCTCCTGAGTACGGGGATACCACATGTGTGGGACTTTTTAGGAGCCTAGCCACGTACGGGACCCCGGAAACCAAGCACCGCCTTCAGGATTTCTAAGGGCGCAAATTTTTGATTTCACTCCTCACTACCTATCACAGTTTCGAAGGCCATAAAATGCCAAAATAGCACAAAACCCCCCCAAATGACCCCATTTTGGAAAGTAGACACCCCAAGCTATTTGCTGAGAGGCATGTTGAGTCCATGGAATATTTTATATTTTGCCACAGGTTGCGGGAATATGACAAACTTTTTTTTTTTTTGCACAAAGTTGTCACTAAATGATATATTGCTCACACATGCCATGGGCATATGTGAAATTACACCCCAAAATACATTCTGCTGCTTCTCCTGAGTACGGGGATACCACATGTGTGGGACTTTTTGGGAGCCTAGCCGCGTACGGGACCCCAAAAACCAAGCACCGCCTTCAAGGTTTCTAAGGGCAAAAATTTTTGATTTCGCTCCTCACTACCTATCACAGTTTTGAAGGCCATAAAATGCCAAGATGGCACAAAACCCCCCCAAATGACCCCATTTTGGAAAGTAGACACCCCAAGCTATTTGCTGAGAGGCATGTTGAGCCCATTGAATATTTTTTTTTTTTGTCCCAAATGATTGAATAATGACAAAAAGAAAAAAAAAAAAATGTACAAAAAGTTGTCACTAAATGATATATTGCTCACACATGCCATGGTTATATGTGAAATTACACCCCAAAATACATTCTGCTGCTTCTCCTGAGTACGGGGATACCACATGTGTGGGACTTTTTGGGAGCCTAGCCACGTACGGGACCCCAAAAACCAAGCACCGCCTTCAAGGTTTCTAAGGGCATAAATTTTTGATTTCACTCCTCACTACCTATCACAGTTTTGAAGGCCATAAAATGTCAAAATAGCCCAAAACCCCCACAAATGACCCCATTTTGGAAAGTAGACACCCCAAGCTATTTGCTGAGAGGCATGGTGAGTATTTTACAGCTCTCATTTGTTTTTGAAAATTAAGAAAGACATTTTTTTTCTTTTTTTTTTTCTTTTTTTACATTTTCAAAACTTTGTGACAAAAAGCGAGATCTGCAAAATACTCAACATACCTCTCAGCAAATAGCTTGGGGTGTCTACTTTCCAAAATGGGGTCATTTGGGGGGGTTTTGTGCCATCTGGGCATTCCATGGCCTCCGAAACTGTGATAGGCAGTGAGGAGTGAAATCAAAAATTTACACCCATAGAAATCCTGAAGGCGGTGCTTGGTTTTTGGGGTCCCGTACGCGAGTAGGCTCCCAAAAAGTCCCACACATGTGGTATCCCCGTACTCAGGAGAAGCAACAGAATGTATTTTGGGGTGTAATTCCACATATGCCCATGGCATGTTTGAGCAATATATAATTTAGTGACAACTTTTTGTACATTTTTTTTTTTTTTTTTGGTCATTATTCAATCACTTGGGACAAAAAAAAAAAATATTCAATGGGCTCAACATGCCTCTCAGCAAATAGCTTGGGGTGTCTACTTTCCAAAATGGGGTCATTTGGGGGGGTTTTGAACTGTCCTGGCATTTTATGCACAACATTAGGAAGCTTATGTCACACATCATCCACTCTTCTAACCACTTGAAGACAAAGCCCTTTCTGACACTTTTTGTTTACATGAAAAAAAAAAAATTTTTGCAAGAAAATTATGTTGAACCCCCAAACATTATATATTTTTTTAAAGCAAAGGCCCTACAGATTAAAATAGTGGGTGTTGCATTTTTTTTTTCCACACAGTATTTGCGCAACGATTTTTCAAACACATTTTTTGGGGGAAAAACACACTTTTTTTATTTTTAATGCACTAAAAAACACTATATTGCCCAAATGTTTGATGAAATAAAAAAGATGATCATAGGCCGAGTACATGGATACCAAACACGACATGCTTTAAAATTGCGCACAAACGCGCAGCGGCGACAAACTACATTCATTTTTAAAAGCATTTAAAAGCCTTTACAGGTTACCACGTTAGATTTACAGAGGAGGTCTACTGCTAAAATGACTGCCCTCGATCTGACCTTCGCGGTGATACCTCACATGCATGATGCAATTGCTGTTTACATATGACGCTAGACCGACGCTTGCGTTCGCCTTTGCGCAAGAGCAGGGGGGGACAGCGGTGCTTTTTTTTTTTTTTTTTTTTTTTATTATTTATTTGGCTTTTTTATTTTATTTTTAAACTGTGCCTTCCATATTTTATTTTTTTACCATTTTTATCATTATCTCAGGGAATGTAAATATCCCCTATGATAGCAATAAGTAGTGACAGGTACTCTTTTTTTGAAAAAAATTGGGGGGTTAGACCCTAGATCTTTCCTCTGCCCTCAAAGCATCTGACCACACCAAGATCGGTGTGATAAAATGCTTTCCCAATTTCCCAATGGCGCTTTTTATATCCGGGGGGGGACATTCCCTCCCACTGCTTGTAAAAGCAGTCTAGAGGCTAATTATCTGCTAGAATTGCTTTTACATGAAAGCCGGCTGCTGGCTGAAAAGAATGATACCAAGATGATACCTAAACCCGCAGGCATCATTCTGGTATAAACATTCAAAGTCCAGCAACATACCAGTACGTTGCTGGTCCTTGTTGGACATGTATTGTAATCTTTTTTT
Organism: Rana muscosa; assembly: GCA_029206835.1. NCBI lineage: Eukaryota > Metazoa > Chordata > Amphibia > Anura > Ranidae > Rana > Rana muscosa. Next base: position 245,798,352 of record CM055128.1, on the reverse strand, counting down.
TCATACAGCCTATTGGCTGAACGAAAAAAAGAGATTGATTGGTGGGTATGCCCACCATTAGAATACCTCCCTTCATCCACCCACTTCTAATGATGGGCATATATGCCAAAGCATGGGGGCATCCTCCCGCAAAAAAGTTATGCCGCGTACACACGGTCAAGCCTTCGTCGGAATTTCAACCGTATGTACGCGGCATAAAAGGTTATGCCGCGTACACACGGTCGGACTTTTCCACGGGCAAGCCTCCGTTGGAATTTCGACCGTATATACACGGCATTAGGAGCAAAATCGCTCCTCCGCCCCTGCTGCCCCCATGCTTCGGCATATATGCTCTTTTTTTTAACTGTGGTGTCACGGCTTTATGTATCGTGGGAGCAAACGCTGTTGCTGTCAAGATAAATAATTCCGTGCTGCAGTTGAATGGCGCACCTGAAAACAAAAAATTACATACCTGAAAAGCATGCATGATAAAACATTGCAGAATAGAATACAGTAAAAAAGAGCAGAACAATAGAGAGAAAATAGAGAGAGAGAGAACAATAAAACGACAACTATTTTTGTTTTTTTTATTTTATATTTTTTTTGTGTTTTTGTTTTTACAATTTTTTTTTTCTTTTTTACACTTTACAACTGTAATGGTTCGGGTCTCTCAAAATGTAATGGCATCTTGGGAGACCCTGTGTAAGTGTGTCCTTGTCTGTGAAATGCTGTACCCTACGCTAAAACTTCACTTTTGAGTGGTAGCGTTCAAAACATTCACCTTGGACTGGTTGATATTGATGGTTGCTATGGACTGGTTGCTATGGACGGTTGCTATGGACAGTTGCTATGGACGGTTGCTACGGATTGGTTGTTATGGACGGTTGCTATGGATTGGTTGCCATGGACAGTTGCTATGGACTGGATGCTATGGATAGTTGCTATGGATGGTTGCTATGGACAGTTGCTATGGACGGTTGCTATGGACTGGTTGCAATGGATGGTTGCTATGGACAGTTGCTATAGACTGGTTGCTATGGACGGTTGCTATGGACGGTTGCTATGGACTGGTTGCTATGGACGTTTGCTATGGACTGGTTGATATGGATCAGGCCTGTCTCTGCGAACGCTGCAGTTATGTGTGTTGTGTTTGGTAAGTGACAGTGATCGATCGATACTGCACTTGGGTGGGCTGGGCTGGGCTGGGCGGAGGGGCTAAACGCAGGCGTTAGCAGGTATCTGGGCTGATCCCGCTAACACTGCGTTTTTGGGAACCCTAAACCGCTGGGGATGCTAGTATAGATCTGATCAGATACTATACCACTAAGGGGGGTGTATGCTTTGCGCGTGGGTGTTAGCGTTACTGGCACTAACCTAACACTGCCTGGGGCGACGCAGACCCTCTCTGGCGCTAAAACCTAATTGATCTCACCCGCCGGGCGATCAGGGGGGTTAAACCTTTATTGGGTTATATACGGCGGGTGCCCTGATGCTATAAAAAGCAAACTAATCAACCAGCGTCACCCGTAACCTTTATATGGTGATCACTGGTGAAAGGGTTAACTAGGGGCAATCAGGGGGTTAAAACCTTTATTAGGTTAAATATGGGGGTACCTGACACTATATAAAAACCTGACGGGTAACCTAAATAACTAAATAACTTACTGGCTAACCAGTGACACCAGTGACGCTTATACGGCGATCACTGGTGAAAGGGTTAACTCTAGGGGCAATCAGGGGGTTAAAATAATATATGGGGGTACCTGACACTAATAAAAACCTGCGGCGAACCTAAAAAAAAATAACTAATAATCTAAAACACCAGCGACACAAATACAGCGATCGGAAAAACAATCGCTTAGTGACGCTGAAGTTAGGGGGTGAAAGGGTTACCTGGGGGGTGATCAAGGGGTTAAACCTTTATTAGGGGGGGTTAGGGGGCTACCCTGGACCTAAAGGGGCCTAATCCTAACTGCCCTGCAACTTTTTACAATCACAGATGACACTAAATGCAGTGATCAGTAAAATAAATGATCACTGCAATCAGTGACACTGTGATTGGGGGCTTTGGGGTGACCTGGGGGGTGATCTGGGGGTGACTGGGGGGGTGATTTGTGTGCCTATGTGTACCTACGTGTCAGTGGACTGTTGGTGCACTAACCTCTGTCTTCTCTCCTCGGCGCCGGGAACGAAAAGACCGCAGCGAGGGAGATGACATCACTTCCTCCAGCCTGTGTTTACATCACATGGCGGAGGAAGCATTTTCATTGGCCGGGAGCGATCGCGAGGGGGGGGGGGCGGAATCGAGCGGCCGCCCCCTCATGCCTGATCGCTCCCGAACACTTAACGGCCGCTCACTGCAGTGAAGGGGGGTCCGGATGGACCCCCCAACTGCACAAAGGCGATCACGTAGATCTACGTGATTCTGCCTGTCCGTGCCATTCTGCCGACGTAAATCGGCGGTGGGCGGTCGTTAAGTGGTTAATATATTTCATTACCGCAGGCAGGGATGAGCAGGTATTGGTCAAGAAAAGAAGATCATCTGCATATAATGATATCTTTTCTTCCATATCTCCCCTAATCAAGCCGGTAACATCGGAAGAGACATGCCAAGGGCTCTATAGCCAGGGCAAAAAGCAGGGGGGGACAGTGGACACCCCTGCCTAGTGCCACGGAAGAGTCTAAAACTGGGAGACTGAAGGCCATTGACCCTAACCGATGCCACCGGAGCGGAGTATAACAGACGCACCCCCTCGCAGAAACCAGAGCCAAGCCCAAATTTTTTCGAGGTGGCTCATAGGTATGGCCATTCAACAATATCGAAGGCCTTGATTGTGTCTAACGCCAAAAGGGCACGATTTGATTGGCCCGGACCCAGAACCTGCATATTTAAATATATGTGGTTGACTTATTGGGCATGAATCCTACCTGGTCTGAATGGATAATATGTTTAATAACCGTATTTAATCTAGAAGCAAGTATCTTAGCAAGAATTTTAATATCTGTGTATAGTAGAGAGATTGGTCTGTAAGATTCAGGCTGTAGCAAGTTTTTATCCTTTTTAGGTATGACTACAATTACAGATTGACCCATAGTGTCTGGAAGCCGGCCCAGATGAAAAGCCTCATTTAATGTACTAAGGAGGGCGGGAAGCATCTCTTTATTATATTTTTTATAGATCTCTATAGGGAGACCGTCAATCCCCCCTGGGGCCTTGGAGTTAGGGAAGCTAGCCACTGCACTTTCCACTTCCAGTAAGGTGAGTGGCGCATTAAGAATTTTTCTCTCTTCTTGTTGGATTACCGGAAGATCCACCCTATATTTAACCCTTGGGGAGTATCTCATCAAAAATGAAATTCCTATTGCAGAGGATGCCTAAAAACGAATTCAGAATCAGTGAGCCAATCAGACAAGTAGGAAATGACTTTTCTGAGGGTGATCCATACACTAACTACAGAAGGCCTCCAGCTTACCATATTTCATTGAATTTTACAGAAAGTTCAAGCAGCTGCAGATTAAAATAGATAGATATGTTTTCAATAGCATTACAATATGGCCTGTGTAGCTATAATATATTATTTTTTATTTTCTATATATTTTTTCCCATGAAAATGGAGCTACCCTTTAAGAAAGTAAGCAAATGCAATGTTTTTTCAACTATATATAGTCACATCATTTCCTGTGGAAAGTGTTGGAGGGATATAGCTCTGAAGATTCTAGTATATGATTTAACCTACTACCTTCTGTTCTCAAAACATTTGTGCTGGGATAATGACACATTCAATGCAAATTACAATGTATATTCAGCAAGTACGTGTTAAAGTGAATGATTACTGTAACACATATATGAAATATATTGATGTGATGTTCTTTACCCTTCATTATTTCCAGAACTGTAATTTATAAACAGATACACTATATTACCAAAAGTATTGGGACGCCTGCCTTTACACATTTTTGAATGTTTTTCTTCATGTGGACTTTCATTTCCCATTTGGCCCAAGTCTGAATGTGAAATAATGTACACTATATTGCCAAAAGTATTGGGACACCTGCCTTTACACGCACATGAACTTTAATGGCATCTCAGCCTTAGTCCGTAGGGTTCAATATTGAGTTGGCCCACCCTTTGCAGCTATAACAGCTTCAGGGAAGGCTGTCCACAAGGTTTAGGAGTGTGTCTATGGGAATGTTTGACCATTCTTCCAGAAGAGTATTTGTGAGGTCAGGCACTGATGTTGGACGCGATGTATGCCAAAGGTGTTCCAACAGGTTGAGGTCAGGACTCTGTGTAGGCCAGTCAAGTTCCTCCACCCCAAACTCGCTCATTTACACTATATTGCCAAAAGTAATGTAGATTCAGGTGGGTAGGCAGGTGTAGTTAGCTACATTGCCACTAGTTGGCTCTGTGTCAGTATAGTGTCTGGTTACAGCAGCTAGTGTCATTAGGTGCTAGGTCCCTTTTAGTGAGCCCTCCTGCAGTGATGCCATGGGTGAGTCAGTGCCCAGTTATAAGCCAGGTTGGGGCATGGGAGGTAAAGACCCCACACCACCACGGACAGGTCAGGAGGCCGGGAGAAGTAGACCTGCATCCAGGAAGAGCCAGCTGTAGTCTGTCTGTCCCTTGTGGAGACGGGGGCCAGGGTGTATTGCAATTTGCAAAGAACTTTTTGAGGCCAGACCAAGAGTTTTTGGAATGAGTCTGCTTCTCTGAAGGGTCTCGGGAGAGGTGTACCTAAGAAGGAGGTGACTACAGAGAGTGCTGTGAGTATTGATGATGGAGAAGAGACTGTTAGGGGGCTGCTAAAAGTGCTGTAAATGCTTTCACATGTGACCACTGTGGACCGTCCACTAAATGTGATTGACTGTGCAAGTATCTCTGGAATGCATGTCGATGTGATGTGACTGTTATGCCATTTCCTGACTTCCGTCAGTAAAGTGAAGCACACTAGTTTTATGTGAGGGCATTCCGTACTTGTTATATAAAGGTCAATAGCTAGGAATGTCATGTGGAGGCCTCTGGCATGGAGTGGGACACACTATGGTGGAGGGTTAGGCCTCAGCAGGAGGGACAGTGTTCTAGGACAAGAGTGGGGGTGCTCTTGGCACCAATTCTAGACAATCACAGAGCACCTCTTACAGGTGATGCTGCAGAACAGCTGCTGAGATAAAAACAATTGTACACATGGAAATTCTATTGTTTTAGTCTTTCTGGGTAGGCTGATAGATGTGCTGTGAGAGAGCCGAAGAGTGGAGCTCAGAAGTTCTGCTACGCTTTACTAGGCTTTATTAGGCTGTTTGCAGATTATGAATATAGGACGTCTGGCCTTCATAATCCACCAGTGAAGTTTTTTAATGGCTAAGATAAGAAATGGAACGCACCCTTTTTATGCACACTAGGTTGCCACTCAGCAATTATACCTTGAAACTGTTATTTTTAAAATTAAGATGAGATTAATCTTGCTGTCAACAGTGTTATACTAAGCTTGTTACATCAGGATTAATATTGTACACCTCTTTCTCAACAAGGAAGACAAATGCTAAGCGTCTAGACCCAATAAACTGCAAAGTGGATTACTGAGACTTGACTTGGAGACAATTTAGGCGCATACTGTGAGTCCTGACACCCTTATTGTTGGCTTCAATGTTTACATCTAGTAAATTCCCAATTTCATGCTTACTCAAGCATAACATTGCCTTCAACATAGTATTAGCCGCTACTGAATCTCGCATAAGATAAAATCATTATCACGCACGTATTGAAAAGCTTTAAAAATTATGTAAAAGTGGAGCTTCACTTTATAAATCAGATAAAAAAAAAAAAAAAAGAAGGCCAACCTTAAAGAGTATTTAAAGCCAAAACGATTTCTCCATCTTACAGTAAGGAATGATTAAAACCCCTGTTGAGTTATTTTATGTTCCCGAATAGAGGATTTCTTATTAATTAGAGTCCTGGAGGTACAACAGGAAATTGAAATCTCTCCACCGTGGGGTAAATATTTGCCACTGAACCATTTAAAAAATAAAATTTTAATTCTGCTCTGGCAACATCTGTAAAATGTTGAAATTCCCATCACTTTCTGCCCCAATGATAATGGTCACTGGGACAAATATTGAGGTTGGATCTCCCTAACTGGGATACAGGCAGCAATAACAACCTGACAGCGGTTTCAACCCTTCCCCACGCTATCAAAAAAAAAGGTTTAAATAGTTACAATTGAGAGTCCTTTTATTCACTTTTTCAGGAAACTCAATGATCAACAATGTGATTGCAAACTATAAGGGGCTAATCGCTAACCATGGATGGTCACTCCAATGGCCTTGCTCATGATGGCGTTCTTCTTTTTAAGTAGGGATAGGATTCGGGTTTGGGTCTGACATGGGTTAGTTCGAGGAGAATCCAGACTTGGTGAACTAATGCAGGAATTCACCTCCATAGTAACCAACTACATATAACTCACTAAAGCCCCGTACACACGGTCTGACTTTTTGCCAACAAATTTCATTTTGAGCAAGTTTGACAAAAAATCTGATCGTGTGTATGCTCCATCGGACAAACTTTTTTGGTTTTCATCAGACAAAAGTTTGGTCTGCAAACGGACAAACTTTTGGCCAACAAAAGTCTGATGGAGCAAGGTCCGACCTTGTGTACAGAAAACCATCGGACTTTTGTCCGATGGACAAAACAAATAATGTTAAAATAAACCAACAATAGAATAAGTTGACCAAAGGGTGGCGGTAAAGAACAGAAAAACCACGTGGTGTTGGAAAAAGTTTTGGGAAAGTTTGCAGAAAAGTCCTGTGGTGTGTATGCTATAGGTGTGCCCGGCCAACTCCGTTCGGACAAAAATCCACGGAAAAGGCCGATGGAAGTCTGACCGTGTGTACAAGGCTTTACTGGCATTTGAAGTTAGGCCTGGTGGTTTAGGAGAGCCAATAATGGGACTTTTGAAAAAGCCAGCTCCTATTATTAAAGGTTGAGTTCCCAACAGCCATATTGACAATGTGCTTAGCTGTGATAAGGAAAGCATAACAAGTGATATTGAAAAAGTGCCCAGGGACTGTTTTGTGTGGGGCTTGTAGGAAATGACTTGCACAGAGTACCAGGTCCCAACTTGCCTCCAAAGAGCACCAATGTCACCCCTCTCCTCCCATTGAGCACCAATGCCCCACCTTTCCCCACCAGTCCCCATCCCTCCCTCCCAATTAGGGATTTTTTTTCCTGTTGACCATTCCATTTCCTTCCACTGACCCCCAACTCCAGGCACTATTACCTCCCAATAATTTCCAACACTAGGGTATATTTTCTCCCACTGAGCACCAACACTTAACATTTTTTCCTTCCCTTGTCTATCAATGTAGGGCATTTTTTACTTTCTTTTTTCCCTTCCTTTCATTTTTTTCCGCCCATTGACCACAGACACTGGCCTTCTTTCTTGTTCATACATCACGGGACACAGAGCAGCATAGTCATTACTATGTGGGTTATATAGAATTACCTTCAGGTGCTGGCACTGGCAACTTCCAAAACAGGAAGTACCCTCCCCTATATAAGCCCCTCCCATCCGGGAGTACCTCAGTTTTTTGCCAGTGTCTAAGGTGTTGGCCAAGGTTAACATGTATTCATCTGGGCTTGTGTACAGGTTCTCTGGGCCTTAGCAAGCTATTCCGGATCCGACCAAAAAAGCTTCATAGCTAAACGGTAGGTACCCGGGCCTTGCAGAGAAGAGCAGGGTTTTGCCTGTAATGCCTCTCTTAGGAGGGCTGGACCCTGGGATCCAGAGCTCTGGTCATACCCAAAACCAAGAGGCTATCTGTGCAGGGTGCTATACAGGTCCAGGGGAGTGGAATCCTTGGGAACCCGGTCCCTGAAGGTCTAGTACAATGCCTGCCGTGAGAGGTGAAGTTTGGGCTTCTGTGGACCAAACAAAGTCTTGCGGCGGGGAAAAGGTAAGTGGGGGCCCCTCAGGAACTTGGTTCTATTGAGGGGACCCCCAAGCCTAATATGTCTTTCTGCCTGTTACCTAAAGGGTATTCCCGCTAATAGCTGTATATGCCTAAGAAATCCTAGAAATGTTTTTTCATAAGGGAAGTTTTAAAAAAACTGTAAACCTGGAAATGTTTTTCATAAAGGAGGTTTTAAAAAAAAAAAAAAAAAAAAAAAAAGACAAAAGTGCGGTACCTGTGTTTGTCCACTAGAGGCCGCTGTGGAACGTCTTTTTTCCTGGGACTATTCCTTCCATGGTGAAAGTCCAGGCAGATGAGTGAGCTCTCTATCAGGGAAGCTGCATTCCTCTGTCATGCTGCCAAGTAGTTTCCTTCCATCCCCGAGTCCTGGTGAAACAGGGACCCTGGCTCCTCTCCCTACATGGCGCCAAGAGCGCACACGTGCACGCGCGCGCGCGCGCACACATGCTTTCTTTTTATAAGGTTTAGCTTAAAAAAAGGGGGCGGAGCCTGGCGGATGACGCGCTCTGTGCGCCCAGCGCTTCTGCGCATGTGCGGGCGTCCCAGCAAGATAAAAGGACTCAGTCCACACTGCTTGCTATGGACACAGAGCATGAAAAGGAGCTGGTAGCATGGTATAGGGGCTTACAGCGGGCGGTTGATACAGGCATCCCCAGAAAGACGCATTAGTAGACACCCACTGATGTACATAGCAGCAAATTGCATTAGACTATTTCAGTAAGGGGTGTATTGTGGCTGGAATACCTCAGCTTTGAACTAAGGAATATGCCGCCTAAAAAACTCCGAGATATACCTCTCAGGAAGTGTAGGGGGTCTCCATCGGGCTCTGAGGATCTGGAGCAGTCATCTGCACCCTCCTCCCCTGAGAAATCAGAGGTTAATACCCATAAGGAACCCCCGGGAGTGCCAGGTACTGCGGCTGTCCTCAGTCCACCTGCTCCTGCATATACTGTATAACAGAGGAGGTTTTTTCCTCAACTCTGGAGGGATTGGAGCAGAGATTGGCTGCATTGATCGCTTCTTCTCTACAGGAAAGAAAGCGCGCCAGATCTCCATCACCTCCATTAGAGTGCCTGTTGGCAGAGCAACAGTCCCAGGAAGGGACCGACCTACCTGAAGGGGATCAGGAGGAGGTTAGCTCTGTTTTTGAGGAATCGACAGTAGATGAACCATTTTCAGCATCACAGACTGAAAGATTGTGGGTCCAGACCCTAACTGACATGGTTCGATCTGCATTTAAAATGCCTCTTGTTGAACCATCAACTACTGCTGTCTCCTCATTGGGGTCGCTAAAAGCTCCCCAGGTTAATTGCTCCTTTCCAATACATCCATTATTGGAAGGACTTATATACCAGGACTGGGAACATCCTGATAAACTATTTGTTCCGCCTAAAAGGTTTCCGGTGATCTATCCCATGGAGGAAAAGTTCACCCAGAGATGGAATGTTCCTACGGTGGACGCAGCCATTTCTTCTGTGAACAAATCACTGACATGTCCAGTAGATAATGTTCAAATGTTCAAAGATCCAGTGGATAAAAAATTGGAATCTTTATTAAAATCTGCTTTTTCCACAGCAGGGTCTGTTACACAGCCAGCAGTGGCAGCTATTGGAGTCTGCCAAGCTTTAAAGGATCAAATGAAAATGGTCCTGAGGGATTTGCCAGACCAACAGGCCCAGGCTCTGGCTGATCTGCCTAGAGCATTATGCTTTGCGGTTGACGCCATCAAGGATTCTATCCATCAGGCCTCCCGCCTCACGCTGTCTTTGGTACATATGCGTAGGCTTCTGTGGCTCAAAAACTGGTCTGCTGAAGCTCCCTGTAAGAAGCTCTTAGTTAGCTTCCCATTTCATGGGGAACGCCTTTTTGGCGAAGACCTGGATAAGTATATCCAGAAGATTTCCAGTGGTAAAAGTACTCTCTTACCGAGTAAGAAGAGGTCTAGGGGTCCATCTTTTAAGAGGACTACCTCTCCTATCCCTGCGACGTCTGCTACTGAGCAGTTCCGACGGCCTCCTCGGTCAAACTCAGGAGGTAAAAATCAGGGACAGCCACAGGGTAATAAAAAGCCCTGGATCCGAAGAGGTACTAAACCAGCCTCCAAGTCAGGCCTATGAAGGGCTGCCCCCACTCAAACGGGTGGGGGGAAGACTTCAGTTGTTCGCAGAGACCTGGCGGGAGACGATCAAAGACAGATGGGTGCTCTCCGCAGTAGCTCTGGGATACAAGTTGGAGTTAAAAGAGTCTCCTCCGTCCCATTTTATGTGGTCAGGCATGCCAAGAGACCCTCTGAAAAGACGGTCTCTCCTATTGGCGTTAGAACAACTATTGCTCCAAGGAGTAATTATGGAGGTTCCTATGGAAGAGTGGGGGTTGGGTTTCTACTCAAACCTTTTCACAGTCCCGAAGCCAAACGGGGACATAAGACCCATATTGGACCTAAAGAGTCTAAACAAATTTCTAAACGTCCGGTCTTTCCGGATGGAGTCGATCCGATCGGTCACCGCTGCCCTACAAGGGGAGGAATGGTTAGCCTCGATCGACATCAAAGATGCTTACTTGCATGTTCCCATCTTTCCAGGTCATCAAAAATTCCTACGCTTTGCAGTAGAAGGGCGCTATTTTCAGTTCAGAGCCTTACCATTCGGTCTGGCCACAGCACCACGAGTGTTCACAAAAATTCTGGCCCCACTGTTGGCCGATCTAAGAACACGGGGTGTAACGATAATGGCATACCTAGACGACCTGTTGTTGATGGACCACTCAGTTGCCAAGCTAGAAGTGGTAATTGTCGATACAATCAAGTATCTAGAATCTCACGGTTGGGTCATCAACCTGGACAAGTCAGCCCTACAGCCAGTGAAAAACCTGGTATATCTAGGGCTACGGCTGGATTCAGACCAGAGGAAGATTTTCTTACCTCTAGACAAGGTATCCTCTTTGAGGGGCTTGGTCCGTCTGCTTTGTGCAAAAAGACAGCCGTCCATACGCCTGTGCATGAGGCTGCTAGGAAAGATGGTAGCATCATTCGAATCTGTGCCATACGCCCAATTCCACTCAAGGAATTTACAAAGGGCCATATTGTCAGCCTGGAACGGAAAAGTTCAGGCTCTAGACTTCCCGATGGCTTTGTCCCCTTCCGTTCGGAAGAGTCTCTGCTGATGGTTGATCCTCCAGAATCTCCAGAAGGGAAAACCCTTCAGCCCGATATCTTGGAAGGTGGTCACTACAGATGCCAGCCTTACAGGCTGGGGGGCAGTACTGGAGCAATGGTCTCTCCAGGGCAGATGGTCAAATGTAGTAAAAACCCTGCCCATCAATCTCTTAGAGATACGAGCAGCCCGGTACGCCCTAGTAGCCTGGACATCCAGACTCCAAGGGTCCCCTGTCAGAATTCAATCAGACAATGCCACAGCAGTGGCATATATCAATCATCAGGGAGGCACCAGGAGTCGTGCAGCCCAGAGGGAAGTAAGTCACATCCTGGAATGGGCAGAAAAGCATGTCCCATGTATATCAGCTGTCTTCATTCCAGGGGTGGAGAATTGGAAGGCGGACTTTCTGAGTCGCCAACAGTTATGCCCAGGGGAATGGTCCCTTCATCCGAGGTCTTCCGAGCAATATGTCAGCGGTGGGGAACACCGGATGTAGATCTGCTAGCATCCAGATTCAACGCAAAGGTGGACAGATTTGTCTCCCGGACAAGGGATCCCCTCGCTTGCGGCTCGGATGCTCTGGTGTTCCCTTGGGATCAGTTCAGACTGATATATGCATTCCCTCCGCTACAATTGTTGCCTCGACTCCTTCGCAGAGTCAGGTTGGAGAAGAAGCTGGTGATCCTGGTGGCTCCAGCGTGGCCCCGAAGGGCCTGGTACGCGGAGATCATCAAAATGTCTGTGGGGAGTCCTTGGACCCTTCCACGTCGTCCGGACCTGCTTTCGCAAGGACCAATATACCACCCTTCCTTACTAACTCTAAGTTTAACGGCCTGGCTATTGAGTCCCACATCCTAAAGAAGAGAGGTCTCTCTAACTCTGTGGTATCAACTATAATCAATGCCAGGAAGCCTGTATCCAGGCAGATCTACTATAGAGTTTGGAAGGCGTACATCACTTGGTGCGAGGCCAGAAAATGGCATCCACGTAAGTACGTTATAGGCAGAATTCTGGACTTCCTGCAGTGGGCTGTAGACAGGAAGTTTGCCTTAAGTACTATCAAGGGCCAGGTTTCGGCCTTGTCAATACTATTTTAAAGGCCCCTGGCTATGCATTCACTTGTCAAATCCTTTATGCAAGGTGTGACTCGTATTATTCCACCGATTAAGGCTCCCATATGCCCATGGGATCTAAATTTGGTTCTGTCGGTTCTGCAGAAGCAGCCATTTGAACCTTTGCGGCACATTTCCTTGGTTCTACTCACCAGGAAATTGATATTTTTAGTAGCCATATGCTCGGCTAGAAGAGTGTCGGAATTAGCCGCCATGTCCTGTAAAGAGCCATATCTGGTTATCCATAAGGACAGAGTAGTATTACGTCCTCACCCAGCCTTTCTTCCTAAGGTGGTATCGAGGTTTCACTTGAACCAGGATGTGGTTCTTCCTTTTTTTTTCCCCAAACCAAGCTCGGTAGAGGAAAAGTTATTGCATTCTTTGGATGTAGTAAGAGCAGTTAAAGCTTATCTAAAAGCCACTGCTCAGATTCGTAGAACGGATTCTCTGTTTGTTCTGCCGGAAGGCCCCAGAAAGGGTCAGGCAGCATCAAAATCGACTTTAGCCAAGTGGATTCGACAGGTCATAATACAAGCCTATGGCTTGAAAAGTAGACCGCCTCCGTTCAAAGTTAGGGCGCACTCCACGAGAGCAGTTGGAACTTCATGGGCAGTGCATCACCAGGCCTCCCTGGCGCAAATTTGTAAGGCCGCAACATGGTCTTCAGTACACACGTTTACTAGGTACTACCAGGTGGACGTGAGAAGTCAGGAGGATGTCGCCTTTGGGCGCAGTGTGTTGCAGGCCGCAAAAGATCCTCATGCCTGATGGCGCCCAGCTTATGTATGGTGTATCCCCCCCCTCATGTGGCATTGCTTTGGGACGTCCCACATAGTAATGACTATGCTGCTCTGTGTCCCGTGATGTATGAACAAGAAAGTAGGATTTTTAAAACAGCTTACCTGTAAAATCCTTTTCTTGGAGTACATCACGGGACACAGAGCTCCCACCCCTCTTTTGGGGACACGTATTGCTTTGCTACAAAACTGAGGTACTCCCGGATGGGAGGGGCTTATATAGGGGAGGGTACTTCCTGTTTTGGAAGTTGCCAGTGCCAGCACCTGAAGGTAATTCTATATAACCCACATAGTAATGACTATGCTGCTCTGTGTCCCGTGATGTACTCCAAGAAAAGGATTTTACAGGTAAGCTGTTTTAAAAATCCTACTTTTCCTCCTGCTGACCAGCAATACACTATAGCCTTGTATACCTAATTACAACTGTCCTGCTACTAGCCACTTTTGCACTGCTGTATCCTCTGTATTATCTTAGTCCATGTAGTAAAGCCCCAGCCTGTGCTATTTCTCTCTAGTATATTGCTCCTAGCCTTGCTATATAAAATTATCCTGCTGCTGGCTAATTTTACACTGCTGTGTGTTCTCATTCGTATTGATAATCACCTGCCTGTACTCTTTGCCGCTAGCTCATTTCAGACAATTGTCCTTCATTAAACTCCTCCACTGCTGGACAATTGTTTTTAGATTAGAATTAGCTTGGGGTAATTATTGGGTAACCTTCAACCAGTGGTACATCATTGACAGCCAGTAGTCCATAGATGTGATTGCTTGCAAGGATTCTAGTTACTGTCTTGTCACCCCTGCTCATGTTTGCTTGACCAGGGCAGGGACAACATTATGAAAAAAAAAACTTTACCTAAAGTAAATTATAAAAATATATAAATGTATAAAAAGGTTTACAAAAATAGTGACAAAGGGTGTGCAAATGGCTGGGTCTGGACCAGCGTTTGGCTTTCAGCACTATCAAATGTCAGATTTGTGCCCTTTTATCCTGTATCCGGGATTGTTGGACTGAAATTAATACTTTATTTAAATGTATTATTTTGTTTAAGTATAATTTTTTTGTAAAAGAAAGGATACACCCCCTATTCTTTGACAGTGGAACTCCAGATCCAGACCTGATTTTAGGAAGGGAGAGCATCCCCTGGCTGTAGGATTCTACACCAACATTTTGGTGCTGCCTGTCCTTCCCATTGCTGTAGAACTTTCCCCCTTCTGTTTGCTGATGCCTGCCCTTCCCCCTGTGAAATGGTTGAGCAGCCTATGAACATACACTATATTATCAAAAGTATTGGGACACCCGCCTTTACACGCACATGAACTTCAAAGGCATCCTAGTCCTTGGGGGTCAATATTGAGTTGACCCACCCTTTGCAGCTATAACAGTTTCCCCTCTAATTCATCCCAAAGGTGTTCTATCAGTTTGAGGTCAGGACTCTGTGGAGGCCATTCAAGTTCCTCCACCCCAAACTCGCTCATCCATGTCTTTATGGACCTTGCTTTGTGCACTGGTCCAAATCATTTTGTGGAGGAGGGATTATGGTGTGGGGTTGTTTTTCAGGGGTTGGGTTGGCCCCTTAGTTCCAGTGAAGGGAACTCTTAAGGCGTCAGCATACCAAGACATTTTGGACAATTTCATGCTCCCAACTTTGTGGGAACAGTTTGGGGATGACCCCTTTCTGTTCCAACATGACTGCGCACCAGTGCACAAAGAAAGGTCCACAAAGACATGGATGAGTGAGTTTGAGGTGGAGGAACTTGACTGATCTGCACAGAGTCCTGACCTCAACCCGATAGAACACCTTTGGGATGGATTAGAGACTGAGCCAGGCATTTTTGTCCAACATCAATGCCTGACCTCATAAATGTGCTTCTGGAAGAATGGTCAAACTTTCCCATAGACACACTCCTAAACCTTGTGGACAGCCTTCCCAGAAGAGTTGAAGCTGTTATAGCTGCAAAGGGTGGGCCAACTCAATATTGAACCCTACGGACTAAGACTGGAAGTAAAGGCAGGCACGTGTATGTAAAGGCAGGCGTCCCAATATGCACATGTACATTGCTCTAAGGCTGTTCCTCTTACCCTGCTGCCCCAAAAGCCTCTATCCCACGTGGAGGGTGGGAGCCCTGTATGCAAACAGGTGCTTAGAACAAAATAAGGATGGACGGCTGCACTCCTGTGCAATTTCTTTATTCAAATACCGGATACAAAGGTGAACTACAGATACAAGCTAACCTGTTTCACACCAAAGTCGGGGGTGCTTACTCATAGCTCGAGCTATGAGTAAGCACCCAACTTTGGTGTGAAATGTTAGAGAAATTAGAAATTATACTTTAAATGTCAACTATGAATATGCATATTAATATGACTATATCTTCTAAAGTTAAAATGTTTGCTTTATATAACTCTATTAATACTTAAATATGCTGAATAAGCTCTAATAGCCCTAATTACTGGAATAAGTCATATGACCATATTCTATTGTGCAAAGATGTGCTGACTCTTACATCTGTCAAACATGGGCTGCGAACCATGAGATAATTTATGTATCCATTGTATGAAATATCCTGTCATAAGGTGTAGGCTGAAAAAGGATATTTCCCTATTTCCTGCTGACGTCAGAATAAAGGTTGAAATTATACATGGTCAGGACGTTACGAGCAGGAAAAGGGAAGGTTTAAGGGTTATAAAAGCAGAATGTGAATCTATGACAGGCAGAAATGGATCTCTGAAGCAGAAAATATACATTTAACCATTTCTCTTGCATATGCAATAAAATATCTTGACTTGTAACGAGAGTTGGTCCGAAATTACTTGACAGAAACAGGTTAGCTTTTATCTGTAGTTCACCTTTGTATCCGGTATTTGAATAAAGAAATTGCACAGGAGTGCGGCCGTCCTGCCTTCTTTTATTCTAAGCAGGCGTCCCAATACTTTTGATAATATAGTGTACATATCTGCAGCTATGCCTCCGATACCCTTACCATAATTTAAAAAATAAATAAATAATTAAAACAATGATTAAAAAAGAAAAAAAACTAATTTTAATAGTACATTTTATAGACCAAAAGGGAGCAAATTAGAAAATAGGATTTACACGCACTTTATATAAGACCACAAACATTTTTTTTTTCAATAAAGTTCTTAAGTATACTTTTAAAGTACAGGTGCAGAAAAATCTTTAAAGCCACCCAATTAGAATCTTCCTTACATTCTTTACTCCCACTCTACAAAGATGACCCATAGAATTTGATTGGTTGCTGTGGGAAAGCTTCTCTTCCCTCCCACCTATAGAATTACACTTGTGTACTTTTTATCTTTTGTACTCAAGCTGCTTGGTATCTGTTGGATAGGGTTTAGTCATTATTGAGGTCAGACTACTTTTATCATTTGTAATAATTTAAATAGGTGTTTTGTTTGACGGCTGTTCACATGGTAGGTTTGCATGGGTTCCACCCTTGTTCTAATATTCCACACATGGATTAACACATTTACATTAGCAAGTTATTGCTGGAACTTCAAACATGAAGCCCACGCCTTGTCACTGACACAAACCAGCAAAATATTGGGCTACTCCTGCAGGAAATACTACTGAAACCCGAGAGGAGAAAAACAAAGTCTAAGATGAAAGAACGCCTATCTATTTGTAGAATGGACATGTAACTTTACCACGTTTTCCTTTTAGAAAAATGAACTCTTGTACCTGTAACTACTACCTACGCCTGCAAAGCTTTGAATTTTAGCTTGTGTGTGTGGCCACTTTTTTTTTTTCAGTAAATAACAACTGAACGGGTCTGAACCTAGAAATAAATATTTCTTCTTTTACTTTATGTATGTTCTGCGGTTAAGGCACAACATTATTTAACCACTTTAGATCCTCCCTATAGCAGTTTTACTGCTACAGGGCGGCACCTCTGCATCAGATTACGTATATATACATGATCTGACACTTCTGGGTGGGGGGGGGCGTGCATGCGTGCTGCCGACAGCTTGCTTACGCTGTGATTACACACAGTGGAAGCCGATCGGTGAGTGCCGGATACCCGATGTCCTCTGGCACCCGCCGGTCGTTAGGCAGAGAGGCAGAACTGCAATCTAAAATAGGGAATGAATATTGCGCTAGTCTCAAAACAAAAAATAAATGGTGAAGCTGCTACATAAAATATGACTAGTATTAGATGTATGCGAATAAAAATGTAGCGCTAACAATGAAAGAGAGACCAAAGAATTGGTCTCAAGGTGAAAATGAATGTGAGTATAAAACAACAACAATAAAGTGAGTCCACAGAATGTCCATACACGTATCCATGATATGAAGAAAATAAAAAAATATTTGAAGCCACACGTGAAACAATATGGGTCATCACAACTTCTGAAGATGAAGAGAGGTAAAATACCCTTACCGGAACAGATGGATCTTCGGGTTAAGGCAGATCATAAAGGCGTTGAAAAGACTCAGTGGCGGTTCCCTTCTGCTTGTCTGAAGGCTGGATCACACGAATCTCAGACAAAAACTTCCCGGCAGGTTCCCCGACTTGGAAGCAGACTCAGGACTCGAACACGATCTCCATAGACATCAGATAAGACAAAAACCACCTTGAATCCGGAAAGTTCTTCCCGGAATAGCAATCGCACATAAGGAGAGAGCTTCAACTCAATCGACCAACCATAAGATATAATTGAAAGAAATGGTCCGATAGTGCAGGTCAATGCAGGTTTATTAAAACCAACAAAGTAAAAGTGATCACATAAGCATAAAAAACATTAAAAAGGGCAGTGAGTAGAGTGGTGAGCAATCCCGACGTGTTTCGTACTAGTGTACTTCAACAGGGGCATGCTAGACAGAACTGCAATCTGTCTAGGAAAACAAGGCAGATCTCCATTCTGGCAGGAGGGAAGGGGTGCAATTTGTGTTCCTGCAAAGCAGGGAATAAATTCTATGTCTTCCCCTAGTAAAAGCACCTAACACAGTATAGTAAAACACTGGCTAGGCACATACAGTAGTTAACCCTTTGATCGCCCCTGATGTTAACCCCTTCCCAGCCAGTGTCATTACATTAGTACAGTGACAGTGCATAATATATAGCACTGATCACTGTAATAGTGTCATTGGTCCCCTAAATGTGTCAAAAGTGTCAGAATGTCTGCAACAATATCACAATACCGCTATAAGTCGTGGCCATTACTAGTAAAAAATAAATAAAAATCCCATAGTGTGTAGATGCTATAGCTTTTGCGCAAAACAATCAGTATATACTTACTGGGATTTTGTTTACCAAAAATATGTAGCAAAATATACATTGGCCTAAATTTATGGAGAAATCTGATTTTTTAATTGGATATATTTTTTTTTAATTGTCAGGTTTTTTTGTTTATAGCTCAAAAAAATTAAAAAAGCAGAAGTGATCAAATACCACCAAAAGAAAGCTCTATTTGTGGGGAAAAAAGGACATACGTTTAATTTGGGTACAACGTTGGATGACTGCGCAATTGTCAGTTAAAATAACACAGTGCCATATGGCAAAAATGGCCTGGTCATAAGGGGGTAAATCTTCCGGAGGTCAAGTGGTTAAGATGCCAAGGAACACGGTGATAGGAGAAGAGACCAACATGAGCAGAGAGATTACCTAATAAGTCAACTACTGCTCTTCAAACCGATAAAGTGCTGGCTGTGCTTATTACAAGAGTTGTGTAAATCTCAAGACTGATTAGACAGAAATGCAAATCCTTTGATAGAATAGACAGCTCCTTTGCATAATTAGCTGTTAACTTGGAGTTCAGCTTTAACTGCTTTACCAAGGTAAAGATCATAAGCAAAAAGGGTTTTTATCAGGGTTGCACCGATACCGGGTATTTACATGAATACTGGTGAAAATGTTGAGATACCCGAAACCGATATGTTTGCAGTGCGATTTGAGCCAATACAAAATAAACAAGCTTAAACCGCACTGCAAAGAATCGCATGCAATTTGAACAGGAATGCGGTGCACTTCTGGTCCGAATCACATTCAGTTTCCTGCACTGCTCCTGTAAAAAAGGCTTGTCATAGTGATTTCAGCCTGGGTCCACCCAAGAACGGTGCGGGAAACTACATGCGATTCGAACAGGAATCACATTGTATTCCTGTTGAAATCACATGCAATTCTTTTGCAGTGCGACTTGAGCCCATTAATGTTGTATGGGCTCAAATCGCACCACAAAGGTATCAGTACTCGGTATTGGCGAGTACTTGACCGAAAATATCGGTACTCGTATTCGCAGATAACAAACACGCAACCCTAGTTTTTATATTTGGCGATTTCAACTGCTTTTCATTTTAACCTCTCATGAACTTTAGGCGTTCAAACCACACCCTGAAAAAATTCAGCAAAGTATTCAGAATGTACATTGTACGCTCTTTCCATCAAACTGCTGCTCATGCCAGCGAATTCAGGCTGCCAAAATGACAGCCAGGACTTGCTTTGTAACATAGCAGCTGCAGCCTACAAGAGTAAAATTAAAGTGGAGTTCCAACCATTATTTGGAACTTCCGCTTAATCCACTCCTCGCCCCCTTACATGCCACATTTGGCATGTAATTTTTTTTGGGGGGGGGGGAGTGGGGGCTTCAGTAGGAGTGGGACTTCCTGTCCCACTTCCTCCTTCCGCCCTGGGGCCGCCTAGGCGATTTGTCATATCGCCTTTTGGCGGCCCCTCCCTGTAGGCGTTCACCTGAGATGTGTCAGGTCCCAGGCGATCGCCTGTCCACTCAGAGAGCGCTGCGCCGTTCGCGCATGTGCAGTGAGTGCCCGGCCGTTAAGCCCAAAGCTGTCACAGCTGGGTGCCCACACTATGAATGGAGGCGCCGGCGGAGAAGGGGGGAGAGGAGCGGAGCTCCTGGCGGCGCATCGCTGGACAGTGGAACAGGTAAGTGTATGTTTATTAAAAGCCAGCAGCTACACTTTTTGTAGCTGCTGACTTTTAATAAACATAAAAAAAGGCTGGAACTCCCCTTTAAGCTGGAATTGTGTGTTAATCCTTAAAATGTACAATGGAATAAAGACTACCTACTTTATAACTTAGTTCTTCATCTGGGCATTGCTGTACAGCAGCAATCTATTATTGTCTCCTTTGTTGGTAATCTTGTAATCTTTGCTGGTAATCCACCCGGCAGTTCAAGATACCACAGTTAGGTCTCGCAATCGGCAGGATGAACCAGAGAAGAAAAGAAAAAGCTCCCCATAGCATAAAAAAAGTTTAACATTTATTTATAGCGGTTGTACAATAAAATGGTCTAGAAGCTTTTGATGACGTCATATTGATGACGAAACGCATCAAGCTGAAACGCACGGTGCTAGTAGCTGAGACCTAGGTGGAACGCACGCTGACCCCTAGACCATTTTATTGTACAACCGCTATATGCGGCTTTCTGCCAAAGGATATTCTTATGTCTGTATGGATGTCACTCTCCTTGAAGGATTTAAAATAAATTTGAAACTTTTTTATGCTATGAGGAGCCTTTTTTTTTTCTTCTCTGGTTCAACCTGGCAATTGTGAGACCTTACTTGTGGTATCCTGAACTGCCGGGCGGAGAGGACGGGAGATCTGGTTGGTGTATAACACTCGGTCGCGGAGACCATACAAGCCCGATTTGACTCCTCTTGTCATAAGGCAAAGGGTCAACCACGTCTGGTGAGTAGGGACCTTTATTCCAATTTTTTGCCTCTTTGTGCCTTTTGGAAGGAACGTTCGGTACATTATTGTATATTTTGGGCTACACGCTACCACAGCTATTCCTGTATTTGAGAGATTTATTTACATTAGGATTATGGATCTTTTGTCAATATTTATTCATTTGTTACATGGACTTCATCACGGATTTTCCAACATATTTATACTTTTGTTTTGTGTCACAGTAATTAATGGTTGTTTATATTGTTTTGGTTGTTTGATTGCACAGTCACCTTATTGTTATTTTGTAATTTGCTGGTTACATAGTAGCAAGCGCTGTTAATCCCTAAGCATTTTTACCTGTTTCATTTACTTTTTTAAATCAACATCACAAAATGCTTTCAATTATATACTTTGCAAACCAAAAGGAAGCAAATAACAGGGTTTGCATACATGTTAAAATAAACTGAATAAGTGATCTTTCTGATTTAAAAACGGTGGCTAGATTGAATTAGTAACTTATTGACTGCTATACCTTGTTGTTTGGATTTTTTTTTAAGTTTTAATTAATTCTTGTTTTCGCCCTCTGTTTACAGCTCCTCACTGGACATACAAATGATGCTAAGCTAACACTTCAGATGGAAAATGCCAAGCTGGCCTTAGATGACTTCAAACGCAAGTATGTCCATATAAAAAGACCTATGTAGTAGCGCTGCTTAATAAAAACCTCCCAATTAAATGCACATGTGTCCATATAGAACTATAAAAGAACAAACTTCATGATAAAGTGCAAGTGCCACTGTACATATTAACGAAAAGTGTATAGTACAAAAAATTAAAAGTCCACAGTTATATTAATTTGAGAAAATCTACTTATAAACGGTGCTCTAAGTAGTCTCCAATTATGAGCCGTGCTTCACAAACACACAATGGTGAAGGGGGCACATGTCACAGAGTGGAGTCACATTGGGGGTTATTTACTAAAGGCAAATCCACTTTGCACTACAAGTGCAAACTACAAGTGCAAAGTGCACTTGAAATTGCACTGAAAGTGCCCATGGAAGTGCAGTCACTGTAGATCCGAGGGGGACATGCAAGGAAAATAAAAAACAGCATTTGAGCTTGCACATGATTGGATGATAAAATCAGCAGAGCTTCCCCTCATTTCAGATCTACCCCTCAGATTTACAGCAACTGCATTTCCAAGTGCACTTTCAGTGCAATTTCAAGTGCACTTTGCACTCGTAGTTTGCACTTTTAGTGCAAAGTGGATTTGCCTTTCGTAAATAACCCCCAATAAGACTCCACTCTGTGACACGTGCCCCCTTCACCAAGTGCAATGCAGGCTCACCTCCATCATAGACCCCAAGGGGTCAAATGAGTTTAAAAGATATTAGCTGATTATCTGGTTTCTTTAGACACAGTACGATTCCCCATCATGGGTGGCTCCACATTGGTCACAGGCAACCCCAGGATAACATGGAAAGACAAAAGTGCTTCCAAAAGTGCAGTACCTAGGTGTAAGACTGAACAAACCTCACTACCCCAGCTTCATACAATGCACTCACATTTATTGAATAAAAACATAGCATATAACAAAATCCAGCAGATCTCACATATGGCGTCGATAATCCCACCGCCAGGCTCCACCTCTACGCGTTACGCCACCATCCTTGTGGCTTCATCTGGAGGATGTTAAAGTGGTTGCTTACCCACCAATGTAATTTTTCATAATCCTCTCTGTTTTTTACTGTAATGGCCTGTGACTGTGCCTGTGACTGTGCTTTATAAAAATAATGCTGTATATACGTTTACAGAACGCTGATCTGCACTCATTTACCTGCCACTTCTCTCCTCTCTTGGCCCGAAAGATGCAGTGGGCAAGGCCGAGGATCCCCCACTGATGTCAGTCAGGAGGGGAGGAGGAGAGAGGCGGCCCTGCCCGCTGCATCTGTCGGCCGAGAGAGGAGAGAAGCGGTGAGTTAATGAGCGCTCTGTAAACAAGGTATATACAGCATTATTTTCATAAAGCACAGTCACAGGGGCCATTACAGTAAAAAAAACTAAGGATTATATGAAAAATAAACAGTAATTTGAGCAGCAGGATGGGAGGAAGTGGCACGGACACAGAGCTGCCAGGCAGAGAGGGGAGGGGGAGAGGAGGGGGGAGAGCACACAGGAGACACAGAGCAGGCTGCGAATGACAGGGGCACGTACACTGACTCCGGTGTCAGAGCTTGGCAGCCATGATATATCGGAGTCAGCGTACAAGGGGAGGGTAGAAACTGGCAGGATCAGGCGATACAGGGGGTCAAATTACACAGCACAAGGACTGTGCTGTACTAACTTACTCACTGGCATTTCAGCATGGATGTCGCACCACTTGAACTAAATCTCTCTAAAACTGAGTTACTAATATTACCCCCCGCCCGTGCCCCCTCCATGACTTTTCCATCAAAATCAATAATGCAACCATCAGTCCCTCCCCTCACGCCAGGGTACTAGATGTAATCCTCGACTTTGACTTGTCATTTCAGCCTCAAGTCCAATCGTTGTCAAAAGTTTGTAGAATTCACCTCCGTAACATCTCTAAAATTCGCCCCTTTTTAACAAATGAAACCACCAAGCTCCTGATTCACTCCCTTGTTATCTCTCGCCTTGACTATTGCAACTCCCTTCTTATTGGCCTGCCTCTCCATAGGATATCCCCTCTTCAGTCTATCATGAATGCTGCTGCCAGACTTATCCACCTTACCAGCCACTCAGTGTCTGCCAAACCTCTCCTCCAATCCCTACACTGGCTCCAGATCACCCAGCAAATTAAATTCAAAATACTAACCACAACTTACAAAGCCATCCACAACTCTGCCCCGTGCTACGTCACCAATCTTGTCTCTAAACATATCTCAAACCGTCCTCTCCACTCTTCTCAAGACCTCCTACTGTCAAGCTCTCCAGTCTCCTCCTCCCATGCTCGTCTCAAGGATTTCTCCAGAGCCTCTCCCATCCTCTGGAACTCACTACCTCAGCCTGTCCGGCTATCCCCTACTCTTGCTACCTTCAGGCGATCCCTGAAAACTCATCTCTTCAGGGAAGCCTATCACATCTCTAACTAATCTTTTACCACTTCCATCAGCTCAACCTTTTGTACCACCTGCCCCACCCTATTAGATTGTAAACTCTTCTGAGCAGGGCCCTCTTAATCCTCTTGTATTTTATTGCATTATAACTGTATTGTCTCCCTTTTATATTGTAAAGCGCTGTGTAAACTGTTGGCCCTATATAAATCCTGTATAATAATAACAATAACATGCTTTAAGAGAACAGGATCTTTATTTTTATTTTTTAGGTTAACAAACGCTTTAACTTTAGTTGAAAACAATAAAAAAAGGGCACACTGACCTAGTTCATTACCAACATAACCATTTTTATTTAAACGTAAAATGTATTCTACTTACAAACTCTTGGCAAGCAAAGGCAAATACAATGGTGCCAATACAACTACCCCAAGATCCACAGTCCTCAGTCAGTGGTATGGGAAACCCTCATAGCATCCAAAGGCTAACACGTTTCGAGGGTCGAGCCCTCTTCATCAGAGCCAAATTGGGTATGAATGATTTCACATCATCCTTCATACCTAAGTGAATTATTAGCCCAAATAAACCCCACCTTCATACCTTTAATGAGGGGAGGGGTTAAGAGGCGGAACACTGGTCACATGAGCCAATTGATAAATAGTGATAAATATATATATATATATATATATATGACATGTACATAAAAGAGATACATAAATAAATATACAATTCATACTACATGGTAATCATATATCATTATTAGTCATGGTGGTAGCTATCCCATAAACAATAAGGGATTATCTTTTCATTTCTGCCCACTACTACTGTTATTCTGGTATCAGGAGACAGCTTTCTCTCCCCAACAAAGAATGTAATAGTAACTGGATGTGGTTCCAACCTGTGCCTGTGTATCGTCCGTATTCCACAGCCAGGGCTTTCCCAAGAGGACTGGTACCGGCGCTGCTGCACCTACTGGCCTATGTTTCTAAAACATACCGGTATCTTTTTATATGGGAATAAAATTTAAGCTATACTGTAAGAACATATAGAAAAAATGAAGTTGTAAAAACACTTAAATAAAATCACTCTAATCAGAATTAATCAGAATGAATTCAAACAATAAAATACTCTGGAATCATAGAAGACAAGCTTGAGGCTGCATTTTCACCTCTGTACATTGTATTCTATGCCATGTTTGAAGATGCATCCCTATTTCTGGTATTCCCTCTACTCCTTTTCCCACGACATCTCTAATGGTGGCCACACACACTTCAATGTGATCATTTATTGAGAGGTAACAAGAGCATATGCAGCAGAGCATATCCAAATTGCTCCTTCTCTCTGAGTAGCCATGCATGGCTTCTAAGCTCCCATGTGTTTCTTCTAAGCTCCCATGTGTTTCTTCTAAGCTCCTATTGTACCAGATACAGGGAGCATGCACATGTGTGGGTCAGGCAGTGGAGCAAGGTTCACAAAGTCACAAAGAAGATGGCTGACCTCAACGGTATTTCCATAGTGTTTCACCCAGATAAAGGCAGAGGTCTATGGGGTCAAGCACGATCATAAAAATAAGGTGCCCAAGACATACAGGTGCCCAAAGTGCTACATTCAGATCCATACATTGTATAGTTTTTTACAGGGCTGAATGCAGCAGTATTGTTTGCTATGGGCTCATTCACACAGCTGCATTTACATGAATAAAATTGTGCTATATACGGATCCATAGAATCAAAATAGGGAGATTTTCATCAGTTATCAGTGATTTAGGCTTGTAGGCATCTAAACACATGTACACGCATACATGGGTGTGTGCTAACATTTAAACTACAGTGAATGTAAATGGAAGCACTTACTGGCCATTAGAAAAATAGAATTAAAAAAGCTAGCCGCCAGCCTCTCAGCAGGATCCTACAAAGAGGACAACAGTAAATTAATTACATTTAAAGAGGCAAAAAAAGGGACATCAATCTTCTAAATCAATAAGCTTAGAAGGTGGACCATTGGGGAATCCTCGTCTCCAGCCCAGTTCCACTATAAGGAATGTTGCACTTCTGTAGCGAATGTAGCACAGTGCTCATAAATGATCTCATGTTTAGAGGGGACACCAATTCCTGGAAATGATGTGTAATTGTGTGGATATATAAGTGTCAAAGCTTTTAATTTCTTTCATGATGCTTCTCCTTCCTATGTCCTTCTTGACGCACCCATACTTCTGATTTTACTGGATATCATAGTAGTAGATCTGTGTACTAAGGACTGCGATGTGTGCAGAACAAAATGGTTATTGGAAGCAACCTGTAACGCTTATACAAAGTGTAGCTCATAGCAGCTTCAGGAGGAAATCTGTGGATTCTTGATGGGCTGACCATGTTTAGTCCTGTCTGCACAACAAAAAAAGCAGAAATTATTCTCACTACATAATGTAGCGGGCCCCCCATATTTGGGGTCGCTATGCCTGAAATTTAGGGGGTAGCCTGAGCATTAGTTTGGCTCAGGCTGTTTGATTTCTTTAGATTGGACTCTGCTCTGCTGTGATGTTGCCTGGTCGTATAGTTCCCTTTGACCTGTAGGTGGCGCTGTTGCCCAGGTCTCGGGTCGAACCACAGGTGGCGTTGCAGCGTTATTGGGTGTCCTCTCTCGTCAGCCGTGCAATGTGCGTGGTCTACCTGCTGTGCATGCTGGGAGAGAGTTCTTAAGGGGCAAATGCCATTGGCGCGGGGTCTTCGTCCTTGGCACGTACCCCACCTTCGGTGGCCCTCATGGCCAGGGGTGAGTGCAAATGTTTTGGGTCCCGGGCACCTTTAGCCTGAGGCCGTATCGTTCCAGGTAGGCCCAGTACCTTTAACTGAGGCCTACAACCAAACAGCGGAATCCCAGGGTGCCCGTGGGAGGGTGACCAGCTCTGAGGGAGAGGCAACCAGGGGAGGACCTTTCTAAGGGGATCGGTGAAGGATGTCACTGTCTCAGGAGAGGCCTGGTTACCTGTGAGAGGGAAGGATTCCGTGATCCGCCAAGAGCCCTTGTAATGTGTCCCATTGGCACCTATGGTCTCTAAAGTTACAAGTGCTGAGACGTTCGGGACTTAGGAGCTAAAAGATCCTGTGGCAGAGAATCTCCTGAACGTGTCTCTAAGAGAAACAAATCTTAAGTGAATGTTCTGTGCTTCACTCCGGCTGCTAGAACCGTGAGAGGGAACTATCCGGGTGAGCAAAACCCACTCAGGCCGATGAGTAGTAATTAAGTGCCGCGTGCCTGAACCTGTATTCCCGTTCAACTCTTTCTCTCTAACTTTCCTATCGAGTTGGGTTTAACATTGTCTGGACATTGGCTTTCCTTAAGAGAAAAATAGACTTTTCCCTACACTCTAGGGAGGAGAACCAATGGAAAGAGGTAACTCGCTGCAGAACCCAAAATTGTTAACACCGCTCACCCTCTGCAAGATGGAGGATACTGGGCATGTGGCATGGTGTGTCCCACTCTGCAAGTGGAGGTAAGCAGGGTAACGGATCTGTGTGCTACAATAATAATACAGGATATACGATGATAAAAGTCTATTCAGTATAGTCATTTAGAAATAAGTCCTGCTCTGCATTTTAGTTCTAGGTCAGTGACTTGAAGTACTGAAGTATGAGGATCAGCATGACAGCCAGGCAGCTAATATTTTCAGAAGTAGAATGCACCAAAGACTTATTCTACTGCGTTTAGTTATAAATAAAAAGAATTGCATAACAATTCACCCAGTGAAAGTGCATGAACAATTATTCTTTACAAATGAGGCAAAAACAAATGTTATTAGGCTATTTTCCTATTATTATAATCCTATTATACTTCTCGCCATCTAGTGGTCTAATGTGGTATTTTCTCAAGACAGGTTTTTAAAGGGTCTGTGCACCCATAACTGATATTTCCGTTTCCTGACGCCAACAAGGCAGCATACATGTGATATAGCTCCCTTATATCCACCCACAGGACCTGTTTAAATCTCTAAAATGAAAGCTAGAGCAACCTTCCCCATTCTCCCATTATTGTCCTCAAGAGCTTTACCCGCAAGACTGTGATGTTGTGATTAATCCCTACCTGCCGAATGAGTCGAAGTCCGTCTGGTTTCACCCTCCTCAAGGAGTCCTACATCTTAGGTTGCTAAATGCACCAACAAGGTGGGGAGCCCCCTTTGGTGGTCTTTCTGGGCGGAGGAGTTCTCTAACTAGAGACATCAGAACCTCATGTGGTGCACCTGAGCTGGTTTTGGTTGCTGAAGTCCATGCTGCATGTGTTGCTCTGCACACCTGAGCTGAATCTTGGTGCCGGAGTTAGTGCTGCCTTTTCTTTCCTCCCACAGGTTTGTGCTATTCCTTTTTTGTTTTTTCTCCCTTGCCTCTACCTTCATTAGGCTTCATTATTTTTCCTTTGTGGGAGCAATTAGTTTTTTTTTTCCCTTTGTTTGCAGTTCTTTTCTTTCACCTGTGGCTTTACCTGTGACCGGCGTGCGTGCACGATCTGGTCCAGATTTCGTGGCTGTTTCCGGTCTCCGGGCCAGCTATGGTGTCCACGCATGCACTGTGCACAAGCTGGATGTACCAAGTGTCTAAAATCCTCCGGGAGCCCATTTGTGTTTCCTTTAAGCAAATTTGGAGGAGGAAGCGACAGCAAAATCGTGTCATCTTGGAGTGTCAAGGTCATCCAGAAAACGTATAGTGCGGCCTTTGCAAGAGCCTCCAGAAATAATAGAGGCTTATTCAGCTAGATCTATTTTTTACGTCTCTAAGTTCGGGGAAGTGCATGTTTAATGGGATATCTGCAAAGCAGCAAGCTGGTTGACACACTGTACCTGCCTCGGTCGCTACAGAGAAGATCCAGGGGCTCGTATGGCAATGGATTTTGACAAAATGACGGTCCAGACTTCTATGTCCATTGTAATAAGGTTTGATTATACATTTTAGCCCTCTCTGTTTAGCTCATTATATATATATCACACATATGCTGCCATGTTGGCATTGGCAAAATGGAAAATTGTATCAAATACTTACCGCAATTTTCTTTTCCTGACACCAATCCATGGCAACATACGAACCCTCCCTTTTTTGATCTTGTTATTTTTATGGAGAATGGGGAAGGTTGCGCTAGCTTTCCTTTCATGATTTAAACAGGTCCTGTGGGTGGATTTATGGGCGGAGCAATATCACACGTATAGTATGCTGCCATGGATTGGCGTCAGGAATGGAAAATTATGATAAGTATTTGATACAATTTTCAATTTTTTGGTCGCTGGTGGGGAGTTGCAACACCTAAAAGTTTGTTACATTTCTCTGGTACTCTATTGGTGAGATATATGGGCTGGGTTCATGGCTCGGCGCTCCTACTGTCCCTATTATAAGGGGTTTCCATTCTACTTAATGGAATTTCGCAAAGTGATTTGAAGTGTGTTTCCCAAAGCACTTCAATGCTCAACGTCAAGATTTCCATGATATTTAGTGCTACCCATTCACACCTTAATTTTGTGTTGCTTAAATAAGCTCAAAGCTTAGAAAAATACACAAGCTTCTTCGAGACAGAGTCTCACTGTGTGGTCCCTATAGATGTCAATGGAAGTACTTGGAGTCCCTGAAAATGCACATAATGCTAGTTTTTCTCTCCTCTTATTAACCAGCTTTCCATTGGCTAAAAAAAAATGCTCAAACCTGAAAATACATGATAATCCCTGAAAAATGCATGTACAAGTTCAAGTGTGAATGGGGGCCTAAACATACTAGTAATAAGCAGAAAATTTAGTAGAAGAATGAAAAATATTTGATAAAAATGTTGGCACTGGAAATAACACTTTGATTACATGATAATTAGAGTACAGAGATAAATAGATCTTTTGTTTTTCCAACAATTAATTGTAGAAAGTGGAATGACATAAAAAGAAGTGAAATATAATAGAAGAGATTCATAGTAAATTAATACATCACAATCTCAGAGAAGGATAAACATAAAGCTGTCGATAGATGACTCCTTGACTGTTTTCTCAAAAGGTTGAGTTTTTGATTGGTGTGCTTCTTCTGAGATCCTTCAGTCAGTGGTTGAAAATTATAATGTAGCATTACCCCCGTAGGAGCTGCTGTTTAATTTTGGGTTTTGCACGTTACTGTACCTCTTCAGCTTCGTTGTCCGAGTAGGAAAGTCTGTAATAATGCAATGTCCTCACAGATGTAAAACCTCAATCAGTTAGGCTTTATTTTCTTATGCGGGAAACGTTGAGAAGTAGAAGGTATAGAAGAGTAGGGGAAGGTTCAGGCACTCGGCATTACTAGCCAAAAATATCAGTTCACAGTCACTTACCACTCTCAGTGTTTAGAGTGGGTATTGGTCACCCGGATAGTCCCCCCTCACATAGCTTAGCAGCCGGGATGACACACGAATCAG
The DNA here is from genome assembly GCA_029206835.1 of Rana muscosa. NCBI lineage: Eukaryota > Metazoa > Chordata > Amphibia > Anura > Ranidae > Rana > Rana muscosa. The sequence goes on along the minus strand of CM055128.1, from coordinate 245,768,209 downwards.
CAACGGGGTAGTCTCTGCCACAGACTGCCCAAGATGAAATGGGTCTCTGCCACAGACCTCTTGAAAGTTGAATGAATGGATAGTCCAGGAATCCTCTGCCACAGGATTTCAAAGTCCCAAACTTCCAGCCGTACAGTGAAAGAGCCTTTAAGCCAATCCAGCAAACTGTAGGGCTTGTGGTATAGTGGATACCTCCTTGATAAAGTTACCAGGCCTCCCCTGAGACAGCAGCACTTTGCCGGTCCCCTCCAGGGCAGGTCCTCCCCTGGTCTCCTTCACCAAGATAGCTTCCTTCCCATTTGGACAGACAGTTTGGGATCCCCTCTCTGAATGTAGGCCCCAGCCAGACTACCTGGGCCTACCAGATAGCGATGCAGCCTCGGTGCCAACGTGGCCCCGAGACCAGAACCACCCACACACACCTCGCGCCCGGAGGGCTGCGGGGTGGGAACGAACCCCGATCAATGGCGTCTGTCCCTTAAGTATCCCCTCCCAGCAGGCACAGCGGGTCGACCACTTCCACTGCACGGCTGCCGAGAAGGGCCACTCAATGCACCATGGCTTGCCCGTGTTCCAACAGGTGCCTGAGGTGGCAACGCCACCTACAGGCAATAAGGGAAATCACTACCAGGCAAACCACAACTAGAACAGAGGCAAATCAAAAATGTAATTCAACCATCTGAGCCCAACTACTGGCTCAGACATCCCTCTATATTTTGAATAGCGTCCCAACCTTTTTGGGGAGGGCGCTACAAAAATAATAGGGATCTATGGTGGATCATTTGATTCTGATGCAGGGATTTTGGCATGGGTTTTTCAGGTCCTAAAATTTGAAGGTGACATTTCTTTGCATCACATTATTTGGCTGCATTGAGCTGTTAGTGGCGCCAGCTCTTATTTAAGCATTTTCAGCTACGTACACATAAGCACATCGTTTTTATTTATTTTTCTCCACTCTTTTGCTGTTTTTATGATAGTTATAGAGATAAATCAGATGACAAACTGCATTTTGATTCTTCAGTGGTGTTCGAGCCCTTAAAAGGACTCATGTTCAGGAATTTTCCCCATAGAGCATAAAAATTGGGCATATTCCAGCACCCGGGAGGCACAGGTGCCAGCAGTCCTGCCAAAAAAAATGACAGTTTAAAATATATGGCGTCTGAACTCTGTATGCTGTTCCTAGTGGTAATCACCTTTAGGGCCATGTGTGGTTCAGCCCGCCATTGATCTAGATTGATCTTGCTGGCAGCGGGCTTTATACTGAACCTATGCCTCGCGGATGTAGGAATACACCTGTACGTTCGTGTACATGAACTCTAAATGCCCTGTACATATGGTCGGAATTTCCGATTGAAAAAGTCAGATGGGAGCTTTTCATTGGATATTCCGACCGTGTGTATGCCCCGTCTGACTTTTTCCATCTGAAATTCCGACGGACCTAGATAGAGAACATGTTCTCAATTTTTCGAAAAATTGAGAACATGTTCTCTATCTAGGTCCGTTGGAATTTCCAATGGAAAAAGTCAGACGGGGCTATCGGAAAATCTCTTTGTCTCTATGCAATTCCGACGCACTTAAAACCACGCATGCTCAAAATCAAGCAGAAGAGCCAAATCAATTGAACTTCATTGATCTCGGCTTGTCGCACGTCTTGTACGTCACCACGTTCTTGACGGCCGGAATTTGGTGTGACCGTGTGTATGCAAGACAGCTTGAGCGGAATTCCGTCGGAAAAACCATCCGAGTTTATTCCGATGGGAAAACCAGTCGTGTGTACAGGGCATAACACAACTATCTGGAAATCCCTCTTATTGGTGTCTGTGTCTCTGCTAGGGAGATTCAATCTCTCTGATTCTCCTGGGCACCACACACAAGTCATGAGAAACCCAAAATTTCACATCAGAAAAAAAGATCACAAGAAGTCTTCCAATGGAGACACCCATACTGGTGACAACTGGATGCGCTCCCACTTTTCCTCTCAATTCTTGTTGTGCCACTGAAACTGGAAGTAATGGTGGCAGAGACAGCAGAAAAAACATTCCCTACGCTGTCCAGAACTAGACAAAAGTTTTGGATTTATGTTATTATTTGTTTTTTCACCTTTATGACTTCTTTATTCTTCTTTGCTAAGTATTTCCGCCATATGCAAGTTTTAAATGACCCTGTGGTGCAGTTGAAAAATAGTTGATTTGTGGTTTCAGATATGACACAGAAAAGGCATTTCGTGCAGTCTTGGAGACGGACTTGGAGGGCCTGCGTAAAGTGATGGATAACCTCACCATTGTCCGGACAGACCTGGAGATGGAGGTGGAGGGAATGAGGAAACAGTTGATCTACATGAGGAAGAGACATGAGGAGGTACTGTTATGTCCATTCACTGCATATTATTTTTATTATCCAGAAGACTTAGATGGCTCTAAGTATAGCATTGTACCAGTAGGGACATCTCAATTAAACAAAACAGGACAGGACAAACAATGTATCACTTCGGTTTCCCAGTCTGAAGAATAGCTTAGACTAATAAGCCATATACTAAGATAATTGTTCTACATACAATATGTCTGGTTTTATTAGCTGTCATGTTTAACTGGATATGGGCAGAGAACCAGGCATACCAACTAACAATAGATTAATTGTACATCGCAGACACAATGATACTGAAAAAGAATGAAGAGGTTTCTTAAAATATGAGCAAGGGAACCAAGCCTGTATACAAAGAGCCATACCAGATCACATGACTCCTTTGTGGCCCTGCAACCTAGTGCTTTGGAATGCATAGGGATCTGTCAGGGCATAAACCATTAACCACATCACTGTAGATAAAATAAATGGATTATACAAGAAAATGTAGAGATGAAGTTATGTTTTGTATTGGTTAACTGAGAAGACTAATGCCCTGTACACACGACCGGTTTTCCCGACGGAAAAAAAAAAACGATGGTTTTCCCGACGGAATTCCTGTCAAGCCTGCCTTCCATACACACAGTCACACAAAAGTCCGGTGAACTTTTGACTGCCAAGAACGCAGTGACGTAAAAGACTACAACGAGCCGAGAAAATTACGTTCTATGCTTCTGAGCATGCGTTGATTTGTTTCCGAGCATGCGTGTTTCTTTTCCCGTCGGAAAAGCATACAGACAAACGGTTTTCCTGCTAGGACTTTTCCTGATGCTCTGTACACATGACCGGTTTTTCTGATAGGAAAACTGCCCGGAAAAAAATAAGAGCAGAATCTCTTTTTTCCAGTCAGGAAAAAATCCTAGCAGGAAAACCGTTCGTCTATATGCTTTTCCGTCGGGAAAAAAAAACGTGCTCGTCGCAGTCTTTTACGTCACCGTGTTCTTGGCAGTCAAAAGTTCACCGGACTTTTGTGTGACTGTGTGTATGCAAGGCATGCTTGACAGGAATTCCATTGGGAATACCATCGTTTTTTTTTTCCGGCGGGAAAACCGATCGTGTGTATGTGGCATGACGGGAAAAAAGAGATCCTGCTCTCTTTTTTTTTTTTTTTTCGGAAGTTTTACCGGCAGAAAAACTGCGAGGGAGCATACACACGGTTGGAATTCCCAGCCAAAAGCTCTCATCGTAGTTTTTCCGACGGGAAAACCGGTCGTGTGTACGAGGCATTAAGACTGGAAGATTTCAGGACAGCTTAGTACTCTTCATGAGGCAATGTGTATAGAGTTGTGGCACCTTTTTATAGGAAAGCAGTAGGTGTGCTGCATTGTTATTGTTTGCCAAACCTGGGGACCCTATAATTTTGCCCCAGAAACCCATGACAAACATTCATCACTATTTGATCACGCTCCTGTATCTCATAGTAAATTGCCTGGCATAAGATGCACCTATATGCAAGTACTTGGTCTGATTGTTGTGCAGATTATAGACCGAATCACAAGATAAGACAATAATTAGGTGCTACATAGGAACTGGTTACTTTTGCTTGGGTAGTGTGTGCTTGGGATGGTTGAATCTGTGGCCACATCTACACATGAAACCAGTTCTATGTTCCTCTGCAGCCCAGTTTTATGGCCATCTGAAGTCCAGTTGTATGGTTCCCTGCAGTTCTGTCGAATGTTTCCTTGCAGTTCAGTTGTATGGTTCACTGCAGCCCAATTGCATGGTCCATTGCAGTCCAAATCTATGCTGCCCTGCAATCCAGTTCTATGGCTTCCTGCAGTCCCATTCTAGTTTTGCAATTTTTTGTTGTGTGTGACTAAAAACATTCATGTGTTTCTTGATGGTAAGTTGAGTTTTAAGATGGGCTTTCAAATGCTTCAATTGTGTAACTGGATTAAAATGCCAACTAGTCATAAGGCACCTAAAACCTGGGTGAATCGGATAATCTGTCAACCGGAGTTACACATGGCCTACTTACTCTTGGTAAGTTCCTTAGGTAGGAGGAACATTTTTGAATGTTTTTCTTCATGTAGACTTTCATTTCCCATTTGACCCAAGTCTGAATGTGGAATAATGTATACTATATTGCCAAAAGTATTGGGACACCTGCCTTTACACGCACATGAACTTTAATGGAATCCTAGTCTTAGTCTGTAGGGTCCAATATTGAGTTGGCCCACCCTTTGCAGCTATAACAGCTCCAACTCTTCTGGGAAGGCTGTCAACAAGGTTTAGGAGTGTGTCTATGGGAATGTTCAACCATTCTTCCAGAAGCACATTTGTGAGGTCAGGCACTGATGTTGGACGAAAAGGCCTGGCTCACAGTCTCCGCTCTAATTCATCTCAAAAGTGTTCTATCGGGTTGAGGTCAAGACTCTGTGCAGGCCAATCAAGTTCCTCCACCCCAAACTCGCTTATCCATGTCTTTATGGACCTTGTTCATGTGCGTGTAAAGGCAGGTGTCCAAATAATTTTGACAATATAGTGTATGTATGGTTCAGGGATCATTCATGTTTCTATTAAATAGAAGTGGCCTCAACTCTTATTCATGTTTATTGGTTGTTGGTCATCCCATGGATGGTTATCCATGTATTGCCTTACTATAAAAAGTAATAGTTGATTAGATTTCTGCTTACTGATCTAAATGAATTATCTATAGTTATAATATGCTTATTCTGGGAAACTAGAAATTCAATCTGCAGCATAAGCCTAGATAACTCAGGGATACTAGCAGTCATTTGATCCAAAAAAGAAAAAAAGAAAAGAAACAACCAGCTTTGACATATGTGTAGATAATGAAGTCTGTTTTGAAGAACAATAAGGGTATAAGGAAATATCCACACCCAAATAACAAAACGTACCTTTCACGGTACTGTCAACGGGAATAATGGACATGTGAATAAAGAAGGAACAAGTGTGTATCAGTAACTGTCTACAGCGCTTGCAAAAAATGACAGCATATAATGTATTCAGAACACATAAAGAGTGTAGAGAAAAATAAACTTAGCCATATTAAAAGGCCACTGATGATAACCTTGAACTGGACATTGTTACGATATTGTAGATGTTATAATGGTAATTGTTGGTTTGTACATACATGATTCTCTTTATCTTTCTATAGTCCATTCATCTCTGTACAACTCTGTTGTACATTGTATAAGTAATACATATGAGACGGAAAATCTGGCTTTGCATGCTTGATAAGCACACCTCAATGCCTAGGAACACTTATGCCGCGTACAGACGATCGGAAATTCCGACAACAAAACCGTGGATTTTTTTCCGACGGATGTTGGCTCAAACTTGTCTTGCATACACACGGTCGCACAAATGTTGTCCGAAATTCCGAATGCCAAGAACGCGGTGTTGTACAAGACGTACAACGGCACTATTAAAGGGAAGTTCAATACCAGTCGTGTTAGTAGAAGTTTGGTGAGAGACGATTCACGCTTTTTAGCCTCGTGCTTTTCAGTCCGTTAAAGCGTGACGAATGTGCCATCTCCATTACGACCGCTAGTTTTACCAGACTGAACGCTTTTGTCTCATACTTGATTCAGAGCATGCGTTGAATTTTGTGCGTCGGAATTGTCCACACACGATTGGAATTTACGAGAATGGATTTTGTCTGAAAAATTTGAGAACCAGCTCTCAAATTTTTGTTGTCGGAAACTCCGACAGCAAATGTCCGATGGAGCCTACACGCGGTCGGAATTTCTGACAAAAAGCTCCCATCGAACATTTGTTGTCGGAAATTCCGACCGTGTGTGCGGCAAAAGTGTGAACTGTTTAAAGAGTGAGGCCACATAAAAGTACTACAGTTATTGGTGGATCTTGGTGGACTGAGTCAACCCCTGGCTTTTTATGCTTGAATACTTATTCATTGGAATCATCCTACAATAATTTCCAACTCTTTTCCTGCCCACCATTCTCCATAACAAACCCTTGTAATGGGAACAACAGGTATGCAGATCTAGGAACTCGGACCAGAGATTTCACTAATACAGCCATAAGAAATTATAAGGGGTTGTAACTCTCCAACATCTACCAAAGACTGGTATAGTCTTTGGTAGTCACTGACCCAGAATAAGATCATAATAGAGAGTGGGGAAGAATTAGAACCTCTGTGAAGTTTTTTATGGTTGTCTGTGTCTCCGTTGAAGAGAATAACCCTCATTACCTGTCCCAGAGACATGACAGGGACTAAAAGCAGTCTACCCAAATTAATGGAAATCCAATCTTTTTCCATTGTTATCAGATTTCCATTGGCAGATTCAATTACTTCTTGGCACTCTCCAAAACTAGCACAGAAAGTTTGGGCTGAAATTTATTTTAAACTTTTTACAAATCTAGTACTAACAATAGATTTTAGCCTTGGGATGCAATGGTTATGTAATTATCTGGCTTACTCATACAGGACATGAAGCTGGCTCAAGCACAAAAGCAAGGTTCAACTGTCAATGTAGAAATTGATGCCCCCAAAGGTGCAGACTTAGCCAAATATATTGCTGAAGTGAGAAAGGAATATGAAGGCATTATAGAGAGGAGCAGAAAAGATGCTGAAGAATGGTACAAACAACAGGTAAGAAAAGTCCTTACATATCCAGAGAATGGTAATACAGTCATTTGATAGAAGTTCTGTCACTCGTACAGTCTGCAATGTTTTATATTACTTATTTTTTTACTAAAAGACTCATTTTATCTGAAGCCCCTATAAGAAAGCTAAGCACAGTAGAGCCCTAGAAGAACAGAAGGTACGGTATTTACATGTCTCATTTTATCACATATCCCAAAAATAGGGGGAACGTTCCTCATTCTAGGATAGTAGTCATGTAAAGGGGGCTAGTCTCCTCTGTAAGTCTTTTGTTTGTAATAACCCCTGCCATGTTCCCAGTGACTTGGGTTGATCTGCACCTCTTTTGTGCAAGACTATATAGTGGATGGGTGGAGATAACAGGAGGGTTCAGAACTTCAGATTGTATATTTGGGATGGAAGAGAGAATGAAGTTTCCCGTTTGTGGGCTCTCAAGAAATCTGGAGAACAATGATAGATCAGACCAGCCTTTCTCAACATATTCAACACCAAGGAACCCTTGTAACTTTCCAGTCTCAGGGAAACAATGCTAAAAATTACTATACAGTGGAACCTTGGATTACTAGCATAATCCGTTCCAGGAGAATGCTCGTAATCCAAAGTACTTGCATATCAAAGTGAGTTTCCCCATTGAAGTCAATGGAAACGAAAATAATTTGTTCCGCATTGACTTCAATTACATGCAATACCGCATGCGGCCAGAGGCGGGGGGCACTGGAGAGCCTCGGAAACGGCTGGAAAGACCTGAGGACAGTTCGGCTGACCTCAGCAAACCTCGGAAAGACTCCTTCCACGAGCCTTTACGAGGTTTGCCGAGGTCAGCCGTACTGTCTTCGGGTCTTTCCGTGCATTTCCGAACGGCGACGATCGCCTGTGATCGTCTCCGTTCGGCTCCGGCGCCCCCCACCTAAGGCCAAAAGCGGTACTGCACACTGCTTTGGCCTGAATCCTGCTCGTTTTGCGAGACAACACTCGCAAACCGAGTTACGATTTTTAGAAATACAGTGCTCGTATTGCGAGAAGCCGCGTTGCCCGCAATCCGAGGTTCCATTGTATCTACAGCTCATGATACATTAGTGTGATGGTCAGAGGGAAGAATGCTCCTTACACTTGTGGTCTTTGGGAAGAATTACAGATGGCTAAAAAAGATCAATGGTGTCAGTGGGAACTTATCTGAGAGGCAGAAATTGCTCATTCCTTAAGTAGTCCCTAGAAACCTCAAGAGGAACTCTAGGGTTCCACAGAACCCTGGTTGAGAAACCCTGGATCAGACACTGCAGCAGATTAGGGGTGAGTGTCATGCATTTGGGGCAACAGTATGTAGCATTGCAGAAACCCCCTACTTTATAGCTTGTGTAGAAGGACGTCTATGTTACCAATATTTGGATAATTTTCCGTAAAGAAATTAAAAAGACGTTGGGGGAGATTTACAAAAACTGGAGAGCGCAAATTTGGATGGAGATCTGCATAGAAACCAAACAGCTTCCATTTGTCTAAGCTAAATTGAACAAGCTGAAGTTAGAAGCTGATTGTCTAACATGCACAGATGCACCAGATTTTGCACTCTCCAGTCTTATTAAATCAACCCTGATACCTCATTATCATGTTACACAAGCGGGGTGCTGGAGAAGGTCTCAGGAAGGTAGAGGTCACAGGTTGATCCTGGGACTGTTGTAGCAGCCAGTTCAGTTCAGGAGTGGACGATGTTCTGCTGATGGCAGGCTTGCCGGAGTGGCCAGACAGGTTCCACCTATTAGAATATCTGGGTTACTGTTATGCAGTCCTCAGAGACCAGACAGCGAGGCCTTACAATCTTTCATGTAAAGGGTTTTCCTGTTTGGGTCTTATGGCCGGAGATGTCTGGAAACCCGTATGTGAATTTGATGGGTCTCTCCACTACATCATTGCAAAGTTGTAGTTTAGGTTCCTGAACCAAGAACAGGCTATACAACCTGGCCCCTGGTTTGTCCTTCAGGTAGAGACATGAAAATCTTTCCTTTATGCCCCTTGGCTAACTGTACAACCAGAATTTATAATATATGTCACAGATACGGCTTAAAGTGATTGTAAACACTCACCTTGTAAAGCAATAAATTCCTTTTTTTTTAATAGAAATGAAAGGTAAAACATTTGTGTATAGATATGAAAAAAAATAAAGTTATAAATACCTTTTTTTTTTCACTTTTTTATAAGTGATAACATTCCCTCTGTTGTCAACTGCATAAGAGCTAGGGGGAGAAGAAACAGCATCACACTGATCTTCCCAGTGAAAAGATGTACGGGGAGGGGGGGGGGGCTATCAGCACAGGTCTAGTCATTGGAGGAGACCAGGCTGCGTTCACAACATAGCTAGAGTACTGACCACTGTGTGCTCTCATGCTTAGCGTGGTCAATTTTTAATAGGAAGGCAGAAGGACTGGCAGGACCACCAGGGATTTCACATAAGGAAGCAATACAAAGAGAACAGGATACTTTTCCATACAACTACATGGTACAGCAGGCACATATCAGCGATATGAAATTTTGGGGCAACAAACACTTTGATATTATAGTAAAATTTATTGCAAACTGCAAAGAGCATATCAGGCTTGTTAGCCATTATTGTACGAAATTTCAGTGCATGAAATTTAACTTGTCGGGTTATACTTTCCCATAGGAAGGTAATAAACTTTGGAGTCAACTTACACATTCAAGCACTGGTGTAGCAGATATCCTTAGGCTCCTGCTGTAACAAAAAAACGAGTTGTAATGCAATGACTATGAAATAAAGTACGTGGGCGTATATATACATAAACAGTGTATGTGCATAAATCATGAAGGGACTAGTTTGGGACAACTGGATCTCAGAAAACTGGAACAAAAAGCGATTGAGATGTACAAAGTAAATATTCAGGTTTTATTTTTTACATGAAACCTGACTAGCTGTTGTCTACAATTGCTCCAAATTTGCCTCGGTTCTGGAGCAGTGGGCAGCCAGTAGTGATGAGCCGAACACCCCCGGGTTCAGTTCGCACCAGAACCCGCGAACGGACCGAAAGTTCGCACGAACATTAGAACCCTATTAAATACAATGGATGCGAACGTTCGGATTCTAAAGTGCTAATTATAACGACTATTATCCATGTTATTGTCCGAAACAGAGTTTGGGAACCCGGGTTCTGCACCAGGGGACATGTATCAATGCAAAAAGAAGTTTTAAAAACGGACGTTTTCCGGGAGCAGTCATTTTAATGATGCATAAAGTGAAAAAAAAAAGTCAAATATTCCTTTAAATATTGTACCTGGGGGGTGTCTAAAGTATGCCTGTGAAGTGCCACGTGTTTCCCATGTTTAAAACTGTCCCTGCACAAAATAACATTTCTAAAGGGAAAAAAAGCCATTTAAAAGTGCTTGCGGCTTTAATGCAATGTCTGGTCCCGGTAATATGGATGAAAATCTTTAGGAAAAATGGCATAGCTACCCCATCAACCCCCCCCCCCCACCCCAGCCCATTACCAGCCCCTTTGGGTCTTGTATGGATATTAAGGGGAACCCCGCACACAAAATAAAAAAGGACCTATATACTCTGAACAGCCGTATACAGGCGGTGCATACAAGACAGGGACTGTAGGTTTGTTCTTATGTAGAATCTGTTTGTAATTTTGAACAGCTGCATTGTTTAAGTGTAGCTCCATGCCAAATTCCTTTTTGTTAGCTTTTTGTAAAACATAGGGAACGGTTATCACCCCTGTCACATTTTTTTTGCTGTCTGTGCCCCTGTTCAGAACATTTCACCTCACTTTGCGTCCCAATGACAACTGTTTTTGAAATGTGGTGTTTTTATTGAAACAAGGATTGGTGATAAAGCATCAGTAGAGAGGAGACACCTTTCTTCCATATTAATTCTTACAGGAGAGAATTTTCCTTCCAAGGGGTAGATTTCCTCTCACTTCCTGTTGTCTTCTTCCGTTTGCAAGTAGTAGTAGTTTGTAAGTTGGATGTTGGATGCCGTATATACTCTGCAGAAATTGGCCCCTTAGGTGTTGGTGTTGGCACAACACTGTAAGCCCTCACAGTTACTCTTGGTGGGTGCTGGAACGCCCTGCTGTCAACTATTATATCAGGAATTGTAATAACATATAATTGTTGATCAGTGGTAGTAAAAATTGGGCCTTTGATGGTGGTGCTGGTGCCAGAACACTGTAAGGCCTGACAGTTACTCTTGGTGGGCGCAGCAATGGGCCCTGCTGTGAATTATTCGATCAATAATTATAATTGCATGCCCCTGTTGAACAGGGGCTGAAAAATTGGGCCTTTGGTGGTGGTGGTGGTGGTGATGGTGGTGCTGGTGCCAGAACACTGTAAGGCCTGACAGTTACTCTTGGTGGGCGCAGCAATGGGCCCTGCTGTGAATTATTCGATCAATAATTATAATTGCATGCCCCTGTTGAACAGGGGCTGAAAAATTGGGCCTTTGGTGGTGGTGGTGGTGGTGATGGTGGTGCTGGTGCCACAACACTGTAAGGCCTGACAGTTACTCTTGGTGGGCGCAGCAATGGGCCCTGCTGTGAATTATTCGATCAATAATTATAATTGCATGCCCCTGTTGAACAGGGGCTGAAAAATTGGGCCTTTGGTGGTGGTGGTGGTGGTGATGGTGGTGCTGGTGCCACAACACTGTAAGGCCTGACAGTTACTCTTGGTGGGCGCAGCAATGGGCCCTGCTGTGAATTATTCGATCAATAATTATAATTGCATGCCCCTGTTGAACAGGGGCTTAAAAATTGGGCCTTAGGCACTGGTGGCACAACACTGCAACCCCTCACAGATACTGTACTTGGAGCACAGCAATGAGGCCTGTTGCAAAGTATTGCATCAAAAATTTTAATTACACGCCCCTGTTAAACAGGGGCTGAGAAATTGGGCCTTAGCCACTGGTGGCGTCACCCATAAACCAAAATGATCTTCCAAGCTATCATCATTAATCGTATCATTGAGGAGGAGGAGGAGGATAGCCAGTCAACATAACAGCACAGGCACTCAGCATCAGCATCAGTCTTGAAGGGATGTGACATTTTAAAATCAATTAGTCTGTTATATCAGCATCAGGTGTGTGGTAGCTGGTGGTGATCCAAGACTGGTTCATCTTGATGAAAGTCAGTCGATCAACCGAGTCGGTGGACAGGCGCACCCTGTGATCCGTGACAAATCCTCCAGCAGCACTGAATGTGCGTTCTGAAAGAACGCTGGATGCAGGACAGGCCAGTAGCTCAATTGCATACTGTGCAAGCTATGGCCAGTGATCCATCCTCAAGACCCAGTAAGCCAGAGGATTTTCGGTGGGGAAGGTGTCCAAGTCTGACCTTGCCCCTAGGTATTCCTGGACCATGTATATCAGACGCTGGCGATGGTTGCTGGAACCGATCATACTTTGGGGCTGCGGACTAAAGAATTGTCTGAACGCATCGGTCAGACGGCCACCTTCCCCACCGCTCCTTCTTTGACTGCCCGAAGCCTCAACAACTCGTTGTCCAGGACCAGGAGTTTGTAACCTCCCAGTCTCTGGGAACGCGTTGCACAGACCTTTCTGCAAGGCCTCCCGGAGTTGTCTCATCCTCTGCTCCCTCTGCGACGGTAAGATAAGGTCCGCAACCTTACCCTTGTACCGTGGATCAAGGAGAGTGGCCAGCCAGTAATGGTCCCTCTCCTTGATCCGAAGAATACGAGGATCCTTCCGCAGACTTTGCAGGATCAGGGAGGCCATGCAGCGTAGGTTAGCTGAGGCATTCAGTCCGGAGTCCTCTGGGTCACTAAGGACGACATGATCCGCAGCCACCTCCTCCCAGCCACGTACAAGTCCACTGGTTTCTTGGGACTGTAAATCATCCCTAAAAGACTGCTGCTGATGATGCTGAGTGCCAGCCTCCACCTCCATGCTGACACAATCCTCCTCCTCCTCCTCCTCCTCCTCTTCCTGTGCGATGGGTGGGACAGAAGGAACACTGTCTGGGTAAATTGGGCCTTGAGAGGCAAGGAAGTCCTCCTCTTCCTGCCTCTGTTCTGCCTCAAGTGCCCTGTCCATTATTCCACGCAGCGTGTGCTCCAACAGGTGGACAAGAGGTACAGTGTCACTGATGCATGCACTGTTACTGCTCACCATCCTCGTGGCCTCCTCAAATGGTGCCAGGACAGTGCATGCATCCCTGATCATGCCCCACTGGCGTGGTGAAAAAAACCCGAGCTCCCCTGACCCTGTCCTGGTGCCGTATTCACACAGGTACTCATTGATGGCCCTCTGCTGCGTGTGCAGCCGCTGCAGCATGGCCAACGTTGAGTTCCACCTGGTGGGCATGTCACATATAAGGCGGTTCTTGGGCAGGTTCAACTCCTTTTGCAGCTCAGCCAGGCGAGCACTGGCATTATAAGATCTGCGGAAATGCACACAGACTTTCCTGGCCTGCCTCAGGACATCCTGTAAGCCCGGGTACCTGCCCAAGAACCGCTGCACCACCAGGTTAAGGACGTGAGCCATACAGGGCACATGGGTCAGTTGTCCCTGTCGGAGGGCGGAGAGGAGGTTGGTGCCATTGTCGCAAACCACCATTCCTGGCTTAAGCTGGCGTGGTGTCAACCACCTCTCGGCCTGCCCCTGCAGAGCAGACAGGACCTCTGCCCCAGTGTGGCTTCTGTCCCCCAAACACACCAGCGCAAGCACGGCATGGCATCTTTTTGCCTGCGTACTTGCGTAGCCCCTTGAACGCCTACGGAGCACCGCTGGTTCCGAGGACAAACCACAGGAAGAGGCCATGGAGGAAGAAGAAGAGGAGGGGGTGGAGGAGAGAGGTGTGTCACAACCAGTAGTAGCATTTTGGAGGCGTGGCGGTGGAACAACCTCCAACACTACTGCACCTTGTCCTGCATCCTTCCCAGCTGCCAAAAGAGTGACCCAATGGGCCGTGAAAGAAAGGTAACGTCCCTGTCCATGCCTGCTGGACCATGAGTCAGCGGTAATATGCACCTTACCACTGACCGCCCTGTCCAGCGAGGCCAAGACATTGCCTTCCACATGCCTGTAGAGAGCGGGAATCGCCTTCCGTGCGAAAAAGTGGCGTTTGGGAACCTGCCACTGAGGAACCGCACATTGCACAAACTCACGGAAGGGGGACGAGTCTACCAACTGAAAAGGCAGCAGTTGAAGCGCTAGCAATTTAGCCAAGCTAGCATTCAACTGCTGGGCATGTGGATGGCTGGGAGTGAACTTCTTTCGACGGTCCAGCAGCTGGGGCAGGGAAATTTGCCTGCTAGAATCGGACGTTGGTGTACTGCTAGCAGAGTGCTCGCAAGTACTTGCCTGTGACACACCTAATTCTACACCTTCAATCCTCTCAGAGCAGGTTTCAGAGAGGACTGAAGGTATAGTGGGGTTGGAGATCCCAGCTGATGCGGTGCAAGAAGAGGTCAGCTTTGTTCTTTGGTGTGGGTCTTTAAGGTAGGCTTGCCAACGAGCTGCATGGCAGGTCAACATATGTCTGATCAAGCATGTGGTGCCCAAGCGGCTGATGTTTTGGCCACGCGATATACGCTTGAGACATATGTTGCAAACAGCAGCTGTGCGATCTGATGCACTCGCCTCAAAAAAGGCCCACACCAAAGAACTTTTTGAATGACGGGCAGAGGCAGCGCCCTGCACAGGCGGAGCTCTGCGGTGTGATTCCGTCGGTGTGCTGCCCATACGCTGGCCACTCAAGGGCATCCTGCCTCGTTGGAGATGTGCCTCCTCCTCATCCTCCTCCTCCTCTCTCCTATTAGGCACCCACGTGGAGTCAGTGACCTCATCATCCCCTCCCTCCTCATCACTGGAGCCAATCTGGCAGTATGCTGCAGCTGCTGGAGCATGACTGCCAGATTGGTGTCCTTCTTGAGCATCCCCTCTCTCTGCTCTCACGCTGCTGCCTTCCTCTAGCTGGGTATCATCATCAGATCCTTCCAAACGCTGGGCATCCTCCTGGAGCATGTACCCAACACTGTGCTCAAACAGTTCGGGGGACTCCTCAGGAGGAGGACATGGTGGGTCTAGGGAAGGATTGACTAATGAAGATAATGATACCAGAGAAGAGGACGCTTTGGCAGCTGCTTTGCCAGTACCCTGAGCCTGGGTGAGAGAGGATGAGGAGGATGAGGTGGGCTTGGTCATCCACTCTACCAAGTCTTCGGCATGATGTGGCTCAACATGTCCAGCTGCCGAAAAGAAGGACAAGCGTGTCCAATGGCCATGTGCTGATGACAATGCACCGCGTCCACGACCAGCACTGTTGCCCCCAGACACAGAGCCTGCTTGCCCTCTTTTTTTGCCTCCTGACTGTCTGCCTCTCCTTGTTTGCCTTCCAGACATTTTAATGGATGGCCTGCAGGGAGATGGGAAAAAGAGCAATAAGGGCTACCTTCAGGTGTATACTGTGCAGGAGGCTTAGCAACAATGACATTGACACTGTCCCCTGCCTATCCTTCTCTGTCCCTAAACACAAGGATTGAAAATATGGAACAGCAAAATTGGTTTAGAACAGAATAGCACACTGACACTTTCCCTCACTGTCCTACTCTGTCCCTCCCTACAAACAAGTTTTAGCACAGAATAGCACACTGATAATTTGCACGAGTGTCCTTCTCTGTCCCTAAACTCAAGGATTTGAAATATGGAACAGCAAAATTGGTTTAGAACAGAATAGCACACTGACACTTTCCCTCACTGTCCTACTCTGTCCCTCCCTACAAACAAGATTTAGCACAGAATAGCACACTGAAAATTGCCACGAGTGTCCTTCTCTGTCCCTAAACTGAAGGATTGAAAATATGGTTCAGCAAAATTGGTTTAGAACAGAATAGCACACTGACACTTTCCCTCACTGTCCTACTCTGTCCCTCCCTACAAACAAGATTTAGCACAGAATAGCAGACTGAAAATTGCCACGAGTGTCCTTCTCTGTCCCTAAACTCAAGGATTGAAAATATGGAACAGCAAAATTGGTTTAGAACAGAATAGCACACTGACACTTTCCCTCACTGTACCTCTCTGTCCCTACAAACAAGATTTAGCACAAAATAGCACACTGACACTTTCCCTCACTGTACCTCTCTGTCCCTAAACTCAAGGATTGAAAATATGGTTCAGCAAGATTGGTTTAGAACAGAATAGCACACTGACACTTTCCCTCACTGTACCTCTCTGTCCCTACAAACAAGGATTAGCACAGAATAGCACACTGTCACTGACACTCTCCCTACCTATCCTTATCTGTCCCTAAACACAAGGAATCCAGGATTATGTAAAGGAAAAATAATGACACTGTCCCTGCCTATGCTTCTCTTTCCCTGCTTCGGAACACACTACACAAGGCCGCCGCGCTGGCGGCCTTTTATAGTGTGGGGCGTGTACTAAACCCCCTCAGCAATAATTGGCCACAGGCATCCTGCCTGTGGCCAATCATTGCTCTCCTCGCTGCCGGCGCTGTGATTGGCCAAGCATGCAGGGTCACAGTGCATGCTTGGCCAATCACAGCGCCTGGATGACACTGCGATGGCGTAGTGCATTGTGGGCCGTTCGCGTCACTCGAATTTGGCGCGAACGGCCCAAATCGTTCGATCTTCGTCGAACGATCGAACAGCCGATGTTCGAGTCGAACGTACGTTCGTCTCGAACACGAAGCTCATCCCTAGCAGCCAGTGGTACATTCATTCTAGGTATAGATGGGATTCAGTGGATTCACAGATAGTTAAAGTGGAGTTCCACCCTGAAAAAAAAAAATCACCAAAAATCTACAAATAAAAAAATAAATAAATAAATAAATGAAAAAAAAATAATAATTTTTATTTACCAGAAATAGCGGTTGCTATGCGGAAGTCCCTAATCTGCCTCTTCATCCTCCGCGGTGGATTTTCTTCCTCGTCCTACACTCGGTGTCTTCTTGTGAATGTGGCGCGCTGCCTTCTGGGAACTGTGTGTATCCCAGAAAACAGCCGGCCCATTCACAAAGCGACGCGCTGCTCGCGCATGTGCAGTAGAAAACGGGCAGTGAAGCCGCGCGGCTTAACTGCCTGTTTCCCTTACTGAGGATGGCGGCGCCGGGAGCTGCCAGCGCTGTGGGATCGGCCTCTGGGGGGGCTGACATCGCGGGCGAGTAGGACAGGAAGGTGTCAGCAGCTACAGTGTTTGTAGCTGCTGACTTTAAAAAAAATAAAAATTGCGGGTGGAACCCCCCTTTAAGTTGCCCAGTACAGAGTAGAACCAGTATTGCATAGCCCAAGCTCTGGTTAGGGGGCTCTTAAATATGAAAGGGTCCCTAAAGTGCCTTGAGCAACATTGAGGAGTTTGGAAAGAACAAAAGCACCACACCATTGGTTTTAGAATCCAAAACTATTTGTTTCACTAGAAAAGTACATTGGCATACTGACTGCAGGGCTGTGGGCTCTGTATTGGACTTGCTGACGTCTCCAGTACATTTTAGTAGACTAAAATGTCCTACGTTTTAGTCGACTAAAACTCATTCTAGTTGTCTAAAATCTAATGAGTGTAAATAAATTGTAATGCATTAGTTAACATTTCTCTACAATTTCCAAATTCATTATATACTGCTGGAGTGAAAAATCGAATATGTTATGATTTATGGTATTGAGGTATGAACATGCACTACAGACCAGTGTTCATTTTGAAATCAAATTTCAATTTAGTTTTAGTCTTATGCCGCGTACACACGACCATTATTCATGTCACAACGTTTTTCTCAACGTGATTTTTTGTGTTTCCTCTCAAGCCTGCCTTGCATACACACGTTCATGAAAAAAAAAAGCTTGAGCAAAGCGCGATGACGTACAACACGTACGACGGCACTATAAAGGGGTAGTTCCATTCGAATGGCGCCACCCTTTGGGATGCTTTTGCTGATCCTCGTGTTAATAAAGTTTGTTGAGAAACGATTTGCGCTTTTCAGTCTTTGTGCTTTTCAGTCCATTACAGCGTGACGAATGTGCTATCTCTATTACGAACGCTAGTTTTAACAGAACGAGCGCTCCCGTCTCATACTTGATTCTGAGCATGCACGTTTCCCCTCGTAAAAGCATACACACTACCGTTTTTCACGACGTTAAAAAGAACGATGTGAAAAACTACGAGAAAAAATAGAGCAGGTTCTAATTTTTTTTTGCCCATTTTTCTCGTCGAGAAAAATGCTCTGGAGCCTACACACGACCGTTTTTCACGACCATTTTTAAAAATGGCAGTCGTGTGTATGTGGCATGAGTCTTTTGACTAAAATGGCATTTTAGTTTTAGTCGTATTTTAGTCATCTCAATTGTTTTAGTTTTAGTCGTATTTTAGTCGACTGAAATAGTATTCATTTAGTCGACTAAAATATTTTAGTCATTTTAGTCGACTAAATTAACACTGAAGATCACAAGACTAAAATGATCTGACACATGTCATATAAACAGACAGCGGGGATATTTTCCAGAAAAGTTTCTCTTTCAGGTGCCAAAGAATCAACTTAAAGTGTGTTTCTGCATTAAAGTAAAAAAATTTTTTAGGTATCAGTATCGCCCCCTCACCCCCCCCCCCTTCTAACCTGAGTCCTCACTTGATTCAGCACTGTGCCCATCTGCAGTGGCTCTGTCTTCTCTTCCCACTCTCACAGGCTTTGCTGAGGCACGGGGAGCACTTCTATGACACAGATTCAGCCGACAGCAGTCTAAAGCGTGCTGCCAGGTGACGTCACAGAGCTGGGCTTTGCAGGGATCCCGACAATAATGTCTGGATCTGCCCAGATTTCTGACTGGCAGCTGGCTCAGCCTCTAAGCGCCACTTGGAGGCTGAGCCAGCGTCTCCCACTCCCTATACAGTTCAGTGCTCCAGAGAGCACTGGAGGGGCAGAGCACAGAGCAGTCACTGAAAATCTTCCCCAAGAACTGAGCAATTAATGGTCTTTAATTGCTCAGTTCTCAGCATAGAGCTGGCAGGGGACAGCTGCAGCCATCTAGGTGTATGTCAACATTCTCCATATAGCCCCTTATGCCACGTACACACGATCGTTTTTCATGCCGTTAAAAATGCCATTTTTAAAAATGGCCATTAAAAATGATCGTGTGTGGGCTCCAGAGCATTTTTAACGACGTGAAAAACGGCCATTAAAAATTCCGGACATGCTCTCTTTTTTCACGTCGTTTTTCATGTCGTTTTTTTTAACGACGTGAAAAACGATAGTGTGTATGCTTTAACGACGTGAAAAAAAACGCGCATGCTCAGAATCAAGTATGAGACGGGAGCGCTCGTTCTGGTAAAACTAGCGTTCGTAATGGAGATAGCACATTCATTACACAGTAACGGACTGAAAAGCGCGAATCGTCGCTCAACAAACTTTACTAACATGAAGGGTGGCGCCATTCGAACGGAACTTCCCCTTTATAGTGCCGTCGTACGTGTTGAACGTCACTGTGCTTTGCTTGATCGTTTTTTTTAATGATGGTGTGTACGCAAGGCAGGCTTGAGAGGAAACATGAAAAAAAAACGAGGAGAAAAACGTTGGTTTAAAAAATGACATTAACCTCCCTAGCGGTAATCCCGAGCGTGACTCGGGGTTGTTTTTTTATGCTAGGATCGGTAACCCCGAGTCACGCTCGGGGTAGACATTGCAGAGCTCGCAGCGGAGTTTCCTTACCTTCTCCTGGCGATCCAGCGATGATGTCCTCTGCTGTGATCGCCAGCGAGATCTCCGGCGAGTGTCGGCACTTTCGACCCCATCTGACTTCCTAGTTCCGTTCCCTGCGAGCCGCAGCGGCGCAAGGGAGCGGAACTGGGCGGCAAATTCAAAAAGGTAAACACATAGTATACATACAGTATACTGTAATCTTGCAGATTACAGTACTGTATGTAATAATTACACACCCCCTTGGTCCCTAGTGGTCTGTCCAGTGTCCTGCATGCACTTTTATATAATAAAAATCGTTCTTTCTGCCTGTAAACTGGGGATTGTCCATAGCAACTAAAAAGTGTCCCTTTATGTCAAAAGTGGTTTTAGACCAGCTACAAAGCAGCGATAATAAATTAGAATCACTCGCAGAATTGAGCGATAGCGATTTGTGGGGAAATTCGTCAACAAACACTAAATCTAATGACAGCGACAATTCTGCAACTGAGCAAATTTCAGTGTTTTTGATTTGATTACATTATTGAATAATTTTTATTATAATTAGATTACTATTTTTTATAATTATTTATAGTTATTTATTATATTATAATTTATAATTTTGTGTTTCATATTTATCATACCCGGGATGTTTACTAGACTCTGGTTTGCTTAGGTTTAAGTAAGTAATTACTAAGAATCGCAGGCCTATAATACATATCACCAAATTTTCATGCAAAATAATTGTACCGCTTTTGGTACATAATTCCAGAAAGAATCATACCGCCAGGGAGGTTAAAAACGATCGTGTGTACGGGGCATTAGGATATGTTTTATTTATGTATTTGTACACTTCACCCTTTCATTGCTCCAATATCACATTCATATAATGAAGGTGTGGAGTAATCTTTTTCTCAATGCGTTTCACAGTAAAACTTATTTAGGAGGATAGAGAGAGGTTAATAATTCACAGTTGCCCTTTTGACCATCAGACAAATGATTCAGGAGACCAGTTGGGACCCCCCCAAAGGGAACAGGGGATGCACCTAGGATACTTTCTAGAGACCCAAAGTCAGTGAACATGTCCAATAGATCCATTTAGATGTTCCCATATGAAAGCCTTGATATTTGGTTGTCTGGTATATTACTATCCTTGTACTGGATACTTTTAAGCCCTGTACACACGATCGGATTTCCTATGGATTCTAATCCAATGGATTTTTCCCTTGGAAATCCTATGAAGCTGACTTCCATCAGTCTTGCCTACACACCATCAGGGATGAGCCGAACACCCCCCTGTTCGGTTCGCACCAGAACCTGCGAACAGACAAAATGTTCGTGTAAACTTTAGAACCCTATTAAATACAATGGACTCAAACGTTCGAAATCTAAAGTGTTAATTATAAAGGCTAATATGCAAGTTATTGTCCTAAAAAGTGTTTGGGGACCCGGGTCCTGCCCCAGGGGACATGTATCAATGCAAAAAAAAGTTTTAAAAACGGCCGTTTTTTCGGGAGCAGTGATTTTAATAATGCTTAAAGTGAAAAAATAAAAGTGAAATATTCCTTTAAATTTCATACCTGGGGGGTGTGTATAGTATGCATGTAAAGTGGCGCATGTTTCCCGTGCTTAGAACTGTCCCTGCAAAAAATGTCATTTTTGAAAGAAAAAAAGTAATTTAAAACTGACTCGCGGCTATTAATGAATTGTCGGCTCCCGGCAATACATTCAAAAGTCATTGATAAAAAAAAAAAAAAAAAAGCGTGGGGGTTCCCCAGAATTCAATTACCAGGCCCTTCAGGTCTGGAATGGATATTAAGGGGAACCCCACCGCAAATTTAAAAAAAATGGCGTGGGGTTCCCCCTAAATATCCATACCAGGCCCTTGAGATCTGGCATGGATTTTAAGGGGAACTCCACCCCAAATTTTTAAAAAAATGGCGTGGAGTCCCCCCAAAAATCCATACCAGACCCCTTATCCGAGCACGCAACCTGGCAGGCCGCAGGGGAAAAGGGGGGGACGAGAGAGCGGCCCCCCTCCCTTCTGAACCGTACCAAGCCACATGCCCTCAACATGGGGAGGATGTCCCCATGTTGATGGGGACAAGGGCCTCATCCCCACAACCCTTGCCCGGTGGTTGTGGGGGTCTGCGGGCGGGGGGCTTATCGGAATCTGGAAGACCCCTTTAACAAAGGGGACCCCCAGATCCCGGCCCCCCCTATGTGAATTGGTAAGGGGTACATTCACATTGTACCCCTACCATTTCACAAAGAAAGCGTAAAAAAATGTTTAAAAAAACACACAAACACCTTGAAAAAGTCCTTTATTTAAAAAAAAAAAAAAAAACATTCCAGCGGTGAAATCCAGTGTCCCGCGGCGATCCGATGTCCAGCGCTGTCCTTCATTGGTTGTGCCTGAGCGGACCTGATGGGGAACTCCCTCTCAGTATTTTAAATGTATAGACCCGCCCCTTCTAATGTTCCCCATCAGGTCCGCTCAGAGGACGAGATGCGGAACATGAGAAGGGGCGGGTCTATACATGTATTACCAAAGTGAGAGCAGTCCCCCATCAGGTCCGCCCCCTCGGTATGTCGGACCCGCCTACGTCATTGGCTTGAGCGGGGAACTTCCTTCACTATGTAAATTTAAATTACACAGTGAAGGAAGTTCCCCGCTCAAGCCAATGACGTAGGCGGGTCCGACATACCGAGGGGGCGGACCGGATGGGGAACTGCTCTCACTTTGGTAATACATGTATAGACCCGCCCCTTCTCATGTTCCGCATCTCGTCCGCTGAGCGGACCTGATGGGGAACATTAGAAGGGGCGGGTCTATACATTTAAAATACTGAGAGGGAGTTCCCCATCAGGTCCGCTCAGGCACAACCAATGAAGGACAGCGCTGGACATCGGGATCGCCGCGGGACACTGGATTTCACCGCTGGAATGTTTTTTTTTTTTTTTTTAAATAAAGGACTTTTTCAAGGTGTTTGTGTGTTTTTTTTTAAACATTTTTTTACGCTTTCTTCGTGAAATGGTAGGGGTACAATGTACCCCTTACCAATTCACATAGGGGGGGGGCCGGGATCTGGGGGTCCCCTTTGTTAAAGGGGTCTTCCAGATTCCGATGCGCCCCCGCCCGCAGACCCCCACAACCACCGGGCAAGGGTTGTGGGGATGAGGCCCTTGTCCCCATCAACATGGGGACATCCTCCCCATGTTGAGGGCATGTGGCCTGGTATGGTTCAGGAGGGAGGGGGGGCCGCTCTCTCGTCCCCCCTTTTTCCCCTGCGGCCGGCCAGGTTGCGTGCTCGGATAAGGGGTCTGGTATGGATTTTTAGGGGGACTCCACGCCATTTTTTTTAAAATTTGGGGTGGAGTTCCCATTAAAATCCATGCCAGATCTGAAGGGCCTGGAATGGATATTTGGGGGAACCCCACGTCAATTTTTTTTTTAATTTGCGGCGGGGTTCCCCTTAATATCCATTCCAGACCTGAAGGGCCTGGTAATTGAATTCTGGGGAACCCCCACGCTTTTTTTTTTATCAATGACTTTTGTATGTATTGCCGGGAGCCGACAATTCATTAATAGCCGCGAGTCAGTTTTAAATGACTTTTTTTCTTTCAAAAATGACATTTTGTGCAGGGACAGTTCTAAGCACGGGAAACATGCGCCACTTCACATGCATATCATACACACCCCCCAGGTACGAAATTTAAAGGAATATTTCACTTTTATTTTTTCATTTTAAGCATTATTAAAATCACTGCTCCCGAAAAAACGGCCGTTTTAAAAACTTCTTTTTGCATTGATACATGTCCCCTGGGGCAGGACCCGGGTCCCCAAACACTTTTTAGGACAATAACTTGCATATAAGCCTTTATAATTAGCACTTTAGATTTCTCCCATAGATTTTTCGAATAAGCCGCGAACACCCCAATTTGTTCGCTGTTCGGGGAACGGGCGAACAGGCAATGTTCGAGTCGAACATGAGTTCGACTCGAACTCGAAGCTCATCCCTACACACCATCAGTCAAAAAACCGATCGTCCCAAACGCCGTGACGTAAAACACTCCGATGAGCCAAGAAAAATGAAGTGCTATGCTTCTGAGCATGCGTCGACTTGATTCTGAGCATGTGTGGGTTTTTTATCCGATGGAGTTCCCCAGAGACGATAGTAATTTGCTATCGTTTTTTTTTTCCATCGGATAAATTTAAAACATGTTTCTATTTTTTAACACCGATGGGGCCCATACACGATCGGTTTGTCCGATGAAAAAAGTCCATCGGACTGTTTTCATCGGTAAAACCGATCGTGTGTACAAGGCTTTAGACAAATGAAGCGCCCATGATATTCATTGCTTGTCTGGAGTGCCAATAAGTGCGTACACATGGATAGTCCAAAAGCAGCACAACCAGAAGATATCTTTGGACCGCTAAAAATAGTCCACACACAGCATAGGAATATAATAGAAATAGGAAATAAGAAAAATCTGAATTAAGAAGCAAAATAATAAGTTGAGTCTGAACCTTCTACACTCTATCTAAAATGAAAACAAAGTTTGGGGTTGAGTTGGGTTTTAAAGCCAAGAAGAGCTCTTGAATGTTGTCTAAGAACAAGCCAAGGCTTGCTCATTGAATACACATTACACTCTAAGCTAATGTGCATGTGTACTGTACATTGTAAACGTAGACTTCTTTAACCCTGGCACATGCCTCATGCCAACACATGTCCCTTTTAGATTAGACTAAATGGAAAAAAATGTTTCATTTATTCAACATTTTATGTTAATCCAATTTTATTTTGGCTTGCGTCAATTTTGGCTGGTGGTCAAACTGGAATCAGTTCATTCGTGATAAACTAACCTCGGGCCCTATACAAACATTATGTTATTGCATTACAAGACAACCTCCATCACATTACATATGCAATCATGCCCCTCATTTCCTGCAGATGACTGATGGGCTGTTATGAGTATAATTAATGCAATTAAATGTCTTTGCCTCAGACATTAGGGCACTAAAGCAGAAAATTCCAGAAAGCAAAAATAAACATAAGACTGAAGATTATGAATGGGGAAAATACCATGCCCATTGTTCATAAAACTGCACTCAAGGCATTTAAAACATCTGCAAACAAGTGCACTCAAAGCATGCTAAGGTGAAATTATTTTATGGCATTTTAGCATGCCTTAAAGCTGAACTCCAGATTTATCAACCCCAATTAATGTGGGTTTGTGTTTATTAAAAGAATGCAACTAGCACAAATCTACACCTCCAATTTCAGAAACCCCCCACCATCCTTCAATTTCACTCTCGCAGGACATTTCATCTCCATCAAATCCCTCCTCTTAGCACAAATCCTCCCACCATCACCCTCCTAGCACAAATCCTCTACCTCCAAATCCCTCCTCTTAGCACAAATCCTCCCACCATCACCCTCCTAGCACAAATCCTCTACCCCCAAATCCCTCCTCTTAGCACAAATCCTCCCACCATCACCCTCCTAGCACAAATCCTCTACCCCCAAATCCCTCTTCTTAGCACAAATCCTTCCACCATCACCCTCCTAGCACAAATCCTCTACCCCCAAATCCCTCCTCTTAGCACAAATCCTTCCACCATCACCCTCCTAGCACAAATCCTCTACCCCCAAATCCCTCCTCTTAGCACAAATCCTTCCACCATCACCCTCCTAGCACAAATCCTCTACCCCCAAATCCCTCCTCTTAGCACAAATCCTTCCACCATCACCCTCCTAGCACAAATCCTCTACCCCCAAATCCCTCTTCTTAGCACAAATCCTCCCACCATCACCCTCCTAGCACAAATCCTCTACCCCCAAATCCCTCCTCTTAGCACAAATCCTCCCACCATCACCCTCCTAGCACAAATCCTCTACCCCCAAATCCCTCTTCTTAGCACAAATCCTTCCACCATCACCCTCCTAGCACAAATCCTCTACCCCCAAATCCCTCCTCTTAGCACAAATCCTTCCACTATCACCCTCCTAGCACAAATCCTCTACCTCCAAATCCCTCCTCTTAGCACAAATCCTCCCACCATCACCCTCCTAGCACAAATCCTCTACCTCCAAATCCCTCCTCTTAGCACAAATCCTTCCACCATCACCCTCCTAGCACAAATCCTCTACCCCCAAATCCCTCCTCTTAGCACAAATCCTTCCACCATCACCCTCCTAGCACAAATCCTCTACCCCCAAATCCCTCCTCTTAGCACAAATCCTCCCACCATCACCCTCCTAGCACAAATCCTCTACCTCCAAATCCCTCTTCTTAGCACAAATCCTTCCACTATCACCCTCCTAGCACAAATCCTCTACCCCCAAATCCCTCCTCTTAGCACAAATCCTCCCACTATCACCCTCCTAGCACAAATCCTCTACCTCCAAATCCCTCCTCTTAGCACAAATCCTCCCACCATCACCCTCCTAGCACAAATCCTCTACCCCCAAATCCCTCCTCTTAGCACAAATCCTCCCACTATCACCCTCCTAGCACAAATCCTCTACCCCCCAAATCTCTCCTCTTAGCACAAATCCTCCCACCATCACCCTCCTAGCACAAATCCTCTACCTCCAAATCCCTCCTCTTAGCACAAATCCTCCCACTATCACCCTCCTAGCACAAATCCTCTACCTCCAAATCCCTCCTCTTAGCACAAATCCTCCCACCATCACCCTCCTAGCACAAATCCTCTACCCCCAAATCCCTCCTCTTAGCACAAATCCTCCCACCATCACCCTCCTAGCACAAATCCTCTACCCCCAAATCCCTCCTCTTAGCACAAATCCTCCCACTATCACCCTCCTAGCACAAATCCTCTACCCCCCAAATCCCTCCTCTTAGCACAAATCCTCCCACCATCACCCTCCTAGCACAAATCCTCTACCCCCAAATCCCTCCTCTTAGCACAAATCCTCTCACCATCACCCTCCTAGCACAAATCCTCTACCCCCAAATCCCTCTTCTTAGCACAAATCCTCCCACCATCACCCTCCTAGCACAAATCCTCTACCTCCAAATCCCTCCTCTTAGCACAAATCATCCCACCATCACCCTCCTAGCACAAATCCTCTACCTCCAAATCCCTCCTCTTAGCACAAATCCTTCCACTATCACCCTCCTAGCACAAATCCTCTACCCCCAAATCCCTCCTCTTAGCACAAATCCTCCCACCATCACCCTCCTAGCACAAATCCTCTACCCCCAAATCCCTCCTCTTAGCACAAATCCTCTCACCATCACCCTCCTAGCACAAATCCTCTACCCCCAAATCCCTCTTCTTAGCACAAATCCTCCCACCATCACCCTCCTAGCACAAATCCTCTACCTCCAAATCCCTCCTCTTAGCACAAATCATCCCACCATCACCCTCCTAGCACAAATCCTCTACCTCCAAATCCCTCTTCTTAGCACAAATCCTCCCACCATCACCCTCCTAGCGCAAATCCTCTACCCCCAAATCCCTCTTCTTAGCACAAATCCTCCCACCATCACCCTCCTAGCACAAATCCTCTACCCCCAAATCCCTCCTCTTAGCACAAATCCTCCCACCATCACCCTCCTAGCACAAATCCTCTACCCCCAAATCCCTCCTCTTAGCACAAATCCTCCCACCATCACCCTCCTAGCACAAATCCTCTACCCCCAAATCCCTCCTCTTAGCACAAATCCTCCCACCATCACCCTCCTAGCACAAATCCTCTACCCCCAAATCCCTCTTCTTAGCACAAATCCTTCCACCATCACCCTCCTAGCACAAATCCTCTACCCCCAAATCCCTCCTCTTAGCACAAATCCTTCCACCATCACCCTCCTAGCACAAATCCTCTACCCCCAAATCCCTCCTCTTAGCACAAATCCTTCCACCATCACCCTCCTAGCACAAATCCTCTACCCCCAAATCCCTCCTCTTAGCACAAATCCTTCCACCATCACCCTCCTAGCACAAATCCTCTACCCCCAAATCCCTCTTCTTAGCACAAATCCTCCCACCATCACCCTCCTAGCACAAATCCTCTACCCCCAAATCCCTCCTCTTAGCACAAATCCTCCCACTATCACCCTCCTAGCACAAATCCTCTACCCCCAAATCCCTCTTCTTAGCACAAATCCTCCCACTATCACCCTCCTAGCACAAATCCTCTACCCCCCAATTTCCCTCCTCTTAGCACAAATCCTTCCACCATCACCCTCCTAGCACAAATCCTCTACCCCCAAATCCCTCCTCTTAGCACAAATCCTCCCACTATCACCCTCCTAGCACAAATCCTCTACCCCCAAATCCCTCTTCTTAGCACAAATCCTTCCACCATCACCCTCCTAGCACAAATCCTCTACCCCCAAATCCCTCCTCTTAGCACAAATCCTCCCACTATCACCCTCCTAGCACAAATCCTCTACCCCCCAAATCTCTCCTCTTAGCACAAATCCTCCCACCATCACCCTCCTAGCACAAATCCTCTACCCCCAAATCCCTCCTCTTAGCACAAATCCTCCCACCATCACCCTCCTAGCACAAATCCTCTACCCCCAAATCCCTCTTCTTAGCACAAATCCTTCCACCATCACCCTCCTAGCACAAATCCTCTACCCCCAAATCCCTCCTCTTAGCACAAATCCTCCCACCATCACCCTCCTAGCACAAATCCTCTACCCCCAAATCTCTCCTCTTAGCACAAATCCTCCCACCATCACCCTCCTAGCACAAATCCTCTACCCACAAATCCCTCCTCTTAGCACAAATCCTCCCACTATCACCCTCCTAGCACAAATCCTCTACCCCCAAATCCCTCCTCTTAGCACAAATCCTCCCACCATCACCCTCCTAGCACAAATCCTCTACCCCCAAATCCCTCCTCTTAGCACAAATCCTCCCACCATCACCCTCCTAGCACAAATCCTCTACCCCCAAATCCCTCCTCTTAGCACAAATCCTCTCACCATCACCCTCCTAGCACAAATCCTCTACCTCCAAATCCCTCCTCTTAGCACAAATCATCCCACCATCACCCTCCTAGCACAAATCCTCTACCTCCAAATCCCTCCTCTTAGCACAAATCCTTCCACTATCACCCTCCTAGCACAAATCCTCTACCCCCAAATCCCTCCTCTTAGCACAAATCCTCCCACCATCACCCTCCTAGCACAAATCCTCTACCCCCAAATCCCTCCTCTTAGCACAAATCCTCTCACCATCACCCTCCTAGCACAAATCCTCTACCCCCAAATCCCTCTTCTTAGCACAAATCCTCCCACCATCACCCTCCTAGCACAAATCCTCTACCTCCAAATCCCTCCTCTTAGCACAAATCATCCCACCATCACCCTCCTAGCACAAATCCTCTACCTCCAAATCCCTCTTCTTAGCACAAATCCTCCCACCATCACCCTCCTAGCACAAATCCTCTACCCCCAAATCCCTCCTCTTAGCACAAATCCTCCCACCATCACCCTCCTAGCACAAATCCTCTACCCCCAAATCCCTCTTCTTAGCACAAATCCTTCCACCATCACCCTCCTAGCACAAATCCTCTACCCCCAAATCCCTCCTCTTAGCACAAATCCTTCCACCATCACCCTCCTAGCACAAATCCTCTACCCCCAAATCCCTCCTCTTAGCACAAATCCTTCCACCATCACCCTCCTAGCACAAATCCTCTACCCCCAAATCCCTCCTCTTAGCACAAATCCTTCCACCATCACCCTCCTAGCACAAATCCTCTACCCCCAAATCCCTCTTCTTAGCACAAATCCTCCCACCATCACCCTCCTAGCACAAATCCTCTACCCCCAAATCCCTCCTCTTAGCACAAATCCTCCCACCATCACCCTCCTAGCACAAATCCTCTACCCCCAAATCCCTCTTCTTAGCACAAATCCTTCCACCATCACCCTCCTAGCACAAATCCTCTACCCCCAAATCCCTCTTCTTAGCACAAATCCTTCCACTATCACCCTCCTAGCACAAATCCTCTACCCCCAAATCCCTCCTCTTAGCACAAATCCTCCCACTATCACCCTCCTAGCACAAATCCTCTACCCCCAAATCCCTCTTCTTAGCACAAATCCTCCCACTATCACCCTCCTAGCACAAATCCTCTACCCCCAAATCCCTCTTCTTAGCACAAATCCTTCCACCATCACCCTCCTAGCACAAATCCTCTACCCCCAAATCCCTCCTCTTAGCACAAATCCTCCCACCATCACCCTCCTAGCACAAATCCTCTACCCCCAAATCTCTCCTCTTAGCACAAATCCTCCCACCATCACCCTCCTAGCACAAATCCTCTACCCACAAATCCCTCCTCTTAGCACAAATCCTCCCACTATCACCCTCCTAGCACAAATCCTCTACCCCCAAATCCCTCCTCTTAGCACAAATCCTCCCACCATCACCCTCCTAGCACAAATCCTCTACCCCCAAATCCCTCTTCTTAGCACAAATCCTCCCACCATCACCCTCCTAGCACAAATCCTCTACCCCCAAATCCCTCCTCTTAGCACAAATCCTCTCACCATCGCCCTCCTAGCACAAATCCTCTACCCCCAAATCCCTCTTCTTAGCTCAAATCCTCCCACCATCACCCTCCTAGCACAAATCCTCTACCTCCAAATCCCTCCTCTTAGCACAAATCATCCCACCATCACCCTCCTAGCACAAATCCTCTACCTCCAAATCCCTCCTCTTAGCACAAATCCTTCCACTATCACCCTCCTAGCACAAATCCTCTACCCCCAAATCCCTCTTCTTAGCACAAATCCTCCCACCATCACCCTCCTAGCACAAATCCTCTACCCCCAAATCCCTCCTCTTAGCACAAATCCTTCCACCATCACCCTCCTAGCACAAATCCTCTACCTCCAAATCCCTCCTCTTAGCACAAATCCTCCCACTATCACCCTCCTAGCACAAATCCTCTACCCCCAAATCCCTCCTCTTAGCACAAATCCTCCCACCATCACCCTCCTAGCACAAATCCTCTACCCCCAAATCCCTCCTCTTAGCACAAATCCTCCCACCATCACCCTCCTAGCACAAATCCTCTACCCCCAAATCCCTCTTCTTAGCACAAATCCTTCCACCATCACCCTCCTAGCACAAATCCTCTACCCCCAAATCCCTCCTCTTAGCACAAATCCTTCCACCATCACCCTCCTAGCACAAATCCTCTACCCCCAAATCCCTCCTCTTAGCACAAATCCTTCCACCATCACCCTCCTAGCACAAATCCTCTACCCCCAAATCCCTCCTCTTAGCACAAATCCTTCCACCATCACCCTCCTAGCACAAATCCTCTACCCCCAAATCCCTCCTCTTAGCACAAATCCTTCCACCATCACCCTCCTAGCACAAATCCTCTACCCCCAAATCCCTCTTCTTAGCACAAATCCTCCCACCATCACCCTCCTAGCACAAATCCTCTACCCCCAAATCCCTCCTCTTAGCACAAATCCTCCCACCATCACCCTCCTAGCACAAATCCTCTACCCCCAAATCCCTCTTCTTAGCACAAATCCTTCCACCATCACCCTCCTAGCACAAATCCTCTACCCCCAAATCCCTCTTCTTAGCACAAATCCTTCCACTATCACCCTCCTAGCACAAATCCTCTACCCCCAAATCCCTCCTCTTAGCACAAATCCTCCCACTATCACCCTCCTAGCACAAATCCTCTACCTCCAAATCCCTCCTCTTAGCACAAATCCTCCCACCATCACCCTCCTAGCACAAATCCTCTACCCCCAAATCCCTCCTCTTAGCACAAATCCTCCCACTATCACCCTCCTAGCACAAATCCTCTACCCCCCAAATCTCTCCTCTTAGCACAAATCCTCCCACCATCACCCTCCTAGCACAAATCCTCTACCTCCAAATCCCTCCTCTTAGCACAAATCCTCCCACTATCACCCTCCTAGCACAAATCCTCTACCTCCAAATCCCTCCTCTTAGCACAAATCCTCCCACCATCACCCTCCTAGCACAAATCCTCTACCCCCAAATCCCTCCTCTTAGCACAAATCCTCCCACCATCACCCTCCTAGCACAAATCCTCTACCCCCAAATCCCTCCTCTTAGCACAAATCCTCCCACTATCACCCTCCTAGCACAAATCCTCTACCCCCCAAATCCCTCCTCTTAGCACAAATCCTCCCACCATCACCCTCCTAGCACAAATCCTCTACCCCCAAATCCCTCCTCTTAGCACAAATCCTCTCACCATCACCCTCCTAGCACAAATCCTCTACCCCCAAATCCCTCTTCTTAGCACAAATCCTCCCACCATCACCCTCCTAGCACAAATCCTCTACCTCCAAATCCCTCCTCTTAGCACAAATCATCCCACCATCACCCTCCTAGCACAAATCCTCTACCTCCAAATCCCTCCTCTTAGCACAAATCCTTCCACTATCACCCTCCTAGCACAAATCCTCTACCCCCAAATCCCTCCTCTTAGCACAAATCCTCCCACCATCACCCTCCTAGCACAAATCCTCTACCCCCAAATCCCTCCTCTTAGCACAAATCCTCTCACCATCACCCTCCTAGCACAAATCCTCTACCCCCAAATCCCTCTTCTTAGCACAAATCCTCCCACCATCACCCTCCTAGCACAAATCCTCTACCTCCAAATCCCTCCTCTTAGCACAAATCATCCCACCATCACCCTCCTAGCACAAATCCTCTACCTCCAAATCCCTCTTCTTAGCACAAATCCTCCCACCATCACCCTCCTAGCGCAAATCCTCTACCCCCAAATCCCTCTTCTTAGCACAAATCCTCCCACCATCACCCTCCTAGCACAAATCCTCTACCCCCAAATCCCTCCTCTTAGCACAAATCCTCCCACCATCACCCTCCTAGCACAAATCCTCTACCCCCAAATCCCTCCTCTTAGCACAAATCCTCCCACCATCACCCTCCTAGCACAAATCCTCTACCCCCAAATCCCTCCTCTTAGCACAAATCCTCCCACCATCACCCTCCTAGCACAAATCCTCTACCCCCAAATCCCTCTTCTTAGCACAAATCCTTCCACCATCACCCTCCTAGCACAAATCCTCTACCCCCAAATCCCTCCTCTTAGCACAAATCCTTCCACCATCACCCTCCTAGCACAAATCCTCTACCCCCAAATCCCTCCTCTTAGCACAAATCCTTCCACCATCACCCTCCTAGCACAAATCCTCTACCCCCAAATCCCTCCTCTTAGCACAAATCCTTCCACCATCACCCTCCTAGCACAAATCCTCTACCCCCAAATCCCTCCTCTTAGCACAAATCCTTCCACCATCACCCTCCTAGCACAAATCCTCTACCCCCAAATCCCTCTTCTTAGCACAAATCCTCCCACCATCACCCTCCTAGCACAAATCCTCTACCTCCAAATCCCTCCTCTTAGCACAAATCCTCCCACCATCACCCTCCTAGCACAAATCCTCTACCTCCAAATCCCTCCTCTTAGCACAAATCCTCCCACCTTCACCCTCCTAGCACAAATCCTCTACCTCCAAATCCCTCCTCTTAGCACAAATCCTCCCACCATCACCCTCCTAGCACAAATCCTCTACCTCTAAATCCCTCCTCTTAGCACAAATCCTCCCACCATCACCCTCCTAGCACAAATCCTCTACCTCCAAATCCCTCCTCTTAGCACAAATCCTCCCACCATCACCCTTCTAGCACAAATCCTCTACCTCCAAATCCCTCCTCTTAGCACAAATCCTCCCACCATCACCCTCCTAGCACAAATCCTCTACCCCAAATCCCTCCTCTTAGCACAAATCCTCCCACCATTACCCTCCTAGCACAAATCCTCTACCTCCAAATCCCTCCTCTTAGCACAAATCCTCCCACCATCACCCTCCTAGCACAAATCCTCTACCCCCAAATCCCTCCTCTTAGCACAAATCCTCCCACCATCACCCTCCTAGCACAAATCCTCTACCCCCAAATCCCTCCTCTTAGCACAAATCCTCCCACCATCACCCTCCTAGCACAAATCCTCTACCCCCAAATCCCTCCTCTTAGCACAAATCCTCTCACCATCACCCTCCTAGCACAAATCCTCTACCCCCAAATCCCTCCTCTTAGCACAAATCCTCCCACCATCACCCTCCTAGCACAAATACTCTACCTCCAAATCCCTCCTCTTAGCACAAATCCTCCCACCATCACCCTCCTAGCACAAATCCTCTACCCCCAAATCCCTCCTCTTAGCACAAATCCTCCCACCATCACCCTCCTAGCACAAATCCTCTACCCCCAAATCCCTCCTCTTAGCACAAATCCTCCCACCATCACCCTCCTAGCACAAATCCTCTACCCCCAAATCCCTCCTCTTAGCACAAATCCTCCCACTATCACCCTCCTAGCACAAATCCTCTACCCCCAAATCCCTCCTCTTAGCACAAATCCTCCCACCATCACCCTCCTAGCACAAATCCTCTACCCCCCAATTTCCCTCCTCTTAGCACAAATCCTCCCACCATCACCCTCCTAGCACAAATCCTCTACCCCCAAATCCCTCCTCTTAGCACAAATCCTCTCACCATCACCCTCCTAGCACAAATCCTCTACCCCCAAATCCCTCCTCTTAGCACAAATCCTCCCACCATCACCCTCCTAGCACAAATCCTCTACCTCCAAATCCCTCCTCTTAGCACAAATCCTCCCACCATCACCCTCCTAGCACAAATCCTCTACCTCTAAATCCCTCCTCTTAGCACAAATCCTCCCACCATCACCCTCCTAGCACAAATCCTCTACCCCCAAATCCCTCCTCTTAGCACAAATCCTCCCACCATCACCCTCCTAGCACAAATCCTCTACCTCCAAATCCCTCCTCTTAGCACAAATCCTCCCACCATCACCCTCCTAGCACAAATCCTCTACCTCCAAATCCCTCCTCTTAGCACAAATCCTCCCACCATCACCCTCCTAGCACAAATCCTCTACCTCCAAATCCCTCCTCTTAGCACAAATCCTCCCACCATCACCCTCCTAGCACAAATCCTCTACCCCCAAATCCCTCCTCTTAGCACAAATCCTCCCACCATCACCCTCCTAGCACAAATCCTCTACCTCCAAATCCCTCCTCTTAGCACAAATCCTCCCACCATCACCCTCCTAGCACAAATCCTCTACCTCCAAATCCCTCCTCTTGGCACAAATCCTCCCACCATCACCCTCCTAGCACAAATCCTCTACCCCCAAATCCCTCCTCTTGGCACAAATCCTCCCACCATCACCCTCCTAGCACAAATCCTCTACCCCCAAATCCCTCCTCTTAGCACAAATCCTCTCACCATCACCCTCCTAGCACAAATCCTCTACCCCCAAATCCCTCCTCTTAGCACAAATCCTCCCACCATCACCCTCCTAGCACAAATACTCTACCTCCAAATCCCTCCTCTTAGCACAAATCCTCCCACCATCACCCTCCTAGCACAAATCCTCTACCCCCAAATCCCTCCTCTTAGCACAAATCCTCCCACCATCACCCTCCTAGCACAAATCCTCTACCCCCAAATCCCTCCTCTTAGCACAAATCCTCCCACCATCACCCTCCTAGCACAAATCCTCTACCCCCAAATCCCTCCTCTTAGCACAAATCCTCCCACTATCACCCTCCTAGCACAAATCCTCTACCCCCAAATCCCTCCTCTTAGCACAAATCCTCCCACCATCACCCTCCTAGCACAAATCCTCTACCCCCCCAATTTCCCTCCTCTTAGCACAAATCCTCCCACCATCACCCTCCTAGCACAAATCCTCTACCCCCAAATCCCTCCTCTTAGCACAAATCCTCTCACCATCACCCTCCTAGCACAAATCCTCTACCCCCAAATCCCTCCTCTTAGCACAAATCCTCCCACCATCACCCTCCTAGCACAAATCCTCTACCTCCAAATCCCTCCTCTTAGCACAAATCCTCCCACCATCACCCTCCTAGCACAAATCCTCTACCTCCAAATCCCTCCTCTTAGCACAAATCCTCCCACCATCACCCTCCTAGCACAAATCCTCTACCCCCAAATCCCTCCTCTTAGCACAAATCCTCCCACCATCACCCTCCTAGCACAAATCCTCTACCTCCAAATCCCTCCTCTTAGCACAAATCCTCCCACCATCACCCTCCTAGCACAAATCCTCTACCTCCAAATCCCTCCTCTTAGCACAAATCCTCCCACCATCACCCTCCTAGCACAAATCCTCTACCTCCAAATCCCTCCTCTTAGCACAAATCCTCCCACCATCACCCTCCTAGCACAAATCCTCTACCCCCAAATCCCTCCTCTTAGCACAAATCCTCCCACCATCACCCTCCTAGCACAAATCCTCTACCTCCAAATCCCTCCTCTTAGCACAAATCCTCCCACCATCACCCTCCTAGCACAAATCCTCTACCTCCAAATCCCTCCTCTTAGCAAAAATCCTCCCACCCTCACCCTCCTAGCACAAATCCTCTACCCCCAAATCCCTCCTCTTGGCACAAATCCTCCCACCATCACCCTCCTAGCACAAATCCTCTACCCCCAAATCCCTCCTCTTAGCACAAATCCTCCCACCATCACCCTCCTAGCACAAATCCTCTACCCCCAAATCCCTCCTTTTAGCACAAATCCCTCCCCTTAGCACAAAGACCGATGCTAGCAATGCCCCTGATCAATGCTAACATTTATAGGGGTTCCTTCTCTGTCCATTCTGTCTTACCCTCTAAACCGCCCCCTGCTGCTCTTGTGAACAAGGACTAAAGAAGTTGCTCTTAGTATATGTATAATAGTATATAAAGGGTTGGTAAATAGGGGAGCAAACAAACTGAAAAATAAATTAAATAAATCAAGCGCAGCCACTGTGCCCATCAAACTCAGCCACTGTACCCATAAATTGCCGCCACTGTGCCATCAAACACAGCTACTGTACCCATCAATTTCCGCCACTGTGCCCCATCAATTGCCACCAGTGTGCCCCATCAATTGCCACCAGTGTGCCCCATCAATTGCCACCAGTGTGCCCCATCAATTGCCGCCAGTGGGCCCATCAAATTCTGCCAGTGTTCCCCCCCGCCCGGCACTTACCTGTCTCAGGTCACGGCGCTGTCCTCCACGCTCCCTCCGAGTCCTCAATGTCTTCTCCCGTCCTCTTCCCGTCTCTGCTATGATTGGACACCTGATAGGCATCCAGTTAAAGTGCCTGTCACTTCAGCCAATCAGGTGACAGGTAACCAGACCCGGTGCACCTGATTGGCTGAGAGGCGGGTCAGTGTTAGGGAAGCGATTTATTCGCTTCCATAACACAACACTGTGTAAACAGCGAATGAACAGCATTGCGTTAGTTGTTCACCAATTTGGAAGCCTATTAGAGCCTATGGCTCTAATCAGGACGCCTAGTAGAGCCGACGGCTCTAATAAGGCGCTTCCAAAAACACCCCCCGCCGCTGTAATTCAGATGCCCTGCGCCCGACAAGGGGCCGGACACCTGATCAGGGAGTGTCAGCGGCGACAATAGATAGATTCATGACATGCGTGAATCTATCTATGGTGATAGACAGGTGCAGGAGAGAGGGGGCGGCGCTCCTGTGCCCTTTATGGACTGATAAGAAGTAACATTGAAGCTACAAATGGTAGCAGAGGTATGTCTCTTTAAGAAAATAGACATGCTTACTGAGTCTCAAAGCGCCCCATAAGAGATGATAGTCCAACATGAATTCCATTTCAAATTACAAATGAAAGCTGTTTAATTACTGATTATCTATGTTAATCACCATGTTTTGTATCTTTCAGTCTACAACAGTGCAACAGGAGGTTAACACAAACACAGAAGCTCTGCAAAGCAGCAAAAGCCAAATCAAAGAGTTGAAACGCACATTGCAAAATCTGGAGATTGAAATGCAAGCTGAGCTCAGCAGGGTAAGACCTGTTTATTTATTAGGTGTGATTTTATTTGACACACAATATATAATAAATGAGCTGGCAGCATACATGAATACTGGTTTTGACTATGTTTTTACCCACACATACTATGGGAACAGCAGGTGTGCAGACCCAGGAACTCAAGCTTTACTTGTCTGCACTTACCGCTTGATTGTTCTCAGATTAGAGGCAACTTAGTGGTCTACTTATAAAAGCATTAGCACTGTGAATATTCCCTGTAATATGTCTAATATTATTTTCTATGATCAGCAGCTCCATCTATTGGCCATAATGCAGTATTTTCCTGAATTAAGTATTTTATGATAATAGCACATTATGACCAGTACAGTAGATGGAAAATAATATTAGACACATTACGGAGCTTATTCGCGATGGCTGTATGAATGCTTAGTCATTCATACAGCATTTTTTTATAAATAGACCCCATGATTTGAATCACAATGGAAGACATTCATTCAGTACAAGTTTCCTTTTATAATCATGATCAGTAATGTTCCTAGTGAAGCAGTAGGTAAGTACAGTGCATAACAATGGGCATATATCAATGGCAACCTACTAGAATTTTGTAATACACAGCAGTACTCTTGGCTCTAGTATAAGATATTACCTTTCAACATATCCCAGGCTTTAGCAATTAGCAGCATTTTCAAGAAAAATCTCTGCTTATCCAATGGTATTACCTATACCAGAACTATCTCACTCTGTTGTGCTCTGTGCCCCAATGGAAATTGGAAACTTTGTGTATCCAGCCTATCATACGGCAACCTGGCGGGGGAATTCTAGGCCATCCAAAGCTCCCATCAGTGTAAGAGCTACCTGGGCAAATTCCATAAAATTACCGTATATACTCGAGTATAAGCCGAGTTTTTCAGCACATTTTTTTTGTGCTGAAAATGCCCCCCTCAGCTTATACTCGAGTCACCTTTTTGCGCCTGATCTCCCGGCCGGCCGTAGGTCCCCTGGACCCCAAACTTGGCACACATGTAGCACCATTTCTCTTCTATAAGGGTGCAAAGATTTTTGCCTGGGGGACCTATGGCCGGGGAGCACCGATTTTTCAAACCAGGCACCCCTTCCATAGACTCCCATGTTAAACGTCAGTCTAGTCATGGACACAGTAAGGCATGGATACAGTGAGGCATGGACACAGTGAGGCACGCAGATGGACACCCTAGGCTTATGCTCGAGTCCATATGTTTTCCCAGTTTTTTGTGGTAAAATTAGGTGCCTCGGCTTATATTCGGATCAGCTTATACTCGAGTATATACGGTATATTAGTAAAACATTTAAAAAAAAATACTCCAAACACACCCCTTTGGACTTTTCTTGAAAAGGAAAGGCCACTGGAGAACAAGGCTATTGGAATGCCTATTCTAAACAGTGGCGATGGACCTCTACCAAGTAGCTCCATCAAGGACATAACAGAATTCCCTTTTCCATTAAAGTGGTTGTAAACCCACTTTTCAAAAAACAAACAAAAAATAACACCTGCAAGAAAAATACATAATGAGCTAGTATGCTATGCATACTAGCACATTATGTGGCACTTACCTCAGATTGAAGCCTCTGAAGCACTCCTCGTCCCCCTCCGCCGCTGTCGCCATGTCCGCTCCAACCGTCTTCCTGTTATCGCCGCTCCTGGTGCTGTGATTGTCCCGAGCGGCGATGACGTCACACGCATGCACGCGGGGCCGTCATTCTCCATTGAGAAAACCGGCAGTCTCCATTGAGAAAACCGGCAACGCTCAGTGCGCCTGCGCCGTTTTGTACGGCGCGCATGCGCCGTAGACATCGGTGCAGGGTTTTCTGAAAATATCTCCTTAACCATGTGGGTTAAGGAGATATTTCTTGCACCTACAGGTAAGCCTTAATCTAGGGGTTGGGGTTACAACCACTTTAAAGCTGGATTTAAGGTTAAAGCTAGAAAAAGGAAATAGAAAGTTCTTCTGTTTATTGAATATATAGGCTTTAGCTACTGTAACATATTCTGGCATTTAAAGAGCACAGATGTGAAAGGAAAGAAATTTACTGTAAATTTCACACGATGGTTTCAAAAAACCACATGGTATTGACAAGGATCTGTTTTCCTCTTTTAGAAACAGGGACTGGAGAACACGTTGAATGAGACCCAGTGCAACTCTAATGAACAGCTCCAGAAGATCCAGGAACTGATCTGCCAGATGGAGACAGAGTTGAGCAGAGTTAGGAATGATCTATCGCGACAGAGCAACGAGTATAAGATCCTTCTGGACATCAAGAGTCGTCTAGAGAATGAAATTGCCACCTACAGAAGATTGATAGATGGAAATAACAGCAGGTATGTGAGGGTCATATGTGAGGGTCATATTGACACAGCCACACAGCCATGGTACCCCCAGAATCCTAGTGTTTCATTTAAACATTTGTGTAAGAGGCCCCGTGCATTTTTGATGCATGTTAGGCATGTTTCATATGTTCCTCTTTTTTGTCCCTATGAAAGATGTGTTTTGATGTAAACTGTTCAGAAGCTGCTTGGTCTGCCCACACATGTCCAAAAATGCCTGTACTCTATGGGCAAAATAACAATTTGAGATTCGGGGGAAAAAAAATCCTAGAAACACCTAAATGCTCAATAAAATTAAAGTGAACATGTCGTCAAGTTTTGGATTTTTCAAGTATGTGCATATTTAAACTAAACAGTAAATGAGATTTAAAAACAAGTCCCTAGTGGCCATTGTAGCTGCAGGCATTGTAGAACAATTCATCCTCTAATTTCCCAGCCAAGTTCTAGTCTTATAAGCAATTCTCTCAGCAGCTCTACTCACCCTGCTCCCACCTCTTATTTCTAATGCAAACACAGAGAAGGAGCTCTGGGAGAAGGAGCAGAGTGAGCTGAGCTGAGCTGCTAAGGGAACAACTTAAACAACTTTTGTGCTTCCGCTGTGAATTTTGAGCATGCCTTATTCCACGGTGCCTGCAGCTACCGAAGTCAACAATGACTTGTTGAAAAGCTTATTTTCTACTCATTAAGAATGTATATGTAGCGCACCCCCTAGGGAGCCAAAGGTGAAATTAAATTCCCCACCCTGCACAGCCAGGCACACTGAATTTTCACTGTCTCACAGAGTCAGAAAACAGTCCAGCACTTTGTTTTGA
Source organism: Rana muscosa (assembly GCA_029206835.1). Taxonomy (NCBI): domain Eukaryota; kingdom Metazoa; phylum Chordata; class Amphibia; order Anura; family Ranidae; genus Rana; species Rana muscosa. Next base: position 245,727,472 of record CM055128.1, on the reverse strand, counting down.
TGGTTTAATGAGGGATTAGAACTCAGATGGGGAGTAGGGGTATTATGGGAGGCCCACTTGACTTTAGACAACTCCAAGCACAACTTCTCCTCTGTACAGTCTATATACACCCTTCACTTCCTCATGCACTCACTTGCATGTCGAAAAAGGAAGCTAGGACACTTTTAGTGGATCTGACAAGATACTCAGCCAGACCAAAGTAACAGCCCTTTACAGGCAGGGGCCCCCGGGCCCCTTGTTTATGTAGCAAAGTCCAGTGTCTAGCTTACATTTCTCCTGTGGTACTGGCTACTGATCCCAGCACCACCTCTTCAGGCACTGCCAGCCCACCTGGCTGCAGCTGCCTTTCACTAGCCTCATGGATAATGGCTACTTCCACAGTCCTCCCAGACTGATCACTCACCAGCCCACCCGGCTGGCTTCTCAGGAGGCCTTCTGGATGTGCTGACCTACTCCTGCTGTCCTCTCCTAACTTCTGTGGCCCCAGGAAGGATTCCTCCGTGTGTTGTAGAGGGTCCCTCCAGCATCTGAGCTCCAGGACCGAGGTCACCCCCCCAGAGTTGGGGAAACCCTCAAGGGCCTCCGACAGCCTCCTCAGCACTCCATCTTCCACCTGACTGCCCCTTCTGGCATGACTAATGAGTATTTATGAGGTGGATCACCCCCTGCCAGCCCATTTTGCTGGGAATTGGCTGGGACCCTCACAACACTCCAAGCAGCTCCCCCTAGACTCCAACCTCAACTTCTGGAAGCTTCTTCAGAATGCAAGGGGAGTCACCAGAGATGCTGCTTGCTGAGTCATCCAGCCTCCCTGAGTCACTCAGCCTTGACCCAGGTTTAATCCAGGCCTGGCTCTCTAACTACATCTCGCACACTAGAGGGTGCTACATATAGATACTTGAATTTCTATAACCTAGCTAGACGATCCAATTTTAGCCGGCTAAACATTTAACTTTTTATTGTTTTTGACATATATTTTTTTTTGTTTGCTTGTTTTTACAGTGAACCATCCACCAACTTTAAAGGTAATATAATTTACAGTTTTATTGAATAATGGATTTTATGCCTGATGCTGTTTGATGGATTTGTTAAGAGAGATAAGAGAACTATCAAAAGGTTATGTTTAATGATTATAATACTGTTTGTATAGGTTAATGATTAAAGCGGAACTTCACTCTCTCAATCAGCATTGTCTATTTTTTTTCCTTATGCTGCTAGCATTAGTAAATAGATAGGAAAGTATACTATAGCCTTTTTTTATACATTTCTTCAGTTACTTCCTGCTTTCCCTGCCTAGGCAAATTATGTCATACATCCCAGGAGTCTTCAGGGGGGAGGAGGGGTTTTCTCAGCTAAGCACACCCTCCTGCCTGCATGCCTGAGCTGACGGCAGACGGATTGCAGAAAGTAAATGCAACATGAATCATTTGCCCCTACTCAAGAGAGCCACAGCCAGAAATGCTAGAGGGTGTTTTTCAAAGTGATTTCTCAGCAAAATAAAGCATGGAGATCCGGATGGATGGGGGAATTTGCTTTGAATATTATTATATATTTTTTATTAAATAGTGTTTTTGGTTTGTGGTACTCAGATGCAGTGAAGTTCCACTTTAATTATTTTTTTTTCAAATTAAATGGTTAAGTACTGCTGTACAGCACACATTAAACCAGTCTATGATGTCAAATCGTAAACGAATGGTAATTTTGACACTTGAACAAGTTGAATTGTGAAATTACGGTAATAAAAAATAGTCATAAATGGTATAGGGAAACCTGCGCTTAGGACTAGAACGAATGGGCTGCTGCCCCCCCCCCCCCCCCCCCCCCCCGGTATGGCCCCTGTGCTCAGGGGCTAAGGTAATTATTGTGTGTGTGAGGTGAATGGCGCTCCCAATTAAAGGTGTGTGTAGATCAGGATAAAAATCTGTGTAAGCCTGGGTGTTACCAGAGTGATTGGTACCCAGAAAAAAACAATAAATAAATGACAGTGAGTGGGTCAAAATTGACCTCTCTGTGACCCCAAATATATATAAGGTAATAGATTAGTGCTAGTATGTAAATTTCTAAAGTGCTAGGTGCATATGTGTATTTTTGCCATCCACTATAAAAGTGACAGAAATGTGACAAAAATATGGGGGGTAAAAACCTCCGTAGTGAATATATGTTAAACCTTACCAAAAACAACTAAAAAGGTATAAACAAATATGCAATAACAATAGTAATCCCGGTGTGGAACAATTAGCCAAAACAGTCCACCTTATCAGGTGTATAAGATCCTGGTAATTAGCTCAGCATAAGATTTGATATATAAATGTTCCCAATAATATCCAATCAGGAACAGTAAAAATAGGTGACTTGTGTGAGGATCCTTGCATCTAGTACAATCCAGGTGACACTTGTGCTCCCCCTTAAGATGTCCTACTCACCAGAAGATGGAACCCCTGCAGGGGTGCAAAGCATGTAGGTGAGTGGTTTGATGCCTTGTGGTGATGCCATGGGTCTCTCCTGGTCCTGAGATACCTCTGCGTCCCTGGGCTAACCGCTCCAACACACAGCAATACTCCTCAAGGGAAAAAAAAGAGGGCACGAGCAACCATAGCGTAATCCAGATTTATTTTAAAAAAGGATGAACATCCATTGAAACAGCATCTACCATGTAGATATGTGTTAAACAAAATAAAAAAATAAAAATAAAAATAAAAATAAAAAATGGAACAGATCTCCGTCCGGATACTGCTCTGAAAACCTTCACTGCTACAAGTGAGAAGTTTAAAGTTCCCGCACTTGGTCCCTGCATCTGTCAGAACAGCGGTGTATGTTCGGCGTGCGTTCCACCGCTCAGAGCCAGGGAACCGGAAGTGACGTATCGGCGTGTTGACGTGAACGGACCAATCTACTGACGCGTTTCGTCATGTGACTTCTTCTGAGGTGATGAAGTCACATGACGAAACGCGTCAGTTGATTGGTCCGTTCACGTCAACACGCCGATACGTCACTTCCGGTTCCCTGGCTCTGAGCGGTGGAACGCACACCGAACATACACCACTGTTCTAACAGACGCAGGGACCAAGTGCGGGAACTTTAAACTTCTCACTTGTAGCAGTGAAGGTTTTCAGAGCAGTATCCGGGCGGTGATCTGTTCCATTTTTTATTTTTATTTTTATTTTTTTATTTTGTTTAACACATATCTACATGGTAGATGCTGTTTCAATGGATGTTCATCCTTTTTTTAAATAAATCTGGATTACGCTATGGTGGCTCGTGCCCTCTTTTTTTTCCCTTGAGGAGTATTGCTGTGTGTTGGAGCGGTTAGCCCAGGGACGCAGAGGAATCTCAGGACCAGGAGAGACCCACGGCATCACCACAAGGCATCAAACCACTCACCTACACACTTTGTACCCCTGCAGGGGTTCTATCTTCTGGTGAGTAGGACATCTTAAGGGGGAGCACAAGTATCACCTGGATTGTACTAGATGCAAGGATCCTCACACAAGTCACCATTTTTACTGTTCCTGATTGGACATTATTGGGAAAATTTATATATCAAATCTTATGCTGAGCTAATTACCAGGATCTTATACACCTGATAAGGTGGACTGTTTTGGCTAATTGTTCCACACCAGGATTACTATTGTTATTGCATATTTGTTTATACCTTTTTAGTTGTTTTTGGTAAGGTTTAACATATATTCACTACGGAGGTTTTTACCCCCCATATTTTTGTCACATTTCTGTCACTTTTATAGTGGATGGCAAAAATGCACATATGCACCTAGCACTTTAGAAATTTACATACTAGCACTAATCTATTACCTTATATATATTTGGGGTCACGGAGAGGTCAATTTCGACCCACTCACTGTCATTTATTTATTGTTTTTTTCTGGGTACCAATCACTCTGGTAACACCCAGGCTTACACAGATTTTTATCCTGATCTACACACACCTTTAATTGGGAGCGCCATTCACCTCACACACACAATAAAAAATAGTCATAGACTCGTAATTTTCTTGTCAATGGCCTTAGTGATTTCAAGTGTAATGCAGTTTTGACTGGACTCCAAAAGGTCCAAGGGAAGAGATACTAGAAAGGGTTGAATTGTATTATGCAACGGAATAAGTGGTAACACCCGAGAGCAAAATTTCATTGCTGTAGTCCCCCAAAAATATAGGATAACAGTTGATGTCTCACGCTATAACAATCTACTTATAACTTTGCAGGAGCTTGACCCTTAAAATTAATGTCTGGTGCACACAGTGCTTGTAACTGAACTACTAACTCATTTAAACTTTTCTTCTTTCAGATACAAATCGCAAGGTCAAGACTATAGTCCAAGACATGGTGAATGGAAGAGTGGTTAACTCCAGAATTTCTGAGATCCCCCTAAAACTGTGAAGACATGAAAACTTGAAATCTGAGACATAAAAAACTTCACATCGCAAGCAGGCGATTAAACCTAGTTTACATGTGCCAATATTTATCGCAAATGTACAGAGGGAAATACCAAGAATGTAGAAAATATCTACTGTATATTACTGCCAGCATAAAAGCAATAGATGTCCAAGAAAAAAAATGCTCATTCGGCCAGGCATACATCATCTATCGATACCTAGTTTGTTTCCCTGCAAGGGTTACCTTTTACTGTACTTTCCTGAAAAAATGTGAACCTAATACTACGCTCTTTTTATCTGAAGATAACACCCCAGGGACATTAGGGAGCTTAGTACATGTCACTGCTAGTATATTTTCATAGGCTGGAAAATAAATTTTGTTATTCATGACTACGAAAGGTAACTTAAGTATACTTCAAATAATATAGCATAAATATACAGGCAATTAATTTATCAATACTTTGAAGAAGGTGGTGTCTATTAATATTTATTTATATACAGCCTAGAGTTTGCTACTGTAAATACTCCATCATACTCAATGGGAGTGTTATTTTTGTTTAAACATTGTTTAGGCATTATAGTTTTTGACATGGAGGTATGAATGAATGGAATATGTTACATTATATTTTCTTTTCTTGTTTTTTGTGATATAATTTTGACGTAAAGGAGTATACTAAGTGCACAATGAAAAAAGCTCAGTGTATTTATTTTAACCTTAAAGTGAACCTGTACTTTACTTATCCAGGGCAAAGTAACAAATATGCTGCATAGCAGATACTCCCCACTGCAGGTATTTAACTTCTTTGTGCCCTCCACCCACTTTGATCACCAGTTGAGACCCCCAGAAAGTATGTACTTCCTGGTAGAGGGGAACTTGACTATCTCCTTCCCCCCCCCCCCCCCCCACAGCAAACACTCGATTAGCTAATGGCCAAGCCTGCATGTTGTCTGTGAGGCGAATAGAAAGCCAAAAGCCCTGTGTAGAGCCAATATCTCCGTGTTAGCTGAAACGTATCCAACCCAGGACTTAAAGTGGATGTAAACCCTCACACATACCCAGTGAAGTGAACAGCCTCAAATGATACACAGAGATTAAACAAATCTCCCTACACCTACATAAGTTTTACTTGTATATCTGTGGGCTTTCCATTTCTATGCCCTTTGAAAAGTGCAGACTGTTTAGCTGTACTTAGGGGTGGGTGGGGAGACTGGACTTATATGGTGTGAGAGCTGATTGGAGGAAAGGGACACCTCCACATAGGCGGAGAAACAAAGGAACATGCAGAGCTATCTTCTGAATAGACAACCTTCCTGCTTATCTCCCTCTAAGCTCCCTCCCCGACACAAATGTTATCCCCGATGTCGGAGAACTTCTCAGAAGTGACTCATGCTTATAACAGAGGAACAGAGCACCAGAGAGAACCAGCACTTGAAGCTTTGGAGAGAGACAAGTAAACACTACAGATATACGTGCTTAGATCAAATTTCATGAATAGGGTTTACAACCACTTTAAGCCAAAAGAGGAGTGAAAAAGCTGACAAAGGAGCAATGGAACCAGCAGTACCAGTACCAGCAGATAGGGCCTTGAATAGGAAAAAGACAGATTTCCTTTTGAAGCAACACTCCATTAAAAACTGATATTGAAATTAGGTGAGGTACAATAGGTAAAGTCAAAACCCTGGTTTATTTAGTTTCTCAGGGAATCTAACCATTAAATGTGCCTACCAGTTAAGTGTGCTTTCAGCTCTGGGTGTACCATTCTCTTTGGAATGTTTCATTCTCTTTAGAATGTACCATTCTCTTTGGAATGTTTCCATTCCTATTGTTGTATTTTCCATATTTTAATTAGGCAGCATCTCTAGCATCTGACATGTCAACTTGGGTGAATTATACTTCAAGATTGATTATTGAAATCATATTTTGGTTAAATACCCATTACAGTATTTGTCCTTTCGGAATTTGGTAAACCAAACTATACATGCCAGAGTAGAAAATCCTGTGCCCTGCCAATATACCACAAAACAGGAAATCTGCTATCTGTGTTGGAGCAGTTGTTATAAATAGTGATCTGATACCCTTGGCTGTGTTAGAGTTGGAGCTTGCCAATCAGAACAGGCACAGATCATACCCAGGAATGGCTCTAGGCTGTCAGCGCTTAACCACTCATGGGATAAATAAATAATGAAGTTAAAAAATAACCCCTGCTCATTGGAGAGTTCTGACTGAGCTCTCCAATGAGCGTGTCAGACTGCTGCTTAGATACAGATGCCCTTTTCTGCAATATACTAGAGTAGGGCGACTTTTTTGATTTCTGGTTGTGGCTGTCTCAGCAATAAACAATATAGCACACACGTAACCATTTTGCTGTATCTAGAACCTATTGATCCAATTTTATATTTTATACAAACTTAAATTTGGCTTTATAGTCTCCCTGTGTTACATTACTTATTACAAATTTTAATGTATTACAAATGACTCACATATTGTATTTACATTGTTATACTTTTGAAGTGGTTTTTGTTATTTTCTGCTTATTTACATTGTTATACTTTTGAAGTGGTTTTTGTTATTTTCTGCTTATTTATATTTTGTTTTAATTCTAATCAAATGTGGTCATTTTTCTACATGATTTACCTTGTTTTCAATACTTTTCTACTTAGCATTTGCATATAGTTGCTTTAAATGTATCATGCAATGAATGTAAAAGTGGCCATTACTAGGCAGATGTTTGAGTGAAGGAACGCCTACAAATCTGTACCTTCAAAATATTTATTTAAATTTCTACTAAGTTACATTTTTCTTTGTAGATTGTTCTGATGTACTTTTTACTGTTCATTCTTTCCCCAAATAGTATTGAGCTATTAGAACAAGCAATTAAATCTTCACAGCTACAAGCAAAAAAAAAAAAAGTGGGGTTCATATTTTTATTCAGTATACACAAAGTTTATATAGAGAGAGCATATGATTACCTGACTACCGTTAAACTCAATATTAAAAGACAAATTAATTAAATCCAAATGTTTAAACTCTGGTCCTAAATAACCCCATGAAAATGTTTGGTTCTTCTTTTTGAAAGATACTGATTAAAACAATACAGATTTTTTTTTTCATTGAACCAGCAATTAAATCTTTACAAAAAATAGTGAGGGCAAGGTTCATATTTTTATCCAATATACACTAGGTTTATATAAAGAGAGTATATGATAAACTGACTACCATTAAATTCAATAATAAAAGACTATAGAATTAGAATGATAGAATTAGAGGACATTTGTCGTATCTATGGTTTGGCTGCACTCTTTGAAAGAACAATAATGGATTTTAAGTATGAAGTGCCCCACTGTATTTCTTTTTCCTGCTGATAGGACAGATTAGAACATGAAAGCGTCCATTCAGTACTAACCCTTCCCCAGATAGCAATTTTTAAAAATACCCTTAGTAGCATGAAAAAAAAAAAAAAAAGAACTATTGGTCCTACATGAAAGCCCAGAAAACCTGATCTATAACTGGCCCCCAAGGACCAGTTTAAAAAACATTACGGAAGCTGGACAGTGGAGCTACTGCTCACAGCAACCAACCAAACATCTTTTTTTTTTAAAGATGGAATTTTATTGGTTGATATAAACACCTATTACACTTCGGCAGTATGTTTCTTTGATAATTTTTTTATAAATTAGCTCAAATGAATTGAAATGTTCTTTTTTCTATCATGGTTCCAAATCTTAAAACTCCAGCTAAAGCAGATAGTCACATTCAACTGGAGCCCAGAATTTATATCCACACAGGTAACTCAGTTATCTTACTCAGCAATACAGAACAAGACTAATTGAATGTAGCTAGCTACAACTAGTTGTTCGGTCATCTAGATAAGAAGAACATTTGTAGGACAGGCTACAGAATTATCTTCTCCATACAATTCTGCTGAATGGATAGTGTGAATATCTGAGCCACCAATGTTACCAGAATTTTATTTCAAGGGCTGTTCAGAAAGTAAAGCAAAAGTGAACATAACTTTTTTTTTTATTAATGTGCGTAGTTTGTTCAAATTTCACATGTTGATAGAGTAACTGTTCCTTTGTAATAACTCTTCTTTTTCACTGAGGGTAAATAATTGACTCCAAGCAGAAGCAATGTGCCATCATTAGGATCTTGACGATGGAGGCATGCAGGCTATATGACATCCACAGAAGGCTACAGAATGTTTACAGAGATGACACATTGACAGGAGCATGATGTGCACAGATGAATAAAGAAGTTTAAAGGGAAACAAACCATGCACTGGGAGACCATCAATATAGGACAGCCAGGCACCCCTTCATCATGAACTCAATGATCGTACATTGCTTCTCCTTGGAATCCATTATTTACCTGCAATAAAAAAGAAGATTTACTATAAGGAAGAGTAAAGCCCTGTACACACGATCGGATTTCCTATGGATTTTAAACCAATGGATTTTTCCATCGGAAATCCGATGAAGCTGACTTCCACAGTCTTGCCTACACACCATCAGTCAAAAAACCGATCGTCCCAAACGCCGTGACGTAAAACACTCCGATGAGCCAAGAAAAATTAAGTGCTATGCTTCTGAGCATGCGTCGACTTTATTCTGAGCATGCGTGGGTTTTTTATCCGATGGAGTTCCCCACAGACGATAGTAATTTTCTATCGTTTTTTTTTTTCATCGGATAAATTTAAAACGTGTTCTATTTTTTAACACAGATGGAAAAAAGACCGATGGGGCCCATACACGATCGGTTTGTCAGATGAAAAAAGTCCATCGGACTGTTTTCATCGGTAAAACCGATCGCGTGTACAGGGCTTTACTCCACCAACATGTGAAATTTGAATGACCTATGTAAGTTAAGACAAACAGTATGCCCACTTTTGACTTTCGGTACAGCCACATATTTTTTTATAACTATTGTTGGTCTTTCAATCTCATACACCCTACTCCTCACCAACAAGGCTGCATTTTCTAAAGTTTTCATACAACAGTCCCAATATATTTGTCAGTAACAGTCAATTAAATTGATCAGTCTTTGGTATGTGAAATAATTAGAAAGTCGGGAAAGGTTGACTAAATAGATTGGATACATAAAGGTGTAAAGGACAAAAGCTTTGTGGAGCTCTTCCAATTAAATAGACTCTTTTTAAAAAAAAAAGGTGATTTACTAAAGGACTACATCCTTTGTTTAACTCATTGAAGCTGTATTTTTTTAAAGTGCTTGTAACCCTAAAAGAGCTTTTCATTGGCAGCCCCTCTCTTTTATCTAACTGTAACACACCCTGTAAGTGTTTGTTTAAAAAGCTGCCTCTAAATACCTTTTTCCAGGTAGCTTCATGCCGGTCACGTGACTCCCAACTGCTCTGCTACTACAATCCAGGCTACAGCGGGAGGAGCCGAGATCTCCCTCTGACGTCGGGCCGGGAGTCACACAGTCGCCATGCTGGCCGCTCGGCACCTCCCAGTGTAGCCCTAGATCATAGTAGCAGAGCAGCCGGGAGTCACATGTGTGGCCCGAAGATAACTGAAAAAAGGTATTTAGAAGCGTCTTTTTAATCAAACACTTACAGAATGAGTTATCGCCAGGTAAAAGTGAGGGGCTGCAAGGATGTTTTGTAAAGTTTTTTTTCAATACGAATAGTGACAGGAAGGGGGCGGAGACAGAGACACAGACACGGGAGCTGACAGGCAGAGAAGGAGGGGGAGAGGAGTACAGAGGAGAGTTGTGGATGACGGAGGGACGTAAGGGACGTAAGCTGACCACTCTAGTGAGGGCTTAGCAGCCCTGGTTATTGTGGTCAGCTCATAGAGGGGGACACAGGAAGTGGCAGGATCAGCCAGGTTTTTTTTTTTAGGGTTACAAACACTTTTAGGGATAATATGGGTTCATTTTTTATTTAAAAAAAACAAACAAACATGTCATACTTACCTCCACTGTGCAGTTAGTTTTGCACAGAGTGGCCCCAAGCGTCCTCTTTTGGGGTCCCACGGCGGCTGTCTCGGCTCCTCCCCGCAAGAACTAACCCCCTCTGGGAAGTTCTCTCCCAGGGGGTTTCCTTGCGGGCAAGCTCCCGTGTGATACACTCGGCGGCCATAGCCGCCAAGTGTATGACTCGGCCCTGCCCCCCGGCGCGCCACGTCATTGATTTGATTGACAGCAGTGGGAGCCAATGGCTGCGCTGCTATCAATCATCCATCGAAGAGCCAACTTGGTGAAAGCAACGCGGGATCGCGCCCAAGGAGATTCGGGTCTCAGGTAAGTAAAACGGGGGCTCGCATAGGATGCATTAAGGTGAAAACACACAAAGCTTTACAACCCCTTTAAGTCATCCAATCAAGTGTTATGAAGTTCTTTTTGTAAGGTTCCACTGCACAAAGTTTAGGAAAAGTTTCAAAGTGAAACATTTTAAAGCAGTCGATTCCTGTGCTATGACTTCAGCACAGAGGAGGTGAGTATGCAAACAAGGGGTTACTCTCATAATTAACAGTTGGGGTTATGGGGAATGCAAATTTAACGGTTAGTGTTGGGTATACAGGGAGTACAGGTATGGTATATAGAGAGATCAACACTCGAGCCCACAAAAGATGTAATAAAGCATTGATTCAAGCAGCCAGCCAAACTCCTCCTTTAACTGTTTTTTTTTTGGTGGACTAGCGAGAAAGTCTTTTGAGAAAGGAATCCTTTGTAGCCCCATAACTTTGGTGATATTTATCATTGACTCTGCTTTTTGTATATGGCTTCTGCAAAATGACCTCATAAAAATTATGAGGTGTATTGGCTAAGTATTGATGTCTTTATTGAAAGGTATGTAACCAGTTGGCAAACTCATAATGGTAATGGATTACCCTGTACCAAAAATAGCAATAAATTAATTAAATACAATACAAATTTGTCTGCCCCAGCAATAAAAGTACCTTCATAAGATAAGTGAAGATGGTCTTTTCAATGTGGATTTCGTCTGTTTATTATATTTATTTATGAATTGCTGTTTCCTAATGACTCTTCCCTGTATTTTCTCTAAGCACTTATACATTAGCTGTGAATGTTGATATATGTCTTTGTATCTTTGATGTCCATTCTATATCATACTCTAAAATAAAGAACTGTTACATCATATTGGTGTGATTTATGCAGACTACCATTATATTACAATAATTACTTGAACACAGGGTTGATGTTTAAATGTTAATATTCCTGGCAGAAATTTATTGCGTTTATTTTGCATGTATTTGCGCGTACACGTACATGCATAAAATAAATTGTAGCCATCCAGAATGTGATTCTAATCTTTTTTTAACAATTAACATTGTACACCTGTATTTGCGTGTGATTGCATGCATATACTGACGAAGATTTCTTTTCTTTTTTTTACTGATCTATGCACATTGCATGTTTAGAGGCAGATTGAAAACAAGGGTTTGCATTTTCTTCAGTTAAAAAAACAACAACATCTGTTTTCAATTTCTTTTTATTAATATTTTTCTTAAGTACAAAAAAATGTACGTTTATACAAGATTCTTTACAATATGCATTTGTCCCCTCTCGTTGTTCAATATACAGAATCTTGATCAATATCTATTGACTACTTTATCATTAAAACAGAATACCCTTGAACATTCACCTACATATACTACTCCTATCTTCCATACCCTTTCAACCTTACATCCATTCATCCAACAAAAGACCCAGAAGAAAAAAAAAAAAGAGGAGGAGGCCATTCTCTCCCCCTTATTCTCTCTACCATCCCTTTCCATTTACTCATCTTTTACTTCATTTTCGCTTCCCCTACTTATTTCTCCTTATTTTCCATTTATAAATATTCTTTCATTCTTTCCGAAAGCCGAAATTCATCCCATTTTTGCCATATTTCTGGCATTTGACTCTTTATGTATCCTTCTTCTCTTATCTGTCTTTCCATATATTGTATTTCATTCATTTTACATATTCACTCTGCTATATGCTTAAAAATACAGCTTTTTTTTGCATGATATTAATGCAGTAAAACATTGGTAATGGGTTATATACAAGCTATGTAAATTTACCCCTTTATGTTTCTGTTCTAGGCTTGTAACATGCAAATTTTCACTAAAAATATTTGAAAAAAAAAACAAACAAAAATACGCTGCTTTTTTAGGCATCAGTAAACAAGAACCCTAATGCCCCATACACACGATCGTTTTTCATGCCGTTAAAAATGCCATTAAAAAAAATGGCCATTAAAAATGATCGTGTGTAGGCTCCAGAGCATTTTTAACGACGTGAAAAACGGCCATTAAAAATTTCGAACATGCTCTCTTTTTTCACGTCGTTTTTCATGTCGTTTTTTTTAACGACGTGAAAAACGATAGTGTGTATGCTTTAACGACGTGAAAAAAAACGCGCATGCTCAGAATCAAGTATGAGACAGGAGCGCTCGTTCTGGTAAAACTAGCGTTCGTAATGGAGATAGCACATTCGTCACGCAGTCACGGACTGAAAAGCACGAGACTGAAAAGAGCGAATCGTCGCTCAACAAACTTTACTAACATGAAGGGTGGCGCCATTCGAACGGAACTTCCCCTTTATAGTGCCGTCGTACGTGTTGTACGCCACTGCGCTTTGCTTGATCGTTTTTTTAAATGATCGTGTGTACGCAAGACAGGCTTGAGAGGAAACATGAAAAAAACCGACGTGAAAAACGGCAAGAAAAAAAATGGCAAGAAAAACGATCGTGCGTATGGGGCATAAGAATGCTTAGGAAGAAAGGCTGGTGTCATGGAAGTCACCTAAAACATTGGTTTATTAATACAGAAGAACAACAGTCAAAAATCCAACGCGTTTTGGCCATCGGGTCTTCACCACTTGCCACTAAAGCAAATTCTGGCATTTCTCTCCTAAAATCATATTTTTTGGGGTAGAAAATTACTCAGAACCTCCAAACATTTTATATATATTTTTTAGCAGAGACCCTAGGAAATATAATGGCGGTCGTTACAATTTTTTATGTCACACTGTATTGGGCATATTATTTTTTTCCCAACAAAATTTTTCAAACAAAATTTTGTTGGGAAAAAAATAATTATAATGAATTTTTATGGAAGAAAACACAATAGATTTTTTTTAAGTTAAATGTAAAAGATGATGTTACGCTAAGTAAATAGATGCCAAACATGTCACGCTTTAAAATTGCGCACAATTGTGAAATGGCACCAAGCTAAAGTACGTAATAATTTCCATAGGCAATGCTTTAACATTTTTTACAGGTTACCAGTTTAGAGTTACAGGTCTAGTGCTAGAAATATTGCTCTCACTCTAACGATTGCAGTGATACCTCATATGTGTGGTTTGAGCGCTGTTTACAAATGCAGGCGTGACCTACGTATGCATTCACTTCTGTGTGCGAGCACGAGGGGACGAAACCCTTTAATTATTTTTATTATTATTGTTTATTTTATTTTTACACTTTCTCTTTAATTCTTTATTTTTTGGTCACTTTTATTCCTCTTACAAGAAATGTAAACCCTTGTAATATGAATAGGGCATGACAGGTCCTCTTTATGGAGAGATTTGGGGTCTATAAGTCCCCACATCGCTCCTCTATGTTGGAAAGCCTGAGATAAAAAAAAAAAATCGATCTCAGGCTTTCCAGCAAGAAAAACGGCAGTGTTTACATCTGCTGGCGCCGGAAGTGACATCATGACAAGGCCTGATGGCCGAAACATGTTGGATTTGCCAAGACTTCCCGGGCTGAGTGCTGTGTTCTTGAGGCTGACCAGGCATTACACAAGAGGTAGTAGCTTGGATGCACCTCTCCAGTCCCAACCAGTTGTATTGGATTCAATTGAAATCCAGAAAAGTGAAATCCTGGGTCTGCTTCTCTTTTACAAAAGATACCATTATAAAGATTGTATACATAGGAACTGTACCACAGCTAAAATAGAAGGTGTATGAATGCAAGTGACACCAATGTAGATAATTGAGAAAGTATTACCAAAGAATATAATTTACAGCAATGAAAGCACAAGAGACAATGAAAGAAATTATTATAACATAATGCTTACATTCGATGCAAATTGGTAATTAAACATTCTAATTCATATTTCTAGAAAGGAAATGGATCATCACCTAGCCTTGATAGAGTCACCTATTACAATGTCACTATATAGTTACAGTACATAGTTAAAGACAATGCATCATTTATTTAATGTTTTTCAGCTATACATGATAAAATTGTTCATTTTATGTAAATAATCTTATTTTGTGTGTTAATTATAAATATGTACATTGGGGCATCCATTAGCGCTCATTAGATACTCTGCTTCCTGTCTTGTGATGCTGCACTCTGGTTCTACATTAGGGCTCCTTTACATGGGCTGAAGGTAAGTATACTGTATTACTATGTGGCTACACTTTGCAGGTGCAGAGAAGGACGGTATAACCCTTCTGCTGTCAGAAGTCTTTTTTTTTTTTTGCATACAAGTTAAAAATCACATTTTAGGCCTGAAGATTACTTTAGTCTCTTTAAAGTTGAAGTTTAGGTATGGTATTTTTACATAGTTACATTAGTCCAGTTTGGACCTATTCAAGTATGTATGTGCCATACCTGTGGCATCCAGTCCACATGGAAACTGGAAATCATTGTAGTAGGCACCGCTGTTAGCTTTTGAGTCCTGTGCCAAGCGACTGTCCTGCTGCATTGTGAACACAGAAAGTCAGCTTGCTTGGCACAGGCACCATTCAGAGAGTACCTTGCATTTTCTCAGTGAATGCAAAGTGCTCCCTGATTAGATAAGGTGGAGAGCATAAAATAATAACAAAGTTGCCACATTATATTAGCACAACTGTTATTAAAGTGGAAGTAGTGTATTTTTTTGAACTTGTACCTACAGGTAAGCCTATAATAAGGCTTACCTGTAGGTACAGTGAATATACCCTAAACCTGCACTGTTTAGGAGATATTCACATTGCGTGCAGCCGGGGACATCACTGGCGCATGCACTCTGAAGGAACAGCATACCCATTCCCTTCAGAACTCTGTGCCGCAGTCATGACTCCCAAGGGCATGCGTGATAGTGACATCATCATGGCTTAGCCAGACAGATGGCCAGAGCACGTGAACCCAGTTAAAGGCGGCCAGGTGAAGATGGAACCAGGCTCGATTGGTGAGTGAAATGTATTAGCATGATGTCATCACATCTGTGACGTCAGCTCACAGGCCGACCATTGCAGACATGCATGTCGGTTCCAGGTTGTAGCCAAGAAATACTGCCCACGTGGCGAAAGTGGCAATGAGTTGTGTACGGGAGAACATCTCCATTGGAAGCCGATCCCATCTGGGATCCCAAGGACCATGTGAATGCTGCCTGGGGTGTGGTGAGAGTTCCTGACTGACCTTGCTATACTTACATCAGGTATTGGCTCACTCACACACAGCACAGCTTCCACTTCCTTGTCTGCACACACACTCTACCTTGCCCTCAGACCGGCCCCACCCTGCTCAAGAGCCTACTGAGCTCAAAATTTGGTATTTGTATATATATATATATATATATATATATATATATATATATATATATATATATATATATATATATTTGAATTTGGGATTAACAAAGCTGTTGAAACTTTTTATGCCGGTTGATTCCTCATTGAAAACAATCTTGTGGATCTCTAATCCTCTTATTTATATGCTGTTGTAGTCTAGTGGATCACGCCCAAGGACTTACTCTAGGGGTGATGGTGAATATAGTTGTCAAGGAGTGTTCTACGTACTGGTTTCCCCTAACTTACCCATAGTCTAGGTAACACTACAGTGGATTTTTTTTTATCTTTGTTTACATGTACGGGTGAAGATGGAAGCCCTGTCAGTGGTGACAGTGCGCTGCTGGAGGGCTTCGTTCTAAGGTTAGCATTTTATAATATGCTAGTATGCAATGCATACTAGCAGATTATTCCATTGTCTTGTATAATGGTTTACTACCGCTTTGAAAATCCCATACTTTCAGTAAAAAGTAATAATAAATACACTCACATTCATTTTAGTGCACACAAACACAATATAATACCCAATTTTTGTAAAATATAAAATATGTGGTTGTGTTGAATAAACAGATAGCCAACTTTTAAAATGCCAAGCCTAAAATTTGAGTGCACCTGTGAAATGACAAATATTACAGTACCCGAATTGTCCATAAAGGACACTTTATAGGCCTTGATGGATCATCAGCTTTCAATAAATGATGGTCCTAAAATGTTTGCTTACAATCATATCCAATATGTGTAGCACAATTGCTGTTTTTGTGCGCACTCAACGTGCATGTTTGCATTTGTATGTGAGCGCACCAGCCTTGTGTATTATCCTTTGATGTATTTATTAAAATAGAAAGTATTAAAAACTACTCAGAAGCATGGAAAGAAATGTAACAGTAACCAGAATGTAACAGTCTTTGACTTGTGGCAATCCGTCTACTGATAGCAGTCTCCAGATCCTAAAGAGAGGACGTGCGAACCACTGCTGGCTGACGCGTTTCAAAGGATTACCTTCTTCCTCCTTTTTTTCTATTCTCTTTGACTACTAGGATACCCCTATCCTGGAGGGCAGCAAGGCCTGAGATATTATCCATTCTGAACCTTGGATCGTTTGGTGAACACATTTGTGCGCAAGAGTATTTGTTTTGCTGCTATTTGCATTTGTATGTGCCTGTACATGGGGGCTTTAAAATGTTTTTATTATTAAACATTCATTATTTTTTCAAATTTTTCCTTTTTTTTACTCACTTAACTTTATTGCTATCACAATAGGCTGATAAACTTCCTACGTGATAGCATAGTGCAGATGACATGTCCTCTTTAATAGACCCCTATTGTCACCTCTGCACTAATTTGAAGATGACCTAGCACAGATCGTCAGAGATTGACAGCTTTGAACTCGGAAGTGATCAGAGCTGATTGTTTCCAGGTTCATTCCTGTCAGGGAAGATTGGTGAATAAGTGCTCACCATAATGGTCCCAGGAGTGCTTGAATAACTTCTACAAGAAAGCAGACAACCTGCAGAGAAAAGGTTAAAGAACAACTTCATTAATGTTTTCCTTTAAATTCCTTTTTATAGGACTTTAATTTTTACTTGCTTGTGTTTCCATATTTTTGTTATTGTATTAAATATAGAATTTTTCTGAAATTACCTTTAGAGAGAGATCTGTGTGAATGAACCTCCCTGTTTTAGATAACAGTCACGGGGAGTGCATTCATTCATTACTTTCAATTAGATGGCCGACTCATGTACTTGGGTGGTAAGAATGAGTAATCAAGCACAACCATTGTGTATCGCTGCACGTGGTATATAATTACAAACTATATATGGAAAAAAGGTTATTAATACATTGATACATATTGATTAGTTTATTTACATGAAGCTAATCTCTTTAAAGTAAAAGGTTTTAAAGGAAGAAATGTCAAGGATGTCTTTGCTGACTTGGTTTTCAAAGCTGTAGGCGCCAGTGCTGGGATTTATTGCCTAGTAAGTAACTAATCTGGAACAAGCATGCAGTTAGTGAAGTCCAAAAAGTTTGCACTCCTGTCCTGCATGCCTGTTTCCTTTTCCCTGTTGCGAAGGGTCATCCACAAAAAAAAAACACACTCACAAGTGCAGCGATTCCAGTTTAGCTATGTAGGGATCCACTGCTCCAGTGCTGTTCACTCTGTCCAGTGCTGCCATCTTTATCTCTGACAACATCAGGAGTTGGCTGTCTCCTCTGGCCAGCCCCCTGATGACAAGCAAGCACGGTGGCACACCATCAAGGGGCTGTCTGAAACGGTTCATGCATTGAGGGGTACCCTAAGGCCTTCTGGGATGCATGTCTTAATTATCCCAGGAGGCTGCAGGCAGATGAATACATTGTTTTTACTTAAGTGAGAATTCACTAAGTGCAGGGATGTGTTCTGCAAAAGAGGTAAAAAAATAGGGATAGAGGAGGTGGTAAGGATAGAATGACGGAAAGTGGGTGAGTAGAGTGAAGGTCCGCTTTAAGGGCCAAACATGTTACATTTAAATGGAGCTAAAAGCAGGCGGCTGTTTCCACGCTGTGAAACCATTGGCAAGGGAAGCTGAAGAACAACTTTGAAGAAACCTGCTGAAAGAATAACTAAAATAGCATTTGAAATCTGGGTGTGTTTGCAGATTCTATCTAGATCATCAAAACGCTTTCAGCAGAACCCTTCTCTTTCTATGTAATGCCAAGATATAAAGGCTGATGAAACACAAATGATATCATTTTAGGAGATAAATAAGTGGTTTTGTTTTCCTTGTGGCTAATAAAAGTGACACTTCCAGCCTCTAAACTGGAATCAGTCCCAAAGAAGCTTTATATTTAAAACCAAACCCTTTTTTGTATAGAGTAAGGGAATAGGTAATAGCCCTGTCAGCTTACTTTTGCCATTTTTGTCCACTGGGGAAATTTCCTTTCACTTCCTATGCTGAAAGTAAGAGGAGATCTTTCCAAAGTGAGGGAAATTCCAACTGATAATTATCACCAAAACATGTGCCCCAATTGCAAGTCTATAGCTGGCCATAGATGGTTTAAAATTCAGTCAGTTCAGCAGGGACCGGTTGAATTTAGATTCATCTATGACTGTTCTCGATCGACATATCAACGTTTGTGGAAATGGAATTATGGAAAACTTTCATTAAGTTAGCAGCTGCAGCCAATCAATTGCAGCACTGATCTGTGTATTCTGACAGAGGAGGAGTCCCTGCTGTCAGAATGCAGTTGGGAGGATTCCTCTATTCACCTTTCTTGTGTGGATGGGGGACTCTGTTCATTTTTTTGATCAACCTGCTGGATGATCACAGAAAAAATTACCTACCTTTAGGCAGCCTTACTCTTTTTTCCTAAAAATGTTGGATTTCCCTCATTTTCAGCCTCCGTGATAATAGTCACCAAGACAAACAGACAAATGGGACATGGACAACAATAAAAAAACCTGTTCTAACCCCTCACCACTCTATCCAAACCTTTAAAAAATGGCTTTAGATACACTTTCAATGGAACTTTCTTTGAATGATTTTTCCATTACCTTCCTCCTACGGCCATTTTACATATTCACATTTTTTTGTTTGTTTTTTGGTTAGTAAATGTCTAATTCCCCTGCAACTTCCATTTTTTTCCCTTATAACCACATCACACATTTCAGAAGGCTGTGGGACACTAAGTTCTTGCAAGATTTTGCCCATGCATAGATGACAGCAGTCAGCTAGATCTCTGTGTGTACATGTACAGAATCAAGTGGTCTGTCACTGGGGTGGGCAGCCCCCGATATGCCCAAAACAAAAATAGTAGCGCAGGAGAAGAGAATCATTAGAAAAAATTTGGTTGAAAGAAAGACTTTGATGGACTCCAAGAATTAAGCCCTGTACACACGATCGGATTTCCTATGGATTCTAGTCTGATGGATTTGTCCATCGGATATCCGATGAAACTGTTTTCCATCAGTCTTGCCCACACACCATCAGTCAAAAAAATGACCGTTCCAAACGCGGTGACGTAAAACACTCCGATGAGCCGAGAAAAATTAAGTTTAATGCTTCTGAGCATGCGTCGACTTGATTCTGAGCATGCGTGGGTTTTTTATCCGATGGACTTGCCCATAGACGATCGGAATTTGCTATCGGTTTTGGATCCATCGGCAAAATTTAAAACATGTTCTATTTTTTTAAACCGATGGAAAAAAGACCGATGGGTCCCGTACACGATCGGTTTGTCCGATGAAAAAAATCCATCGGACGGTTTTCATCGGTAAAACCGATAGTGTGTACAGGGCTTTAGTGTGTCATTTGGACTCCAGAGATTACTGTGTCTTTTTTTTTAACAATAATTTAATAATATTTATTACAGTGGCTGAATTACATTTTAGACATCTAAGTGGAAGGTCCTCCCTAAGGGCACACTCTAGTCAAAAAAAAAAAATAGCGCTTCAAAAGGTATACTAGGCCACAATTTTATTGTCCTTCTGTTGTCTATCCATGCAGCTTAGTGCACCATAGCACCCACCAATTAAAATCTCTTGTATCTGGGAGTCCCTGTTGTGGAGAAATAATAGTCATAGGCATTTACAAAGTTCTTAAAGTGAAGATGTGTTTTACCCATGTGTGGCAATACAACAATTTCATTAACCACTTAAGCCCCGGACCATTTGGTAGCTAAAGGACCAGAGGTGAATTCAGAATTTTGCACTGCGCTGTTTAACTGTAAATTGTGCGGACATGCAATGTTGTACCCAAACGAAATTTGCATCCTTTTCTTCCCACAAATAGAGCTTTCTTTTAATGGTATTTGATTGCCTCTGCGATTTTTATTTTTTGCGATATAAATGGAAAAAGACCGAAAATTTTGAAAAAAAATGATATTTTCTACTTTTTGTTATAAGAAAAATCGAATAAACTCAATTTTAGTCATACATTTAGGCCAAAATGTATTCAGCCACATGTCTTTAGCAAAAAAAATGTCAATAAGTTTATATTTATTGGTTTGCGCAAAAGTTATAGCGTTTACAAACTAGGGTACATTTTCTGGAATTTACACAGCTTTAAATTTATGACTGCCTATCTCATTTCTTGAGGTGCTAAAATGGCAGGGCAGTACAAAACCCCCCCAAATTACCCCATTTTGGAAAGTAGACACCCCAAAGAAATTGCTGAGAGGCATGTTGAGCCCATTGAATATTTTTTTTTTGTCCCAAGTGATTGAATAATGACAAAAAAAAATTACAAAAAGTTGTCACTAAATGATATATTGCTCACACATGCCATGCTTATATGTGGAATTGCACCCCAAAATACATTCTGCTGCTTCTCCTGAGTACGGGGATACCACATGTGTGGGACTTTTTAGGAGCCTAGCCACGTACGGGACCCCGGAAACCAAGCACCGCCTTCAGGATTTCTAAGGGCGCAAATTTTTGATTTCACTCCTCACTACCTATCACAGTTTTGAAGGCCATAAAATGGCAAAATAGCACAAAACCCCCCCAAATGACCCCATTTTAGAAAGTAGACACCCCAAGGAAATTGCTGAGAGGCCTGTTGAGCCCATTGAATATTTTTTTTTTGTCCCAAGTGATTGAATAATGACAAAAAAAATAAATAAAATTTTTTAAAAAGTTGTCACTAAATGATATATTGCTCACACATGCCATGGTTATATGTGGAATTGCACCCCAAAATACATTTTGCTGCTTCTCCTGAGTACGGGGATACCACATGTGTGGGACTTTTTAGGAGCCTAGCCGCATACGGGACCCCGAAAACCAATCACCGCCTTCAGGATTTCTAGGCACAAATTTTTGATTTGACTCCTCACTACCTATCACAGTTTCGAAGGCCATAAAATGCCAAAATAGCACAAAACCCCCCCAAATGACCCCATTTTGGAAAGTAGACACCCCAAGCTGTTTGCTGAGAGGTGAGTATTTTACAGCTCTCATTTGTTTTTGAAAATGAAGAAAGAATTTTTTTTTTCTTTTTTTTTTTCAATTTTCAAAACTTTGTGACAAAAAGCGAGATCTGCAAAATACTCACAATACCTCTCAGCAAATAGCTTGGGGTGTCTGCTTTCCAAAATGGGGTAATTTGGGGGGGTTTTGTGCCATCTGGGCATTCCATGGCCTCCGAAACTGTGATAGGCAGTGAGAAGTGAAATCAAAAATTTACACCCTTAGAAACCCTGAAGGCGGTGATTGGTTTTTGGGGTCCCGTACGTGGCTAGGCTCCCAAAAAGTCTCACACATGTGGTATCCCCGTACTCAGGAGAAGCAACAGAATGTATTTTGGGGTGTAATTCCACATATGCCCATGGCATGTTTGAGCAATATATCATTTAGTGACAACTTTGTGCAAAAAACATAAATACAAAATTGTCTTTTTTCCGCAACTTGTGTCAACATATAAAATATTCCATGGACTCAACATGCCTCTCAGTATATAGCTTGGGGTGTCTACTTTCCAAAATGGGGTCATTTGGGGGGGTTTTGAACTGTTCTGGCATTTTATACACAACATTAGAGGAAGCTTACATCCACTCTTCTAACCACTTGAAGACAAAGCCCTTTTTGACACTTTTTGTTTACATGAAAACATATTTTTTTTTGCAGGAAAATTATGTTGAACCCCCAAACATTATATATATTTTTAAAGCAAAGGCCCTACAGAATAAAATGGTGGGCGTTGCATTTTTTTTTCTACACAGTATTTGCGCAGCGATTTTTCAAACGCATTTTTTGGGGAAAAAATACACCTTTTTTGATTTTAATGCACTAAAACACACTATATTGCCCAAATGTTTGATGAAATAAAAAAGATGATCTTAGGCCGAGTACATAGATACCAAACACGACATGCTTTAAAATTTTTCACAAACGCGCATTGGCGACAAACTACATACATTTTTAAAAGCCTTTAAAAGCCTTTACAGGTTACCCCATTAGATTTACAGAGGAGGTCTACTGCTAAAATTACTGCCCTCGATCTGACCTTCGCAGTGATACCTCACATGCATGGTGCAATTGCTGTTTACATATGACGCCAGACCGACGCTTGCGTTCGTCATTGGGCAAGAGCAGGGCAGGACAGGGGTGCTTTTTTTTTTTTTTTTTTTTTTTTATTATTAATTTTGCTTTTTTATTTTTAAATTGTTCCTTCCATATTTTTTTTTTTTTTTATCATTTTTATTGTTATCTCAGGGAATGTAAATATCCCCTATGATAGCAATAGGTAGTGACAGGTACTCTTTTTTTGAAAAAACTGGGGTCTAGACCCTAGATCTTTCCTCTGCCCTCAAAGCATCTGACCACACCAAGATCGGTGTGATAAAATGCTTTCCCAATTTCCCAATGGCGCTTTTTATATCCGGGGGGGGGGGACATTCCCTCCCACTGCTTGTAAAAGCAGTCCAGAGGCTAATTAGCCACTAGGATTGCTTTTACATGAAAGCCGGCCGCTGGCTGAAAAGAATGATACCAAGATGATACCTAAAACCGCAGGCATCAATCTGGTATAACCATTCAAAGTCCAGCAACATACCAGTACGTTGCTGGTCCTTGTTGGACATGTATTGTAATCTTTTTTTTTCATGCAGCCAGGTGGCTGAACGAAAAAAGAGATTGATCGGTGGGTATGCCCACCATTAGAATACCGCCCTTCATCCACCCACTTCTAATGATGGGCATACATGCACCATTTATATATGCCGAAGCATGGGGGCATCCTCCCGCAAAAAAGTTATGCCGCACACACATGGTCGGACTTTTCCACGGGCAAGCCTCCGTCGGAATTTCGACCGTATGTACGCGGCATTAGGAGCAAAATCACTCCTCCGCCCCTGCTGCCCCAATGCTTCGGCATATTTGCTTTTTTTTTTTTAACTGTGGTGGCAAAATCACCTCCTACAGCACTGGAGTCGCAGGGATCAGGCCTGTCTCTGCGAACGCTGCAGTTATGTGTGTTGTGTTTTGCAAGTGACAGTGATCGATCGATACTGCACTTGGGTGGCCTGGGCTGGACGGAGGGGCAAAACGCAGATGCTAGCAGGTATCTGGGCTGATCCCGCTAACACTGCGTTTTTGGGAACCCTAAACTGCTGGGGACGCTAGTATAGATCTGATCAGATCAGATATTGATCTGTTCAGATACTATACCACTAAGGGGGGTGTATGCTTCACGCGTGGGTGTTAGCGTTACTGGCACTAACCTGACGCTGCCTGGGGTGTGACGCAGACCCTCTCTGACGCTAAAACCTAATTGATATCACCCGCCGGGCCATCAGGGGGGGTTAAACCTTTATGTGGTTATATACGGCGGGTGCCCTGACACTATAAAAAGCAAACTAACTAACCAGCGTCACCCGTAACACTTATATGATGATCACTGGTGAAAGGGTTAACTAGGGGCAATTAGGGGGTTAAAACCTTTATTAGATAATTTATGGGGGTACCTGACGCTATAAAAACCTGCGGCGAACCTAAAAAAAATTACTGGCTACCGATCTGCATCACCAACGCTAAGACAGCGATCAGAAAAATGATCGCTTAGCGACAGTGGTGATAGGGGGTGAAAGGGTTACCTGGGGGGCGATCAAGGGGGTTAAACCTTTATTAGATAATTTATGGGGGTACCTGAAGCTATAAAAACCTGCGGCGAACCTAAAAAAAATTACTGGCTACCGATCTGCATCACCGACGCTAAGACAGCGATCAGAAAAATTATCGCTTAGCGACAGTGGTGATAGGGGGTGAAAGGGTTACCTGGGGGGCGATCAAGGGGGTTAAACCTTTATTAGATAATTTATGGGGGTACCTGACGCTATAAAAACCTGCGGTGAACCTAAAAAAAAAATACTGGCTACTGATCTGCATCACCGACGCTAAGACAGCGATCAGAAAAATTATCGCTTAGCGACAGTGGTGATAGGGGGTGAAAGGGTTACCTGGGGGGGCGATCAAGGGGGTTAAACCTTTATTAGATAATTTATGGGGGTACCCGACGCTATAAAAACCTGCGGCGAACCTAAAAAAAAAATACTGGCTACCGATCTGCATCACCGACGCTAAGACATCGATCAGAAAAATGATCGCTTAGCGACAGTGGTGATAGGGGGTGAAAGGGTTACCTGGGGGGTGATCAAGGGGGTTAAACCTTTATTAGATAATTTATGGGGGTACCCGACGCTATAAAAACCTGCGATGAACCTAAAAAAAATTACTGGGTACCGATCTGCATCACCGACGCTAAGACAGCGATCAGAAAAATGATCGCTTAGCGACGGCGGTGCTAGGGGGTGAAAGGGTTATCTGGGGGGTGATCAAGGGGTTAAACCTTTATTAGGGGGGGTTAGGGGGCTACACTGGACCTAAAACTAAATGTAGTGACACTTTTACAGTCACAAATGTCACTGATTGCAGTGATCAGTAAATAAATGGTCACTGCAATCAGTGACACTGTGACTGGGGGCTGGGGGGTGATCTGGGGGGGCCTGGGGGGGCGATTTATGTGCCTATGTGTGCTGGTGTTAGTGTAGTGTTTGTGCACTAACTTTGATGTCTTCTCTTATATGGCGCTCGGTATATGTGAGCGCCGCACAGGAGATGACATCACTACCTCCTGCTTTCTCTGTCTGTGTGTACATTCCACAGACAGAGGGGGCATTTCTATTCGCCGGGAGCGATCGTGGGGGGTGGCCGGAATCGAACGGCCGTCCCCTCATGTCGGATCGCTCCCCAACGAATTCTGACCACTCACTGTACAGAAGGGGGGTCCGATTGGACCCCCCAACTGTACAAAGGCAATCACGTACACTGTACGTGATTGTGCCTGTCGGTGCCATTGTGCCGACGTATATATACAGTGAGCGGTCGTTAAGTGGTTAACCCCCCCCCCATTTTGTCCCTACTAGGGAGATTCACCCTTCTGTTTGTCTTGCTGACCATTGTCACTGAGACATGAATAAGTAATTTTAGAGTTGGTGTAAAACAGTGTAATAAAGAAAATCTTTCCAATGCAAACAAATGTTTTAGTGACAACTGTCTAATTTGGGGGGACTTCCTCTCACTTCCTGGTGTGTTTCCAAGACAGAAAGTGAAGGAAAATCTCCCCAGTAGGACACAGATAGTAAAAAATACTCAGATGGGGATTTAACCCGCCCCTACTCAAATTAAAACTAAACAAGTTTGGGCTATGCATACATGACCAGTGTATTTAAGATATCCCCAACTTTCCAATACCGCCCCTTTACTCCTTCAAAACCCACTTTTCCACATCCCCTTTTCCTTACCCCCTTTTACCACTAATAGACCACACAGGAGTTGGAGTATAACTGACCATAGCAGCCTTTTTATTAACAAAATATTAACTCATATATCAAATAACTCTCAATTAACATATCTACAACATTTGTAACAACAATTTTAACTCCCAGTCTGTTGGTCTATGACGGCACCCTGAACTTTAACACTTTCCACTACTACACTGCGGGACCATATTTCACCATACCAGGCCT
The DNA here is from genome assembly GCA_029206835.1 of Rana muscosa. Lineage (NCBI taxonomy): Eukaryota > Metazoa > Chordata > Amphibia > Anura > Ranidae > Rana > Rana muscosa. The sequence continues at coordinate 245,701,052 of CM055128.1, read as the reverse complement.
CCAGCCGTATCACCAGCTCGGAGACAACCCCCTTCCCGCAGTGCAACCATTACCGTATTCCAGCATACCGTTCCGCTGGAATACACTAGAGGGGCACATACCACCGATAAGCCCCCCACCACTTCCATCACATCTGTTTTTGCCACCATCAAAGACCAAAGACACCGCCGTTACACAGCTGCTATGACGACCCGAATCCATGAATCCTGCAAGAAAAGAAAACAAACAACAACAAAGACACACAACAGGGAGGGTGGGTGGGAAAAACTTCTCTCTGTGTAACTTCCCCCAACTGCTCCTTTATACCGCTCCTCCCCTCCAGTTCATTTCTCCATCTTGCCTCCTCCTCTTAAGCCTTCCCGAATTTTAACCCCTTAGTTGCCTCTCCACCTCGTCATGCCCGACCCTTCATTACTTTGCTTTTTCTGTCTCTCCATTCCAGGCCTCACTTTCTAATTAACCTGGACATTATTTTTTTTTTCTTTCTTCTAAATAGAAGATACTTTAATAAAAACAAGTGACAGCTTGTTTGCATTTACCTTTACATACGTATTACTGAATCATGTTCTTGTTTGGATACACCTGACCACTTCTTAGGCTGGTCCCCACCCTAGACTACCAAACTGGTTCATTCTGGTATTGCAGGATAATAGAAGTGTCAAGAGCTCAATTATACGACAGCTGCACTTAAATTATCCTACTGCTATCACATTAACATATAAAAATCTAGAATCCCACACTCTGTTGAATGAACTAGTCAACAAAAAGAATAAATTACAATATAAATGAAATACACCAAGATATAGTAAAACCTGCCATTGGAAAACCCAACTAACCCTTCTGTTGGAAAATGGATCTTGAAAAATGGAATTGGCTAAATTGTCTCCTAAAACGAGAGTTTATTCCATACCTAAGATCCGCATTGCTGGACAGGACCCCACGGCTAACCCTGAAAAGATACTAAAGGCTTTTCAGACATTTTATTCCGAACTCTATAGCGACCCTTCAAATATACCCATGAACTCGGTATCCTCATACCTAGATGGCCTCCCTATTCCATCCTTGAATATGGAACATAGAGATATCCTAGAAGCTCCCTTCTCTGTTGAAGAGGTTACAGCAGTAATTCAAGATCTCAGGGCGGGTTCAGCCCCGGGACCTGATGGATTATCAGCTCCCTACTACAAAGCCTTCAAGGACACCCTTACCCCATATTTAACAAAATTTTTTAATTTTACTACAAGGGGTTCCCAATTAGGTACACAACTTAATACAGCCTACATTACTGTTATACCCAAACCGGATAAAAACCCAGAAGAAGTTTCCAATTATCGCCCTATTTCTTTGATAAATAATGATTTGAAAATTCTCACTAAAATTTTAGCGAATCGCCTCTCCTCTTTTATTACTAAATATATTCACAAGGATCAGGTAGGATTTATGCCAGGAAGACAAGGCCCAGATCAAGTGAGAAGAGCGATTGATATTATCTCCCTTTTGCAGTCCAACTGGGACGGAGGTCAAAAACAACAGGGTTTCCTGTTAGCACTTGATCTGGAGAAGGCCTTTGACTCTGTATCCTGGCAATACTTTTTTCCCCTATTAGAACGATGGGGTTTTGGCACACGTTTTATGGGAGTTATTAGAGCTCTGTATTCTCAACCTAAAGCTCAAATTCGTATACAGGGATATTATTCCTCTCCGATAAATATAGCCAGGGGTACAAGACAAGGTTGTCCACTATCCCCTATTGTCTTTGCTATGGCCATTGAAAGCTTGGCCATAGCCATTAGACAAAATTCTGACATTAAAGGCGTAACCTGTGGGAATCAGATGCATAAATGCGGACTTTTCGCAGATGATTTGCTTCTCTTTCTTACCTCTCCCATTACCTCCCTCCCGAATCTTTATAAAGTAATTTCTGATTTTTCTAATATTTCAGGATTCAGGGTCAATTTTGCCAAGTCACAGGCACTAAATATTTCCCTCCCGTTACCCATAGTTTCCCTCATCAAACAGTCTTTCAAATTTGAATGGAATTCTTCTCATATTAAATATCTGGGAATCTTTCTGACTGCTCGAACAGAATCTCTTTACACAGGTAACTATCCTCCCCTATTCCATAAAATTATTACAGATCTTAAAAATTGGGACAAATTCGAACTATCTTGGTTGGGCAGGATTAATTCAGTGAAAATGACATTACTTCCTAGAATTTTATATCTATTTCGTTCCCTCCCCATTCCCATCAGGAAAGATCAGATAAATTCCTTACAAAGTAAAATTCTCACATTCGTATGGGGCAAATCTAGTTACAGAGTTCCCCAAAACACCCTATATTTAAATAGGAAGAAGGGAGGGGTGGGTTTGCCTAACTTATATAATTATTTTTTAGCTGCCAGACTAGCACAATTATCTATATTTTATTCCAAGAATGAAAAACCGGACTGGGTGCTGATAGAAGAACAAGCGGTACCACAATTATCCTTAGAGTACCTGCTTTGGTGCCCACAAAGACAGAGACCACCTATTTTATCCCCTTCCTTATCTCAATCATTTTCCCTTTGGGACAGACTCCGTCCTCTTCCCACTCTAGTGTCTGTAACACAACCACTAGCACACATTTTTAATAATCCAAAATTCTTTCCTGGTATGGATACAGAGGCCTTCAGTTGGTGGACAAACAAAGGTCTATATAGGATAGGACAATACTTTACAAATCGGGGTCCTATTACCATGCCCCATTGCCTAAATAAATTTGACCTCCCTGACTCTGAAAAATTTAGATTTGAACAGATTTCACAATTCTTGAATGATATTTGGATGGAGAAACCTCTTCCTCCCAAATTTACGGACTATGAGATCTGGTGCGGATCGGCCGTGGGACAAAGGGGGGGCATTTCTGTCATCTACTCTTCACTTACTTGTACAGCTACTAAAACCTCATACATGAAAGCATGGGAAGATGACCTCCAGCTAAATTGGGATCTAGGATCCTGGCAAAAGGCCAACTTTCGCTCATTCCAAAGTATTTTGAACACCTCCCTCATGGAAGCTAACTTAAAAGTTGTCATGAGATGGTATATGACTCCCATCAGGCTTGCATCCATCTACCCAGAATCGGATCCCAACTGCTTTAGAGGCTGCCATTTATTGGGCTCGATGGTGCATATCTGGTGGGAATGTCCTAGGATCAGGCCGATCTGGAAGAAAATTTTTAATCTCATATTTAAGGTCACTTTGTGTTCAATACCTAGGTCAGCTTCTGTTGCTCTTCTCAATGACAATATTCCCAACGTTTCTAAACCAACTAGAAAACTGATTCACTTTATACTTCTGGGGACTAAAATTATTATTGCTAGATCTTGGAGGAAGCCCAGGGTATCCATTAAGGCTATACACAATAAGATCTCTTGGATTATGGCTCAAGAGAAGATGGTTAGCATATCAACTAATTTAATCCCTAAATTTGAGGCAATATGGGAACCTTGGGCAGTTTTCTGTGGCGTTTCTTTGAAGGTCAGGCATGACCCTGACCGCTCTTATTCCTAAAGGGCCTCGTGTTCGGCATGTGATTTCTTCTTATTTCTTTCTTCTTCTATTCTATCTTTTCTTGGTTCTTTTATCTTTTGTTTTATTTATTTTTATTTTATTTTTGTTTCGATGCTTAAACATGATTCAAAGATTTGATATCATTATTTACTGTGTTCTTATTGCGGTATTTCCAAGTCTTAAATTTGATGGGCGTTATTGTATATGAGTGTAGTACTGTTCTTCATTAAGATTCCGAGTTCCTTTTTATTGGTTTCATATGAGGATGGCGGGCTGGGGGGGGGGGGCCTGACCTGGGCGCAGGATGATCCCGTTAGGGGCGTCCAGGTGGGGTGTGACTTCCCTGAATGCCTATTTTTCATTTTTTTTAATTTTTTTTTAATCTCTTGATGAGAACATTGTGACATAAACAATTGGAAATAACCCTTTGTCATGTTTAAACAACAATTTTTTTAAGATTTTCTGTACATGTCTTGAATTGAAAAATAAAAATTTATTGAAATGGAAAAATGGAATTGGCTAAAGACAGTGATGTTAGAAACTCAAAATAACTTGGAGAAATAGTTCAAAATGTAGACTGATTAGAAAATATTCAGTGCAGGTCCAGGAGTACAATTGGGCTTATTAGACCTGTGCTTATAGGAGGCAGAGGTAGAGAGGGAGCTTTTGCCTGGCTGAGCGGACCTGATGGGGAACTTCCTCCACAGTGTAATAAAAGGATAGACCCGTCCCTTCTCATGTTCCGCATCTGATCTGTTAAGCCTTACACCTACGTCATTGGCTGAGCAGGCCTGATGGGGAACTTTAGAAGGGGCGGGTCTATTCATTTAATACACTGCGGAGGAAGTTCCCCATCAGGTCCGCTTAGGCTCAGCCAATGACATCTCGTGTGGACAGCGCTGGACATCGGGATCACCGCGGGACACTGGATTTCATCGCTGGAATGTTTTTTATTTTTTTAATTTTTTTTTTGTTTTAACCACCTCGCGCCCGCCGTACGAGAATATACGGCCGCAAGGTGGTTGTCAAATGCCGGGAGGCCGTTATTATACGGCCTCCGCTATTTGGCCACTGGGGGGCGCGCGAGCGCCGCCGGCGGCACGCGCGCGTGCCTGGCGGCCGCGATGTCCGCCAGGCACCCGCGATCGGCGGTTACAGAGACAAGGACATGGATCTGTGTGTGTAAACACACAGATCCATGTCCTGTCAGGGAGAGAGGAGACCGATGCTGTGTCCCTTGTACATAGGGACACAGATCGGTCTCCTCCCCCAGTCAGTCCCCTCCCCCACACAGTAGCAATCACTCCAGGGAACATAATAACCCCTTCCTCGCCCCCTAGTGTTAACCCCTTCCCTGCCAGTCACATTTATACAGTAATCAGTGCATATTTATAGCACTGTTCGCTGTATAAATGTGAATGGTCCCAAATTAGTGTCAAAAGTGTCCGATGTGTCCGCCATAATGTCGCAGTCACAAAAAAAATCACTGATCGCCGCCATTACTAATAAAAAAAAATATATAAAAATGCCATAAAACTATCCCCCTATTTTGTAAACGCTATAACTTTTGCGCAAACCAATCAATAAACGCTGATTGCAATTTTTTTTTTACCAAAAATATGTAGAAGAATACGTATCGGCCTAAACTGAGGAAAAAAATATAAAAAAAAAAAAAAATTGGGGATATTTATTATAGCAAAAATCAAAAAATATTGCTTTTTTTTTCAAAATTGTCGCTCTATTTTTGTTTATAGCGCAAAAAATAAAAACCGCCGAGGTGATCAAATACCACCAAAAGAAAGCTCTATTTGTGCGAAAAAAAGGACGTCAATTTTGTTTGGGAGCCACGTCGCACGACCGCGCAATTGTCATTCAAAGCGTGACAGTGCTGAAAGCTGAAATTTCGCCTGGGCAGGAAGGGGGTATATGTGCCCAGTAAGGAAGGGGTTAATAAAGGACTGTATTTTTTTTTAAATTTTTTACACTTTCTTTGTGAAATGGTAGGGGTACAATGTACCCCATTACCAATTCACATAGGGGGGGCGGGATCTGGGGGTCCCCTTTGTTAAAGGGGTCTTCCAGATTCCGATAAGGGTTGTGGGGATGAGGCCCTTGTCCCCATCAACATGGGGACATGGTGCTTTGAGGGGTCACAGACCCCCAAAGCATCCTCCCCATGTTGAGGGCATGTGGCCTGGTATGGTTCAGTGATTTTAATAATGCTTAAAGTGAAACAATAAAAGTGAAATATTCCTTTAAATTTCGTACCTGGGGGGTGTCTAGAGTATGCCTGTAAAGCAGTGCTTGTTTCCCGTGCTTAGAACTGTCCCTGCACAAAGTGTAATTTCTGAAGGAAAAAAAGTAATTTAAAAGCACTCGCGGCTATAATGAATTGTCGGCTCCCGGCAATACAGAGAAAAATCATTGATAAAAAAAAAAAAAATGCGTGGGGGTCCCCCCAAATTCAATTACCCGTTGGGAAAAGTCCTTTATTAAAAACAAAAAATAAATAAAAAAAAGATTCCAGCGGCGGTAATCCACTCTCGGTATCCTGCGATTGGTGGTCTCCTCTCCGGGGTCCAGCGATGAATGATCTCTCCTCTCCGGGCTCCAGTCTCCAACGATGATGTCCAGCGCAGCGAGGAACAGCACTCTTCACCGGAGCGGAGACAACCCGGGAATGACGCGGCTTCAGCCAGTGACAGCTCTTGAGTAGCTGAGGGCGGGGCCACCCGTCACGTGACCCTGTCCCCCTCTGACGCAAGGGGAAACCCGAGCTTCCCCAGTGATGTGTAGGTCCCCCGCCCCCCTCTGATGCAACGGAAACCTGCAGGCAATGTTCGAGCCGAACTCAAAGCTCATTCCTACTCAGGACCCATACCCCCGATAGGTCCTGACCACTTGCTTTGAGGTATCTTCCTTCCCCTGTAAAGTCCAACCCCCGCCACTGCCACGACATGCTGATCACCACCTGTCAAAAGAAAAGAACACAAACAGACCATACCACAAATATATACATAAATTAGGGGGGGTGGTTGGAAACTTTTCCCCGCGCTGTGTTGCCTTAGGGGGAGGAGACTCCTCATTTTATTAACTCCTATCCCCTCCCCTTGTAACTACTACCCAATCACACACCCTTTAACGATTTCACTACATACCGTGTTAACTCAGTCATGCCAGCCTATTGCATTCTTTCTCTTTGCTCCAGGCTTTTCTCAGTGATCACTCGGGTATGAGATATGCATCCAAGCTAAACCAATGTAGCTATGCAGTAAAAAACATACCTGGGATTCATCTCTTATTAAACTGCACAACTATTACAGAACATCTTATGAAACCAGATTGACAATATTATCCTACTGTATTTAGTGACCTTTTCCTTGACCTTGTGTTTCTACATAGTACAATATCTCAGAATATACTGCAACTTCTATGAAAATCAATGTGTTCCACTTCTGTGGGACATAATTTCTCCCTGTAAATAATGGAAGCTGTTCCCACATTGCATAAGGACTATCTCCATGGTGAGGAAAGGATGAGGTCATTGAATTTATTCAACATGTAAGGCTGGACAAACTGGATCTACCAGATTTGGGTTTGAACCTGTAGACACAATTACGAATATGAATGTTTATTTCAATAGCTATTGTGCTTCTTTAGTTTGCTGTAACACCTTTATGTTCCTCTATGCCAATTGTGGTATCCTTTCACTTTACTGTATTAAAGGACCAGCAAACTTAAACTATAGGCTACCTTTATGTGAAAGCACTAATACTGTAGGGTAGAAAACAGAGTTTTTTTCTTAATGTACTAGATGTCCCCATAGCCATAAATCAGAGGAAGCTCAGGACTTTAGGGTTAAACACCAGCCTGTCCCCAGAGGCGGCTCTCTAATTAGGCAAATAAGGCGGTCGCTTAAGGCCTCGCACTCACAGGGGCCTCGCGACTGCCTAATTAAAGAGCCGCCTCTGCTGACAACAATGCCGCTGCGGCGTTAAGCTCCAGCCAGCAGCGGTTTAACATTTCCTGTGTGAGAGAACTGACACCAGCACTTTAAAGCTCTTAATATATGTAATTTATACAGTTATTTTTTTTGTCGCTTGAATTATTGGGTTTTGCCTAAGGCCTCACAAAGCCTAGAGCCGCCTCTGCCTGTCCCTAACAGTATAAAGGCACCATGGGAAGCCAGGGTTATATATAGTGTTGATGGTAATCCAGAGGTCTCTGTGGATGAACTGGACAAGAACAACATGTAGGCAGTTGGGCTTTATTTCATTTAGTTTCCCCTTGGGAGGAAGCCTAGAGCAATTAAAGGACTTAGCATTTTTAGGACTACTCACATCCCCGTGTCACGGGATGCTGGACTCCAGGAGATCCTTTTTGTGAGTAACGGGTCTCTTTTTTCTCCTCTAATCCACATTTCTCTGAAACATGCTGGACTGTTTGTAATGCCGCATACACACAATCGGATTTCCCGTCGGATGTGAGCTTTTGAACGAAAATTGCGACCGTGTGTAGGCTCCATCTGACTTTTTCTGTCGGAATTTCCGCCAGCAAAAGATTGAGAGCAGGTTCTCTATTTTCCCGACGGAAAAAATTCCTATCGGAAAATCCGTTCGTCTGTATGCGATTCCCTGACGGGAAAAAAATCACGCATGCTCAGAAACAATTTGACGCATGCTCAGAAGCACTGAACTTCTTTTTCTCACCTCATCGTAGTGTTGTACGTCACCGCGTTCTTAACCCTCGAAAATTCAGAGAACGTTTGTGTGACCGTGTGTATGCAAGCCAAGCTTGAGCGGAATTCCGTCGGAAAAACCATCCAACTTTTTTCCGACGGAAATTCCGCTTGTGTGTACGCGGCATTACTTATTTTGACTGCCACCACCTTTAACCACTTTGCGCCCGGGCTATAAGCAAAAGACATCCGCAAAGCGGTCGTCAATTGCTGATAGGACGTCTATGGACGTCCTCTTATTTACTTCCGCGATGCGCGCCACCGCGGGCGCGCGTCGGGGAAAAACTGTGCTCGCCGTGTCAGACGAGTGCCGATGCGCGTGCCTGGCGGCCGCGATGTCCGCCAGGTACGAGCGATCGGCTGTCACAGAGCCAGGGACGTAGGTCTCTGTGTGTAAACACAGAGATCCACGTCCTGTCGGGGAGAGGAGACGGATGGTGTGTCCCTTGTACATAGGGACAACCATCGGTCACCTCCCCCAGTCAGTCCCCTCCCCCCACAGTAAGAACATCTAGCAGGGAACATATTAACACCTTGATCGCCCCCTAGTGGTTAACCCCTTCCCTGTCAGTCACATTTATACAGTAATCAGTGCATATTTTTAGCACTGTTCGCTGTATAAATGTGAATGGTTCCAAAAATGTGTCAAAAGTGTCCGATGTGTCCGCCGTAATGTCACAGTCACAAAAAAAAAAACGCAGATCGCCGCCATTACTAGTAAAAAAATAAATAAAAAAATAATAAAAAAAAAATCATAATTCTATTCCCTATTTTGTAGGCGCTATAACTTTTGCGCAAACCAATCACTATACGCTTTTTGCGATTTTTTTTTTTACCTAAAATATGTAGAATACGTATCGGCCTAAACTGAGGAAAAAAATAGTTTTAAAAAAAAAAAAAAATGGGATATTAATTATAGCAAAAATTAAAAAATATTGTGTTTTTTTCAAAATTGTCGCTCTATTTTTGTTTATAGCGCAAAAAATAAAAACCGCAGAAATGATCAAAGACCACCAAAATAAAGCTCTATTTGTGGGAAAAAAAGGACGTCAATTTTGTTTGGGAGCCACGTCGCACGACTGCGCAATTGTCATTCAAAGCGTGACGGCGCTGAAACCTGAAATTTCGCCTGGGCAGGAAGGGGGTTATGTGCCCAGTTGCCAAGTGGTTAAGGGATGGCTGAAGTTTGTAAATACCTTTGTGTCTATTTATTCAGTAAACTGTTAAGAGGCATTCCTGGTGTGTGCTCTTCTTTACTCTAACCTCAATATGGGGATGGAAACAAACTTGTGCCCAAGGGGCAGAGAGGGGGTCCATTGTTGTAAGGCCTGAAGCAGGTGTGCAGACAACTTTTAACAAGTATCAGTTAATCCAGAACAAGTCATCCCACAAGGTTCACATTTAAGGGAGAGTAACTTAGTAGTTCCCCTTCCCATCCATCCATCTATCCCTCTCCATCCATCCTTCTCCATCCATCTCTCTCTCTCTCTCTCTCTCTCTCCATGTGGTGAAAATTGTGTTTTCAATACATTTTACATGTTCCACTTTTAAAATGCGCATAAACACAAATGCGCACAAATGCAGGTTACCATGTTTTCAAGTGTGTGCCATTTGAAATGCCGGTTAACTACAGTCCTGAATGCAATTTATCTACTTGTCAGCAGATGCAGTGTGTCACTTGCCACGTCACTTGTCAGCAGATGTAGCTTGTCACTTGCCACATCGCCTGCCACCGGCTCGAAGGGGGCCCCATGATTTCTAACAGCGGTCCTGATGCCTACTGCAGTGGCTGTTGTGTCCGGAGCAAGGAGGGACTCTGTGGACAGGGGAGGAGAGAAAGATACACAGCGCCAACTTAGTGTAGTATCAAAACAACATTTTTTTCCACTAAAAGAACGTTACTGACAAAGGGAGTAGGGTGAAAGGCATTAGGATATTGTGCAAGAGTCCAGGCTTGTCATCAATCTGAATTAGGAGCCGCCAGCGGGAACCGATCGGGTCAGTAGATGCAGAGAACCGGTGTGCACTTCAACTTCCTGGTGATGGTGGAACGCACGATGGGGCAGACATGATGTCATCAGCCGTAAATGATGCAAGATGTGGGAATAGGGTGACCACGTGTCCCGGATTGCCCGGGACAGTCCCTCATTTTGCAGGTCTGTCCCGGGCACATTCATTCCAGGACAATACAGTGTCCCGGAATGAAACTGACACAGCCACCCCCTCGTGTCAATCTGATGCCCCCAAAATAGGCCGCCACATCACCGCTTTACTCACTGACAGTACTTGTCCTGGCCGGGAATGCCTGGAGGAGAACAATCCCCGCCCCCTGCTTGTGATTGAGGAAATCATAAATCCCGCCTCTTGTGTCCAATCACTGTGCTGTGATTCGTTAAAGCACAAGTTGATTTTTGGGAAGGGAGGGTGTCCCTGAATGGTAGTTTGGAAATGTGGTCACCCTATGTGGGAGGCGATGCGGCCATCATTTCAGGCTGATGACATCACGTCTGCCCCCATCATGCGTTCCACCGTCACCAGGAAATAGAAGTACACACCGGTGCTCTGCATCTACTGGCCCAATTAGACCCCGTGAAATAAACAGCAGAGCGGGCGGAATGGGCTGGCTGGCGGGCAACCCTGACCTCAAGTACCAAAAAACTGGGCTGAGTAAATTATTTCTGTATGCAGTGTTTTAAATAATCTAAATGGGCTATGCCCGCTCACCATACTGGATACAGACGCTGCTGACAACAATGCAGATGATGAATGAAATTTTTTCAGGAACTCCCTCTGGATCCTGGCTCTGGGAAATGGCATCTTGCGTCCACCACACCACGTTGCGGCCTACCTGGATCTGAAGTGCAGGCGTCGCTGGATAACCTTGAACAGGCTCTGGCCTGCTAGACTAGAGGAGAGAAACTATATTGTCCGCAGAGGTCCCTCCGGGTGCAGCTGAATGGCTCCCCGCTGTGTAGGCCACAAATCAGCAGCAACTCACAATGACACAGAGCTCCCTGCTGGCAGATTCAAACTGGCATCCCAAGAGAGCGATGTAGGCCTCTCCAGACCTTTTTATATTCACTCCCAGCAGTCTGTTCTTCTGTTCTCACCAATCTGACAGTCGTAGTTCAAGCCAGCCCCGCTGGAATTGAAACTTCAGCGCTCTGAACTATACATCCCACGATGCTTTGCTCTGCTCTAAATTTAGTCAAAAGAAAAGGAAATGACACATAGGGGGTTATTTACGAAAGGCAAATCCACTACAAGTGCAAACAAGTGCAAAGTGCGTTTGGAAATGCAGTTACTGTAAATCTGAGGGGTAGATCTGAAATGAGGGGAAGCTCTGCTAATTTTATCATCCAATCATGTGCAAGCTAAAATGCTGTTTTTTAATTTCCTTGCATGTCCCCCTCGGATCTACAGCGACTGCACTTTAAGTGCAATTTCAAGTGCACTTTGGACTTGCAGTTTTCACTTGTAGTGCAAAGTGGATTTGCCTTTAGTAAATAACCCCCATAGAGTCCACCCAACACAAGAGGGAACCAACTCCACATTAATAACACTGCACAATGGGGGTTATTTATGAAAGGCAAATCCACTTTGCACTACAAGTGTAAACTACAAGTGCAAAGTGCATTTGAAATTGCACTGAAAGTGCACTTGGAAGTGCAGTCGCTGTAAATCTGAGGGGTAGATCTGAAATGAGGGGAAGCTCTGCTGATTTTATCATCCAATCATGTTCAAGCTAAAATGCTGTTTTTTATTTTCCTTGCACACCCCCCTCGGATCTACAGCGACTGCACTTCCAAGTACACTTTAAGTGCAATTTCAAGTGCACTTTGCACTTGTAGTTTGCACTTGTAGTGCAAAGTGGATTTGCCTTTCGTAAATAATCCCCAATGTCTCAGAATTTCAGGCATAATAGCCAACTCCTGGCTACGGCAGTATGAGGGCCACATTGTATGTAGCAGGATGTCCATATGAAAGAAGGAATCCGGCTCCCTCCGGTGGTATAAGTGTTACAATGCAACTAATACACTTTGGGACAGATATCAGCTAGGACAAAAGACTTTGTTGCTTTTAGTAAAAGACAGACTACATTACCCAGGGTGCATTGCAACACCGCAAAGCATTCTGGGCAGACTACTTAAACCAGGGGAGGGGCCAGCGTCTCTCTCTCTGGATCCAGCTCTCAATTAAGCAGGAAGTTGGCACGGAGGCCTGCTTCCTAAGGATTAGGCCAGAAGCCTGGGCCTATATTACAGGAGTGCCTGAGTGATTTCCAGCAGAGGATCGTCCACAGCGTCCTGTGATTGCCCAGCAGAGACCGGAGTCGTCCATCACCATATGCTGTTAGTGACGGAGTCCGGAGACTGCAGCTGAAGCAGAAGCGTGGAGATCGAGTGACCGGGACAAGCCAGAGGAGACTATCTGAAAGTCGGGCCTGTTTGGTGAGAAGGGCACCTGCCCAGAATTGACTACTACCTTAGAGGAAAGTGATTTAGTTAGTGCCAGCCACACTTCACCTATCACGCCACAGCTTGCGGCCTAGTGTATCTCACTGGAGACTATGTGATCAGAGATTGGTGCATCCGTCATTAGTGGGTGGCAGGCACACGAGTACTCAGGTATATTGCGGATAATTACAGCATCTTGTTGAAACCCTGTGGATTACAATTTAACTTGTGCACCGACGGTGGCTAGCGAAGACTTCATTGGAGAAAGGAACTTTGAGTGGGACGCAGATAGGCCTTGCTTACCTATTATAGGGAATGAACACGTGCAAGGTATTGCAATAAAGGGGGAGCTCGCGAGCAACCAGTTAGCCGAGCAGAGACACATATAGATACATGTACATATATATAGCTGATGTTATTTCCTGTTATTACCTAATCTCAGTGATACCTATCCTTATTGGTTTATTGACTCTGCAATGCGCATGCAGAGTCAACTGTGTGTATTAATGTGATTCTTTACCCTTCCCTTTTATACTGAGTAAAGGTACCTTTGATTAAGCATATAACTTGTGTGAAGTATCTCTGTCACTTAGAAGGACTAGTGACCAGCAAAGGTAATAACATTTACAGGTTATTGTGTGATGTATGCAGGATTGTGTCTCCTAATACTCAATAGGTCTCACACTCCTTATTCATATCAGTTGTGCTAAGGGAAGGTTTGAGCCACTTCCAGGGGTTGATAGGCAGGACGTAGACCCAAATCAAACAAACAGCAGCTCCTACGGGGGTAGTGCTACACGTGGGGGCTCTTTCGGGATATTCTACGGTTCTGCAATCAACTTTCCCCCTAGACAGAACCCTTACAGCACAGAAATGGACCCTGCTGCCGTAGCCCGGTGGTGCAGGGATGAAGGCATCCTACCCGGAAATGGCCTGGTGGTTGAAATCCAGAGAGAGGCCTGGGTAGAGGAGCAGCTAACTCCAGTCTTGAGAGCATTGTCCACGGACTGGAAGCCATGGGTGATTGACATAAAGACAGATACTGTAAATCCCCACACCTATGCATTATGTGAGTGGAGGAACGGAATCTCTGACTACTTCCAGGGTGCCAGCATAAAAACTACAAACCAAGTAGAACTCCTCCTGATACACCCAGAAGAGAATAAAGATGGCCCCACATCCACTACTTCAGGAGGCCCCAGCACAGGAGGGAGCGCCCAACAAAAGGGTCCCGGTTCACCACCATTGACCACCCTTAGCTCAGAATTGTGCGCTGTCCTGGGGGAGATTGTGACCAAGTGTAAAAAGGACCCTTCAGACTACCTGATGTCAGGATACAGGAAACTCAGGACCTTTTCTGGGAAGAAACCTGTACCTTCAGTGGAAGATGGATTTGAAGAGTGGCTAGATGGCGCCACTCAGGCCCTAGAAGAATGGGAGGTGCCAGAACAACAAAAAAAACAACGGATTGTGGAAAGCTTAAAGGGGCCTGCTCTGGAGGCCATACGTAACCTCAAGTTAAGCAAGAAGGACTGCAATGCACAGGATTATCTGGATATTCTGCAGAATGTGTTCGGCGGGACGAAAAACGTCACTGAACTCACTTACCAGCTGGGGCATTGCTACCAAAAAGAGGGAGAGAAGCTGTCAGAATTCATAGGACGCCTGGATAAGATCCTGCATCGGATCCTACTGAAGAAAGGGATCGATCCAAGAAAAGTGGATGAGGCCCGTGCCCAGCAGGTGTTGAGGGGAGCTCAACCCTTGGACCCCATCGCATTATTGCTACGCACCCGGCGGGACGGGAGCAGCCTGGAATACCCCGACTTGATCCGGATAGTCAGGGAGGAGGAGGCCATGTTGGAAGACAAAAGGAGGAGTCAACACACCGAACCAACTGCCCGAGTCAGAATGTTAAGTGCAGAAGAAGGTGATTCAGAAGTTGAACTCCTAAAGACCCAGGTGTCACAACTAGTAGAAATGGTGTCCATGCTGACTAGCCAGGCCTCTGTGCCACACAACAAGAACACGTCAGAGGAACCAAAAAAACCTCCTAGCTCCAATATGGAACTAGTACAGAAGCCTAAGAGATTGATAACATGCTTCAATTGTGGGGGAATCGGGCATGTTAGAGCAGTGTGTCCCAGCCCAGATGAAGTTGCATCCAGATATCGCAAGCCGATACTTCAGAGGGCCCCGGTGAAGGAGTCAGCCGGGCGCCCACCAGTTTCCACGAACTCCTTCAAGAAGTCCAATGATCCAAAACATCAGAGTCAGGGACCTAAACCTCTGCCAATTAGGCCCCGTCCCACAACTCAGGCTGCTGTTGAACAGAAGGCCAGTGCACACCAGACCCAGAAGGGACTGAGACCCACCGGAAACTCAAGAAAAAAAGAAGTGAGGGTACAGGTAACTGAACCCAGCAAGAAGTCTGTGTTGAAGGAGTTCCCTGCCAAGTTAGTGGGGCCTTCTCCAGTAGTCTCCATACAAGTAGAAGGGATCTACACCAAGGCTCTTCTTGACACTGGGGCTCAAGTGACTCTTCTGTATAGGGATTTCTATGATAAACATCTTAAACATCTGCCCCTACAGAAATGAGAGGAACTGGAAATATGGGGTATTGGAACTCAGAGCTTTCCCTATGACGGTTACCTGCCAATCAAGTTGACTTTTGATCCCTCAGTGGCTGGGGAGACAGAGACCTTCGATACTCTGGCAGTAGTGTGCCCTCGCCCACCAGGGGCCAGCAAGAGCTCACTCATCATAGGGACCAACACTGATCTAGTCAGGCGACTGCTGACACCGTTGGCCCAACAGGAAGAAGCCCCGACCACAAGAGTCCACCCCATGTTAAGGCAAGCCTACCAGCGCCTGGTACTGGAGCAGAAGGCCCCGGCTGAGGGAGTTGGCAAGATTTGGAAGCTAGACAAGACGGAGAAGGTATTACAACCGGGAGAGGTGACTTGCCTGAGGGCTTCTGTCAAGCTCACATGGAAACAGCCAGGCCCCTTCATTGTCTTCGAACCAGGCCCACAGGAAAGACAGAAAGGGATTGAAGTAATCCCCAAAGTGATCCCATTGAAGGCCCTACAGAAAAGCCATGGGAGGGTTTCAGTGAGTATAAGGAACACTGCTAATACACCAGTGAAGGTGCCGGCCAGAATGCTGTTGGGCCAGGTGAATCCAGCCACCCCCATTGCCCCGTGTGAATTGAAGAAAGAAGAAAGGGGTGAAGTCACCATAGAGAAGCTCTGTTCTGAAGACACGGCCCTCCCACCAGAATGGAGAAAAAGGGCCAAAGCTCAACTTGCAAGGTGGGAAAAGATCTTCTCTAAAGATGAGTTTGATGTGGGGTGCGCAAGGAGTGCCACTCACAAGATACGCTTACAAGAAGATAAGCCCTTTAGAGAGAGAGTTCGACGGGTCCCACTGGGTGACTTAGAAGACTTGCGGGAACAGTTGGCTGAGCTGAAGAGGACGGGGATTATTCGAGAATCCAGGAGCCCTTACGCTTCTCCAATAGTGGTAGTCCGAAAGAAGAACGGGTCGCTGAGACTGTGTATCGACTACAGAACACTAAACAGAAGGACCATCCCAGATCAATACACCACTCCCCGAATTGAAGACGCCCTGCAGAGTCTGTCAGGGGCCAAGTGGTTCAGTGTAATAGATCTAAAAAGTGGATATTACCAAATCCCCATGCACCCTGAGGATCGAGAGAAGACAGCCTTCATCACCCCTGTGGGGTTCTTTGAGTTCAACCGTATGCCTCAAGGGTTATCAGGAGCCCCCGCCACTTTCCAAAGGCTAATGGAGAGAACCGTCGGGGAGATGAATCTAATAGAGGTACTGCTATATTTGGACGACGTCATCGTGTTCGGGAGAACCCTAGAAGAGCATGAAGAGAGACTGGAGAAGGTCCTGAAGAGGCTCAGTGAAGAGGGCCTGAAACTCTCCCCAGAGAAGTGTCAATTTTACCAGTCCTCAGTCCATTACCTGGGCCATATCGTTTCTGCAGAAGGGGTGGCCACGGACCCAGAGAAGCTGGATGCCGTCACCTCTTGGCCGAGACCTACCAACGTGACTGAGCTTCGGTCATTCCTGGGGTTCTGTTCTTACTACAGAAGATTTGTAGAAGGATTCGCCAAGATTGCCAGACCCCTGAACGAGTTACTCAGAAACGAAGGGGAAGATGATGTTCCAGAGCTGGTCAAAGCAGTGAAACTCACCATGGGACCCCGAAGGCCCAAAGAGTCGATTCAAGACCAGTGGACAGGGGAGTGCGAGGAAGCCTTCCAGATGTTAAAGAAGAGTCTTACCACTGCACCAGTCCTGGCCTATGCTGATCCAAAGAAGCCTTATGAACTGCATGTAGATGCCAGCCGAGATGGGCTGGGTGGGGTGCTGTACCAGGAACATGATGGTTACCTAAGACCCGTCGCATATGTGAGCAGGAGTCTGATACCTGCTGAGAAGAATTACCCCACCCACAAGCTTGAATTCCTGGCCTTGAAATGGGCAGTGGTAGACAAACTGAGAGACTACCTATATGGGGCGGAGTTTGTGGTGAAGACAGATAATAACCCGCTCACCTACCTTCTGACCACTGCCAAGTTGGATGCAACAGGACACCGGTGGTTGGCTGCCCTTTCAAGCTTCACCTTCAGCTTGAAGTACCGACCCGGAGTGGGAAATAGGGATGCAGATGCCCTGTCCAGGAGGTCTCATGCCCCCACCGACCCTACTGAAGAATGGGCCCAACTAGACCCAGAGGGAGTGCGAGCCCTATATCAGGGGACAGAACTTCAAGCCAGAGGTGGGTCAAGAGCCGAAGAAATTGGGGTCTCAGCTGTTGGAGTACCGAAGTGCTATTGCAGTGTGACCCAAGTCGAAGGGGAGGGCTTGCCCAAGCTGACAAAAAGGGATTTGAGAAAGGAGCAAGAAGAAGACTCTTTAGGGAAACTCCTGATAAAGGCCCTGGAAAGCCAGCGTCCCGAGATGCTTGAAACAGACTCCCCAAGAGAAGCCCGATTGTTGCGCAGGGAGTGGGATCGGCTACACATACGTCAAGGGGTGGTCTACCGAAGGGGCCCCTCTGACGACTCAGAAGAGAAGTGGCAGCTGTTTCTACCAGCCAAATATCGAGAAGCGGTCCTAGCTGCCCTCAATGACAACCATGGTCACCTAGGGTCCGAACTGACTTTTCACCTTGTACGGGATAGGTTCTATTGGCCCTGCATGCGGGCTGAAGTGGAAGGATATTGCCATTCCTGTGTCCGATGCATTCAAAGGAAGACCTTGCCACGTCAAGCAGCCCCAATGGGCCATCTGCAAAGTCAGGGACCTATGGAACTGGTGTGCATTGACTTCCTTTGCCTGGAGCCTGATCTGAGTGGTCAAGGGAATGTCTTGGTGATAACAGATCACTTTACCAGATATGCTCAAGCATTCCCAACAAAAGACCAGAAGGCCTCAACAGTAGCCAAAGTACTGGTAGAAAAATTCTTTGTGCACTATGGTCTACCCCAACGCCTTCATTCAGATCAGGGCAGAGACTTTGAAAGCAAATTAATAAAGAAGTTATTAGACCTGTTAGGCATCCAGAAGACCAGGACAACCCCTTATCACCCACAAGGAGATGCTCAGCCTGAACGGTTTAACCGGACTCTCTTGGATATGTTGGGGACTCTGAGTTCAGAGAAAAAGCAGCATTGGAGCAAGCATGTAGCTGCCATAGTGCATGCCTACAATACCACTGCCAGTGATGTCACCGGGTATTCCCCATACCGTTTGATGTTCGGGCGGGAGGCTCGGTTGCCAGTGGACTTGGCCTTTGGCATATCGCTGGATCATACCTCAGCAGCATCCCACAAGGGGTATGTAGACCGATTGAGAAAGAGTCTGAAGACAGCTTTTGAAAAGGCCCAAGCAGCATCTGACCAACGGGGGCTGAGAAATAAAAGAAACTTTGACCTAAGAGTCAGACTTCAAGATTTACAGCCAGGAGATAGAGTACTGTTGAGGAACTTGGGAATTCCGGGAAAACATAAGTTGGCTGACCGTTGGAAATCCCAACCTTATGTTATCTGCAAGAAGCTGGAAAACCTTCCTGTGCACCAAATTAGGCCAGAAGGAAGCGTGGGACCGTTAAAGACCTGGCACAGGAATCACTTGTTGCCCCTCTCCGAGGCAGTTCGCATGCCTCCTGCATCTGACTCACAAGAAACCCCTTCAACTTCTCAAGGTTCCAGACCCATCACCCGATCTCAAACAGTGCTTCCAGATGTGAGAGATGGAGACTCTGACAATGAAGGTCAAGAGGATGAAGAAGCAGAATCTGACTGGTTGTGGTCATCCCAATTGCCAGAACCCATGACCACCTCCCAAACCTCACCCAAAACAGTTGACAATGGAACTCTTCGGGCAGAAGCTCCTGAATTCGTGCCTTCAAACATTCTCATTGAGGAGGTAGCTGATGACTCAGACTCTTTGTCAATAGAAGACCCAGAAGAAGGGTCGTTGTCTCTATCTGAAGGAGAGCGGGACGCTCCTGAAGTTCTGGAGCCCAACATGCCTGAACTAGATGAGGAAGCCCCTGAAGAGCTTCTAGAAACAGCCAGCCCCAATGTCCTTGAGAATATGATACCTAAAGAGCAGAGGGAAAGAAGAGTAATTCACCCCCCAAAAAGACTGACGTACGACCAATTGGGTGAATGCTCTGAGGAGGCCATCATCACTTCTAAGAGAACTATTGATCAGTCTAGCTCTTCCACTCCAGATTCAGATTCAGTGGAAGACAACCCCAGCTCACTCCCTAGCACATCTGAAACAGACACCCAAGTGTTGGTGGTCCGTATACAGGACAACCTCCCTCCTTGTGATAATTGGTGGGAGGTTCCTCTGTCGGCTCTGTGTTATGATATGAGCTGTTTAAGTTTAAATCCTGCTTATGAAAAGGCAAGTTGTTTATTGTCATGCATAAACTAACAAATTTCCCTGCAGGTATTGCCAAAGTATTTGTTAGGTTACATACTGTTGTCCTCTTTGGGGACCAAAGACTTTAAGTGGGGGGAGTGTGTAGCAGGATGTCCATATGAAAGAAGGAATCCGGCTCCCTCCGGTGGTATAAGTGTTACAATGCAACTAATACACTTTGGGACAGATATCAGCTAGGAGAAAAGACTTTGTTGCTTTTAGTAAAAGACAGACTAAATTACCCAGGGTGCATTGCAACACCGCAAAGCATTCTGGGCAGACTACTTAAACCAGGGGAGGGGCCAGCGTCTCTCTCTCTGGATCCAGCTCTCAATCAAGCAGGAAGTTGGCACGGAGGCCTGCTTCCTAAGGATTAGGCCAGAAGCCTGGGCCTAAATTACAGGAGTGCCTGAGTGATTTCCAGCAGAGGATCGTCCACAGCGTCCTGTGATTGCCCAGCAGAGACCGGAGTCGTCCATCACCATATGCTGTTAGTGACGGAGTCCGGAGACTGCAGCTGAAGCAGAAGCGTGGAGATCGAGTGACCGGGACAAGCCAGAGGAGACTATCTGAAAGTCGGGCCTGTTTGGTGAGAAGGGCACCTGCCCAGAATTGACTACTACCTTAGAGGAAAGTGATTTAGTTAGTGCCAGCCACACTTCACCTATCACGCCACAGCTTGCGGCCTAGTGTATCTCACTGGAGACTATGTGATCAGAGATTGGTGCATCCGTCATTAGTGGGTGGCAGGCACACGAGTACTCAGGTATATTGCGGATAATTACAGCATCTTGTTGAAACCCTGTGGATTACAATTTAACTTGTGCACCGACGGTGGCTAGCGAAGACTTCATTGGAGAAAGGAACTTTGAGTGGGACGCAGATAGGCCTTGCTTACCTATTATAGGGAATGAACACGTGCAAGGTATTGCAATAAAGGGGGAGCTCGCGAGCAACCAGTTAGCCGTGCAGAGACACATATAGATACATGTACATATATATAGCTGATGTTATTTCCTGTTATTACCTAATCTCAGTGATACCTATCCTTATTGGTTTATTGACTCTGCAATGCGCATGCAGAGTCAACTGTGTGTATTAATGTGATTCTTTACCCTTCTCTTTTATACTGAGTAAAGGTACCTTTGATTAAGCATATAACTTGTGTGAAGTATCTCTGTCACTTAGAAGGACTAGTGACCAGCAAAGGTAATAACATTTACAGGTTATTGTGTGATGTATGCAGGATTGTGTTTCCTAATACTCAATAGGTCTCACACTCCTTATTCATATCAGTTGTGCTAAGGGAAGGTTTGAGCCACTTCCAGGGGTTGATAGGCAGGACGTAGACCCAAATCAAACAAACAGCAGCTCCTACGGGGGTAGTGC
Source organism: Rana muscosa (assembly GCA_029206835.1). Classification (NCBI taxonomy): domain Eukaryota; kingdom Metazoa; phylum Chordata; class Amphibia; order Anura; family Ranidae; genus Rana; species Rana muscosa. The sequence goes on along the minus strand of CM055128.1, from coordinate 245,679,941 downwards.
TACATGTATATTTTACAATTATTCGCAGGCCCCAAAAATTCTGTTTCATAAATGAATGAATACAATTTAAATGAATAAACACACTCCAATAAATAACTTCATATCAGAAGACTCCTATCACATTAGAGGTCCCTCCCCCTTCACATCAGCATCCTCCCTATCACATCGAAGCCCCTTTTCACATCAGAAACTTCCCATCACTTTAAAGCCCCCGTTCGTTATGTATCAGAGTGCCCCTTACATCAGGGCCCCTGAATAGGTGGAGAACAACTCATCCGAATGCGCAGTCTGTGCACTTTGAGTCTGAGGATACGCCACTGACCCTAGCTGAAAGCCAGAAAAAGTCCAATAGCTGGCTGCAGGTGGCCCAAGGGCCATAGTTTAGAGGCGTTGATCTATACAATGCAAATTAGAGAGTATGACACTCTATTTTAAAAGGCCAGTCCACTCAAAACTGATATTACAATTTTTGGCAGATGCTATAACAGCTAAAGTTGGAAGGGAACACTCAGAGCTCCCATTTGGACAGAGAGAGAGTCAGGAATTATGACTAGACATGTGCATTCGTTTTCGTCCGAATGCATTTTCGTCCGAATTTCAGCTATTTTCGTTATCGTTTTAACAAACGAAAACGAAAGCACAGAATCCGAAAACCGAAAGATCCGACATAAACAAATGCTTTATTTTCGTTTTCGTTGCTACAACAGTTCGATATAGATAGGAGATTCGACGTGACGCTGACAATAACAATCTGTGTCTATCGAACCTGTGGTCGAATGTGCCTAACCTTAACTCTATTAGTCCAAGATTATTTTACATAGGAGAGAAAAGATTCGACATTATAGAGAGAAAAGATTCGACATAGGAGAGGAAAGATTCGACATAGGAGAGGAAAGATTCGACATAGGAGAGGAAAGATTCGACATAGGAGAGGAAAGATTCGACATAGGAGAGGAAAGATTCGACATAGGAGAGAAAAGATTCGACATAGGAGAGAAAAGATTCGACATTATAGAGAGAAAAGATTCGACATAGGAGAGGAAAGATTCGACATAGGAGAGGAAAGATTTGACATAGGAGAGGAAAGATTCGACATAGGAGAGAAAAGATTTGACATTATAGAGAGAAAAGATTCGACATAGGAGAGAAAAGATTCGACATAGGAGAGGAAAGATTTGACATAGGAGAGGAAAGATTCGACATAGGAGAGGAAAGATTCGACATCGGAGAGGAAAGATTCGACATAGGAGAGGAAAGATTCGACATAGGAGAGGAAAGATTCGACATAGGAGAGAAAAGATTCGACATAGGAGAGAAAAGATTTGACATTATAGAGAGGAAAGATTCGACATAGGAGAGGAAAGATTCGACATAGGAGAGAAAAGATTCGACATAGGAGAGAAAAGATTTGACATTATAGAGAGAAAAGATTCGACATAGGAGAGAAAAGATTCGACATAGGAGAGAAAAGATTCGACATTATAGAGAGAAAAGATTCGACATTATAGAGAGAAAAGATTCGACATTATAGAGAAAAGATCACTGCTTGTGGGCGGAACATTCAACCGGAAATGTATGATTGCAGAGTCGTACAGTTTCGCTGCTCCGTCGAATCTTCTTTGAACATTCGACAGACACCATAAGCCTTCAATGACAGATTCGACCTTAATTAATTCAGATTTTCGGACGAATGCAATTTCTAACGAAAAACGAAATAAATAAAAACTAATTTCGGGAGTAACTAAATAAATTTATTTTTTGGACGAAAACGAAATTCCGAAACGAAATATTTCAGTGTGCACATGTCTAATTATGACAGACATGACTCCCTGTGCCCAATCAATCTACTTGTGTATCCAACACATATAAGAAGCCTGGTGCTGGCTCATCCCACTAGGACTCATTTATAATTAAAATATCACTTTTTTGTGGATCAACCCTTGAGGCAAGATTTTTTTTAAAACAGATTAGCCCTTTTTTTACCATAGGGCATTAACATAGTGTTTTGTTTCTGAAACAGATGTCTCCATTGCCTTAAAGCAATTCCCTAATTTACCACTTCGCCCAAATGGACGTATCGGTACATCCTCGCGTTCCAGTGGTTGTAACAGGGTCATGTGGCAGAATGTAATTTCTCTGCCCCCTGCCAATTTCCTCCGACTTCTTGGGCTCTCCCGTTCCACTTCCACCGGGGAGCCCTGGACTGAAACCAACTAATGGGGCAGCATACAGTAGACAAGAAGGAGGAACTTCCATTTCCCAATCAACTCTATGGTCTGTGAAACCAAGAGAGACGAAGATTACCATATATACTCTATAAGCCGACCCGAATATAAGCCAAGGCACCTAATTTTACCACAAAAAAACTGGGAAAACGTATTGACTCGAGTATAAGCCTAGGGTGTCCATATGCATGCCTCACTGTGCCTCACTTTGCTTCACTGTGCCCATGCCTCACTGTGCCCATGCCTCACTGTATCCATGCCTCACTGTGTCCATGACTAGACTGACGTTTAACATGGGAGTCTGTGGAAGGAGTGCCCGGGTTTTAAAAATTGGTGCTCCCCGGCCGTAGGTCCCCCAGGCAACAAACTTTGCACACTTGTAGAGGATAAACAGGGCTACATGTGTGCCAAGTTTCAGGTCAAGGGGACCTACGACCGGCCGGTACCAGGTCCCCAAAGTCACCAGAGAAATGACCGTTCAGCATGGGAGTCTATGGAAGGGGTGCCCAGGTTTGAACAATCGGTGCTCCCCGGCCGTAGGTCCCCCGGACAACAAACTTTGCACACTTGTAGAGGAAGAGTGGGGCTACATGTGTGCCAAGGTTGAGGTCCAGGGGACCTACGGCCGGCGGTACTGGGTCCCCAAAATCCGGGAGATCAGGCGCAAAAAGGTGACTCGAGTATAAGCCGAGGGGGGCATTTTCAGCACAAAAAAATGTGCTGAAAAAACTTGGCTTATACTCGAGTATATATGGTATGTCACTTCTGGTTTCAGTTTGTTGTTTACTGGCTTGTAAAGCATCTGATCAAACCGAGCTCTACTACTTTGAAAGGAGAGGAGAGGTCTAGGGTCTAATATACCCCAGATGTCTCAGTAAAGAGTAAACTGTCACTGCCCCAGCTATCACAAGAGATGTTGTCCACTCCTTGTAATAGCAATAAAGTTGTTTAAAAAAACAGAGTAAAAAAAATAAATGAAACTAACATAAATAATAAACTAAAATAAAAATGTAATTTTTTTGAAAAATCGCTGTGCAAGTATCATGTGACATGAAAAATTTAAACAACATTGTTTCTCCAGGCCCATTGCTTTAAGAAAATATATAATGTATGGGGGTTAAAAGTAATTATCTAGTAAAAAAAAATGCTGATTTTTACATTTATGTAAGAAGTGTCAGAATTGGCCTGGGGGTCAAGTGGTTAAATCAAACTTTTGCTTTGCTGTTGTTATTCTTCAATGCAGGTTTGGATCTCAAACCTGGATCGAATAAACATTCACTGGTGTTTTGTTAATAGATGAGTATCCTGCATAGCATTAGCCTATTCATGGGCGTCCGCTCCATAAGGCAAGGGGGGTCAATTGCCCCCCCTGGAAGTCAGAGTGAAGACACACACTTGCCCCCTGTGTTGCAATGGCCGCCGCGGCCACCTCCGCGGCAGCCATGGACTTTTTTTTCTAAGTCTGCAGACTGCTGCTGGCCTGGGGGCTGGGGCTGCTCTCACTCTTTTACGACTATCCATCCCTCCCTCCTCACCCCTGGCCCGAGCATTGGATTGGCTCCACCTCTGCTTTACATCACCATGACCCTGACCCGGCTTTTCCGTGATTGGCTGCTGCCTCAGCCTGTGTAAATGTGCCTATGCCGATCCGGACGGCGCAGCGCTGGCACCTTCCACAGGTGCGTGGTGTGCAGTGGCCGAGACAAGAGACTGAATACGCTACCAGGGCCTGCCCTATCGCTGAAGAACTACAGGTAACAGCAGTGCCTGTGCCACGACACCACTGTGTACATCTTTTTGTATTGCAATGTATTGCCCCCCCCCCCGAAAAAAGTTCAGCGGACACCCATGAGCCTATTTGTTAATTTCGATGTTTAAATAGCTATGCCATTAGGAACTATGAAAGTGTTTCGGTTATGATAAAAAACGTTTGCATTTTTTTTTAAAAAGGAAATAATAAATGATCAGCGCAAGAAAGGTAATGTACACTGTTAAGCGCTATACCATGCAACTCCACTAGGTGGTGCTTCAGAGTACCATCTGATATTCTCATCTACTGTGAGCTGTCTACAAATAAAAATAAAGTCTGATTTTGAATAGGTAGATCCTGTGTTTATTATTAATTACCTATTTTAAGATTGTTCACAGTAGATTTGAGGCATGGGTAGTGGATTTTGGACTTAACGTAATGTTTCTTTCTTGCAGTTCAGTAAACTAGACCTTTTGCCTAAAGTGACTGTCATTTTTTTTTTATTTAATAGTTTTTTTTTTTATTCTGCACATGCACTGATGTGTCTCAGGGCTTTGGATCCTGACAGAGCCCTACGGCACATGTGGCAATGTTTGGCTTTCCCACACATCTGCGCATGCGCAAAAATGAGGCTGCCATGGATATCCCAAAACGTTACAGTGTCTGTGCTTGCATGAAAAATCCCCTGCACATGCGCAGATGTGCTGAAGGGCTCTGCCAAGACCTGAAGGCTAGACAGAGCCCTTCAGGGCATGCGTGAACCTGCTAAAAAATCTAAAGTGGTAGCAGTGATGGAGGGAAAGGGAAGGGGGGGGGGGTGTAGAGCCATGATTAAAAGGTCTGAAGTACCTTTTTTTACACTCATGGACACTATAGCTCAGGGGTGTCAAACTAAAATTCATCAGGGCCTCATCAGCAGTATGGTTGCCCTCAAAAAGCTAATTGTATCTGTAGGACTATGTATCTACTCTAGAGGCACACTGTGTACATAGTGCATGGTTTAGGAGCGTGCAGCGTACAGAGTGCAGGGTTCAGAAGCATGCTGCGCACAGAGTGCAGGGTTCAGAAGCGCGCTGCGTACAGAGTGCAGGGTTCAAGAGCGCTGCGTACAGAGTGCATGTTTCAGGAGCGCGCTGTGTACAGAGTGCAGGGTTCAGGAGCGCGCTGCGTACAGAGTGCAGGGTTCAGTAGTGCGCTGAGTACAGAGTGCAGGGTTCAGAAGCACGCTGTGTACAGAGTGCCAGGTTGTATCTACTCTAGGGACACGCTGTGTACATAGTGCATGGTTTAGGAGCGTGCAGCGTACAGAGTGCAGGGTTCAGAAGCTTGCTGCATACAGAGTGCAGGGTTCAGAAGCATGCTGCGTACAGAGTGCAGGGTTCAGAAGCTTGCTGCGTACAGAGTGCATGGTTCAGAAGCATGCTGCGTACAGAGTGCAGGGTTCAGAAGCGCGCTGCGTACAGAGTGCAGGGTTCAGGAGCACGCTGCGTACAGAGTGCAGCGTTCAGGAGCGCGCTGTGTACAGAGTGCATGGTTCAGGAGCGCGCTGCGTACAGAGTGCAGGGTTCAGTAGCGTGTTGCGTACAGAGTGCAGGCTTCAGGAGCATGCTGCGTACAGAGTGCAGGGTTCAGGAGCACACTGTGTACAGAGTGCAGAGTTCAGTAGTGCACTGAGTACAGAGTGCAGCGTTCAGGAGCATGCTGTTACAGAGTGCCAGATTGCATCTACTCTAGGGGCACGCTGTGTACATAGTGCATGGTTTAGGAGCGTGCGGCGTACAGAGTGCAGGGTTCAGAAGCTTGCTGCGTACAGAGTGCAGGGTTCAGAAACATGCTGCGTACAGAGTGCAGGGTTCAGAAGCACGCTGCGTACAGAGTGCATGGTTCAGTTGCACGCTCCATCAGAGTGCATGTTTCAGGAGCGCGCTGCATACAGAGTGCAGGGTTCAGTAGTGTGCTGCGTACATAGTGCATGGATAAGGAGCATGCTGCATACAGAGTGCAGGGTTCAGGAGCATGCTGCGTACAGAGTGCAGGGTTCAGGAGCGTGCTGCGTACAGAGTGCAAGGTTCAGTAGCGTGTTGCGTACAAAGTGCAGGCTTCAGGAGCATGCTGCGTACAGAGTGCAGGGTTCAGGAGCGCACTGCGTACAGAGTGCAGGGTTCAGTAGTGCGCTGAGTACAGAGTGCAGGGTTCAGAAGCACGCTGTGTACAGAGTGCCAGATTGTATCTACTCTAGGGGCACACTGTGTACATAGTGCATGGTTTAGGAGCGTGCGGCGTAAGGAGTGCAGGGTTCAGAAGCTTGCTGCGTACAGAGTGCAGGGTTCAGTAGCGTGTTGCGTACAGAGTGCAGGCTTCAGGAGCATGCTGCGTACAGAGTGCAGGGTTCAGGAGCGCACTGTGTACAGAGTGCAGGGTTCAGTAGTGCGCTGAGTACAGAGTGCAGGGTTCAGAAGCATGCTGTGTACAGAGTGCCAGATTGTATCTACTCTAGGGGCACGCTGTGTACATAGTGCATGGTTTAGGAGCGTGCGGCGTAAGGAGTGCAGGGTTCAGAAGCTTGCTGCGTACAGAGTGCAGGGTTCAGAAGCATGCTGTGTACAGAGTGCAGGGTTCAGAAGCGCGCTACGTACAGAGTGCAGGGTTCAGGAGCACGCTGCATACAGAGTGCATGTTTAGGAGCGTGCGGGGTACAGAGTGCAGGGTTCAGAAGCTTGGTGCGTACAGAGTGCAGGGTTCAGAAACATGCTGCGTACAGAGTGCAGGGTTCAGAAGCGCGCTGCGTACAGAGTGCAGGGTTCAGTTGCACGCTGCATACAGAGTGCATGTTTCAGGAGCACGCTGCATACAGAGTGCAGGGTTCAGTAGTGTGCTGCGTACAGAGTGCATAGATAAGGAGCATGCTGCGTACAGAGTACAGGGTTCAGGAGCATGCTGCGTACAGAGTGCAGGGTTCAGGAGCGCACTGCATACAGAGTTCAGGGTTCAGTAGTGCGCTGAGTACAGAGTGCAGGGTTCAGAAGCACGCTGTGTACAGAGTGCCAGATTCAGGAGTGTGCTGTGTACAGAGTTCATGGTTCAGTACGCGCTGGGTACAGAGTGCAGGGTTCAGGAGCGTGCTGCATACAGAGTGCAGGGTTCAGGAGCACACTGCGTACAGGTACTAGAAGCAAGTGGGAGCTGGGAGCAGGTAACAGGGGACAGGTCATGTGATGAAGGCCTCTGGTGACCAGAGACCCCCTTACATCAGACTTTCATTCACACCAGAGTCTGCAGCATCCCTCCTTACATCAGGGTCCTCAGAGTTCTCCTTTACATGAAAGTCCACAGTGTTCCCTTTTACATCAGGGTCACTGTGGAGATGTGTGCAGCCATCACCTGTTTTCACAGCTGCAGTAGGCAGGGCATGAATACACTATGATCTGGCCAGGGGTGGGAGGAGAAGTGTTTTTTCCAGCGGGGCCAGCTGGCTAGTTCCACGGTAGTGCTGGCCAGGAGGAAGTAGGGTTGCCACCTCATCCCTTTAGCCCTCGTTCACATTAAGAACAGGTTTGAAATCAAAATTTCAAACCAGCATTTCAGTCTGACTGACAGACATCTGTGTGGGTTCATGCACAGATGTCTATTGAAATCGCCCCCAAAAGTAGTGCAGAAACTACTTTTGGGAATCGGTGCCGCAAAGTTGGCATTGCACCGATTTGGACGGTGTTATTGCCCGCAATAGGCTCTGATTTGGCATGCGATTTAACTTGTTAAATCGCATGCCAAATTGGCACAATGTGATTGTGGGCTCAAACCCAAACACATAGTAATTACCGCCTACCGCATATTTACTGCGGCAGGTCGGCTCTATTGCGCAAAATCTCGTACTTGGGTGTCATTTCGTGCAATAGCCACTGGGTGGCGTCTGCGCTCCGCCGGAGGCGTGATCGCATGCTGATTGGACAAAGGGGATGCCAATCATTGGGTCTGGTGGACCCGATGTCCGCCGGCCACTTGCGATTGTTCCTGGGAGAGATAGAATGGCGATCTGCCTATGTAAACAAGGCAGATCGCCGTTCTGACAGGGAAGAAGATGGAGATCTTGTGTTCCTGCTAAGCAGGAACACTGATCTCTGTCCTCATCCAGTCAGAGCAACCCCCACACAGTTAGAAAGCACCCCCTAGAGACACACTTAACCCTTTGATCGCCCCTGATGTTAACCCCTTCCCTGCCAGTTTCAATAGAACAGTAACAATACTGATCACTGTATTCGTGTCACTGGTCCCCAAAAAAATGTCAAAGGTGTCAGGTGTCTGATTTGTTTGCCGCAATGTCGCAGTCCCGCTAAAAATCGCTGATCACCGCCATTACTAGTAAAAAAAAAAAAATTCTATAAAAATATCCTATTGTTTGTAGACACTATAACTTTTGCGCAAACCAAACAATATACGCTTATTGTGAATTTTTTTGCGTATGTAAAAAGTCTTTTTTTTTTTTCAAAATTTTTTGTTTATAGGGAAAAAATTAAAACTGCAGAGGTGATCAAATATCACAAAGAAAGTTCTATTTGTGGGAAAAAAAGGACATTGACTTTATTTGGGTACAGCGTCGCATGACTGTGCAATTGTCAGTTAAATAACGCAGTGCCGTATCGCAAAAAAAGGCCTGGTCATGAAGGGGGGTAAACCTTCTGGAGCCGAAGTGGTTAAGGTGGTAAATAAACTCACTTAGTGCCTTATCTGCATTAAATCAGCCTCAGAATCTTTGTAATAAATATGTGTTTAGGTTTAAGGCTCAGTTCACACCTAATGCTGATGCGCCTCATAGCAGGGGTCCAGTACGTCCTGGTTCACTGTTTCAGGTCCGAATTCAGCCCAAATTTTGGGTTGAATTCAGACCTGAAACTAACCAAAAGACGCACAGGGCTCCTGTGCAAATTCGCACCGGAGCCGCATAAGAGATATGTGAACCGGCTCCATAGAGAGCCATTCACATTCTCCTGCTATTGCAAATCGGATGCGTAAGCCCGCATCCAATTCACAATACTGTGAACCCGGCCTAAAGGGATGAGGTGGCAACCCTAGGAGAAAGTGATAAGGGCGCAAGTGACACCTACCCTACCCAGTGGCGGCTGGTGCTCAAAATTTTTGGGGGGGCGCAAACAAACTGAAAAAAAAAAATCAATTGCCGCCACTGTGCCCATTAAACGCAGCCACTGTGCCCAAACGCCACCAGTTTGCCACCTCAAATACAGCCAGTTTGTTTCCATATACAGCCAGTGTGCCCCCATATATATATAACCAGTGTGCCCCCATATATACAGCCAGTGTGCCCCCATATACAGCCAGTGTGCCCCCATATGCAGCCAGTGTGCCCCCATATACAGCCAGTGTGCCCCCATATACAGCCAGTGTGCCCCCATATATATATAGCCAGTGTGCCCCCATATACAGTGTTTGTCCCCATATATATAGCCAGTGTGCCCCCATATACAGCCAGTTTGTCCCCATATACAGCCAGTTCCCCCCAAATGCAGCCAGTTTGTCCCCCATATACAGCCAGTTCCCCCCAAATGCAGCCAGCGTGTCCCCCATATACAGCCAGTTCCCCCCAAATGCAGCCAGTTTGTCCCCCATATACAGCCAGTTCCCCCCAAATGCAGCCAGCGTGTCCCCCATATACAGCCAGTTCCCCCCATATTCAGCCAGTTTGTCCCCCATATACAGCCAGTTCCCCCCATATTCAGCCAGTTTGTCCCCCCATATACAGCCAGTTCCCCCCATATACAGCCAGTTCCCCCCAAATGCAGCCAGCGTGTCCCCCATATACAGCCAGTTTGTCCCCCATATTCAGCCAGTTTGTCCCCCATATTCAGCCAGTTCCCCCCATATTCAGCCAGTTTGTGCCCCATATTCAGCCAGTTTGTGCCCCATATTCAGCCAGTTTGTCCCCCATATTCAGCCAGTTTGTCCCCCATATTCAGCCAGTTTGTGCCCCATATTCAGCCAGTTTGTCCCCCAAATGCAGCCTGCCCCCCCCCCCCCCCCAGCCCTGCACTTACCTTCCTCGGTCCGCGCCGTCCTCGATGTGTTCTCCCGCCCTCGATGTCGCTTCAGCCAATCAGGTTACCGGTAACCAGATCCGGTGAACATGATTGGCTGAAACCTCCACACAGTCTTCTTCCAGGAATGCACCCCCGTGCGTACCTGGGAGGAGTTTTTGGAAGCCGAATACAGCGTTGGAGCTGTATTCGGAAAGCCTATCAGAGCCGCTGGCTCTGATAGGCACTTCCAAGTCACACCCACCGCCGGCCGCCGCTCTAATTCATATGGCTGGCGCTCATCAGGAGGCCGGCCATATGTATAGTGGGCAGCGCGGCAGCGGTGACAATACACAGATTCATGCAATGCATGAATCTGTGTATTGTCTTTCAGTGGCGGTGCGGGAGCGAGAGGGGGCGGCGCTCCGGCGCCCTCTATGGACGCACCGCCACTGACCCTACCACTTCCTCCCAGCATTCCATTGTAGCTGAGAGAGACCAAGAGACCCAGCGGTCGAGGCAGCAGCTGGTTAATTAACACCCAATTAGTGAGGTAAGACCCTCACTACTATTCTTTTTTTTATAATGTCTGGTGTAGCGGCCTCACCCCATCTCCTTTGTCTAGGGGTATGTCACACGACAGGGTGAGATGCGCTACGGCCCATGTCCTCCCCATAGCTGTGGGTGAGGTGAAGGCCAGCACCAGATATTTCCTCGGGCCTATGTGCTTTGTTCTAGAATACAGTCCTGCTGTGTCAACACTTCCCTCTGCTCCCATTAACCAGAGTTCCACACACCGATCAAAGTCCAACTCTTGCTTTATTGTACATCTCACAATAAACAGTGCTTCAGTAGCCAACTGGTTGCGACTTGATAACATTTTGATACGGGGGGTGAGCAGGTCGAGGCACTATCCTGGTTATCGACTAAACCACTGCGATCTCACCAGCGGTTACTATAGCATTCAGCTAGAAAGGACTTAGAATCTGAGAGTCTCTACCAGCGACTCGAGAGAACGTAGATAGGAGTACCTTCGCTGCGCTGCGGCCCCTATCAGGGGAAGATGTCCCTCCAAGGGAGTTACCAGAGGCCCATCCGTCACTGGGTTGATGCTGCTCCAGACTCTCCGGACAGGTAACCTCCCCGGCCTCCTCACCTCAGACATGGGCCCCGTCCACCTCAGGGACCCTCGGACCTCTCCACCCTCGCGGGATCCAGTCGAAGTCACTGGACCCCAGGCCTCCTAGTTCAGTACCTCACCCCAGGCTGAAGGTGCCTGGGATGGACTCCAACTCCATTCCGGTCAGGCCTAGGGCACCTGAGCCGGAATCCAGAACCCGCCCGCACCCAGGCCTAAGGTACCTGGGCGCGTGAAGAACTTCCTCCAGAAGACCTCGTGGTTAGGGCGTCTCCCCCTTTTATCTCCTCCCATCGACACCACGGCGGGTTCCCCGCCCTCGCCGTACCATCTCCGGAAAGGGACAAAAAGGCTAGCACTGTAATGGCAAATCTACCTTGAGCCTCCAGGTACCCCGCCACCCAGAGGCCAAGGAGATTATTACACCATCCAATCCTCCACGAACACAAGTGGTCCACTATCCCTATACTTCCACACCTGGGTGTCCCACATAAATTTAGAGACCCCGCTACACTGGGATCAGGGCCGAGTGGCTGCACTATGGGCCTCTGGGTTGTACTTGCCCCCTGGGCCAAAAGTTGCCAGTCAGCCCCTGAGGAAAGCCCACTGCATGATAAAACAGGTATTGATCAATAAAACATTTGTGAGCAAATAACTTATCAGAATTAGTCCAGTCACTGTACAGAATAGGTTCAAGTAAGGAGCAGTGGCGGTGTGTCCATATTGGGCGCAGGAGCGCCGCCCCCTCTCTCTCTCCTGCGCCCGTCACTCACAACAACAATACATAGGTTCATGCATTGCATGACCCTATGTATTGTCGCCGCCGCTGCCGCCCACTATTCAGATGGCCGGCCCCCTGGTAAAAGCCGGCCATCTGAATAACAGCAGCTGGTTGGTTTTTGGAAGTGCCTATCAGAGCCAGCGGCTCTGATAGGCTTCCCGATTACAACCTGAGGGCTGTAATCGGCTTCCAATTAGTTAACCAGGGGACGCACGGGGGTGCGTTCCTTGGTTAACACTGACAGGCGTCTCAGCCAATCAGGTTCACCAGGTCTGGTTACCAGTAACCTGATTGGCTGAAGCGACATTGAGGGCGGGAGAAGATATCGAGGACGGAAAGACGGCGCTGACCCGAGGAAGGTAAGTGCAGGACTGGGGGGAAACTGGCTGCATTTAGGGACAAACTGGATGCATTTGGGGGGAAACTGGCTGCATTTGGGGACAAACTGGCTGCATTTGTGGGGAAACTGGCTGCATTTGGGGACAAACTGGTTGTATTTGGGGTCGGGAACTACCTGTATTTGGGGGGAAACTGGCTGTATTTGGAGGGAAACTGGCTGTATTTGGGGACAAACTGGCTATATTTGGGGACAAACTGGCTGCATTTGGGGGAAACTGGCTGTATTTGGGGACAAACTGGCTGCATTTGGGGGGGAACTGGCTGTATTTGGGGACAAACTGGCTGCATTTGGGGACAAACTGGCTGCATTTGGGGACAAATTGGCTGCGTTTGGAGACAAACTAGCTGTATTTGGGGACAAACTGGCTGTATTTGGGGGGAAACTGGCTCTATTTGGGGACAAACTGGCTGTATTTGGGGGAAACTGGCTGCATTTGGGGACAAACTGGCTGCATTTGTGGGGAAACTGGCTGCATTTGGGGACAAACTGGTTGTATTTGGGGGGGGGGGGGACTGCCTGTATTTGGGGGGAAACTGGCTGTATTTGGAGGGAAACTGGCTGTATTTGGGGACAAACTGGCTCTATTTGGGGACAAACTGGCTGTATTTGGGGGAAACTGGCTGCATTTGGGGACAAACTGGCTGCATTTGTGGGGAAACTGGCTGCATTTGGGGACAAACTGGTTGTATTTGGGGGGGGGGGACTGCCTGTATTTGGGGGGAAACTGGCTGTATTTGGAGGGAAACTGGCTGTATTTGGGGACAAACTGGCTGTATTTGGGGACAAACTGGCTGCATTTGGGGGAAACTGGCTGTATTTGGGGACAAACTGGCTGTATTTGGGGACAAACTGGCTGTATTTGGGGACAAACTGGCTGCATTTGGGGACAAACTGGCTGCATTTGGGGGGAAACTGGCTGTATTTGGGGACAAACTGGCTGCATTTGGGGACAAACTGGCTGCGTTTGGAGACAAACTAGCTGTATTTGGGGGGAAACTGGCTGTATTTGGGGGGAAACTGGCTCTATTTGGGGACAAACTGGCTGTATTTGGGGGAAACTGGTTGCATTTGGGGACAAACTGTCTGCATTTGGGGACAAACTGGCTGTATTTGGGGACAAACTGGCTGCATTTGGGGACAAACTGGCTGCATTTGGGGGGAAACTGGCTGCATTTGGGGGAAACTGGCTGCATTTGAGGGGGAAAACTGGTGTCGTTTGGGCACAGTGGCGGCGTTTAATGGGCACAGTGGCGACAATTTTTTTTTCAGTTTGTTTGCACCCTCCCAAAAATTTGAAGCTCCAGCCGCCACTGGTAAGGAGTGTCCAGGAAAAGTTTTGATAGTCCTGGGGCCTCTTTGGGATCTCACACTAGTAACAGCACTAGTAATAATAAAGAAGATAATCTCTTTCCTTATTGACTAGTACATAGTTTTCATTTTAGCAAATACCAAAAAACCAGAGCAGTGACCTAAAGCCTAAACTGGGGCACATACAACCTGTCTGTCAAGGAGGATGATGAACAGGTGGCACGACCTATCGTCCAATTTAGAAGGATTATTCCTAGAATGGATTAGCTCCAGGCAAACACCTTTCACAGGTGAAACACCACCTGCATTGAAAAATTCATTTAACAAACAATTAAAATGTTCAACCTCACGGGATCTAAAGCCCCATACACACGGTCAGACTTTTGGCCAACAAACTTCATTTTGAGCAAGTTGGACCAACAATCCGACCGTGTGTACGCTCCATCGGACAAACTTTTTTTTTTTTTTTTTGGTTTTCATCGGACAAAAGTTCGGTCTGCAAACGGACAAACTTTTGTCCAACAAAACTCCGATGGAGCAAAGTCCGACCGTGTGTACAGGAAACCATCGGACTTTTGTCCGATGGAAAAAACAAATAATGTTAAAATCAACCAACAATAGCAGAAGTTGACCAAAGGGTGGCGGTAAAGAGCAGAAAAACCACGTGATGTTGGAAAAAGTTTAGGGAAAGTTTGCAGAAAAGTCCTGTGGTGTGTATGCTATGGGTGTGCCCGGCCAACTCCGTTCGGACAAAAATCCACGGAAAAGTCCGATGGAAGTCCGACCGTGTGTACGAGGCTTTAGGCTGAGCTGACCATACATGTTCAATTTTCCCTTAGATTTACCTTAAACTATGTAGTGCAAGGACCTACTTATTGGATACGATAGACAATTATTTAGTTTGTTTGACCTCATATTATATGGTTTTTGGTAAATGTAAAGGGAAATTGTATAATGTATGGCCAGTCTTAAACCTCGTAACACAGTACGAAAATCAGAAGGGGATTGTCGTTTGGCAGGCTGTTGTCCTAAATTTTTACCGTTAGTACACTCCTTTAGACAATTGTCTTCCAATTTTCGGTCAACAAATGTTTTATGACAGGCTATTAAATTTTTGGCGGACAACGGCTCCTCGTCTGATTTTCGGATTGGTCAGTACAGAAATACGTCACACAAGAGTCGAAAGTACAAGCACGCATGCTCGGAATCAAGGAACGAATGGGAAGAGTTTGGTCTTGTAAACTACCGTTCGTAATCTAGAATTAACATTCGTGACGCGGCAATTGATGAAATGTTAAAATTCTCATCATCTTTAATGGGATAATAATAGAGCTGCTTTGCATGTAGTTATGCCAAATGTATTTTAACCAGTTAACAACCACCTGCCAACAAATAACGTCGACAAGGTGGTTGCTTAACTCTGGGAGGACGTTATATAACGTCCTCCCAGAATCGCGCTCCCGCGCGCCCCCTGGGGCGCGCACACGGGAAACTCCGTGACCGCCGGGTCCAGAGGACCCGGCGGATCACGAATCGCGGTAAATCGCCGCTGATAGCGGCCGTTTACCATGTGATCGCTCCGTCAAATGACGGAGCAATCACTTGTAAACAGACCGGCGTCATTTGATGACGCCGGTTCCTCCCTCCCCTCTCTGTACCGATCGGTACAGTGTGAGAGGGGAGGGGGAGAGAGCGGATGGCAGCAGCAGCACTGTGGGCTGGATCTGTGACAATTGCAGTCACAGATCCAGCCATCCATCCATCCCTGCTCAGCCATCCCTGTGCTATACCCTGCCAATACTCTGCAATACACCCTGCCAATACTCTGCAAAATACCCTGCCAATACCCTGGTGCAATACTCTGCAATACCCTGGTGCAATACTCTGCAATACCCTGGTGCAATACTCTGCAATACCCTGGTGCAATACTCTGCAATACCCTGGTGCAATACTCTACAATACCCTGCGAAATACTCTGCAATACCCTGGTGCAATACTCTGCAATACCCTGGTGCAATACTCTGCAATACCCTGGTGCAATACTCTGCAATACCCTGCACAATACTCTGCAATACCCTGCAAAATACTCTGCAATACCCTGCAAAATACTCTGCAATACCCTGCGCAATACTCTGCAATACCCTGCGCAATACTCTGCAAAATACTCTGCAATACCCTGCACAATACTCTGCAATACCCTGCACAATACTCTGCAATACCCGCCACAATACTCTGCAATACCCTCCACAATACTCTGCAATACCCTCCACAATACCCTGTGCAATACCCTCCACAATACCCTGTGCAATACCCGTGCAATACCCTGCCATACACCGCAATACCCTGCCATAGTCCGCAATACTCCGCAATGCCCGGCAATACTCCGCAATGCCCTGCAATACTCCGCAATGCCCGGCAATACTCCGCAATGCCCGGCAATACTCTGCAATAACCACTTCCCGCCCTCCGGCCGTCATATGACGTCCTTGACTTTGTGCGGGGATATCTGAATGATGGGAGCAGCTACAGGCATCATTCAGATATTAGCTTTTTCAGCCGGCGATTCCCTACACCATAAGAACAATCATAGCGGCTGTTCTGCCGCTTGATCATTCTTACGGGAGGCGAGAGGGGTTTCCCCCCCCCCCCGCCGCCCTCCGGTGCTTCTACCGACTCACCGCTACGATCAAAGCCAGGATTGTTGTTTTTTTTTTGTATTTTTTTCAGGCTTCCCAGCCTAGAGGTGAGATGTGGGGTCTTATTGACACCCCCCCCCCCCATATCTCACTGTAAAGAGGACCTGTCATGCCATATTCCTATTACAAGGGATGTTTACGTTCCTTGTAATAGGTATAAAAGTGATCAAAAAAATGTTTAGGGCGGAAAAACATGTCAAACTAAAATAAATAAAGTAAAATGAAGAATAATTTTTTTTTTTTTTTTAAAGCGCCCCTGTCCCCGTGAGCTCGCATACAGAAGCGAACGCATACGTAAGTCCCGCCCACATATGAAAACGGTTTTCAAACCACACATGTGAGGTATCTCTGCGAACGTTAGAGCGAGAGCAATCATTTTGGCCCTAGACCTCCTCTGTAACTCAAAACATGTAACCAGTAAAAATATTTAAAGCGTCGCCTATGGGGATTTTTTAAGTAGCGAAGTTTGGCGCCATTCCACGAGTGTGTGCAATTTTTAAGGGCGACATGTTAGGTATCTATTTACTCGGCGTAACTTCATCTTTCACATTATGCAAAAACATTGGGCTAACTTTACTGTTTTTTTTTTTTTTTAAGCACAAAACATTTTTTTTCCGTAAAAAACGCGTTAAAAAAATTGCTGCGCAAATATCGTGCGAGATAAAAAGTTGCAACAACCACCATTATATTCTCTAAGGTCTTTTCTAAAAAAACATATATATATAATGTTTTGGGGTTCTATGTAATTTTCTAGCAAACAAATGATGATTTTTACATGTAGGAGAGAAATGTCAGAATTGGCCTGGGTGCTCCAGAACGCCTGAAGGTGCTCCCTGCATGTTGGGCCTCTCTATGTGGCCACGCTGTGTAAAAGTCTCACACATGTGGTATCGCCATACTCGGGAGGAATAGCAGAATGTGTTTTGGGGTGTAATTTGTGGAATGCATATGCTGTGTGTGAGAAATAACCTGCTAATATGACAATTTTGTGAAAAAAAAAAAAGAGAAAAAAAAAATCTTGATTTTGCAAAGAATTGTGGGAAAAAATGACAACTTCAAAAAACTCACAATGCCTCTTTCTGAATACCTTGGAATGTCTTCTTTCCAAAAAGGGGTCATTTGGGGGGTATTTGTACTTTTCTGGCATGTTGGGGTCTCAAGAAATGAGATAGGCCGTCAGTACTTCAGGTGTGATCAATTTTCAGATATTGGCACCATAGCTTGTGGACTCTATAACTTTCACAAAGACCAAATAATATACACCAATTTGTACTTATTTTTACCAAAGATATGTAGCAGTATAAATTTTGGCCAAAATTTATGAAGAAAAAATAGTAATTTGCAAAATTTTATAACAGAAACGAAAAAAAAATCATTTTTTTACAAAATTTTCAGTCTTTTTTCTCTTATAGCGCAAAAAATAAAAAACCCAACAGTGATTAAATACCACCAAAAGAAAGCTCTATTTGTGTGAAAAAAAGGACAAAAATTTCATATGGGTACAGTGTTGTATGACTGAGTAATTGTCATTCAAAATGTGAGAGCACCGAAAGCTGAAAATTGGTCTGGTTATTAAGGGGGTTTAAGTGCCCAGTGGTCAAGTGGTTAAAAGGCATTTGTTTTGTACGATCTGAAAATCGCGAATCAACGCTCACTAAACTTCTACTAACATGAAACTAGCAGGTGGTGCTTGAGAAATGAACTTCCTCTTTATACTATCATAGTACGTCACTACGTTCGTGTTTGTCAAATGATAATTTGCGTACCGTTAGTATGCAAGACAAGATCCTGGCACATGCACTTTTGACAAAATAGAAGCTCGGTCGTCCAACAATCGTACCGTGTGTACGAGGCTTTAGACCCCTTTCACACTGAGGCGTTTAAGCGCTAGAAATAGCGCCTGTAAAACGCCTGAAAAACACCTTCCATGCCCCCCAGTGTGAAAGCCTGAGTGCTTTCACACTGGGACGGTGCGCTTGCAAGATGTTAGAAAAAGTCCTGCAAGCAGCATCTTTGGGGCAGTTTGGGAGCGATACATACGGCGCTCCTAAACCGCCCCTGCCCATTGAAATGAACGGGCAGCGCCGCAACACGGTTGCTTTTAACCCTTTCTTCGGCCGCCAATAGGGGTTAAAAACGCCCTGCTAGTGGATGAAAAAGCGCAGCTAAAACAACGGTAAAGTGCCCCTAAAACTAGCGGTGCTTTACGGCTGACTTTCGGTGTGAAAATAGCCTTAAGCCTCGTACACACGGTCGGACTTCCATCAGACTTTTCCGTGGTTTTTTGTCCGAACGGAGTTGGTTGGGAACACCCATAGCATACACACGCTCGGACTTTTCTGCAAACTTTCTTAAAACTGCTTACAACATCACGTGGTTTTTCTGCTCTTTTCTGCTCTTTACCGCCACCCTTTGGTCAACTTCTGCTATTGTTGGTTGCTTTTAACATTAGTTGTTTTGTCCATCGGGCAAAAGTCCGATGGTTTTCTGTAGGGTTGTCCCGATACCACTTTTTTAAGACCGAGTACAAGTACCGATACTTTTTTCCAAGTACTCGCCGATACCGAATACCGATCCTTTTTTTTTTTATCTCTTTTAAAAAAAAAAAATTTTTTTTTTACAATTTTTTTTTTACAATTTTTTTTATTTATTTATTGATTGATTTTTTATAATGTTTTCTTTTTTTAAGGGGTGGGGGGTGGACAGTGTCAGTGTGTTTTTTCTTCTATTTTATTTTATTTATTTTTTACAATTCATTCCTTTATTATTTATTTTTTTATTAATTTTTTTATTTTTTTATCAGCCCTGTTGGGGGGCTTTGGTGAGATATCAGGGGTCTTAACAGACCTCTGACATCTCCCCTTTGAGACAGAGAAAGGGACTAGGGACAGATTCCCCAGTCCCTTTCTCAGCAGCCTCTGCTGCGCTGAAAATGAATGGAGAGAAGACCGCGGCTTCTCTTCATTCATAAACTAAAACATTGTAAACACAGTTTACGATGTTTCAGTTATGTGAATGGACAGAGTCAGTGATCACTGACTCTGTACATTCCGAACAGTAAGGAGCCAGATTTACCGGCTCCTACCTCCGCTCTCCATCCTGACAGATGGAGGGGGTGGAGGAGGAGAACAGAGGGGGATGGCAGCACGGAGGGGGACACGGATTGGGACGGCAGCACGGAGGGGGACACGGATTGGGACGGCGGCACGGAGGAGGACACAGATTGGGACGGCAGCACGGAGGGACACACGGATTGGGACGGCAGCACGGAGGGACACACGGATTGGGACGGCAGCACGGAGGGACACACGGATTGGGACAGCAGCAAAACGGAGGGGGCTGGAGGAGGATACGGGGACAATCAGCGGTGATCGTGTGTGGGGGAGCTACAAGCACCGATCACCGCTGATTTTAAAGCAGCTGATACCCGCGCGAGGGGGGGAGAGAGAGAGAAGTGGACTCGGAGAAACTACTTTTAAATATATACAGCGGTGATCGGTGCTGGTAACTTCCCCCACCGCACTGATCACTGCTGATCACAAGTATCGGGTGAAGCATCGGGAGCATTTGCCCGAGTACAAGTACTCAGGCAAATGCTCTGTATCGGTGCCGATACCGATACTAGTATCGGTATCGGGACATCCCTAGTTTTCTGTACACACGGTCGGACTTTGCTCCATCGGACTTTTGTTGGGCAAAAGTTTCTCCGTTTGCAGACCCAACTTTTGTCCGATGAAATCCAAAACCAAACGAAAAAAGTTTGTCCGATGGAGCGTACACACGGTCGAATTGTTGGTCCAACTTGCTCAAAACGAAGTTTGTTGGGCAAAAGTCCGACCATGTGTACGGGGCTTTAGTTTCCCTGGCAGTTGGTGACACCACACACAGTTACACCCCAGTGCATTTCTAGCTACAGCAGTTCTTTCATTAGTACATAACTGCAGTGAAATCATTTTCCTGACTACAGGGTTTTTGTGCTCCATTTCATCGTCCTTGCACTTCATAGTTATCAATCACGCCTTCCTTTTGAATTGCAACCCAAGTCAATGCAGCTACTAGGTACAGTGTGTATAGAAAAGAATGACCCCCTTTAACCACTTGCTTACTGGGCACTTAAAGTGGGAGCCGTCAGGGACGGCACAATCCCATTCAGAAACGGCACGCTCAGTGCGCCTGCGCCGTTGTCTATGGCGTGCATGCGCCGTAGACAACGGTGCCGTCTTTCTTGCAAATATCTCCTTAACTGTGTAGGTTAAGGAGATATTTCTTGCACCTACAGGTAAGCCTTAGGCTACTTTCACACTGAGGCGCTGGATGCGCTGGCGGTATAGCGGCGCTCTTTTTAGCGCCGCTATACCGTATTTTTTGCCGTGATTTGCGGGTGCCAGCGGGGGGGATTTTAACCCCCACTAGCGGCCGAAAAAGGGTTAAAAACGCTCGCAATAACGCCTCTTTGCAGCGTTTTGCGGGCGTTTTGGAGGCGCTACCCCATTGATTTCAATGGGCAGGGGCGCTATAGGAGCACTATTTTTACCGCTCCTATCGCGCCTCAAAGATGCGGCTTGCAGGAGTTTTTTGACCCTCCTGCAAGCGCAACGATCCAGTGTGAAAGCCCTCGGGCTTTCACACTGGATACAATTGAGTGGCTTTTTTGGGGCGCATTGCAGGCGCTATTTTTAGCGCAATAGCGCCTGCAAAGCGCCTCAGTGTGAAAGGGGCCTTAATCTAGGCTTACCTGTAGGTCAAAGTGGTCTGTAAGGGTTTACAACCACTTTAAACCCCCTTCCTACCCAGACCAATTTTCAGCTTTCAGCGCTATCACACTTTGAATGACAATTGCGCAGTCATGCTACACTGTACCCAAATGAAATTTTTATAATTTTCTTCCCACAAATAGAGCTTTCTTTTGGTGGTACTGGTATTTAATCACTGCTGGGTTTTAAATGTTTTGTTAAAAAAACAAAAAAAATTAAACAGTTTTATATTTTGTTATAAAATTTTGCAAACAGGTAATTTTTCACCTTTAACCACTTAAGGACCGCCACACGACGATATACGTCGACAGAATGGAACCACGGACCCGATCGCCGCCGGTGTCCTGCAATCAGGTCACAGAGCTGAAGAATGGGTAGAGGTAAGTGTAAACAAACCTTTCCCGTTCTTCTCAGTGACACTGTCAGTGATCGTCTGTTCCCTGTCATCGGGAACAGCGATCAATGACGTGTCACGCCAAGCCACGCCCCTAACAGTTATAAACACTCCCTATGACACACTTAACCCCTTCAGCGCCCCCTACAGGTTAACCCCTTCACTGCCAGTGTCATTTTTACAGTAATCAGTACATTTTTATAGCACTGATCGCTGTAAAATTTACAATGGCCCCAAAATGCTGTCAAAAGTGTCCAATGTGTCCGCCATAATGTCGCAGTCACGATAAAAATTGATGATCGCCCCCATAACTAGTAAAAAAAAAGATTATTATTAAAAATGCCATAAAACCGTCCCCTATTTTGTAGAAGCTATAACTTTTGCGCAAACCAATCAATAAACGCCTATTGCGATTTTTTTTTTTACCAAAAATATGTAGAAGAATACGTATCGGACTAAGCTGTAGAAAAAAAATATATATATTTTTTGGGGATATTTATTATAGCAAAAAGTAAAAAATATAGATTTTTTTTTCAAAATTGTCACTCTATTTTTGTTTATAGCGCAAAAAATAAAAACCGCAGAGGTGATCAAATACCACCAAAAGAAATCTCTATTTGTGGGAAAAAAAGGACGTAAATTTTGTTTGGAAGCCGCGTCGCACGACCGCGCAATTGTCAGTTAATGCGACGCAGTGCCGAATCGCAAAAAGTGGCCTGGTCTTTAACCTGCCTAATGGTCCGGGGCTTAAGTGGTTAAAGTGCGCTGATGAGGCTGCACTGATGGGCTGTACTGATGGCCAACGATAAGGCGGCACCGATGGGCACTGCTAAGGTGGCACTGATAATCCGGCACTGGTGGGCACTGAGAGGGGGCACTGATGGGTGGCACTGAAGGGCATTGATAGGTGGCACTGATAGGTGGCACTGATGGGTGGCAGCGATGAGCACTGATGGATGGCAGTGATAGACACTGATGGACACTGGTAGGTGGCACTGATAGGCAGCACTGCTAAGTGGCACTGATGATGAGGCACTGATGGGCACTGATTGGCACCACTGGTGGGCATTGATAGGTGGCACTGATATGCACTTGTGGGCACTGGCAGGTGGCACTGGTGGGCACAGATGAGGTGGCTGTTGCTCCTCCTCTTCGGGACCGATGTCCCTTTCACAGAAGCCGATGATCAGCTTTTTTTCTCCTCAAGCTGTCAGCGTGAGGAGAAAAAAAAACGATTACCGATCTTCTGTTTACATCACGTGATCAGCTGTCATTGGCTGACAGCTGATCACGTGGTAAGGGGCCGGGATAGACCCCTTAATCCGATCTGTGATCAGCCGAGTCTCATTGACTCGGTGATCACAGAGCTCGTCCCACAGGGAGCGTGCAAAGGGGAGGACGTAATATGATGGCGTCCCGGCAATGTAGGTCCGCGCTGTAGCTGTCATTCGGCTATAGTGCGAACGCGAGGAGGTTAAAATAATCAAATGTTGTTGCTTTGCAGCCTGATATTAAGACAGACACCATTTTTGTTTTATCCAGCTGTATTTACTCAGTGCCACTTATAATATGGTAACCAGATTTTTAAAATAAAATCCGGGGACATTTTATTTATTTTTTTACTAGTAATGGCGGCAATCAGTGACTCATAGCGGGATATTGCTGTGGACAAATCGGACACTAAGTGACACTTTTGACACTTTGTGGGAACCAGTGACACTAATACAGTGATCAGTGCTAAAAACATGCACTGTCACTGTACTAATGACACTGTCTGGGAAGTGGATAACATCCAGGGCAACCAAAGGGCAAAATGTGTGCTTAACAAGTGTTTTCTCACTGTGGGGGATCAGGATCAATGTCTCCCATACTGACAGACCAGCGTTCTGCCTGTGTACATAATGATCAGCGGGTACCAGTGGACCCAGAAATGCAGGATCGTGTATATACATGATTCTTCGCATTGCGACCGCCCTGTAGCAGTTAATCTGCTATCAGGCACTTGGCAACTGGTTAAGATCATCAGCATTATGATAACTCACAGGCAGCTGCCACTCTATCATGGCTCTGGCTGGCTCTGTCACATAACATGGTTGCTGGGTGCTGATTTTGTTAACTTTTGACCAATATGCCAGAGAAACAGACAAAGTGCAATTTAGTCTATTTACAGACACCCCAAAGCACACCTGTGTTGAAGCCTTGAAGGCACTGGCAGCACCATCATCCGATCTGCTTCCCCTCTGTTCCTCCTGCTGGACACCGTCATCTGAGCTCAGCTGCCTCTCTCTGCCCGTCGCCGCCCCCTGCCCGCCTCACAGCCTGTCAAGTCTTACTCTCCGGGCCCCCGGCTACTACTGGGTGGAGAGCGGAGGAAGATCACTCTGCCAGGGAAGGCAAGGAGATAAACAGGCAGGCGGCTGGCCAGGACTTGAGGCAATGCAGAAAAACATGAGAGCGGAGCTGAATGGGCATGCGCCCGAAACTGAAGAAATATTCCCTCCGCTCCGACCAGCACATGCTCATCAGAAAGGGGCACAGATAATGGGAAAAATACACCCCCCTAAGCTAGTAGGAGTGACAGAGCGGGGGTGTGAAATTCAGATTTTTTTTTTTAATTCTGCACTGACTGTCTTTGAAATTGCCCCAGCCCCTGGTTAAATCCAATCCGGGGACAAAACCGGGGACAGACTTGGTCCGGGGACAGTGTCCTCAATCCGGGGACTGTCCCCGGAAACCGGGGATGTCTGGTCACCCTAACTTATAACATCCAAGTGAAAGATATAGCACCAACATTTCAGAAAAAATAAACATAAAAAACAGAATCACTGAGTTGGAAAAAGGATCACCCCCTTTATGTCAGTATTTTGTTGAACCACATTTTGCTTTAATTCCAGCCTTTAGTCTGTTGGGATATCTCTCTCCCAACTTTGCACATCTAGATTTTGCAATATTTGCCTACTCTTCTTTGTAGAACTGCTCACGTTCAGTTAAAATTGATGGTGATCGTTTGTGGACTGCCGTCTTCAAGTCTTTCCACAGATTTTCATTGGGGTTTAAGTCTGGGTTCTGACTAGGCCATGCAAGGACATTCACCTTTTTCTCTTTTAATCACTTTATGGTCATTTTTTCTGTATGCTTTGGGTCATTGTCATGTTGGAAGGTAAATCTTCTTCCCATTAACAACTTTCTGGCAGAGGGCAGCAGATTTTCCTCAAGAATTTTATGGCATTTTGCCCCATCCATTTTCCTTGTATCCTAACAAGTGATCCAATTCCTGCTCCAGAGAAACATCCCCATAACAGGATATTACCACCTCCATGCTTTACTGTAGGAATGGTGTTATTTGCATGGTGAGCTGTATTGGGCATATTGTTTGGTGTTGAGTAGGGATGAGCTTCGTGTTCGAGTCGAACATACGTTCGACTCGAACATCGGCTGTTCGATCGTTCGACGAAGATCGAACGATTTGGGCCGTTCGCGCCAAATTCGAGTGACGGGAACGGCCCACAATGCACTACGCCATCGCAGTGTCATCCAGGCGCTGTGATTGGCCAAGCATGCACTGTGACCCCGCATGCTTGGCCAATCACAGCGCCGGCAGCGAGGAGAGCAATGATTGGCCACAGGCAGGATGCCTGTGGCCAATTATTGCTGAGGGTGTTTAGTACACGCCCCACACTATAAAAGGCCGCCAGCACGGCGGCCTAGTGTAGTGTGTTCCGGAGCAGGGATAGAGCAGCATAGGCAGGGACAGTGACTGTTATTTCTTTCTTGCTTAACCTGGATTCCTTTAGTTTAGGGAAAGAGAAGGATAGGTAGGGAGAGTGTCAGTGTGTTTTGTGCTTGTGCTATAGTGTGCTTAAAAAAAACATTTATTCTAGGGACAGAAAACTGTAGGTAGGGACAGTGTCAGTTTCTTTCACTCTGCAAGTCCTTGTTTCCAGGGACCTGGAAGGACAGTGAGTGAATTGTCCTTGTGCTATATTGTGCTTAAAAAAACATTTATTCTAGGGACAGAAAACTGTAGGTAGGGAGAGTGTCAGTTTCTTTCACTCTGCAAGTCCTTGTTTCCAGGGACCTGTAAGGACAGTGAGTGAATTGTCCTTGTGCTATATTGTGCTTAAAAAAAACATTTATTCTAGGGACAGAAAACTGTAGGTAGGGAGAGTGTCAGTTTATTTCACTCTGCAAGTCCTTGTTTCCAGGGACCTGGAAGGACAGTGACTGAATTGTCCTTGTGCTATATTGTGATTAAAAAAAACATTTATTCTAGGGACAGAAAACTGTAGGTAGGGAGAGTGTCAGTTTATTTCACTCTGCAAGTCCTTGTTTCCAGGGACCTGGAAGGACAGTGAGTGAATTGTCCTTGTGTTATATTGTGATTAAAAAAAACATTTTTTCTAGGGACAGAAAACTGTAGGTAGGGAGAGTGTTTTTTTTCTTTCACTCTGCAAGTCCTTGTTTCCAGGGACCTGGAAGGACAGTGAGTGAATTGTCCTTGTGCTATATTGTGCTTAAAAAAAACATTTATTCTAGGGACAGAAAACTGTAGGTAGGGAGAGTGTCAGTTTATTTCACTCTGCAAGTCCTTGTTTCCAGGGACCTGTAAGGACAGTGAGTGAATTGTCCTTGTGCTATATTGTGCTTAAAAAAAACATTTATTCTAGGGACAGAAAACTGTAGGTAGGGAGAGTGTCAGTTTATTTCACTCTGCAAGTCCTTGTTTCCAGGGACCTGGAAGGACAGTGACTGAATTGTCCTTGTGCTATATTGTGATTAAAAAAAACATTTATTCTAGGGACAGAAAACTGTAGGTAGGGAGAGTGTCAGTTTATTTCACTCTGCAAGTCCTTGTTTCCAGGGACCTGGAAGGACAGTGAGTGAATTGTCCTTGTGTTATATTGTGATTAAAAAAAACATTTTTTCTAGGGACAGAAAACTGTAGGTAGGGAGAGTGTTTTTTTTCTTTCACTCTGCAAGTCCTTGTTTCCAGGGACCTGTAAGGACAGTGAGTGAATTGTCCTTGTGCTATATTGTGCTTAAAAAAAACATTTATTCTAGGGACAGAAAACTGTAGGTAGGGAGAGTGTCAGTTTATTTCACTCTGCAAGTCCTTGTTTCCAGGGACCTGGAAGGACAGTGACTGAATTGTCCTTGTGCTATATTGTGATTAAAAAAAACATTTATTCTAGGGACAGAAAACTGTAGGTAGGGAGAGTGTCAGTTTATTTCACTCTGCAAGTCCTTGTTTCCAGGGACCTGGAAGGACAGTGACTGAATTGTCCTTGTGCTATATTGTGATTAAAAAAAACATTTATTCTAGGGACAGAAAACTGTAGGTAGGGAGAGTGTCAGTTTATTTCACTCTGCAAGTCCTTGTTTCCAGGGACCTGGAAGGACAGTGAGTGAATTGTCCTTGTGTTATATTGTGATTAAAAAAAACATTTTTTCTAGGGACAGAAAACTGTAGGTAGGGAGAGTGTTTTTTTTCTTTCACTCTGCAAGTCCTTGTTTCCAGGGACCTGTAAGGACAGTGAGTGAATTGTCCTTGTGCTATATTGTGCTTAAAAAAAACATTTATTCTAGGGACAGAAAACTGTAGGTAGGGAGAGTGTCAGTTTATTTCACTCTGCAAGTCCTTGTTTCCAGGGACCTGGAAGGACAGTGAGTGAATTGTCCTTGTGTTATATTGTGATTAAAAAAAACATTTTTTCTAGGGACAGAAAACTGTAGGTAGGGAGAGTGTTTTTTTTCTTTCACTCTGCAAGTCCTTGTTTCCAGGGACCTGTAAGGACAGTGAGTGAATTGTCCTCGTGCTATATTGTGCTTAAAAAAAACATTTATTCTAGGGACAGAAAACTGTAGGTAGGGAGAGTGTCAGTTTATTTCACTCTGCAAGTCCTTGTTTCCAGGGACCTGGAAGGACAGTGACTGAATTGTCCTTGTGCTATATTGTGATTAAAAAAAACATTTATTCTAGGGACAGAAAACTGTAGGTAGGGAGAGTGTCAGTTTATTTCACTCTGCAAGTCCTTGTTTCCAGGGACCTGGAAGGACAGTGAGTGAATTGTCCTTGTGTTATATTGTGATTAAAAAAAACATTTTTTCTAGGGACAGAAAACTGTAGGTAGGGAGAGTGTTTTTTTTCTTTCACTCTGCAAGTCCTTGTTTCCAGGGACCTGTAAGGACAGTGAGTGAATTGTCCTTGTGCTATATTGTGCTTAAAAAAAACATTTATTCTAGGGACAGAAAACTGTAGGTAGGGAGAGTGTCAGTTTATTTCACTCTGCAAGTCCTTGTTTCCAGGGACCTGGAAGGACAGTGACTGAATTGTCCTTGTGCTATATTGTGATTAAAAAAAACATTTATTCTAGGGACAGAAAACTGTAGGTAGGGAGAGTGTTTTTTTTCTTTCACTCTGCAAGTCCTTGTTTCCAGGGACCTGTAAGGACAGTGAGTGAATTGTCCTTGTGCTATATTGTGCTTAAAAAAAACATTTATTCTAGGGACAGAAAACTGTAGGTAGGGAGAGTGTCAGTTTATTTCACTCTGCAAGTCCTTGTTTCCAGGGACCTGGAAGGACAGTGACTGAATTGTCCTTGTGCTATATTGTGATTAAAAAAAACATTTATTCTAGGGACAGAAAACTGTAGGTAGGGAGAGTGTCAGTTTATTTCACTCTGCAAGTCCTTGTTTCAAGGGACAGAGAAGGACACCTGAAGGTAGCCCTTATTGCTTTTTTCCCATCTCCCTGCAGGCCATCTATTAGAATGTCTGGAAGGCAAACAAGGAGAGGCAGACAGTCAGGAGGCAATAAAAGAGGGCAAGCAGGCTCTGTGTCTGGGGGCAACAGTGCTGGTCGTGGACGCGGTGCATTGTCATCAGCACATGGCCATGGGACACGCTTGTCCTTCTTTTCGGCAGCTGGACATGTTGAGCCACATCATGCCGAAGACTTGGTAGAGTGGATGACCAAGCCCTCCTCCTCCTCCTCATCCTCTCTCACCCAGGCTCAGGGTACTGGAAAAGCAGCTGCCAAAGCGTCGTCTTCCCTGGTATCAATGTCAGACAAATCATCAGTCACTCCTTCCCTAGACCCACCATGTCCTCCTCCTGAGGAGTCCCCCGAACTGTTTCAGCACAGTGTTGGGTACATGCTCCAGGAGGATGCCCAGCGTTTCGAAGGGTCTGATGATGAAACCCAGCTAGAGGAAGGCAGTAGCGTGAGAGCAGACAGAGGGGATGCTCAAGAAGGACACCAATCTGGCAGTCATGTTCCAGCAGCTGCAGCATACTGCCAGATTGGCTCCAGTGATGAGGAGGGAGGGGATGATGAGGTCACTGACTCCACGTGGGTGCCTAATAGGAGAGAGGAGGAGGAGGAGGATGAGGAGGAGGCACATCTCCAACGAGGCAGGATGCCCTTTGGTGGCCAGCGTAAGGGCAGTACACCGACGGAATCACACCGCAGAGCTCCGCCTGTGCAGGGCGCTGCCTCTGCCCGTCATTCAAAAAGTTCTTTGGTGTGGGCCTTTTTTGAGGCTAGTGCATCAGATCGCACAGCTGCTGTTTGCAACATATGTCTCAAGCGTATATCGCGTGGCCAAAACATCAGCCGCTTGGGTACCACATGCCTGACCAGACATATGTTGACCTGCCATGCAGCTCGTTGGCAAGCCTACCTCAAAGACCCACACCAAAGAACAAAGCGGACCTCTCCTTGCACCGCATCAGCTGGGATCTCCAACCCCACTATAACTTCAGTCCTCTCTGAAACATGCACTGAGAGGAATGAAGGTGTAGAATTAGGTGTGTCACAGCCAAGTACTTGCGCCCACTCTGCTAGCAGTACACCGACGTCCGATTCTAGCAGGCAAATTTCCCTGCCCCAGCTGCTGGACCGTCGAAAGAAGTTCACTCCCAGCCATCCACATGCCCAGCGGTTGAATGCTAGCTTGGCTAAATTGCTAGCGCTTCAACTGCTGCCTTTTCAGTTGGTAGACTCGGCCCCCTTCCGTGAGTTTGTGCAATGTGCAGTTCCTCAGTGGCAGGTTCCCAAACGCCACTTTTTCTCACGGAAGGCTATTCCGGCTCTCTACCGGCATGTGGAAGGCAATGTCTTGGCCTCGCTGGACAGGGCGGTCAGCGGTAAGGTGCATATTACCGCTGACTCATGGTCCAGCAGGCATGGACAGGGACGTTACCTTTCTTTCACGGCCCATTGGGTCACTCTTTTGGCAGCTGGGAAGGATTCAGGACAAGGTGCAGTAGTGTTGGAGGTTGTCCCACCGCCACGCCTCCAAAATGCTACTACTGGTTGTGACACACCTCTCTCCTCCACCCCCTCCTCTTCTTCCTCCATGGCCTCTTCCTGTGGTTTGTCCTATGAACCAGCGGTGCTCCGTAGCCGTTCACGGGGCTACGCAAGTACGCAGGCAAAAAGATGCCATGCCGTGCTTGCGCTGGTGTGTTTGGGGGACAGAAGCCACACTGGGGCAGAGGTCCTGTCTGCTCTGCAGGGCCAGGCCGAGAGGTGGTTGACGCCACGCCAGCTTAAGCCAGGAATGGTGGTTTGCGACAATGGCACCAACCTCCTCTCCGCCCTCCGACAGGGACAACTGACCCATGTGCCCTGTGTGGCTCACGTCCTTAACCTGGTGGTGCAGCGCTTCTTGGGCAGGTACCCGGGCTTACAGGATGTCCTGAGGCAGGCCAGGAAAGTCTGTGTGCATTTCCGCAGATCTTATAATGCCAGTGCTCCCCTGGCTGAGCTGCAAAAGGAGTTGAACCTGCCCAAGAACCGCCTTATATGTGACATGCCCACCAGGTGGAACTCAACGTTGGCCATGCTGCAGCGGCTGCACACGCAGCAGAGGGCCATCAATGAGTACCTGTGCGACTACGGCACCAGGACAGGGTCAGGGGAGCTTGGTTTTTTTTCTCCACGCCAGTGGGGCATGATCAGGGATGCATGCACTGTCCTGGCACCATTTGAGGAGGCCACGAGGATGGTGAGCAGTGACAGTGCATGCATCAGTGACACTGTACCTCTTGTCCACCTGTTGGAGCACACGCTGCGTGGAATAATGGACAGGGCACTTGAGGCAGAACAGAGGCAGGAAGAGGAGGACTTCCTTGCCTCTCAAGGCCCCCTTTACCCAGACAGTGTTCCTTCTGTCCCACCCATCGCACAGGAAGAGGAGGAGGAGGAGGAGGAGGAGGAGGAGGAGGAGGATTGTGTCAGCATGGAGGTGGAGGCTGGCACTCAGCATCATCAGCAGCAGTCTTTTAGGGATGATTTACAGTCCCAAGAAACCAGTGGACTTGTACGTGGCTGGGAGGAGGTGGCTGCGGATCATGTCGTCCTTAGTGACCCAGAGGACTCCGGAGCGAATGCCTCAGCAAACCTACGCTGCATGGCCTCCCTGATCCTGCAAAGTCTGCGGAAGGATCCTCGTATTCTTCGGATCAAGGAGAGGGACCATTACTGGCTGGCCACTCTCCTTGATCCACGGTACAAGGGTAAGGTTGCGGACCTTATGTTACCGTCGCAGAGGGAGCAGAGGATGAGACAACTCCGGGAGGCCTTGCAGAAAGGTCTGTGCAACGCGTTCCCAGAGACTGGGAGGTTGCAAACTCCTGGTCCTGGACAACGAGTTGCTGAGGCTTCGGCCAGTCAAAGAAGGAGCGGTGGGGAAGGTGGCCGTCTGACCGATGCGTTCAGACAATTCTTTAGTCCGCAGCCCCAAAGTATGATCGGTTCCAGCAACCATCGCCAGCGTCTGATAAACATGGTGCAGGAATATCTAGGGGCAAGGTCAGACTTGGACACCTTCCCCACCGAAAATCCTCTGGCTTACTGGGTCTTGAGGATGGATCACTGGCCAGAGCTTGCACAGTATGCAATTGAGCTACTGGCCTGTCCTGCATCCAGCGTTCTTTCGGAACGCACATTCAGTGCTGCTGGAGGATTTGTCAGGGATCACAGGGTGCGCCTGTCCACCGACTCGGTTGATCGACTGACTTTCATCAAGATGAACCAGTCTTGGATCACCACCAGCTACCACACACCTGATGCTGATATAACAGACTAATTGATTTTAACATGTCACATCCCTTCAAGACTGATGCTGATGCTGAGTGCCTGTGCTGTTATGTTGACTGGCTATCCTCCTCCTCCGAGTCCTCAATGATACGATTGATGATGATAGCTTGTAAGATCATTTTTGTTTATGGGTGCCGCCACCAGTGCCTAACGCCCAATTTTTCAGCCCCTGTTTAACAGGGGCGTGTAATTACAATTTTTGAAGCAATACTTTGCAACAGGGCTCATTGCTGTGCTCCAAGTACAGTATCTGTGAGGAGTTGCAGTGTTGTGCCACCAGTGCCTAACGCCCAATTTTTCAGCCCCTGTTTAACAGGGGCGTGTAATTACAATTTTTGAAGCAATACTTTGCAACAGGGCTCATTGCTGTGCTCCAAGTACAGTATCTGTGAGGAGTTGCAGTGTTGTGCCACCAGTGCCTAACGCCCAATTTTTCAGCCCCTGTTTAACAGGGGCGTGTAATTACAATTTTTGAAGCAATACTTTGCAACAGGGCTCATTGCTGTGCTCCAAG
Organism: Rana muscosa; assembly: GCA_029206835.1. Taxonomy (NCBI): domain Eukaryota; kingdom Metazoa; phylum Chordata; class Amphibia; order Anura; family Ranidae; genus Rana; species Rana muscosa. Next base: position 245,647,850 of record CM055128.1, on the reverse strand, counting down.
TACAGTATCTGTGAGGAGTTGCAGTGTTGTGCCACCAGTGCCTAAGGCCCAATTTTTCAGCCCCTGTTTAACAGGGGCGTGTCATTACAATTTTTGAAGCAATACTTTGCAACAGGGCTCATTGGTGTGCTCCAAGTACAGTATCTGTGAGGAGTTGCAGTGTTGTGCCACCAGTGCCTAAGGCCCAATTTTTCAGCCCCTGTTTAACAGGGGCGTGTCATTACAATTTTTGAAGCAATACTTTGCAACAGGGCTCATTGCTGTGCTCCAAGTACAGTATCTGTGAGGGGTTGCAGTGTTGTGCCACCAGTGCCTAAGGCCCAATTTTTCAGCCCCTGTTCAACAGGGGCATGTAATTACAATTCTTGATCTAATAATTCACAGCAGGGCCCATTGCTGCACCCACCAAGAGTAACTGTCAGGGCTTACAGTGTTGTGGCACCAGCACCACCATCAAAGGCCCAATTTTTACTACCACTGTTCAACAATTATATGTAATTAAAATTCCTGATATAATAGTTGACAGCAGGGCGTTCCAGCACCAACCAAGAGTAACTGTGAGTGCTTACAGTGTTGTGCCAACACCAACAACTAAGGGGCCTATTTCTGCAGAGTATATACGGCAGGTCCCTACTTTCAAACATCCAACTTACAAACGACTCCTACTTGCAAACGCAAGAAGACAACAGGAAGTGAGAGGAAATCTACCACTAGGAAGGAAAATTCTCTCCTGTAAGAATAAATATGGGAGAAAGGTGTCTCCTCTGTACTGATGCTTTATCAGCAATCCTTGTTTCAAGAAAAACACCACATTTCAAAAACAGTTGTCATTGGGACGGAAAGTGAGGTGAAATGTTCTGAACAGGGGCACAGACAGCAAAACAAATGTTACAGGGGTGATAACCCTTACCTATGTTTTCCAAAAAGTTTAAAAATAGATTTTTGGTCTGGAGCTACACTTCAACAATGTACCTGTTCAAAATTACAAACAGACTCTACATAAGAACAAACCTACAGTCCCTGTCTTGTATGCACCGCCTGTATAGGGCTGTTCAGAGTATATAGGGCCTTTTTTATTTTATGTGCGGGGTTCCCCTTAATATCCATACAAGACCCAAAGGGGCTGGTAATGGGCTGGGGTAGGGGGGGGGGTCATGGGGTAGCTATGCCATTTTTCTTAAAGAATTTCATCCATATTACCGGGACCAGACATTACATTAAAGCCGCAAGCAGTTTTAAATGGCTTTTTTTTCCTTTAGAAGTGTCATTTTGTGCAGGGACAGTTCTAAACACGGGAAACACGTGGCACTTCACAGGCATACTTTAGACACCCCCCAGGTACGATATTTAAAGGAATATTTGACTTTTTTTTTTTCACTTTATGCATCATTAAAATGACTGCTCCCGAAAAACGACCGTTTTTAAAACTTCTTTTTGCATTGATACATGTCCCCTGGTGCAGAACCCGGGTTCCCAAACCCTTTTTAGGACAATAACATGCATAATAGTTGTTATAATTAGCACTTTAGAATTCGAACGTTCGCATCCATTGTATTTAATAGGGTTCTAATGTTCGTTCGAACTTTCGGTCCGTTCGCGGGTTCTGGTGCGAACCGAACCCGGGGGTGTTCGGCTCATCACTAGTGTTGAGGCCAAATAATTACATTTTAGTCTCTGTCCCTGTGCATTACCAGCCCCTTTTATTTTTTATTTCTTTTATTTTAAATGAATTAACACCAAATAGATTGAAGTGCCATAAGTGTTAAATGTCATTCCATTTTGATGGCCTAATAAAGGATCTCAAAGCAGGTGCTGCGCTACTAGAGTTCTAGGTTTACAATATACCTAGGGCTCTCTAAGAGAGATTTCTTTCCACTTAATGACATGGTGACTGCAAGTGCACTTGGAAGTGCAGTTGCTGTAGGTCTAAGGGGGACATGCAAGCAGAGGCGGCTCTCTAATTAGGTAAATTAGGCGGTCGCCTAAGGCCTCGCACTCACAGGGGCCTCGTGGCCGCCTAATTTGCCTGTGATCAATATTAATGTCGGCGTCATCGGATCTCTCTATTACCCCTCTCTCTTTCTCACCTCCCCCTCTCTCCCCCCTCTTGCATTGGCTGAATATGTCTGATGGGTGAGGAGGGTGCCCTGGAAGTGGTGCTGATCACCTGTGTGCTAGATCTGTGCATTTTCTGCAGCCATTTTTCTTGCTTGAATTATTTTTCCCATTATGGGCGTGAGTGGGGCCTCATGTCTAAGTTTTGCCTAAGGCCTCACAAAGCCTAGAGCCGCCTCTGCATGCAAGGAAAATAAAAAACATCATTTTAGCTTGTACATGATTGGATATTAAAATCAGCAGAGCTTCCCCTCATTTCAGATCTTCCCCTCAGTGTTACAGCAACTACACCTCCAAGTGCACTTTCAAGTGCACGTGCAGTGCACTTGTAGTGCAGAGTGGATTTGACTTTAGTAAATCAACCCCAGTATCTCACAAAAGTGAGTACACCCCTCACATTTTTGTAAATATTTTATTATATCTTTTCATGTGACAACACTGAAGAAATGACACTTTGCTACAATGTAAAGTAGTGAGTGTACAGCTTGTATAACAGTGTAAATTTGCTGTCCCCTGAAAATAACTCAACACACGTCTAAACCGCTGGCAACAAAAGTGAGTACACCCCTTAAGCCCTGTACGCACGATCGGATTTCCTATGGTTTTTAAACCGATGGATTTTTCAATCGGAAAACCGATGAAGCTGACTTCCTTCAGTCTTGCCTACACACCATCAGTCCAAAAACTGACCGTTCCAAACGCGGTGACGTAAAACACTCCGATGAGCCGAGAAAAATGAAGATTAATGCTTCTGAGCATGCGTCAACTTGATTCTGAGCATGCTTGGGTTTTTTATCCGATGAAGTTCCCCACAGACGATAGTAATTTGCTTAGCAAAAATGACACTGACACTGTCCCCTGCCTATCCTTCTCTGTCCCTGCACGCCAACACACTGTAAATGCACAAGGTTTAGCAAAGAATATGACTGACACTGTCCCTGCCTATCCTTCTCTCTTCCTGCACACAAGGTTAATGAACAAATAGCAAAGACACTGTCCCTGCCTATCCTTCTCTCTCCATGCACGCCGGAACACACTACACAAGGCCTCCGCGCTGGCGGCCTTTTATAGTGTGGGGCGTGTACTAAACCCCCCTGAGCTATAATTGGCCACAGCCATCCTGCCTGTGGCCAATTATGTCTCTCCTCGCTGCCGGCGCTGTGATTGGCCAAGTATGCGGGGTCACAGTGCATGGTTGGCCAATCACAGCGCCGGGATTGCACTGCGATGGCGCAGTGTATTGTGGGCCGTTCGCGTCACTCGAATTTGGCGCAAACGGCCCATAACATTCGATCTTCGTTGAACGATTGAACAGTGGATGTTTGAGGCGAACTTGTGTTCGACTCGAACACGAAGCTCATCCTTACTCACTACTTTACATTGTAGCAAAGTGTCATTTCTTCAGTGTTGTCACATGAAAAGATATAATAAAATATTTACAAAAATGTGAGGGGTGCTTTTGTGAGATACTGTACATTTTAGAATCACATATATGGAAGCACGGTGGATGGGATGAAGGTTAACAAGTGTAATAACACCAACATTTTGTGTTTGAACATTTATTTGGACGTCCTTTATTTTTTTACATTTTTGACACAATTTTTCTACAATTTTTCACAAATGTGTATATTGATGTATAATTTATCACAGGGTTTTAAATTGTTTGTTTAACATTGTGATATCTATGGTGTTTCAGAGCTACTAACTTTGGTAAGATGTATGGTTTTGTGAAACACAGGCACTAGATTATTTAGGAGCAGGGATGAGCCGAACACCCCCCTGTTCGGTTCGCACCAGAACCTGCGAACAGACAAAATGTTCGTGTGAAATTTAGAACCCTATTAAATACAATGGACTCGAACGTTCGAAATCTAAAGTGTTAATTATAAAGGCTAATATGCAAGTTATTGTCCTAAAAAGTGTTTGGGGACCTGGGTCCTGCCCCAGGGGACATGTATCAATGCAAAAAGAAGTTTTAAAAACGGCCGTTTTTTCGGGAGCAGTGATTTTAATAATGCTTAAAATGAAAAAATAAAAGTGAAATATTCCTTTAAATTTCGTACCTGGGGGGTGTGTATGATATGCATGTAAAGTGGTGCATGTTTCCCGTGCTTAGAACTGTCCCTGCAAAAAATGTCATTTTTGAAAGAAAAAAATGCATTTAAAACTGACTCGCGGCTATTAATGAATTGTCGGCTCCCGGCAATACATACAAAAGTCATTGATAAAAAAAAAAAAAAAAGCGTGGGGGTTCCCCAGAATTCAATTACCAGGCCCTTCAGGTCTGGAATGGATATTAAGGGGAACCCCGCCGCAAATTTAAAAAAAAATTGACGTGGGGTTCCCCCAAATATCCATTCCAGGCCCTTCAGATCTGGCATGGATTTTAAGGGGAACTCCACCCCAAATTTTTTAAAAAAATGGCGTGGAGTCCCCCTAAAAATCCATACCAGACCCCTTATCCGAGCACGCAACCTGGCCGGCCGCAGGAGAAAAGGGGGGGATGAGAGAGCGCCCCCCCCTTCCCTCCTGAACCGTACCAGGCCACATGCCCTCAACATGGGGTCCTTTATTTAAAAAAAAATAAAAATAAACATTCCAGCGGTGAAATCCAGTGTCCCGCGGCGATCCCGATGTCCAGCGCTGTCCTTCATTGGTTGTGCCTGAGCGGACCTGATGGGGAACTCCCTCTCAGTATTTTAAATGTATAGACCCGCCCCTTCTAAAGCTCCCCATCAGGTCCGCTCAGCGGACCAGATGCGGAACATGAGAAGGGGCGGGTCTATACATGTATTACCAAAGTGAGAGCAGTTCCCCATCAGGTCCGCCCCCTCGGTATGTCGGACCCGCCTACGTCATTGGCTTGAGCGGGGAACTTCCTTCACTATGTAAATTTAAATTACACAGTGAAGGAAGTTCCCCGCTCAAGCCAATGACGTAGGCGGGTCCGACATACCGAGGGGGCGGACCTGATGAGGAACTGCTTTTACTGTGGTAATACATGTATAGACCCGCCCCTTCTCATGTTCCGCATCTCGTCCGCTGAGCGGACCTGATGGGGAACTTTAGAAGGGGCGGGTCTATACATTTAAAATACTGAGAGGGAGTTCCCCATCAGGTCCGCTCAGGCACAACCAATGAAGGACAGCGCTGGACATCGGGATCGCCACGGGACACTGGATTTCACCGCTGGAATGTTTTTTTTTTTTTAAAATAAAGGACTTTTTCAAGGTGTTTGTGTGTTTTTTTAAACATTTTTTTACGCTTTCTTCGTGAAATGGTAGGGGTACAATGTACCCCTTACCAATTCGCATAGGGGGGGCCGGGATCTGGGGGTCCCCTTTGTTAAAGGGGTCTTCCAGATTCCGATAAGCCCCCCGCCCGCAGACCCCCACAACCACCGGGCAAGGGTTGTGGGGATGAGGCCCTTGTCCCCATCAACATGGGGACATCCTCCCCATGTTGAGGGCATGTGGCTTGGTACGGTTCAGGAGGGAGGGGGGGCCGCTCTCTCGTCCCCCCCTTTTCCCCTGCGGCCAGCCAGGTTGCGTGCTCGGATAAGGGGTCTGGTATGGATTTTTAGGGGGACTCCACGCCATTTTTTTTTAAATTTGGGGTGGAGTTCCCCTTAAAATCCATGCCAGATCTGAAGGGCCTGGAATGGATATTTGGGGGAACCCCACGTCAATTTTTTTTTAAATTTGCGGCGGGGTTCCCCTTAATATCAATTCCAGACCTGAAGGGCCTGGTAATTGAATTCTGGGGAACCCCCACGCTTTTTTTTTTATTTTTATCAATGACTTTTGTATGTATTGCCGGGAGCCGACAATTCATTAATAGCCGCGAGTCAGTTTTAAATGCATTTTTTTCTTTCAAAAATGACATTTTTTGCAGGGACAGTTCTAAGCACGGGAAACATGCGCCACTTCACATGCATATCATACACACCCCCCAGGTACGAAATTTAAAGGAATATTTCACTTTTATTTTTTCATTTTAAGCATTATTAAAATCACTGCTACCGAAAAAACTGCCGTTTTTAAAACTTATTTTTGCATTGATACATGTCCCCTGGGGCAGGACCCGGGTCCCCAAACACTTTTTAGGACAATAACTTGCATATAAGCCTTTATAATTAGCACTTTAGATTTCTCCCATAGATTTTTCGAATTTGCCGCGAACACCCCAATTTGTTCGCTGTTCGGCGAACGGGCGAACAGGCAATGTTCGAGTCGAACATGAGTTCGACTCGAACTCGAAGCTCATCCCTATTTAGGAGGACTAGCGCACACTTTATAAAGGTTTAGCTTTATCCACATAATACTTTTATTATTAGTTTTGGGACACGATTTGTTTTTATTTTTATTTTTTTATATCAATTCATTTTTTTTTTACTGATTCATTTATTTGTAGAACCTACCTATTCATACACAGTGTAGCGCATAAGTTATTCACCTTTTCTCTTAAACCCTAGACATGGTTGTGTATGAAAATCCCAGTAGTCCCAATACTCAGACCAGCCCGTCTGGCACCAACAACCATGCCACGTTCAAAGTCACCTAACCACCAGCCGACCTCCCGCCGGCAGAAGAATGGCTCCCCTGCGCGAATCGCCATAGCTTCACGGCGGCCGCTTTAAGGGGTATAGTGGGCGTGCTCCCGTCGCGTCACTGAGGAGCCAATGCTCGTGCCCGGCGGCCGCGATGTCCACTGGGCACCCGCTCGCGGACGCTCATGACAGAGCAGGAATGTGGATCTGTGTGTGTAAACACACAGATCCACACCCTTTCAGGGGAGAGGAGACAGATCCTGTGTTCCTAGTATATAGGAACACCGATCGGTCTCCTCCCCCAGCCATCCCACCCCCCCACAGTTAGAACACACAATGAGGGAACACATTTAAACCCTTGATCGCTCCTAGTGTTAACACCTTCCCTGCCAGTGACATTTATACAGTAATCAGTGGCTATTTATAGCAGTGATTGCTGTATGAATGTCAATGGTTTAAAAAAAAAATCAAAAGTATCCGATCTGTCCACCGCAATGTTGCAATCCCGATAAAAATTGCAGATCGCCACCATTACTAGTGTAGCGGGTACTTACTTTCCCGGGTGCATTTTTTGAATCTGGCCGTGACGTCAGTGCTATGTTCCCTGCGGTCCACTGGGTGGCGCTGTTGCCGTGGCCGGGGGGATGAATATCACTGTGTGCCGGGCCCCTTTTTGTCCTCTCTCGGCAGCGATATGGTGGGGCGGGGAACCCGCCGTGCTTGCCGGGGGAGGGTATAAAGGGGGCCGGCCATCTTGGTCACGGGGTCTTCATCCAAAGCACCTTCAGCTTGCGGACGTGGGTTCGTGCTCGTCCTCTAGGAGGCCTCGGCCTAGGGGACCAACGGAGATCGTGTTCCACCTCAGGCACCTTCAGTCCTGGGGTGAGGTACTTCCAAGAAGGTCCGGAGCTCAGTGCCCAACAATGAGTTCCGCGAGGGAAGGGTCCTAAGGCACTTTGGGGATGGAGGCCTGAATCTGAGTAAGACGCAATGGACCGGGGAGAGCTCCTCACTCGAAGACCCGGTGCAGCAGACTGCCGGTGACGGGTGAGTCTCTTGTCGGAGACCGTCCAGAAGGATCCCCTTCACCTCGTGCGGAGACCATATCCCACTCTCCAGGAGGAGAGTGGAGGACCGAATTTGTGTCTGTGCCTATTCACACTCACACCTCCTTTTCTGTTCTATCTATCAAGGAAGTCCCTGTATGGTGTGTTCTAATAAAGGAGTGTTGGACTTTAATGGTGTGAGGCTCACTTCCTGGCGGACGAAGTTCACGGTGACTCTTGGAGGGAGGATCCGGGTGCACAGCACAGACCCGAAGGTAAACAAGACATTGCTGATACCACAGATATTCCCATGTGGTGGAAGCTAGGCGTAGCCCACCCGCTCTCTCTCTCTCCACCCTATCAGATACCCCTAGACAAGAGACAGTGCGAGTCGCACGGAGAGAGAAGAGGGGAAGGCGCTACACGAGTAAAAAAAAAAAAAAAGATAAAAATGCCATAAATCAATAACCTATTTTGTAGACGCTATAACTTTTGCACAAACCAATCAATATACACTTATTGTGATTTTTTTTTTTTTTTTTTTTTACCAAAAATATGTATAAGAATACATATCAGCCTAAACTGAGGAAAAAAATATATATATAAAAAAATGGGATATTTATTATAGCAAAAAGTAAAAAATATTGTGCAAAGACAGAAAAATAAACTATACAGGTCCTTCTCAAAAAATTAGCATATTGTGATAAAGTTCATTATTTTCTGTAATGTACTGATAAACATTAGACTTTCATATATTTTAGATTCATTACACACAACTGAAGTAGTTCAAGCCTTTTCTTGTTTTAATATTGATGATTTTGGCATACAGCTCATGACAACCCAAAATTCCTATCTCAAAAAATTAGCATATCATGAAAAGGTTCTCTAAACGAGCTATTAACCTAATCATCTGAATCAACTAATTAACTCTAAACACCTGCAAAAGATTCCTGAGGCTTTTAAAAACTCCCAGCCTGGTTCATTACTCAAAACCGCAATCATGGGTAAGACTGCCAACCTGACTGCTGTCCAGAAGGCCATCATTGACACCCTCAAGCAAGAGGGTAAGACACAGAAAGAAATTTCTGAACGAATAGGCTGTTCCCAGAGTGCTGTATCAAGGCACCTCAGTGGGAAGTCTGTGGGAAGGAAAAAGTGTGGCAGAAAACGCTGCACAACGAGAAGAGGTGACCGGACCCTGAAGAAGATTGTGGAGAAGGACCGATTCCAGACCTTGGAGGACCTGCGGAAGCAGTGGACTGAGTCTGGAGTAGAAACATCCAGAGCCACCGTGAACAGGCGTGTGCAGGAAATGGGCTACAGGTGCCGCATTCCCCAGGTCAAGCCACTTTTGAACCAGAAACAGCGGCAGAAGCGCCTGACCTGGGCTACAGAGAAGCAGCACTGGACTGTTGCTCAGTGGTCCAAAGTACATTCGGAAATCAAGGTGCCAGAGTCTGGAGGAAGACTGGGGAGAGGGAAATGCCAAAATGCCTGAAGTCCAGTGTCAAGTACCCACAGTCAGTGATGGTCTGGGGTGCCATGTCAGCTGCTGGTGTTGGTCCACTGTGTTTTATCAAGGGCAGGGTCAATGCAGCTAGCTATCAGGAGATTTTGGAGCACTTCATGCTTCCATCTGCTGAAAAGCTTTATGGAGATGAAGATTTCATTTTTCAGCACGACCTGGCACCTGCTCACAGTGCCAAAACCACTGGTAAATGGTTTACTGACCATGGTATTACTGTGCTCAATTGGCCTGCCAACTCTCCTGACCTGAACCCCATAGAGAATCTGTGGGATATTGGGAAGAGAAAGTTGAGAGACGCAAGACCCAACACTCTGGATGAGCTTAAGGCCGCTATCGAAGCATCCTGGGCCTCCATAACACCTCAGCAGTGCCACAGGCTGGTTGCCTCCATGCCATGCCGCATTGAAGCAGTCATTTCTGCAAAAGGATTCCCGACCAAGTATTGAGTGCATAACTGAACATAATTATTTGAAGGTTGACTTTTTTTGTATTAAAAACACTTTTCTTTTATTGGTCTGATGAAATATGCTAATTTTTAGAGATAGGATTTTTGGGTTTTCATGAGCTGTATGCCAAAATCATCAATATTAAAACAAGAAAAGGCTTGAACTACTTCAGTTGTGTGTAATGAATCTAAAATATATGAAAGTCTAATGTTTATCAGTACATTACAGAAAATAATGAACTTTATCACAATATGCTAATTTTTTGAGAAGGACCTGTATACGCTGCGCTAATGTGGTATAAATAAGCAGTGCACAGTAAATAATTTATACTTAATCCAAAAAAAAAAACTTAATACGTAAAATTTCATAATATAATAAATATTAATACTGTATATCATAAGGTGAAAAACATAATTAAAGTGCCTGGTGCATAACTGTATTTTACAAAACCAAAGATAAAAAACAGTAATGTATCAAAGTGCTCCTGTGGTTTCATACAGCGTCCAAATATTTCAATGAGGACCGTGCTGAAAGACAATGCAATAGATGATTCAGGTCATATGACAAGGAGCTCATGTTAGGGTGACCACGTGTCCCGGATTGCCCGGGACAGTCCCGCATTCTGCAGGTCTGTCCCGGGCACCTTCACTCTGGGACAATACAGTGTCCCGGAATGAAACTGACACAGGTCCCAGCATGAACCCCTCAGAGCTTAAGATGTGACACCCCCCCTAAATAGTGATGAACTACAGGTCACAGCATGAACCCGTGAAATCTATGGGGTCACACCCTTAGATCCCAGGGGTTCATGCTGGGACTGGTAGTCCTTTACTTTGGGGGGGTGACCTCCTCAAAGTGAAAGACAACAGGTCCCAGCATGAACCCCCCCCCCCAGAGCTGAAGATGTGAGACCCCCCTGCCCCCCAAATAGTGAAGAACTACAGATCCCAGCATAAACCTGTGAAATCTATGGGATCACACCCTTAGAACTCAGGGGTTTATGCTGGGTGTTGTAGTCCTTCAAATTTGGGGGGGTCACATCTTTGGATATTAGGAGTTCATGCTGGGACTTGTAGTCCTTCACTTTGGGGGGATGTGACCCCCCAAAATGAAGGACTACACGTCCCACCATGAACCCCTCAGAGCTGAAGATGTGACCCCAACCAGTGAAGAACTACAGGTCCCAGGATGAACCAGTGAAATCTGTGGGGGTCACAAAAAATTATAAAAAAAATTATATTTTTTTAGGAGGGGGGGGGGTGTCCCTGAATGGCAGTTTTGAAATGTGGTCACCCTAGCTCATGTGCATATGAGTAGCGACCAGCTGCGTCACTGATCCTGTGATAATAAAGTCAGTGTATTCCAAAAGACTTGATGTGTGATCCAAGCCGTGCTAAGGTGTCATCACTCAGGTGCCCCCCTTAGGTAATGAATGCTCACCTTGGAGCGTGCCACTTTGCGGGTAAGCTAAGTCAAAGCATGCACATGAACCACCTCTGGTCTCTTTAATAGTGTTAGGCTCCTGGGTTCCTCAGCATAAACCATCCGGGATATGTGAAACAGGAAAAACTCGATAGTGCAAATAAAGTTTTGAACCATTTATTAAATAAAGCAAAATCCCCTTCAGGGGTACTCACACAGATCGGGTGCGTCAGTGCACCATTCTATGATAAATAATTATTTCCCCCTGAAGTAGATACGTTATCCCTGCATCGACACGCATTGGGGAGGGGTCAGGACAGCATGACGGGCATCTTGTGTACTGAGCATCATTGGTATACACCCTGTATAGGCTTATCATAGAATGGTGCACTGACGCACCCGATCTGTGTGAGTACCCCTGAAGGGGATTTTGCTTTATTTAATAAATGGTTTTTCACCTTATGATATACAGTATTAATATTTATTAGATTTATAATTTTACGTATTCATTTATTTTTGGAATAGTATAAATTATTTACTGTGCACTGCTTATTTATACCACTTGATCGCAGCGTATATAGTTTATTTTTCTGTCTTTGCACGATATGTGTGTAATGCATTTTTTTGTTTATAGCACAAAAAATAAAAACCGCAGAGGTGATCAAATACCACCAAAAGAAAGCTCTATTTGTGGGAAAAAAAAGGACGTCAATTTTGTTTGGGTACAGCAGCGCACGATTGTCAGTTAAAGCGACGCAGTGCCGCATCGCAAAAAAATGGCCCGGTCAGGAACTGGGTAAATTCTTCTGGGGCTGAAGTGGTTAAATTCAGTTTCTTCCCCATTTTGATGCTCAGTTTCAACTTCAGCAAGTTGTCTGCACAGTGTCTAGATGTCCTAAAAGAACTGCTGCCATGTGATTGGCTAAATAGCAATTTGTGTTACCAAGCAATTGAACAGGTGTACTTAATAAAGTGGCCGGTGAGTATATAAGTACCTGTAATAATAAAAAAAAATTATAATAATATTAATACATTTTTTTTTTTTTTTTGAAAGGGCAGACTGGGTCCTGTGCTCGCAGCACCCTGGAGGAGCCCAATTGGATGAGAAATATTGGTTGACAAAAGCAGCGGTACAGGTGAAGTTAGGCTGCTGTTATCAAAACGTGGTTCTATCGCAGAAGAATGGGCTATTATTCTTTATGTAAATCCTGTTCCTCATACTAAACAGTGCATATCCCCAGGCAGCGCGGAATAAACCAGCCTCTGTCTCCCTATCTCCTTCCCAGGCAGCCAGTTTTAGCTCTACCAGTTTACAAGCAGGTATTTTCGATCCTTGTCACCACTGGCATTCCAGGAATGCCTGACCCTTCCAGCTAGAGTTTTCAGCCAGGCCAGACTAAAGCCGCATGGTGAGTAATCGCACACTGCAAGCCTGACAATCCCCAAAGGCAAAGCAAGCAAGGTAAATAATAGTAGAGAAATGATTATCCTGAGCCCAAGGTGAGTGAAATCTGAGCTGGCGGGCACGGTTCACTTCCCAAGCCAATAACACACAGCTAAGATTAAGCAATAAGATTTCCTTCTTCGTTTGTGTTACTATGGGAGCTGTATAACCACTCTTCTGATCATGTCCTAAACTGGCAGGACCTCACTGCTAACTCCTGCTGGATTCTCTCATCTTAAACCCATCGTAATGTCACTCTGGCGAGTGGACGATTTAGTCAAGATAAAATGCCAACTGCAAAACAACGGGCGCCGAATAAACCATGGAAATAGGAATGCCGGTGGAGATTTTTATTGTCCCAATCAGAAGGACGTCTTGATCAATTTAAATGATCGCTTGGCGGCTTATCTGGAAAAGGTGCGGACACTGGAAGAAGCCAACCAACAGCTGGAGGAGAAGATCAACAAGCTGTCCGAGAAACGGGCAATAGACCATGATCACAGTCATTATCTGAAGACTATTGACGAGCTGGAAAGTCAGGTAAAACAATTCATTTTCGGTTCTATTATTATCTTTTATTATTAACCACTTAAAGTGGTTGTAAACCCATACAGAGCACTTTGACCTACATGTAAGCCTAGATTAAGGCAGAAGCCTCGTACACACGGCCGAGAATCTCGTCAGGAAAAAAACACATTTTTCCTGACGAGATTCTTGACAAGAATCTTGTCCCGGCCGAGTGTACACACGCTCGATTCAAAAGAACCGCCGTTCTTTTGAATGGAACAAACGCAGTGACGTCATCGACTATGACGAGCGTGCGCTCATCACATTCCATGCCGCCACCATCTTGCTACACCCTACCTATGCCTAGGAAGCTGCCGCGCATGCGTCAAAGTCATTTGGAGCATGCACAGGTTTCCACGGCGACAGGTATGCATACACACTCTCGGTTTTCTCGACGAGAATCTCGACGAGAAAATAGAGAGCAGGTTCTCTATTTTTCTCGTTGAGATTCTGGCCAGTTTTCTTGACGAGAAACCTGAAAGCCTCGTACAGACGGCCGGTTTTTTCGGCAAGAAAGCTCTGAAAGCAGTTTTCTTGTCGTTTCTTGACGAGAAAATCAGCCGTGTGTACAAGGCTTTACTTGTAGGTGCAAGAAATATCTCCTTAACCTACACGTCTTTGCAAGAAAGACGGCACCGATGTCTACGGTGCATGCGCGCTGTAGACAACGGCGCATGCGCACTGAGCGCGCCGTTAGTGAAGGCGATCATGCCATCACTGCCAGCTCCCGCGCGAACGCGTGGGAGTGACGTCATTGCTGCTCCGGCCAGTCACAGCGCCAGAGCAGGGATACCCGGAAGTCACTCCGGGTATCATGGTGGCGACGGAGGAGGACCGCTGCGGGAGCTTCGATCTCAGGTAAGTAATTCATAATGAGCTAGTATGCTATGCATACTAGCTCATTATGCATTTATCTTGCATGGTGTTTTTTTTTTTTTTAGAGAGGGTTTACTTCCTCTTTGAGGATCGGAAGATTTTTCCCCTTAATGACCAGGCCATTTTTTGTGATATAACTCTGCCTCACTTTAACTGACAATTGCGAAGGCGTGCAACATTGTACCCAAACAAAATTGACATCCTTTTTTTCCCCACAAATAGAGCTTTTTTGGTGGTATTTGATCACCTCAGCAGGTTTTATTTTTTGCGCTATGATTTTTTTTTTTTATATATTTTTACCTTCTGCTATAATAAATATCCCCAATTTAAAAAAACAAAACAAATTTCTTCATAATTTTAGGCCAATTTGTATTCTTCTTTTATTTACTCTTTTGGTAAAATAAAAATTCAATAAGCGTATAGTGATTGGTTTGTGCAAAAGTTATAGCGTCTACAAAATAGGGAATAGATTTATGGCATTTTATTATCATTTTTTTACGAGCAAATGCCTCCTGAACTGTACCAGGCCACATGCCCTCAACATGGGGGGGGGGGTGCTTTGGGGCAGGGGGGCCCTGCACCCTCCACCCTAAAGCACCTTGTCCCCATGTTGATGAGGACAAGGGCCTCTTCCTGACAACCCTGGCCGTTGGTTGTCGGGGTCTGTGGGTGGGGGGCAAGACGGCGATCCGACTTTGATCTGAGTTCAGTGATATTCAATGGGCTGAGGATCAAAGTCGGAACAAAGTAGTACAGGAAGCATTTTCAAAGTCGGACCGACTTGTGTCGGACCAGTTAAGACGGCTCTCATAGGGAAACATTGATTTTCACACGTCACGCGACATGAGCTCCCAATGTCGGAGTGTTTGTCGTACCAGCACATCTGAACAGAGCTGTATGCGTACAGGAAAATATGCCGAGCCCAGACCTTCTAAGTTTGAGGCATACGTCATTCCTGTATGCAGGTATTGCTTGGAATTGCTTACGGCCATGTACAGCTGAACGCATACTTCATCCTGTCATTGATTTTGACAGGCTGAAGGCTAAACAGGCATCACCTGTGCCCTCCAGGTGCAGAATAACATCCGCTTTTTATAATGTATAGGTACATGGGCCCGTATGCGTGTGGCCTAAGGCTGGGTTCACACTGATGCAAATTGGATGTGGGTTTTCCTGCATTCAATTCGCATTACAGGAGATTGCGGCCAGCTCTCAATGGAGCCGGTTCACACAGCTCTGGGGTGGCCGTGGTCTGAATTGTAGAAGGGTCCCATGCGTTGTCTGTTTCAGGTGTAAATTCAGCCAAAAATTCGGACCTGATTCACACCTGAAACTGTGAACAGACATGCCCCGGACCCCCTGCTGTAAACTACGGCCGCAGCTAGTATGAACCCAGCCCTTACATGTATATAGAGTCAACATTTTATTTCCATTTTTGAATACAGAGTAGAGTGTAAACTATGTCAGTTTTTATTGCTTGTATAGAAAGTCTAATGTGAGCATTAGACAAAGCAACTTAGGACTGGAATTTAAAAAAAACAGTGCAGAAAAAATATGGAGAAATTGTGCATAACAACTAATCCGCTTCTAACTTCGCTTGTACAGTTAACCTTTGAAAATGAGAGCTAGAGAGGGGGGGCGTGGTCTGAACATGGCCGAGTAGAGTCGCATACTTGAGGAGCTCCTGGTCCGGCACGTCCTTTACCAGCCTATACAGCAGTGATATTCACCGGTACCCCACGGTATGTACTCCGCTGGGAAGCGGAGAGGAAAGAACAAAAAGAAGACCCCTCCTAAAACGAATCCGAGCGGCGAGATACTCAAATTCCTACGGAATAGCTGCGGAGCCTCCCCGGACACCAAGATGGCAGACACCACGAGGCAAGGCCCTCTCAACATACAGAGACCGCGGGACTCCCCTCTCCCTCTGTCACCCTCCTCAGCCGCAGACATGGACTTAAACACCTTGGAGGCCTTTCCCTCGGGGTCACAGGACACACAACACCCGCATCTAGCCCCGCTTACCTTGAGAGCTGACGCTGAATTACGGGCATTACTTCAGGCCTTACCCACGAGAGCAGATTTCGAGGCGCTGGCTAGCAGGCTGGAAGCAGCTCACCGAGAGGAGATTGCGACGGTAAAGGAGGAGGTGAAGACACTCTCGGAACGGATGGGAGCGGGAGAGACCTCAGTGATCGCCCTGGAGAGACGAATGACTGAGATGGAAGCTTTGCAATCCTCCCAGGCAGCTACAGTCCTCACACAACCGCTTCAGTTAGAAGAAATGGAGGACCGTAACAGGAGAACCAACCTGCGACTGCGAGGCATGCCAGAGGCCACAGAAGCGGAAGATCTGGCAGCGTCTACATTGGCCATTTTTCGGGACCTGCTGGGGGAAGATTTCCCAGCTAACCTGTCATTTGACAGGATTCACCGAGCACTAGGTCCCCGCTCGACAGACCCGGACAGGCCGCGGGACGTTATATGCCGCATCCATCAATACGCGCACAAGGAGCTGGTGCTGCGAAGGGCTTGGGAGAAGGGGGACGTGGACTTTGACGGCGCCCCCCTTCGGATTCTTCCAGACCTCTCCAGGGCGACCCTACAGAGACGAGCTATGTTGAAGCCTGTGCTAGAGGTGGCCCGACAAGCCGGAGTTACATACAGGTGGGGATTCCCCATATCAGTGACCTTTAAAAAGGAACAGCAGTTCTTCTCCCTGCGCACCTCCTCTGATCTGCCTGACCTGTTTGCTTTCCTGGAGGTAGATCCCTTTGACGTGCCGGACTGGCTTCAGGTGCTGCAGCGCTCGGCCCCTCGCTCTGGTTTCCCGGGGCGACAGGGGGGCCGATTCCCCAGACCGCAGAGAGATCACCGCAGATCGAGATACACTCCCGTGGATACATCAAGAGAGGCCTGATACCGACAGGAGATGAGGTAAGCCGTCGGATGCCGCTGCCTTAATCCTGCTCCTCCGGTTACCCCTTTTGTGATTTTACTCTCTCTCCCTTCTCCCGGGTTATTTTTCTATTGTCCTCCTCAATGATGCCCCCCCCCCCGGATTGGTTACATTTACGCCCCCCTGCCTGAGCTGGTTCCTGGGCGGACTCGCCGCCCACACACGCTCTCCCTGAGATCTCCGGGTGCTGGGTTTTTTTTCCTTCTCATGCCTCTCCCCTGGCCCCCCTCCCTATGGGTTTGCTTTTGTTTTATAATTTTTTTTATTTTATTTATTTATTTATTTTTATTTTATTTTTTTTCTCTTCTCTCTGCTGCCCCCCTCCCCCCGAGTGTTCTCTCTGACCCCCCGGCGTTTGGACTGGCTTCTGATGCGGGGTCGCTGCTGGCCCCCACATTCGCTGAGTGACGGTGGTGGACGGCTGACTGGGGGTGGGGGGGTGCTGTGGAGATGGAATTGTCGGCACTTAAAGGTCGGCCCTCTTATGGCAGGATCAAACTATTACATACAGCTGCAGCTGTCCCTGTTGAACTGGGGAAGAGACAATATGGAGATGCTGTTTTTTTTTTTTTTTTTCCCCTTTTTTTCCTCTCTTCTCTCTCTCGCTGGTTCTCTGCCCCTCCCCCTCGCCACAACCCCTACAGGAACGCCGGAAGATGGTTGGGAGTTTAACCCATCCCCACATGGGGCTTCACGGTGTCGACCTGCACGCCACCAGCAGACAGGACACTTCAAGAGGCGGGTAACGAGACTTTCAGATCGGATGTTTAATGTGCTGTGCTCTTAATTAGGGGGAGGGGGGCTTGCTATGTAGATACACCTTACTACTTATTCATTGTATGCTCTGTGGGGGGGATTGTAGGGGTGGGCTTTCCGTGTCGGGGGGAGGGGGGCCGGGACTCCTGCGGATAACCGTGGGGGGGGGGGGCGGGGGTACTCGGCGTCTGACCCCGGGGATCGGGCGTCCCCGATTTACGGGGGGAGCCCGCATGGGGAGGGGGGCTCAGATCTATAGATAGGGGGGGCTCACCTCGCCACAGATGAGGTATTTGAATTGCGGACGTGAGCTCTGCCTGGAAATGGGTGGGTGGGGTGGAGCTGGTGCCGCTCCCCCCGCCTACCCCTCGGGATACGGAGGGGGAGACTCCTTATATAGTCACCCCCCCTGGATGGGGGGGATCGAGATCAGGAGAGGGAGGCTAGTTTAGATGGGGGGATGGATACGGGCAGTGGATCCCTCTGCTTAATATAGGATAGAATGTGATATTTACATGTTGAACCGGTTTACTGTTATAAATGCACTTTTGATAGGAGGTATGTTTTCTTTGTTTTGAACATCACTGTTGTTCTTTCCCAAGGTTCTTTTTATAATGGGGATACAAGGTTAATTTAAGTTACCAGGCTGGGGAGGGGCGGGCTGGACTGGGTTAGCTTCCCTCGGTCCTCTCCAAGCAACCTCCTCCCCAATAGGCCAAAGTACCATCCCTGGGGTGAATCGGGGTGGGCTTTTTTGCGAACGAATTTCGTTCACTTTTTAGTTTATGCGCTTTGGGTTTGTTGACACATGCCCATTTGTGTATATATAGATATATATACAATCCTTTTTTTTCTCTTTTCCTCTTTTTGAACATATTTCTTTTCTCTTTTGTCTCTCTTTTTTCTGTCTAATCTTTACCTATATATATTCTTTTTTCTCTTCTCTCTTTCTCTCCCTCTTTCTATTTACTTTCCCACCTTTTTTTTCTCTCTCTTTCTTCCCCTTTTTCTCTCTCTCTCCTTCCTCTCTTTCCCCTTCCCCTTTTTTTTCCTCTCTCTCTCTTTCTCTCTTTTTGTCTACTACGCCCTCCCCTTCTCCTCTTTTCCTTCCCTCCCCCTATCCCGTTGTAGTGATCCTTCCCCTTTGACCCAGGGACGATGGATACCCTTCACATTTTTTCGCTAAACGCAAAAGGACTAAATGTACCCGAAAAGCGTTGTATGCTGCTGAATGACCTTAAAAGAGCTAGGGCTGACGTAGCGTTCATTCAGGAAACGCATTTTAAAACAGGAGGGCCTCCATGCCTTAGAAACCGATTCTTTCCCTCGGTGTATCATGCCACTAACAAGACAGCAAAAACCAAGGGAGTGTCTATACTCATATCTGGAGCAGTGCCCTGGAAATGTGGCGATACCTTGGTAGACGCCGAGGGTCGTTATGTGTTCATAAAGGGAATGGTAGGGGACAAGAGGGTGACTCTGGCCACTATTTATGCGCCCAATGACCGACAAGACACCTTCCTACACGACACGCTGGACCTCCTGATGGAATTCAAAGCGGGACAGTTGATCGTGGGAGGTGACTTCAACATTCCCCTAGCCCCCTTGGTCGACACCTCATCGGGTCATTCCTCCATACGCCCCGGCATACATAAACGCGTTACACGGGACTTACACAACGCCCAGCTGGTTGACGTATGGAGACTACATCACTCTGGGGAGAGGGATTACACCTTCTACTCGTCTCCACATAAAGTATATTCAAGGATCGATTATTTTTTCGTCCCACACAGCCAACTGGAAGCGGTACATAACCCGATGATAGGTAGCATCACATGGTCAGACCACGCACCCATTACTATGCGCTACGACCTCTCAGCAACCTCAATATCCAGAACTAAGTTCTGGCGCCTGAACGAAAGTTTACTACAGACACCGGAGGTCATGGCGGAGGTCACAACTGAACTACAACACTACTTCAGGACTAACGACGTAGATGACTGCGACCCGGGTATTTTATGGGAGGCACATAAATCAGTAATTAGGGGGATACTAATCAAACATGGCGCACGCATTAAAAGAGAACGGGAACAACAACTGATACAGCTTTTGGATAAGATCCGAGTAGTGGAATCTAAGCACAAGCGAACGCAGATGCCCTCTTTGGAAGCTGAACTGCTTTCTCTTAGAAGACAAACGGTAGACTTACTTCACTATAGAGCTAAAGCGGCGTTACAATTCTGCCGGAAACTCACGTATGAATCGGGAAATAAATTCGGGAAACTACTCGCTAGAGGCTCAGGACCTTCATACCCCAAATAATGTCTCCTTCGGGACGTAAGAGCATTATGCCAACTCACATAGTGCAGGAGTTTAGGAATTACTACTCCTCTCTGTACAACCTGCCTCCCAGGACCCCTACTGACGTGACGATAGAAGAGTACATTGCCACCTCACGAATGCCTCAATTACCCGCGACATCCGGAACGGAATTAGATGACCCTATTACTGTGGAGGAACTGCAACGGGCGATGGGAGGGACGAAACCCGGCAAGGCGCCGGGACCGGATGGGTTCACCTTGCAGTATTATCAATCTCTCCTCCCACTGCTGGGCCCACATATGGTGAGGATGTTTAACGGCTTAGGGGAGGGGGGTTCCTTCCCTAGGGATTCCTTAAGAGCACACATCTCCCTTATCCATAAGTAGTGATGAGCCGAACACCCCCGGGTTCGGTTCGCACCAGAACCCGCGAACGGACCGAAAGTTCGAACGAACATTAGAACCCTATTAAATACAATGGATGCGAACGTTCGAATTCTAAAGTGCTAATTATAACAACTATTATGCATGTTATTGTCCTAAAAAGGGTTTGGGAACCCGGGTTCTGCACCAGGGGACATGTATCAATGCAAAAAGAAGTTTTAAAAACGGTCGTTTTTCGGGAGCAGTCATTTTAATGATGCATAAAGTGAAAAAAAAAAAGTCAAATATTCCTTTAAATATCGTACCTGGGGGGTGTCTAAAGTATGCCTGTGAAGTGCCACGTGTTTCCCGTGTTTAGAACTGTCCCTGCACAAAATGACACTTCTAAAGGAAAAAAAAGCCATTTAAAACTGCTTGCGGCTTTAATGTAATGTCTGGTCCCGGTAATATGGATGAAATTCTTTAAGAAAAATGGCATAGCTACCCCATGACCCCCCCCCCTACCCCAGCCCATTACCAGCCCCTTTGGGTCTTGTATGGATATTAAGGGGAACCCCGCACATAAAATAAAAAAGGCCCTATATACTCTGAACAGCCCTATACAGGCGGTGCATACAAGACAGGGACTGTAGGTTTGTTCTTATGTAGAGTCTGTTTGTAATTTTGAACAGGTACATTGTTGAAGTGTAGCTCCAGACCAAAAATCTATTTTTAAACTTTTTGGAAAACATAGGTAAGGGTTATCACCCCTGTAACATTTGTTTTGCTGTCTGTGCCCCTGTTCAGAACATTTCACCTCACTTTCCGTCCCAATGACAACTGTTTTTGAAATGTGGTGTTTTTCTTGAAACAAGGATTGCTGATAAAGCATCAGTACAGAGGAGACACCTTTCTCCCATATTTATTCTTACAGGAGAGAATTTTCCTTCCTAGTGGTAGATTTCCTCTCACTTCCTGTTGTCTTCTTGCGTTTGCAAGTAGGAGTCGTTTGTAAGTTGGATGTTTGAAAGTAGGGACCTGCCGTATATACTCTGCAGAAATAGGCCCCTTAGTTGTTGGTGTTGGCACAACACTGTAAGCACTCACAGTTACTCTTGGTTGGTGCTGGAACGCCCTGCTGTCAACTATTATATCAGGAATTTTAATTACATATAATTGTTGAACAGTGGTAGTAAAAATTGGGCCTTTGATGGTGGTGCTGGTGCCACAACACTGTAAGCCCTGACAGTTACTCTTGGTGGGTGCAGCAATGGGCCCTGCTGTGAATTATTAGATCAAGAATTGTAATTACATGCCCCTGTTGAACAGGGGCTGAAAAATTGGGCCTTAGGCACTGGTGGCACAACACTGCAACCCCTCACAGATACTGTACTTGGAGCACAGCAATGAGCCCTGTTGCAAAGTATTGCTTCAAAAATTGTAATGACACGCCCCTGTTAAACAGGGGCTGAAAAATTGGGCCTTAGGCACTGGTGGCACAACACTGCAACTCCTCACAGATACTGTACTTGGAGCACACCAATGAGCCCTGTTGCAAAGTATTGCTTCAAAAATTGTAATGACACGCCCCTGTTAAACAGGGGCTGAAAAATTGGGCCTTAGGCACTGGTGGCACAACACTGCAACTCCTCACAGATACTGTACTTGGAGCACAGCAATGAGCCCTGTTGCAAAGTATTGCTTCAAAAATTGTAATTACACGCCCCTGTTAAACAGGGGCTGAAAAATTGGGCGTTAGGCACTGGTGGCGGCACCCATAAACAAAAATGATCTTACAAGCTATCATCATCAATCGTATCATTGAGGACTCGGAGGAGGAGGATAGCCAGTCAACATAACAGCACAGGCACTCAGCATCAGCATCAGTCTTGAAGGGATGTGACATGTTAAAATCAATTAGTCTGTTATATCAGCATCAGGTGTGTGGTAGCTGGTGGTGATCCAAGACTGGTTCATCTTGATGAAAGTCAGTCGATCAACCGAGTCGGTGGACAGGCGCACCCTGTGATCCGTGACAAATCCTCCAGCAGCACTGAATGTGCGTTCCGAAAGAACGCTGGATGCAGGACAGGCCAGTAGCTCAATTGCATACTGTCCAAGCTCTGGCCAGTGATCCATCCTCAAGACCCAGTAAGCCAGAGGATTTTCGGTGGGGAAGGTGTCCAAGTCTGACCTTGCCCCTAGATATTCCTGCACCATGTTTATCAGACGCTGGCGATGGTTGCTGGAACCGATCATACTTTGGGGCTGCGGACTAAAGAATTGTCTGAACGCATCGGTCAGACGGCCACCTTCCCCACCGCTCCTTCTTTGACTGGCCGAAGCCTCAGCAACTCGTTGTCCAGGACCAGGAGTTTGCAACCTCCCAGTCTCTGGGAACGCGTTGCACAGACCTTTCTGCAAGGCCTCCCGGAGTTGTCTCATCCTCTGCTCCCTCTGCGACGGTAACATAAGGTCCGCAACCTTACCCTTGTACCGTGGATCAAGGAGAGTGGCCAGCCAGTAATGGTCCCTCTCCTTGATCCGAAGAATACGAGGATCCTTCCGCAGA
The DNA here is from genome assembly GCA_029206835.1 of Rana muscosa. Lineage (NCBI taxonomy): Eukaryota > Metazoa > Chordata > Amphibia > Anura > Ranidae > Rana > Rana muscosa. Next base: position 245,624,886 of record CM055128.1, on the reverse strand, counting down.
CTTTGCAGGATCAGGGAGGCCATGCAGCGTAGGTTTGCTGAGGCATTCGCTCCGGAGTCCTCTGGGTCACTAAGGACGACATGATCCGCAGCCACCTCCTCCCAGCCACGTACAAGTCCACTGGTTTCTTGGGACTGTAAATCATCCCTAAAAGACTGCTGCTGATGATGCTGAGTGCCAGCCTCCACCTCCATGCTGACACAATCCTCCTCCTCCTCCTCCTCCTCCTCCTCCTCCTCCTCCTCTTCCTGTGCGATGGGTGGGACAGAAGGAACACTGTCTGGGTAAAGGGGGCCTTGAGAGGCAAGGAAGTCCTCCTCTTCCTGCCTCTGTTCTGCCTCAAGTGCCCTGTCCATTATTCCACGCAGCGTGTGCTCCAACAGGTGGACAAGAGGTACAGTGTCACTGATGCATGCACTGTCACTGCTCACCATCCTCGTGGCCTCCTCAAATGGTGCCAGGACAGTGCATGCATCCCTGATCATGCCCCACTGGCGTGGAGAAAAAAAACCAAGCTCCCCTGACCCTGTCCTGGTGCCGTAGTCGCACAGGTACTCATTGATGGCCCTCTGCTGCGTGTGCAGCCGCTGCAGCATGGCCAACGTTGAGTTCCACCTGGTGGGCATGTCACATATAAGGCGGTTCTTGGGCAGGTTCAACTCCTTTTGCAGCTCAGCCAGGCGAGCACTGGCATTATAAGATCTGCGGAAATGCACACAGACTTTCCTGGCCTGCCTCAGGACATCCTGTAAGCCCGGGTACCTGCCCAAGAAGCGCTGCACCACCAGGTTAAGGACGTGAGCCACACAGGGCACATGGGTCAGTTGTCCCTGTCGGAGGGCGGAGAGGAGGTTGGTGCCATTGTCGCAAACCACCATTCCTGGCTTAAGCTGGCGTGGCGTCAACCACCTCTCGGCCTGGCCCTGCAGAGCAGACAGGACCTCTGCCCCAGTGTGGCTTCTGTCCCCCAAACACACCAGCGCAAGCACGGCATGGCATCTTTTTGCCTGCGTACTTGCGTAGCCCCGTGAACGGCTACGGAGCACCGCTGGTTCATAGGACAAACCACAGGAAGAGGCCATGGAGGAAGAAGAAGAGGAGGGGGTGGAGGAGAGAGGTGTGTCACAACCAGTAGTAGCATTTTGGAGGCGTGGCGGTGGGACAACCTCCAACACTACTGCACCTTGTCCTGAATCCTTCCCAGCTGCCAAAAGAGTGACCCAATGGGCCGTGAAAGAAAGGTAACGTCCCTGTCCATGCCTGCTGGACCATGAGTCAGCGGTAATATGCACCTTACCGCTGACCGCCCTGTCCAGCGAGGCCAAGACATTGCCTTCCACATGCCGGTAGAGAGCCGGAATAGCCTTCCGTGAGAAAAAGTGGCGTTTGGGAACCTGCCACTGAGGAACTGCACATTGCACAAACTCACGGAAGGGGGCCGAGTCTACCAACTGAAAAGGCAGCAGTTGAAGCGCTAGCAATTTAGCCAAGCTAGCATTCAACCGCTGGGCATGTGGATGGCTGGGAGTGAACTTCTTTCGACGGTCCAGCAGCTGGGGCAGGGAAATTTGCCTGCTAGAATCGGACGTCGGTGTACTGCTAGCAGAGTGGGCGCAAGTACTTGGCTGTGACACACCTAATTCTACACCTTCATTCCTCTCAGTGCATGTTTCAGAGAGGACTGAAGTTATAGTGGGGTTGGAGATCCCAGCTGATGCGGTGCAAGGAGAGGTCCGCTTTGTTCTTTGGTGTGGGTCTTTGAGGTAGGCTTGCCAACGAGCTGCATGGCAGGTCAACATATGTCTGGTCAGGCATGTGGTACCCAAGCGGCTGATGTTTTGGCCACGCGATATACGCTTGAGACATATGTTGCAAACAGCAGCTGTGCGATCTGATGCACTAGCCTCAAAAAAGGCCCACACCAAAGAACTTTTTGAATGACGGGCAGAGGCAGCGCCCTGCACAGGCGGAGCTCTGCGGTGTGATTCCGTCGGTGTACTGCCCTTACGCTGGCCACCAAAGGGCATCCTGCCTCGTTGGAGATGTGCCTCCTCCTCATCCTCCTCCTCCTCCTCTCTCCTATTAGGCACCCACGTGGAGTCAGTGACCTCATCATCCCCTCCCTCCTCATCACTGGAGCCAATCTGGCAGTATGCTGCAGCTGCTGGAACATGACTGCCAGATTGGTGTCCTTCTTGAGCATCCCCTCTGTCTGCTCTCACGCTACTGCCTTCCTCTAGCTGGGTTTCATCATCAGACCCTTCGAAACGCTGGGCATCCTCCTGGAGCATGTACCCAACACTGTGCTGAAACAGTTCGGGGGACTCCTCAGGAGGAGGACATGGTGGGTCTAGGGAAGGAGTGACTGATGATTTGTCTGACATTGATACCAGGGAAGACGACGCTTTGGCAGCTGCTTTTCCAGTACCCTGAGCCTGGGTGAGAGAGGATGAGGAGGAGGAGGAGGGCTTGGTCATCCACTCTACCAAGTCTTCGGCATGATGTGGCTCAACATGTCCAGCTGCCGAAAAGAAGGACAAGCGTGTCCCATGGCCATGTGCTGATGACAATGCACCGCGTCCACGACCAGCACTGTTGCCCCCAGACACAGAGCCTGCTTGCCCTCTTTTATTGCCTCCTGACTGTCTGCCTCTCCTTGTTTGCCTTCCAGACATTCTAATAGATGGCCTGCAGGGAGATGGGAAAAAAGCAATAAGGGCTACCTTCAGGTGTCCTTCTCTGTCCCTTGAAACAAGGACTTGCAGAGTGAAATAAACTGACACTCTCCCTACCTACAGTTTTCTGTCCCTAGAATAAATGTTTTTTTTAATCACAATATAGCACAAGGACAATTCAGTCACTGTCCTTCCAGGTCCCTGGAAACAAGGACTTGCAGAGTGAAATAAACTGACACTCTCCCTACCTACAGTTTTCTGTCCCTAGAATAAATGTTTTTTTTAAGCACAATATAGCACAAGGACAATTCACTCACTGTCCTTACAGGTCCCTGGAAACAAGGACTTGCAGAGTGAAAGAAAAAAAACACTCTCCCTACCTACAGTTTTCTGTCCCTAGAAAAAATGTTTTTTTTAAGCACAATATAGCACAAGGACAATTCACTCACTGTCCTTACAGGTCCCTGGAAACAAGGACTTGCAGAGTGAAAGAAAAAAAACACTCTCCCTACCTACAGTTTTCTGTCCCTAGAAAAAATGTTTTTTTTAATCACAATATAGCACAAGGACAATTCACTCACTGTCCTTACAGGTCCCTGGAAACAAGGACTTGCAGAGTGAAAGAAACTGACACTGTCCCTACCTACAGTTTTCTGTCCCTAGAATAAATGTTTTTTTTAAGCACAATATAGCACAAGGAGAATTCACTCACTGTCCTTCCAGGTCCCTGGAAACAAGGACTTGCAGAGTGAAATAAACTGACACTCTCCCTACCTACAGTTTTCTGTCCCTAGAATAAATGTTTTTTTAAAGCACAATATAGCACAAGGACAATTCACTCACTGTCCTTACAGGTCCCTGGAAACAAGGACTTGCAGAGTGAAAGAAACTGACACTGTCCCTACCTACAGTTTTCTGTCCCTAGAATAAATGTTTTTTTTAAGCACAATATAGCACAAGGAGAATTCACTCACTGTCCTTCCAGGTCCCTGGAAACAAGGACTTGCAGAGTGAAATAAACTGACACTCTCCCTACCTACAGTTTTCTGTCCCTAGAATAAATGTTTTTTTTAAGCACAATATAGCACAAGGACAATTCACTCACTGTCCTTACAGGTCCCTGGAAACAAGGACTTGCAGAGTGAAAGAAACTGACACTCTCCCTACCTACAGTTTTCTGTCCCTAGAATAAATGTTTTTTTAAGCACAATATAGCACAAGGACAATTCACTCACTGTCCTTCCAGGTCCCTGGAAACAAGGACTTGCAGAGTGAAAGAAACTGACACTGTCCCTACCTACAGTTTTCTGTCCCTAGAATAAATGTTTTTTTTAAGCACACTATAGCACAAGCACAAAACACACTGACACTCTCCCTACCTATCCTTCTCTTTCCCTAAACTAAAGGAATCCAGGTTAAGCAAGAAAGAAATAACAGTCACTGTCCCTGCCTATGCTGCTCTATCCCTGCTCCGGAACACACTACACTAGGCCGCCGTGCTGGCGGCCTTTTATAGTGTGGGGCGTGTACTAAACACCCTCAGCAATAATTGGCCACAGGCATCCTGCCTGTGGCCAATCATTGCTCTCCTCGCTGCCGGCGCTGTGATTGGCCAAGCATGCGGGGTCACAGTGCATGCTTGGCCAATCACAGCGCCTGGATGACACTGCGATGGCGTAGTGCATTGTGGGCCGTTCGCGTCACTCGAATTTGGCGCGAACGGCCCAAATCGTTCGATCTTCGTCGAACGATCGAACAGCCGATGTTCGAGTCGAACGTATGTTCGACTCGAACACGAAGCTCATCCCTATCCATAAGGAAGGCAAGGACCCAACAGCGTGCGGCAGTTACAGGCCCATTTCTTTATTGAACACGGATCTGAAGCTCTTTACTAAGATCCTAGCTAACAGATTGACCCAACAGACGCCAAATATAATCCACTTAGACCAAGTGGGTTTTGTCCCTGCCCGGGAGGCAAGGGATAATACCACTAAGGTACTCAACTTAATCCACATAGCTACTACGTCAAAGACACCCTGCGTCTTTCTCAGCACGGATGCTGAGAAGGCGTTTGACCGTGTCAACTGGACCTTCATGTTCTCCGCCCTGAAACGAATTGGATTGGGGCCTAAAATGCGCCAATGGATATCCAGTATATACTCCATACCCTCGGCCCAGGTCAAAGCCAATGGAATTTTGTCTGACACTTTCCCTATAACGAACGGAACCAGACAGGGGTGCCCGCTCTCACCCATACTTTTTGCGTTGGCGTTAGAACCATTCCTGTGCACGGTGCGTGCACACCCTGAGGTTACAGGGGTCACTGTGCGCGATACACAATTTAAAATCTCGGCGTATGCAGATGATTTATTGTTTTCCCTGACCAACCCGGCAGTGTCCCTACCGAACCTACTCCGAGAGTTTGATAGATACGGAAACCTTTCCAATTTAAAAATTAATTTCGACAAATCGGCAGCGATGGGGATTAATATCCCTCTCACCAGATTGAACTCACTGAAATCCCAGTTCAAATTTAAATGGTCGGACAGTTCTCTTAAATACCTGGGAACCCTGATCCCGTGCAATCTGGAGCACACCTTCGACCTCAATTTTCCGCCCTTATTGACCAAGGCCCGACTACTGCTACAGGAATGGACCAAGGGTTTGCATTCCTGGTTTGGCAGGTGCAACCTCATTAAAATGTCTATCCTCCCTACATTTTTGTACTTGTTCCAGGCATTGCCAATCAGGATTGCACCCCCGTACTTTAAACAGGTCAATTCCCTTTTCGTTAACTTCATTTGGGCTAACTCCAAACCCCGACTCCGTAGACGTCTGTTGACAATGCCGAAACATCTCGGAGGATTGGCCTTGCCAGATCTACGTAATTACCATGGGGCGGTGCATCTTGGCAGAATCATAGACTGGAACCGTCACAGCAAATCTAAACTCTGGGTCCAACTAGAACAAGCCCAAACAGCAGTGTCACTGAAGGGCGCCACTTGGTGCTTTGACCGACTACCCCCCACCCTGACTTCCCACCCAATTATTGGCGCTACCCTTCGTATAGGGGCGGCAAACTTACTATCAACCCACCTCTCTTCGGGTGATTCCCCCCTTTATCCAATCCTAGGAAATCCAGCGTTCCCACCGGGCCTGGAATCGGCGGAGTACTTGTCACTTACTTTGACGGGGAGGGACCAGGCCTCACATTTTGTGGAGGACGCTAAGTGGCCCTCTGTTCAAGCTCTGACTAGTGATGGAGGACATTTCCGACTTCCGTTTTGGAGGGCAATTCGCTTACATCATTTCCTACATTCATTACCAAACCCGGCACAATATCAGAGAGAACTGACCACCTTTGAAGAATACTGCAGGGACGAGGGGACGTTGTCTCAAGTCCTCTCCAAAACATATGCACTACTTAACTCCCCTCCCACACAACCTGACTTGCCTTTCCTACAGAAATGGGAAGTAGACCTACAATGTTCATTCACTGACGCCCAAAAACAGACGATAATTCGATTTTCATTGAAAACATCGATATGCACAAAAACCCAAGAACTTAATTACAAGATCTTAACCAGGTGGTACTATACGCCCCAGGTACTGCATAGATACTTCCCTAACTCCACGAACCAATGTTGGAGATGTCAGACGGAGGTGGGGACGCTTCTTCACATATTCTGGTCCTGTCCTCGTCTACAACACTTCTGGACAACAGTTAGGACTATCACTCAGAAATTCACTGATCATGTAATCAGTGACGACCCTGCCTTTTTCCTGCTTCACGCTACCTCAATACCGGCAAGGAGATACAAGAAGTCAATCATACGGCACTTATTGAACGCAGCCAAATCCTGCATCCCCCTTAGATGGAAGAAAAGTTCGCCCCCGACGGTGGGGCTGTGGTTACGTAGGGTGGAGGACATCAAAAAACTGGAGGATTTGGTCCTCACCGCTCAAAACAAACAGGAGAGGCACTCTGAGGCATGGAGGCTCTGGAACATCTTCATCTATTCGGATGAAGGATCGGCCCTACTTAACTCTTAACTTGGCAAAGGGAAACAGCCTTGATAATTATTACGACTGGAGATGTGTTCAGAACTCTGGGTCAGCCCCCCCTCCCCCCACCTTTCCCCTCTTCCCTCCAACCCCGTTCCCCATTTCTATTTCCAGGTTTTTATTCTAGTTCTCTCTCTCTCTCTCTCTCTCCCCCTCCCTCCCTCCCTCTCGGGGGGGGGGGGAGTTGGACGGGGAATTGGATTTATCCTAGATGTGACATAGTGACGCCCCCTACCGGAAGGTTATGGAGTAAGGAGGAACCTTCGGGGAGGATACTAAATAGATAGCCACGAGCTCAGTGATAACAGTACCCCGAGTTGGGTTATCCATATCGGGTGAATATTCAGACCTGTCTGAAATAAATGCTTGCGAACTTGTATGTCACACTCTGTTTGTATGGTAATGTCTTTTATTCTATGTCTGTTTATATAAAACAATAAAAAAATTATAATTGAAAAAAAAAATAAAGAAAATGAGAGCTAGAAGCTGATTGGTTGCCAATCCCAGATTGCCTTTGCTCCAGTCTTTGTAAATTGGCATCCAAGAGTCCAACAAAAAGACATAAAATGTTTGGTTTGCTGTTTAGGCCGGGATCACGTACGTGCAAATTGGATACTGTTTTAACTGCATCCAGTGCCCGTTGTTTTCACTGCATCCTATTTGCATGACATGCGAGTGTGACCAGCTCTCAACACAGGTCCGGGCTGGCCACAGTGCAGATTCCAAAAGGGTGCTGTGCAAAATTCTGACCTCACGGGAAACCGCTGTTGCGTCAGAGGGGGGCGGGGTCACTCGTGACGCCATGGGGAAACCACCGGAAACCCCCGTTGCATCAGAGGGGGCGCGGTCACCCGTCCACATCACGGGTGGCCCCGCCCTCAGTTATTTAAGAGCTGTCAGACGGGTCGCACGTCATTCAGCGGGCGCTTCCTATGGAGGCTGTATCGATCGTGGCTGCGGGTCGTAAAAGTATTACAGCGCTTTTTTTATTTTTTATTAAAGGACTGTGTGTGTGTTTTTTTTACCTTTTTTGTCACTATTTTAGGTGAAATGGTAGGGGTACAATGTACCCTGTTACCAATTCACATAGGGGGGCAGGATCTGGGGGTCCCCTTTGTTAAAGGGGGCTTCCAGATTCCGATAAGTCCCCCACCCGCAGACCCCCACAACCACCGGGCAAGGGTTGTGGGGATGAGGACCTTGTCCCCATCAACATGGGGACATCCTCACCATGTTGAGGGCAAGTGGCCTGGTACAGTTCAGGAGGGGGGGGCGCTCTCTCGTCCCCCCCTCTTTTCCTGCGGCTTGCCAGGTTGCGTGCTCGGACAAGGGTCTGGTATGGATTTTTTGGGGGGAACCCCACGCCATTTTTTTTCATTTTGCCGTGGGGTTCCCCTTAAAATCCTAATGGGTCTGGTATGGATTTTGAGGGGGACCCCTACGCTAATTTTTTTTTAATTTGGCGCAGGGTTCCCCTTAAAGCGGTTGTATTCCCGCTGACTATTTTTTTTTTTACACCTGTAAAGCAAAAGGCATAATGAGCTTGTATGCACAGCATACAAGCTCATTATGAAATACTTACCTTAGAACGAGGCGTCGGTGTCCCTCCCGGTCCACGCCGAGGCAGCTGACATTATGCCTTGGCGTGTCTTCCGGGTATCGCGGCTCCAGCGCTGTGAGTGGCTGGAGCCGCGATTCTTCACTCCCACGCATGCGCGTGGGAGACTTCTTTCCGGCAAGGTCCGGCATCCGCCGGGCCTTCAGCCGAGAATCCCCTGTGCGCATGCGCCGCTGCAGTCAGCGGCGTAGTGCAAGGGGAATATCTCCTAAACCCTAAAGGTTTAGGAGATATTTCTTTTACCTACAGGTAAGCCTTAGTATAGGCTTACCTGTAGGTAAAAGTAAAAAAAAAAGACTATACAACCGCTTTAATATCCATACCAGACGTGAAGGGCCTGGTAATGGAATTTGGGGGGACCCCCACACATTTTTTTTTGGTTCGGGGTTCCCCTTAATATTCATACCAGACCCAAAGGGCCTGGTAATGGACTGGGGGGGGGGGACATAAAGCTCATCCCTAGTGGAGAGATATCCAAAAAGACTTGCAGCTGTAATTGCAGTGAAAGGTGGTTCTACAAAGTATTGACTCAGGGGGGCTGAATACAAATGCACACCACACTTTTCACATATTTATTTGTAAAAAAAACTAAAAACCATTATTTATCATTTTCCTTCCACTTCATAATTATGTGCCACTTTGTGTTGATCTATCACATAAAATCCCAATAAAATACATTTACGTTTTTGGTTGTAACATGACAAAATGTGTTAAAGGGACACTAAAGGTTCCCGTTTTTTTGAAAAAAAATAACAAACATGTTATACTTACCTCCACTGTGCAGATCGTTTTGCACACAGTGGATCCTGGTCTTCTGGGGTCCCTCGGCGGCTGTCTCCGCTCCTCCCCGCAAGGACTCCACACTCCACAGCGAGCTTGCATGGTGTGGAGTTATTGCAGGCGAGCTCCCGTGATACAGCGGCGGCCATAGCCGCCGACTGTATCACTCGGCCCCGCCCCCCGGCACGCCGCATCATTGGATGTGATTGACAGCAGCGCCAGCCAATGGCTGTGCTGCTTTCAATCCATCCACTGTAGCCAATCAACGGCCAGGCTCAGGAACGAGGAGGATGACAGGGGCGAGCGCGGGACTTTTGAGGGGTCAGGTAAGGTAAAACGGGGGCTCGGGGGGGGGGGGGCGGTATTGTCGGATGTTTTTTCACCTTAATGCATAGGATGCATTAAGGTGAAAAAACATTTACCTTTACAACCCCTTTAAATGTCAAGGGGTATGAATACTTTTTCAAGGCCCTGTATTTATGGAATGTGTTTTTTTTTTACTAGTAATGGCGGGGAACAGCGACTTATAGCAGACTGCGACATTGCAGCGGACAAATCGGACACTAAGTGATACTTTTTGGGGACATTGGCTGAGAAGGGGTTAACATCAGGGGTGATCAAAAGGTTAAATGTGTGCCCAACCTGTGCTTGGTTACTGTATGGAAGGTTTTTGTACTATGGGAAGGCAGAGATCTGTGTTTATGCTTTGCTTTGCAGAAACACAGGATCAAAACCTTCCCTTCTCACAGAACGACGAGCTGCCTTGTTTACATAGGCAGACCACTGTTCTGATTATGTCCCGAGCGATCGGTGGGTTACGGCTGATATCAAGTCTGCTGAACCCGCTGATTGGCTCCCGCTGTGTCCAATCACAGCAAAAGCGTGTCGCTTGCGGCGCACGTGCCCGCCCCAGACCTGGATGTGCAGGATCACATACTGGGTAAGTGATCCTGCTCAGGAGAGACGCCTTGCCGCCGTATATATTTTGAAATTTTTTTTGGACCACTGACATACACACGGTTACCTTTTCTAAGTCTAGGCTGTCATGGACCCATGAGAGTATAAGGTGAAGGGCCGGCAACTCGTCCTCCTGATAAAAGTACTTTATTGATAAAGGGTTCAGTGTGCCAAGTCACAGCAGTGTACACATTTCAGTAAAAAAAGTTTATTCAACGTGTAAGCTACTGTAACTTGCACACTGTACCCTTTATCAATATTTTTTTTTTATCAGAGGACAAGTTGCCGGCTCTTCACCTTATATTCTCATGTATCCAGCTTTGAAGCACCATTGGTCTACCTCCAGGCAGGGGCGGATCCAGGGGGGGGGCAACAGGGCAATTGCCCCCCCCCCCCCCCCCCCCCCCCCGAGACCATCTGTCACACTCACTTGCTTGCTCTGCTTTTTTTTTTTTTTGCGCCTGATCTCCCGAACTTTAGGGACCCAGTACCTGCCGGCCGTAGGTCCCCAAACGTGGCACAGATGTAGCCCCATGTCTCCTCTGCAAGTGTGCAAAGTTTGGTGTCTGGGGGACCTACGGCCGGGGAGCACTGATTTTTTAAAGCCGGGCACCCCTTCCATAGACTCCAATGTTAAATGGTAATTTCTTTGGTGACTTTGCAGACCCGGTACCGGCCGGTCGTAGGTCCTCTGGACCCCAAACTTGGCACACATGTAGCCCCATGTCTTCTCTATAAGTGTGCAAAGTATGGTTTCTGGGAGACCTACGGCCGGGCAGAACTGATTTTTCAAACCCGGGCACTCCTTCTATAGACTCCCATGTTAAACATCAGTCTAGTCATGGGCACAGTGAAGCATGGGCACAGTGAGGCATGCAGATGGACACCCTAGGCTTATACTCGAGTCAATACGTTTTCCCAGTTTTTTGGGGTAAAATTAGGTGCCTCGGCTTATATTCGGGTCGGCTTATACAGTACTTGTTCTGCGGCTGCCGCTGCCTCTCTGAGTCTCTCTCTCAGTTTCTCACATCAGCCGATCAGCGGCGCCGAGAGAGAGAGGTGGGTGGAGCCTCTTCCCTGCACTCGCTGCTAACGCCTGGGCCGCTTGGCGTCTAGCAATGAGTGACGTCAGTGAGTCACGTCAGGCCGCTCTGCGGGCAGGTGCGATAGCGTGCGGCTCCACAGACGGGTAAGAAAGCGGGCGGCTCCGCTTGCGGCGCGGTTTGTGGGCGGGCGGCGCGGTTCGTGGGCAGACCGTGCTGCTCAGTGTGTTGGCAGCGCAGGTGAGAGTGAGAGAGCAGGCTCAGTGAGGCAGCTGGCCAATCAGCTAGCAGGGAGCGGGGGAGCAGAGAGATGAGATCATCTCTAACCGCCCGTGCCTGCCCTGCATTCCTGCAGTGACTTCCGCCCTCACTGTGCAGGCAGCAGAGAGATTACATTATCTCTCTGCTGCCTGACTCTGGGAGTCTGGGACAAAGCAAGAGACAACCAAAACTACACCTTAGCAGGCAAGTTAGTGACAATCCGCAAGGTGTGGCAGGCGACGTGGCAAGTGACAATCCGCAAATTGTGTCAGGTGACGTGGCAAATTACAATCTGCATCTGGTGGCAGGCAAGTGACAATCAGCAAGGTGTGGCAGGTGACGTGCCAAGTGACAATCCACAAGGTGTGGCTAGTGACAATCCGCAAGGTGTGGCAGGTGATGTGGCAAGTGACAATCCACAAGGTGTGGCAAGTGACAATCCACAAGATGTGGCAGGTGACGTGGCAAGTGACAATCCGCAACGTGTGGCAAGTGACACGCTCAGGGCTCCCACTAATTGCAGGCGACGGTGGCAAGTGACACACTGGGGACTCCCACTGATTCTGCATTGAACTATTTAATTTTATATTACAATGTAATAAAAGAAATAATGCGCTTCAATCATCCTGACACCATAACAACCATGGTGCCGGGATGATTGAAGCGCCGACACCAGCCATTTCCCCGATAAATTTCCCACCAAAAAAAAAAAATTTGGCAGTGCCCCTCCCGAGAAAAGACTCTGGATCCGCCCCTGCCTCCAGGGTGAATTAATCTAGGCGTATATCTTCGTTTGTGTCATTGACCCATCTCCTAGGGTGGCATTATCACGCAGCCTAGGCTCAGAATACTAGTACACTAAAAGCTGCTCACACGTCATTGCACAAGCGATGTTCGGAAAATAGACATCTATTTAAGACGCATTTAAAACTGCCCGCTAAGTACTTATTTTAGTAACCAGAGTTACTCAGATTTTTCTAGGAGCCAATAGTCTTTTAATAGCCCTAGCCCAGGAAAAGTGATCTTGATAACGTTAGTATTTAGGAATGGGTCATTGAGAAAAAAATATTCCAGTGTTTTATTGAGTATTTTTACGAGCTTATGCTGCTTGGTGTTGTGAAGCTCGACAGCAGGAAAACCATCTTTGAATGTGTCACATTTTGTTAGGCCTTGGTCACATAGGTGTACTTAAGGTAGGGTGACCAGACATCCCCGGTTTCAGGGGACAGTCCCCGGATTGAGGACACTGTCCCCGGACCAAGTCTGTCCCCAGTTTTGTCCCCGGATTGGATTTGAACAGGGGCTGGGGCAATTTCAAAGACAGTCAGTGCAGAATAGTAAAAAAACAAAAAAAAAACAATCTGAATTACACCCCCCCGCCCCGCCGCTCCTACTAGCTTAGGGTGGTGTATTTTTTCCCATTATCTGTGCCCCTTTCTGATGATCATGTGCTGGTCGGAGAGGAGGGAATATTTCTTCAGTTTTGGGTGCCCATTCAGCTCCGCTCACATGTTCTGCCTTGGCTCAAGTCCCGGCGAGCCGCCTGTCTGCTTATCTCCTTGCCTTCGATGGCGGAGTGATCTTCCTCCACTCTCCACCCAGTAGTAGCCGGGGCCCGGAGAGTTAAACCTCGTACACACGGCCGGTTTTCTTGGCAAGAGACGACAAGAAAACTGCCGGGAGAGCTTTCTTGCCGAGAAAACCAGCCGTGTGTACGCGGCTTTCAGGTCTCTCGTCAAGAAAACTGGCCAGAATCTCGACGAGAAAAATAGAGAACCTGCTCTCTATTTTCTCATCGAGATTCTCGTCAAGTCGCGCGGCATGAGAAAATCAATGTAAGTGAATGAGAGCCGTCTTAATGCACCCTACTGAAGTCGCTCCGACTTCAAAAAAGGTTCCTGTACTACTCCATTTCAACTTCTAGGCGACTTGTAGGCAACTTGTACCCATAGATTTCAATGGAAGTCGCCTCAGAAGTCAGATCCCCTGTCTTAACTGAAGCAACTTTCCAGGAAGTAAAAATAGTTTTCCAGACAAACCTCTCCCACCGAGCTGATTATTGTTTGATTGGCCACTGGAAAGTCGCCTGTCCTGGAGGCAACTTGAAGTTGCTGTGTAAGTTGCCTGGAGTCGCACTGTGATTCATGCTCAAGTTGTGTCCAAGTTGCCTCCCAAAGTCACGCTGGAAGTCGTGTTGCCCCTGTGTGAATGGGCTCTTAGTTGTCCTGATATATGGACCTCTATAAAAAAAAACTACTGTATATCTACAAAGTATTAGGACCATTTTTCACGCATTTGCATTATACTGCGTTGAGTAGCCTTGTCCAGCGCAGTCCCAAAGCAAAGATAAAGCAAATTGGCTTGTTGGCCATTAAGTCAGTTCACACCACTACCTTTTCAGTGCACAGCATGATGCAAAGCAAACCACAACAGCGCATTGCAAAGCCGCTGTAGTGAATAGAACTTCGTAAAACACTTATGACATTTCAACAAAGTTCCAACTGTAAACTGGAATTAGCACGTTAGCACTGTTCCTCCCAATACACACCACATCTCCGTAACTACGAGTGTTCCTTTTCCCTACATAACCTCTTTCTCACTTTGGAAAGTTGATGGCATCTGAGTTAAATCATGAATATCTAAATCGTTTTAAATGCCATTAATACCATTTTGAAATACAAATTGAAAGAGGGATTGGATGAATGTGTTGATAAACTGGAAAAACCTCTTAACCATGGCTGTAGGGGTTATACAGCCCCACACTAAAACCATTATGAGAGCTCTGCCTCTGTAATCACCATGTCAGAGGTCATTCCTTTAAAGCCTCATGCACACAGGGTGTTAAAAAAACAAGATGAAAATCCACTACCAACACCAGGAGAAAGCTGTAAAAACGCGCTTTTAGTAGCCTTTTGCATTGGCGTTTGGCCGCGTTAGCTTGTAGCTGCGTTTCTCTGCCTCTATTCAAAATCAATGGTTTCCTATGAGAGTCGTCTTAACTGATCTGACTTTCAGTCCATTGATTTGAATATAAGTTACATCCAAGTCGAATCATGATGATCCAACTTGTAGTGCGACTTGTGCTCTAAGGATCTTGAAAAGAGACCCGATGCCAAAATGAAAAAAAATAAGCAGCGTGGGGTCCCCACCAAGACCATACCATACCACGCCAAACCAAAAAAAACAATACCAGACTTATATGTGTAGCGGGTATTTGAATTTAGGGGAAGCATCTGGGTGGTAGTGTAACCCAGATGCACTGATTGCTAGGGAATCTGAGACCCTTTTATGGTTCTTGGAGGTGGTGTGAGGTTCCCTGGGCCTACAGGTGACGTTGTTGCCGGGGGCCAGAGGTGAACTCACACCGCAAGTCTGTGCCTTTTTGTCCTCCCCTGGAGCTGGTACAGCGGGGCGGGGAACCCGCTGTGACGCAAAGGGAGAGGGGATAAAAGGGGCGGATGCCTTTACCACGGGCTGGTTGGTGTGGAGGTTCAGAGTCGGGAGGACGCGGCTGCACCCAGGCACCTTCAGCTTGGGTGCTGGCGTTCCGGTATTCCGGGCCCAGGTGCCTTTGACCTGGCCGGAGCGGAGATGGAGTCCATCTCAGGCACCTTTAGCCTGGGGTGAGGTACTATGGTGGATGCCTGGGGCTCAGTACCTTCGACTGAGTTCCGCGAGGGTGGAGGAATCCGAGGGGGCCCTAACTCCTTTGGTGCCCGTGTCTGAGTTTGTGAGGTCTGGTGAGCAGAACTTCTCTGGAGAGTCCGGCGCAGCATCGCTGGTGACAGAGAGGCCTCCGGTATCTCCCTTGGACGGATATCCTTCCCCTGACAGGGGCCGTGCTAGCGAAGGTAATTCACGTTCTACTTCACATAGTCAGTGGCAGTGACTATTCGCCACTGGTGATACCACAGTGGTTAGCAAAAGAAGGGAAAGGATTGTGCCTCGACCCATTCCCATTACTACTAAGTTGTTGCAAAAGAATCCAACTTAACCGTGCTGTATGTTTATTCGCTGAGAAGAATAAAACAGTTTGACCTATTCATTGTGTGGAACTCTGTTTACTAGGAGCAAAGTAGTCAAGGACGAAGGACAGGACTTGACTCTAGGACACCTACACAAAGCCCGATCTTTCTGGCCTTCACCTCTTCACTATGGAGGACATGGGCCGTGGTGTATCTCATCCCTCCCCCCAGCACTAACACCCCTAGACGAAGAAAGACAAGCCGAGAATGAGAAGGGGAGAGAGGGGTGAGGCCGCTACACGTGGGGGCATCGTGTCCGGGATGTGTATGGTGTCTGAATTTGAACTTTGCTGCCCGGGGAAGTTCCGAGTAGGTCGGCCATATTGGCCAACGCGCCACGAGGCAAACCATAGCTGCGTAGTTCATGGGCAGGGAAAAGGGAAAGCCCGCGAACAGGTGCAGAGTGTGGGATGAGTCTGGCCATGTGGACGTACGCACGTGAAGATTCCGGCACGGGTGGGTCAATGCGCATTGGAGCAGCGAACAGGAAAGATGACTTCAAACACTCGTGGATTTCAGCTTCTTCTTTCACGGACATGACTTTCTTTGCTGCTCCCATTATGGACACAGGAATCAGACTAAGGCCCCGGGGGTGATTGGCTCTGTACACCTGCAGAGACATAGAGGCCCTCAGTGTGATCTGTCCCGGCTGTTCGGGACTGGTGGTTCAGTTGAAGCCATTCAGGCGATGTGAGGTCTGCAAGGAGTTTCTCTTCGAGGTGGAGCCATCCACAGAAAGGCCTCACGCCTTCCACCTCAACTACCTCACAGGTACTGCCACTCCGGAGGGAGAGATCGATGCCATGGCAGGTATTCCTGTGCGTGCTGACCAGGGCGAAGTGACTGCCCAAGCGGAGATTAAAAGAGAAAAATCCGAAGATGCTGCTTCGGTCACCAGCAGCTCCCTGCTCCGACAGCCGAAGAGGAAAGTCGGCCTAGTGATGGCCTCCTGTGGTCGTGGAAGAGCTTCGCCCCGCCGCTTGCCTGGCCTGGATGGATCCGGAGGGAAGAGCCCTGGACATCCCTGTTCTTCTAAAGGCCCAGGTGAGCCAGGGGTTGGGACTGTCTGTGTGGTTAAAGGTGGCGGAAACCCACAGTCGGTGGAGGCCGTCAAGGGGGATGATTCCGTGACTGGGAATTATCTGCCCGCTGAGTGTTATGACACCTCCGACCTGGAGTCATTGTCTGACAATGGCGATGATGGGGAGATAGACTAAATCTTCCACCGAAAGGGATGGGACAAGATGAAGCTACCCTCGTCCCGTGTCACAAGGGACCCACCTATGTCTACTGGGGATAGTACACCCCGGGTGGAGGCCTCGGCGCCTAGGGAAGAATCTGGTCCACTGTCTGAAATCCCTCTTCTGGATTCAACTTCTATTTCACCTGCTTCTGTTGCGGGAGTGCAACGCCAGTCACTGCAGGCCCCTGTGCCCAGATCTACCGAGGTGGTGAACTCACCTCGCCATCCAGAAGCAATTGTGTTACCTGGAGAAGGAGACCGTGTCATGATTCCACCTTTGTCAAGGCTGCAGCGTCTCTTTGGCCAGAAGGTTTCCCAAGAGTATGGGTGGGAGTACCCATACCTGCCTCGAGAATTGCTCTACGAGGTGGAAGTTTTTTGCCAGAGGTGGTACAATACCTTTGTTTGGGACAAACTCAAAGTACCTCAAGCACGCCGTTACTTTTCTTGTTCACCAACGGTCACCAAGAAGTTTTAGGACTGTAAAGCTAAGTGGATGCTGTGAAGGCATATCCATGCGGACAGAGTGGTAATTTGTCGCAAGGATGGAGGAAATGTTGAGTATAACATGGAGGTGTTTGACAAGCATTTGAAGCCTGTGTTTCTGCCGCACCCAAAGTTTTACCTTTAGGAGAAAAAGACTCCTGTGTGTTCTTTCTTGCTGCTCATTGCTGAACTTTCTGGAGTGCCTTTGCCGGAGCACAAGGACTATGCCCTAGTTTTTTTTTTTTTGTATTTGGGCGTTCTACTCTTTGGAGAAATGGGAGCTGTTACTGTTTTGTTCTCCCTACTTCTCCTTGCATTTCAGAGAAATCATTGACTTTGGGGTTTTTAGTCAGTGTACGGTCACAGAGAAAAGATCAAGAGAGAAAAGTTCATCTGTAAGTGATAAGTGTCTTTACCGCGGCATTGCCACCAGGTGGCAGTGTTGCGCAATGATTGTTTATTTTATTTTTTAACATTATGCAACACTCATTGGAGTGAATGGGTTTCTTCTCGGACAGACCCATTCATTCCAAGCAAACACATATATGATGTTAAGATGTGTGTTGTTCTTTTTTTCCCCTCTGCAGGAGACTCGTCTGTCAAGGCTGCTGAGAATGGGGTGGGCCTTAGATAGCCAGGGGGAGGAAAGAAAAAAAAATTAAATGTGTGAGGTATTTAAAGTATTTCATTGCAAAGTTTATGGTTTTACATTCCTGTTTCCCTTTCCTGTTTTAGGTCCTGGCACAATTCCTTATCGAAAATGTTGAGTTTGAATTTTGTGAATGTTTGTCTCTGGGTCGAACTTATGTTGCCACTTTTTGGGAGACATGGGTTTGCACCAGACACTGGGGACCAGTGTCAAATCACCGGGGGGAGAGTGTAGCGGGTATTTGAATTTAGGGGAAGCATCTGGGTGGTAGTGTAACCCAGAGGCACTGATTGCTAGGAAATCTGAGACCCTTTTATGGTTCTTGGAGGACTCTGGTGGTGTGAGGTTCCCTGGGCCTACAGGTGGCGTTGTTGCCGGGGGCCGGAGGTGAACTCACACCGCAAGACTGTGCCTTTTTGTCCTCCCCTGGAGCTGGTACAGTGGGGCGGGGAACCTGCTGTGACGCAAAGGGAGAGGGGACAAAAGGGGCGGACACCCTTTCCACGAGGTTCAGAGTTCAGAGTTGGAGGACGCGGCCGCACCCAGGCACCTTCAGCTTGGGTGCTGGTATTCAGGTGTTCTGGGTCCAGGTGCCCTTGACCTGGCCGGAGCAGAGACGGAGTCCATCTCAGGCACCTTTAGCCTGGGGTGAGGTACTATGGCGGATGCCTGGGGCTCAGTACCTTCGATTGTTGCTAAAGAATCCAACTTAACCGTGCTGTGTGTTTATTCGCTGAGAAGAATAAAACTGTGTTGGACCTATTCACTGTGTGGAACTCTGGTTACTAGGAGCAAAGGAGTCAGGGACAAAGTACAGGACTTGACTCTAGGACACCTACACAAAGCCCGATCTTTCTGGCCTTCACCTCTTCACTATTGAGGACATGGGCCGTGGTGTATCTCATCCCTCCCCCCAGCACTAACACCCCTAGACAAAGAAAGACAAGCCGAGAATGAGAAGGGGAGAGAGGAGTGAGGCCGCTACATATAGATCAGACCAAAATGAGGGACAAATGAGGAGGAAAGAGAGACATTGTTCCAAATCAGGAACAGTCCCTCGAAATCAGGGACAGTTGGGAGCTTTAGTTTCTGCTTTAAACATTACCCAGACAGATGGTGTGTATTTCATTTTATTTTTTTTATTTTTTCCATAAGGTAATACAACAAGGCAATGGTTCTTTTTTTTTCTGGAGAGAGGTTCAGCCTCGGGCACCCATAGGAGGAAAATTATAGGTGGCACACTGTGGCGAATTGTAGTTGTGGCAAAATTGCGCTACCAGTGGGAGAGGTTTAAAATTTGAGTCTACTCACTATGTACACAGTAATGCCTTGTACACACGATCGGATTTTCCGATGGAAAAAGTCAGACGGAATTTTTTCATCGGATATTCCGACCGTGTGTGTGTGCCCCATCAGACTTTTTTCTGTCGGAAATTAGAAAGAGAACATGTTCTCTTTTTTTCCGATAGAACAAATTCCGCTCGTCTGTGTGGAACTCCGACGGAGAAAAAAAACACGCATGCTCAGAATCAAGTCGACGCATGCTCGGAAGCATTGAACTTCATTTTTATCGGCTTGTCGTAGTGTTGTACGTCACCGTGTTCTTGACGGTCGGAATTTGGTGTGACAGTGTGTATGCAAGACAGCTTGGACGGAATTCCGTCGGAAAAATCAGTCGGAGTTTATCCCAACGAAAAATCAGATTGTGTGTACAAGGCATAACATATGCTACAGGTCCTGTACCCAAATCTTGTAGTAATTCATATGAGCAGTAAAAACACATGAAAGCTCAGCAGCGGTTGCACTAAAGTGACAAAGAACGTGGGGAGCGTGGCTTGATATATCCATTTTGGTGACCTCCCTCTCTGCAGTCTCCCAGCAGCTCTCTTTGCCTGTTGTGGGTCCCGCTGATCACCTCCAGCATACCACACTTGCCAGTGGGTGATGCCAAAGTCCAGCTGCTAATGCAGCCAGTCAAAGTTCTCCATTCTCTGTGACACTGTCTCATCAGCAGCGGAGAGGCATAGGCTGCTGTGTTAAGAATGACCAGGCTGTGCGACTCCCATAGCCACCAGCCAGGGTGCTCCAGGGTGTGGGGTGGCGGGGATTGTTGGAACCCCCCCCCATCTACACCCTTGAATAGAGATAACCTCCTATTTTACTATATAACCCTAGATCATTTTCTCTGTAATTGGAGCACACAACAAGCTAGGCTAGCAATAATACAATCGTTACATTGAATATCAAAACAGTATGTACATGTTGATATCGGCATCCTTTTAATGAAATGCAAACCACAGAAGCCAAAGGGAACAAAATATCTTTTCATAAAGAAAGGGTACCTTTATCTTTCTGAAGAAAAAAAAACAAACGCTTGCACAAATAGCGTGGGAAAGGGATTAAGATCTTTATCTGGTTTTATTTTCAATAATTACATTGATGGGATGCATGTAGGACTATTAAAATATCTGTACTACAGAATACGGTCTGTGACTAGTGGAGAAATTATAGTGCCTCAGTTAGCTCTTGAATATTCCACATGTAGCACCCTCCATGTATAGTGTAGGAAAATTTAGTTGGGCTCCTCTGTAGGCAGAAGAGCCAAGGTTAATTTGTTTAGAGTTAGCTGGCAGATCTTCAAGGGCTAAGTCTCTGCTGCCTCCCCCTGGCTTCTGGAACTGTTGGCGGGTTCTAGAACTTAGAGGAGAAGAGACACGGCCTAAATATTTATGGAGTCTCCTCCAATCCCTGGGTGGGGACGGCTCAGAAGGTGGAGGTACAGGCCATAAATATTCTGGAGCCTGGCCATGTGGAGAGCAGAGTCCAGGTTCCAGTTGCTTGGAGGGGACTCCTGTTCTGAGAGGGCTCTTCCCTTGAGCAGAAGGAAGAAGCCAGAATGAGAGAGACCAGCAACAGCAGAAGCCTCACACCCTTTCAGCCCCAGCTAGGCTTAGCTGAAGCCACCCTGGGAGCTATTGGGACCTGTCCAGCAGGAGGCCTGTTCAGCAGTCACATTCTTCAGGATTCATCAAAAGAACTGAGGGAGTAGCTTCAACCACTACACCCCAGAACCTGTTAGAGGAGAAGCAGCCAGGTGCAATACCCAGTTTGCTACTGACAAGGGACAGCTTAGAGCCACTTAAAATCAGTGCAGCTATCCTACACCTCTTAGTGGGGGAAGCGAAGGAGAAGCCAGGTGCCTTGGCATTTTTCTACAGCGAGAAAGCACCTGCATTCAGTGATTGGAAACCTTTCTTTACCAGTTGAGCCAATCTGTTTTATCCTACGGGAAGACAGCCTTGTAATTTTTGGTAGCCAGAGACAGTTTCAAGTCCTCAAGTTACATTCAAGATACAGTTCTGAGCATCCAATACCTTGCCGATTCCTATCCAAGTTCCATCCCCTAATAAACCAAAAACAAAACAAAACGCCCTGGACTGGTTTTTAACTACAGAGTGAATGACGAAAAAATCCAGCGGCTCCTAAGGGGGTAGCGCTACACGTAGAGGGATACATCTGCAGTATGTATCCACATATGGCACAACCAGGGCTTTTTTTCTCAGAGAATAGGTGCAGGAACTCCCCCCTTCCGAGTTACCCTTTGTTTCTGCTCCCTACCCACCTCTGAGCATTGTCCCTTGGTTCCACCTCTTACCCACCTCCCAGTACCAACCCTTTTAGAGAATACAGAACCAAGTATCATCTTGTGCTACTAAGTGATTTGCACGGAATTGGGTAATAACAAGAAAGACAGTAAAATAGAGTGTAGTAAGCAACAATAGACCCCACCCCAGCAACAGTAGACCCCCCCCAGCAACGATAGACCTCACCCCAGCAACAATAGATTGACCACACAACAATAGACTCCCCTCCCCCCCAGCAACAATGGACCCCCTGCAACAAAATACCACCCCAGCAATAAGAGACCCTCAGCAGCCGGCATCAATAGACCTCTCCCTCAACAGTAGATCCCTCCCAGTAACAATTGACCCCCCCAGCAACATAACACCCCCCCATCAGCAAGAATAAACCTACCCAGCAACAATAGACCCTTCAGCACACCCCAGCACTCCTTGCTATTACATACATTCATTGCTGAAGGTGCGGAACTGCATTCCCCTGCGTTCCCCCAGAAAAAAAGCCCTGGGCACAACCACCATGTTGACTGACCATGAAGGGATCGCTAACAGCTATTAGAACTACTTTAGAATTTCTGCCTTTAATTTGAATTTACTGATAACGCAGGGATGAATTGACGTGAAGTTCCCAATCTCTATGGTAGGTTAGGTCTGGGCACCAGGAAGCAAACAGTAGTAGTTCATAGAAAGTAGCTTCAGTTGCAGATGAAAACTCGTAGCCTTCCCTGAAGGCCCCTAACACTATTTATTAAAGATTTGTTGGACAAAGGTTCCACACATTAGTGCAGGCTGCACAAATTATAACTGTAATTTCTGTGATAGATTCATTCTCATGATCGTTAGAAAAATGCGATATAGCTTTCTAAAATACCTCAATGAGAAAATATACCTCATTAGGGCTAATAGATGGAGCTGACAATTAAAGGAATTATTATTATTATTATTATACAGGATTTATATAGCGCCAACAGTTTACGCAGCGCTTTACAACATGAGGGCAGACAGTACAGTTACAATACAATTCAATGCAGAGGGATCAGAGGGCCCTGCTCGTCAGAGCTTACAATCTAAAAGGGAGGGTCAGGTGATACAAAAGATAATAACTGTGGGGGATGAGCTGATGGAGAAAATCAAAGTACAGTTGTTATGTGTGGGCAGGATAGGCTTCTCTGAAGAGGAGAGTTTTCAGGGAACTTCTAAAAGCAAACAGAGTAGGAGATAATCGGACAGATTGGGGTAGGGAGTTCCATAGGATGGGAGAGGCTCTGGAAAAGGTGAGCATGGAAGGATGTGATGAGGGAACTAGAGAACAGGAGGTCTTGGGAGGAATGAAAAGAACGATTAGGTTGGTATTTTGAGACTAGACTATTGATGTAGGTGGGGGCTGAGTTGTGGATGGCTTTGTAAGTTGCTGTTAGTATTGCTGTTAGTATTTTGAATTTATTTCTTTGGTTGAGTGGAAGCCAGTGGTGGGATTGCTAGAGAGGAGTAGCAGACACAGAGTGGTAAGGTGTTTGAGCCTGGCAGCAGCAGTCACAATGAACTGAAGGGGGGATAGCCTATGTAAAGATTAGCCAATGAGAAGGGAGTTGCAGTAGCCAAGGAGAGAGATGACCAGGGTGTGAACTAGGATCTTTGTGGTGTGATTGGTTAGGAAAGGGCAAATTTTGTAGAGGTAGCGAAGGTTCAGGCGTCAAGGTTGAACTTGATGGACTTGTGTCTTTTTTTCAACCTTACCAACTATTTACAGTCGGTCCCCGAGTTACAAACAAGATCAGGTCTGTAGGTTTGTTCTTAAAGGGGTTGTAAAGGTAAATGTTTTTTCACCTTAATGCATCCTATGCATTAAGGTGAAAAAACATCTGACAATACCGCCCCCCCCCCCCCCGAGCCCCCGTTTTACTTACCTGACCCCTCGAAAGTCCCGCGCGCGCCCTCGTCATCCTCCTCGCCGTTCAGCCTGGCCGTTAATTGGCTACAGTGGATGGATTGAAAGCAGCGCACCCATTGGCTGGCGCTGCTGTCAATCACATCCAATGACGCGGCTCGGCGGGGGTGGGGCCGAGTGATACAGTGAGCGCCAATAGCCGCTGGCTGTATCCCTGGAGCGCGCCCGCAATCACTCACCACCATGAGAGCTCACTTGCATATAGGTTGTGAGTGATTGTGGGGAGGAGCCGAGACAGCCACCGAGGGACCCCAGAAGACGTGGATCGGGGCCACTCTGTGCAAAACGAGCTGCACAGTGGAGGTAAGTATAACATGTTTGTTATTTAAAAAACAAAAACAAAACAGTTCTTTACAATCCCTTTAAGTTGAACCTTTTTGTAAGTCGGAACAGGTACAATTTGTAAGTGTAGCTCCAGCCCAAAAATTTTTTTTAAGCTTTTTGGAAAACATAGGGAAGGGTTATCACCCCTGTAACATTTGTTTTGCTGTCTGTTCACCTGTTCAGAAGATCTCACCTCACTTTCTGTCCCAATGACAATTGGATTTAGAAAATTTTCGCTTGTTGTGGAAACAAGGATTGGTGATAAAGCATCAGGGGAGGTACCTTTTTCCCATAATAACTCTTATGCCGCATACACGCGGTCGTAAATTCCGCCAGCAAAAGTCCGATGTGAGCTTTTGGTCGGAAATTCCGACCGTGTGTAGGCTCTATCGGACTTTTGCTGTCGGAATTTCCGCCAACAAAAGATTGAGAGCTGGTTCTCAAATTTTCAGACGGAAAAAATTCCTATTGGAAAGTCCGATTGTCTGTAGCAATTCCGACGCTCAAAATTCCGACACATGCTCGGAAACAATTCGACGCATGCTCGGAAGCATTGAACTTAGTTTTCTCTGCTCATCGTAGTGTTGTACGTCACCGCGTTCTTGACGGACGAAAGTTCAGAGAACTTTTGTGTGACCGTGTGTATGCAAGCCAAGCTTGAGCGGAATTTCGTCGGAAAAACCATCCAAGGTTTTTCCGACGGAAAATCCAATCGTGTGTACGCAGTATTACAGAAGTGAATTTTCCTTCCTAGGGGGTAGATTTCCTCTCACTTCCTGTTGTCTCCCTCCGTTTGTAAGTAGGAGTCGTTTGTAAGTTGGATGTTTGTAACTAGGGGACCGCCTGTACTTATGTAAGATTTGGACAGTGATTGGATATGTGGCCGAAAGGATAGATCAAAGTCCAGGATTACACATAGAACCTTGGCATGCGGGGATAGGCTTATGCCGTGTACACGCGACCGTTTTTAATGACGAGAAAAATTACATTTTTAAAAATGGTCATTAAAAATGATCGTGTGTGGGCTTCAGAGCATTTTTAAAGACGTGAAAAAACGGGCATGAAAAAATTGGAACATGCTCGAATTTTTCACGTCGTTTTTTATATCGTCGTTTTTCTCGTCATGAAAAACGGCCGTGTGTGGGCTTTAACAACGTGAAAAAAAATGCGCATGCTCTGAATCAAGTATGAGACGGGAGCGCTCGTTCTGGTAAAACTAGCGTTCGTAATGGAGATAGCACATTCGCCACGCTGTAACGGGCTGAAAAGCACGAGGCTGAAAAGCGCGAATCGTTGCTCAACAAACTTTACTAACATGAAGGGTGGCGCCATCCGAATGGAACTTCCCCTTTATAGTGCCGTCGTACGTGTTGTACGTCACCGCGCTTTACTCAAACATTTTTTTCCACGATAGTGTGTAGGCAAGGCAGGCTTGAGAGGAAACACGAAAAATCACGTCGAGAAAAATGCCGTTTTTTTCAATGACATTAAAAACGGTCGTGTGTACGCGGCATTATAGTTGTGCCATCGATCTTGACAGAGTGATCAAAGGAAGAGGCACATGGGGAGGAAATATTATGAGCTTGGTTTTGGCTCCTTTACAGAAATTATGCCCAAAATTTGTGTAGCCTGCCTGAAATGTTGAAAAGAGTGCGCACATATGCGTTGTGAGTATGTTACTAAAAGGTCTTCAGTCTGACAAAACAAAACTCTTGGCTAAAACTATTTTTTTTGTTTGTTCTTCAGATAAGAAGTACAAAACAAGCTAATGCCGAATGTTGCCTGAAAATTGAGAACACGAAAATAACAGCAGACGGCTTTAAAGAGAAGTGAGTTTCATTGTTCCCATAGTAATAGGTTTCTGCTATTCAGACCATGCTATGCATGACCACCCTGCGTGTTCTACAGATTACCAGAAACTCAAAGGTTCTTCTGTATGACGGAACTGAGGAATGGGAAATTGAATGGCTGACCTCCCTTTAGGAAAATGGCCAAAATATGCAGTAAAACATGAGAAAAGCTGTTCTAGAAAAAAATTCTATTCCTTTTTTGACAATCGTTCCATTTGGGCACACTCTAACTAAGGCCCCTTTCACATGGGCGGACCGTATGTCAGTTTTTCATCCATCCGTTTTCGGATAAAAAATGGTCATACATGTATCTCTATGGGATAGCGGATGTCAGCGGATAAACATCCGCTGACATCAGTCTCCGCTGTGCTCCGTTTATCATGGCGGAGGAAAATACTATTTTTCCATCCGTCTGCGGATCGGATGAAAACGGACAGATGGTCCGTTTTCATCCAATCCCCCCCATAGAGGGAAGCGGAGATCTGACCGTTCCGTTTCTGCACAGTGTGCAGAGACAGACTAGTCATCTGCCGGCTCAGCGGGGATCAATGGAGCGATCCCCCTGAGCAAGCGGATGTTCACGGGGCGGATCATCACGGGATCCGCCCATGTGAAAGGGCCCTTAGCAACTAATACAGTGAAATGCTTATGTAGCAATACCCCCAGCTAAGAGGGCTGCTGATATAGATTTTGGGCCTGTACACACTGCTGTTAACCCCCAGTAACTGGCTCTAACCTCCCTTGGCACAGATAGCAGTAAAGATGGGATTGTGAAACCTGTTGGCTATGGGGATCACAATACCGCAACAAACATATAACCACACAGTAGATTGGCTTAACCACAAGTACTTTTTACTGAATATATAGCATCAAATTAAACAGTAATACGTATGCATATGCAGAGCCCTGCAATGTTAGCTATTCAGCATATAACAAGCACCAAGTTCCAATAGTAATTACACACGCTAAGTGTCATTTAACTATGCTTGCGAGCTTCCCCCTCGTGGGCAAGATTGCGCCCAAACAATTTCTAACAGTTCTTCAGTCAGGCCTGACTATTGCAGATAGGGTGCTTCCGTGGGGAAGGATCTTCGCTAGCAATGGTGGTGCACTCAGTAGATTATTTGTAATCCACAGGCAATAAAACAGTTAACTTCTTGGCATGTACTAAAGAGTTCAACTAACGCTGCACAGCACACTGTCCCTCTGGCATGCAATAACACTTGGGTAACGGTAGTCTCTTAACAAAGGACACTGGGCCTAAGATTAGTCAGTAATCTCTGAGCAAGTGCTCTCTCACCCGACCGGACCAGTCCATACAACCGACTTCCGTAGCTGGGGCTCCAGCACACCGTCTCACGACACCCGTAGTCTCTGATCCTCCCGACAGTCCTTGAAGGGATGATGGACGAAATGACACCTGGGGTTTCCCGTGAAAACCCAGATGTTGGAAGGCTCTCTGGATCTCAAGGCCCAAACTCCTAGGCCCAGTCCAGCGGCAGATTCGGCGTTGGTTCCACTTGCTAGGGGGGGGGCGGTGTCCAAAGAGACACGCGTGAAGCTCCGCTCCTCCTTATATAGCCCTTCCCCAGCAGACCTTGCGCCGGGCAATGCACTCTGGGTGTCCCGCTGTATCCTGGGTATGGTAGTCTTTTGAGCTCTTTAAAGTGACACCCCGCTACACTTAGACTATGTTAAACACCAAAAGTATGGTTTGCTACAAATGCTTATAGAGTGTTAGCTAGAGTTTGGCTTCAACTTGTTTAGTGTACTATATCTAAATCTGCTAGTCCATCTAACACTCCCTGCCCCCCACCCAGCATTGGGGCATTCTAATACAGGAGGTGTGTTACTGGGCAGATCAGCAGATGAAAACAGAGGGGATAAAGAAAAGAAAGCTAATGCAGCCACCACATCTAATGTTTGGTAAGCTGCAATATAGTAAATTTTAGATTTTTGGTTCAGTATCGCTTTAACCAGGTTTATTATCTCTGTGAAGTTCTTCTTGTTACATTTGGAAATGGTGGACAGATTGGGAAAGATGAATTTCTGTAAGGTCCCACTGACCACACAGGTAGTGAAGGGAATCACCATCTAGGACACAGGCAACAATAAACATAGAAAAAGTTCTACACCCTTCACCACTCCATGCCTATCATGGTAACCATACAGGAAGGAAGATAAAATTACTACAGTGGGATCTGACTCTGCTTTTACACTTCCCAACTTCATACAAAGCTAACAGAAACAAAAGGTTTTGGTTGGATTTTGGCTTTAGAAAAATAAATAGTGGGTACTGCCGCTGATAAGGCAGTACAGCCAGCTTTCCTGTACTGGGCCCCATCAGTTCAAAAGGGGGGCCTGGGCACCTGCTAGGTGGGCGCGCGCGCGCCACGTCACTGGGGACCCGATGCGTGTGCCCGGCAGCCACGATGGCCGCCGGGCATCCGTGGTTGCCCAGTAACCGAGCAGGACCGTGGAGCTGTGTGTTTGTAAACACACAGATCCACGTCCTGTCAGGGAGAGGAGACCGATGGTGTCTGCCTTGTACATAGGGACAACCACCGGTAACCTCCTCCAGTCAGTTCCCTCCCCCCACAGTAAGAATCACTTCCAGGGAATACATTCAACCCCTTCCTCGCCCCCTAGTGTTAACCCCTTCCTTGCCAGTCATGTTCATACAGTAATTAATGCATTTTTATAGCACTGATCGCTGTATAAATGTGAATGGTCCCAAAAATGTGTCAAAAGTGTCCGATGTGTCAGCCGCAATATCACAGTCATGATAAAAATCCCTGATCGCCGCTATTACTAGTGAAAAAAAAAAAAAAAAAAAAAAATGCTATAAATCTATCCCCTATTTTGTATCTGCTATAACTTTTGCGCAAACCAATCAATATACGCTTATTGTGATTTTTTTTTTACCAAAAATATGTAGAAGAATACGTATCGGCCTAAACTGAGGAAAATGTAAATTTTTTTTTTAAAAGAATGGATATTTATTATAGCAAAAAGTAAAAAATATTGTGTTTTTTTTTCAAACTTGACGCTCTTCTTTTGTTTATAGCGCAAAAAAAAAAAAAAAAACACAGAGGTGATCAAATACCACCAAAAGAAAGCTCTATTTGTGGGAAAAAAAGGACGCAAATTTCGTTTGGGTACAGAGTCGCACGACCGCGCAATTATCATTGAAAGTGTGACAGCGCTGAAAACTGAAAAATTGCTTGGGCAGGAAGGGGGTGAAAGTGCCCAGTAGGCAGGTGGTTAAATAAAAATTAAAAATGTATCAAATGGTGCACTGCTCCTTTAGCCTGCTGACCTGTTAGCGCCGAGTGCATGCAATTATGGGCCTCTCGGCGGGCAGGTTTTGCAGCTGCATATTTGCGTGCAATTTCACCAGTAGAGCTGTCCTGAGGAGCACGCACCCTGCACGCTCCTGGCACAGTGACTGGCGGCTAACGGAAAGCTCCCAGTCGCTGCTTGCAGTCAGGAGTTTTTCTATCATGTGACCGCCGTGACACCCCATCACCATAGAGCCCCCTATCACACAGTTCCCCCATTACAGAGCCCCCCAGTTACACAACCCTCCATCACAAAGCCCCCAATCACACAGTCCTCCTATCAGAGTTCTACCGGCTCCAGCAGCACAGCAGAGAGAAGCGGTGGAAGAGGTCTGGTCTTCTCCTGAATGCTGATGATGGCCCTGCATGCCACCTGCCCTGAATCATAGTCATGCATTGCCATGGTGCTGACCCTTTTCACCATATTATTGATGCCATGCATCCTCACCCTAGATTATCATTTGCTGTTATGGTGCTGGTGACCAGCATACAATCATGCTGATTGAAAAAATAGGTCCCATAATTTCAGCACCTTGGGGCAGTCCAGAGGGCTTCCCAGGCTGCCACGACACCCTGGTTGAGAAACACTGTCTTAGAGCATCATTGGTTGTTATACTGCTAGCGGCCAGCCCACCCCCACCATGGCAATTTGTGCCGATCCAGGACAAACTGGGTCACATGGTGGTGGCACCCCAGTAAAACCAAGATTGCACCCTGGTTGAGAAACACTGCTATAGCGAGTAGATGGGAAAGGGTAAGTGGTGAGAGAATCAGTCAGTCATCTGGCTAGTTCAGCTGCCTGTTTGTAAAATGAGCTTTAGTTATTTTTTTTTCTATTTTTTTTTTAAAGGTGTTTATTTTCAAGTTTTTTAAAAGAAACAACAAAAGAAAGGCAAAACAGTACAGGCTGTCATTACAACATGCAAGTGCAGCAGCTGCAACAATCAGGCAGTGTATAAATGAAAGCATGAGCAGACTGTACATAACAAAAGTACCCCAAGAACAAACATCATCGCCATTCACACACACATACACACACACGCACTCAAATTCACAGCACAAACGACCCCACATCAGCAGTATAATTCTAGAGGCCCGCAGGCAATAAAACTTTTGTTTCATATAAAGCAATTCCTGCCCAGTTAGAGCGACGGTAACCAAGTAGGAAGTACCGAATCACAGCACTTCAAAAATCACTGAGAGAGCTGTGAGGAGAGGACCTCCCCCTTCGAAACATCTAGCCATGGTTGCCATACTTTGGTGAACTTCTTAGGGCATGCCCTACTTTTGTATGTAGCGGGGCCCACCCCTCTCACCCTTTCTTCTTCTCGGCTTGCTGTCTTGTCTAGGGGAACCTGGGAGGAGGGATGAGAACCACCACGGCCCATGTCCTCTTCTGTATAGAGGTGAAGGCCCGAATGTATTTTTACCATCGGGTTGTGTGTATAACCTGGGGTCAAGTCTTTCCTCGATATGACCCCCCTTTGCTCCCAGTAACCAGAGTTACACACCACTGAAAAGGTCCAACACTTATTTATTTCTTAGCAGCAAATAAATCGTCATTTAGCACAGACAGGTTGTGACCAACGAACAGCTCAGTATAGGTGGGGAGTAGGTCAAGGCACAATCCTCAATCAAACGGAACCATTGAGATATCACCAACGGTTATGGCGCACAGTGGCGATGAATGTACTTCTTTCCTTTTCTCGAGTCTCTACCAGCAACTCTAATGAACATGAAACTGGAGTTACCTTCTTATGGCTGCGGCCCATGTCAGAGGGAAGACATCCTTCCGAGAGAGTTACCGGAGGCCCCGCCGTCACCGGCAATGCTGCACTGGGCTGTTCGGAAGGGTTACACTCCCTGGCCTCCTCATCTCAGATTCGGGCGCCCAACACCTTAGGGCCCCTCGGACTCCTCCACGCTCACGGAACCCAGTCGAAGGTACTGGGTCCCAGGCCTCCTCTGTGGTACCTCACCCCAGGCCAAAGGTGCCTGGGATGGACTCCATCACACACTCCGGCCAGGTCAAAGGCACCTGGTCCCGGAACTCTGGAACGCCAGCACCCAGGCTGAAGGTGCCTGGGCGCGGCCACGTTCTCCGACTCTGAACCCTGTGGTCAGGGTGTCCGTCCCCTTTATCTCCTCTCCCTTTGCGTCACGGCAGGTTCCCCGCCCCGCCGTACAAGCGCCAGGAAAGGACAAAAAGGGATGCAGGCTTGTGGTGAGAGTTCAACTCTGTGCCCAGGGCAGCAACGCCACCTGCAGGCCGCAGGGAACCTCACACCACCAGAGCCCTCCAAGAACCATAAAATGGTTCCAGATTCCCTTACAATCAGTGTATCTGGGTTACACTACCACCCAGATACTTCCCCTAAATTCACATACCCGCTACATGTATATCAATTAAAATTTGGGGAGGAGACCATGAACAATGCGGAAAAAGGCGTGGGCCGAAAAGGGGGCCCACGTCCTTCCAATGTAGTAAAATGGTTTTACGTGCATAAAATAACAATATACGTAGCAGAGTTCTGGCACGAGTGCGAGGAACATGGTTATTAAGCACCCCAAAGAGTCCAACTTCCGGAGTAGGAGGTATCGGCAGGTGCAATTTGTTGACAAAAAAGGCAAAAAGATCCCTTTCAGAAGGTTGAAGGTCCCGGGCAAGTCCAAAACATATGAAAGAAATCAGCAGCAATCATTTTACATCTAACACATGCAATATCTCGGCCCAGACCCATCTTAACCAGCCTAGCTGGCGTATAGTGTAGGTGATTTATAAACTTGAACTGTACTAGCAGATCAGCAGTGCTAATAATATCCTGATATCATATCTCCGTTGCCTCTTCCCAATCCTCTTCAGAAAGCTCAGGCATAAACAGCAGCCATTTGCGATGAGAATTCTGATAGCGATCCGCTCCACCCCCTGAAGACGTCCATAAAAGGTCGTCACCAGCGTGGCAATGTCAGGAAACAACAAGAGGTCCTCAATAGAAGATTCCATGAGCTCTATGGTCAAGGACCCAAACTGTGCCTGAAGGGCATGTCTCAATAGGAGATATTTGAAGAAAAATTTGTTGTCCAGACCATATTTAAGCCTGAAGCCCTGTACACTAAAAAAAAGTCGGTTTTCCTGACGAGATTCCTGGCAAGCTTTTCTTGCAAAGCTGTGCATACAGACAGCCATTCAAAAGAACTGCCGTTCTTTTGAATGGCAAGAACGCGGTGACATCATCGACTACGACGAGCATGCGCTCGTCACATTCGATGCAGTCGCCGCCATCTTGCTTCACCCTACACTACCCTTGTAAGCTACCGCGCATGCGTCGAAGTCTCATCGAGCATGCGCGGGCTTACCGAAGGACAGGTAAGCTTGTAGCCTCGTACACACACACGTTTTTCTCGTCGGGAAACAGGCCGACCAGAATCCCGACGAGAAAATAGAGAGCAGGTTCTCTATTTTTCTCGTCGAGATTCCCAGCAATTTTCTCGACGAGAAAAAATACACACAAAAGCCCTGTACACACGATCGGATTTCCTATGGTTTTTTAACCGATGGATTTTTCCATCGGAAAACAGATGAAGCTGACTTTCATCAGTCTTGCCTACACACCATCAGTCAAAAAACCGACCGTTCCAAACGCGGTGACGTAAAACACTCCGATGAGCCGAGAAAAATGAAGTTCAATGCTTCTGAGCATGCGTCGACTTGATTCTGAGCATGCGTGGGTTTTTTATCCGATGGAGTTCCCCACAGACGATAGTAATTTGCTATCGGTTTTTTAACCATCGGATAAATTTAAAACATGTTCTATTTTTAAACACCAATGGAAAAAAGGCCGGTCGTGTGTAAGAGGCTTGAGTGTCTCAAATGGCAGTAGAGTATTCTCCTCAACTATATGAGAGAGATGTGTTATTCCAAAACGGGCCCACCATATTGAATCTGGGTGGCCAAAGAGCTCAGGAAGATTCGGATTCCGCCACAGAGGAGTCTGTGGCGAAACGCCAGGCAAGGTTTGTGTCAGCGTGTTTTCCCCCTCCCTCCAGGCCATAAAGCAAACCTCAACAGGGGAGAACCTGGAGCCTCCAGACCTCCTAAATCCCGTAAGGAAGTAGGAGGTTTGAATAAGGACAACAGGAAAACAGTTTGGGGGTCAGAGTGCAGCCAGTCATGGACATCAGTGAGCTGGGAGGCGAGAAAATAATGTCTCAGGTTCGGGCAAGCCAGGCCGCCCACGACCTTGGCCGCTTGGAGGGAGTACCTGGCTATACAGGTTGGCGAGCTTTAGTTATTTAACTCTGTAACAATGGTATTCTTTAGTGAAGAAGCTAAAATTAGCCTAGTATATTCTGAACCCAGAGCTTAACCCATTGGCTGGAAATGGGCAAATATGATAAAGATTTTGACTGAAGAGATAATCCCCACATTGCATGTACATTTATATTTGAAATATGATTGTGAAAAAAATGGCAGAGTAAACACGTAACAATTATGAAAAACAACACAATTAAATGTTTTTCCTTGAAATCATACAGGTATCAAGAAGAATTAACTTTGCAAAATGCAATAAAAGGTGATGTGAAGATGCTCAAAGCTGCCAGCAGTGGTCTGGAGATGGAGATACACTGTTTGGAAGTTGAGGAACAGATCTTAACTAAGGAATTGGAGAACCTTAAGCAAGATCAGAATGAGGTAAGCTATCTGAACTATTATAGTTAGACTCACAATCCTTTTTTTAAGTGAATCCAAATTTTTTTTTTTAAGTGAATCTGTGCTTTGTCCATGTAGCCAAAATGTTTGCTTCAATGCCCTGCTTCTAAATAGCACATATTCACCTTTCCATTTCCTCCCTGCTTCTGGGGTTGCCAACTTTCGGTAATTCTATGAACAGTTTGTAAAATCCATACTTTTTGCATCTGTCCTTGAATGTCTATTACGGACATGTAGGCTGCATGTCCGTAACTGACATTCATGGACAAATGCAACAATTATGGATTTTACAAACTGTTTGTAAATTTACTGAAAGTTGGCAACCCTGCCTGCTTCTCCATTCAGGTGCCAGGAGCAAGGAAAATAAAAAATAAGCTCTGAGCTGTTGAAGCTAACACAGGACTAAGGACAACACTGGTCCAATCACCAATGCTGGTTATTTTTCCAGGAAGACCCTTTCTGTCCAGGGATGACAATGCTCACTTACCGCCCTTAGTCTATTAAGAAGCAGTACTGTCACCTTAGGGCAGGAACACAGAAACACATGTAGCACCATCCTGGGTAGGTTACTAGAATGACAGGTAAATGTATTTTCTTTTTTTGCTCCTCTATAATCCTTGGAGCAGCGGTTGATTTTTTTGGGCTGTTGTAGATCTCACAGGCTGTAGATTTGAGGGCTTCCAGAACATAGAGGGCTGGAGGCAGGCCCGGACTGGCCATAGGGCACACCGGGCATTTGCCCGGTGGGCCAGGGGCCACATGTGCTGGTCTGGCCAGGGCAGCTGAGCTGCTCCTTGAGCCACCACCGCTCACCCGGCCTCTACGCGGCTGGCCGGTCAGCCGGCCGGCCGCTATTTCAGTTCGGCCGTCGGGCCAGGGGGCGGAGACTACAGGTCACATTACCTGTGACCATGAAGAGGGACGAGATCTACGAGAGACGCGGCCGCCAGACAGGAGGAAAAAGTAAGTGGATAGGAGGAGCTGTTGCATACACACAGTAGAAGAATCCATCTCTTTATTTTTCTCCTACAGCCTTTGAATGCCTGCTTCTCACTCTCTCCCTCCCGTGGGCATTCAGAGGCTGTAGGAGAAAAAATAAGAGGTAGATTCTACTACTGTGTGTATGCAGCGGCTCCTCCTATCCAGCTTCTACTGCCCCTAGTGCTCTCAGGCTCCCACCATGCACACAAGTGTCGCCCTCCCAGTTCTCAGGCTCCCCCACTCCACTCCAGCCTCTCCCCAGTGATCTACAACTCCCCCCAGTGCTCTCCAGCCCCCCCCAGTGCTCTCAGGCCCCCTGTGCTCATCAGCCCCCTGCACTCTCCGGCAACCCCTAGTGCTCTCCAGCCCCCCCCCCCCAGTGCTCTCAGGCAACCCTGTGCTCATTAGCCCCCCTGTACTCTCCGGCACCCCTGTGCTCATAAGCCCCCTGCACTATCCGGCCCCCCTAGTGCTCTCCAGCCCCCCATGCTCTCCAGCCCCTCTCAGTGCTCTCAGGCCCCCCTGTGCTCTTCAGCACCCCCATGCTCTCCAGCGCCTCCCAGTGCTCTCAGGCACCATGTGCTCATCAGCCCCCCTTTACTCTCCGGCCCCCCAGTGCTCTCAGGCCCCCCTGTGCTCATCGGCCCAACCAGTGCTCTCCAGCCCTTCCCATGCTCTCCAGCCCCTCCCAGTGCTCTCAGGCCCCCCTGTGCTCTTCAGCACCCCATGCTCTCCAGCGCCTCCCAGTGCTCTTAGGCACCCTGTGCTCATCATCCCCCTTTAATCTATGGCCCCCCAGTGCTCACAGGCCCCCCTGTGCTCATCAGCCCAACCAGTGCTCTCCAGCTCCCCCATGCTCTCCAGCCCCTCCCAGTGCTCTCAGGCCTCCCTGTGCTCATCGGCCCAACCAGTGCTCTCCAGCCCCTCCCTGTGCTCTCAGACCCCCCTGTGCTCTCAGGCCCCCCTGTGCTCTCCACCCCCCTGTGCTCTTCACCCCCTGTGCTGTTCGCCTCCCGTGTTCTCTGCCCCTGCTTGTGCTCTCCAGCCCCCCCATGGTCCACACCTTTTCGGTGCTCTCCGACCCCCTCTGTGCTCTCCAGCCCCTCTGTGCTCTCCGCCCCCCGTGCTCTTCGCCATTGTGTTCTCTGCCCCTGCTTGTGCTCTCCAGCACCCCATAGGCCCTGCCCCCAGTGCTCTTTGAGCCCCCCCCCAGTGCTCTCCACCTCCCCTGTGCTCTCCGGATCCCCTTAGTGCTCTTCATCCCCCCGTGCTCTTCACCCCCTTTGCTCTATGGCCCACCTAGTGCTCTCTGGCCCCTCTAGTTCTCTCCACACTCCCCCGGGTTCTCCACCCCCCACATTCTCCGCCCCCCAATGCTCTCCGTGCCTCCCGGTAAATATGCCATGGGCTGCTCAGTCTAAATTGCCCGGACCTATTTGTCGTCCCAGTCCGGGCCTGGCTGGGGGAGTCAACTGGGCAGCGTGAATATTTTATGTGCTGCAGCCAGTTTCCGAGGAGGTGTACCCAGTAGGGGGCTGATGGAGGGGGAAGGATGGGACGTAGATAGTCTACAGTCTGGAGCAAACCTGTTCTTGTCCTGCTGGAGAAGTTCCCAGCCTCAGGTGCTGCTGCCCCTTTGAGGCAGTTCTGCTGAAGTCTGCTGATGTTCATCGAGGTTCCAGCAAAAGCAGAGCTGGGGGCCTATTCCTAATTACCTTTGGAGCTAATGAAGCAGTTTGATCTCAGGATCTGGTTGGGAGAACTCGTTGAGCAGTGTCTGGTGAAAGTTGAAAGGTGTGTAGCTTCCCTAGGACCCTTCCCTAGGATCGTCTGGACCCTTAGGGGTAAGACCACACTATATTAAGATACCTCTGAACTCAACATTTTGAGTACTGACCTGAGCTCCTAGTGACTGTGTGCTGTTCTGCTTTTGGGGTGCCAGCCATTGGCGGCTGGTGCTCAAAATTTTTTGGGGGGTCGCAAACAAACAAAAAAAAACCCATCAATTGCAGCCTCACTGTGCCAATCAAACGCAGCTACTTTGCCATCAATTGTCGCCACTGTGCCATCAAACGCAGCCACTGTGCCGCTGGCTCTGATAGGCACTTCCAAAACACACCCACCGCTGTTATTCAGATGGCCGGCGCTCACC
Source organism: Rana muscosa (assembly GCA_029206835.1). Classification (NCBI taxonomy): domain Eukaryota; kingdom Metazoa; phylum Chordata; class Amphibia; order Anura; family Ranidae; genus Rana; species Rana muscosa. Next base: position 245,588,139 of record CM055128.1, on the reverse strand, counting down.
AGGGGGTAAAAAGTGGGCGACAGCGGCACCGGCGACAATACATAGATTCATGCAATGCATGAATCTATGTATTGTTGATTGATGGGTGCAGCCAGGGGAGAGAGGGAGCGGCGCTCCTGCACCCACTATCGACGCACCGCCACTGGTGCCAGCGAAAGCTTACTCTCTGAGACAGCTCTTACAGGATCTCATATCTGGCCATCCACTTTGTTTATGGCATAAAAACTGTTCAAAGAAGTTTCACCTAGTGAAGTGTGTCCTCCTGTTACAAGTCAGCATTTTGGAGTATCCCATACCACCCAGCCCCTCTCCTGTTACAAGTTCTACAAGCAATAAATCATGAAAAAAATATCCCGTACACTGTTTAAAGGAGCCAGAGTGAGTGGACTGTTGCCTGTGTGATTGGTAACCTCTGCATTGTTTTGGGAAAAACAAGTTAAAAAATCAGCGGCTCCTATGGGGGTAGTGCTACATACAGAAACACTATGCCCCATTTTGTTTTCTTTTTTTTTACCTATGGGTATAGATCTGTTTATCCGATTCCCAAGCATGTTTGAATTTACATACTGTTGACTGACTCCCTACTTCCGCCAGAATGCTGTTTCAAGAATCAACTACTCTTTCAATAAAATAATATTTTCTTAGGAAGTCTGTTGGGACTACAGACCGCCCACCCTCCCACCCCCCTCCCATATCTCTAAAAAAATCGGAGTAGGATCTTCTGTAGTCTGCCAATATAACCACTGCCAGAAGCCACTTGCGAGGTATGCCTTGTAGGAATATACCCGCACCGGACACTTTATTAGGTACACCTTGCTAGTACTGGGTTGGACCCCCTTTTGCCTTCAGAACTGCCTTAATTCTTTGTGGCATAGATTCCACAAGGCGTTTCAACTTTCAAACATTCCTCAGAGATTTTGGTCCATTTTGACATGATAGCATCACACAGTTGCTGGAGATTTTTTTGGCTGCACATCCATGATTGGAATCTCCCACCACATCCCAAAGGTGCTCTATTGGATTGAGATCTGGTGACTGTGGAGGCCATTGGAGTAGAGTGACTTTATTGTCATGTTCAAGAAACCAGTGGTGAGATAATTTGAGCTTTGTGACATGGTGCATTATCCTGCTGGAAGGAGCTATCAGAAGATGGGTACACTGTAGTCATAAAGGGATGGACATGGTCAGCAACAATACTCAGGTAGGCCGTGGCCTTTAAATAATGCTCAATTAGTACTAAGGGGCCCAAAGTGTGCGAAGATAATATCCCCCACAGCATTACACTACCAGCCTGAACCATTGATACGAGGCAGGATGGATCCATGCTTTCATGTTGTTTACACCAAATTCTGACCCTACCATCTAAATGTCGCAGCTAAAATCGAGACTCGATTAGGCAAGGTTTTTCCAATCTTCTATTGCCAATTTTGCCGAGCCTGTGGGAATTGTAACCTCAGTTTCCTGTTCTTAGCTGACAGGAGTGGCACCTGGTGTGGTCTTCTGCTGCTGTATAGGGATGAGCCGAACACCCCCTGTTCGGTTCGCACCAGAACCTGCGAACAGACCTAAAGTTCGCGTGAACTTTAGAACCCTATTAAATACAATGGACTCGAACGTTCAAAATCTAAAGTGCTAATTATAAAGGCTAATATGCAAGTTATTGTCCTAAAAGGGTTTGGGGACCCGGGTCCTGCCCCAGGGGACATGTATCAATGCAAAAAAAAGTAAAAAAAAAATGAATTTTTTGGGGGAGCAGTGATTTTAATAATGCATAAAGTGAAAAAATAAAAAGTGAAATATTCCTTTAAATATCGTACCTGGGGGGGTGTATAGTATGCCTGTAAAGCAGCGCTTGTTTCCCTTGCTTAGAACTGTCCCTGCACAAAATGTCATTTCTGAAGGAAAAAAAGCCATTTAAAACCACTCGCGGCTATAATGAATTGTCGGCTCCCGGCAATACATAGAAAAGTCATTGATAAAAAAATAAATAAATGCGTGGGGGTCCCCCCAAATTCAATTACCAAGCCCTTCAGGTCTGGTATGGATATTAAGGGGAACCCTGCATCAAATTGAAAAAAAAATGATGTGGAATTCCCCCCAAATATCCATACCAGGCCCTTCAGGTCTGGTATGGATTTTAAGGGGAACTCCAACCCAAATTAAAAAAAAAATGGCGTGGAGTTCCCCCAAAAATCCATACCAGACCCTTTACCCGAGCACGCAACCTGGCAGGCCGCAGGAAAAGAGAGGGGGGGACGAGAGAGCGCCTCCCCCTGAACCGTACCAGGCCACATGCCCTCAACATGGGGAGGATGTCAAGGGCCTCATCCCCACAATCCTTGCCCGGTGGTTGTGGGGGTCTGCGGGCAGGAGGCTTATCGGAATCTGGAAGACCCCTTTAACCCCCTATATGAATTGGTAAGGGGTACCCCTACCATTTCACGAAGAAAATGTAAAAAAAACAAAAAAACACACAGACACCTTGGAAATGTCCTTTATGGGTTGTGGGGATGAGGCCCTTGTCCCCATCAACATGGGGACATCCTCCCCATGTTGAGGGCATGTGGCCTGGTATGGTTCAGGAGGGGGGGCGCTCTCTCGTCCCCCCTCTTTTCCTGCGGCCTGCCAGGTTGCGTGTTTAGGTAAAAGGGTCTGGTATGGATTTTGGGGGAACTCCACGCCATTTTTTTTAATTTGGGGTGGAGCTCCCCTTAAAATCCATACCAGACCTGAAGGGCCTGGTATGAATATTTGGGGGGAACCCTACACATTTTTTTTTAATTTGCGGCAGTGTTCCCCTTAATATCCATACAAGACCTGAAGGGCCTGGTAATTGAATTTGGGGGGACCCTACGCATTTTTTTTAATTTTTATCAATGACTTTTCTATGTATTGCCGGGAGCCGACAATTCATTATAGCCGTGAGTGAGTTTTAAATGACTTTTTTCCTTTAGAAATGACACTTTGTGCAGGGACAGTTCTAAGCACAGGAAACAAGCGTGACTTTACAGGCATACTATACACACACCCTTGGTACGAAATTTAAAGGAATATTTCACTTTTATTGTTTCACTTTAAGCATTAATAAAATCACTGCTCACGAATAAACGGCCGTTTTTAAAACTTTTTTTTGCATTGATACATGTCCCCTGGGGCAGGACCCGGGTCCCCAAACACTTTTTATGACAATAACTTGCATATAAGTCTTTAAAATTAGCACATTCGATTTCTCCCATAGACTTTTACAGGGTGTTCCGCGGCTTTTCGAATTTGCCACGAACACCCCAAATCGTTCGCTGTTCGGCGAACATGCGAACAGGCAATGTTCGAGTCGAACATGAGTTCGACTCGAACTCGAACCTCATCCCTACTGCTGTATACAGTCCATCTGCTTCAAGGTTCAATGTGTTGTGCATTCAGAGATGGTATTCTGCATAACTTGGATGTAACAAGTTATTTGAGTTACTATCGCCTTTCTATCATCTCAAACTAGTCTGCCCATTCTCCTATGATCTCTGACATCAACAAGGCATTTTCGTCCACACAACCGCCTCTCACTGGATATTTTTTCTTTTTTTTTCCGGTGAAAATCCCAGTAGATCAACAGTTTTTGAAATACTCAAACCAGGCTGTCTGGCACCAACAATCATGCCATGTTCAAAGTCTAAGTCACTTAAATCCCTGAGGTGTACCTAATAAAGTGGCCTGTGATTGTAAATACGCTATATATTAGGGATGAGCTTCGAGTTCGAGTCGAACTCATGTTCGACTCGAACATTGCCTGTTCGCCCGTTCGCCGAACAACGAACAATTTGGGGTGTTCGTGGCAAATTCGAAAAGTCTATGGGAGAAATCTAAAGTGCTAATTATAAAGGCTTATATGCAAGTTATTGTCCTAAAAAGTGTTTGGGGACCCGGGTCCTGCCCCAGGGGACATGTATCAATGCAAAAAAAAGTTTTAAAAACGGCCGTTTTTTTAGGAGCAGTGATTTTAATAATGCTTAAAGTGAAACAATAAAAGTGAAATATTCCTTTAAATTTCATACCTTGGGGGTGTGTGTGATATGCATGTAAAGTGGCGCATGTTTCCCGTGCTTAGAACTGTCCCTGCACAAAGTGTCATTTTTGAAGGAAAAAAAGTCATTTAAAACTCACTCGCGGCTATTAATGAATTGTCGGCTCCCGGCAATACATACAAAAGTCATTGATAAAAATAAAAAAAAGTGGGGGTTCCCCCAAATTCAATTACCAGGCCCTTCAGGTCTGGAATGGATATTAAGGGGAACCCCGCTGCAAATTTTTAAAAAAATGGCGTGCGGTTCCACCTAAATATTCATACCAGGCCCTTCAGATCTGGCATGGATTTTAAGGGGAACTCCACCCCAAATTGAAAAAAAATGGCGTGGAGTCCCCCCAAAAATCCATACCAGACCCTTATCCGAGCACGCAACCTGGCCGGCCGCAGGGGAAGAGGGGGGGACAAGAGAGCGCCCCCCCTCCTGAACCGTACCAGGCCACATGCCCTCAACATGGGGAGGATGTCCCCATGTTGATGGGGACAAGGGCCTCATCCCCACAACCCTTGCCCGGTGGTTGTGGGGGTCTGCGGGCAGGGGGCTTATTGGAATCTGGAAGACCCCTTTAACAAAGAGGACCCAAAGACCCCGGCCCCACCTATGTGAATTGGTAAGGGGTACATTGTACCCCTACCATTTCATGAAGAAAGTGTAAAAAAATGTAAATAAAAACACACAAACACCGTGGAAAAGTCCTTTATTAAAAAATAATGTTGAGGGCATGTGGCCTGGTACGGTTCAGGAGGGAGGGGGAGCCGCTCTCTCGTCCCCCCCCTCTTCCCCTGCGGCCGGCCAGGTTGCGTGCTCGGATAAGGGTCTGGTATGGATTTTTGGGGGGACTCCACGCCATTTTTTTTAAAATATGGGGTGGAGTTCCCCTTAAAATCCATGCCAGATCTGAAGGACCTGGTATAGATATTTAGGGGGAACCGCACGCCATTTTTTTTTTAAATTTGCGGCGGGGTTCCCCTTAATATCCATTCCAGACCTGAAGGGCCTGGTAATTGAATTTGGGGGAACCCCCACGCTTTTTTTTTTTTTTTATCAATGACTTTTCTATGTATTGATAAAAGCCGACAATTCATTAATAGCCGCGAGTGAGTTTTAAATGACTTTTTTTCCTTCAAAAATGACACTTTGTGCAGAGACAGTTCTAAGCACGGGAAACATGCGCCACTTTACATGCATATCATACACACCCCCCAGGTACGAAATTTAAAGGAAAATTTCACTTTTACTTTTTCATTTTAAGCATTATTAAAATCACTGCTCCCGTAAAAACGTCTATTTTTTAAACTTTTTTTTGCATTGATACATGTCCCCTGGGGCAGGACCCGAGTCCCCAAAAACTTTTTAGGACAATAAATTGCATATTAGCCTTTATAATTAGCACTTTCGATTTCGAACGTTCGAGTCCATTGTATTTAATAGGGTTCTAAAGTTCACGCAAACATTCTGTCTGTTCGCAGGTTCTGGTGCGAACCGAACAGGGGGGTGTTCGGCTTATCCCTACTATATATATTATGTAGCACTACCCCCAAAGGAGCTGCTAGTTTTGTTTTGGGTCTGTACTCTGGCTATCAACCCCAGGAATTTGGCTTGAACGCTCCCTTGGCACAACTGGTCTGCACAGAGATTGTGGAACCCACTGGAAATTGGAAAACACAATAATGTCACACAGTAATAAAATTGTAAATAAAGTTGTTACCTTGTAATGGTCACTTGTCCAACAGGGTAACAGATAAACTCCACACAGAATTCTGCTTAAAGCGGAGGTTCACTGGAATTTTTTTTCTTTAAAAGCCAGCAGCTACAAATACTGCAGCTGCTGACTCTTAAAAAAAGGACACTTACCTGTCCAGGTCGCCCGCGACGTCGGCAGCCGAAGCCGAGCTACCGCTCGGCTCTCGGCTTCCCCCGCCGCCATCCTCGGTAAGGGAATCGGGAAGTGAAGTGCTGCGTCTTCACTGCCTGGTTCCCTACGGCGCATGCGCCAGTCGCGCTGCGCCGTCCTCACTGGTCCCCGTTGTGTTCTGGGAGCCAAGTGTTTCCCAGAATACAACGGGGGGGGGGTGACGCGAAGGGACGGGACTCCTGCGGGAGTCTGCTCCCGGAAGTGGTGCAAATACCTGTTTTATACAGGTATCTGCACCCCCCTCCCCCCTGAAAGGTGCCAAATGTGACACCGGAGGGGGGGAGGGTTCCGAAAAGCGGATGTTCACTTTTGGGTGAACCTCCGCTTTAACCAAGAGTCAATTTTACTTGGTGAGAAAAGTAACAGAATTAGACAAAAATACAGTTGACTCCTACAGGGCCCTGCAAGAGTCAATGGTATAGCAGACTATTTTAGTTAGAAACAGTCAAAACAAAGAATCATGCCGCGTACACACGATCATTATTCACGGCGGTTAAAAAACCGCCGTGAATAATGTCATTTAAAACAGCTTGTTCCCCACACATGGTCGTTTTTCACGTCGTTTTTTCTCTTGTCGAGAAAAACGACCGTCTGTGGGCTCCGCTGCAGTGTTTCCCTATGGGAAACACTGCCGTGGAAAACATGTCGAAAAAAACGACGAGAAAAATTAGAACATGTTCTAATTTTTCTCGTCGTTTTTAATGCCGTTTTTCTCATCGAAAAAAACGACAGAAAGCCCACAGACGATCGTTTTTCTCGTCGAATGGGAAAAATGTTGTTTTTCTCGACGAGAAAAACGGTCGTGTGTACGCGGCATCACAGTTCTGGTGTACACTTTCTATATATTTAGACTTTATGCTCGCAAGCTCCCCCTAATGGGCAATACTGTACACGTGTCCCAGTACTATTTGTTCTAGACAGGCCTGACTAAGTCCAGTACAAAGTTCCTTCCAGCAGTAAGAGCCTTCGCTAGCATTTGTTGGTGCACATCAAACATTTGTAATCCATACAGTTATGAAAAAGGCAAAGAACGAACATCCACAATGTTTATGAATATGTAACTCGCTGACGGTGCAAACGCCAATCCTTAAAACACGCGGCCACTGCGAGATGCACTATGTCCTTGTATGTGGTGCACTATAATAATAATGGCAAGTCTTTAAGAGTCACAGTCCTATGCAACAGTTAGTCAATATTGGGCAGGTGCCCCCTCACCAAACCAGGCCTCGTCCCTCTGGTAAGTTCCACTGTCGGTGTTCTGGTCCACGGTCTCTCCGCAACTTGCAGTCTCCGGTCCCTCACACAGCCGCACAAGGTGTCGGTAGATGGGCAACTCCGGTCTCTGTGAAGCGAGAGTTGGACATACAGAAAAGGATCCCTCCTTGGGCTGAGTGATCCTACTTGACAACTGTAGGCCCAGGCTTTCCGGCCTAGACACTCCGGCAGCAGGCCTCAACGCAGGCTTCCTGCTTGATAGAAGGCGATGTCCAGAGAGAGCGAGTGTAGCTCCTCCCTTCCGTTAAGTAATCTCCCCCCAGAAAGCTGTGCGATAATGCACTCTGGTAGTACAGCTGCACTGTGGGTACTGTAGTCTGTTTGTTACCTATGGCAATGGAGTCTCTTTCTCCCTGTACTATAAGTTCCATAATGCACCGTCCCATACAGTTAAAGGAAACAGTTGCTGCGATGTCATAAAAAGGACACCGGAGGGAGCTGGGTTCATTCTCAATACAACAATAGTCTTGTAACCACACTGCAAAGTGGCACCCCGCTACATATACACTATATTTGTTTTATTTGAAGGAAAGAGAGGGTCTCCTACAGGAAAAATCCAAGTGCCAAGTGAATGTTGAGGTGGACAGCATGCAACCAACAGAGCTTACAGATGTCCTGGAAAAGATGAGAGAGCAGTACAAGGCCATGGCGAGTCATTATCAACAACACTATGAATCCTTGATCGAGGAAAAGGTTTGGATAATTATATTATATTCAAGAGTTCTTAAAAATGTATCTTCTATCTATCTAAAATAAAAAATAAAATAGTAATCATCAATAATAAAAGGAATGCATAGTATTTTGTTTATTTCTTCTGGATGGGATCAGCTGGAAGTAAACAACATTTTCAACTCATGTTACTATTTTAAGAACTTTGTATAATATAGTTTTTAGTTTGGATATGTATGTGGAGCAATCATATTTTCACTGCTTCTTGCTTTGCTGTTCATCACAGATACACAAAATGTAATTTCCCTTGCACATTATTGGATATTCAACCCTGCTTCTCTATTTTTACCAAACTCAGTTAACATTCACCTTGCTAAGGGAACATCCTCTATTTTTTACTAAATGTATCCATATGAGTCAACCCACTTAATAAAAGCAATACAATACACTCTCAGACTCATCTTATCTCAACAGTTGATAAAAATGAGGACAAGCTGAGCATTTGCCCCCTCTAGTGGCTAATCTATATATCTCTATATTTGTTATGATAGTACAAATATGGAAGTGTGAGCATGTTAAATGTGAAAGTCACATCAAGAATTACCGTATTTATCGGCGTATAACACGCGCCGGCGTATAACACGCACCCTAATTTTAAGAGGGAAGTTTCAGGAAAAAAAACATATTTTTAAAATAAACAATTTTGAAGCAAAATAAGGGTCAGTGCTCATCAATGTCCATCTGCAGCCTGATTAATATCCTCAATGCAGCCCAAATAAAGTCCTCAATGCAGCCTGATCAATGCAGCCTGAATAAAGTCCTCAATACAGCCTGATCAATGCATCAATGCAGCCTGATCATTGTCCTCAATGCAGCCCAAATAAAGTCCTCAATGCAGCCTAAACAAATCAATAAAGCCTGATTATTGTCCTCAATGAAGCATAAAAAAAGTCCTCAATGCAGCATGATAAATGCCTATATTTAAACAATATCATTTGCAGCCTCACCATCTCCCCCACCAGCAGCCTGAATCAGGAAATCACTGAGCTGTCATCTCCTCTCCACTCGGCTCTCACGTTACACACACACAGTCCCGCCTCCGCCATTGGATCAGCTCCTGTGATAGGCAGAACACTGGTCCAATGCCTGTGGCAGAGGCGGGACTGTGGTACGCTGTCGGCGTATAACACGCACCCCTGATTTGCCCCCAATTTTCAGGGGAAAAAAGTGCGTGTTATACACCGATAAATACGGTAATTAAAGACACTGCAGTAGTAACTTATGCCCTGTACACACGAGCATAATTCCCATCGGAAAAATATTGGATGGTTTTTCCAACGGAATTCCGCTCAAGCCTGCCTTGCATACACACGGTCACACAAAAGTTTGGTGAACTTTTGACTGCCAAGAACACGGAGACGTAAAAGACTACAACGAGCCAAGAAAATTAAGTTCTATGCTTCCGAGCATGCATCAATTTGTTTCCGAGCATGCGTCGGAATTTAGCACGTTGTAATTTGTACACACGATAGGAAATTCCGATCTGAATTTTTCCCAACGGAAAAATAGAGAACCTGCACTCTATCTAAGACCGTTGGAAATTCCGACAGCAAAAGTCAGATAGAGCATACACACGGTCGGATTTTCTGATGAAAAGCTCCCATCTGACTTTTTCTGTCGGAAATTCCGGTCGTGTGTATGCGGCAAAAAAGTGATTCTAAAGGCAGAAGGTTTTTTTATCTTAATGCATTTTATACATTAAGATAAAAAACCTTCAGTGTGCAGAATCCCCCCTCAGCCCCCCTAATACTTACCTGAGCTCCATCTCTATCTCCAGCGATGTCCATGAGTGCCTCAGCCGTCCGGAACTCTCCCTCCAGATTGGCTGAGACACAGCAGTGGTGCCATTGGCTCTCGCTGCTATCAATCAAACAAGACAATCAGGAGAGAGAGGGGGGGCTGAACCGTGGCATTCGGAATTTGGAAAGCAATGGGAGGAATAATCCCCTGCTCTTGTTAAAAATGGCTGCTGGGAGAAGAGCGTTGCTTATAAAAAAAAAAACTGAAATATGATGAGTGAATGTTGTCTGAATATAAACCTTTTATAAACTGGGCAATCTAACAAGCTATGTATCTTCTTGTAGTTTAAGGAGACCACCCAGGAGAACAGCAAGGACACAGAACTTCTTCAAAGCCAAAGGAGACATCTTTCTTTGTTAAGGAGGAAAGTGCAGGAGCTGGAGACTGAACTTGAGGTTCAACATAGCTTGGTAATATACGAATATTAACAAGTTAATTTTTTGGAGGCACTCCTCACAAATGGGTTTTCCATTTTTCCTGCATATTTGCCAGTTCTATCTTAAACGTTTTCTTAATTAAAGAATAAAGGTAGAGAGTGGTTAGGTGTCCCGGGAGCCGCACATCAACCTGCTGTATGATAGCGAATGGCAGTCTCAGCCTGGACCCCCGCAAGGCCACGTCTCCAACGCGTTTCACTCTGCCCATCGGAGCTTCCCCATGAGTAAGCTCTGGTGGGCGGAGTGAAATGTTTTGGGGGTGTGGCCTGGCAGGGGTTCAGGCTGAGACTAACATTCACTATCATACAGCAGGTTTTGACTTGATGTGCTGCTCCCGGGACACCTAACCACTCTCTACCATTGCTTGGAGAATAGACAAGCTTTCTTCCCAGCCAGCAACTAACAGCCGTGGGCACAGAACTTTACTCCCATACAGCCTGAGCAGCTCACACACATATCTTGGTTTTTAAAGAATAAAGGTATCAGTTTTCATGAAGGAACAGAATATTATATTTTCTCTCACTAAATGTTCTGAACAGTGATGGGCAGGCAGCTTGAGCTAAAGACATATGTCACTGCTCCCTGAAAACTCGAGCAAAGACATAACGTTTTTTTTCTTACTTATTTTTATTTTTATTACAGCTGAATGTTAGTTGCCATAAAAAGTATTTAATATCCAGGCCAGCTAATATAAAAGTTGCACGCTCATCCATGTCTTTATAGACCTTGCTTTGTGCACTGGTTTAAATCATTTGGTGGAGGGGGGATTACGGTGTGGGGTTGTTTTCCAGGGGTTGGGCTTGGCCCCTTAGTTCCAGTAAAGGGATCTCTTAAGGCGTCAGCATACCAAGACATTTTGGACAATTTCATGCTCCCAACTTTGTGGGAACAGTTTGGGGATGGTCCCTTTCTGTTCCAACATGACTGCGCATCAGTGATGAGCCGAACACCCCCGGGTTCGGTTCGCACCAGAACCCGCGAACGGACCGAAAGTTTGTACGAACATTAGAACCCTATTAAATACAATGGATGCGAACGTTTGAATTCTAAAGTGCTAATTATAACGACTATTATGCATGTTATTGTCCTAAAAAGGGTTTGGGAACCCGGGTTCTGCACCAGGGGACATGTATCAATGCAAAAAGAAGTTTTAAAAACGGTCGTTTTTCGGGAGCAGTCATTTTAATGATGCATAAAGTGAAAAAAAAAAGTCAAATATTCCTTTAAATATCGTACCTGGGGGGTGTCTAAAGTATGCCTGTGAAGTGCCACGTGTTTCCCGTGTTTAGAACTGTCCCTGCACAAAATGACACTTCTAAAGGAAAAAAAAGCCATTTAAAACTACTTGCGGCTTTAATGTAATGTCTGGTCCCGGTAATATGGATGAAAATCTTTAAGAAAAATGGCATAGCTACCCCATCACCCCCCCCCCTACCCCAGCCCATTACCAGCCCCTTTGGGTCTTGTATGGATATTAAGGGGAACCCCGCACATAAAATAAAAAAGGCCCTATATACTCTGAACAGCCGTATACAGGCGGTGCATACAAGACAGGGACTGTAGGTTTGTTCTTATGTAGAATCTGTTTGTAATTTTGAACAGGTACATTGTTTAAGTGTAGCTCCAGCCCAAAAATCTATTTTTAAACTTTTTGGAAAACATAGGTAAGGGTTATCACCCCTGTAACATTTGTTTTGCTGTCTGTGCCCCTGTTCAGAACATTTCACCTCACTTTCCGTCCCAATGACAACTGTTTTTGAAATGTGGTGTTTTTCTTGAAACAAGGATTGGTGATAAAGCATCAGTACAGAGGAGACACCTTTCTCCCATATTAATTCTTACAGGAGAGAATTTTCCTTCCTAGGGGTAGATTTCCTCTCACTTCCTGTTGTCTTCTTGCGTTTGCAAGTAGGAGTCGTTTGTAAGTTGGATGTTTGAAAGTAGGGACCTGCCGTATATACTCTGCAGAAATAGGCCCCTTAGTTGTTGGTGTTGGCACAACACTGTAAGCACTCACAGTTACTCTTGGTTGGTGCTGGAACGCCCTGCTGTCAACTATTATATCAGGAATTGTAATTACATATAATTGTTGAACAGTGGTAGTAAAAATTGGGCCTTTGATGGTGGTGCTGGTGCCACAACACTGTAAGCCCTGACAGTTACTCTTGGTGGGTGCAGCAATGGGCCCTGCTGTGAATTATTAGATCAATAATTATAATTGCATGCCCCTGTTGAACAGGGGCTGAAAAATTGGGCCTTTCGTGGTGGTGGTGGTGGTGGTGGTGTTGCCACAACACTGTAAGCCCTCAGAGTTACTCTTGGTGGGTGCAGGAATGGGCCCTGCTGTGAATTATTAGATCAAGAATTGTAATTACATGCCCCTTTTGAACAGGGGCTGAAAAATTGGGCCTTTCGTGGTGGTGGTGGTGGTGGCGTTGCCACAACACTGTAAGCCCTCAGAGTTACTCTTGGTGGGTGCAGCAATGGGCCCTGCTGTGAATTATTAGATCAAGAATTGTAATTACATGCCCCTGTTGAACAGGGGCTGAAAAATTGGGCCTTAGGCACTGGTGGCACAACACTGCAACCCCTCACAGATACTGTACTTGGAGCACAGCAATGAGCCCTGTTGCAAAGTATTGCTTCAAAAATTGTAATTACACGCCCCTGTTAAACAGGGGCTGAAAAATTGGGCCTTAGGCACTGGTGGCACAACACTGCAACCCCTCACAGATACTGTACTTGGAGCACAGCAATGAGCCCTGTTGCAAAGTATTGCTTCAAAAATTGTAATTACACGCCCCTGTTAAACAGGGGCTGAAAAATTGGGCCTTAGGCACTGGTGGCACAACACTGCAACCCCTCACAGATACTGTACTTGGAGCTCAGCAATGAGCCCTGTTGCAAAGTATTGGTTCAAAAATTGTAATTACACGCCCCTGTTAAACAGGGGCTGACAAATTGGGCCTTAGGCACTGGTGGCACAACACTGCAACCCCTCACAGATACTGTACTTGGAGCACAGCAATGAGCCCTGTTGCAAAGTATTGCTTCAAAAATTGTAATTACACGCCCCTGTTAAACAGGGGCTGAAAAATTGGGCGTTAGGCACTGGTGGTGGCACCCATAAACAAAAATGATCTTCCAAGCTATCATCATCAATCGTATCATTGAGGACTCGGAGGAGGAGGATAGCCAGTCAACATAACAGCACAGGCACTCAGCATCAGCATCAGTCTTGAAGGGATGTGACATGTTAAAATCAATTAGTCTGTTATATCAGCATCAGGTGTGTGGTAGCTGGTGGTGATCCAAGACTGGTTCATCTTGATGAAAGTCAGTCGATCAACCGAGTCGGTGGACAGGCGCACCCTGTGATCCGTGACAAATCCTCCAGCAGCACTGAATGTGCGTTCCGAAAGAACGCTGGATGCAGGACAGGCCAGTAGCTCAATTGCATACTGTGCAAGCTCTGGCCAGTGATCCATCCTCAAGACCCAGTAAGCCAGAGGATTTTCGGTGGGGAAGGTGTCCAAGTCTGACCTTGCCCCTAGATATTCCTGCACCATGTTTATCAGACGCTGGCGATGGTTGCTGGAACCGATCATACTTTGGGGCTGCGGACTAAAGAATTGTCTGAACGCATCGGTCAGACGGCCACCTTCCCCACCGCTCCTTCTTTGACTGGCCGAAGCCTCAGCAACTCGTTGTCCAGGACCAGGAGTTTGTAACCTCCCAGTCTCTGGGAACGCGTTGCACAGACCTTTCTGCAAGGCCTCCCGGAGTTGTCTCATCCTCTGCTCCCTCTGCGACGGTAACATAAGGTCCGCAACCTTACCCTTGTACCGTGGATCAAGGAGAGTGGCCAGCCAGTAATGGTCCCTCTCCTTGATCCGAAGAATACGAGGATCCTTCCGAAGACTTTGCAGGATCAGGGAGGCCATGCAGCGTAGGTTAGCTGAGGCATTCGGTCCGGAGTCCTCTGGGTCACTAAGGACGACATGATCCGCAGCCACCTCCTCCCAGCCACGTACAAGTCCACTGGTTTCTTGGGACTGTAAATCATCCCTAAAAGACTGCTGCTGATGATGCTGAGTGCCAGCCTCCACCTCCATGCTGACACAATCCTCCTCCTCCTCCTCCTCCTCTTCCTGTGCGATGGGTGGGACAGAAGGAACACTGTCTGGGTAAAGGGGGCCTTGAGAGGCAAGGAAGTCCTCCTCTTCCTGCCTCTGTTCTGCCTCAAGTGCCCTGTCCATTATTCCACGCAGCGTGTGCTCCAACAGGTGGACAAGAGGTACAGTGTCACTGATGCATGCACTGTCACTGCTCACCATCCTCGTGGCCTCCTCAAATGGTGCCAGGACAGTGCATGCATCCCTGATCATGCCTCACTGGCGTGGAGAAAAAAAAACCAAGCTCCCCTGACCCTGTCCTGGTGCCGTAGTCGCACAGGTACTCATTGATGGCCCTCTGCTGCGTGTGCAGCCGCTGCAGCATGGCCAACGTTGAGTTCCACCTGGTGGGCATGTCACATATAAGGCGGTTCTTGGGCAGGTTCAACTCCTTTTGCAGCTCAGCCAGGCGAGCACTGGCATTATAAGATCTGCGGAAATGCACACAGACTTTCCTGGCCTGCCTCAGGACATCCTGTAAGCCCGGGTACCTGCCCAAGAACTGCTGCACCACCAGGTTAAGGACGTGAGCCACACAGGGCACATGGGTCAGTTGTCCCTGTCGGAGGGCGGAGAGGAGGTTGGTGCCATTGTCGCAAACCACTATTCCTGGCTTAAGCTGGCGTGGCGTCAACCACCTCTCGGCCTGGCCCTGCAGAGCAGACAGGACCTCTGCCCCAGTGTGGCTTCTGTCCCCCAAACACACCAGCGCAAGCACGGCATGGCATCTTTTTGCCTGCGTACTTGCGTAGCCCCTTGAACGGCTACGGAGCACCGCTGGTTCAGAGGACAAAGCACAGGAAGAGGCCATGGAGGAAGAAGAAGAGGAGGGGGTGGAGGAGAGAGGTGTGTCACAACCAGTAGTAGCATTTTGGAGGCGTGGCGGTGGAACAACCTCCAACACTACTGCACCTTGTCCTGCATCCTTCCCAGCTGCCAAAAGAGTGACCCAATGGGCCGTGAAAGAAAGGTAACGTCCCTGTCCATGCCTGCTGGACCATGAGTCAGCGGTAATATGCACCTTACCACTGACCGCCCTGTCCAGCGAGGCCAAGACATTGCCTTCCACATGCCGGTAGAGAGCCGGAATAGCCTTCCGTGAGAAAAAGTGGCGTTTGGGAACCTGCCACTGAGGAACCGCACATTGCACAAACTCACGGAAGGGGGCCGAGTCTACCAACTGAAAAGGCAGCAGTTGAAGCGCTAGCAATTTAGCCAAGCTAGCATTCAACCGCTGGGCATGTGGATGGCTGGGAGTGAAATTCTTTCGACGGTCCAGCAGCTGGGGCAGGGAAATTTGCCTGCTAGAATCGGACGTCGGTGTACTGCTAGCAGAGTGGCCGCAAGTACTTGGCTGTGACACACCTAATTCTACACCTTCATTCCTCTCAGTGCATGTTTCAGAGAGGACTGAAGTTATAGTGGGGTTGGAGATCCCAGCTGATGCGGTGCAAGGAGAGGTCCGCTTTGTTCTTTGGTGTGGGTCTTTGAGGTAGGCTTGCCAACGAGCTGCATGGCAGGTCAACATATGTCTGGTCAGGCATGTGGTACCCAAGCGGCTGATGTTTTGGACACGCGATATACGCTTGAGACATATGTTGCAAACAGCAGCTGTGCGATCTGATGCACTAGCCTCAAAAAAGGCCCACACCAAAGAACTTTTTGAATGACGGGCAGAGGCAGCGCCCTGCACAGGCGGAGCTCTGCGGTGTGATTCCGTCGGTGTACTGCCCTTACGCTGGCCACCAAAGGGCATCCTGCCTCGTTGGAGATGTGCCTCCTCCTCCTCCTCCTCCTCCTCCTCTCTCCTATTAGGCACCCACGTGGAGTCAGTGACCTCATCATCCCCTCCCTCCTCATCACTGGAGCCAATCTGGCAGTATGCTGCAGCTGCTGGAACATGACTGCCAGATTGGTGTCCTTCTTGAGCATCCCCTCTGTCTGCTCTCACGCTACTGCCTTCCTCTAGCTGGGTTTCATCATCAGACCCTTCGAAACGCTGGGCATCCTCCTGGAGCATGTACCCAACACTGTGCTCAAACAGTTCGGGGGACTCCTCAGGAGGAGGACATGGTGGGTCTAGGGAAGGAGTGACTGATGATGAGTCTGACATTGATACCAGGGAAGAGGACGCTTTGGCAGCTGCTTTGCCAGTACCCTGAGCCTGGGTGAGAGAGGATGAGGAGGAGGAGGAGGGCTTGGTCATCCACTCTACCAAGTCTTCGGCATGATGTGGCTCAACATGTCCAGCTGCCGAAAAGAAGGACAAGCGTGTCCCATGGCCATGTGCTGATGACAATGCACCGCGTCCACGACCAGCACTGTTGCCCCCAGACACAGAGCCTGCTTGCCCTCTTTTATTGCCTCCTGACTGTCTGCCTCTCCTTGTTTGCCTTCCAGACATTCTAATGGATGGCCTGCAGGGAGATGGGAAAAAAGCAATAAGGGCTACCTTCAGGTGTCCTTCTCTGTCCCTTTACTTAAGGATTTTTAAATATGGTTGAGGATGATTGCTTTCGCACAGAATAGCACAATGACAATTTCCCTGACTGTCCAAAAAACAAGGATTTCAAAGATGGTTGATGATGAATGCTTTAGCACAGTATAGCACAATGAGAATTTCCCTCACTGGCCTTCCCTGTCCCTACAAACAAGGTTTAGCACAGTAAAACACACTGACACTCTCCCTACCTATAGTTTTCTGTCCCTATAAAAAATGTTTTTTTAAAGATGGTTGATGATGAATGCTTTAGCACAGTATAGCACAATGAGAATTTCCCTCACTGTCCTTCCCTGTCCCTACAAACAAGGTTTAGCACAGTAAAACACACTGACACTCTCCCTACCTATAGTTTTCTGTCCCTATAAAAAATGTTTTTTTAAAGATGGTTGATGATGAATGCTTTAGCACAGTATAGCACAATGAGAATTTCCCTCACTGTCCTTCCCTGTCCCTACAAACAAGGTTTAGCACAGTAAAACACACTGACACTCTCCCTACCTATAGTTTTCTGTCCCTATAATTTTTTTTTTTTAAAGATGGTTGATGATGAATGCTTTAGCACAGTATAGCACAATGAGAATTTCCCTCACTGGCCTTCCCTGTCCCTACAAACAAGGTTTAGCACAGTAAAACACACTGACACTCTCCCTACCTATAGTTTTCTGTCCCTATAAAAAATGTTTTTTTAAAGATGGTTGATGATGAATGCTTTAGCACAGTATAGCACAATGAGAATTTCCCTCACTGTCCTTCCCTGTCCCTACAAACAAGGTTTAGCACAGTAAAACACACTGACACTCTCCCTACCTATAGTTTTCTGTCCCTATAAAAAATGTTTTATTAAAGATGGTTGATGATGAATGCTTTAGCACAGTAGAGCACAATGAGAATTTCCCTCACTGTCCTTCCCTGTCCCTACAAACAAGGTTTAGCACAGTAAAACACACTGACACTCTCCCTACCTATAGTTTTCTGTCCCTATAATTTTTTTTTTTTTAAAGATGGTTGATGATGAATGCTTTAGCACAGTATAGCACAATGAGAATTTCCCTCACTGTCCTTCCCTGTCCCTACAAACAAGGTTTAGCACAGTAAAACACACTGACACTCTCCCTACCTATAGTTTTCTGTCCCTATAAAAAATGTTTTTTTAAAGATGGTTGATGATGAATGCTTTAGCACAGTATAGCACAATGAGAATTTCCCTCACTGTCCTTCCCTGTCCCTACAAACAAGGTTTAGCACAGTAAAACACACTGACACTCTCCCTACCTATAGTTTTCTGTCCCTATAAAAATTTTTTTTTAAAGATGGTTGATGATGAATGCTTTAGCACAGTATAGCACAATGAGAATTTCCCTCACTGTCCTTCCCTGTCCCTACAAACAAGGTTTAGCACAGTAAAACACACTGACACTCTC
Organism: Rana muscosa; assembly: GCA_029206835.1. Lineage (NCBI taxonomy): Eukaryota > Metazoa > Chordata > Amphibia > Anura > Ranidae > Rana > Rana muscosa. The sequence goes on along the minus strand of CM055128.1, from coordinate 245,569,808 downwards.
CCTACCTATAGTTTTCTGTCCCTATAAAAAATGTTTTTTTAAAGATGGTTGATGATGAATGCTTTAGCACAGTATAGGACAATGAGAATTTCCCTCACTGTCCTTCCCTGTCCCTACAAACAAGGTTTAGCACAGTAAAACACACTGACACTCTCCCTACCTATAGTTTTCTGTCCCTATAATTTTTTTTTTTTAAAGATGGTTGATGATGAATGCTTTAGCACAGTAGAGCACAATGAGAATTTCCCTCACTGTCCTTCCCTGTCCCTACAAACAAGGTTTAGCACAGTAAAACACACTGACACTCTCCCTACCTATAGTTTTCTGTCCCTATAATTTTTTTTTTTTAAAGATGGTTGATGATGAATGCTTTAGCACAGTATAGCACAATGAGAATTTCCCTCACTGTCCTTCCCTGTCCCTACAAACAAGGTTTAGCACAGTAAAACACACTGACACTCTCCCTACCTATAGTTTTCTGTCCCTACAAAAAATGTTTTTTTAAAGATGGTTGATGATGAATGCTTTAGCACAGTATAGCACAATGAGAATTCCCCTCACTGTCCTTCCCTGTCCCTACAAACAAGGTTTAGCACAGTAAAACAGACTGACACTCTCCCTACCTATCCTTCTCTTTCCCTAAACTAAAGGAATCCAGGTTAAGCAAGAAAAAAAAATTTCACTGTCCCTGCCTATGCTTCTCTTTCCCTGCTCCGGAACACACTACACTAGGCAACCGTGCTGGCGGCCTTTTATAGTGTGGGGCGTGTACTAAACACCCTCAGCAATAATTGGCCACAGGCATCCTGCCTGTGGCCAATCATTGCTCTCCTCGCTGCCGGCGCTGTGATTGGCCAAGCATGCGGGGTCACAGTGCATGCTTGGCCAATCACAGCACCTGGATGACACTGCGATGGCGTAGTGCATTGTGGGCTGCGAATTAGGCGCGAACGGCCCAAATCGTTCGTTGTTCGGCGAACGATCGAACAGCCGATGTTCGAGTCGAACGTATGTTCGACTCGAACACCGAGCTCATCCCTACTGTGCATCAGTGCACAAAGCATGGTCTATAAAGACATGGATGAGCGAGTTTGGGGTGGTGGAACATGACTGGCCAGCACGGAGTCCTGACCTCAACCCGATAAAACACCTATGGGATGAATTAGAGAAGAGAATGCGAGCCAGGCCTTCTTGTCCAACATCAATGCCTGACCTCACAAACACACTTCCGGAAGAATGGTCAAACATTCCCATAGACACACTCCTAAACCTTGTGGGAAGCCTTCCCAGAAGAGTTGAAGCTGTTATAGCTGCAAAGGGTGGCCCAACTCAATATTGAACTCTACGGACTAAGACTGGCAAGTTCATGTGCTTGTAAAGGCAGGTGTCCCAATACTTTTGACAATATAGTGTGTATCTTATGTAGTATTTAGTTACATTCAGCTGGACTTGTCCTTTAACATTGAAGACATTTCATAACTTTTCTGTAAAGCCTCGTACACACGACCAAGTTTCTCGTCAAAAAACGACAAGAAACTTGCTGGCAGAGCTTTCTTGCCGAGTAAATCGGTCGTGTGTACGCGGCTATCAGGTTTCTCGTCAAGAAAACCGACAAGAATCTCGACGAGAAAAATAGAGAACCTGCTCTCTATTCTCGTCAGGATTCTCCATTTTCTCGTCGAGATTCTCGTCAGCATGTTTCTCGACGAGAAAAGTGTGTGTGTCTACACTTACCTGTCGCCGTGGAAACCCGCGCATGCTCAAAATGACTTTGACGCATGCGCGGTAGCTTCCTAGACATAGGTAGAGTGTAGCAAGATGGCGGCGACGGCATCGAATGTGACGAGCGCACGCTCGTCGTAGTCGATGACGTCACCGCGTTCGCTCCATTCAAAGAACTGCGGGTTCTTTGAATCGAGCGTGTGTACACTCGGCCGGGACAAGTTTCTTGTCCAAGAATCTCGTCAAGAAAAACAACGAGTTTTTTCCTGATGAGATTCTCGGCCGTGTGTACGAGGCTTTAGTCTTTATTCGTCAGAAACTTCTTCCACTCCACAAAGCGTACCAGAACAATTGAAAGCAAGGAGCAAGAAGTAATCTGGTCATTACTACATCTCAATCATATATATACAGCATTTAAACCAAAAATGCAGAGATAAAAAGGTTGTAGAGAACTTCCATAGATGGAAGAGGGCCCTTTGTAGTAAAAATGGAACCATATAAGTGTAGCGGATGGTTGCTACTAGTTACTAACATCCACCCTATCACCCTGCTGCCAGACCTTCATCTATCACCTCAGAGACAATGAACAGTCATTTGCGTTGTTTTGTTTTTGTTTTTTGGGGGATATAACTCGGTTGGGGGAAAGGGAATATGGGATGCCATCATATGTCTTTTTCTCTTTTATGTTGTTTAAAGACAACAGGGCCTTAGCAGAAATTTCTTTTTAAACAAATCCTATGGTGTCCTCTTTTTCCTAGAAATCTGCCCGGGAGTCAGAACTGTATGAAATCAAAGCTGGTTACGCTGTATATCTGGAAAGTATACAGGGGACTGTATTAAAGTTACAAGATGCATTGTCAAAAATAAGGTCAGCAGCTGAGAAATTGACTTCTGACAGTAGGATATTGTATTACCTGAAAGACCTTCTGGAGATGGAAATAAGAACGTACGCCATATTGATGGGTGATGAGGAGAAAAGGTAAAGAAATTTCATTCAAAACTTTAGTCAAGACTTATAATTTCATTTCTGAGTATTTTCTCTGGTTTTTACTTTCTTTTAACTGGGGCAGAAGGTTTTAATGGAAGTGTATATTGAGAGCTCTGAAGGTTTCTCCAGGCCTTTCAGTATATAAAAGAAGCAGGATGCACTGTCTCCCCTTACTGCCTCCCCTGTAAGTGGTGTGGAAGGAATCAGAGACATTGGAGGGTATCTAATAGCAAAACTGCTGAATTCAACTTTCCGTATTCAATCAAGGAAGTTGTAGTGTGAACATATCGTGCAGCTTTTGCTGTGAAACAAACACAGTACTTGACATAGAAAGTTTAGGTAGTCGTGCTGTAGTTTTATGATTTTTATTTGATGATTTATTCACTATTGGCACTCATTCTTCTTTTAGGATAGAAACTGTGATCCGTGAGCCTTCCTACAACAGACAAAGTAAGTATGCTACAATTTAGGCACAACACAAATATTAGAGACAAGCTATAGAGATCAGTAGAATGCAAATCCAACAAATTATGACCTGGTTAATGGATTTTGGTGAAGTGCCACCGTACATTGATGATCGGTGAACAAGGTGGCAATAGATGAAGTGCCTTCTTGAATTGAAGGTCAGTGGAGTGGGTGATCAGTGATGAAGTGCCCCCCTTACATTGATGGCCAGTGGAGAATCTGGTCAGTGGCGAGGTGCCCCGTTACATTGATGGTCAGTAGAGAAGGTGGTTAGTGGTGAAATGCCCCCTTACATTGATGGTCAGTGGAGAAGGCAGTCACTGATGAAGTGCCCCCTTACATTTACAGTGGAGATGGTGGTCAGTGGTGAAGTGCCCCCTTACATTGATAGTCAGTGGAGAGGGTGGTCAGTGGTAAAGTGCCCCCTTACATTGATAAACAGTGGAGAAGGTGGTCAGTGGTGAAGTGCTCCCTTACATTGATGGTGAGTGGAGAAGGTGGTCAGCGGTGAGGTGCCCCCTTACAATGATGGTCAGTGAAGAAGGTGGTCAGTGGTGAAGTGCCCCTTACATTGATGGCCAGTGGAGAAGGTGTTTAGTGTTGAAGTGCCCCCTTACATTGGTGGTCAGTGATGACGTGTAACTTAAATTGATGGTCAGTGGTGAAGTGCCCCTTACATTGGTGATCAGTGGAGAAGGTGGTTAGTGATGAAGTTCCCCCTTACATTGATGGTTAGTGGTGAAGTGCCCCTTACATTGGTGATCAGTGGAGAAGGTGGTTAGTGATGAAGTTCCCCCTTACATTGATGGTCAGTGATGAAGTGCCCCTTACATTGGTGATCAGTGGAGAAGGTGGTTAGTGATGAAGTTCCCCCTTACATTGATGGTCAGTGGTGAAGTGCACCCTTACATTAAAGGTCAGTGGAGAAGGTGGTCAGTAGACATGTGCATTCGTTTTCGTCCGAATGCATTTTCGTCCGAATTTCAGCTATTTTCGTTATCGTTTTAACAAACGAAAACGAAAGCACAGAATCCGAAAACCGAAAGATCCGACATAAACAAATGCTTTATTTTCGTTTTCATTGCTACAACAGTTCGATATAGATAGGAGATTCGACGTGACGCTGACAATAACAATCTGTGTCTATCGAACCTGTGGTCGAATGTGCCTAACCTTAACTCTATTAGTCCAAGATTATAGTACATAGAGAGAAAAGATTCAACATTATAGAGAGAAAAGATTCGACATAGAGAGAAAAGATTCGACATTATAGAGAGAAAAGATTCGACATAGGAAAGAAAAGATTCGACATTTTAGAGAGAAAAGATTCGACATTATAGAGAGAAAAGATTCGACATAGGAGAGAAAAGATTCGACATTATAGAGAGAAAAGATTCGTTATTATAGAGAGAAAAGATTCGACATTATAGAGAGAAAAGATTCGACATTATAGAGAGAAAAGATTCGACATTATAGAGAGAAAAGATTCGTTATTATAGAGAGAAAAGATTCGACATAGAGAGAAAAGATCACTGCTGGAATTGGGTGGGGGAAGTAAAATAAAAATAATGATGATGATGAATGTTATTGGCTGATTGTAACCAAAGAGGAGGAGCAGTAAAATAGCTAGAATGATGAAGATTCGACAAAGCATCGAAAGTTAGAGGATTCGACGGTGCAGCTAAACTGTACGAAGCTGCAATCGTACATTTCCGGTCAAATGCATCCGCCCATAGGCTATAGAAGAATTCTAATGTTGGTTGACTAGTAATAGTAATTAATAAATATAATTATTACTAGTCATACAACATTAGAATTCTACTATAGCTTGTGGGCGGAACATTCGACCGGAAATGTATGATTGCAGCGTCGTACAGTTTCGCTGCTCCGTCGAATCTTCTTTGAATATTCGACAGACACCATGAGCCTTCAATGACAGATTCGACCTTAATTAATTCAGATTTTCGGACGAATTTAATTTCTAACGAAAAACAAAATAAATAAAAACTAATTTCGGGACTAAATTAATTAATTTTTCGGACGAAAACGAAATTCCGAAACTAAATATTTCAGTGTGCACATGTCTAGTGGTCAGTGGTGAAGTGCCCCCATTCACTGATGTTCACTGGAGAAGGAAGTCACTGATGAAGTGCCCCCTTACATTGATGGTCAGTGGAGAAGGTGGTTAGTGTTGAAGTGCCCCCTTACATTGGTGGTCAGTGATGACGTGTCCCTTACATTGATGGTCAGTGGTGAAGTGCCCCTTACATTGGTGATCAGTGGAGAAGGTGGTTAGTGATGAAGTTCCCCCTTAAATTGATGGTCAGTGGTGAAGTGCACCCTTACATTAAAGGTCAGTGGAGAAGGTGGTCAGTGGTGAAGTGCCCCCTTTCACTGATGTTCATTGGAGAAGGAAGTCACTGATGAAGTGCCCCCTTACATGGATGGTCAGTGAAAGTGGTCAGTGATGAAGTGCCTACTTACATTAATAGCCAGCGGAGAAGGTGGTCAGTGATGAAGTGCCCCCTTACATTGATGGTCAGTGGTGAAGTGTCCCTTACATTGGAGATCAGTGGAGAAGGTGGTTAGTGATGAAGTTCCCCCTTATATTGATGGTCAGTGGTGAAGGTGGTCAGTGGTGAAGTGCCCCCTTTCACTGATGTTCAGTGGAGAAGGAAGTCACTGATGAAGTGCCCCCTTACATTGATGGTCAGTGAAGGTGGTCAGTGATGAAGTGCCTACTTACATTAATAGCCAGCGGAGAAGGTGGTCAGTGATGAAGTGCCCCCTTACATTGATGGTCAGTGGTGAAGTGTCCCTTACATTGGAGATCAGTGGAGAAGGTGGTTAGTGATGAAGTTCCCCCTTATATTGATGGTCAGTGGTGAAGGTGGTCAGTGGTGAAGTGCCCCCTTTCACTGATGTTCAGTGGAGAAGGAAGTCACTGATGAAGTGCCCCCTTACATTGATGGTCAGTGAAGGTGGTCAGTGATGAAGTGCCTACTTACATTAATAGCCAGCGGAGAAGGTGGTCAGTGATGAAGTGCGCCCTTACATTGATGGTCAGTGGAGAATGTGGTTAGTGGGGAAGTGCCCCCTTACATTGATGGTCGGTGGAGAAGGTGGTTAGTGGTAAAGTGCGCCCTTATGTTGATCTTTAGTAGAGAAGTGTCCCTATAACATTGGTGGTCAGTGTAGTGACCCTTTACTATATTGGTTTTAGTGGTGAAGTGTTCCCTTAAAAGTTACAATGTTACAACATTCTTAGTGAGTGATCACTGAGGGGTGGGGAAAATAAGGAAATATTTTTGCCTGCCTGCAGCAAACTGATTGCATCATTCCCCCAAGAAGCTTCTCTTAGATCTAGTAAACTGCAACAAGATAAATTAGCAACCCCCCCCCCCCCCAAGGTGGGTAAAATCTCCAAAATGGGTGAGAAAAAGTTATCAAACTATAGCAGAGAGATCCCGTCAGATATATACATACGCTAGTAGGTGATTCCATCCATCAAACTTCATCTTTAGCTAAAATATCATTTTTATGGCCAGATTGATCCTTTAAATCCCCCACCATCCTATCAAAAAAAAAAAAGGCATAGGAATTATCTAGTTATTTTTTACCAACTGATGATGCCCATTTTGTACCACAAGTTGTTACCTTCTCACTGTAAAATATAGTCTAAAAGGACATTATAGTATTTCCATATAAGCGTACAATTGCATCATTGAAGTTTTTAGTGTTTTTGTTTCTGGTTTCAGAGTCGAGGTCCTCGCTCACCAGAAGCTTACTGTTTGCAGATCAAGGAAGAAGATACACAGAACGTGTTGGCGAGTCGGGTTTTCATGAATTAGAAGAGAATGTGAATTAAGTTTTTGTATAAATAAATAAATAAAGCTATTTATTGATCACTAAATCATAGGTTGATACCTTGAGGTTTTCGTAGTAGCAGTTACTACTTAATGGGCTATTTCTAGTATTCTACCAAATGATGTACATTTACTAAATAATAAAGGAATGAATGATTAAATGTATCTATAGCATTTTTTACAATTTGGGTGGTGAAGGACGTGGGTCTCCAAACTTTTTAGCACGAGGACCACAACCTATATTTGCAGTCGTAATCAAAAAAGCAGCTTTATAAAACAATGAATAATAAATAAATGTAGAAGTTTTATTTGGACTTTTTTTTTTTTTTTTGAATCAGCATGATATGATTCAGAACAAAAGAGAAAAAACTTCAGTAAAAACATAATCCCCCTCACATCAGGGTCCCCATCAGAACCCCCCTTACATAAGAGTTTGGCTAAGGAGTCCCCCTTACATCAGAGTTCTCATCCAAGCTCTCCTTACATCACAGTCCCCATCAGAGTCCCCATACCTCAGGGCTTCCATCAAAGTCCTGCTTACATTAGAGTTCAGTTTAGGAGTCCCACTTTACATAAGATTTAACACCTAAGCCCTCTTTCATAGTCCCCATCAGAGCCTGCCTTACATCAGACTCTTCCTTATACAATGGAACCTCGGATTACGAGCATAATTAATTCCAGGAGAATGCTCGTAATCCAAAGTACTTGCATGTCAAACCGAGTTTCCCCATTGAAGTCAATGGAAATGAAAATAATTTGTTCTGCATTGACTTCAATGGCATACAATACCACATGCGGCCAGAGGCGTGGGGTGCCGGAGAGCCTCAGAAACGGCCGAAAAGGCCAGAGGACACCTCGGCTGACCTCGGCAAACCTCGGAAAGACTTAGTTCCCCAGATTTGCCGAGGTCAGCCGTGCTGTCCTCGGGCCTTTCCGTGCATTTTCGAACTTCACCGGTCGGCTGCAATCGGCGACGTTCGGCTCTGCTCGGCTTCCGGCGCCCCCCCCCCACCTCAGGCCAAACGCGGTACTGCACACCGCTTTGGCCTGAATCATGCTCGTTTTGCGAGACAACACTCACAAACCGAATTACGATTTTTAAAAATACAGTGCTCGAATTGCGAAACACTCGTTAGCCGCGTTACTCACAATCCGAGGTTCCACTGTATTAGAAAAAGCTCAGGATGGGGTGCCGGTATCTTAATATACTCATCCAAAAAGTGATAGACATAGACATGAAAAACACGACTCTCCTGGCCAGCCCGTATAGTATGGAAATAAGGAACACTTTAGCCTATGCTTCTCTGTAAGCCACACCCCGATTAATTTTTGTCCGCCCATTGAGACTTAATCAAAATAGCTCAATGCTGAAATACAGGAAGATATTTTTTCATCATGCCATACCATCAGGGAGGCGTGTGATTGGCTCTAAATTTATTTTGCAGCAGGACAATGACCGCAAACATACAGCCAATGTAATTAACACCTTCTTTTTATAGGCCAGGCTGGACATTTGCCGTTCTTGGTGACATCCTCCCCAGAACGTGCCTCGCATGTGCCCCACTGGCCACGTTGCAGCGCGATCTGTCGCCCGCTGTGTTCACCAGACACAGCGGATTACAGATCAGTCTACCAGCATGACCAATCACAGCAGATCACATGACATTTGTACACAATGGATGTCTTCAATTCATTGTGTACTATTGTGTTGATCACAGTGATCACATGGTACAGACAGGGCGAATCACAGCCCATCTGTACCATGTGATTAGCTGTTGCCAATCATAGCTTATCACAATAGTAAAAACTGAATGAATATATATATTTTTTTTTTTCAGAAAAAATTTTTGCTTATTCACTGTTATAAGCAATCACAGTAAGTGGCCACAGTTTGTAAAATAAAAGAATTGACGTACTGTCAGTGTTCCTGATCATTGCCACACCAGTTATCTGACGAAGCATTACTGCACTTGTGACAGTATGTAAAAAAAATATATATATATATATTTTCTTTTCGTTTCTTAATTTTTTCAAAAATTGTAACAAAAAATAACAACTTCAAAAATACTTGCCATGCCACTTACTAAATAACTTGGACTGTCTACTTTACAAAAGGGGGTCATTTGGGGGTATTTGTACTCTCCTGGCAAGAAATTAGATAGTGTGATCAATTTCCATATATATATATATATATATATATATATATATATATATATATATATATATATATATATGCTCTGTGGTATATACCATAGTTTGTGGACTTTATACATATCCTACAGACTAAATAATATAAACTGATTTGGGTTATTTTTACTAAACAAATGTAGCAGAATATATTGTGGCCTAATTTCTGAAAAAAGATTATTTATTTGCAAAATTTTATAACAGAAACAAAGAAAGATGTGTTTTTTTTTTTCAATATTTTTTGGTATTTTTTCCTTTATTTAGCAAAAAAGAAAAACCCAATGGTGATTAAATACCACCAAAAGAAAGCTCTGTTTGTGGGTAAAAAACGTATAACAATTTCTTATGGGTACAGTGTAGCATGACCATGCAATTGTCATTCAAAGAGTTTCAGCTGAATTACTAAAAATTGGCCTGGGCAGGAAGGAATGAAAGCGTGAAGAAGAACAAGAAGTCCTGGAAGTAATGATTTGGCCCCCACGGAACCCTGATCTCAACATTATGGAGTCTGTCTGAGATTACATAAAGAGACAGAAAGATTTGAGACAGCCTACATCCACAGAAGATCTGTGATTAGTTCTTTAAGATGTTTGGAACAACCTACCTGCAGAGTTCCTACTGTGTGCACAAGCATTGTGTGTACCTAGAGGAATTTATGCTGGTTTGAAGCCAAAGGGTGGTCACACCAAATATTGATTGACATAGATTTTTCTTCTGTTCGTTCAATTTGCCTTTCGGAGAAAAAAACAATAAAATATAAATTTTTGAATATTCTTATATTACAGCATTTCTTCACACCTGCCTAAAATGTTTGCACACTACTGTACATACTTCCATTGTGCCAATGTAAATCAATGTAAGTATGCAATAAAGATCATATCTGTAGTTCAGCTTTAACCACTTGCTGACCGCGCTATAGCCAAATGACGGCTACTGCATGGCCATCCAGTTCTGGAAGGGCGTCTATTGATTTCCTCCCAGAACTGCGAGCACCTGGAGCACTCTGTGATCATTGTGTCCATTGGACACAGCTTATCGCAGACTCTGGTATAGAGCCAATCACACAGGCTCTTTACCAAGTGAAAGAAAATGACCAGCAGGGCGCTGAGGTCAGTATCAAATAAAAAACACTTTATGAAAATAAGCAGCACACTTACGTTCAAGTTAGCATGACACAGCATGGATGGGGAACACCTGAGACCGAGATGCTGTGATCAGTGTGAGGCTGTGGGCATCACTGAGCAAACAGAGACCGAGCATGACAGGGAGCCAGCCAGCTCAAAGTATGGATATTAGTAGCAGTGTTCTAGGCTGCACATGAGGATGACAGCTGCCAAAATGTGCGTGACGCGTTTCCAGGGACTTTGCCCTTTTTTAAAATGCATTTTTAAAAGGCATTTGAAAAAGAGGGCAAAGTCCCTGGAGACGCGTCATGCACACCCTCTCTCCTGACATCCACCAGGCATTTTGACAGCTGACATCCACGTGTGCAACCTAGAACGCCGCTGCTAATATCCATACTTTGACTTGGCTGGCTCCCTGTCATCCTCGGTCTCTGTTTGCTCAGTGATGCCCATAGCCCCACACTGATCACAGCTGCTTGGTCTCAGGTGTTCCCTATCCATGCTGGTTAATGCTAACTTCAACGTAAGCATACTGCTTATTTTTTTTTTTTGTGTTTTTTATTTGATACTGACCTCGGCACCCTGCTGTTTGTTTTCTTCTACATTGAGGTGATACTACGCAGATCTTCTGAGGGGGTGCAAAGGTTCCAGTCTTGGTCCCTTCTCCTGTTCAGTCATCCATCCATCCAGTTGCCTCATCCATTCCTCTACCCTGTTGAAGGTCTACAGATACATATGAAAGTTCCAATGGCTCAAGGAACCCTAAAACTTTTCCTAGGAGCACCGTATGTACTGTGTACTTGTACACTCTTTGGATTTTCTTTACCATGTGATCAGCTGTGTCCAATCACAGCTGATCACGAGGTAAACATACTTGCCTGTTATCGACATTTCTTAAAGCCGGTAACCCTCAATTGTGAAATTTTGTGCTACGTAGACTATCCTGTCCACAGGGTGACAATGCTGCCCTGTGGTTTCACTGCAGAACAAACAGCCTTGTCACCCGGTTCCATAAATAGGAAAAACATTGATCTACTTGCCGGATCTACAGATGATAAAACTATGGAAAAGTAATAAAGGTCCATGTTACTGCCTCCTCAATTGAAGGTTTACCAGACTACCTCATTTTTTATTTTTCCCCATGGTTATACAACTACACACATTTGCGTTTATTTAACTATTTACCGACCTGCCACAGTACATATGCGACGGGGTGGCTCCTACAGGCACAGTGATGTACCCATACATCACTGTCTATTTCCGGGTGTCCTCTGCCCACCAATGATTCACGGCTGGGATCTGCCGATTGGCCATGTCCAATCACAGCCTTGGGCCCTGTGTTGGCAATCAACACAGGGCTCTGTACAGAGGGAACAATTGCTTTGTTTATTTTCCCTGTAGGGAAAAGAAACAGATCGATCTGTAGTAAAAAGCAGCACATATTACACACATTACACATTCCTGGGCACACAAATTACCACTTGATTGCCCCTAGATGTTAACCCCTTCCCAGCCAATGTCATTAGTACAGTGACAGTGTATGTTATCAGCACAGATCACTGTATTAGTGTCATTGGTGACGTCAGTGTCAGTTAGTCAGTTTCCACAAAGTGTCAGTTAGCCCCATTCACACTAAACGCGACTTTGAAATTGTGATACTTCAAGTGAAGTAGCATGATTTCAAAGCTGCAAGTCAGTGCGAGTTTTGGTTTGAGTTGCCTAAGATCTGTACGACTTCATGCACAGATGTCTATGCAAGTCGCACCTGAAATCGCAAAAATTAGTGCAGGAACCTTTTTTTTCAAATCGGCGTGGCACCACAAAGTTAGACCAATTTGAACACTTCAATTGCCGACAATAGGGAGCGACTAGTCATGCAATTTGTAACTATAAAATCGACTGACAGGTCGCACTGGTGTGAACGGGGGGCTTAGTGTCAGATTTCCGCCGCACTATCACAGTCCCATTATAAGTCTCTGAGTCACCACCATTACTAATATATATATATATATATATATATATATCATTTTTTTCTTTTTTACGAAAGACAGTAGCAGAATAGATTTTTGCCAAAATGTATAAAGAAATTTGATTTTTTTTTTATTGAATATGTTCTATAGCAGAAAGTAAAAAAAAAAAAAATTGTTTTTCAAAATTGTCAGTCTTTTTTTATTTATATATTTAAAAAAACAAAAAAACAAAGGTGATCAAATACCACCAAAAGAAAGCTTAATTTGTGTGAAAAATAATGATATAAATTTAATTTGGGTACAGTGTTACATATCTGTGCAATTGCCAGTTAAAGTAACGCAGTGCCGAATAGCAAAAAATGGCCTGGTCATGAAGGGGGGTAAAAAAATCCAGAGCTGAAGTGGTTAATTCGTGAGGTCTGAGAGACCATACAATGTCAAACTGTGTCCTGTAGCAAAGAACATTTACAAAAAAACTAAGAGGTCTAAATTTTATTGTGTAGACTTTGTCTCCATCTGCTGGCAGACAGAGGTAAAGCAATTTATAAAACTTTTTAAAACTAACATTGTGGGTAAAGCCTCGTACACACAATCGGATTTTCCGATGGTAATTGTGTGTTGACAGCCTGTTGGCCGAAAATCCATGGACAATTGTTGTCGGATGTTCTGCGGACAAATGTTGGATGGCAGGCTTTAAAATTTTCTGTGGACAACGATCTGTTGTCAAATTTTCTGATCGTGTGTACACAAGTCCATTATACAAAAGTCCAGAGTACAAACACGCATGCTCGGAATCAATACTCACCAAACACGACATTAGCAGAAGGTGCCCAAAGGGTGGCGCTCAAGAACTGAAAAAAACACGTAGTATGTCTAGTACGTCACCATGTTCGTGTTTGTTGGCCGACAATTGTGTGCCGTTTGTATGCAAGACAAAATCCAGGCACACGCCCTTCGGACAAAAGTCTGATGCTTTGCCTGCAGAAAATCTGATCGTGTGTACGAGGCTTAAAGCTTCATGTACACTATGCTCTTCCGAGCGCTTTTCTTATGACAGAAGAAAATCCGCATAAAAAATGCCCCTAAAGCTGAATTTTTCAAATACGTTTAGCTGCATTTAGGCATCTTAAACCTGTGGGCGTTCATTGATTTCATTGGCCAGAATAGTCATTTATTCTGGCCATTACAATGAATGAACGCTCAAGCTATTAACACTCCTAGCATGTAGACGCATTTACATGCATCAGCCTTTTTTTTCTGCCCAAAAGCTCCTCTCGGTCAGATTTCTGCCCCTAAACACCCCTGCTTCTATATGCCTGTAAACTAGGGTGCCCACGTGTCCCGGATTGCCCCGGGACTGTCCCGCAATTGACATGTCTGTCCTGGGTCCCGGGCACCTTCATTCCGGGACAATACAGTGTCCTGGAATGAAATAGAGGACACAGCCACCCCCTACTAACTAGTAATTACATTTCCGGAACTGGTTGCTAGGGCCAGCGCTGCCTGGCATCTTGCAACCAGTGACAATTTACTCTCAGACAGTGAGATCGGGAGCGAGGCCTGCGCCTAGTGCAGCACTGCTGTCACCACCCACCTCGGCACCTCCTTCATCTCTGGCACCCATTGGCAAGCAGCAGGGACTGGTGTGATCTTCACTCTCCAGATAGTGACGCCACTACTTTCCTTCTACGCACGTGGCTCACGCAGAGGGAGTGACAGCAGCACTGCATCTGGTGGCAGGCTATGGTTGGCAAGTGGCACATTCCCCTGACAAATAACCCACTGCCAAATTCCCCATCAACCCCGAGACTACATTTCCCCCCGCCCCCCCCCCCACCTCATCTTTTTTTGGGGAAGGTGAGAGAGGGGGTGTGTCCCTGAATGGCAGTTTGGAAATGTGGTCACCCTACTGTAAACGCCTATGTGTGCATGAACACATAGGCTAACATGAAAAGAGTAGAAAAAAAAATCAAATGCCTGTAAAACAGGCGTTTGACAGCTGCAGTGTGCATGAGGCCTAAGACGCTGCCACCCAATGAATTAGAAATTACAGTCGGGGGACATTTTTAATTAACTTCATGAAACAAATAAATCCGACACGTTATACCGCCTCCAAAATCTAAATATTCCATGTGCACCCTTTATTATAAATAGAAGATGATTTTTTTTTTTTTTTTTAGTGTTGCATTCAACTGTCCCTGTCCAGTTCCAATAAGGATAGTCTAGCCCTGCCCAACTCTGAGCATTTTTTTTTTTAATTATTATTATTTTTTATTATTATTATTAATATAAAAGTAGAACCCTATTGTGGTTTTTACACTTAAAAAAGTAGCTCAGCCTGTGAAACTTCTCAGTCTGGAGCAATTCCCTGTAGTACTTCTTTTTTGACACTAGATGTCCTCAGTCTTCCAGGCTGAATGATGCCTGGGATCACTCACCCTGGAAGAATGAGGAGATACTGTGAATGGTGGGTGTCATAGGCCCACACTTCTGGGGGGAATCACCATAGTGTCCGTTCATCACAGTGTAATGATATAGAATGTGGTGTCATGTCAGCAGGGCCCTTTGATTCCTCCTGTATTGAATTGTACTGTAACTGTACTGTCTGCCCTAACTTTGTAAAGTGCTGCACAAACTGTTGGCACTATATAAATCCTGTATAATAATAATAATAATATTGCTCTCTGCATAATCTATATTTTAAAGCGCTACGCAAACTGTTGGCGCTATATAAATCCTGTATAATAATAATAATAATGTCTGTTAAATCCAGTGGAATATGGAATACATTCATAGGATCTGATGCAGGTCTATGTTTTATCCTTGTAATGTTAAAAATATACCACTAGATGGCGGTCCAACGCAGACGTAAACATTTATCATTAGTAAGTAAGTGCTGTTTTCCCGAATAATGCCACTTATACTGTGAAGTGTCCGGGCCGTATTTACAAGGTGGTGAATGGTGATTTGTCAGATCTTTTATTTGCCGACTTTTCAGCGTCGAAAGAACTTTGCATCACTTGCTGCATTTATGCGACACATTCGCTGGCTGGATCGGCAACACATTTGCCTGATGGAGGAACATTCACTGACATTTCACTCCCATTCTGGAAATCTGTGTTGCAGTTACAGGCTGGCGGTTGACACTCCCTGACCGCCCACCCAAACTCAGGACCGTACACATGCTATGGCCGCATAAGAACTGCCCCGCACCGCGGTTGCTGTGGGTCGGCATTTTGAGAATTAAAACAGGCGGTGAGAAGGTGACGTATTGATTCCTCATCACCTGCAAACGCCCTTTGAAAAGCGATCCACAACAGACTTTTCAGATAGGCGGGGGTGACAGTATAGCCGCAGGTGTAAACATGCCCTTACTGCGCCGAGTAATCAGCAGTGGAAAATAATGTGATTTTTTTTTCAGAATCGACTTTAGCAACTTATTCACTTATCCATACGGGTTTCATTAGTGAGGTAGGCCTACAGTGCTTAGATTCAGTAGGTTGTAGACATAGGCGTGCGCACAGGGTGTGCCGGATGTGTCCAGGCACACCCTAATCACCCCATGTGCATTAGTGTTATCGCTCTGTGTAGCAACAGGAACATGGGAAAGATCTCCCTCTTACCGGTTCTGCCATAAGAGAAGTATTTATGCTCTTCTCTTTCACTATGCCAGCAGGGACATCAATGTGCCAGGATCATATATATGTAGATACATACACATGCATGTGTGCTTGAGCTTAACCACTTCAATACCATGCACTTATGCACCTTCCCGCCCAGACCAATTTTCAGCTTTCAGTACTCTCACACTTTGAATGACAATTACTCAGTCATGCTACACTGTATCCAAACCAATAGAGCTTTCTTTTGGTGGTATTTAATCGCCACTGGGTTTTTTATTTTTTGCGATATAAGCAAAAAAAGAGCGATTTTTTTTTTTAAAAAAACACACTTTTTTTTTAGTTTCTATTGTAAAATTTGGCAAATAAGTAATTTTTCTTCATAAATTTGTGCCAAAATGTATACTGCTACATATCTTTGGTAAAAATAACCCAAATTAGTGTATATTATTTGGTCTTTGTGAAAGTTATAGAGTCTACAAACTATGGTGGCAATCACTGAAAATTTATCACATCTGATCACGCCTGATGTACTGAAGGCCTTTCTCATTTCTTGAGACGCTAACAAGCCAGGAAAGTACAAATACCCCCAAATTACCCCTTTTTGGAAAGTAGACAGTCCAAGGTATTTACTAAGAGGCGTGGTGAGTTTTTTGAAGTTGTATTTTTTTCCCACAATTCTTGGGAAAATTTGGATTGTTTTTTTTTTTTTTTTTACACAAACTGGTCATATTAACATTTTTTTCTCTCACACAGCATATGCATAATTGCAACTACACCCCAAAATACATTCTGCTACTCCTCCTGAGTATAGCGATACCACATGTGTGAGACTTTTACACAGCCTGGCCATATACAGAGGCCCAACATTGAAGTAGCACTTTCAGGTGTTCTACAAGCATAAATCGCACATATCCTTTCTCAACCACCTATTACAATTTTGAAGGCCCTGGAGCACCAGGACAATGGAATTTTCCACAAAATGACCCCATTTTGGAAAGCACACACCCCAACGTATAATCTATGAAGCATTATGAGTCTTTTGAACGGTTCATTTTTTTCCAGAAGGTTTTGGAAAATGTGTAGAAAAAATGAAAATGCATTTTTTTTACACAAAGTTGTCAATTTATAAGATATTTCTAACACATAATATGTACATAGCAAAAATGACACCCCAAAATACATTCTGCTACTCCTCCTGATGTTTGAGACTTTTACACAGCCTGGCCACATACAGAGGCCCAACATCCAAGTAGCACCTCCAGGCATTCTAGCAGCATTAATTGCACATATCATTTTCTGACTACCGATCACATTTTTGAAGGCCCTTCATATATCTAACACATAGCAGGTACATACCAAATAACAAAAGATTACCTGTAATTTTAGAAGAGTAGTGGTCCACAGAGGAGAGCATCGGTCCAGGCAGCAGGCAGGGATGAGGTCAGCGACAGCAAAAGCAATCATCCAGGCAGCAGGCAGGAATACTGTCCATAGCTTGCACAGGCAGAGATACTGTCAGCACAGCCAGAGCACAGCCAAAGCACAGGTCCAGGTAGCAGGCAGAGGTGTCCCGGCAGAAATGCTGTCCAAAGTTAGTAGAGGCAGCAGGCAGAGATTTGGTCAACACAGCCAAAGTATTGGTCCAAGCAGCAGGAAGAAACATGGTCCATAATGTCATGAGTCATTACAGGCAGTAATATGGTCAGCACAGCCAAAGTATTGGTCCAGGCAGCAGGAAGGACCATCAAGCTTAGGGCCAGGGGGACAGGGGTAGAGGCTTCTCCCACCCAAATCGCTTTGAAGCCTCCGGGCAACCAGACCCTGTTCTTGGAGCACAGAAAATGAAAAACTGTTTTTCTCTACTCAGAACGCTATTCTGAAGCCCCTCACATATGTGAGACCCCTGTGTACTAAAAGTAGATGGCCAAAAGATCAGTCCAAGTGGCATACAAAAACATGGTCGATTAACAGGCCAAGGTCGGTACATGTGGAAGTCAGAAACGTGGTTTAAATCGGCAGGCAGAGGCATCGTCGGTAAACAGGCTGAGGTTGGTGCACGTGGAGGTCAGAAACGTGGTTTAAATCGGCAAGCAAAGACATCGTCGGTAAACAGGCCAGGGTCAGTTAATTAACATGGAAGGTAGTTAGTAACATGGTAGCAAGCAAATGGGGAAATGGCAGTCTGTTAATAATAAGGGGAACTAATGGATGTATGATAATTTTTTAAGCAATTTCCGATGCACAGGCCAGGTTGGGAGGGACAATCGGGACAATAATAGGTGGTGTCTCTTCTTACTCCTCCTCTGCTGCATACACGGCATTTCTTTTGGCGTCTTCTTCCAGATTCTGTGGGGGGGATGCTAAAGGCATAGTGTCGCTCGTGAAGCCGACTCACACTATCAGAGCGAATGCTTCCTGGGGCGGGATCTTGTTGGTAAATGAGGGCATCGATGATATCTTCGATATATTGGAGGTAGTGGAGTTGGTGATTTTGAGTTGCTTTTTGGTAGCAGACAAACGAATTAAAAAGGGCCATGTGAAAAAGGTGAAACGCAACTTTTTTGTGCCAATAACGGGACTTTCTTGTTGATAAGTAGGGCTGTAGCATCTGGTCGTTTAAATCCACCCCCCCATGTACAAATTGTAGTTGTGGACACATTCGGTCTTTACAATGGGGCCGCGTCTTCTTGGGATCTCCACCATGGTGTCATTGTGGATCGTAGAGAGGATGTGGACATCTTTCTTGTCCCTCCACTTCATGGCCAACACCTCCTCGTTCCTCATGAATGCCGATTCTCCAGGTCGCAATTTTTTGGTCAATAAATTTTGTGGGAATCCCTTCCGTTTTTTTTGTAAGGTACCGCAGGCCGGGGTTTGCTTGGTGGCGAAAAAGGGGCAGGCTGGTATAATAATTGTCAACATATAAATGGTAACCTTTTCCGAACAGGGGGTATGCCAACTCCCAGACAATTTTTCCACTGGTTCCAATATATGTGGGGCAATCACGGGGCTGGAGCTGGGAGTCTTTGCCTTTCGTAGATCCTGAATTTGAAGACGTATCCAGTGGCTTGATCACATAATTTATTTAATTTTAACCCATACCTGGCTCTCTTGCTTGGTATGTACTGCTTGAAATGCAGTCGGCCGGTGAAATGTACGAGGGACTCGTCCACACAAATATTTTGGTCTGGGATGAAAACTTCTTCAAATCGCTGGGAAAAGGCACTGATTAGGGGGCGTATCTTGTACAATTTGTCGTAGTTGGGATGATCTCGGGGAGGGCACTGTAAATTGTCATTGAAGTGGAGAAAACGCATGATCATGTTGTATCTTTTCCTGGACATGACAGCGGAATATATGGGCATGTGTTGGATGGGGCGTTTGGACCAATATGCATGGACTTCGTTTTTTTTGTAAGCCCCATATTGAACATAAGGCCCAAAAATAATTTAAATTTGTCCAATGTTAGATGCCGCCACTGGAACATGCGGGCGTAGGTAGAATCGGGGTTGGCAGCAATAAATTGGGATGCATACAGATTTGTTTGATCCACTATATTCTGCAGCAAATCCTGTGGGAAAAATAAACAAAAATAATCAAATTTAGAAAAATTTGTAGTGTCGGGCTGCACACCTGGCTGTGCGGTGAAAGGGGGGATGATAGCGGATCCTGAGTTGGCAGGCAACCATAAGGGGTTTGCCAGGGCATCAGGAAGGCAGGACTTGGGCTGGATTCTTTGGGTTGGGCGTGCATTTCCATTACTTGTACTGGGCTCCTCTTCCTGGGGTATGGCGCTGCTGGTGGTGGGCAGTTCTCCTGATCTTGGTGCTGATCTTGGTGCTGATCTTGGTGCTGATCGCATTCTTTTGGGAGGGACGGTTTCCTCCGGGGACTCAGACTCTGAGCCACTATCCTCCACTCGCTCGTATTCCGAACCAGAATTGGATAATGGGAGCTCCCCGCTGCTCTCATCATCCGACATGGCAAGAATGGCATATGCCTCCTCAGGTGTGTAAACCCTTTGGGACATTATGGCAGTGCTTATTGGTGGGCCTGTGTAATGGTACTGCTGGTGGTAGTGGTGGCGGTCTGTGTGGTAGTACCGATGGAGGTATTAGTGGTGGGCCTGTGTGGTGGTACCGATGGCGGTATGGGTGGTGGTGGTACCAATGGCGGTACAGGTGGTGGTGGTACCGATGGCGGTACGGGTGGTGGTGGTACCGATGGCAGTACAGGTGGCGGTACGGGTGGTGGTGGTAGCGATGGCGGTACAGGTGGTGGTGGTGGCGGTACCGATGGCGGTACAGGTGGCGGTACGGGTGGTTGTGTTACTGATGGCGGTACAGGTGGTGGTGGTACCGATAGTGGTATGGGTGGTGATGGTACAGATGGCGGTACAGGTGGTGGTGGCACTACCGACGGTGGTACGGGTGGTGGTAATGGTGGTGGTACCGATGGCGGCACTAGTGGTGATACTGGTAGCGGGCCTGTGTGGCAGTATAGATGCTGGGCCTGATGGCGGTACTAGTGGCGGTACTGGTGGCGGTACTGGTAGTGGTACCGATGGCGGTACTGGTAGCCTGTGTGGCGGTACCAATGGCGGTACCGATGGAGGTGGGCCTGTGACAGATGATTGACAGATGGGCTGATTGATTGACAGATGGGCTGATTGATTGACAGATGGGCTGATTGATTGACAGGTGGGCTGATTGATTGACAGATGGGCTGATTGATTGACAGATGAGCTGATTGATTGACAGATGAGCTGATTGGCTGGGCTGATTGATGTGCTGGGCTGTGTGACAGGTCCCCTTTATTGGGGGGGGGGGCCGTGTTGTGCACTGTAAAAGAATGTAGACAAACTACACTGAGCTAACTTACTGATCTCTGCTCTCTCCTCACAGATCGGTGTGGGAGGAGAGAGCAGGGATCAGGTAGTAACTCCTGCGGTTTGTTTACATTTGTGACCGGCTGTGATTGGACACAGCCGGTCACGTGGTAAACAGCCAATTCATTGGCTGTTTACCCTGATCGGGGACACGATGTGTCCAAGGGACACTCGCCTTCCCCGATCCCCGCTCTGCAAGCCTCTGGCGGCGCGCACGGAGCGCGCCGCCGAGTCTGTTGTGACATGTGATCGGCTGTGACTTTGACACAGCCGATCACATGGTAAACAGCCAATGAAAGGGACACACGCCGTCCCTGATCACCGCGCTGCGCGCCCCCGCCACCGCAGTGTGGATAATGCAACCAGTTCCTGGACGTCAATTTGCTATTGACGGGGCGGGAAGTGGTTAAGGGTGCACACCCTAATGCATTAGGCTGTGCACACCTATGGTTGTAGATTTGCATGTGGCCAATCACTGTGATCTGCTGACAAGGATACTGCACTGATGCACAAGCTCATGCCAGACCAATATAGTGATTATACACAGAGGTTCTTTCTTGTCAACACAGGGTACAACAGGATGTCCCTACATTGTCCCTATTCTGCAGGAACCTTTCTAGGCTCAGCCTATCAGTCCCTCCAGGGGAGGGCTGGCGGCCTTAGGCCTGGGGGGCAAGTCCAGTCAAGTGGCCCATTGAACCGCCGAATCAGCTCACCATCCATGGCCCACCTGGTTTTTCAATGCAGCCTCACCAGTGCCCATCAGTGCAGCCTCACCAGTGCCCATCAGTGCAGCCTGATCACTGGGGCAGGTTACATGGGGTGTATGGGGGGGAGATGGGGGGTCAGCTAGGGGTGTCAGGGTCTCTCACCTCAGCGATCTCAGCTCAGCAGGTCCTTGCACGCCACAGTCTCCTGGGGGGGTAACGCTCCTGATCCTGGGGTCAAGTTGCAGCCAGCGCCCAGCCCTGCAGCCCTGCATCCCGACTCCCTGGCACGCCCTGCCTCTGCCTACTTCCAAGAATCCGGTCCCAGGGAGTTGTAGTTTCCGGGAGTTGAGCGCGGACTACAACTCCCGGAATGCAACAACTAGTGGTCGGCCGCCATGGCCATGCCCCCGGCCCGACTTCCTAGACCAGAATAAAAAAGAAAATGGTAGCTGGCAGCGGCTGCCGGCCATTTTGAACATAAGTTAGGGCAGCCTGGGAGGCAATTGCCACCATGCCCCCTGGCCCAGCCCTCCCCTGAGTCCCTCACAGGAGGGTCTCTGTCCCTACCTACTTTCCCCACACTGCAGGGCTCACCAAAATGACACAGCAAGGGCTAAATATGACCCTTCTCTCTCAAACATGGCCATCCAAATCCTTAGAGCAGGGTTCCCCAACCCCCGGTCCGCGGCCCACTGCCGGGCCGTGGCCTATTTGCAGATGGGCCGCGAAGGCTGCACTGTGTGAGGTGCGGCAGCGGGCAAGCACAGAGATGACATCTCTCACCGCCCGCCCGGATCACGGCACTTCCGCCCACACAGCGGGGCTCCTACTGCGGTGAGGCGCGGGAGCAGAGAGATGAGATCATCTCTCGCCGCCCGCCTGGAACGCGGCACTTCCGCCCACACAGCGGGGCTCCTATACTGCGGTGAGGCGCGAGAGCAGAGAGATGAGATCATCTCTCGGCGCCCGCCCATAACGCGGCACTTCCGCCCACACAGCGGGGCTGCTATACTGCAGCGAGGCGCGGGAGCAGAGAGAGAATCTCTCACCGCCCGCCCCGCATTACCGCTGTTCTCCCTCACCTGCCTGTGCTGCCACCACGGCAGGTGACAAAAAAATCTACTGGCAGGTGGCAAACCACCTCTGGTGGCAGGTGGCAATCCACACCAGGTGGCAGGTGACGTGGCAATCCACACCTGGTGGCAGGTGACGTGGCAATCCACACCTGGTGGCAGGTGACGTGGCAATCCACACCTGGTGGCAGGTGACGTGGCAGGCGACGTGGCAATCCGCACCTGGTGGCAGGCGACGTGGCAATCCGCACCTGGTGGCAGGCGACATGGCAGGCGACGTGGCAATCCGCACCTGGTGGCAGGTGACGTGGCAGGCGATGTGGCAATCCACACCTGGTGGCAGGCGACGTGGCAATCCGCACCTGGTGGCAGGTGACGTGGCAGGCGACGTGGCAATCCGCACCTGGTGGCAGGCGACGTGGCAATCCGCACCTGGTGGCAGGTGACATGGCAATCCACACCTGGTGGCAGGTGACGTGGCAAGCGACAATCCACATCTGGTGGCAGGCGAGGTGGCAAGCGACAATCCACATCTGGTGGCAGGCGAGGTGGCAAGCGACAATCCACATCTGGTGGCAGGCGACGTGGCAATCCACATCTGGTGGCAGGCGACGTGGCAATCCACACCTGGTGGCAGGTGACGTGGCAAGCAACAATCCACACCTGGAGGAAGGCGACGTGGCAAGTGACAAACCGCATCTGGTGGCAGATTCTGCATTATGGTGAGTTTGAACTATTTCATTTTATATTACAATGCAATGACAGAAATAATGCGCTTCAATCATCCTGACACCATATCAGCCATTGTTCTGTGATGATTGAGGCGCTAACACCAGCCATTTCCCCGACAAACTGCCCGCGAAAAGCTACATAACAACCCCCCCCCCCGGGCCTTGGCACGATTCTATTACACAACGCCGGTCCTCGGTGCCAAAAAGGTTGGGGACCACTGCCTTAGAGAACTTAGTGCCCAATGAGACTCAGGCTTCCCCAAAATGGCGCCTTGAAATCCATGACAGAGGACACACTGGTGCCATGCCTGACTTCCCCCTAGAAGACAGAACAAACGGGAAAGACTTCTCCTAAACAAGTAAAAATTAGCAGAGGCCCTGGAGAATAAAATGGCGGTCATTGCAATTTTTTGTGTCACATGGGTTTTGCGCCGCCGTGTGTTTTAAATGCATTATTTTTGGACAAAATACACTTTAACCGCTTCCCGATATATACTGCGGCAAGGCGGCTCTATTAGGCAAAATCACGTACCTGTACCTGTACGTGATTCTGTCAATAACCACTGGGGGGGGGCACACGCATGCCGCTGGAGCCGCTGGAGCCGTGATCGCGCGCTGATATTCTATATACACGATTGGCCACAGGGGGAGCCAATCAGCGGGCCCGGAGGAGTGCGATGTCCGCCGGCCACCTGTGATCGCTCCCCGCAGAGACAGAATCCCCCCCAAAAAATCCCAATAAGCGTATATTGATTGGTTTGCATAAAAATGATAGCATCTACCAACTATGGGATTTTTACTGTCATTTTTTTTATAGACTAGTAATGGTGGTGATCAGTGACTTATAGCGGCGAACAATCTGACACTAACGGACACATTTTGGGAATTGGCTGAATAATAAATTAAAGCTGAACTTCAGCTAACACATTTTAAGGAGTTACCACAACAGCTTTTCTTCCTTTTATGATAAAGGTTTTACAAAAATGAATAACAGTTGATCGTTGAAAGCACCACTGTCAGTGGTAAATGTTTGTCTCATCCCTCTAAGGCCTCTTTCACACGGGACGGATCCGTGAAGATCCGCCCCGTGAAGCTCCGCTTGCTCAGCGGGGATCGCTCCGTTGATCCCCGCTAAGCCGGCGGATAACTGGAAGGTCCCCGCACACTATGCAGGGACCGCCCTGTCAGATCTCCGCTCTCCCCTATGGGGAATCGGATGACGACGGACCGTCTGTCCGTGTTCATTCGATCCGCTCCGCCGACGGATGGAAAAATAGGGTTTTCCTCCGTCACACTTTGGCGGAGCGGATGTCAGCGGACATGTCAACGCTGACATCCGTGGCTCCATAGGGCTACATGGAGCATCCGTTCAGGTCCACCTAAAAAACTGACAGGCGGACCTGAACGGACCGTCCGTGTGAAAGGGGCCTAACTGACACTTTTTTGTATGTTAAAGGAGGTTCAAAAATAACAGATTACTGGCCGGATTACCAGGTGAAAATAAAGGAGAAAAAGTAAAAAAAAGAAAAGTAATGCAGTCATCTCATCTAAGGAATGGTAAGCTGCAATATATTGTATTTTTGTTTTTGGGTTTATTACCACTTTAATTTAAATTGCTTCACATAATAAATGTATCCAGTATGTTCTACATATATAGATTATACACTATATTGTCAAAAGTATTGGGACACACACATAAGAACTGTAATAGTCTGTAGGGTTCAATATTGAGTTGGCTCACCCTTTCCAGCTATAACAGATTCAACTCTTCTGGGAAGACCATCCACAAGATTTAGGAGTGTGTCTATGGGAATGTTTTACCATTCTTCCAGAAGCGCATTTCTGAGGTCAGGCACTGATGTTGGATAGGAAGGCCTGGCTCACAGTCTCAGCTCTAATTCATCCCAAAGGAGTTCTATCGGGTTGAGGTCAGGACTCTGTGCAGGCCAGTCAAGTTCCTCCACCCCAAACTCTCTCATCCATGTCTTTAAGGACCTTGCTTTGTGCACTGGTCCAAATCATTTGGTGGAGGGGGGATTGTGGTGTGGGGTTGTTTTTCAGGGGTTGGGCTTGGCCCCTTAGTTCCAGTGAAGGGAACACTAAAGGTGTCAGCATACCAAGACATTTTGGACAATTTCATGCTCCCAACTTTGTGGGAACAGTTTGGGGATGGCCCCTTCCTGTTCCAACATGACTGCGCACCAGTGCACAAAGCAAGGTCCATAAAGACATGAATGAGCAAGTTTGGGTTGGAGGAACTTCACTGGTCTGCACAGAGTCCTGACCTCAACCCGATAAAACACCCTTGGGATGAATTAGAGCGGAGACTGAGCCAGGCCTTCTCTCCAACATCAGTGCATGATCTCACAAATGCACTTCTGGAAGAATGGTCAAACATTCCCATAGACACACTCCTAAACCTTGTGGACAGCCTTCCCAGAAGAGTTGAAGCTGTTATAGCTGCAAAGGGTGGGCCAACTCAATATTGAACCCTACAGACATAAAGCCTTGTACACACGGTCGGACTTCAAACAAACTTTTCCGTGGATTTTTGTCTGAAGGGAGTTGGTCGGGCACACCCATAGCATACACATGCTCAGACTTTTCTGCAAACTTTCCCAAAACTTTCCCAACATCACAAGGTTTTTCTGCTCTTTTCTGCTCTTTACCGCCACCCTTTGGTCAACTTCTGCTATTGTTGGTTGATTTTAACATTGGTTCTGGGCATGCGTATTTGTACCTCAGACAAAAGTCCGATGGATTTCTGTACACACGGTAGGACTTTGCACCATCAGACTTTTGTTGCTGAACAGTTTGTCCGTTTGCAGAGCGAACTTTTGTCCGATGAAAACCAAAAAAGTTTGTCCGATGGAGCGTATACACGGTCGGATTTTTTGAAAAACTTGCTCATTTTGAAATTTGTTGGCAAACAGTCAGACCGTGTGTACAGGCCTTAAGACTGGGATGCCATTAAAGTTCATGTGTGTGTAAAGGCAGGTGTCCCAATACTTTTGACAATAAAGTGTATATCCTAGGAAACCTATGCTTGCCTTCAGTTTTGTATAGACAGATACTGGACATCTGATGAGAGATGAGAGCTGTGTATGGTTCCTCAGCTTTATATTTGAATCACTATTATACATTCGCTTTTATTAGTCAGATATGGAAGTCTCTCCCCTGGGAGTGGTAAAAGTTTGGTTAACAGATATAACTAATGCCCACACCTCTGTGTTTCACTATTTACACGAGTTACATGACAACGCTAGTAAATCATTTGCCAAAGCCGGAGGTTAAGGACCACAGGTAACCTATGTAATGCAATGTGGTAGATAAGGGCAACACATGAGCCGTTTAAAGAAAATCGTAAGACAATTAGACAATTAGACACTGCTTATCAGACATATTGCTTAACACCCCCCCCCCCCCCCCAATTTATCATTCACGTAAGCATGCAGGCTGATAATACAATATTTCTGGAGGTTTATTTTATATACCATAGTTCACAAAACTGGTATCCTGTATTGAAGGTCATCTCTACCAAAATTTGAAGAGGGGAGGAGAGGTCGTGATGTCACAGTCTCCACGTCATCCAATTAGAGAATGCTTTGTATTCATGATAAAAAAAAAATACAAGGCATTCTGACAGTGCCGATCCTGACCTCCCTGGGGCCCTAAGCAAAATTCTTCTAAGGGGCCCTTTACAGTGGCAAAAAATGGGTGTGGTTTACGTTGAATAGTGGGTGTGGCTTACGTGGGCGTGGCTCGGAGGGGGTGTGGTTAGAGTCGGAGATGAATGAGGGATGGAGGGAGAAAGAGAGAGGGAGAGAAAGAAAGAAAGAGGGGTGGAGGGACAGCAGGTCCAGATCCTACACCACAATAGAAATATGTGTATTCCAGAAAGTTTAACAAATCCGCAGATAAAGATACTCCAAACACCTGGTGTTAGCGCTTCAATCATCCCGGCACCATGGTTGTTATGGTGTCAGGATGACTGAAGCGCATTATTTCTATTACATTGTAATATAGAATGAAATTATTCAACTCACCATAATGCCGAATCAGTGGAAGCCCCGAGTCCCTCCTTACACCAGGCATTCCCAGCGGAGTCCCCCTTACACCAGGAATTCCCAGTAGAGTTCCTCCTTATATCAGGCATTCCCAGTAGAGTCCCTCCTTACACCAGGCATTCCCAGTAGAGTCCCTCCTTACACCAGGCATTCCCAGTAGAGTCCCCCCTTACACCAGGCATTCCCAGCGGAGGCCCCCCTTACACCAGGCATTCCCAGCGGAGGCCCCCCTTACACCAGGCCTTCACAGCAGAGGCCCCCCTTACACCAGGCCTTCCCAGCGGAGGCCCCCCTTACACCAGGCCTTCCCAGCGGAGGCCCCCCTTACACCAGGCCTTCCCAGCGGAGGCCCCCCTTACACCAGGCCTTCCCAGCGGAGTCCCCCTTACACCAGGCATTCCCAGTAGAGTTCCTCCTTATATCAGGCATTCCCAGTAGAGTCCCTCCTTACACCAGGCATTCCCAGTAGAGTCCCCCCTTACACCAGGCATTCCCAGCGGAGGCCCCCCTTACACCAGGCCTTCCCAGCGGAGGCCCCCCTTACACCAGGCCTTCCCAGCGGAGGCCCCCCTTACACCAGGCCTTCCCAGCGGAGGCCCCCCTTACACCAGGCCTCCTCAGCGGAGGCCCCCCTTACACCAGGCCTCCTCAGCGGAGGCCCCCTTTACACCAGGCATTCCCAGCGGAGGCCCCCCTTACATCAGGCATTCCCAGTGGAGGCCCCCCTTACACCAGGTGTGATGCCCCTGCAGCAGAGACTCTCTCCGCCGCCATTACGCAGAGGGGACAGTGGAGGAGCCGGCCGGGTGGCTGGCAATAGGAATTAAGCTGCGGCGCCGCCGCCCACCCCCGCCCCTTCCCACATTTCACTCACACACAGACAGACATCAGCGGGGCAGGAGGTGGGTGGTGCCGCAGCTCAATTCCTATTGGCAGCCACCCTGACCCTCCTCTTGGTCTACAAGAAAATGGCGGCCGGCGGAGACATTGTCTCTGCCCAGCCTGCGGACCTCTAGCGGCGGTGGCGAAGATTCGGGGGCCCCTAGTAATTACTTGGGGCCCTACGCAGCTTGCGTAGCAAGCGTATAGGGCGGATCGGCCCTGCATTCTGTGAATGGAGGTAGCACTGAACAAGTGACCCCCCCTGTGGTTATTCTGCAGTTTGGCAGCCACTCAGCAAAGGACGTGAAAGAGCAGAGTGATCACTGTAGCAGCACCAACTACTACAATGATCGTCAGTTTCCCCAGTGGTTCCTCAGGTAAGCAACATCATACTTGGAGGTTAGCTTTCACTATGTAGTGTGAGAGGCTTTCTGAACAGTCCATTTAAAAAAATATCCAATCTGATATCATTCTATGCATTAAGATAAAAAGCCTTCTGAATGCAGCAACCCCCCCGTCCCAGCCCCCCTAATACTTACCTGAGATCCCCACGATTAAGCTCGTGTGGGGTGGAGGGAATTGTGTTGGGGGTGTGGTCTGGTAGGAGTCCAGGCTGAGGTTGCCAATCTCTTCACCTCTCTAGGATATTTTGGATGTGTGACTTCCAGGGGATACCCTTTTCTCTTTTGTATTCTTGCATGTGCCAGGACGGGTTCCATCCCCTGTCAGCACTCCAAACAGCAGCTGTGGATGCACCATCTGCATACCCCCCTTTTTGCCTAGCCTGAGCGACACACACATCCGTTTTTCAGGTCACTTACCTGAGGTCCATCTAGCGCGAGCAATGTTGTAGGAATGCCTCGGCCGTCCGGGACTCTGAATGGACACAGGGAGCTGTGACTTGGCTCGGGTGCCCTCATAGCAAGCCGTGGGAGCACTCAACAGGAGGGAGGGGCCAGGAGAGCCGAAGGGGGACCCGAGAAGAGGAGGAACCAGGCTGTTCTGTGCAAAACCAACTGCACAGAGGAGGTAAGTATAAATGTTTGTTATTTTAATAATAATAATAAAAAAAAAGAGACTTTACAATCACTTTAACTAATTAAACCAAGCAGGGTCTAATGATCATCAATTACATATAAGGTTGAAACACAACCATTGACCGAAACAGAAACAGCTTTGTAGGAGGTTTAAAACCAGGTGAGGAACAGCCAAACTCTGCTACTATGGTGAGGTTGTGGAAGACAGTTTCATGTCACAGGTCATACACCATGGAAGACTGAGCACAGCAACAAGACACAACTTTATACTACATCAGCAAGGTCTCTCCTAGGCAAAGTTTTCCAAGCAAACAGGGGTTTAAAGATGTGCTGTTCAAGCTTCTTTGAAGAAGCACAAAGAAACGGGCAACGTTGAGGACCGTAGACGTAGTGGTGGGCCAAGGAAACGTAATTCTGTAGATGAAAGACACACCATGCTTACTTTCCTTTGGCATCGAAAGATGTCCACCAGTGCCATCAATACAGAACAGGCAGAAACCAGAGGGACCCAGGTACACCCAGCTACTGTCCGAAGAAGTCTGGCTAGAAGTAGTCTTTATGAAAGAATTACGACCAAAAATAAATACTTCCAATGTGGAAACAAGGCTAAGCGACTTAACTATGCACAAAAACATAGAACTGGGGGATAGAAAAATGGCAGCAGGTGCTCTGGGCTAATACTGTAAGTCTAAATGTGAAATATTTGGCTGTAGCAGAAGGCAGTTTGTTGATGAAGGGCTGGAAAGTGGTACAATAATGAGTGTCTGCAGGCAACAGTGAAGCATGGTGGAGGTTCCTTGCAAGTTTGGGGCTGCATTTCTGCAAATGGATTTGGAGATTTGGTCAGGATCAATGGTCTCCTCAATGCAGAGAAATACAGGCAGATATTTATCCATCATGCCATACCATCAAGGAGGTGTGTGATTGGCCCCAAATTTAATCTGCAGCAGGACAATGACCCCAAACATACAGCCAATGCCATTAAGAATTATCTTCAGCATAAAGAAGGAGTCCTGGAAGTAATGGTTTGGCCCCGGCAGAGCCCTAATTTCAACATCATTAAGTCTGTCTGGGATTACATGATGAGAAAGAAGGATTTGAGGCAGCCTACATCCACAGAAGATCTGGAACAACCTACCTGCCGGGTTCGTTCAAAACCTGTATACAAGTGTACCTAAAATAACTGATGCTGTTTTGAAGGCAAAGTGTGGTCACACCAAATATTAATTTGGTTTGGATCTCTCTCCTGTTCATTTACTTTCCATTTTGTTCATTGATAAAAAATACACTAAAGCCGTGTACACACGATAGGTTTTATCGATGAAAACAGTCCGATGGACTGTTTTCATCGGACAAACCGATCGTGTATGGGCCCCATTGGTCTTTTTTCCATCGGTGTTTAAAAATAGAACATGTTTTAAATTTATCCGATGGTTAAAAAACCGATAGCAAAGGGATTATCACAGCACCACCCCATCAGACGGATCCGACGATAACCCGAGCTCAGCCGTTGGTCAGCCATCTCCGTTTGTTACGCGGAAGGACATCTCATCCAGAATCGCTGTTTGGGAGGTTCCTATCAGGTTCTTCAATTGATGAGAATGCTGCCGCCTGCCAGTCACGATTCTTGCCTTGTTATCTCTCTTGGACACTGTGTAAAGACACCGTGCCCATGGGATCACTTTATTACATTACATAGGACACTATACATAGACATCTGTTACCCGGAAGTACTTTCAGGAATACCACTAACCAGTTTGAGCTGTCCGGCTTACTTTAACATCACTGTGTCATATCTTGTATACAATTCAAAGAGCTCCAACTGCCAGTGAAGATCACTGCAGGCCTTGCACACTGTACATTGCTGTTACTATTATTTAAAGGGTCCCTATCCTATTCTTATTCTATCTGGTCTCTCATTAGGACATACAGGTTTAATAGGCCGGCTTGGGCCTCCCCTTTAGTGTGGTATCACATTGCAGTAACTAGTGGGTTCTTTCATATTCACCCAATTATTTTCTAGCTGTTATTCCACTGTACATATGTGTATGTGTAGCAACCCTGCCCTCCTTCTCCACTCTTTGGCTCGCTCACAGGAGAGGAAAGCGCACAGTCTCCACCATGCCCATACCCTCTGGGTTGCAGAGGTTAAGCACACTTATTTTCACTTACCGGTCTTTGCAGCAGGGCTCCCCCTCAGTGTTGGCTTCCGTCCCTAGAATGTAAGGACAAAGTCTCTATACCCCAAGTAACTCCAAGGTCCACACCAGCGTCAACTCCAACATAGAGTTTATTTCTTTATGCATGAACATCCACAAAATGAGGAGAAGAGAGAAAGGTGTTAGGAAGACAGATCCATTCAGGCACTCTTGTTTCTTCGCCACTCGATCCTGAGTGGGTATAGCTCACCCGGATAGTCACCCGAAGGCACTAGCAGCCGGCCTGTAACTCGAACAGTCTATTAGATTCCCTAATGGATGCGTTCAGGAGATCCTCTGCTACAGAATCTACTGTATAGTGTCCCAAACCTCCTACTGGTCCCATTGTTTAGATCCCTGTTTTCGGATGGATGACATCCCTCCAGAGAGTTACTGGGCCCCTTCCTTCACTGTGATCTCTCACCAGTCCTTCGGAACGGTCCTCCCCCAGCCTCCTCTTCTAGAAACGGGTCCTCTCGCAAGGCGGCACCCTGGGATTCTTTCTCCCGAAGTGGGCTCCAGCTAAAGGTGCTGGGCCCAGGGCTGAAGTTGCATTCCCAGGACTAAAGGTGCCTGGGACTGA
The DNA here is from genome assembly GCA_029206835.1 of Rana muscosa. Taxonomy (NCBI): domain Eukaryota; kingdom Metazoa; phylum Chordata; class Amphibia; order Anura; family Ranidae; genus Rana; species Rana muscosa. The sequence continues at coordinate 245,537,694 of CM055128.1, read as the reverse complement.
GGTGCACATGGCCCCATGGCCTGGAGGGCCACGTGCCACGCACTAGGTCTCTGCCTCTGGAACCAAAAAGAACCAACGCCTCCCAGGCGGCGTCTGCCCCTTATCTATCCTCTCCCGGCATGCACAGCAGGTAGACCCCACCCACTGCACGGCTGCCGAGAGAGGACACCAAATCACTGCCCCATTACCTGTGGTTCAACCCTGAGTACAAGTGACAGCACCACCCATACTTCTAAGGGGAACTGCACACCAGGCAAAACAGCAGCAAGGCAGAGTCCAGCAAATTGAAAGATTCGAGCCAACTACCACTCAAATCACCCTTAAATTTGGCATAGCAATCCCTAAATTTGGGACCCCCGCTACACACTCCCCCTTCTTAAAGAGACACTGTCCCCAGTGTCTGGAGACAAATTTGCACACTCAATCCTGAGCAGGCGCAAACTTACCTTCAGAACTATGTACAAAAAAAAGTCCTTCAAAAAGTAAAAAAGCCCCGGGAATAGAGTCAAAACAGCAGTTCAAGGCATTTGTCCCCGAAGCGGTAACAATAAAAAAACAAGTACCACTCAGAGGTAAAAGCGTGGGTCAGGGAGAGTCAGAGACTTCCAGTCCTTATCCAAAGTCTCAATCGAATAAGTCACATCATCCTTGTCCTTACTGCAGATCAAGACCCGATCCGCGTTTATGTGGCGACCAAGAGTCCAATCTTTTCGGCAGCCCTTGTATCTTCCAGCCATTACGGCCGAACATGAAAGGTACCTGTGGCCTTTCTTTACCTCCAAACGATCCCAGATAAAGTCACTGTACCATCGTTCTCGGGAGGCTTCGATTTCAAATATCAAGTTCTTTGGGACGTATAGGTACTCCCATCCATAGTCCGCGGCAACCTTCTGGTTCAAAAGCCGTTGCAGATGGGCTAAAGGCGGCATGGTCACCCGATCTCCAGCTCCTGGCAGGACGATGGCATCCGGAGATCTCCTGGGGTGCACAGGCTCCAACTGTGGCATAGGAGGTCTCAACGGTGGACGGGCCTCTGGTACAGCAGGCACGGGAGACATCGGAGCCTGCAACACAGGTACGGGGACAACTTCTCCAGCACAAACAGGGGCTTCCACCCGGGGTGTAGTATCCCCTGAGTCCATGGGTGATCCCTTTACACTACGGGGAGAAGTTAGCGAAATCCTGTTCCATCCCTTACTGACAAACAGTTCATCAATCTATGCATTATCTCCCATATCAGAGGAAGAATCTATGTCCAAAGAGTCCCACATTTCCGCTGGCAGGCAAACTCTCATGGACACAGGACCATCTTTCAACAGTTCCTTTGTGTCATGTACCCAGGCGTCCCTAACAGAACGGACACTGACCTTGATTCCTTTCCCCGGCCGACCTCGACCTTTAACCATCATGGATCGTTCCGAAACTCCTCCAGCTGGACAATCCGAGTCAGGCGGGCGCTGGGGTGGGCCTCTACTGTGGCTGCGGGAAGCCTTTACGAGTCCTACCTCCCTTTTTGCAGAAGGAAGGGAGGGCTCCGTTGTGACTGATGCAGCATCCACTGGGTTCTCCGCCTCAAATTCCTCAATGGCCAGAGCTTCAGTCTTTACCTCCACCACCTCTGCGGGACTGCGCTTGGGAATGGCGGTGATAGCAAACACCTCCTCCTCAGGAGTAACAGCACCTGAGATCCAATACACTCGGTAGACTTTTGGCTTCTCTGTTGGCTGCTCTACCTCGAACAGGAATTCCCCACAGCGGGTACATCTCCCGAAAGGCCGAAGATGCACAATCAGTCCCCGACACTTTACACAGATCATGCCCAAGGCCTCTGCATCTCTGCATGCATAAAGGGCGAAGTGGCCTCTGGGCTTCAGCCGGATTCCTGTGTCAGTCAAAGAGGCAGCAATAGGGGTCACATCCATGGTTGGACCGGGCAAAAGAGCACAAGATCCCGGTGAAGCAGGTTTCCACGAAGGAGCGGACATGTCGCTTCATCAATAGTCCAACAGATAATGTCCCTTTTTGGCGCCAAACGCACCACGAGGAGCACACACTTGGCGGGGCTCCTCCCCTTTCTTTTTCCTTTGCTGCTCTTACTTTGCAGGTTTTTCCAGACTTGTGACACACCCACGAACTATGCAGCCAGAAATAGCCAGGCCTGAATCTTCCTTTCTCCTAACTGTGGCGCAGGTTGAATTTCACATAAACATGGACGACCTCTAAAGAGCCTCACAGGGGAATAAAGTCCAACTTTTTCCGGGGGCACACACTACAAAATCCTAGACTCTGAGCCCCCACGTGTAGCAGCCCTGCCCTCCTTCCCCACTCTTTGGCTCGCTCACAGAAGAAGAAGGCGCACGGTCTCCACCATGCCCGTATCCCCTGGGTTGCAGGGGTTAAGCACACTTATTTTCACTTACGGGTCTTTGCAGCAGGGCTCCCCCTCAGTGTTGGCTTCTGTCCCTAGAATGTAAGGACAAAGTCTCTATACCCCAAGTAACTCCAAGTTCCACACCAGCGTCAACTCCAACATAGAGTTTATTTCTTTATGCATGAACATCCACAAAATGAGGAGAAGAGAGAAAGGTGTTAGGAAGACAGATCTATTCAGGCACTCTTGTTACTTCGCCACTCGATCCCGAGTGGGTATAGCTCACCCGGATAGTCACCCGAAGGCACTAGCAGCCGGTGTGTAACTCAAACAGTCTATTAGATTCCCTAATGGATGAATTCAGGAGATCCTCTGCCACAGAATCTATAGTGTCCCAAACCTCCTACTGGTCCCGTTGTTTAGATCCCTGTTTTCGGATGGATGACATCCCTCTAGAGAGTTACTGGGCCCCTTCCTTCACTGTGATCTCTCACCAGTCCTTCGGAACGGTCCTCCCCCAGCCTCCTTTTCTAGAAACGGGTCCCCTCGCAAGGCGGCACCCTGGGATTCTTCCTCCCAAAGTGGGCTCCAGCTAAAGGTGCTGGGCCCAGGGCTGAAGTTGCAGTCCCAGGACTAAAGGTGCCTGGGACTGAAGTGCACGTGGCCCCATGGCCTGGAGGGCCACGGGCCACGCACCAGGACTCCGACTCTGGAACCAAAAAGAACCAACGCCTCCCAGGCGGCGTCTGCCCCTTATATATCCTCTCCTGGCATGCACAGCAGGTAGACCACACCCACTGCACGGCTGCCGAGAGAGGACACCAAATCACTGCCCCATTACCTGTGGTTCAACCCTGAGTACAAGTGACAGCACCACCCATACTTCTAAGGGGAACTGCACTACCAGGAAAAACAGCAGCAAGGCAGAGTCCAGCAAATTGAAAGATTCAAGCCAACTACCACTCGAATCACCCTTAATTTTGGCATAGCAATCCCTAAATTTGGGACCCCCGCTACATATGTATAAATATTGTGTCTGTGGTTCTGAACTGTAAATACACTGTTTTTTGGGGGGGGGGGATTCCTCACCTGAGTCTTGGCTGTCATTCAGGACTCAGTTGATTAATATTCTCCTATCCACGTATCTTTGTTCCAGTAAAACCTAAGAGAATATTTTATCTAACTTGTGTTGAAGTGTCATTCAAAGGTGATTGCAAAATGTCTGAACCTAGAGTGTCAGGAGGGCTGAAGGGTTAACAGAGTCAGGGCGGTGCAGATGAACATGAACACTCTAAGCAGCCCTCAAGGGGGCAGTGCTACGTTAATAATTGTACTAGGCATAGAGAAGTCATCCAATTTGCCTTCTCTGTACTGACATAGCCTCTCCATATCAAATACTAACTATCTACAAGTACATCCTCCTATGTGAGATGAACAGGTAGGGGTACAGCACTGACCAATTGCAGAATTTGACCAAGTGTGTGTTGACTAATTGAATAAAAGAAAAAGTGCGCATCACAAAACCAGGGGTATATATAAAAAATATGAATAAATATGTGCATACACAATTATAAATAAAGGAATATTGAAAGGTCCATAGTGCATTAAGAAGATGAATATATAAAAATAACTCTCCGAGGTGAAAAAGTTCTTCCAAGTGAAATGTTAAAATATATGAATATATTGGACCCTGGATCAATAAAAATCTATATGGAGATCTCTAAGTAACCATATTGCAAAGAAGCATAAAATCTTCAAAATTTCCTGATATTCCAACACTCTGATCTGGGATATGATATCAAAGCCACTTACCAGATTCGGAGGATCTCAAGTGATAGAGATCAGAAGCGCTTGTGCATCAGCCTGCCGGCAAAGATAAGATCCACCTTTGGCCTCCTCTTGTGAAGGGATATTTCAACAGCCACAACCAGACCGTCAGTATCTAAGGAAATCTCACTCCCGGGATTGTTCCAGGCTTCAGGTATCTCTATAAAGTCTAATTTAATAGAGGAAAGAAGAAGTGTGTAGTATGTCCCAAATGAAAATTTATTTTGAAAACGGTAGCACAGGCTTTACATCCATAAAAGCACGGTAAAAAAACAATTGAAGCAGCCGCCGCTCAAGCCAGCTGGCTGTTCAGCGTGATGACGTCACAGGCTATGCTCCTGGGTGAAGCATAGCCTGTGACGTCATCACGCTGAACAGCCAGCTTCAATTGTTTTTTTCACCGTGCTTTTATGGATGTAAAGCCTGTGTTACCCTTTTGAAAATACATTTTCGTTGGGACATACTACACCATAAAGTCTTCTTCTTTCCTACATTAAATGAAACTTTACAGAGATACCTGAAGCCTGGAAGGATCCCGGGAGTGAGATTTCCTTAGATACTGACGGTCTGGTTGTGGCTGTTGAAATATCCCTTCACAAGAGGAGACCACAGGTGGATCTTATCTTTGCCGGCAGGCTGATGCACAAGTGCTTCTGATCTCTATCACTTGAGATCCTACAAATCTGGTAAGCGGCTTTGATATCATATCCCAGATCAGTGTGTTGGAATATCAGGAAATTTTGAAGATTATTTGGTTATTTAGAGATCTCCATATGGACTTTTATTGATCCAGGGTCCAATATATTTATAAATTTTCACATTTCACTTGAAAGAACTTTTTCACCTCGGAGTGTTATTTTTATATATTCATCTTCTTAATGCACTATGGACCTTTCAATATTCCTTTATTTATAATTGTGTATGCACATATTTATTCATATTTTTATATATACCGCTGTTTTTGCGATGCACACTTTTTCTATTATTCATTCGTTTTGAGCTTCCAGTATTTAGGCTAATTAGAGCTTTCACTTTGTTCACCTAGGTTAGCGCAAATTCCCCCTCCCTTTTGCATGTGTGTTGACTAATTGCAACCAATTTACTGCAGGATCATTAACTGTGCTGGGCCCACTTGGGCATCCACTGAGATTGAGGCTCCTGCCTAGGTTGCCTTGTATATGATCTGACTTTGGGGAATCAGCAAGAAGCTGGTATAAGTATTTAGGCTGGTGGGAGATAAACTGTATATTCATTCTGTAGGCCATCAGACTGTTTTCAGAAAGAGGAGAACCGGCTATTGTAAAACATGGTGCCAGTGTTGGGTGTACCTATTGCATTTTGTTTTACAAGTACAGGCAGAGCTGTAAGCTAAAGGACTTGTAAAGAGCAAAAAGAGACTGAAAGTAAATATCTTTACATTTATGGGCATTTCATGGGTTCAGTTCCGCTTTATTATGTGTAGAATCAATAGGCTCCTTTTCTCCTACCAAAGAAGTGGGAACGTTTGATTTTTTTTAGTGGCATTTGGCACATGGGTATTTCAGGATTGTGAGCCAGTGGTATGTGTAACTCAGGGACAGTCAAGGTTGTTCATACAAACGCATGGCAGATACGGCATAGCACAAATCAAAGTATTTAGGGTGTGACTGTCTACATAACTATGTGCCTGGAATAATCTAGATACTTTCAGACAGCTCCTGTAACATTTTTCTTATTTTAGCAGCCTGATGTCTATAGAGGTCTGTCAACAACTTGCAGGTAGAAGCACATTAAAAAAGTATTTTAAATGCTTACCTGCAGTGTTTTTCCATACATTTTTTTTTATTATTATTATTCACTTGCAATATGCCTTTGAAAGTGCTGTCAAAATCGAGTCTTTTAAGTGAACTGGATGAATCGATTTATCCAGTTCACTGAAAAGACTTGATTCAAAAGAACGATTCGTTCATGAACTGGACATCACTACAGCCTGGTCCCCTGTGAGCTACACACTCGTGAGGACTGGACTTCCCTCCATCTGATCCATGAAGTGGATACATTTGTGTACAGTCAGTCCACAATTTATCATGGTATCACGGATGAGTGATCTTCCAAGAAACGTAAAGGAAACACCGACACTTTACTATCCGGTAGCTCCAAAGGCGCACCCGGACCGACATTAGATCGTAAATCACTGGTGGTTTGTCCCAAAAATTCTCAACAACCTTCCAATTCTGTTCACCATTCTGTTCACCACTTCAGTTTCTAAAACTAACAATGTGGTGGGATCTTTGCTAACCTCCAACAACACCAGCACAATTTCCAATCAAGTTCGAGGTTTCGGTGACTTTATTAGGAAAAGTGCATTTACAAACAGTATTGCACGTTCGGATCGTTTTCCATTTATCTCCAGTGTTTGAAGAGTGACATCTTGATTTCCTGTGATTAATGATTACATGATCATTTATCATTACCCTCTGGTAAGCAGATTGGATTCACATGGGTGTGGTGTGCCTTTCCATATACACTGAAGCTGGTGAAGAGTCCTTATACGTCTATCTCTTCACGGAAAGATTTGTCATTTCAATTTAAGCGCTGCATTCGGACTTTTATATTTTGTATTGTTTGATGATCAACAAACTGTGCTGGCTGCTTTCATATATTAATGTTATAATGTAGCGCACTGCTCCCAATGAGTGGGCGCTATGTGGTAAAATTATAGTTGTCTGAGCAATAGTTTGGCTTAGAAGGATTGTGTTACAAATTGTACTCTGTTTCAGTTCAGCTGGCTGTGTGATTTTCCTCCTGACAGTGGGTGTCGCTGTCACCACTGGTCAGGATAGGAAAGGCAACAGGCTGGAAGCATTGGGTATCTCTTTCCCAGCAGCGGCTCAGGGATGTGGTCAACCCGCTGTGAATGCTGGGAGGGAGTACTGAAGGGACAGACGCCATTCGTGCAGGGCTTTTTTGGAGAGTTGGGGGTCGTCGTTCGTTGGTGGTGGGCACCACCCGCCCGACCCCGACCTGAGGGCCCTCATGGCCTCAGGGATGTACTGGCAGTTTCTGCCTCGGGACCACGTTGGCCTGAGGCTCCGTTACTGAAATGTAGGCACAGGAGTTACTGGGGGCCTACTGATCCAGGGATGACCCCTGTGTCGCCTTACCTGCTGGAAGGGACCAAGCAATTGAGGACTCAATTGAAAGATGCATCCGGGTCACAATCTGCCTCACAGTGCTGCCGGAACGGCTGGAAGATCCTGGCACTGAGAGCTGTGTTCTTAATTCAGAAGGTAACTCAGGAAAGGGTTACACTAAGTCTGTGGCAGAGACTGTTCAATTTACACCAAGTCTGTGGCAGAGACTATAGGTGTTCGAGCTATACATCGGTTGCTAGGCCGGTGAGATTGGGCCTATCCGGTGTTTGCTGAGTCCAGCATGGAGACAGTTGTTCCTCTGGACCTAGGAAAATTTCTGTGATCCGCAACTAAGGTACCCGAGTCCTCCCAATTCCTTCCACCCCCTCTGTTGGAAACTTTATGCAATAAAACCCTTGAAAGAGACTTTGTGTTGGTGCAAACTTCTTCTGGACAACTCTTCAAGGAGAACCCCTGAAACGAGCATACGGAACAGTAAGGTAACGGCAGGCCCAAATTTAAACCAGCAGCTTCTACGGGGGTATGGCTACAATTATATTTAGCGTGGATACCCACCCATTCTTTTTTCTAACAGTTAAAGGACTGGTAACTCAATACTCTATAAATAAATAAATATAAATAAATATATTACTCAATAAAAGTGGTCTGCCACGCCCTAAAATTACAGTTTGGACTGGCGCAGCTCATTGTAAATGCACCTGCTACTTGAGTTTAATCACCCCAATCTCACAGGGGGGATTTACAAATGAAATACAGTATAAAAATTTATGGAATTAGCTTATAAATAAGTAGCTTAAATTCAGGATTACTTATGTGTTAAGAGTATTTTTTTTTCACTTAACAAACACACACAGCAAGAGATCAAAGCCGGTACAGAATTGTACTGCAGGAAAAGTTGTCATTGTACAAACAGGTCTTTGCACACAATGACATAAAGGGGCTGTCAGTACTGGAAATCCCGCTCTGTTAATGAGTAGGAGTTGTACTTTGAACACATAAACTATCTGATAACTAGCTGAACAGCTTCACAGTGGAGTGACCCCCTTGCAATCCTTGTATCTTGACCTTTTATAGGGACACTCTACTTTAGAAGTCAATTAAAAATGTATGTACTGTACTGTATAATCAATACCTTTTTTGTTTAAAGCAGTTATCCCCCAAGGAGCTACTGGAATGTAAGGTTCTCCTACTGTTTCCAGTGGTCGGCCTGACAATTCACCAACACACCAATGGTAATATAATAATATAATAGTCTTTATTTAGTTTGAAGTAAGCCTTATAAGGAAGGAACTGGTTCAACTGATTAGCAATTACCAAAATATGCAAAGACACAATGAGGTAAATAATGTTTATTCCCTTTACTTGCCTTTGAATTGCCCAGCAGGAAACTCACTAGGCCAATAGGAGGGGAACGACCCTGCTGACAGCAATACCAATAACCACAGAAGTGAATATCCCTGGAAATTAGGGATGAGCTTTAAGTTCGAGTCGAACATGAGTTCGACTCGAACATTGGTTGTTCGCCCGTTCGGCGAACAGCGAACAATTTGGGGTGTTCGCTGCAAATTCGAAAAGCCACTGAACACCCTTTAAAAGTCTATAGGAGAAATCTAAAGTGCTAATTTTAAAGGTTAATATGCAAGTTATTGTCATAAAAAGTGTTTAGGGACCCGGGTCCTGCCCCAGGGGACATGTATCAATGCAAAAAAAATGTTTTAAAAACGGCCGTTTTTTCGGGAGCAGTGATTTTAATAATGCTTAATGTGAAACAACAAAAGTGAAATATTCCATTAAATTTCGTACCTGGGGGGTGTGTATAGTATGCCTGTAAAGTAGCGCATGTTTCCCGTGCTTAGAACTGTCCCTGCACAAAATGTAATTTCTAAAGGAAAAAAAGTCATTTAAAACTACTCACGGCTATAATGAATTGTTGGGTCCCGGCAATACAGATCAAAGTAATTGAAAAGAACCAAAAGAAAAAGCGTGGGGGTAACCCCCAAATTCCATATCAGGCCCTTCAGGTCTGGTATAGATATTAAGGGGAACCCCGCACCAAAATTTAAAAAAAAATGACGTGCGGTCCCCCAAAAATTCATACCAGACCCTTCTAGTCTGGTATGGATTTTAAGGGGAACTCTGCACCAATTTTTTTTTAAAAAAATGGCGTGGGGTCCCCCCAAAAATCCATACCAGACCCTTATCCGAGCATGCAACCTTGCAGGCCACAGGAAAAGAGGGGGGGGACGAGAGAGCGGCCCCCCCTTCTGAACCGTACCAGGCCACATGTCCTCAACATGGGGAGAATGTCCCCATGTTGATGGGGACAAGGGCCTCATCCCCACAACCCTTGCTTGGTGGTTGTGGGGGTCTGCGGGCGGGGGGCTTATCGTAATCTGAAAGCTACCTTTAACAAAGGGGACCCCCAGATTGCACCCCCCCTATGTGAATTGGTAACGGGGTACATTTTACCCCTACCATTTCACAAAGAAAGTGTAAAAAATTGTAAAAAAAAACACACAGACACAGTTGGCATAAGTCCTTTATCAAAAAAATAAAAAGCAAAAAAAACACTCCAGTCTGTCCAGCGTTGTTCTTTATGTCCCGCGGTGATCTGATGTCCAGCGCTGCAGTCTCCACTCCACTCCACATGAAACCCCCATGACGTAAGAGGGGGCAGGGTCACCCGCCGACATCATTGGGTATTCCCTGCTTGCCAGGGAATACCCAATGACGTGGGCAGGTGTCCCCGCCCCATGACGTCACGAGGCAGGGTCACCCGCCGACATCATTGGGTATTCCCTGCTTGCCATCATGGGGGTTTCGTGTGTAGTGGAGTGGAGACTGCAGCGCTGGTCATCGGATCACCGTGGGACATAGAGAACAACGCTGGACAGACTGGATTACATTGCTGGAATTTTTTTTTTTTTTTACACTTTCTTTGTGAAATGGTAGGGGTACAATGTACCCGTTACCAATTCACATAAGGGGGGCTGGAATCTGGGGGTCCCCTTTGTTAAAGGAGGCTTCCAGATTACGATAAGCCCCCTGCCCGCAGACCCCCACAAACACCCCGGGCAAGGGCTGTGGGGATGAGGCCCTTGTCCCCATCGACATGGGGACATCCTCCCCATGTTGAGGGCATGTGGCCTGGTACGGTTCAGGAGGGGGGGGGCGCTCTCTCATCCCCCCCTCTTTTCCTGCAGCCTGCCAGGTTGCGTGCTCGGATAAGGGTCTGGTATGGATTTTTGGGGGGGACCCCACGCCATTTTTTTTTTAATTTTGGTGCGGGGTTCCCCTTAATATCCATACCAGACCTGAAGGGCCACGTTTTTATTTTTGGCTTGGGGTACCAGACCCAAAGTGCTTGGTAATGGACTGGGGGGGGGGGCTGCCGTTTTTTTCAATGACTTTGATCTGTATTGCCGGGACCCGACAATTCATGAATAGCCGCAAGTAGTTTTAAATTACTTTTTTTCCTTTAGAAATTACATTTTGTGCAGGGCAGTTCTAAGCACAGGAAACATGAGCTACTTTACAGGCATACTACACACACCCCCCAGGTATGAAATTTAAAGGAATATTTCACTTTTATTGTTTCGCATTAAGCATTATTGAAATCACTGCTCCCGAAAAAACGGCCGTTTTTAAAACCTTTTTTTTGCATTGATACATGTCCCCTGGGGCATTATTAAAATCACTGTTCCCGAAAAATCGGCAGTTTTTAAAACCTTTTTTTGCATTGATACATGTCCCCTGGGGCAGGGCCCAGGTCCCCAAACACTTTTTATGACAATAACTTGCATATTAACCTTTAAAATGAGCACTTTAGATTTTTAATGTTCGTGTCCCACAGACTTTAACGGTGTTCGCGTGTTCGAACAAATTTTTTGCCTGTTCGCATGTTCTGGTGCGAACCAAACCGGGGGGGGGGGGGGGTGTTCCGTTCGGCTCATCCCTACTGGAAATATAATATAAGAGAATGTGGCTAACTATGAGGTCTATCTACTAGCCCTGAGCCCAATCTTACCAGTGGCCAGTGCTATAATAAGCATGAAGTCTGCCAGCGGCTGGGTCCTTTCACTTAAAGAAGGAGCGCTCAACCTTCTGTCAAAGATGTTTGCAATCCAGGGACAAAGGAGACACTCAAAGGGTGTTCTAAAGTATCAGGGGGTTAAAAAGTTGATAAAGTCCCTGTTACACAAGTTCTGCTGGCAGCAGCAAGCTACCAGCACAAGTTCAATACATATGAGGTTTCTGAAAGCCGCTCACTACTAAGATGTCTGGGAGATATCCTCCTGGCTTTAGACCCCTTTCACACTGAGGCAATTTTCAGACGCTTTCATGCAAAAAAAAGCACCTGAAAAGCTCACGAAAACCTAATTTCCATTAAACTTCCCCTCTTAGGCGGAGCAGGTGTCTCCATTAGAAGATTTCCCATCACCTCTTCTTCTCTTGCCAAATGTCAAATTTATTTTCCTAATAATTTTCTGCCTCCATGACAATGGTTAACAGGAAAAATAAAGAGTTTAAATATCCTCAGTGGTAACACAGACAGCAATAAAACGTTTAACGTTTCCATTCTATCCAAAGCAAAAAGAAAATTTGGGCTATACATACACTTAAAGTGGTAGTAAACTACTTTTTTATTTTTACCTACAGGTAAGCTTATAATAAAGGTTAGATGAATATCTCCTAAATGTGCACTGTTTAGGAGATATTTTAGTGAGCAGCAGCCGGTGATGTCACCGACGAATGCGCTCTGAAGGAATGGCATACCCGTGCAGTTCCTTCAAACCTCTGTGCCGCTGCCGTGATTCCTACGCGGAAGTGCGGGAGTGACGTCTTTGCGGCCCAGACAGTCAAGCTGCCGCAACCCACGAATCAGTAAGGAAGACCAGGTGAAGATGGAAGCCTCTGAAACAGTGACAGGGCTCGGCTGGAGGGCTTTGTTCCAAGGTAAGTCTTTCATAATGTGCTAGTATGCGGTTCATACTAACACATTATGCCTTTACCTTGCCGGGGGCAATCTTTCTTTGTTTTTCTCTTTTTACATTTACTACCGATTTATAGCTGACCTTGCACTTCAAGCAACGTTCATTTATTTAGTGAGCATTCCCTTCCCTTCCCTTTGCTAAACGCCGTATTAAATTGCAATAAATAAATTATTTCATTAAATAATAAATAAATAAACTATGGGGAAATTAGTTAGCGAGTTGGAGTGGAGTAGTTCGTTAATATACTTTTCTTTAACCCAATTTCCATATTGTAGGAAGTGATCCCACCATTCTGTCTATAAGTTTCCATGGAATGAGGAGTAGTCCAAATTTCATGAAACGACAGGATCATCTCCTAATGAGATTTGGCCTACTCAATTTGACAGCAAATGTCCGATGGAGCCTACACACAGTCGGAATTTCTGACAACAAGCTCCCATCGAACATTTGTTGATGAAAATTTCGATCGTGTGTACGCGGCATAAGACTGGATGCCATGAAAGTTCATGTAGTTGTAACGGCAGGTGTCCCAATACTTTTGACAATATTATATATATATATATATATATATATATATATATATATATATATATATATGTGGGTTTATGCACTTGAACATGTTTAGGGTGCTTCCTTTCTCATTGTATTTGGACATAAGTTTCTACTAGCAATAGTATCACTTATCACCCATAAGAATCTCTACAGAGTGTGCCCACCTGTCCACATGGATATTGTCCTTCAAAAGTTCCAGATAGATTGAGGGACCATTGAGTGCCAGGACCCAAAGGTTGAGGGAGGGAAATGTAGAACTGATTGGGTGGCTTTACAGCTGCCTGGACCACCTTTGTCAGAAGAAAGCTCAAATGAGCCAAAAGATGTGGTGTCACCACTAATACCTTAAATTGTTACTTAGCACTTAGTTAATTTGGCCTGTTCACTATAATATTCTTTAATTAAGAAATCACTGGATTAATTTAATTAAATCTCTTGAAAAGCTCAATTCATTTACTTTGATTGCCATGTAGAGTACACATTTGAAGCCACCACAGAGTTAAAGGGAAACTATAATTTTTTTTCAAGGAATTCTCAGGTTTACCTGAAGGTAATTTTTGAAGTGTTTTGACATTTTTTCACATTTTTACTTCAACGTAGATGCATTTTTAAAATAATGTTATCTCTTGCAGATTTGCAGGTTTACATGCTAGAGCCTTCAAGGTAGAATGTTTAGGTAACTTCTGGGAAGGGACATCTTCATGTAGACGTTTTCCATCTCCTTTCCAACCCAAGGTTATTAGTTGATGGAAGTATCCTAGAGAACCAATAAAAACTGATCCAGTCATTGCTTTATCTCAGATCAGAATGTAGTGAATATGCAAAGGAACAATTTTTTTTTTTATCCTTCCAACCTAAGATTTCATTAGTAGTGGTACTCCTGCTAAAGCTAACAAGTCTCACTCTTCTTGGTAAAAATCGTAGACACAAAGGGTGTAAACCTCACCATGTGTCTGAAAACATGTAAGCTATGGGGTGCAGGACTGAATTCAAAAAGTGAAGATTGGCTTTGTTATAGTTTTAATTGTTAAAATTAAAGGGAGCACCTAGAAATAATAATTGTGCCCAAGCAGTGCCCTGAAAAAATAAAACTGTTGTCTGGAATTCCTACTGAAAATAGCTGAGCACTTACCGTAATGTGAGGCTGCCTAGGCATATAACTGGTAAGTCAATAATGGGGAAAGATCAACTACAGGGAGACCACATGCAAGACTAGTCATTTGCCCCTGTCCTATTTTTTTTGGCACAGCTTGCGGAGTTCAGTTCCTTCTTAAACGTCCTTTGTATAAATCTGAACCCTGCATCCTCTGGTACTGAGTAGTCTGCCTTGATCCATGACTTTAGAGTTGCCAATGATTTTGGTTATACTAGGATTGCTTTACTACAGGCTGTTCACTTAGCAAAGCAAATTAAAGCAAAGTACAGTATAAGTTATTCTGACTTCAATCATCCAATTATGCCCAAGCAAAAATCCTTATTTCCTTGCACGTGATTGAGTATTATCGAAGTGAGAATTCACTTTGCATTGTATCATTTCTAGCAGCGTCTTTCTGCATTGATATTTAGCCCCAAATGTAGGATGCACCAAATATAAGCTTGCCTTTGGAATTGGTAGAATCCATCATTCTTTCTTAAACTGAGTCCAACATGCATTCTCCTTGCAGCATTTAAGACCTTTTAATGAATGTAGTCAAGGGTGCAGATAAGGGCAGCCTATGGGGGTCAAACCCCCACCAGAACATCTTGGCTGGGAGCTATTTTAAGGTGTGGGCGTCAGTGGCGTAGCGTGGGTTGTCAGCGCCCGGGGCAAGCAAGAAATTTGCGCCCCCTAACATATGGACTTTTAGCACTCCCTGAGTCCCTTTCCTTCCTACAATAGTATTGACCAGCCAAATTCCTACAATGACCACTACACTAACCTACCTGACCACTACACTAACCTACCTAACCACTACACTAACCTACCTAACCACTACACTAACCTACCTGACCACTACACTGACCACTACACTGACCACTACCCTGACCTGCATGATTCCTAGACTGTTCACTACACTTACCTAACTGTCCACCGCACTGATCTACCTGATTCCAATGCTGACCACTACACTGACTAACCTGATTCCTATACTGACCACTACACTGACTTACCTGTCCACTACATTGACCATTACACTACACTGTCAACTACACTACACTGTCAACTACACTAAACTGTCAACTACACTAAACTGTTCACTACAATAGACACTACACTGTACACACTACACTAAAGTGATCACTACACTGTCCACTGACCACTACAATAAACACTACACCACACACACTACACTGACCACTGCAACACACACACACTACACTACACTACACTATACTGACCACTGCAACACAGACTACACTACACTGACCACTGCAACACAGACTACACTACACTGACCACTGCAACACAGACTACACTGACCACTGCAACACAGACTACACTGACCACTGCAACACAGACTACACTATACTGCACTGACCACTGCAACACACACTACACTGACCACTGCAACACAGACTACACTACACTGACCACACACACTACACTGACCACTGCAACACAGACTACACTACACTGACCACTGCAACACAGACTACACTGACCACTGCAACACAGACTACACTATACTGCACTGACCACTGCAACACACACACACTACACTGACCACTGCAACACAGACTACACTTTACTGACCACACACACTACACTGACCACTGCAACACAGACTACACTACACTGACCACTGCAACACAGACTACACTACACTAACCACTGCAACACACACTACACTACACTGACCACTGCAACACAGACTACACTACACTGACCACTGCAACACACACACTACACTGACCACTGCAACACACACACTACACTGACCACTGCAACACACACTACACTGACCACTGCAACACAGACTACACTGACCAATGCAACACAGACTACACTGACCACTGCAACACAGACTACACTACACTGACCACTGCAACACAGACTACACTACACTGACCACTGCAACACAGACTACACTACACTGAGCAACACAGACTACACTACACTGACCACTGCAACACAGACTACACTACACTGACCACTGCAACACAGACTACACTGACCACTGCAACACAGACTACACTACACTGACCACTCCAACACACACACTACACTGACTACTGCAACACACACACACACACACACTACACTGACCACTGCAACACACACACTACACTGACCACTGCAACACAGACTACACTACACTGACCACTTCAACACACACACTACACTGACTACTGCAACACACACACTACACTGACCACTGCAACACAGACTACACTGACCACTGCAACACATACTACACTACACTGACCACTGCAACACACACACTACACTGACCACTGCAACACACAGTACACAACACAGACTACACTACACTGACCACTACAACACACGCTACACAACACAGACTACACTAAACTGACAACTGGAAGCCTACAGGCATGGAGAGGTAACCAGCAAGGCAGCAACATCCAGAAGGTTTGCTGGTGTAGCATGGAAGTGCACCAGTGACCATGCTGGGGAGAAGGACGGAATCCCTGTCTGAAAGTGTAGCACTAGCACCAGATGGCTGCAGCCAGGCTATGGGCAGAGACGCCGCACGGCCGTGTTTAGTAGATGGTGTGTGCGTGCATGGTATGGTACCTGCAGTGCGGGAGGATGTGGGGCCGGTGTTGTGAAAAGAAAAGCCGCGGCGGCCGGCCTAGGCCAAGCTGGTGTCCGAGCGGGCCCGGGGTGTCGCGGTCAACCATCAGGGGAGCCGAGCTGAAGGTGTCCGGTGCACTAAAATGACGGCAGCGTGCGCCGAGCGGTAGGTGGAAGAGGAAAGAGGCACATGACCCCATTCGCCCAATCACAGGGGCAGCCGGAGACCAAACATGGCGGCTGGATTTTATTGTTAAAAAAAAACATGGCGGCTGGAGCGCAGGCCGCGGGGACACAGGAAATAAAGTTTGGGGGACAGAGCCAGGATTGCGCCCCCTAAAATGTTGCGCCCGGGGCCACGGCCCCCCTCACGCTACGCCACTGGTGGGCGTTGCACAGCCCGAGCATTCTACTGTGTCTCCCTAAAGTTGACCCCCAGCTTGGCTGTCAAAGAAAGATAAAAAAATGATATTTGCTCTGTCGCTCATAGCGCTCTGGGTTACCACAGGTTAAACCCACCCCCAAGCAAAAAATTCTCTACAGCCCTCTGTGCAGTGACAATTATCCCCAGCTTAAAGCAGCTCCTGACGGACTCTGCTTTTTAACAGTTTGGTTATAAAATGCATATACTGCTTTTAGTCCAGTATATATTAGACCTGCTAAAGGGGAGCTCTTTGACCCCCTAAACAATTTGGATTTGTGATAACATTTATTTTATCTTACCATCAAATAAATCTGAGTCTGGAAAATTAAATTTTGGTGTGGTGCTTCAATCTGATGTAGCACGGCCCCCTTGGGGACTGCTTGGATTTACCTGCTCATCTGCATTGCTATGACCCTGTGAACATTCCAACCCACCTGACACTTTGGGTTCAGACATCATTGCAACACCTTTAAGTAATAAGACAACACTCGATACGTTTATGTTCTGTTAACGTTTACTGGAATATTTCAGTTAAAATATGGTTGCATAAAGGAGGTTATGGTTCAACTGAGCTTGGGATAACAGCACAAACCCAGTTGAGAGACTCCTCAAAAAAAATGCCAGTTAAGACAGTTGGCCACAACAGATTATTATATACATATTTGTACAATGGAGTACCACTTGAACATAACCTGAAAGGATAAGCAAAGGTTAAGTATCAATTCTGACAATACTTCTAGAAAGAGAAACCCAGGCCGGCCTGTTTAACCTTTAAACCTAATGAGAGATGAAGCTAAACATGAATGGTATGAGGGCTCTTTAAGTAGCAATGACAGAATGTCCCCAATGCAGATCTGATGGTCTTCACCGGCAGTCGGAGCTCATTATTTGTATCCAATAAGGTGTGGTAACAGAGTGGTAGTATATCTGGTGATGACTGTAACTAAGATGCTTATGTACAGTGTTCAAATAAAGGTACAGTGAGTAAAGTGTTCCCAAGTAAAGCTGTCTGTGCACAGTATCCCAGTAAAACAGCAAAGCAAAGGTTTGCAAAGATGGGCAGTGGCCCTCTCACCAACAACCAGACCGATTCGATGCTCTCCAGCTAATCCCACTTATGGCGATCACCCGTTCCGGAGCACAAAGTGTGTGTTGCTGCACTGTAGAGGTGGTTGTAAGCGGGTGTAGGGTGTAGCGGCTTCACAGAGGGAATCACACGTACTGACTTTATAAACCAGGCAACGTTTATTACCAGAGAGACCATAGTATAAAGAGTATTTACAGCAGTAATGCAAGTAGTTTCACTCCAAGCATGGAGGCCCAGATACAGTGGCATAGCGTGTGTTGTCAGCACCCGGGGCAAGGCAAGTAATTTGCGCCCCCCCCCAACCTGCAGACTTAGACACTCCCAGAGTCCCTCCCAACAATACCATAGTACTGACCAACCTGATTACTTTACTGACCATTACACACTACACTGACCACTATACTATCCACTACACTGATAACTACACTGACCACTATACTATCCACTACACTGACAACTATACTGTCCACTACACTAACCACTACATTAACCACTACACTAACCACCATACTACACTGACCACCATACTACACTACACTGACCACTATACTATCCACTACACTGATAACTACACTGACCACTATACTATCCACTACACTGACCACTATACTGTCCACTACACTAACCACTACATTAACCACTACACTAACCACCATACTACACTGACCACCATACTACACTACACTGACCACTATACTATACTGTCCACTACACTACACTGACCACCATACTACACTACACTACACTGACCACCATACTATACTATACTACACTACACTGACCACCATACTATACTACACTACACTACACTGACCACCACACTGACCACCATAATACACTGACCACCATAATACACTAACCACCATATTACACTACACTGACCACCACACTGTCCCCATAATACACTGACCACCATACTATACTGTACACTACACTGACCACCATACTACACTACACTGACCACCATACTACACTGACCACAATAATACACTGACCACCGTACCACACTGACCACCATACCACACTGACCACCATACAACACTACACTGACCACTGTACTATACTGTCCACTACACTACACTGACCACCATACTATACTACACTACACTTCACTGACCACCATACTACTCTATACTACACTGACCACTATATTATACTACACTAACCACCATACTATACTACACTATACAACACTAACCACCATACTATACTACACTACACTACACTACACTGACCACCATACTACACTATACTACACTGACCACCATATTACACTGGCCACCATACTACACTGACCACCATACTACACTGACCACCATACTACACTGACCACCGTACTATACTGTCCACTACACTGACCACCATACTATACTACACTACACTACACTGACCACCATAATACACTGACCACCATACTACACTACACTGACCACTGTACTATACTGTACACTACATTGACCACCATACTACACTACACTGACCACCATACTATACTACACTGACCACCATACTACACTGACCACCATACTACACTGACCACCATAATACACTGACCACCATACTACACTGACCACCATACTACACTGACCACCATACTACACTACACTGACCACTGTGCTATACTGTCCACTACACTACACTGACCACCATACTACACTACACTACACTACACTACACTGACCACCATACTATACTACACTACACTACACTGACCACCATACTATACTACACTACACTACACTGACCACCATAATACACTACACTGACCACCATACTACACTACACTGTCCTGCTGTCTACAGTATACTCTCTCTCTCTCTCTCGTTACGTGCACCATTTCTTGTGAATGGTACCCCAATGCACCATGTGTTGCATTTCGCTGCTTTCCTAGCAATAATACTGCAGGTCCCATTTTCAGTCTTAATTGGTATGGTAGGTATATTAGGTCTGCACACTAAAGTAAGGTGACCAGATTTTTAAAATGAAATCCGGGGACATATTTATTTTTTTACTAGTAATGGCGGCAATCAGCGACTCTCTGCCCATCGCCGCCGCCGCCGCCCGCCTCACAGCCTGTCAAGTCTTACTCTCCGGGCCCCCGGCTACTACTGGGTGGGGTGTGGAGGAAGATCACTCCACCAGGGAAGGCAAGGAGATAAGCAGGCAGGCGGCTGGCCGGGACTTGAGCTAAGGCAGAAGAACATGCGAGCGGAGCTGAATGGGCATGCAAACGAAACTGAAGAAATATTCCCTCCGCTCCGACCAGCACATGATCATCAGAAAGGGGCACAGATAATGGAAAAAATACACCCCCCTAAGCTAGTAGGAGCGGCAGAGCGGGGGGTGTAATTCAGATTTTTATTTATTTTTTATTATTCTGCACTGACTGTCTTTGAAATTGCCCCAGCCCCTGTTCAAATCCAATCCGGGGACAAAACCGGGGACAGACTTGGTCCAGGGACAGTGTCCTCAATCCGGGGACTGTCCCCTGACGGCGGGGATGTCTGGTCACTCTACACTAAAGCGCATGTGTTAAACACACCGCAGGGAACCTGACTGGTTTTCAATAGACCCTTAAAGCGGAGGTTCACACAAAAAGTGAACCTCCGCTTTTTGGAACCCTCCTCTCCTCCGGTGTCACATTTGGCACCTTTCAGGGGGGAGGGGGGTGCAGATACCTGTCTAATACAGGTATTTGCACCACTTCCAGGTTCCCACCCCTTCGCGTCACCCCCCCCCCCGCTGTATTCTGGGAAACACGCTGTTCCCAGGAGAGAGCGGGGACCAGTCACGGCACGCCGCGATACTCGCACATGTGCAGTAGGGAACCGGGCAGTGAAGCCGCAAGGTGCAGCAGCTGCAGTATTTGTAGCTGCTGGCTTTTAAAAAACAAAAAATCGGGTGGACCTCCGCTTTAAGGAATAAAACCCACAATGGACTGATCTTTAAAGAACATCATGAGAGTTGTGCGATAGAGGATGTCAGCGACATTATCCCTTTCATGACTAAGCCCATTTCTGACATTTGGTTTGGTTTACAAGTTAAAATGCGTATTTTTTGCTAGAAAATTACTTAGAAACCCAAAACATTATATATATTTTTTTAGCAGAGAATCTAGAAAATAAAATGGCGATCGTTGCAATATTTTATGTCACACAGTATTTGCGCAGCTGTGTTTTAAATGCAACTTTTTTGGAAAAATTAACTTTCATTAATTTTAAAAAATGAAAAAGCAAAGTTAGTCCAATTTTTTTGTATAATGTGAAAGATGATGTTACGCCGAGTAAATAGATACCAAACATGTCATGCTTTATAATTGCCCGCACTCGTGGAATGGCGACAAACTACGGTACCTTAAAATCTTCATAGGCGACGCTTGAATTTTTTTTTTTACGGCTACTAGGTTAGAGTTACAGAGGAGGCCTATGGCTATAATTATTGCTCTCGCTCTGACGATCGCGGCAATACCTCACATGTGTGATTTGAACGCCATTTTCATGTGCGGGCGCGACTTCCGTATGCGTTTTCGTTGCAGCGCGAGCTCGCGGGGACAGGGGCGCTTTAAAAAAAAAATATTTCTTATTCATTTTATTTATTTTTATAATTAAAAATAGTGTTTTTAAAAGAAAAAAAAAATTGATCACTTTTGTTGCTGTCACAAGGAATGTAAACATCCCTTGTGACAGTAATAAGTGGTGACAGGTACTCTTTATGGAGAGATCGGAGGTCTAAAAGACCCCCAATCCCTCCTTTGCACTTCAAAGTTATCAGATCGCCGGAAACGGCGATTCTGAATACTGTGTACTTTTGCTAAATTCGGCGCCATTGGCAACCGAGTAACCCGGACGTGACGTCATGACGTTGCTTCCGTGGTTACAGTGAAGAGACTGAATCAAAGCCGTTCGCGGCTTCGATTCAGTCTGTCTCTAGCCGCCCGAGGTGGCGGATCGTGGATCGGGTCTCCCGGTGGCCCGGTAAGAGCGGCGGAGGCAGGGGGAGGGGGGATGTCCCCTCCCGCTCCTCCGGTATAACAACCGAGCGGCTTTTAGCCGCATTGGTTGTTATACCTGGAAAGCCAATCGCCGGCTCTAAACAACGGTACCGGGATGATGCCTGCAAAAGCCCCGAAAGCCAAATGTAGAAAAAAAAAAAACAGTTTGAGCTTTCATTTGCCAACTCTTTTTCTTTATACAGCGAATGAAAACTGATATGAATCTGTTGTAAATAACAGCAACATTAGCAACCCACTTCTGTAGTGGGTTTCTGCTACAGGGCTGGAAATTAAAAAACAGGATTAAATTGTAAAATTATAATTTCCTTTTTAAGTACTGTTTCCACATCACTGATAGAACAGTCACAACAACTTCACATAAAAAGGTGGGAGCAAAACAACCACATGAAGTTTTGCTGTGGATAAACTTTAATCATAAAGGACCAGTAACGCGGCTACACGATGGAATATAAAGGGGCTCACTCACGAACATGTGAACACTCTCTTATTCCCCCGGGGCCAGTAACACGAGGGAGTCTCACTCACCTTCTTGTCCTGGCCTGCATCGGTCCGGCAGATAGGAGGAGCAGGCAGCGGCGCCGGTGGAGGCGGCGGTGGAGGCGGAGGCGGCGGCGGTGGCGGTGGCGGAGGAGGAGGCAGCGGAGGGGGCTCACATTTTAGCTTGTCTCCCCTGCGTTCTGGCCGTCATCATGGCGCCATGTTTAGTATCCGGCGCGCTGTGATTGGGCGTATGGTGGTCATGTCCGGAGGCAGGACTTCAGGAGCAACCGAGATCACGGACAGGCCAGCCCTACGCCTCACATGACCCCCATACTCCCAATCACAGGGCGCCGGACACTAAACATGGCACCGAAGCGCTGGGGACACGGAACCCAAAGTTAGGAGGAGGCAGCCCGTAGTCACACACACTGGCGTGAAAATTCGCCCCCCTAAATATCGCGCCCGGCGCCACGGCAACCCCTGCACCCCCCACGCTGCGCCACTGCACAGATACACAGCAGAGTCACTTCTGATATAAGCGGTAGTTGAATTTGTCAGCATTATAGGCACTTTCCACTGACTGACACAATATAAACCCAAGCACACAATGCGTATCTGTAGAGGCTGATATTCACACACGTTACCCGGTACAACGGTATTCCTTCAGCAGATGGATATAGGCATCTGATACACTTGTCCCTCCCTCACAGCGAGGACACCGGTTTTATTATCTGCAATGGGAAGTCTTTCACCCGACCAGGATTGCTGATACAGGACTCCGTAGGAACTCTGAGCTATCCCTCACAGGCCGGAACACTCTCCCTGCCTTCTCCTAACTCTCCGTCACAAGCGGGGTCTCTGTCCCTGTCTATACACACACGTGTTCTGTCCTAAACGTGGCTGGGCTTTCCTATATAAGGTATCCACCCAAAAACGGCCGACCAAATCTCCCGAGATTTGCTTGTCCAATCAGGACACCAGGCTTCTCCAAAATGGTTCTGGAGACAATTATAGAGGCCACACAGCTCTGAACATATGTACACATAAACATATCAAATCGGCTGAAAAGTGAGTATATACACTTGCTAACCCACTTCCTCTTGCAGCCAGCTAGGCTGCCCTGCACTACAGCTGCCTACACCCCCCCCCCCCCCTTTAAGAATTGAAATCCCTTTAATGCACCTAGGGAGAGGTAATTAACACAGTGCAATAATATAGCAAGCAAGAAAACAAGCAATTACATAACAGTTCAAGTCACAATACTTGACAGGTTTCAGTCCCCTGGTAATACGCTTGGGTAAGCGAGGCTCCGGGACTTCCAAATGTCCATCTCCCTCCTAGGTAGCAGGGCACTGTCCCTCCTCCACAACAGGATCGGTATGCGCTATTTCATCCATAAGAGACTCATCCTCCTCAGGAGTGGGGGCACCGTGCACACCTGGCTCCCTCACACATAAGTCCCATTCAGTAGCAGCAGCCTGGTTCTCTGTATCTCCCCCAGCTAGGGTTAAGGTCTCTACCGCCAGCAGGGGGGCAGGTGACAGGTTGCAAAGTCACTGTTGAGGACATCCTGGCTGTTGTCCCATCTAGCAGATGGGGGAAAGACAGGAATAGGATTATCCGTTCGTGAATCAGCACTGAACACACAAGGACGAAGGAGATTACGATGCAGTCTCTTGTGAGGTCCATCCGGCTTCTCTGAAACCAGATCATACACAGGCAGCCCAGGGAAAGGTTGTTGCTTGACTCGATATGGACAGGGCTCCCACTTGGGCTCCAGCTTGCTGCCCCTCAGTTGTTTTGGATTCCTCACCAAGACTCTGTCTCCCAGTGTAAGTGGCAACAATCGAACAGTACTTTCCTCGGCTAAATCCTGGTGCTTTCCCAGTACTATCTGTTTGGCTTGATCCAGGCGGTGCCAGTGATCTTGGACCAATTCATCAAGGGTCCTTGACGTAATAGGCTCAGGAGTTTCCAAGAGTAAATCCACCGGTAAACGGCCATAACGCCCAAACATCAGAAAATGGTAGACATGTGCATTCGTTTTCGTCCGAATGCATTTTTGTCCGAATTTGGGGTATTTTAGTTATCATTTTAACAAACGAAAACAAACGCGCAGAATCCAAAATCCGAAAGATACGACATAAAAAAAGCTTTATTTTCGTTTTGGTCGCGACTACAGTTTGATATAGATAGGAGATTCGACATGACGCTGACAATAGCGATCTGTGTCTATCGAACCTGTGGTCGAATGTGCCTAACCTTAACTCTATTAGTCCAAGATTATTCTACATAGAGAGGAAAGATTCGACATAGAGAGAAAAGATTTTACATTATAGAGACAGTGTTGGGGTAGACCATTCAACATGAAGCAGCGAAAAACAGCGTCAAATCTGTCATTGAAGGCTTATGGTGTCTGTCGAAAGTTCTAAGAATATTTGACAAGCAGGTAAACTGTACGACGCGGCAATCGTACATTTCCGGTCAAATGTTGGTTGACTAGTAATAATAATTTATAAATATAATTATTACTAGTGTCATACAACATTAGAATTCTTCTATAGCTTGTGGGCGGAATATTCGACCAGAAATGTACGATTGCGGTGTCGTACAGTTTAGCTGCTCCGTCTAATCTTCTTAGAACATTTGACCGACACCATAAGCCTTCAATGACAGATTCGACCCAAATTAATTCAGCTTTTCGGACGAATGCATTTTTTTTTTAACGAAAAAAAATAAATACAATTTTTTTTCGGGAGTAACTAAATAAATGTCAGGTCAACTGAAGCCAGGTGACAGATGCACACCGTTGGGGTCAGGAGTGCACCGATAAGGTAGTGATCCCTATAGCTGACTGCTGCGGATGGAACACTGGGTGATAAAGGAAGGCAAGTCCACTGGAGCACTAACAGGGATCCCACAGGGAGCTAGAGCCTAAGATTTCCCAGGGCGCGGAGTCTAAGATCCAGCAGGTGTTCACCAGAGCCTCTAATGGTGAGGATGGACTGGGCTGCAACTGGATCCAGCTCACGCTCACAGTAGGCTATAGAGGATAGAGGGGAAGCAGCAGCTCAGGATACAAGAGATAGTGAGGGGATAAGCCAAACGTCAGGGCGACTAGCAGACAAGGATAAACAAAGGACAAGCCAAAGGTCAAGGTCACAAGCAGACAGGGATAGTCGAGAACAAGCCAAGATTGGTAAAACAGAGACAGACGTAACACACGGCAAGCAGGAACCCAAACACACAATAGCTTAACAAACAACGTTGATAAGCACGGCTGGCTTGCAGTGCACAGGTTAATATAGTGTTCCCTGATAGGGCCTGGGGTGGAGCCATGCTTGGAGGAGAGATTATTTAAGCAGCCAGGTGAGAGTGGCTGGCCTCTAAGGTGAACACATGGAGAAGGGGTAAGCTGAGAGACAAACATTACTGCATAACCATGACAATAAATTTATTTTTCAGACGAAAAAAAAAATTCTGAAACAAAATATTTCAGTGTGCACATGTCTAGAAAATGGGGAGTATAACCAGTGGCTCGATGCACAGTCTGATTGTAAGCCCAAACAACATCTCCTACATACTGCGGGCAACGTTCTCGATGCTCTTGTTCTAATGTGCGGATCAATCCCAACAATGTGTGATTAAAGTGATCACAGGCCCCATTTCCCTGGGGGTGGTAAGGAGTAATATGAGATTTCCGAATACCACTAAGACGTCACAGTTCAGAAAACACCTTAGACTTAAAGTTCGGCCCTTGGTCGGACAGTATCCGTTTGGGGCACCCGTAGGGCTGGACTACATGGGTCCAGAACAGTTTAGCTGTGTTGGCGGCAGTCTGATCTTTAGTTGGCACCATGGTGGCGAACTTAAAGAAGTGGTCCACAAACACCAAGGCATAGCGATACCCTGAAGAGGTGTCAGCCACTCTCAGAAAGTCCATGGTCAGTAATTCAAAGGGTTCTCCTGTACTCACCACCAAAGGGGTCATTTTCTCTGTTCTCCCTTTGTGGATGGCACAACTCTTACACCCCTGACATGCCTTCTTCACCCACTTGGATAACTCCGGACAAAATATACTTACGAATAAAGGCCTCCGTCCGTTCTGCACAGAAGTGTCCTCCAATACGGTGAAAGACTTGACAAAGCTCTAAGGCCTCCGATTGAGGGATAATCAGTTGATGAATAACTCGCGGCTCCCCTGGAACCTGTGCCTTTCGGTATAAGAGTCCATTATATCTTTCCAGCCTATCCCACTGTTTTAGAAGCTGACATAACGTCGGCGATAGTCTCCTTCGCTCCAGAGAATCTGGTTTCCGATTCCTGTCCCAATATCTCATGAGTTGATCAATGTCAGGGTCTTTCCACTGGAGTTGCAGCCACTCTCGAGGAGTATGAATCTCTGGCCCTCTTGGCGTAACTTGGTTGCTGTGCAGAGCCATAGAAGCCAGTGGATCCCGGAGGGAACAACCTCATCCTCTTCGAGTTGTTGATCTAGATCAGTGGTTCTGAACCTTCTGGTGCCATGACCCCTTGATAAAATTTCCCAAGTTGTGGGGACCCCTAACAGTAAAATTATTTTCGTAGCGTGGGTTGTCAGCACCCAGGGCAAGACAAGTAATTTGCGCCCATAATCCACAGACATTTAGCGCTCCCTGAGTCCCTTCCACTCCTACGGTATTAAAACCCCTTATGGTACATTTTAGGATGTACCACTCTTTCTCTTTGTTCTCCTTTCTTTCTCTTTTATCTCTCTCTATCCTAATTTCTTTCTTTTTTTTCCCCATCCCTCTCTCTAGCCATCTTTCTTGTTCTTTCACTCCCTTTTTCTTGGTTCCTCCCCCTCTTTTCCTCTACCTTCCATGTATTCTCTATTTTTATTCCTTCTCTTACTCCTTGGTGGGGGGGGATGTGGGGGGATGTGGGGGGATGCGTGGCAGTGCTGGTGGGGAGTTGGGATCAGTGGCAGTGCTGAGAAGAGTTCTGATCAGCCAACTTAGGTGCTCTTGATCAAGGTCATCTGCTGATCTAAGAACTGTAGTGGGGACTTTTAATGGCAACTATAATCACAGGTAGTGTTACTCGCTTTGTCTCCAGATTCACTGTGTCTCTGACTTTGTGGTGTCTCGTAGCAGTGACACCTATGCCGAAATCAGGAGATGGGGTCTCCTCCAGCTCCTCCCACTTCACATTCCTCACCAATCAGCTGACCTCTAGTCTCTGCCCCCCAGCCATGCCTTGAATTGAATGGGCGGCTGCGAAGAGGCTAAGTGGGCAGCCGCGGGCTCCAGAAACAGCCCTGCTGGGCGGTTGCAAAAAGGCTGGGAGAGAGGTGCAAACTTCAGGAACTGCCCAGGATTCAGTGACCCCTGGCAAATCGTACTTTGACCCCCCCAGGTTGAGAACCACTGATCTAGTTCATCCTGAGGCCCATCGAGAGGAAATCGGGAGAGAGCATCAACATTACCATTGGAGCATCCTGGCTTGTAGTGAATGGTATAGTTGAACCGGGCCAGTCGTCCCACCCAACGTTTCTCCAAGGCCCCCAGTTTAGCAATCTCTAGGTAGGCAAGAGGATTGTTGTCAGTATATATGTCCACGTGACCACTTACTAAGTACTCAGCAAACTTTTCGGTGATGGCCCAGACTACCGCTAACAACTCGAGTTTAAAGGAACTGTAGTCGGTTGGGTTACGTTCAGTAGGGCGTAAACTCTGACTTGCATAGGCGATCACACGCTCCTTTCCATCTTGTTCTTGAGCCAGCACAGCCCCCAATCCTTGGAGACTGGCATCGGTGTAGACCCAGAAGGGTTTACGATAGTTAGCGTAAGCCAATATAGGAGCGGAAGTCAGCCCCGCCTTAAGGGCCTCCAATGCCTCACTTTGTGCTGCCCCCCAACTGTCAGTAATGCTGGGAGAAGATTTTCATTTTCGATTGGCCGGTTGCCCGCACAACAACTGGGTCAAAGGGGCTGCGATAGTAGCCAAGTTCGGAATGAATCTGTGGTAGTAACCCACAAGCCCCAAGAAAGAGCAAAGCTCTGTTACCGTTTTAGGCATTGTCCATGTCTGTACAGCCTGAATTTTGTCGGGATCGGGGGACACCCCTTTTGCCTCGACCACATGCCCCAAATACTGGAATTTTGTTTTCATGAGATGACTTTTTTCCCGGTTTGAGCCGAAAGCCATACTGAGCTAGCCGCTGGAGGACTTGATCCAGATGTAGCAAATGGTCCTCGAACATTCTGGAAAAGATGATGATATCATCTAAGTAAATCAGGACAGATTCAAAGTTCAAGTCTCCCAAGCAATGTTCCATTAGCCTTTGGAACATACTGGGGGCATTAGTCAGGTCAAAGGGCATCCGATTAAACTCGTATAGTTCCAGAGGGGTGATAAAGGCCGTTTTTTCATGATCTTCCTCTTTTACCCGGACCTGCCAATATCCGCTGGCCAAATCTAGCGTGGAGAAGTACTGGGCCTGTCCCAAGGCCATTAGAGATTCTTCGACCCGGGGCAGGGGTTAAGCATTCCGATGGGTACAGGCATTCAATCTGCGATAGTCTACACAAAAACTTAAGTTGCCATCCTTTTTCCGCACAAGAACTATGGGCGCAGCCCAGGGACTACGACTCTCTCGTATCACCCCCCCCTACAGCATTACATGTAATAGGTATTTGATCTCTTGATAAAGAGCCGGAGGTATGTTACAATACCTTTCCCGAATAGGAGCCGTGTCTCCAGTGTGGATAGAATGATATAAAGCATTAGTACAGCCGTAGTCTTCAGGACCTTGAGAGAATGCCATCAAATGTCTGCGAACTAGTTGCTGGAGCTTGTTGCTTTGTTCCGGGGTAATTCCCTGCATCGGAAGTGCCAGTTGTGGTAACAATTTCGGGAGATGGGTCTCTACTGAATCAGGTGCTGCAAAGCAGCACAGGCGGCCTCCAACCCAGGGCAAGGATCAGTAATGCAGCTTTTGGGTACTGTATACAAATCTGCAATTGCCACGTCCGTGGGCACTTCGATCGGCGTGGACCCCAAGTTAACCAGTTGCACCAACACTTGTCCCTGCCGGACAACAGACAGAGTTCTGGCTACCAATCATTCACCTTTGGTTTCCAGGTTGTGTTGTGGTTCGACCATCACAGTGGCCCCTCTTACGTGTCTTCTAGCTACCACAGGAAGGGGGCACACCAACTCTTGACGTGGGGGTATAATAACCCGATGACGGCTATTCTTTTTCCTTTAAAAAATCAAACATGTATTTCAAACATTTTACACATTTTTTCCAGGCAGAATCAAGCCCTTATAATTACCATTCTATACACAAATATTAGCAAAAGGGGAGAAATCATACTATTCACATACTATACCATTGTCTCTTCAAAGAAAACCTTTAGCACACTTATATGAACATGCATAACTACTCACCAAATACCTGGACATTTACTTTACTCTAATTGAATTTGTCCCTTTTCCCGAACAACAAAACACAGTGGAAAGAGGACTGCCCTACCTTACAGCCTGTATTCCACACACACAACAATTAAATTGCCTGCTATGCCACCGATAGGACAAGCAAGATTAGCAAAAGTTTGTGGGTCCCGGTAGTAATTGCCTTATTCACCCCTTTGTATCAGTCTTACTACCGACACTTTATTTCCCCCTCCTTCTTCCAAGGAGGTGGTGTAACATTACTCTTAAAACTTCTTAAGGCTCTCCAAAGCCAGGCTTCTCAAAAGCCACTTCTTAAACAGCATGGTCCGTCTCCCTCCATTTTTAAATTTAAAAGACTAAGGTTTTATCAGAGCCGAGCCAAGAAAACCTTACCACAGGTGAATTCCTTATCCCATTCTGAATTCAAATCCCGGAGACGAGCCCTCACTGAAGGAATACAAATGGTACCTGAAGTACCTGACGAACCACTCTGGGGCTAATCACAGCAATTACCACACTCACAAGACCTGTTCAGTACTGAAGAGATAACTTCATTCTAGACACAAACAACAGATGAGGCATGTCTGTGTCTAAAAGCCATCTGCTTTAATTTGGGGAGGAAACAGAAGTCTTATACAAATATAATCAACCAATCACAGAAGATAAAGAGGGTGTGGTTAAATACAGGGGTGTACACTTCACATCATTACACGTCGTTATACATCAAATAGCCAACCCCCTAAACATGGCTGCCATGAGTCATTTAAAGCATGACCACCTGTCTCCATGACTCATAATAATCAGTTTCCACTTCCCTGTCCCAATGTCTGTTAGACAGTACACAGGAAAGTGTACAAAACAAAAGGGAGGTATATAGCAAGCTTATCCACTATACTGGGTTACAATGTGGGGATGCACATGAATTTGGCATTATTTCCCCATTGATGTAACAGCTGTAACAGACACTGGAAAATATCTATATTACTAAGATAATCCCATTGGTAGTTCCTCTGAATTACATGAGCATATACAAAAAAGGGGGAGAGAGGGAGGACAAAACCACCCAAAAATAATTCTTCAACGAGGAGCTGCTGTTATAACTATAAACTTTAATATGTTAACCGCAAGGAATAATTTTACAAAAAGACCATTAGAGAAAAAACACACACCTTCCTCCACCACATTAATAAAAAATAGGACTAGTCTAAACTATGAACACGGGTGGCCACCAAACCAGCCATACACATCACATCCACTCTCATGACTCATCCATCCAATGTCAATCTCAGATCATGTGGCAGGATAAGCTATGAAGAACTCCTTCAAGATGGAAATATAATTGAGCTGAACAGATGATTTGGGAAGAGGATTTGAACGCTGTCATGGATATGCATTAATGTCTGTCTGCCATCTTACCTTCCTCCTCATGTGTTCATCTAGAGACCAGACCTCCTTCACCTGGCTTCCTTTATAATCTCCTCCCAGCCTGACTCCACCCCAGGCCCTATCACTGAACACTATATTAACCTGTGCACTGCAAGCCTGCTTTGCTGATCAACGTGTTTGTTAGGCATTGTGTGTTTGGGTTCCTGCCTGCCGTGTGCTACGTCTGTCTCTCTGTTACGTTATTGGCTTGTCCCCGACTATCCCTGTCTGCTCGTGACCCTTGACCTTCGGCTCGTTCTTCGTTATCCTTGTCTGCTTGTGGCCCCTGACCTTCGGCTTGTTATTCGGTTCTCTCTATCGTGTGCTGCTGCTTCCCCTCTTTTCCCCTTATCCTACGGGGCGTGAGCTAGGAAACTCCAGGGGCCGCGACCTGGTCCCAGCCTGCAGCGTAACATCCTCACCACTAGAGGCCCTGGAGAAGACCAGCTGGGTCTTAGACTCCGCGCCCTGGGGAATCTTGGCTCTCGCTTCCGTTGGGATCCCGGGAGTGCTCCTCTGGTCCCGCTTTCCACAACCACCCAGTTTCCTATCCGCAGAAGCCAGCCATAGGGTTCACTACCTCGCGGTGCACTCCTGTCCCCCTACGGTGTGCATCTGTCACCTGGCCACAGGTGACCCTGACAGTTTGATCAGCCATGAACCCGGCTGACATCCCGCTTCCCGCGGATGATCCATTGCAGGGCATAGTTCGCAGACTTGAGACCCAGGAATCAAATCAGACCCAGGTGATGCGATTCCTCCAGGATCTGGCTTCTCGATTCGAGCAGCTTCAGGTCTCCTTGGGAACCCCGAATCCGCAACCCCAAGTACAACCAGCGGTTGTACCTATCGCACCAGTCGCAGCCTCACACTCACTAAGTTTGCCAGCTCCGTTCCGTTTCTCTGGGGACTCCAAGGCCTGCAGGGGGTTTCTCAGCCAATGCACTATTCATTTTGAGCTTCAGCCTCAAAGCTTCCTGTCTGACCGGGCTAAGGTAGCCTATATCATTTCCCTCCTCTCCGGTGAAGCTTTGGCCTGGGCTGCCCCCCTGTGGGAGAGGAACGATCCGGTGGTTTCCAGTCTGTCCGAATTCTTGAAGCTCTTTCGTAATATCTTCGAAGAGCCGGCTCGGGCTTCTTCAGCGGCTAGTGCTGTCTTACGTCTTCGCCAAGAATCTAGTTCAGTGGGGCAATATGCTCTTCAGTTCCGTATCCACACAGCTGAATTGAGCTGGAATAATGAGGCCCTGGTCGCTACCTTTTTACATGGCCTCTCTGACCGAGTGAAAGACGAATTAGCGGGAAGAGCCATTCCCGTCGGTCTGGACGATGTAATTTCATTATGCAACCAGATCGACATTCGTTTTCAAGAGAGGTCCTTAGAAAAAAGACGCCAGCACTCTCTGGGTCCTAGCCAGTCTGAGCTCCCCTCCCTTCATTCCGTGGAGCATCCTCTACCTGCTGAAGAACCTATGCAGCTGGGCCGGACCAGACTAACCCCCGAAGAACGTGCTAGGCGCAGAACTCTGGGCTTGTGCCTCTATTGTGGGGGCAAGGGTCATTTTCGTGACTCCTGCTCGCTTCGTCCGGGAAACGCTCGGGTCTCATACATTTGGAAGGTGGAGTATTGGACCCAGAAACATCACCTTCTCGCCTGCTCTTGCCGGTGTTCCTTCATGTAGGCACTTCTCCTCAGTCAACCCTTGCATACCTGGATTCCGGGGCTGCCGGCAATTTTATGGATTGGAGAACTGCTTCTTCTATGAAGCTTACCCTTTCACCTCTCACTACCCCATTGGTAGTCTCGGCAATTGATGGCACTGTTCTCCCAGGGGGCCCTATTCGCTTCCAGACGCTACCCATTAGGATGTCGGTAGGGATTCTCCACCAGGAGTGGATATCCTTTCTTATTCTACCCAAGGCCTCTACCCCAGTTGTATTGGGCCTCCCTTGGCTACAGCTCCACTCTCCACATGTGGACTGGGTCTCTGGGCAGATCCTGGCCTGGGGTTCCTCATGTTTCTCGTCGTGTCTTCTCAAGGTGACCCCCAAGGAGAGTCTTCCGGTTGCTGCCACTTCTGTTTCTTCTGATCTTCCCGCCGCATACAGCGATTACCGGGATGTGTTCTGTAAAAAATCAGCTGAGGTGCTTCCTCCCCACAGGTCTTTTGACTGTGCTATTGATCTTGTCCCCGGAGCAACTCTACCCAGGGGTCGTACCTACCCTCTGTCCATCCAAGGAGACCCAGGCCATGTCGGAGTATGTAGCAGAGAATCTGGAGAGAGGTTTCATCCGGAAATCCTCATCGCCTGCAGGGGCAGGGTTCTTTTTTGTTGCCAAAAAGGATGGTACCTTAAGACCCTGCATCGATTATCGGGGTTTAAATGCGGTTACTATAAAAAATCGATACCCCTTACCCTTAATATCTGAGCTATTCGATAGGTTGAAGGGGGCCTCCATTTTCACCAAGTTGGATCTCAGAGGCGCGTACAATCTCATTCGAATACGGGAGGGTGACGAATGGAAGACTGCATTCAACACTAGAGACGGGCATTACGAATATCTGGTGATGCCTTTTGGTCTGTGTAATGCTCCAGCCGTGTTTCAAAACTTTGTCAATGAAATCTTCAGAGATCTGCTGTACCAGTTTGTTGTCATCTATCTGGATGACATTCTGATCTTTTCTGAAAATCTGCTCGTCCACAGAAACCATGTCCGCACTGTACTTCAACGTCTTAGAGAGAACAATCTCTATGCCAAGCTGGAGAAATGTTCCTTTGAATGTTCTGAGGTCCTGTTTTTGGGGTGCTTCGTCTCATGTTCGGGGCTTCGTATGGACCCTGGGAAGGTCTTGGCTATCACCAACTGGCCTCTTCCTGCTAGCCTCAAGGCCACACAGCGCTTTCTTGGCTTCACTAATTATTATAGGCAGTTCATAAGGAATTACTCTTCCATTGCCGCGCCTATTATCGCTTTGACCAAGAAGGGTGTGAATGCCAGAGACTGGCCTCCCGAAGCTGTCTCTGCATTTCACAACCTGAAACAGGCCTTTGTTTCTGGCCCCCTCTTGAGGAGACCAAATCCTGGGAATGCATTTTTTATTGAAGTGGACGCTTCCTCAATGGGGGTGGGAGCTGTGCTTCTTCAAATCTTTGAGAAGAGACGCCAACCATGTGCGTTCTTCTCCAAAAAAAATTCTCAGGCAGAGAGGAATTATGCCATCGGTAATCGGGAACTTCTCGCAATTAAATTGGCGTTAGAGGAGTGGCGTCATCTCTTGGAGGGTTCCCCTCACTCCATAACGATCTTTACCGATCACAAGAATTTACAGTATCTACAGAATGCTAAACGTCTGAATCCTAGACAGGCCAGGTGGAGTCTCTTCTTTGCCCGTTTTAATTTCACGATTACCTACAAACCTGGTTCCTGCAACGGTCGGGCTGATGCGCTCTCTAGGTCATTTGACACTTTGGACAAGGAGTCCGCCCCTGAACCTGAGCCGATCATTCCCACCTCATGCATTGTTGCCCACTCTACCACCCTGAAGTCTAAAATTCCGCCTGGTAAGACCTTTGTCCCCACTGAGCTAAGAGCTAAGATCCTTTGTTGGGGACATGATTCCAAGGTGGCAGGGCATTCTGTATTCCTCCGATCCTTCCTACTCATCAGTCGTCACTACTGGTGGCCTAATCTCCGCTCAGACGTCAAAGACTACGTTAAAGCTTGTCATGTCTGTGCTCAGTCCAAATCCTCCACACAAGCTCCTGCTGGTCTTCTCATGCCCTTGCCCATTCCTAAGGAACCCTGGGTCCATATTGCCATGGATTTTATCACCGATCTCCCACTGTCTGAGAATAATACAGTCATTTGGGTGGTAATCGATCGATTCTCCAAGATGGCTCATTTTGTTCCTCTTCCTGGTCTTCCTTCTGCCCCTGCCTTGGTTCCCATTTTCATTCGGGAAATTCTCCGCCTACATGGGGTCCCTTCTCATATTGTTTCCGACAGGGGAGTCCAATTCACGTCTCGTTTTTGGAGAGCCTTTTGCAAATCCCTCAATATTGTCTTGGATTTTTCTTCTTCTTACCATCCCCAATCCAATGGACAGACTGAGAGGGTTAATCAGGAGTTAGAGGTCTTTCTTCGCACCTTTGTGTCTTCTCACCATGACGATTGGTCCTCTCTACTCCTGTGGGCAGAATTCTCCCATAACAATCATGTGAATACCAGTTCGCAGAAGACACCCTTTTTCACAGTTTATGGAAAACACCCTCAACTTCCTCTTCCCATGATCTGTTCTCCAGACATTCCAGCTTTGGCTTCGGTTCAGGAGTCTCTCAATTCCGTTTGGGGTCATGTTCATGATTCCCTCCGGGCAGCTGCTGAAAAATTCAAAGGCTTTGCCGACCGCCGCAGGCGTAAACCGCCTTCTCTTCAGCCAGGGGACAAAGTCTGGCTCTCTACCAGGAACATCAAGCTCCGAGTTCCTTCTCTGAAGTTTGCTCCACGATTCATCGGTCCATACACGGTAACTGCTAAACTGAATCCGGTTTGTTTCAAACTCCAGATTCCTAAGAGCCTTAAAATCACTAACTCCTTTCATGTTGCTCTTCTAAAGCCTTTAGTCCTCAATAAATTCTCTCGTCCTCTCCCTACCGTGGCGCCTGTCTCTGAGGATAATCAGGAGTATGAGATCAGTCAAATTCTGGACTCCCGGCTCTGTAAAGGCGTTCTTCAGTACCTCGTTCATTGGAAAGGGTTTGGTCCTGAGGAGAGGTCTTGGATCACTGCATCTGAGGTCTTTGCACCTCGTCTGTTAAAGGAGTTTCATCTGAAGTTTCCCTCTAAACCTGGGCCCAGGCGGGGAAGGGGGAGGCCTCCTAAGAGGGAGGGTACTGTCATGGATATGCATTAATGTCTGTCTGCCATCTTACCTTCCTCCTCATGTGTTCATCTAGAGACCAGACCTCCTTCACCTGGCTTCCTTTATAATCTCCTCCCAGCCTGACTCCACCCCAGGCCCTATCACTGAACACTATATTAACCTGTGCACTGCAAGCCTGCTTTGCTGATCAACGTGTTTGTTAGGCATTGTGTGTTTGGGTTCCTGCCTGCCGTGTGCTACGTCTGTCTCTCTGTTACGTTATTGGCTTGTCCCCGACTATCCCTGTCTGCTCGTGACCCTTGACCTTCGGCTCGTTCTTCGTTATCCTTGTCTGCTTGTGGCCCCTGACCTTCGGCTTGTTATTCGGTTCTCTCTATCGTGTGCTGCTGCTTCCCCTCTTTTCCCCTTATCCTACGGGGCGTGAGCTAGGAAACTCCAGGGGCCGCGACCTGGTCCCAGCCTGCAGCGTAACATCCTCACCACTAGAGGCCCTGGAGAAGACCAGCTGGGTCTTAGACTCCGCGCCCTGGGGAATCTTGGCTCTCGCTTCCGTTGGGATCCCGGTTGTGCTCCTCTGGTCCCGCTTTCCACAACCACCCAGTTTCCTATCCGCAGAAGCCAGCCATAGGGTTCACTACCTCGCGGTGCACTCCTGTCCCCCTACGGTGTGCATCTGTCACCTGGCCACAGGTGACCCTGACAAACGCTCAGTCACTGTTAATACTCCAAATGTGAAAGCAGGGACATAAAGATGCTGTTCATACACATTTTGCCATTTCAAGCACGTATTTGCATGGTCAAGCACTAAATAGGTCTCAATCAGATTAGACTTGGATGCGGCAATAAAAGAAAACAAGCATTAGGCATATAGGACAGATATCCCCCTATTGGAACAGGGGGACAGAGGCAAATAGAATATTGCAGCTCACCGCCTGACCTTTTCTTCAGCCGCACAGCCCTTCAATTTGGAATCCGCAATTGCTTAGTGGAGAGGGCTATTCCAAATCCTGGGACAGCTGTAGTTGGATCCAGCAGGAAGGTATTAGTGTGCGTTGATATAGATCAGCCAATTTGCGGACATTCCCTTTATTTGGCTGATGGTAGATATGTGCTTAAGCATAGAGTGGCGTGGTGCCGTGTCAATTAGGCACTATCCAAGTGTAGCGCTACCCCCAGTTAAGAGAGCCGCTGATTTGATTTCGGGCCCTGAACGCAGCACCGCCAACCCCCGGCAATCTCACTCGACCCACTCTGACACAGTTAGTCTAGGGTTAAACTCTTATCACTCTCAGGTGTATTATACTTAGCAATCTCTAAACAGTCAGACAACACACTGAGGCAAGAATATAAAATATATATATCAGCTTTACTGGTAATGAAGGATTCAAAGTATAACATGCAACATATATATATTTGGGCCTGCAGAGCCCTGCATCAATCAATGTACTAGGTGCAGCACAATAATATGGCGCTGCGCAGTATCCACCACGCGGAGCTATTATGGCGTGCGCTCACCTATGGCGTAGTAACACAAGCTTTCTAAATTCCCCACCTAAATCAGGTCTGACATGGGATGGAACCGAGTCTTTTCCCCCAAGGAAGGAAGGTTTCTTCACCGGCCAGCTTTCGTTGGTGCACTTAAAAGATAACCATTTGTAATCCACGTTGGGTATTAACTTGGAGTAACAAGGCAAAAGGGGGGGTAGGTACTTCAACTCTGTCCCAACTACCAGACTCCCCAAGAACACTGTTGAGAGAACAACGGGCCTAGGCAGTCTACAGGCCTGAACACAACTCAGTCTATTGATATGGGCAGGTGCCCGCTCACCACTCCAGGCGCGATCCCAGCCTGGGACTTCCACCTCCTGTGTGTCGCACACAGGGTCTGCTCCGATCGAGTCCTCGATCCAACTCATGTCCTATCACGACGGGTCAGGATTCACCCAGGCTCCGCAGTATGGTGGGAGGCTCTTCAGACTTCAAGCAAGGCCTCAGGCTTCAGGCCTTGCTCCACAGCCGATCCGCACAGGATGACTTGTCACTTGACGCGCCGGGTCCCAAGAGAGCGAGCCCCGCCTTGCCTCTCCCTTAAGTAACCCCTCCCATGAGTCTTTGCGGTGGAACCTCCGCCCTGGGGCTGAATGGGGTTCTGGGTAACGTAGTCCTGGGGCCGTAAGAGAGACCCCGCTACACAAGGATGGAGTTGTTGGTCACATTGAGCGTGGTCAGATGCTCGGCCGTGGAGGTGGAACATCCATGTTCAAACTACAGCAAGTGTAATGGCGAATTGCTTACATGTTTTGCTTGGTTACAAGCATCTTCGGAGCATGCGCAGTAGTCAGGGTATAAGTCCATATATACCCTCCGTAGCAGGTGATCACATCTGATCACCTGTGGCTTAATTGGATCATTTATACCGACAGTCATGTTGATTCACTTTAAATTGTTTACACCGACATAGCAAGTGGACAATCCGCCGTTCAAAGGGGCAGTACTGGCTCAATCAGTCAGAACTACAGATTTAATATAACATACGGGGCGACTAGATAATGAAAAGTTTAAAAAGATGAGAAAAATAATGAAAAGAATATATACATTAAATAGACAATGACAACAGATTGTCAAGAACCCTTTACCTCATTAACCATTCAGAAAAATGTAAATGTAGATATTGTAATCTCCCTATTCACGTATTGTGAATAGGGAGATTAATACTAAATTAAGTACAACACTTGATCTCAATCATGGGATCATTTTACTTAGGTTAGGGATAGGAGGAGAAAGGGAGAAAGAAGGAATGATTATATATAAATGGATAATGGTCCGGGATTTATTCCGGATTTAGAGGAAAATCAAGGAATAAATCTGAACAACAGATTACAGGTTACTTGGACAAGATCCATGGAGAACCATGTCCCCTGCAACCTCAGTCTGGAACATCTGATTGCACTGAATATTAGTAACAGGTTCCGGAGGGAACCTAGATCACTGCATAGCTGTGGGTGTGCTAGGGGTTATGACTATGATTCCAGAAATACGGATAGGTTACACTTGTTATTAAGTCCCATCGGCTGCATACTGTTAAGGTTAAATATCCACATTTTTTCCTTTTGGTAAAGGATCTTATTGAAGTCACCTCTCAGGAGTGGCAAATTTAACCTATAGATCCCCCTTGCAGGTGAGACCATCGGGTTTACCTCCATGGTGTCTGAGGAAGTGCAAGGATAGCGGTCGTTCATCATCTTTTTTGATGATAGTTTGGACGTGCTCACCAACTCTGATTCTAAGTTGTCTTTTCGTCTTGCCCACGTAGATTTTCCCGCATGGGCAGGACAACATGTATATGACACGTGTAGTGGAACAGTTTATAAAGTTTGTGATTTAAAAATTCTTGGTGCCATCAGAGTTGGTGAATAGTGATGAGCCGAACACCCCCGGGTTCGGTTCGCACCAGAACCCGCGAACGGACCGAAAGTTCGAACGAACATTAGAACCCTATTAAATACAATGGATGCGAACGTTCGAATTCTAAAGTGCTAATTATAAAAACTATTATGCATGTTATTGTCCTAAAAAGGGTTTGGGAACCCGGGTTCTGCACCAGGGGACATGTATCAATGCAAAAATAAGTTTTAAAAACGGTCGTTTTCCGGGAGCAGTCATTTTAATGATGCATAAAGTGAAAAAAAAAAAGTCAAATATTCCTTTAAATATCGTACCTGGGGGGTGTCTAAAGTATGCCTGTGAAGTGCCACGTGTTTCCCGTGTTTAGAACTGTCCCTGCACAAAATGACACTTCTAAAGGAAAAAAAAGCCATTTAAAACTGCTTGCGGCTTTAATGTAATGTCTGGTCCCGGTAATATGGATGAAAATCTTTAAGAAAAATGGCATAGCTACCCCATGACCCCCCCCCTACCCCAGCCCATTACCAGCCCCTTTGGGTCTTGTATGGATATTAAGGGGAACCCCGCACATAAAATAAAAAAGGCCCTATATACTCAGAACAGCCGTATACAGGCGGTGCATACAAGACAGGGACTGTAGGTTTGTTCTTATGTAGAATCTGTTTGTAATTTTGAACAGGTACATTGTTGAAGTGTAGCTCCAGACCAAAAATCTATTTTTAAACTTTTTGGAAAACATAGGTAAGGGTTATCACCCCTGTAACATTTGTTTTGCTGTCTGTGCCCCTGTTCAGAACATTTCACCTCACTTTCCGTCCTAATGACAACTGTTTTTGAAATGTGGTGTTTTTCTTGAAACAAGGATTGCTGATAAAGCATCAGTACAGAGGAGACACCTTTCTCCCATATTTATTCTTACAGGAGAGAATTTTCCTTCCTAGTGGTAGATTTCCTCTCACTTCCTGTTGTCTTCTTGCGTTTGCAAGTAGGAGTCGTTTGTAAGTTGGATGTTTGAAAGTAGGGACCTGCCGTATATACTCTGCAGAAATAGGCCCCTTAGTTGTTGGTGTTGGCACAACACTGTAAGCACTCACAGTTACTCTTGGTTGGTGCTGGAACGCCCTGCTGTCAACTATTATATCAGGAATTTTAATTACATATAATTGTTGAACAGTGGTAGTAAAAATTGGGCCTTTGATGGTGGTGCTGGTGCCACAACACTGTAAGCCCTGACAGTTACTCTTGGTGGGTGCAGCAATGGGCCCTGCTGTGAATTATTAGATCAAGAATTGTAATTACATGCCCCTGTTGAACAGGGGCTGAAAAATTGGGCCTTAGGCACTGGTGGCACAACACTGCAACCCTTCACAGATACTGTACTTGGAGCACAGCAATGAGCCCTGTTGCAAAGTATTGCTTCAAAAATTGTAATGACACGCCCCTGTTAAACAGGGGCTGAAAAATTGGGCCTTAGGCACTGGTGGCACAACACTGCAACTCCTCACAGATACTGTACTTGGAGCACAGCAATGAGCCCTGTTGCAAAGTATTGCTTCAAAAATTGTAATTACACGCCCCTGTTAAACAGGGGCTGAAAAATTGGGCGTTAGGCACTGGTGGCGGCACCCATAAACAAAAATGATCTTCCAAGCTATCATCATCAATCGTATCATTGAGGACTCGGAGGAGGAGGATAGCCAGTCAACATAACAGCACAGGCACTCAGCATCAGCATCAGTCTTGAAGGGATGTGACATTTTAAAATCAATTAGTGTGTTATATCAGCATCAGGTGTGTGGTAGCTGGTGGTGATCCAAGACTGGTTCATCTTGATGAAAGTCAGTCGATCAACCGAGTCGGTGGACAGGCGCACCCTGTGATCCGTGACAAATCCTCCAGCAGCACTGAATGTGCGTTCCGAAAGAACGCTGGATGCAGGACAGGCCAGTAGCTCAATTGCATACTGTGCAAGCTCTGGCCAGTGATCCATCCTCAAGACCCAGTAAGCCAGAGGATTTTCGGTGGGGAAGGTGTCCAAGTCTGACCTTGCCCCTAGATATTCCTGCACCATGTTTATCAGACGCTGGCGATGGTTGCTGGAACCGATCATACTTTGGGGCTGCGGACTAAAGAATTGTCTGAACGCATCGGTCAGACGGCCACCTTCCCCACCGCTCCTTCTTTGACTGGCCGAAGCCTCAGCAACTCGTTGTCCAGGACCAGGAGTTTGCAACCTCCCAGTCTCTGGGAACGCGTTGCACAGACCTTTCTGCAAGGCCTCCCGGAGTTGTCTCATCCTCTGCTCCCTCTGCGACGGTAACATAAGGTCCGCAACCTTACCCTTGTACCGTGGATCAAGGAGAGTGGCCAGCCAGTAATGGTCCCTCTCCTTGATCCGAAGAATACGAGGATCCTTCCGCAGACTTTGCAGGATCAGGGAGGCCATGCAGCGTAGGTTTGCTGAGGCATTCGCTCCGGAGTCCTCTGGGTCACTAAGGACGACATGATCCGCAGCCACCTCCTCCCAGCCACGTACAAGTCCACTGGTTTCTTGGGACTGTAAATCATCCCTAAAAGACTGCTGCTGATGATGCTGAGTGCCAGCCTCCACCTCCATGCTGACACAATCCTCCTCCTCCTCCTCCTCCTCCTCCTCCTCCTCTTCCTGTGCGATGGGTGGGACAGAAGGAACACTGTCTGGGTAAAGGGGGCCTTGAGAGGCAAGGAAGTCCTCCTCTTCCTGCCTCTGTTCTGCCTCAAGTGCCCTGTCCATTATTCCACGCAGCGTGTGCTCCAACAGGTGGACAAGAGGTACAGTGTCACTGATGCATGCACTGTCACTGCTCACCATCCTCGTGGCCTCCTCAAATGGTGCCAGGACAGTGCATGCATCCCTGATCATGCCCCACTGGCGTGGAGAAAAAAAACCAAGCTCCCCTGACCCTGTCCTGGTGCCGTAGTCGCACAGGTACTCATTGATGGCCCTCTGCTGCGTGTGCAGCCGCTGCAGCATGGCCAACGTTGAGTTCCACCTGGTGGGCATGTCACATATAAGGCGGTTCTTGGGCAGGTTCAACTCCTTTTGCAGCTCAGCCAGGCGAGCACTGGCATTATAAGATCTGCGGAAATGCACACAGACTTTCCTGGCCTGCCTCAGGACATCCTGTAAGCCCGGGTACCTGCCCAAGAAGCGCTGCACCACCAGGTTAAGGACGTGAGCCACACAGGGCACATGGGTCAGTTGTCCCTGTCGGAGGGCGGAGAGGAGGTTGGTGCCATTGTCGCAAACCACCATTCCTGGCTTAAGCTGGCGTGGCGTCAACCACCTCTCGGCCTGGCCCTGCAGAGCAGACAGGACCTCTGCCCCAGTGTGGCTTCTGTCCCCCAAACACACCAGCGCAAGCACGGCATGGCATCTTTTTGCCTGCGTACTTGCGTAGCCCCGTGAACGGCTACGGAGCACCGCTGGTTCATAGGACAAACCACAGGAAGAGGCCATGGAGGAAGAAGAAGAGGAGGGGGTGGAGGAGAGAGGTGTGTCACAACCAGTAGTAGCATTTTGGAGGCGTGGCGGTGGGACAACCTCCAACACTACTGCACCTTGTCCTGAATCCTTCCCAGCTGCCAAAAGAGTGACCCAATGGGCCGTGAAAGAAAGGTAACGTCCCTGTCCATGCCTGCTGGACCATGAGTCAGCGGTAATATGCACCTTACCGCTGACCGCCCTGTCCAGCGAGGCCAAGACATTGCCTTCCACATGCCGGTAGAGAGCCGGAATAGCCTTCCGTGAGAAAAAGTGGCGTTTGGGAACCTGCCACTGAGGAACCGCACATTGCACAAACTCACGGAAGGGGGCCGAGTCTACCAACTGAAAAGGCAGCAGTTGAAGCGCTAGCAATTTAGCCAAGCTAGCATTCAACCGCTGGGCATGTGGATGGCTGGGAGTGAACTTCTTTCGACGGTCCAGCAGCTGGGGCAGGGAAATTTGCCTGCTAGAATCGGACGTCGGTGTACTGCTAGCAGAGTGGGCGCAAGTACTTGGCTGTGACACACCTAATTCTACACCTTCATTCCTCTCAGTGCATGTTTCAGAGAGGACTGAAGTTATAGTGGGGTTGGAGATCCCAGCTGATGCGGTGCAAGGAGAGGTCCGCTTGGTTCTTTGGTGTGGGTCTTTGAGGTAGGCTTGCCAACGAGCTGCATGGCAGGTCAACATATGTCTGGTCAGGCATGTGGTACCCAAGCGGCTGATGTTTTGGCCACGCGATATACGCTTGAGACATATGTTGCAAACAGCAGCTGTGCGATCTGATGCACTAGCCTCAAAAAAGGCCCACACCAAAGAACTTTTTGAATGACGGGCAGAGGCAGCGCCCTGCACAGGCGGAGCTCTGCGGTGTGATTCCGTCGGTGTACTGCCCTTACGCTGGCCACCAAAGGGCATCCTGCCTCGTTGGAGATGTGCCTCCTCCTCATCCTCCTCCTCCTCCTCTCTCCTATTAGGCACCCACGTGGAGTCATTGACCTCATCATCCCCTCCCTCCTCATCACTGGAGCCAATCTGGCAGTATGCTGCAGCTGCTGGAACATGACTGCCAGATTGGTGTCCTTCTTGAGCATCCCCTCTGTCTGCTCTCACGCTACTGCCTTCCTCTAGCTGGGTTTCATCATCAGACCCTTCGAAACGCTGGGCATCCTCCTGGAGCATGTACCCAACACTGTGCTGAAACAGTTCGGGGGACTCCTCAGGAGGAGGACATGGTGGGTCTAGGGAAGGAGTGACTGATGATTTGTCTGACATTGATACCAGGGAAGACGACGCTTTGGCAGCTGCTTTTCCAGTACCCTGAGCCTGGGTGAGAGAGGATGAGGAGGAGGAGGAGGGCTTGGTCATCCACTCTACCAAGTCTTCGGCATGATGTGGCTCAACATGTCCAGCTGCCGAAAAGAAGGACAAGCGTGTCCCATGGCCATGTGCTGATGACAATGCACCGCGTCCACGACCAGCACTGTTGC
The DNA here is from genome assembly GCA_029206835.1 of Rana muscosa. Lineage (NCBI taxonomy): Eukaryota > Metazoa > Chordata > Amphibia > Anura > Ranidae > Rana > Rana muscosa. The sequence continues at coordinate 245,492,900 of CM055128.1, read as the reverse complement.
CCCCAGACACAGAGCCTGCTTGCCCTCTTTTATTGCCTCCTGACTGTCTGCCTCTCCTTGTTTGCCTTCCAGACATTCTAATAGATGGCCTGCAGGGAGATGGGAAAAAAGCAATAAGGGCTACCTTCAGGTGTCCTTCTCTGTCCCTTGAAACAAGGACTTTCACAGTGAAAGAAACTGACACTGTCCCTACCTAGAGTTTTCTGTCCCTAGAATAAATGTTTTTTTTAATCACAATATAGCACAAGGACAATTCACTCAATGTCTCTCCAGGTCCCTGGAAACAAGGACTTGCAGAGTGAAAGAAACTGACACTGTCCCTACCTAGAGTTTTCTGTCCCTAGAATAAATGTTTTTTTTAAGCACAATATAGCACAAGGACAATTAACTCACTGTCCTTACAGGTCCCTGGAAACAAGGACTTGCAGAGTGAAAAAAAAAAAACACTCTCCCTACCTACAGTTTTCTGTCCCTAGAAAAAATGTTTTTTTTAAGCACAATATAGCACAAGGACAATTAACTCACTGTCCTTACAGGTCCCTGGAAACAAGGACTTGCAGAGTGAAAGAAAAAAAACACTCTCCCTACCTACAGTTTTCTGTCCCTAGAAAAAAATGTTTTTTTTAATCACAATATAGCACAAGGAAAATTAACTCACTGTCCTTACAGGTCCCTGGAAACAAGGACTTGCAGAGTGAAAGAAAAAAAACACTCTCCCTACCTACAGTTTTCTGTCCCTAGAAAAAATGTTTTTTTTAATCACAATATAGCACAAGGAAAATTAACTCACTGTCCTTACAGGTCCCTGGAAACAAGGACTTGCAGAGTGAAAGAAACTGACACTGTCCCTACCTAGAGTTTTCTGTCCCTAGAATAAATGTTTTTTTTAAGCACAATATAGCACAAGGACAATTAACTCACTGTCCTTACAGGTCCCTGGAAACAAGGACTTGCAGAGTGAAAGAAAAAAAACACTCTCCCTACCTACAGTTTTCTGTCCCTAGAAAAAATGTTTTTTTTAATCACAATATAGCACAAGGAAAATTAACTCACTGTCCTTACAGGTCCCTGGAAACAAGGACTTGCAGAGTGAAAGAAACTGACACTGTCCCTACCTAGAGTTTTCTATCCCTAGAATAAATGTTTTTTTTAATCACAATATAGCACAAGGACAATTAACTCACTGTCCTTACAGGTCCCTGGAAACAAGGACTTGCAGAGTGAAAGAAACTGACACTGTCCCTACCTAGAGTTTTCTGTCCCTAGAATAAATGTTTTTTTTAATCACAATATAGCACAAGGAAAATTAACTCACTGTCCTTACAGGTCCCTGGAAACAAGGACTTGCAGAGTGAAAGAAACTGACACTGTCCCTACCTAGAGTTTTCTGTCCCTAGAATAAATGTTTTTTTTAAGCACAATATAGCACAAGGACAATTAACTCACTGTCCTTACAGGTCCCTGGAAACAAGGACTTGCAGAGTGAAAGAAAAAAAACACTCTCCCTACCTACAGTTTTCTGTCCCTAGAAAAAATGTTTTTTTTAAGCACAATATAGCACAAGGACAATTAACTCACTGTCCTTACAGGTCCCTGGAAACAAGGACTTGCAGAGTGAAAGAAAAAAAACACTCTCCCTACCTACAGTTTTCTGTCCCTAGAAAAAAATGTTTTTTTTAATCACAATATAGCACAAGGAAAATTAACTCACTGTCCTTACAGGTCCCTGGAAACAAGGACTTGCAGAGTGAAAGAAAAAAAACACTCTCCCTACCTACAGTTTTCTGTCCCTAGAAAAAATGTTTTTTTTAATCACAATATAGCACAAGGAAAATTAACTCACTGTCCTTACAGGTCCCTGGAAACAAGGACTTGCAGAGTGAAAGAAACTGACACTGTCCCTACCTAGAGTTTTCTGTCCCTAGAATAAATGTTTTTTTTAAGCACAATATAGCACAAGGACAATTAACTCACTGTCCTTACAGGTCCCTGGAAACAAGGACTTGCAGAGTGAAAGAAAAAAAACACTCTCCCTACCTACAGTTTTCTGTCCCTAGAAAAAATGTTTTTTTTAATCACAATATAGCACAAGGAAAATTAACTCACTGTCCTTACAGGTCCCTGGAAACAAGGACTTGCAGAGTGAAAGAAACTGACACTGTCCCTACCTAGAGTTTTCTGTCCCTAGAATAAATGTTTTTTTTAAGCACAATATAGCACAAGGACAATTAACTCACTGTCCTTACAGGTCCCTGGAAACAAGGACTTGCAGAGTGAAAAAAAAAAAACACTCTCCCTACCTAGAGTTTTCTGTCCCTAGAAGAAATGTTTTTTTTAAGCACAATATAGCACAAGGACAATTAACTCACTGTCCTTACAGGTCCCTGGAAACAAGGACTTGCAGAGTGAAAGAAACTGACACTGTCCCTACCTAGAGTTTTCTGTCCCTAGAATAAATGTTTTTTTTAATCACAATATAGCACAAGGAAAATTAACTCACTGTCCTTACAGGTCCCTGGAAACAAGGACTTGCAGAGTGAAAGAAACTGACACTGTCCCTACCTAGAGTTTTCTGTCCCTAGAATAAATGTTTTTTTTAATCACAATATAGCACAAGGACAATTAACTCACTGTCCTTACAGGTCCCTGGAAACAAGGACTTGCAGAGTGAAAGAAACTGACACTGTCCCTACCTAGAGTTTTCTGTCCCTAGAATAAATGTTTTTTTTAAGCACAATATAGCACAAGGACAATTAACTCACTGTCCTTACAGGTCCCTGGAAACAAGGACTTGCAGAGTGAAAGAAACTGACACTGTCCCTACCTAGAGTTTTCTGTCCCTAGAATAAATGTTTTTTTTAATCACAATATAGCACAAGGAAAATTAACTCACTGTCCTTACAGGTCCCTGGAAACAAGGACTTGCAGAGTGAAAGAAACTGACACTGTCCCTACCTAGAGTTTTCTGTCCCTAGAATAAATGTTTTTTTTAATCACAATATAGCACAAGGAAAATTAACTCACTGTCCTTACAGGTCCCTGGAAACAAGGACTTGCAGAGTGAAAGAAACTGACACTGTCCCTACCTAGAGTTTTCTGTCCCTAGAATAAATGTTTTTTTTAAGCACAATATAGCACAAGGACAATTAACTCACTGTCCTTACAGGTCCCTGGAAACAAGGACTTGCAGAGTGAAAGAAAAAAAACACTCTCCCTACCTACAGTTTTCTGTCCCTAGAAAAAATGTTTTTTTTAATCACAATATAGCACAAGGAAAATTAACTCACTGTCCTTACAGGTCCCTGGAAACAAGGACTTGCAGAGTGAAAGAAACTGACACTGTCCCTACCTAGAGTTTTCTGTCCCTAGAATAAATGTTTTTTTTAATCACAATATAGCACAAGGACAATTAACTCACTGTCCTTACAGGTCCCTGGAAACAAGGACTTGCAGAGTGAAAGAAACTGACACTGTCCCTACCTAGAGTTTTCTGTCCCTAGAATAAATGTTTTTTTTAAGCACAATATAGCACAAGGACAATTAACTCACTGTCCTTACAGGTCCCTGGAAACAAGGACTTGCAGAGTGAAAGAAAAAAAACACTCTCCCTACCTACAGTTTTCTGTCCCTAGAAAAAATGTTTTTTTTAATCACAATATAGCACAAGGAAAATTAACTCACTGTCCTTACAGGTCCCTGGAAACAAGGACTTGCAGAGTGAAAGAAACTGACACTGTCCCTACCTAGAGTTTTCTGTCCCTAGAATAAATGTTTTTTTTAAGCACAATATAGCACAAGGACAATTAACTCACTGTCCTTACAGGTCCCTGGAAACAAGGACTTGCAGAGTGAAAGAAAAAAAAACACTCTCCCTACCTACAGTTTTCTGTCCCTAGAAAAAATGTTTTTTTTAAGCACAATATAGCACAAGGACAATTAACTCACTGTCCTTACAGGTCCCTGGAAACAAGGACTTGCAGAGTGAAAGAAAAAAAACACTCTCCCTACCTACAGTTTTCTGTCCCTAGAAAAAAATGTTTTTTTTAATCACAATATAGCACAAGGAAAATTAACTCACTGTCCTTACAGGTCCCTGGAAACAAGGACTTGCAGAGTGAAAGAAAAAAAACACTCTCCCTACCTACAGTTTTCTGTCCCTAGAAAAAATGTTTTTTTTAATCACAATATAGCACAAGGAAAATTAACTCACTGTCCTTACAGGTCCCTGGAAACAAGGACTTGCAGAGTGAAAGAAACTGACACTGTCCCTACCTAGAGTTTTCTGTCCCTAGAATAAATGTTTTTTTTAAGCACAATATAGCACAAGGACAATTAACTCACTGTCCTTACAGGTCCCTGGAAACAAGGACTTGCAGAGTGAAAGAAAAAAAACACTCTCCCTACCTACAGTTTTCTGTCCCTAGAAAAAATGTTTTTTTTAATCACAATATAGCACAAGGAAAATTAACTCACTGTCCTTACAGGTCCCTGGAAACAAGGACTTGCAGAGTGAAAGAAACTGACACTGTCCCTACCTAGAGTTTTCTGTCCCTAGAATAAATGTTTTTTTTAAGCACAATATAGCACAAGGACAATTAACTCACTGTCCTTACAGGTCCCTGGAAACAAGGACTTGCAGAGTGAAAAAAAAAAAACACTCTCCCTACCTAGAGTTTTCTGTCCCTAGAAGAAATGTTTTTTTTAAGCACAATATAGCACAAGGACAATTAACTCACTGTCCTTACAGGTCCCTGGAAACAAGGACTTGCAGAGTGAAAGAAACTGACACTGTCCCTACCTAGAGTTTTCTGTCCCTAGAATAAATGTTTTTTTTAATCACAATATAGCACAAGGAAAATTAACTCACTGTCCTTACAGGTCCCTGGAAACAAGGACTTGCAGAGTGAAAGAAACTGACACTGTCCCTACCTAGAGTTTTCTGTCCCTAGAATAAATGTTTTTTTTAATCACAATATAGCACAAGGACAATTAACTCACTGTCCTTACAGGTCCCTGGAAACAAGGACTTGCAGAGTGAAAGAAACTGACACTGTCCCTACCTAGAGTTTTCTGTCCCTAGAATAAATGTTTTTTTTAAGCACAATATAGCACAAGGACAATTAACTCACTGTCCTTACAGGTCCCTGGAAACAAGGACTTGCAGAGTGAAAGAAACTGACACTGTCCCTACCTAGAGTTTTCTGTCCCTAGAATAAATGTTTTTTTTAATCACAATATAGCACAAGGAAAATTAACTCACTGTCCTTACAGGTCCCTGGAAACAAGGACTTGCAGAGTGAAAGAAACTGACACTGTCCCTACCTAGAGTTTTCTGTCCCTAGAATAAATGTTTTTTTTAATCACAATATAGCACAAGGAAAATTAACTCACTGTCCTTACAGGTCCCTGGAAACAAGGACTTGCAGAGTGAAAGAAACTGACACTGTCCCTACCTAGAGTTTTCTGTCCCTAGAATAAATGTTTTTTTTAAGCACAATATAGCACAAGGACAATTAACTCACTGTCCTTACAGGTCCCTGGAAACAAGGACTTGCAGAGTGAAAGAAAAAAAACACTCTCCCTACCTACAGTTTTCTGTCCCTAGAAAAAATGTTTTTTTTAATCACAATATAGCACAAGGAAAATTAACTCACTGTCCTTACAGGTCCCTGGAAACAAGGACTTGCAGAGTGAAAGAAACTGACACTGTCCCTACCTAGAGTTTTCTGTCCCTAGAATAAATGTTTTTTTTAATCACAATATAGCACAAGGACAATTAACTCACTGTCCTTACAGGTCCCTGGAAACAAGGACTTGCAGAGTGAAAGAAACTGACACTGTCCCTACCTAGAGTTTTCTGTCCCTAGAATAAATGTTTTTTTTAAGCACAATATAGCACAAGGACAATTAACTCACTGTCCTTACAGGTCCCTGGAAACAAGGACTTGCAGAGTGAAAGAAACTGACACTGTCCCTACCTAGAGTTTTCTGTCCCTAGAATAAATGTTTTTTTTAAGCACACTATAGCACAAGGAAAATTAACTCACTGTCCTTACAGGTCCCTGGAAACAAGGACTTGCAGAGTGAAAGAAACTGACACTGTCCCTACCTAGAGTTTTCTGTCCCTAGAATAAATGTTTTTTTTAATCACAATATAGCACAAGGACAATTAACTCACTGTCCTTACAGGTCCCTGGAAACAAGGACTTGCAGAGTGAAAGAAACTGACACTGTCCCTACCTAGAGTTTTCTGTCCCTAGAATAAATGTTTTTTTTAAGCACAATATAGCACAAGGACAATTAACTCACTGTCCTTACAGGTCCCTGGAAACAAGGACTTGCAGAGTGAAAGAAACTGACACTGTCCCTACCTAGAGTTTTCTGTCCCTAGAATAAATGTTTTTTTTAAGCACACTATAGCAGAAGCACAAAACACACTGACACTCTCCCTACCTATCCTTCTCTTTCCCTAAACTAAAGGAATCCAGGTTAAGCAAGAAAGAAATAACAGTCACTGTCCCTGCCTATGCTACTCTATCCCTGCTCCGGAACACACTACACTAGGCCGCCGTGCTGGCGGCCTTTTATAGTGTGGGGCGTGTACTAAACACCCTCAGCAATAATTGGCCACAGGCATCCTGCCTGTGGCCAATCATTGCTCTCCTCGCTGCCGGCGCTGTGATTGGCCAAGCATGCGGGGTCACAGTGCATGCTTGGCCAATCACAGCGCCTGGATGACACTGCGATGGCGTAGTGCATTGTGGGCCGTTCGCGTCACTCGAATTTGGCGCGAACGGCCCAAATCGTTCGATCTTCGTCGAACGATCGAACAGCCAATGTTCGAGTCGAACGTATGTTCGACTCGAACACGAAGCTCATCCCTATTGGTGAACGTGTCCGTCCTATCAACAAATTAGCAAATTGAGCACCTACCACAGGCAAACATGCCTTTTAACGGTGGCAGTTCTGTCAACCAACTGGGTTTAGATCTTTGATACTCAGAGTGAACCAAGCTATCCTTGAGGTTACGGGATCTCCTAGCAGTAAGGAGGGGGCGGTCGCCAACAAAATTACCCAGGATTGGGGCCTCTGAGAGAATATGCCAGTGATGGCTCAGTATGTTTTTTTAACCTGTTTCCACTGTGCCCCATATTTGGTAATAATTCGAATTGGGGCTTTTTGTTCACCAGTCCCTTCTTTCGTAGGAGATCATTCCTATCAGTCTGGAATGCTCTCTTTTTGGCTCTTTGTATGCACCCATGGGAATATCCTCTTTCACGGAATCTGTCATATAGTTCACGTGCCTCCACCTGAAAATCATCCTCCTCGGAGCAGTTCCTTCTGATTTGCAAGAACTTCCCTATTGGGATCCCCTGGATCAGTGACTTAGGGTGGTGAATCTCAGCAAACAACAGGTTATTGACTGCCGTCTCCTTCCTGAACGTTCTTGTTGATAATTTACCGTTCTCCACAGATATTGTTAAATCAAGGAAGAAGAGGGTTTCCAGATGCCACGTGTATGTTAACCTTATGTTCCTACTGTTAGCATTGAGCTCATCCATGAACAGGATTAATTCCTGGGGGGACCCCCCCCCCAGATCATGATCACATCGTCTATGTACCTTAGCCACATGTGGCAGTGGCCAAGGTACATAGATGAGGTGTACACGACTTCCTCCTCCCAAAGACCAAGGTGGAGGCATGCGTACGACGGTGCCCAGGGTGCACCCATCGAAGTACCCCTTATTTGTCTGTAGTTGACACCCAAGAATTGGAAACAGTTATTTTCCAGCATAAACCCAAGGGTGTCCACAATAAACTCATTCTGAGCTGCCAACAAGGGGAACTTTTGAGAAAGGAAGTGTTCCACAGCCCTGAGGCCCCACTGGTGGGGAATCGATGTGTAGAGAGACTCCACATCGATCCCCACCAGTAGGGCCCCAGGGGGAAAAAACTGCACTCCCAAGGTGACCCAGAACATCTCTGGTGTCCTGTATGAAGGATGGGAGTTCAACTACCAGCTCCTTGATGAGTGCATCCACAAATCTTCTCACTCTTTCTAATGGGCCCTTAATGGCAGACACAAAAGGGCTGCCTGGGGGGTTGGTGGTAGACTCGTGGAGCTTAGGAATGATGTAAAAGGTTGGTATGTTGAACTCTGCCACTTTGAGGTATTCACATTCCTTCCTGGTAATAAGTTTTTCTTCCAAAGCTCATTTTAAATTTTAGTTCATTGGTAATTTCCAAGAAGGCATTTTTGTCTAACCTCAAGTAGGTGGATTCATCATTTAAGAGACGCATGATCTCTTCTTCATACATAGCTTGGGGGAGCAACACTGTATTTCCTCCTTTGTCACTGTTTTTGATTACAATGTCAGTGGCGGTCTCGAGTTGTCTCTCATCTCATGCCTTCCTCTCATCTTTGGTTAAATTGTCTACGCCCCTCCAATCCCAATTAACTTTGGACAAGTCTTTACGTACCTGTTCCAAAAATAGATGGATCCACCGGTCTTTAGACAGTGTTGGCATTTTTAAGGATTTGATTGGGAGATTGGATGGGCGAGGACATTCAATCTGGGGATCAGTCTCAGGGTCAGAGTCAAAGTCATCATTTTCCTGTAGGAGGGAAACAAGGTTGTCCAGTGCTTCTCTTTCTTCCCTGTTGGGGTCAGTCATAACATTCTCCCGGTGGTGTTCATTGTGCCAACATCTAAAAACCAGTTTCCTCAAGAATAGACTGATGTCTTTAAAGACTTTAAATTCACTCATCACAGTTTTTGGTGAGAACGACAGTCCCCTCTGGAGGAGTGATAAATGGTGTTTGTTTAATGGGAATTCGGTTAGATTCACAACTCTCATATCAGGGGATATATTTGGTTCACTGGTGCTGCGCACTGAATGTTGATTAGTCATTACATTCTGTGTGATCTGGGTCTCAGTTCTCTTTTGTTTCTGTCCTCGTCTCGTGCGTTTCCCTGCCTGGGGTCGTAAACCTGTGTGTTCAGTTTCCCCCTTTGGGTTGTTTTATTTTTCCCTCTTTTTTTGGGGCCTGGGATGTCCCCTTGATCCCCACCTTTGTCTAAAAAAATGACTGACTTTTCATGTGACTCTGGCTTGCTTTCCGACGACGTATGTGCTGATGTGGTTATTTCGGGTTTTGGGCCACGTCCCTTTCGAGATCTACTACGTCCCCTCTGTATAGTCAGGTCAAAGATATCTTCTCTCTCCCAGTCCAATTTGTCTATATCTTTCCTGTTTGTTTATTTTTAAATTCTTCTGTGTTCTCTCAACCTCTTTTTTAAGTAAGTCGTTGCTTTTGTCAAAGTTAGGATCAGTTTCAAAAGGTTCCAATAGACGCACACTGTAGTCTATTTCTATTTTAATTTCTTCTAGCTGTATGAGTTCTTCATAAACAATCATTTGTAAAGTCTCCAGTCCATGGGCCAGTACACAGGAAAGTCTGAGACATTTTAACACCTCACGGGCTCCATATAGAATAGCATATTCTGCAAAACATGCTGCTCTTGCCATATGCATGCTCTTGCAGAACTTGCCACTGTATGCAAAGTACAAGATTTAACCCAACTTAGCAGATACTAGTTAATTTCTTTAACCATTGGTTTCAAGCTGAAATATATGACCCCATATCAGATAATGGGGTCCTTATGCTATGCCAATTACTACACGGATGATCCCCACTTTCTCTGTGTGTTTATGACTCTGCTTCTGAACAGTCCGACAAGCGTTGATCAGATTCTGCAGCTGTGGTTCTGACTGCCCGGATGCTTGCATTGAAGCCTCCCGTAGAAGGCGAGTTAAGTCCAGTTCTTTTAGGGCGTTCATGCCCAACTCCTTTCTGGGAAGGAGGACTTTCAGGTCACCACGACCCTGACCCTAGGGAGGGTTTGCTCATAAACTTTCATGGACATCCAAGTAAACCCTACTACTGGAATTGGTAGGTTGTTAGCAGCTTTCAGCCTCAACCAGGAGGGGTCTAGAGTTGGGGTCGGCCCAAACTGTTGCTGGTAGAACTAATAGGCCATAGTGGTGACTTCTGTCCAGTGTCCACCAGACATCTAGCCGGCTGTCCGTTGAGCATCACTGTCACCACTGGGCACCCAGAAATCATTGCAGGATCACGTTGAGGCAGTGAAAAAACATTTCCTGTTTGTCGCCCCACCGCCACAGGAATCTCTAGTTTAAAGGATGGTTTCGTACGTTCTGGGCTCCCCGTCTCGCACAATTCCTTGCGAGGTGGCCTAACTGTCCACACTGCCAGCATTTTCGGTCAATATCGGGGTCCCTCCTGAGGGAGTTGATCGCCGCACGGGGTTGTTCGGACCCGCTCCACAGAGCTGCCACCTATTGCCTGAGGGAGGTGACCATACCAATTACTTCTCGTACAACCTTTTCCATCGAGGGCATCCCCGCATTCGAGGCGATGGCAGGGCATGGGGCAGTCGCTTCCTCCCGCTCCACTGGCCACCTGGCCCCATGAGTGAGGGTAACCTGACTTCTGGCACTAACCCGTTTATAGTCCGGCTCTTCCTGTTCCCTCTCAATGGCCTCTTGTAGAATAGAAGCGAATTTCACTGTACCATCAGCCCTCACTCGATCCCTTAAGGCTCTCTTTAATGAAGAGGACCATACACCAGCGAGGAACTGGTCCCGGATAAGCTGATCAGGGTTAGAGACCCCAGTTCCAGGCAGGAGCCATTTTCTCCTCCAATCTGCACCAGATTTCCTGTAAGGCCACTGCAAATTGAGGGATAGTCTCTCGGTCGTGCTGCTTCCGACAATAGAAACTCTTCCGGAGTTTGGCTATGGAAGGACTCTCGCCATACAAGCTTTCTAGGCGGCCCACAATAGCTGTTCTGCTATCCCTTTCCTTCTCTGGCAGAACCATCACAGCCCGGCGGGCTTCTTCCTCTAGCACATTATCAGCCAAATCTGCAAAGTGTGCTGCGGGTATTTCGAACAAGCAGACTGAACTGTCCAATCTCTCCACCCAGTCTGTCAGGGGAATATTCGTGCCATAACATTTTGGAATCAGGGCCAAAACCGCTCCATATGGTGCCATGATTGACCCTCTAGCCACTCCCTCGCTTGAGAATGATGGCTCTGACAACGATGGTTCTGACATCCTGCCGACTACGCCAAAATGTAAGCGGGTGTAGGGTGTAGCGGCTTCACAGAGGGAATCACACGTACTGACTTTATAAACCAGGCAACGTTTATTACCGGAGAAATGGTAGTAGAAATAGTATTTACAGCAGTAATGCAAGAAGTTTCACTCCAAGCATGGAGGCACAGATACACAGCACAGTCACTTCTGATGTAAGCGGTAGATGTATTCGTCAGCATTATAGGCACTTTGCACTGACTGACACAGTATAAACCCAAGCACACAATGCAGATCTGTAGAGGCTGATATTCACACACGTTACCCGGTACAACGGTATTCCTTCAGCATATGGATATAGGCATCTGATACACTTGTCCCTCCCTCACAGCGAGGACACCGGTTTTATTTTTCGCAACGGGGAGTCTTTCATCCGACCAGGATTGCTGATACAGGACTCCGTAGGAACCCTGAGCTATCTCTCACAGGCTGGAACACTCTCCTTACCTTCTCCTAACTCTCCCCCTCACAAGCGGGGTCTCTGTCTATACACACACGTGTTCTGTCCTAAACATGGCTGGGCTTTCCTATATAAGGTATCCACCCAAAAATAGCCAACCAAATCTCCCGAGATTTGCTTGTCCTATCAGGACACCAGGCTTCTCCAAAATGGTGCTGGAGACAATTATAGAGGCCAAACAGCTCTGAACATATGTACATATAAACATATCAAATCAGCTGAAAAGTGAGTATATAAACTTGCTAACCCACTTCCTCTTGCAGCCAGCTAGGCTTCCCTGCACTAAAGCTGCCTACATGGTGCTGATCAGATATCCGATGAACAGCAGGCAACGCTGGACCCCTTTTTGGTCAGGTCGGATGACTGTAGACCACGTGGTAGGCCGCGACCTCACTCCCCTTGTACGGAGAGATCCTTCAAACACAAGCCTCCGGAGGAAGAGACCGTGGGGTGGATCTCTGGTCTCTTTTATAGCTCTTCCCAGCATTGTCTCTGGTGATAGCAAGGATCCCTGGGATGTGTAGTCCGGGTGTATATTCATACTGGTGTAGTGGGGTGCTATATTTAGGGGGAGCATCTGAGTGGTAACTAGGCTCAGATGCACTAATTGTTAGGTTTCATGGATCATTTCTGTCCCTGGGAGATAGTACTGATGTGCAATTCCCTGGGGCCTATAGGTGGCGCTGTTGCCATAGGCCCGTGTTGAACCGTGGTACAGGGTTGTGCCTTTTCTTGTCCCCTCTCGGCAGCAGTACGGCGGGGCGGGGAACCTGCTGTGCCTGTCGGGAGAGGATATAAAAGGGGGCGGCCATCTTCCAGAGGGGTCGGTTCCGTGCCCAGGCACCTTAGGCCTGGGTGTGTGTCGCCTCCGGGTGCCCTAGGCCCGGAGGCCTGGGCGAGTGTGTTGTCTCCGGGTGCCCTAGGCCCGGAGACGGAGCTGCTGTTTCCATCCCAGATACCTTCAGTCTGGGGTGAGGTACTTTGGCGAGGGCCTGGAACCCAGCAACCTTCGGCTGGGGTCCGCTAAGGATCGAGGCTCCCAGGGATCTGCCTTGCGAGGGGACCCGTATCCAGGATCGAGGAGGCCAGGTAGGTGACCCTTTCTGAAGACCCAGCGCAGAGTCGTGGTGACAGAGGGGGCCTCTGGTAACTCTCTGGAGGGATGTTCTTATCCTAAAAAGAGGCCAAGTTACTCAAAGAAGGAAGTGCAGGCTCTTTCTGTCACAGTGGCAGTGACTCTACGCACACCAGGTCAGTGGCAGTGACTTGCAACTATTCACCAGGTCAGTGACAGTGACCAACCTCATGGTCCGTGGCAGGGACCATGTGCCAAGCCTGTTTGTGCGAATCAGAACAGGAGAAACCCTAAATTAAGTTTGTGCCTGGACCTCCTCCCACCTTATCTGACCCGTGTTTGTCTCAACCTGTCTGCTCTCAAAGAGACTATTTATTGCCCTTAAGAATAAATAAGAAGTTGGACTTTTCAGTTGGTGTGGACAGTTGCTTACTGGGGAGAACTAAGGATTTGTTTCTGGCTACCCCAGAAACTAGGTCAGCTCTGGAGGTTTTTAAACACTGGCTGCAGGCAGGCCCGAGAAACTAACACCGCTCAACCTCCCCATACAGGAGGGTACGGGCTTGTGGTGCGGTGTGCCTCAGTCTTTTCCTGCGAAGGAGCCAAATAGAAGAAAAGCAGGTAAAGGCTGGGGTGGGTGCGCTACACTGGCGAATAGCCATCTGATGGAACTACTAGTCCCACAATCCCTTTGGTTGGGCTCACGAATATGATGTCAGTCTAGTAACGCTGGGCACTAGAGGGACAACATGATATACAGACAGGGCATGGAATAGTTGTTTGTTGCAATTGTAGTCCATATTGCTACACTCAGATGCCCTCAGTTGCAAAACAAAAAAAAGGACCGTGGAAGATCTTTGGCAGTTAGCAGTTAGATAAAGAAGCCTTACATGGTTGTGCTACTCTGTGATGAAGACAGAAGGAACAAGCTAGCCATAAGGCTAAAACCTTCTTCTACTAGCTGTACTTCTGTCACCAGCTTTTGGACCAATAGAAGTGGATAGCAAAGCCTTGAAACCATAAAATTGCATAGACTGAGTCTTTTGTGTCTGTCCATTCACTGCTAAACCCTCATGATCTACAATGAGCAATCCACATCAACAATTAGTATTACTTTTCAAACAAAGCTTTATCAAGGTGTAAGATTCTAAAGGGCAAGTGAGTATTTTGTTGAAAACTAAGACACATGATGAATAATGCTGTTACGCTCTGTCTAGCAAAAGGAATCCTCTATGAATAAAGTTTTCGAGACAATGCCAATGGCAAAGATGACACAAAAATGCAGAAAGACAACTAGAGAGAGTTAATGATTTAACTGGGACATCCACTTTAACTATGTATTCAGCACTGAGCCTAAGGAGTGAATGAGTCCATAGGTATTGAACCATCCTACACAGTTCTGTACAGGTGTTCACACATACTTGAAATGTTAGTAATACCTGATAACTACCCACTATGCCAAAGTTCACAAAACAAGATTTTAAACAGAAAAGTGCTATAAGAATATTAAATCCCTAAACCACCTTTCGATCAAAATTGTCCAGCATCTTTAAAAATAAGAAAAGCGGCTGAAGTATTCACCTCCTTGACCACTATGTCCAACCCAGACTCACCACCTGACCCAGCACTTGTTTTATTGGGGTTGATTGATGCCCAAAGTTATTCAATTTTCCTCTTGTGAGCTCTGGCTGTCGTGGACAAGCCGACTTTGGGGTGCATCAACACTACTTTCAGGGCCCACAGTACTCCAGAACTGTGCAACACTTGAAAGTCATTATATGAGGGTGGCTCTGTTCAGGAGGAAGGACCAGCTACATCACTGGATTGGCCTGAAGACTGCATGCATTTTTAAATGTGACCCATACAGTAACAAGGTCCACTGTTCAACCTCCCATTTCATCCCACTGACAACGCATTTACTTAGATTTTTCGCAAGCACAGTGCATGATCTCTTACCCTGTAGCCACAGGGTTCACATATATGTGGCAGAGGTTCTCAGCATGGGGCCCGGTGCATCCCTGTTCACCAGTTCAAGTGCGAGTCAGGTCTGAATTTTTGCCTGAATTCACAACTGAACCAGACCCAAAAACGCACAGGACCCTCCTGCAATCTGGACCGTGGCCGCCCCGGACCTGTGTGAACCAGCTCCATTAAGAGCTGGTCACACTCGCATGTCATGGTAATTGGATGCGGGAAAACCTGCATCCAATTTGCATATATGTAAAACCCAGCCTTGAAGCCGGGAAGCTCAATCATTTAAGGCTGGGTTCACATATATGATAATTAGATGCGGGTTTCCCTGCATTAAATTCACATTACAGGCGAGTGTGACCAATTCTCAATGGAGCCGGTTCACACAGGTCCAGGGCGGGTGTGGTCTGGAATGCAGAAGGGTACTGTGCATCTTTGGGTCCGATTCAAGTGCAAATTCAGACAAAAAATTCGGACCTGAATCGCCCCTGAATGGGTAAGCAGGGACGCACCGGACTCCATGGTGGGAACCGTGGCCGGAGATATGTGAAACCAGCCTAATGTTGGGAGTCCTCTTGTATTGTCCTGCCATTTAGGATGCCTATACTTAAAAGAGAAGTATGGGGTTTGCAACATCGGTCTGATGATGCATCTGTCTCCCGTCACCTCTGCACTGAGAACCTGGTGATCGAACATCACCGATTGCTCAGTTCTGACAGTTCACTGAGCAGAGAGCTGTAGACTGTCAGTCACAGCCCTCTGCTCTTCTCCCTCCTTGCTCATTGGAGCGCTGAGCTGTGGAGGGGGTGCGGGCAGGCGGCTCAGTCTCTCAGTGGCTTGCTGAGAGGCTGAGCAGGATGTCAGTCCAGGCACCTGGCAGATCCAGACTCCCATTGTGGGATGACGTGGTGTCTGGACTGATATCCGTGACCTCAGCAGAAAGTGGACTTCACTCCTGTGATCCATAGGAGAAGTACAGCCAAACAAGCTTTGGCCTGACTTCTCCCTTAACAACTGTTGAGAAAATACATCAGCCATGCCATGTAGTAAGCATTCTTTTTAAGAAGTCGTCCAACTCATATTGCATTGTGAGAAAGAACAGTAAACCATAACTGTTGTGTGGTACTACAAAGCAGGAAGCAGAACCTGAAAATGCAATGAGAAAATATGGCTGCCACATGTACATATATAATTATATGTGTAGCACTACCCCTGTAGGAGCTGCTGGTTTTGTTTTGGGTCTACGTTCCGCCTATGAACCCCTAGGAATTGGCTCAAACCCTCCCTCTGCACAACTGGTATATACAGATATTGTGGAACCCACTGGTTGATGGGGAACACAATAAAACCACACCACAGTAAAATTACAATATAAATTGTTACCTTGAAATGGCCACTTGTCCGACAGGGTAACAGAGAAACTGCACACAGGTTTGCACTTAACCAAGGGTGAACTTTACTTGAAAAGATATAAAGGGAAATCAAGGTTATACATACAGTTGACTCTGCAGGGCCCTGCAAGAGTCAATAATAAAATAAATAGTTACTATTATAGACAATATATCTTAACTTGCAGTATTAATGTCTAATTATGTGGCTGAACTATATGCTCGCGAGCTCCCCCTAGTGGGCAATACCACCCTGTGTCCCGTCACTGTCAGTTCTAGTCAGGCCTGACTAAATTTAATGTACAAGTTCCTCAGTGGTAGGAGTCTTCGCTAGCAAAACGTTGGTGCCCATACAAATTGTAATCCAAAGGGTATTGAAGGGAAAACTGGACTACCGCAATGCTTTTGGGAGTGTGTAACTCTTAGGCGGTGCAAACGCCAACTTTAAACTGCGCACTATCACACAATGCACTAAGTTCTGGTGCGTGGCGCACTATTCTAGTGATGGTGGGCCTTAACAGTCACAGGCCTATCAAGTAGTTAATGATATCCTGGGCAGGTTCCCGCTCACCCGAATAGGCCTAGTCCCCCTGGCAGGTTCCGTTGCTGATGCTCCGGTACACGATCTCTCTGCCGTACTCAGTCTTCCGTCCCTCACTCCACCACATGAGACGTCGGTAGGTGGAGATATCTGGACACCTTGGAATGTCAGCTGGGCTTCCCAAATGAGAATTCTTCTCTCTTTAGCAGACAGGCCTCTCTAAAGACAGTAGGCCCAGGTTATGCGGCCTACACACACACAGCAGGCCTCTCAGACGCTCCACTTGCTAGCAGGACGATGTCCAGAGAGACCTTCCGTAGCTCCTCACCCCTTCTTTAAGTAAGCAGTCCCAGAAGGCCAAGCGACGAGGCAATGCACGTTGGGAGTACAGCTGCACTGTTGGTACTATAGTCTATTTACTACCCATGGCAAATGGAGTCTCTTTCTCCCTGTACTACGAGTTCCAGCATGCCTTGCTTTGATATTATTGAAAATAATAAGTAGATGCAATATAAAGATTGAACACCGGAGGGAGCTAAGTTCCTTCTAGTTTGTCCACTGTAGTCTGTATCTACATAGGAAAAACGGGAACCTTGCTACATATGTTACATATAGAAAAAAATTGTTTGAAACTGTTAAAACAAACTTCTGAATATTAACTGGTCTATTGTACAAAAATATAAAAAAAATCATTATAAGGATGCATTCACACCTGCGAATTAACTCTGGATGCAATTATATGTAAGGGTTCCTGAAAATAGCTGCCAGCCACAGCCCCATTGAAAGGATTGGAGTCTAATCAGCCATGCTATGATCACATGAGAATGATTGGCCCTGGACACAGGCAGTCTGCATCCAGGGCCGATCACTCGCAGCATGAGCGCTTGCATGCGAGTAGACGCGATCAGCTGCGAGAGTCGGCAGCCTGCATCCTTTTGCTTTCAATAGAGTGATTACTTTCAATTGTTGCTAATGGTGGGAACCCCCATTGGGGTTCTCTCATATAACCGTGGCCAGGGTGCATTCACAAATATAAAGTCTATACATTCCGTTATTATGTACTAAGCAGTCAATAATGCACTGAAGGGGTTAGATAGAGCAGTCTGTGGCCGGAGGTTGAGATTACTTCCTTACAAATCATCGCTGACATCCTAACAGTTTTTCTTTTGTTACCGTGACTTTCTATAATGAGTTTAAAGAATGTATAAAAAAGATTAAAATGCTGTCTGGGGCAAAAATGTATTACATGTGTTAATCCAAGATGTAGGGGCCACTTCACGTTTTCTTTCAGATGTTTGAAAAGTCGGTCATGGTGTTTACTCTGCGTCATGCTAACTGGTGATAGAAAAGATTGAGGAGAACCCTGAAGGAAAATAAACCTTCCTATCACTTTGAACACATTTATATTCTCAACTGGGCGTTGATAACAAATAGCATATCTAAAAATATATATTTCTTGTTCATACATCACGGGACACAGAGCAGCATAGTCATTACTATGTGGGTTATATAGAATTACCTTCAGGTGCTGGCACTGGCAACTTCCAAAACAGGAAGTACCCTCCCCTATATAAGCCCCTCCCATCCGGGAGTACCTCAGTTTTTTGCCAGTGTCTAAGGTGTTGGCCAAGGTTAACATGTATTCATCTGGGCTTGTGTACAGGTTCTCTGGGCCTTAGCAAGCTATTCCGGATCCGACCAAAAAAAGCTTCATAGCTAAACGGTCGGTACCCGGGCCTTGCAGAGAAGAGCAGGGTTTTGCCTGTAATGCCTCTCTTAGGAGGGCTGGACCCTGGGATCCAGAGCTCTGGTCATACCCAAAACCAAGAGGCTATCTGTGCAGGGTGCTATACAGGTCCAGGGGAGTGGAATCCTTGGGAACCCGGTCCCTGAAGGTCTAGTACAATGCCTGCCATGAGAGGTGAAGTTTGGGCTTCTGTGGACCAAACAAAGTCCTGCGGCGGGGAAAAGGTAAGTGGGGGCCCCTCAGGAACTTGGTTCTATTGAGGGGACCCCCAAGCCTAATATGTCTTTCTGCCTGTTACCTAAAGGGTATTCCCGCTAATAGCTGTATATGCCTAAGAAATCCTAGAAATGTTTTTTCATAAGGGAAATTTTAAAAAAACTGTAAACCTGGAAATGTTTTTTCATAAAGGAGGTTTTAAAAAAAAAAAAAAGACAAAGGTGCGGTACCTGTGTTTGTCCACTAGAGGCCGCTGTGGAACGTCTTTTTTCTTGGGACTATTCCTTCCATGGTGAAAGTCCAGGCAGATGAGTGAGCTCTCTATCAGGGAAGCTGCATTCCTCTGTCATGCTGCAAAGTAGTTTCCTTCCATCCCTGAGTCCTGGTGAAACAGGGACCCTGGCTCCTCTCCCTACATGGCGCCAAGAGCGCACACGTGCACGCGCGCGCGCGCGCACACATGCTTTCCTTTTATAAGGTTTAGCTTCAAAAAAGGGGGCGGAGCCTGGCGGATGACGCGCTCTGTGCGCCCAGCGCTTCTGCGCATGTGCGGGCGTCCCAGCAAGATAAAAGGACTCAGTCCACGCTGCTTGCTATGGACGCAGAGCATGAAAAGGAGCTGGTAGCATGGTATAGGGGCTTACAGCGGGCGGTTGATACAGGCATCCCCAGAAAGACGCATTAGTAGACACCCACTGATGTACATAGCAGCAAATTGCATTAGACTATTTCAGTAAGGGGTGTATTGCGGCTGGAATACCTCAGCTTTGAACTAAGGAATATGCCGCCTAAAAAACTCCGAGATATACCTCTCAGGAAGTGTAGGGGGTCTCCATCGGGCTCTGAGGATCTGGAGCAGTCATCTGCACCCTCCTCCCCTGAGAAATCAGAGGTTAATACCCATAAGGAACCCCCGGGAGTGCCAGGTACTGCGGCTGTCCTCAGTCCACCTGCTCCTGCATATATAACAGAGGAGGTTTTTTCCTCAACTCTGGAGGGATTGGAGCAGAGATTGGCTGCATTGATCGCTTCTTCTCTACAGGAAAGAAAGTGCGCCAGATCTCCATCACCTCCATTAGAGTGCCTGTTGGCAGAGCAACAGTCCCAGGAAGGGACCGACCTACCTGAAGGGGATCAGGAGGAGGTTAGCTCTGTTTTTGAGGAATCGACAGTAGATGAACCATTTTCAGCATCACAGACTGAAAGATTGTGGGTCCAGACCCTAACTGACATGGTTCGATCTGCATTTAAAATGCCTCTTGTTGAACCATCAACTACTGCTGTCTCCTCATTGGGGTCGCTAAAAGCTCCCCAGGTTAATTGCTCCTTTCCAATACATCCATTATTGGAAGGACTTATATACCAGGACTGGGAACATCCTGATAAACTATTTGTTCCGCCTAAAAGGTTTCCGGTGATCTATCCCATGGAGGGAAAGTTCACCCAGAGATGGAATGTTCCTACGGTGGATGCAGCCATCTCTTCTGTGAACAAATCACTGACATGTCCAGTAGATAATGTTCAAATGTTCAAAGATCCAGTGGATAAAAAATTGGAATCTTTATTAAAATCTGCTTTTTCCACAGCAGGGGCTGTTACACAGCCAGCAGTGGCAGCTATTGGGGTCTGCCAAGCTTTAAAGGATCAAATGAAAATGGTCCTGAGGGATTTGCCAGACCAGCAGGCCCAGGCTCTGGCTGATCTGCCTAGAGCATTATGCTTTGCGGTTGACGCCATCAAGGACTCTATCCATCAGGCCTCCCGCCTCACGCTGTCTTTGGTACATATGCGTAGGCTTCTGTGGCTCAAAAACTGGTCTGCTGAAGCTCCCTGTAAGAAGCTCTTAGTTAGCTTCCCATTTCATGGGGAACGCCTTTTTGGCGAAGACCTGGATAAGTATATCCAGAAGATTTCCAGTGGTAAAAGTACTCTCTTACCGAGTAAAAAGAGGTCTAGGGGTCCATCTTTTAAGAGGACTACCTCTCCTATCCCTGCGACGTCTGCTACTAAGCAGTTCCGACGGCCTCCTCGGTCAACCTCAGGAGGTAAAAATCAGGGACAGCCACAGGGTAAAAAAAAGCCCTGGATCCGAAGAGGTACTAAACCAGCCTCCAAGTCAAGCCTATGAAGGGCTGCCCCCACTCAAACGGGTGGGGGGAAGACTTCAGTTGTTCGCAGAGACCTGGCGGGAGACGATCAAAGACAGATGGGTGCTCTCCGCAGTAACTCTGGGATACAAGTTGGAGTTAAAAGAGTCTCCTCCGTCCCATTTTATGTGGTCAGGCATGCCAAGAGACCCTCTGAAAAGAGGGTCTCTCCTATTGGCGTTAGAACAACTATTGCTCCAAGGAGTAATTATGGAGGTTCCTATGGAAGAGTGGGGGTTGGGTTTCTACTCAAACCTTTTCACAGTCCCGAAGCCAAACGGGGACATAAGACCCATATTGGACCTAAAGAGTCTAAACAAATTTCTAAACGTCCGGTCTTTCCGGATGGAGTCGATCCGATCGGTCACCGCTGCCCTACAAGGGGAGGAATGGTTAGCCTCGATCGACATCAAAGATGCTTACTTGCATGTTCCCATCTTTCCAGGTCATCAAAAATTCCTACGCTTTGCAGTAGAAGGGCGCCATTTTCAGTTCAGAGCCTTACCATTCGGTCTGGCCACAGCACCACGAGTGTTCACAAAAATTCTGGCCCCACTGTTGGCCGATCTAAGAACACGGGTGTAACGATAATGGCATACCTAGACGACCTGTTGTTGATGGACCACTCAGTTGCCAAGCTAGAAGTGGTAATTGTCGATACAATCAAGTATCTAGAATCTCACGGTTGGGTCATCAACCTGGACAAGTCAGCCCTACAGCCAGTGAAAAACCTGGTATATCTAGGGCTACGGCTGGATTCAGACCAGAGGAAGATTTTCTTACCTCTAGACAAGGTATCCTCTTTGAGGGCCTTGGTCCGTCTGCTTTGTGCAAAAAGACAGCCGTCCATACGCCTGTGCATGAGGCTGCTAGGAAAGATGGTAGCATCATTCGAAGCTGTGCCATACGCCCAATTCCACTCAAGGAATTTACAAAGGGCCATATTGTCAGCCTGGAACGGAAAAGTTCAGGCTCTAGACTTCCCGATGGCTTTGTCCCCTTCCGTTCGGAAGAGTCTCTGCTGGTGGTTGATCCCCCAGAATCTCCAGAAGGGAAAACCCTTCAGCCCGATATCTTGGAAGGTGGTCACTACAGATGCCAGCCTTATAGGCTGGGGGGCAGTACTGGAGCAATGGTCTCTCCAGGGCAGATGGTCAAATGTAGTAAAAACCCTGCCCATCAATCTCTTAGAGATACGAGCAGCCCGGTACGCTCTAGTAGCCTGGACATCCAGACTCCAAGGGTCCCCTGTCAGAATTCAATCAGACAATGCCACAGCAGTGGCATATATCAATCATCAGGGAGGCACCAGGAGTCGTGCAGCCCAGAGGGAAGTAAGTCACATCCTGGAATGGGCAGAAAAGCATGTCCCATGTATATCAGCTGTCTTCATTCCAGGGGTGGAGAATTGGAAGGCGGACTTTCTGAGTCGCCAACAGTTATGCCCAGGGGAATGGTCCCTTCATCCCGAGGTCTTCCGAGCAATATGTCAGCGGTGGGGAACACCGGATGTAGATCTGCTAGCATCCAGATTCAACGCAAAGGTGGACAGATTTGTCTCCCGGACAAGGGATCCCCTCGCTTGCGGCTCGGATGCTCTGGTGTTCCCTTGGGATCAGTTCAGACTGATATATGCATTCCCTCCGCTACAATTGTTGCCTCGACTCCTTCGCAGAGTCAGGTTGGAGAAGAAGCCGGTGATCCTGGTGGCTCCAGCGTGGCCCCGAAGGGCCTGGTACGCGGAGATCATCAAAATGTCTGTGGGGAGTCCTTGGACCCTTCCACGTCGTCCGGACCTGCTTTCGCAAGGACCGATATACCACCCTTCCTTACTAACTCTAAGTTTAACGGCCTGGCTATTGAATCCCACATCCTAAAGAAGAGAGGTCTCTCTAACTCTGTGGTATCAACTATAATCAATGCCAGGAAGCCTGTATCCAGGCAGATCTACTATAGAGTTTGGAAGGCGTACATCACTTGGTGCGAGGCCAGAAAATGGCATCCACGTAAGTACGTTATAGGCAGAATTCTGGACTTCCTGCAGTGGGCTGTAGACAGGAAGTTTGCCTTAAGTACTATCAAGGGCCAGGTTTCGGCCTTGTCAATACTATTTCAAAGGCCCCTGGCTATGCATTCACTTGTCAAATCCTTTATGCAAGGTGTGACTCGTATTATTCCACCGATTAAGGCTCCCATATGCCCATGGGATCTAAATTTGGTTCTGTCAGTTCTGCAGAAGCAGCCATTTGAACCTTTGCGGCACATTTCCTTGGTTCTACTCACCAGGAAATTGATATTTTTAGTAGCCATATGCTCGGCTAGAAGAGTGTCGGAATTAGCCGCCATGTCCTGTAAAGAGCCATATCTGGTTATCCATAAGGACAGAGTAGTATTACGTCCTCACCCAGCCTTTCTTCCTAAGGTGGTATCGAGGTTTCACTTGAACCAGGATGTGGTTCTTCCTTCTTTTTTCCCCAAACCAAGCTCGGTAGAGGAAAAGTTATTGCATTCTTTGGATGTAGTAAGAGCAGTTAAAGCTTATCTAAAAGCCACTGCTCAGATTCGTAGAACGGATTCTTTGTTTGTTCTGCCGGAAGGCCCCAGAAAGGGTCAGGCAGCATCAAAATCTACTTTAGCCAAGTGGATTCGACAGGTCATAATACAAGCCTATGGCTTGAGAAGTAGACCGCCTCCGTTCAAAGTTAGGGCGCACTCCACGAGAGCAGTTGGAACTTCATGGGCAGTGCATCACCAGGCCTCCCTGGCGCAAATTTGTAAGGCCGCAACATGGTCTTCAGTACACACGTTTACTAGGTTCTACCAGGTGGACGTTAGAAGTCAGGAGGATGTCGCCTTTGGGCGCAGTGTGTTGCAGGCCGCAAAAGATCCTCATGCCTGATGGCGCCCAGCTTATGTATGGTGTATCCCCCCCCTCATGTGGCATTGCTTTGGGACGTCCCACATAGTAATGACTATGCTGCTCTGTGTCCCGTGATGTATGAACAAGAAAGTAGGATTTTTAAAACAGCTTACCTGTAAAATCCTTTTCTTGGAGTACATCACGGGACACAGAGCTCCCACCCCTCTTTTGGGGACACGTATTGCTTTGCTACAAAACTGAGGTACTCCCGGATGGGAGGGGCTTATATAGGGGAGGGTACTTCCTGTTTTGGAAGTTGCCAGTGCCAGCACCTGAAGGTAATTCTATATAACCCACATAGTAATGACTATGCTGCTCTGTGTCCCGTGATGTACTCCAAGAAAAGGATTTTACAGGTAAGCTGTTTTAAAAATCCTACTTTTTTAAATAGTCTTGAGATAAGACCCTTCTCGAAGATGCATATGCCTAGAGAGACAAAAAGAAATGTTTGTTAATGGGTAAGTCCACCAATAATTGACATGTTGGACAGGTAAACCACCTAACAAGTTCCTTTATCACTTGGGGGCTCTATTAATTAAATTTTTGTATTTGAGTTTGTGGGTCTGCATGCCTTTTGAGGCCATTATGAGGTTCTCAGCCTTTTTGTTGGCTTTTTTATGAAGAATATAAGAGGTACCAGAACACCTAAAACTGACTCTAAACCAGTCCCAACTGGCTGCTTTCTAATGCCGCGTACACACGGTAGTCTGTGGGCTTTCTGTCGTTTTTTTCTCTGAGAAAAACGGCATTAAAAACGACGAGAAAAATTAGAACATGTTCTAATTTTTCTCGTAGTTTTTTTCGACATGAGAAAAACACTGCCGCGGAGCCCACAGACGGTCGTTTTTCTCGACAAGAGAAAAAACGAAATGAAAAACGACCGTGTGTGGGGAACAAGCCGTTCCCTCGTTTTTAATGACATTATTCACGACGGTTTTTTAACCGCCGTGAATAATGATCGTGTGTACGCGGCATTAGAGACGCCAATCTCTATCAAGCCTAATATAGGTTCCTAGTTCATTTCATGATGACATCCATTACCTAAACCCTGAAAAAGGGGTAGGCTCTTTCCCTCGAAACGCATTGGCTGTATCTGATGATTTTAACCAATAAATGTTTAAAAAATACTTTTTAAGAGATAGGATCCTTTGTACTAGGTACCCCTCAATACACATCCAAGAGCTGATCATCTGTTCAATGGTTGATTTATTGTGAACTGAGAGCTAGTGTAAGGAAAGTCCAGTGTGTTCCAGTACGAGAAGACCATTGCATGCACATGTGTGTGTTTCTGGGCATAAGGTCACTACCAGATGCATATTAGTGTGCATTTGCAGGCATATTAGTGTGCAAACTAAGCACTTGACTGCATGTGCACTCTCGGCACTGGAATTGGCACCAAATGGCCTACTACTGTATATATAAGCTGCAGGGTGACACGGACAGAGTTACCTTCCGCTAGTACCTGGCTTAAATGTGATTTACCTGTGACCTGACTTGCTGTTTCTGCCTACCCATGTATGACTTGGCTTTCTTTTGATCTGGATCCTTGTATGCCCATTTTGACCTCAGCCTGTATCCTAATGCCTTGTACACACGATAGGAATTTCCGATGAAAAAAGTCAGACGGACTTTTTCCATCGGAAATTCCTACCGTGTGTGCGCCCCATCGGAGAAATTCTGATGAATTCCATCGGAGTTTAAATATAGAACATGTTCTATTTTACTCCGATGGAATTCCGTTGGAATTCCGTTGTTTGGTCGGACAAAGGACCGATCGTGTGTACGGGGCATAACTCTGCCTCTGTCTGATGTTCCTGTATCTTGCTATCTGACTGTTGCTGACCTTGACCCATATCCTGATACTGTTTCTACCCTCTGATTTGATACCTTGCTACCCAGCTGTTGACCATCTTATTCTTGTGTCCTGGCTTTATTCTTGTCTTATGATCAGATGCTACCATGTTCTTTCATTTGTGTACAAGTGTGCCTCTGCGCTACCCAAGTAAAAATAAAACACACTAAAAATGTGATAATCACCGTGAGTGGCCTATTGGCTAGATAGATAGTGAAAAACAATAATATGATAGTGCTAATGTAGTCACGACGTGATGTAACGCGTAGGGCATCCTGGACCAGAAGTGATGCAAGAGACTGGCAAGTGACTGTATCTGCACAGTACAAAGCATTTTTTACATGTAATGCCTGTAATGCCTTGTACACACGATCGGATTTCCGATGGAATAAAATCTGATGGAATTTTCCTTTGGAATTCTGATGAAGCTGACTTCCATCAGTCTTGCATACACACTGTCAGACTAAATTCTGACCGTCCAAAACACGGTGACGTAAAACACTACGACGAGCCGAGAAAAATTAAGTTCAATGCTTCCGAGCATGCGTCGACTTGATTCTGAGCATGCATGGATTTTTCTCCGATGGAATTCCACACAGACGATCGGAATTTCCCATCGGAAAAATTTAAAACATGTTCTATTTTTTTACTCCGATGTGGGGCCCACACACGATCGGAATTTCCAATGAAACGAGTCCATCGGATTTTATTCCATCGGAAATCCGATTGTGTGTACAAGGCATAAGAGTTGCTATTTTAATAAAGTTGATGTTTTTAAAATACTACACAACGGGGAATCACTCTCATTTTCCCTAACATGAGGATTTAGTGTGGGAGTAGGAGTCTTAAAGGGACCATCACCAATGATCACCTGGACACTGAAGTAGCATCACTCCAACATCACAACTATAAGGCTTGTAATACTGCCTTTTAAGGTGGGAGTTCTGGGAGCATAGAGGTGACACGAGGAGGTGAAAACACATGGATTCAACTGTATATACATAGGAAAACAGCACTTTATTGGGAAAACGTTGATTATATTTGTCCCATCACCATTGGAGAACTAACTAATTTTCTTTTCATTATTTTATGTTTTCTAAAATGGACTACACTATGTGAAGCGCTGTTATTTGTTTAGAAATTGTATAATTTAGTTATTTTATCTTAGTGGTAGAGTCACATAGCACTGAATTTTGTGACACACTTCAAGAGGCTGCACAACACCAATTTTCATATTTTTATAATGTTCCTTTATTTGGTTCTCATCAGGTGGTCCACACTCATCTGTTACTTATACCTAATAGCTAGCCCTGACTGCAACTTTGGCCCTCGTGCCATTCTGTGTCCTCAACCCCCCTGTCACCATTACCAGAGGTGTTGGACAAGAGGTTCAAAAAAGCTCAGTCTTCAGCTCAATCTCCATCAGGTACTTGATAGATAGCAGCCTAACACAAGGTCCACATGCACTATACTTTTATCATGGATCTACTCCCGTATAGGAAAATATACTCCACTGCATATCCATCAGAACCAGTTCTTGCTTCTATCGGTCCATCGTTATCACACACACATTGGGAAGATCGCACTGTGGGAGTATCCAAGTCATGTAAGAATCCAGGGACCGACTAAGTTCACCACATTCTACGTATAACTAAAATTACACTTTTGGGTAAAATGACCCTTCAAAATGACTGGGACATCACATATGGCAATCCACAGGAATGTCCTTTCTTGCAAGCTGGAGCCAGTTGGGAAGAGACCCTTTTGGCACATATGAACACAATGGCAGGATTACTGTATATCTTTAGGCCAGTCTAGAAATGCCTTGAGTACAGGGAGAAGGATGGCTACATTTTAGGGAACGGGACCTTGGGTGGTGAGATCATATTTTTTTCTAGCTTGTTTTTTGATTTGATGATAGTTCTATATGGACCTTCTGAGAAAGTCTCTGTGTTTAGCTATAGCACCCCCATAGTATATGCTGCCTATATTCTTCTATAGAATTAACTTAGGGTGTGCAGACTGTATATGATAACCTAATTGGGAGGATCTCCTTTCCTTGTCTTGGTTACTGATGGCTAGGAATTTTCTCCCAAGCTATCATTGTCACTTTCAAAATTGAAGAAACTTTGACTTGTCTATAAAGCTGTATAACATTATTGCTTTAAACTGTCCCATGCTCTCTTCTGTCTGTCTTTGGAGAGTCTTATTGTCATCCCTGTGTAATATGTAGCCTGTTAAACATATTACAATGTCATACGGCCTGTTTTTGGCAGAAGCGGCAGCTGGGCGGTAGCCTTAAGCAGTGCAAAAAAAATACATACTAGGACCTCATAGGGGTGGGTCTATGTGCGGATAGTTACTAATAAACAAGCTTGCAGCTGTTAGCCACAAACCCCACTGCATGGGAAAGTCATGCCATAGTCCTTAAAGAATAAAGATACAAGCAACATGAGGGTGACCACTCTGTACATATTTCCAAAGAGGTGGCATAAAGTTGTCAGTGTCGCCCTTTTAGAGGGAGTAGGGAACTATTTTAGGGTCTGGCACAGCCTTTTTTAACCTCTACAGAGGAACTCTTGAAATACTTTTCAGGTCTCAGGGAACCTTGATAAAATGAATTCATTGGGGGTCAGTGGGAATAATGTCCCTTTAGTGAGTGGCCAGTGTGAAGAATACCCCCCTACATTGGTGGCCAGTGGGAGAAATGCCCCCCTTGCAGTGCTGGTCAGAATCCCCCCCCCAACGCCGCCGCCACCACAGAAAGCTAAAAAGATCATTGGCGTCATGCTGATAGCTCTGCCAAGTGGTGTTGAACCCAGCACCATCTAAGAGGAGGTTAATCAGCCGCAGAACAAGGAACTCCAAGCAACCTCTGGAGGAACCCTGGTTGAGAATAGCTGTTCACAAAGGATGCAAAGAGATACTACTCTTGAAGCTGAACAACATTATTTCTCAATATTTGACTATAGTTTTACTTTATTAGAGTAGTCACTGTGTCCAGGCTAGGGATGAGCTCGGTGTTCGACTCGAACATAGGTTCGACTCGAACATCGGCTGTTCGCGCGTTCGGCGAACAACGAACGATTTGGGCCGCTCGCGCCAAATTTGAGTGACGCGAACGGCCCACAATACACTGCGCCATTGCAGTGTAATCCCGGTGCTGTGATTGGCCAAGCATGCACTGTGACCCTGCATGCTTGGCCAATCACAGCGCCGGCAGCGAGGAGAGCAATGATTGGCCACAGGCAGGATGCCTATGGCCAATTATAGCTGAGGGGGTTTAGTACACGCCCCACACTATAAAAGGCCGCCAGCGCGGCGGCCTCATGTAGTGTGTTCCGGAGCAGGGAAAGTGAAGGATAGGCAGGGACAGTGTCAAATCCATTCTTTGCTAAACCTTGTGTGTAGGGACAGAGAAGGATAGGCAGGGAGAGGGTCAGTGTCATATTCTTTGCTAAACCTTGTGTGTAGGGAGAGAGAAGGATAGGCAGGGAGAGTGTCAGTGTCATATACTTTGATAAACCTTGTGTGCAGGGAGAGAGAAGGATAGGCAGGGGACAGTGTCAGTGTCATATTCTTTGCTAAACCTTGTGTGCAGGGAGAGAGAAGGATAGGCAGGGAGAGTGTCAGTGTCATATACTTTGATAAACCTTGTGTGCAGGGAGAGAGAAGGATAGGCAGGGAGAGTGTCAGTGTCATATACTTTGATAAACCTTGTGTGCAGGGAGAGAGAAGGATAGGCAGGGAGAGTGTCAGTGTCATATACTTTGATAAACCTTGTGTGCAGGGAGAGAGAAGGATAGGCAGGGGACAGTGTCAGTGTCATTGTTGCTAAGCCTCCTGCACATTATACACCTGAAGTTAGCCCGTATTGCTGCTTTTTCCTGGTGTGTTACACCAACAGGATTTTGTGGCACTTACAGCGGGCGGAGTCTGCCTCCTGACCATATTACACCTGAACTTAGCCTGTATTGCTGCTTTTTCCTGGTGTGTTACACCAACAGGATTTTGCGGCACTTACAGCGTGCGGAGTGTACCTCCTGACCATATTACACCTGAACTTAGCCTGTATTGCTGCTTTTTCCTGGTGTGTTACACCAACAGGATTTTGCGGCACTTACAGCGTGCAGAGTGTGCCTCCTGACCATATTACACCTGAACCTAGCCTGTATTGCTGCTTTTTCCTGGTGTGTTACACCAACAGGATTTTGCGGCACTTACAGCGTGCGGAGTGTGCCTCCTGACCATATTACACCTGAACTTAGCCTGTATTGCTGCTTTTTCCTGGTGTGTTACACCAACAGGATTTTGCGGCACTTACAGCGGGCGGAGTGTGCCTCCTGACCATATTACACCTGAACTTAGCCTGTATTGCTGCTTTTTCCTGGTGTGTTACACCAACAGGATTTTGCGTCACTTACAGCGTGCGGAGTGTGCCTCCTGACCATATTACACCTGAACTTAGCCTGTATTGCTGCTTTTTCCTGGTGTGTTACACCAACAGGATTTTGCGTCACTTACAGCGTGCGGAGTGTGCCTCCTGACCATATTACACCTGAACTTAGCCTGTATTGCTGCTTTTTCCTGGTGTGTTACACCAACAGGATTTTGCGTCACTTACAGCGTGCGGAGTGTGTCTCCTGACCATATTACACCTGAACTTAGCCTGTATTGCTGCTTTTTCCTGGTGTGTTACACCAACAGGATTTTGCGGCACTTACAGCGGGCGGAGTGTGCCTCCTGACCATATTACACCTGAACTTAGCCTGTATTGCTGCTTTTTCCTGGTGTGTTACACCAACAGGATTTTGCGTCACTTACAGCGTGCGGAGTGTGCCTCCTGACCATATTACACCTGAACTTAGCCTGTATTGCTGCTTTTTCCTGGTGTGTTACACCAACAGGATTTTGCGGCACTTACAGCGTGCAGAGTGTGCCTCCTGACCATATTACACCTGAACCTAGCCTGTATTGCTGCTTTTTCCTGGTGTGTTACACCAACAGGATTTTGCGTCACTTACAGCGTGCGGAGTGTGCCTCCTGACCATATTACACCTGAACTTAGCCTGTATTGCTGCTTTTTCCTGGTGTGTTACACCAACAGGATTTTGCGGCACTTACAGCGGGCGGAGTGTGCCTCCTGACCATATTACACCTGAACTTAGCCTGTATTGCTGCTTTTTCCTGGTGTGTTACACCAACAGGATTTTGCGTCACTTACAGCGTGCGGAGTGTGCCTCCTGACCATATTACACCTGAACTTAGCCTGTATTGCTGCTTTTTCCTGGTGTGTTACACCAACAGGATTTTGCGGCACTTACAGCGGGCGGAGTGTGCCTCCTGACCATATTACACCTGAACTTAGCCTGTATTGCTGCTTTTTCCTGGTGTGTTACACCAACAGGATTTTGCGTCACTTACAGCGTGCGGAGTGTGCCTCCTGACCATATTACACCTGAACTTAGCCTGTATTGCTGCTTTTTCCTGGTGTGTTACACCAACAGGATTTTGCGGCACTTACAGCGGGCGGAGTGTGCCTCCTGACCATATTACACCTGAACTTAGCATGTATTGCTGCTTTTTCCTGGTGTGTTATACCAACAGGATTTTGCGGCACTTACAGCGTGCAGAGTGTGCCTCCTGACCATATTACACCTGAACTTAGCCTGTATTGCTGCTTTTTCCTGGTGTGTTACACCAACAGGATTTTGCGGCACTTACAGCGGGCGGAGTGTGCCTCCTGACCATTTTACACCTGAACTTAGCCTGTATTGCTGCTTTTTCCTGGTGTGTTACACCAACAGGATTTTGCGGCACTTACAGCGTGCGGAGTGTGCCTCCTGACCATATTACACCTGAACTTAGCCTGTATTGCTGCTTTTTCCTGGTGTGTTACACCAACAGGATTTTGCGGCACTTACAGCGTGCGGAGTGTCCCTCCTGAACATATTACACCTGAACTTAGTCTGTATTGCTGCTTTTTCCTGGTGTGTTACACCAACAGGATTTTGCGGCACTTACAGCGGGTGGAGTGTGCCTCCTGACCATATTACACCTGAACTTAGCCTGTTTTGCTGCTTTTTCCTGGTGTGTTACACCAACAGGATTTTGCGGCACTTACAGCGGGCGGAGTGTGCCTCCTGACCATATTACACCTGAACTTAGCCTGTATTGCTGGTTTTCCCATTTCCCTGCAGGCAATTAGAATGTCTGGAAGGCAAACAAGGAGAGGCAGACAGTCAGGAGCCAATAAAAGAGAGAAAGCAGGCTCTGTGTCTAGAGACAACAGTGCTGGTCGTGGACGCGGTGCATCGCCATCAGCACGTGGCCATGGGACACGCTTGTCCTTCTTTTCGGCAGCTGGACGTGTTGAGCCGCATCATGCCGAAGACTTGGTAGAGTGGATGACCAAGCCCTCCTCATCCTCCTCATCCTCTCTCACCCAGGCTCAGGATTAGGGATGAGCTTCGAGTTCGAGTCGAACTCATGTTCGACTCGAACATTGCCTGTTCGCCCGTTCGCCGAACAGCGAACAAATTGGGGTGTTCGCGGCAAATTCGAAAAATCTATGGGAGAAATCTAAAGTGCTAATTATAAAGGCTTATATGCAAGTTATTGTCCTAAAAAGTGTTTGGGGACCAGGGTCCTGCCCCAGGGGACATGTATCAATGCAAAAAGAAGTTTTAAAAACGGCCGTTTTTTCAGGAGCAGTGATTTTAATAATGCTTAAAATGAAAAAATAAAAGTGAAATATTCCTTTAAATTTCGTACCTGGGGGGTGTGTATGATATGCATGTGAAGTGGCGCATGTTTCCCGTGCTTAGAACTGTCCCTGCAAAAAGTGTCATTTTTGAAAGAAAAAAATGCATTTAAAACTGACTCGCGGCTATTAATGAATTGTCGGCTCCCGGCAATACATACAAAAGTCATTGAGAAAAAAAAAAAAAAAAGGCGTGGGGGTTCCCCAGAATTCAATTACCAGGCCCTTCAGGTCTGGAATGGATATTAAGGGGAACCCCGCCGCAAATAAAAAAAAAATTGACGTGGGGTTCCCCCAAATATCCATTCCAGGCCCTTCAGATCTGGCATGGATTTTAAGGGGAACTCCACCCCAAATTAAAAAAAAAATGGCGTGGAGTCCCCCTAAAAATCCATACCAGACCCCTTATCCGAGCACGCAACCTGGCCGGCCGCAGGGGAAAAGGGGGGGACGAGAGAGCGGCCCCCCCTCCCTCCTGAACCGTACCAAGCCACATGCCCTCAACATGGGGAGGATGTCCCCATGTTGATGGGGACAAGGGCCTCATCCCCACAACCCTTGCCCGGTGGTTGTGGGGGTCTGCGGGCGGGGGGCTTATCGGAATCTGGAAGACCCCTTTAACAAAGAGGACCCCCAGATCCCGGCCCCCCCCCCTATGTGAATTGGTAAGGGGTACATTGTACCCCTACCATTTCACGAAGAAAGCGTAAAAAAATGTTTAAAAAAACACACAAACACCTTGAAAAAGTCCTTTATTTAAAAAAAAAAAAAAAAAACATTCCAGCGGTGAAATCCAGTGTCCCGCGGCGATCCCGATGTCCAGCGCTGTCCGTCATTGGTTGTGCCTGAGCGGACCTGATGGGGAACTCCCTCTCAGTATTTTAAATGTATAGACCCGCCCCTTCTAAAGTTCCCCATCAGGTCCGCTCAGCGGACGAGATGCGGAACATGAGAAGGGGCGGGTCTATACATGTATTACCAAAGTGAGAGCAGTTCCCCATCAGGTCCGCCCCCTCGGTATGTCGGACCCGCCTACGTCATTGGCTTGAGCGGGGAACTTCCTTCACTATGTAAATTTAAATTTACATAGTGAAGGAAGTTCCTCGCTCAAGCCAATGACGTAGGCGGGTCCGACATACCGAGGGGGCGGACCTGATGAGGAACTGCTCTCACTTTGGTAATACATGTATAGACCCGCCCCTTCTCATGTTCCGCATCTCGTCCCCTGAGCGGACCTGATGGGGAACTTTAGAAGGGGCGGGTCTATACATTTAAAATACTGAGAGGGAGTTCCCCATCAGGTCCGCTCAGGCACAACCAATGACGGACAGCGCTGGACATCGGGATCGCCGCGGGACACTGGATTTCACCGCTGGAATGTTTTTTTTTTTTTTTTTTAATAAAGGACTTTTTCAAGGTGTTTGTGTGTTTTTTTAAACATTTTTTTACGCTTTCTTCGTGAAATGGTAGGGGTACAATGTACCCCTTACCAATTCACATAGGGGGGGGGGCCGGGATCTGGGGGTCCTCTTTGTTAAAGGGGTCTTCCAGATTCCGATAAGCCCCCCGCCCGCAGACCCCCACAACCACCGGGCAAGGGTTGTGGGGATGAGGCCCTTGTCCCCATCAACATGGGGACATCCTCCCCATGTTGAGGGCATGTGGCTTGGTACGGTTCAGGAGGGAGGGGGGGCCGCTCTCTCGTCCCCCCCTTTTCCCCTGCGGCCGGCCAGGTTGCGTGCTCGGATAAGGGGTTTGGTATGGATTTTTAGGGGGACTCCACGCCATTTTTTTTTTAATTTGGGGTGGAGTTCCCCTTAAAATCCATGCCAGATCTGAAGGGCCTGGAATGGATATTTGGGGGAACCCCACGTCAATTTTTTTTTTATTTGCGGCGGGGTTCCCCTTAATATCCATTCCAGACCTGAAGGGCCTGGTAATTGAATTCTGGGGAACCCCCACGCTTTTTTTTTTTTTTTTATCAATGACTTTTGTATGTATTGCCGGGAGCCGACAATTCATTAATAGCCGCGAGTCAGTTTTAAATGCATTTTTTTCTTTCAAAAATGACATTTTTTGCAGGGACAGTTCTAAGCACGGGAAACATGCGCCACTTCACATGCATATCATACACACCCCCCAGGTACGAAATTTAAAGGAATATTTCACTTTTATTTTTTCATTTTAAGCATTATTAAAATCACTGCTCCCGAAAAAACGGCCGTTTTTAAAACTTCTTTTTGCATTGATACATGTCCCCTGGGGCAGGACCCAGGTCCCCAAACACTTTTTAGGACAATAACTTGCATATTAGCCTTTATAATTAACACTTTAGATTTCGAACGTTCGAGTCCATTGTATTTAATAGGGTTCTAAAGTTTACACGAACATTTTGTCTGTTCGCAGGTTCTGGTGCGAACCGAACAGGGGGGTGTTCGGCTCATCCCTGCTCAGGATACTGGCAAAGCAGATGCCAAAGCGTCCTCTTCCCTGGTATCAATGTCATCATCAGTCACTCCTTCCCTAGACCATCCATGTCCTCCTGAGGAGTCCCCCGAACTGTTTGAGCACAGTGTTGGATACATGCTGCAGGCGGATGCCCAGCGTTTCGAAGGGTCTGATGATGATACCCAGCTAGAGGAAGGCAGTAGCGTGAGAGCAGAGACAGGGGATGCTCCAGAAGGACACCAATCTGGCAGTCATGTTCCAGCAGCTACAGCATACTGCCAGATTGGCTCCAGTGATGAGGAGGGAGGGGATGATGAGGTCACTGACTCCACGTGGGTGCCTAATAGGAGAGAGGAGGAGGAGGAGGAGGAGGAGGAGGATGAGGAGGAGGCACATCTCCAACGAGGCAGGATGCCCTCGGGGGGCCAGCGTAAGGGCAGCACACCGACGGAATCACACCGCAGAGCTCCGCCTGTGCAGGGCGCTGCCTCTGCCCGTTATTCAAAAAGTTCTTTGGTGTGGGCCTTTTTTGAGTCGAGTGCATCAGATCGCACAGCTGCTGTTTGCAACATATGTCTCAAGCGTATATTGCGTGGCCAAAACATCAGCCGTTTGGGCACCACATGCTTGACCAGACATATGTTGACCTGCCATGCAGCTCGTTGGCAAGCCTACCTTAACCACTTAAGCCCCGGACCATTTGGTAGCTAAAGGACCAGAGGGGAATTCAGAATTTTGCACTGCGCTGCTTTAACTGTAAATTGTGCGGACATGCAATGTTGTACCCAAACGAAATTTGCGTCCTTTTCTTCCCACAAATAGAGCTTTCTTTTAATGGTATTTGATTGCCTCTGCGATTTTTATTTTTTGCGATATAAACGGAAAAAGACCGAAAATTTTGAAAAAAAATGATATTTTCTACTTTTTGTTATAAGAAAAATCGAATAAACTCAATTGTAGTCATACATTTAGGCCAAAATGTATTCAGCCACATGTCTTTAGTAAAAAAAATGTCAATAAGCGTATATTTATTGGTTTGCGCAAAAGTTATAGCGTTTACAAACTAGGGTACATTTTCTGAA
Source organism: Rana muscosa (assembly GCA_029206835.1). NCBI lineage: Eukaryota > Metazoa > Chordata > Amphibia > Anura > Ranidae > Rana > Rana muscosa. Next base: position 245,457,108 of record CM055128.1, on the reverse strand, counting down.
ATTTACACAGCTTTAAATTTATGACTGTCTATCTCATTTCTTGAGGTGCTAAAATGACAGGGCAGTACAAAACCCCCCCAAATGACCCCATTTTGGAAAGTAGACACCCCAAGGAAATTGCTGAGAGGCATATTGAGCCCATTGATTTTTTTTTTTTTTGTCCCAAGTGATTGATTAATGACAAAAAAAAAAAAATTACAAAAAGTTGTCACTAAATGATATATTGCTCACACATGCCATGGTTATATGTGGAATTTCACCCCAAAATACATTTTGCTGCTTCTCCTGAGTACGGGGATACCACATGTGTGGGACTTTTTGGGAGCCTAGCCGCGTACGGGACCCCGGAATCCAAGCACCGCCTTCAGGATTTCTAAGGGCGCAAATTTTTGATTTCACTCCTCACTACCTATCACAGTTTCGAAGGCCATAAAATGCCAAAATAGCACAAAACCCCCCCAAATGACCCCATTTTAGAAAGTAGACACCCCAAGGAAATTGCTGAGAGGCCTGTTGAGCCCATTGAATATATATTTTTTTGTCCCAAGTGATTGAATAATGACAAAAAAAAAAAAAAAAAATTACAAAAAGTTGTCACTAAATGATATATTGCTCACACATGCCATGGTTATATGTGGAATTACACCCCAAAATACATTTTTCTGCTTCTCCTGAGTACGGGGATACCACATGTGTGGGACTTTTTAGGAGCCTAGCCGCGTACGGGACCCCGAAAACCAAGCACCGCCTTCAGGATTTCTAGGCACAAATTTTTGTTTTCACTCCTCACTACCTATCACAGTTTCGAAGGCCATAAAATGCCAAAATCGCACAAAACCCCCCCAAATGACCCCATTTTGGAATATAGACACCCCAAGCTATTTGCTGAGAGGCATGGCGAGTATTTTACAGCTCTAATTTGTTTTTGAAAATGAAGAAAGAAAATAGTAGGATTTTTAAAACAGCTTACCTGTAAAATCCTTTTCTTGGAGTACATCACGGGACACAGAGCGGCATAGTCATTACTATGTGGGTTATATAGAATTACCTTCAGGTGCTGGCACTGGCAACTTCCAAAACAGGAAGTACCCTCCCCTATATAAGCCCCTCCCATCCAGGAGCACCTCAGTTTTGTAGCAAAGCAATACGTGTCCCCAAAAGAGGGGTGGGAGCTCTGTGTCCCGTGATGTACTCCAAGAAAAGGATTTTACAGGTAAGCTGTTTTAAAAATCCTACTTTCTTGTTCATACATCACGGGACACAGAGCGGCATAGTCATTACTATGTGGGACGTCCCAAAGCAATGCCAAATGAGGGGGGGATACACCATACATAAGCTGGGCGCCATCAGGCATGAGGATCTTTTGCGGCCTGCAACACACTGCGCCCAAAGGCGACATCCTCCTGACTTCTAACGTCCACCTGGTAGAACGTAGTAAACGTGTGTACTGAAGACCATGTTGCGGCCTTACAAATTTGAGCCAGGGAGGCCTGGTGATGCACTGCCCATGAAGTTCCAACTGCTCTCGTGGAGTGCGCCCTAACTTTGAACGGAGGCGGTCTACTTCTCAAGCCATAGGCTTGTATTATGACCTGTCGAATCCACTTGGCTAAAGTAGATTTTGATGCTGCCTGACCCTTTCTGGGGCCTTCCGGCAGACCACACAAAGAATCCGTTCTACGAATCTGAGCAGTGGCTTTTAGATAAGCTTTAACTGCTCTTACTACATCCAAAGAATGCAATAACTTTTCCTCTACCGAGCTTGGTTTGGGGAAAAAAGGAAGAACCACATCCTGGTTCAAGTGAAACCTCGATACCACCTTAGGAAGAAAGGCTGGGTGAGGACGTAACACTACTCTGTCCTCATGAATAACCAGATATGGCTCTTTACAGGACATGGCGGCTAATTCCGACACTCTTCTAGCCGAGCATATGGCTACTAAAAATATCAATTTTCTGGTGAGTAGAACCAAGGAAATGTGCCGCAAAGGTTCAAATGGCTGCTTCTGCAGAACCGACAGAACCAAATTTAGATCCCATGGGCATATGGGAGCTTTAATCGGTGGAATAATACGAGTCACCCCTTGCATAAAGGATTTGACAAGTGAATGCATAGCCAGGGGCCTTTGAAATAGTATTGATAAGGCCGAAACCTGACCCCTGATAGTACTTAAGGCAAACTTCCTGTCTACAGCCCACTGTAGGAAGTCCAGAATTTTGCCTATAACGTACTTACGTGGATGCCATTTTCTGGCCTCGCACCAAGTGATGTACGCCTTCCAAACTCTATAGTAGATCTGCCTGGATACAGGCTTCCTGGCATTGATTATAGTTGATACCACAGAGTTAGAGAGACCTCTCTTCTTTTAGGATGTGGGATTCAATAGCCAGGCCGTTAAACTTAGAGTTAGTAAGGAAGGGTGGTATATCGGTCCTTGCGAAAGCAGGTCCGGACGACGTGGAAGGGTCCAAGGACTCCCCACAGACATTTTGATGATCTCTGCGTACCAGGCCCTTCGGGGCCACGCTGGAGCCACCAGGATCACCGGCTTCTTTTCCAACCTGACTCTGCGAAGGAGTCGAGGCAACAATTGTAGCGGAGGGAATGCATATATCAGTCTGAACTGATCCCAAGGGAACACCAGAGCATCCGAGCCGCAAGCGAGGGGATCCCTTGTCCGGGAGACAAATCTGTCCACCTTTGCGTTGAATCTGGATGCTAGCAGATCTACATCCGGTGTTCCCCACCGCTGACATATTGCTCGGAAGACCTCGGGATGAAGGGACCATTCCCCTGGGCATAACTGTTGGCGACTCAGAAAGTCCGCCTTCCAATTCTCCACCCCTGAAATGAAGACAGCTGATATACATGGGACATGCTTTTCTGCCCATTCCAGGATGTGACTTACTTCCCTCTGGGCTGCACGACTCCTGGTGCCTCCCTGATGATTGATATATGCCACTGCTGTGGCATTGTCTGATTGAATTCTGACAGGGGACCCTTGGAGTCTGGATGTCCAGGCTACTAGGGCATACCGGGCTGCTCGTATCTCTAAGAGATTGATGGGCAGGGTTTTTACTACATTTGACCATCTGCCCTGGAGAGACCATTATTCCAGTACTGCCCCCCAGCCTATAAGGCTGGCATCTGTAGTGACCACCTTCCAGGATATCGGACTGAAGGGTTTTCCCTTCTGGAGATTCTGGGGGATCAACCACCAGCAGAGACTCTTCCGAACGGAAGGGGACAAAGCCATCGGGAAGTCTAGAGACTGAATTTTTCCGTTCCAGGCTGACAATATGGCCCTCTGTAAATTCCTTGAGTGGAATTGGGCGTATGGCACAGCTTCGAATGATGCTACCATCTTTCCTAGCAGCCTCATGCACAGGCGTATGGACGGCTGTCTTTTTGCACAAAGCAGACGGACCAAGCCCCTCAAAGAGGATACCTTGTCTAGAGGTAAGAAAATCTTCCTCTGGTCTGAATCCAGCCGTAGCCCTAGATATACCAGGTTTTTCACTGGCTGTAGGGCTGACTTGTCCAGGTTGATGACCCAACCGTGAGATTCTAGATACTTGATTGTATCGACAATTACCACTTCTAGCTTGGCAACTGAGTGGTCCATCAACAACAGGTCGTCTAGGTATGCCATTATCGTTACACCTCGTGTTCTTAGATCGGCCAACAGTGGGGCCAGAATTTTTGTGAACACTCGTGGTGCTGTGGCCAGACCGAATGGTAAGGCTCTGAACTGAAAATGGCGCCCTTCTACTGCAAAGCGTAGAAATTTTTGATGACCTGGAAAGATGGGAACATGCAAGTAAGCATCTTTGATGTCGATCGAGGCTAACCATTCCTCCCCCTGTAGGGCAGCGGTGACCGATCGGATCGACTCCATCCGGAAAGACCGGACGTTTAGAAATTTGTTTAGACTCTTTAGGTCCAATATGGGTCTTATGTCCCCGTTTGGTTTCGGGACTGTGAAAAGGTTTGAGTAGAAACCCAACCCCCATTCTTCCATAGGAACCTCCATAATTACTCCTTGGAGCAATAGTTGTTCTAACGCCAATAGGAGAGACCCTCTTTTCAGAGGGTCTCTTGGCATGCCTGACCACATAAAATGGGAAGGAGGAGACTCTTTTAACTCCAACTTGTATCCCAGAGTTACTGCGGAGAGCACCCATCCGTCTTTGATCGTCTCCCGCCAGGTCTCTGTAAACAACTGAAGTCTTCGCCCCACCCATTTGAGTGGGGGCAGCCCTTCATAGGCTTGACTTGGAGGCTGGTTTAGTACCTCTTCGGATCCAGGGTTCTTTATTACCCTGTGACTGTCCCTGATTTTTACCTCCTGAGTTTGACCGAGGAGGCCGTCGGAACTGCTTAGTAGCAGACGTCCCAGGGATAGGAGAGGTAGCCCTCTTAAAAGATGGACCCCTAGACCTCTTTTTAATTGGTAAGAGAGTACTTTTACCACTGGAAATCTTCTGGATATATTTATCCAGGTCTTCGCCAAAAAGGCGTTCTCCATGAAATGGGAAGCTAACTAAGAGCTTCTTACAGGGAGCTTCAGCAGACCAGTTCTTGAGCCACAGAAGCCTACGCATATGTACCAAAGACAGCGTGAGGCGGGAGGCCTGATGGATAGAATCCTTGATGGCGTCAACCGCAAAGCATAATGCTCTAGGCAGATTAGCCAGAGCCTGGGCCTGCTGGTCTGGCAAATCCCTCAGGACCATTTTCATTTGATCCTTTAAAGCTTGGCAGACCCCAATAGCTGCCACTGCTGGCTGTGTAACAGCCCCTGCTGTGGAAAAAGCAGATTTTAATAAAGACTCCAATTTTTTATCTACTGGATCTTTGAACATTTGAACATTATCTACTGGACATGTCAGTGATTTGTTCACAGAAGAAATGGCTGCGTCCACCGTAGGAACATTCCATCTCTGGGTGAATTTTTCCTCCATGGGATAGATCACCTGAAATTTCTTAGGTGGAACAAATAGTTTATTAGGATGTTCCCAGTCCTGGTATATAAGTCCTTCCAATAATGGATGAATTGGAAAGGAGCAATTAATCTGGGGAGCTTTTAGCGACCCCAATGAGGAGACAGCAGTAGTTGATGGTTCAACAAGAGGCATTTTAAATGCAGATCGAACCATGTCAGTTAGGGTCTGGACCCACAATCTTTCAGTCTGTGATGCTGAAAATGGTTCATCTACTGTCGATTCCTCAAAAACAGAGTTAACCTCCTCCTGATCCCCTTCAGGTAGGTCAGTCCCTTCCTGGGACTGTTGCTTTGCCAACAGGCACTCTAATGGAGGGGATGGAGATCTGGCACGCTTTCTTTCCTGTAGAGAAGAAGCGATCAATGCTGCCACCAATCCCTCCAGAGTTGAGGCAAAAACCTCCTCTGTTATATATGCAGGAGCAGGTGGACTGAGGACAGCCGCAGTACCTGGCACTCCCGGGGGTTCCTTATGGGTATTAACCTCGGATTTCTCAGGGGAGGAAGGTGCAGACTACTGCTCCAGATCCTCAGAGCCCGATGGAGACCCCCTACACTTCCTGAGAGGTATATCTCAGAGTTTTTTAGGCGGCATATTCCTTAGTTCAAAGCTGAGGTATTCCAGCCGCAATACACCCCTTTACTGAAATAGTCTAATGCAATTTGCTGCTATGTACATCAGTGGGTGTCTACTAATGCGTCTTTCTGGGGATGCCTTATCAACCGCCCGCTGTAAGCCCCTATACCATGCTACCAGCTCCTTTTCATGCTCTGTGTCCATAGCAAGCAGCGTGGACTGAGTCCTTTTATCTTGCTGGGACGCCCGCACATGCGCAGAAGCGCTGGGCGCACAGAGCGCGTCATCCGTCAGGCTCCGCCCCTTTTTTGAAGCTAAATCTATAAAAAGAAAGCGTGTGTGCGCGCGCGCGCGTGCACGTGTGCGCTCTTGGCGCCATGTAGGGAGAGGAGCCAGGGTCCCTGTTTCACCAGGACTCGGGGATGGAAGGAAACTACTTGGCAGCATGACAGAGGAATGCAGCTTCCCTGATAGAGAGCTCACTCATCTGCCTGGACTTTCACCATGGAAGGAATAGTCCCAAGAAAAAAAGACGTTCCACAGCGGCCTCTAGTGGACAAACACAGGTACCGCACTTTTGTCTTTTTTTTTTTTTTTTTAAAACCTCCTTTATGAAAAACATTTCTAGGTTTAAAGTTTTTAAAACTTCCTTTATGAAAAGACATTTCTAGGATTTCTTAGGCATATACAGCTATTAGCGGGAATACCTTTAGGTAACAGGCAGAAAGACATATTAGGCTTGGGGGTCCCCTCAATAGAACCAAGTTCCTGAGGGGCCCCCACTTACCTTTTCCCCGCCGCAGGACTTTGTTTGGTCCACAGAAGCCCAAACTTCACCTCTCACGGCAGGCATTGTACTAGACCTTCAGGGACCGGGTTCCCAAGGATTCCACTCCCCTGGACCTGTATAGCACCCTGCACAGATAGCCTCTTGGTTTTGGGTATGACCAGAGCTCTGGATCCCAGGGTCCAGCCCTCCTAAGAGAGGCATTACAGGCAAAACCCTGCTCTTCTCTGCAAGGCCCGGGTACCGACCGTTTAGCTATGAAGCTTTTTTGGTCGGATCCGGAATAGCTTGCTAAGGCCCAGAGAACCTGTACACAAGCCCAGATGAATACATGTTAACCTTGGCCAACACCTTAGACACTGGCAAAAAACTGAGGTGCTCCCGGATGGGAGGGGCTTATATAGGGGAGGGTACTTCCTGTTTTGGAAGTTGCCAGTGCCAGCACCTGAAGGTAATTCTATATAACCCACATAGTAATGACTATGCCGCTCTGTGTCCCGTGATGTATGAACAAGAAATATATATATATTTTTTTTTTTTTCAATTTTCAAAACTTTGTGACAAAAAGCGAGATATGCAAAATACTCACAATACCTCTCAGCAAATAGCTTGGGGTGTCTACTTTCCAAAATGGGGTCATTTGGGGGGGTTTTGTGCTATCTGGGCATTCCATGGCCTCCGAAACTGTGATAGGCAGTGAGAAGTGAAATCAAAAATTTACACCCTTAGAAAGCCTGAAGGTGGTGCTTGGTTTTTGAGGTCCCGTACGTGGCTAGGCTCCCAAAAAGTCTCACACATGTGGTATCCCCGTACTCAGGAGAAGCAACAGAATGTATTTTGGGGTGTAATTCCACATATGCCCATGACATGTTTGAGCAATATATCATTTAGTGACAACTTTGTGCAAAAAAAAAAAAATTGTCGTATTTCCGCAACTTGTGTCAACATATAAAATATTCCATGGACTCGACATGCCTCTCAGTGTATAGCTTGGGGTGTCTACTTTCCAAAATGGGGTCATTTGGGGGGGTTTTGAACTGTTCTGGCATTTTATACACAACATTAGGAAGCTTACATCCACTCTTCTAACCACTTGAAGACAAAGCCCTTTTTGACACTTTTTGTTTACATGAAAACATTTTTTTTTTTTAAAGAAAATTATGTTGAACCCCCAAACATTATATATATTTTTAAAGCAAAGGCCCTACAGATTAAAATGGTGGGTGTTGCATTTTTTTTTTCTACACAGTATTTGCGCAGCGATTTTTCAAACGCATTTTTTGGGTTAAAAAATACACTTTTTTTTAATTTTAATGCACTAAAACACACTATATTGCCCAAATGTTTGATGAAATAAAAAAGATGATCTTAGGCCGAGTACATAGATACCAAACACGACATGCTTTAAAATTTCACACAAACGCGCATTGGCGACAAACTACATACATTTTTAAAAGCCTTTAAAAGCTTTTACAGGTTACCCCAGTAAATTTACAGAGGAGGTCTCCTGCTAAAATGATTGCCCTCGATCTGACCTTCGCGGTGATACCTCACATGCATGGTGCAAATGCTGTTTACATATGACGCCAGACCGACGCTTGCGTTCGCCATTGGGCAAGAGCAGGGCAGGACAGGGGTGCTTTTTTTTTTTTCCTTTTTTTTCTTTATTATTAATTTTGCTTTTTTATTTTATTTTTAAATTGTTCCTTCCAAGTATTTTTTTTTTTAATCATTTTTATTGTTATCTCAGGGAATGTAAATATCCCCTATGATAGCAATAGGTAGTGACAGGTACTCTTTTTTTGAAAAAAACTGGGGTCTTCTAGACCCTAGATTTTTCCTCTGCCCTCAAAGCATCTGACCACACCAAGATCGGTGTGATAAAATGCTTTCCCAATTTCCCAATGGTGCTTTTTATATCCGGGGGGGCATTCCCTCCCACTGCTTGTAAAAGCAGTCCAGAGGCTAATTAGCCGCTAGGATTGCTTTTACATGAAAGCCGGCCGCAGGCTGAAAAGAATGATACCAAGATGATACCTAAACCCGCAGGCATCATTCTGGTATAAACATTCAAAGTCCAGCAACATACCAGTACGTTGCTGGTCCTTGTTGGACATGTATTGTAATCTTTTTTTTTCATGCAGCCTGTTGGCTGAACGAAAAAAGAGATTGATCGGTGGGTATGCCCACCATTAGAATACCGCCCTTCATCCACCCACTTCCAATGATGGGCATACACGCACCATTTATATATGCCGAAGCATGGGGGCATCCTCCCGCAAAAAAGTTATGCCGCACACACATGGTCGGACTTTTCCACGGGCAAGCCTCCGTCGGAATTTCGACCGTATGTACACGGCATTAGGAGCAAAATCGCTCCTCCGCCCCTGCTGCCCCAATGCTTCGGCATATTTGCTTTTTTTTTTTAACTGTGGTGGTGAAATCACCTCCTACAGCACTGGAGTCGCAGGGATCAGGCCTGTCTCTGTGAACGCTGCAGTTATGTGTGTTTTTGTTTTGTAAGTGACAGTGATCGATCGATACTGCACTTGGGTGGCCTGGGCTGGACGGAGGGGCAAAACGCAGGTGCCAGCAGGTATCTGGGCTGATCCCGCTAACACTGCGTTTTTGGGAACCCTAAACTGCTGGGGACGCTAGTATAGATCTGATCAGATCAGATATTGATCTGTTCAGATACTATACCACTAAGGGGGGTGTTTGCTTCACGCGTGGGTGTTAGCGTTACTGGCACTAACCTGACGCTGCCTGGGGTGTGACGCAGACCCTCTCTGACGCTAAAACCTAATTGATATCACCCGCCGGGCGATCAGGGGGTTAAACCTTTATTGGGTTATATACACGGCGGGTGCCCTGACACTATAAAAAGCAAACTAACTAACCAGCGTCACCCGTAACACTTATATGGTGATCACTGGTGAAAGGGTTAACTACGGGCAATCAGGGGGTTAAAACCTTTATTAGATAATATATGGGGGTACCTGACGCTATAAAAACCTGCGGCGAACCTAAAAAAAATTACCAGCTACCGATCTGCATCACCGACACTAAGACAGCGTTTAGAAAAACGATCGCTTAGTGACAGTGGTGATGGGGGTGAAAGGGTTACCTGGGGGGCGATCAAGGGGGTTAAACCTTTATTAGATAATATATTGGGGTACCTGACGCTATAAAAACATGCGGCGAACCTAATAAAAATTACTGGCTACCGATCTGCATCACCGACACTAAGACAGCGTTTAGAAAAACAATTGCTTAGCGACAGTGGTGATAGGGGGTGAAAGGGTTACCTGGGGGGCGATCAAGGGGGTTAAACCTTTATTATATAATATATTGGGGTACCTGACGCTATAAAAACCTGCGGCGAACCTAAAAAAAATTACCGGCTACCGATCTGCATCACAGACACTAAGACAGCGTTTAGAAAAACGATTGCTTAGTGACAGTGGTGATAGGGGGTGAAAGGGTTACCTGGGGGGCGATCAAGGGGGTTAAACCTTTATTAGATAATATATTGGGGTACCTGACGCTATAAAAACATGCGGCGAACCAAAAAAAAAGTACTGGCTACCGATCTGCATCACTGACACTAAGACAGCGTTTAGAAAAACGATTGCTTAGCGACAGTGGTGATAGGGGGTGAAAGGGTTACCTGGGGGGCGATCAAGGGGGTTAAACCTTTATTAGATAATATATTGGGGTACCTGACGCTATAAAAACCTGCGGCGAACCTAAAAAAAATTACCAGCTACCGATCTGCATCACCGACACTAAGACAGCGTTTAGAAAAACGATCGCTTAGTGACAGTGGTGATGGGGGTGAAAGGGTTACCTGGGGGGCGATCAAGGGGGTTAAACCTTTATTAGATAATATATTGGGGTACCTGACGCTATAAAAACATGCGGCGAACCTAAAAAAAATTACTGGCTACCGATCTGCATCACCGACACTAAGACAGCGTTTAGAAAAACAATTGCTTAGCGACAGTGGTGATAGGGGGTGAAAGGGTTACCTGGGGGGCGATCAAGGGGGTTAAACCTTTATTAGATAATATATTGGGGTACCTGACGCTATAAAAACCTGCGGCGAACCTAAAAAAAATTACCGGCTACCGATCTGCATCACAGACACTAAGACAGCGTTTAGAAAAACGATTGCTTAGTGACAGTGGTGATAGGGGGTGAAAGGGTTACCTGGGGGGCGATCAAGGGGGTTAAACCTTTATTAGATAATATATTGGGGTACCTGATGCGATAAAAACATGCGGCGAACCTAAAAAAAATTACTGGCTGCCGATCGGCATCACTGACGCTAAGACAGCGATCAGAAAAATGATCGCTTAGCGACAGTGGTGATAGGGGGTGAAAGGGTTATCTGGGGGGTGATCAGGGGGTTAAACCTTTATTAGGGGGGGTTAGGGGGCTACACTGGACCTAAGACTAAACTTTGGTGACACTTTTACAGTCACAAATGTCACTGATTGCAGTGATCACTAAATAAATGGTCACTGCAATCAGTGACACTGTGACTGGGGGCTGGGGGGGTGATCTGGGGGGTGATCTGGGGTGTCTGGGGGGGCCTGGGGGGGCGATTTATGTCCCTATGTGTCCTGGTGTCAGTGTAGTGTTGTGTGCACTGACCTGATGTCTTCTCTTGTACGGCGCTCGGTATATGTGAGCGCCGCACCAGAGATGACATCACTTCCTCCTGCTCCCTCTGTCTGACACAGACAGAGGGGGCATTTCCATTCGCCGGGAGCGATCGCGAGGGGGTGGCCAGAAACGAATGGCTGCCCCCTCATCCCGGAACGCTCCCGGACACTTGGACCCCCCAACTGTACAAAGGCAATCACGTACACTCTACGTGATTGTGCCTGTCGGTGCCATTCTGCCGACGTATATATACAGTGAGCGGTCGTTAAGTGGTTAAATTGTTCACCTTTTCATAAAAAATGGAAAGGTGAACTAACACCCTACACCCACCTCGGTTCCTACTGTACTCACACCCACACAGCCAGCGCAGTGGTATGAGAAATTGAAATTCCCACTCTTCTCCCTCTTCTCTCTGCAGAACTTCTGGGATAGAATGGCACCAACCTCCTCTCCGCCCTCCGACAGGGACAACTGACCCATGTGCCCTGTGTGGCTCACGTCCTTAACCTGGTGGTGCAGCGGTTCTTGGGCAGGTACCCGGGCTTACAGGATGTCCTGAGGCAGGCCAGGAAAGTCTGTGTGCATTTCCGCAGATCTTATAATGCCAGTGCTCGCTTGGCTGAGCTGCAAAAGGAGTTGAACCTGCCCAAGAACCGCCTTATATGTGACATGCCCACCAGGTGGAACTCAACTTTGGCCATGCTCCAGCGGCTGCACATGCAGCAGAGGGCCATCAATGAGTACCTGTGCGACTAGGGCACCAGGACAGGGTCAGGGGAGCTCAGGTTTTTTTCACCATGCCAGTGGGGCATGATCAGGGATGCATGCACTGTCCTGGCACCATTTGAGGAGGCCACGAGGATGGTGAGCAGTGACAGTGCATGCATCAGTGACACTGTACCTCTTGTCCACCTGTTGGAACATACGCTGCGTGGAATAATGGACAGGGCACTTGAGGCAGAACAGAGGCAGGAAGAGGAGGACTTCCTTGCCTCTCAAGGCCCCCTTTACCCAGACAGTGTTCCTTCTGTCCCACCCATCACACAGGAAGAAGAGGAGGAGGAGGAGGAGGAGGATTGTGTCAGCATGGAGGTGGAGCCTGGCACTCAGCATCATCAGCAGCAGTCTTTTAGGGATGATTTACAGTCCCAAGAAACCAGTGAACTTGTATGTGGCTGGGAGGAGGTGGCTGCGGATCATGTCGTCCTTAGTGACCATGAGGACTTCGGACCGAATACCTCAGCTAACCTACGCTGCATGGCCTCCCTGATCCTGCAAAGTCTGCGGAAGGATCCTCGTATTCTTCGGATCAAGGAGAGGGACCATTACTGGCTGGCCACTCTCCTTGATCCACGGTACAAGGGTAAGGTTGCGGACCTTATCTTACCGTCGCAGAGGGAGCAGAGGATGAGACAACTCCGGGAGGCCTTGCAGAAAGGTCTGTGCAACGCGTTCCCAGAGACTGGGAGGTTACAAACTCCTGGTCCTGGACATCGAGTTGCTGAGGCTTCGGTCTGTCAAAGAAGGAGCGGTGGGGAAGGTGGCCATCTGACCGATGCGTTCAGACAATTCTTTAGTCCGCAGCCCCAAGGTATGATCGGTTCCAGCAACCATCGCCAGCGTCTGATATACATGGTGCAGGAATACCTAGGGGCAAGGTCAGACTTGGACACCTTCCCCACCGAAAATCCTCTGGCTTACTGGGTCTTGAGGATGGATCACTGGCCAGAGCTTGCACAGTATGCAATTGAGCTACTGGCCTGTCCTGCATCCAGCGTTCTTTCAGAACGCACATTCAGTGCTGCTGGAGGATTTGTCACGGATCACGGGGTGCGCCTGTCCACCGACTCTGTTGATCGACTGACCTTCATAAAGATGAACCAGTCTTGGATCACCACCAGTTACCAAACACCTGAAGCTGATATAACATACTAATTTATTTTCAAATGTCACATCCCTTCAAGACTGATGCTGATGCTGAGACTGTCCTGTTATGTTGACTGACTATCCTCCTCCTCCTCAATGATCCGATTGATGATGATAGCTTGGAAGAACATTTTTGTTTCTGGGTGCCGCCACCAGTGGCTAAGGCCCAATTTTTCAGCCCCTGTTTAACAGGGGCATGTAATTACAATTTTTTATGCAATGCTTTGCAGTATGGCTCATTCCTGCACTCCAACTAGAGTATCTGGGAGAGGTTGCAGTGTCGTGGCACCAGCACCAGTGGCTAAGGCCCAATTTTTCAGCCCCTGTTTAACAGGGGCGTGTAATTACAATTTTTGATGCAATACTTTGCAACAGGGCTCATTGCTGTGCTCCAAGTACAGTATCTGTGAGGGGTTGCAGTGTTGTGGCACCAGTGCCTAAGGCCCAATTTTTCTGCCCCTGTTTAACAGGGGCATGTAATTACAATTCTTGATCTAATAATTCACAGCAGGGCCCATTCCTGCGCCCACCAAGAGTAACTGTGAGGCCTTACAGTGTTGTGTCAACACCACCACCACCACCACCAAAGGCCCAATTTTTCAGCCCCTGTTCAACAGGGGCATGCAATTACAATTCTTGATCTAATAATTCACAGCAGGGCCCATTCCTGCGCCCACCAAGAGTAACTGTGAGGCCTTACAGTGTTGTGTCAACACCACCACCACCACCACCAAAGGCCCAATTTTTCAGCCCCTGTTCAACAGGGGCATGCAATTACAATTCTTGATCTAATAATTCACAGCAGGGCCCATTCATGCGCCCACCAAGAGTAACTGTGAGGGCTCACAGTGTTGTGGCAACACCAACATGTAAGGGGCAAATTTCTGCAGAGTATATACGGCAGGCCCCTACTTTCAAACATCCAACTTACAAACGACTCCTCCTTGCAAACGGAAGGATACAACAGGAAGTGAGAGGAAATCTACCCCTAGGAAGGCAAATTCTCTCCTGTAAGAGTTAATATGGGAAAAAAATGTCTCCTCTCCACTGATGCTTTATCACCAATTCTTGTTTCAATAAAAACCCCAAATGTTCAAAAAACATTTGTCATTAGGACGGAAAGTGAGGTGAACTGTTCTGAACAGGTGCACACTGCACAGACAGCAAAACAAATGTTACAGGGGTGATAACCCTTCCCTATGTTTTCCAAAAAGCTTAAAAATAGATTTTTTTGGCTGGAGCTACACTTAAACAATGTACCTGTTCAAAATTACAAACATATTCTACATAAGAACAAACCTACAGTCCCTGTCTTGTATGCACCGCCTGTATACGGCTGTTCAGAGTATATATGTCCTTTTTTATTTTGTGTGCGAGGTTCCCCTTAATATCCATACAAGACCCTAATGGGGGGGGGGGGTAGGGGGTGGGGCTGTGATGGGGTAGCTATGCCATTTTTCTTAAAGATTTTCATCCATATTACCGGGACCAGACATTACATTAAATCCGCAAGCAGTTTTAAATGGCTTTTTTTCCTTTAGAAATGTCATTTTGTGCAGGGACAGTTCTAAACACGGGAAACACGTGGCACTTCACAGGCATACTTTAGACACCCCCCCAGGTATGATATTTAAAGGAATACTTGACTTTTTTTTTTCACTTTATGCATCATTAAAATGACTGCTCCCGAAAAACGGCCGTTTTTAAAAAAAAATTTGGATTGATACATGTCCCCTGGTGCAGAACCCGGGTTCCCAAACCCTTTTTAGGACAATAACATGCATAATAGTCGTTATAATTAGCACTTTAGATTTCGAACGTTCGCATCCATTGTATTTAATAGGGTTCTAAAGTTCGTGCAAACTTTCGGTCCGTTCGCGGGTTCTAGTGCGAACCGAACCCGGGGGTGTTCGGCTCATCACTAGTCCAGGCATAAGCCATTATAAAAAATAAAGTGATTTTAAGGTTGGGTTCACACCTATGCGAATTGGATGCGGCTTACACCGTATAAAATTCGCAGAACATTTTAAAATACATTAATTTGAATGAGGCTGGTTCACATATCTGCGGTGCATTCGCACTCTGCATTGCCCAAAAACGTGTGCGTTTTCTAGGCAGTGCGATCTGGCTCAGGTGCGAATTCAGGCCCATTATCTTCTATGGGAACGCATCTGATTCACGAATATGAATTCTCTCCCCCTCCTCACTACACCTCCCCCCTCTCCCTGCTCAGCTGATCTGCAGCTACAATGGAGAGAAACTGCTGAACAGCTGCTTTTTCTCTTCGCAAGGAGAACGGAGCTGGAATTCGCAGCGGGCTGCTGTGAACCATTGAAACCTTTTTTTTTTAAAACAACAAATATGTTATTCTTACCTGCTCTGTGGAATGGTTTAGCACAGAGCAGCCCCAATCCTCCTCTTTTTGGATCCCCGCCGACGGTCCTGGCTCCTCTCCCTGTCGAGTGAGCCCAATAGCAATCTTCTTGCTATGGGAGAACTTGAGCAGGCTCGCTCCCAAGCCGCGCTCTGTTTGTCTATTTACCCAGAGTGTGGCTTGGCCCCACCCCCCGCTCTCTCATCATTGGTTCACTGGCTGTGATTGACAGCAGCAGGAGCCAATGTATAATCATAAATGGTGACGCGCTCCAGCATAAACCAATAGTAATATCCTTTTAAATCTGCATAAAAACTATTTTCATAAAAACTAAATCAAAACATAACGTGACAGTAATAGCGCAATAATATATCAGTCCATGTATTGTCCTTTAGTTGTATTTGCTTGCATGCACTGGATCTTTCATCGATCAACAAACTATATTCACATATCCAATCATATGTTTCCTTAATTAGTGTTCACCACTTATGTGCTCCAATCATCCGCATGCGTTGGTGATTATCCCGTCACCCGACGTGCCCTCACCTGGGGGATAAGACCAACCAATGCTTTTGTCCCTCTATCTGGATCTAATGTGAAGTTTCATTTCTTTGCTGGCAACCTTGAGGTTAAATCCTCACTCCCTTTTGTTTATCTCCATTTACACAGATCATAAAAAGAGAAAGCTGAACATAGTGCTTATTCTTTTAAAACAACCGCTTTTATTCAATGGTATAGTATAAAAACACTCACATTTTATAGGTGCTGTGAGTGCACAAAACTATACAAAGCATGCAATCCTCATAATACAAGTATAAACGATCAGACAGTGTGTTACCACAATGTTCTCTCGGTGCACACCTCAGTGTGACGTGAGACTGGCCCTTCCCCTACATGTTACACCACAGGGACATGTGGCTTCCTCAGAGGGTTGTTAGCAGGAGCCAATGGCTCCCACTGCTGTGTGAGTCAATGCAGAGAGGGAGACCAGGGAGAGCCGTTGTTCTCATGCACATTGCATCAAGATGGGGCTCATGTAGGTATCGGGGTGGGGGGGGTGGGGGTAGCTGCACCCAGAAGGTTTTTTACTTTACTGCAGAGAATGCATTAAGTTAAAGACAACCTTAAGCCTTTAGAACATAAACTAGTACATAATTATGAAGTTTTCCCCTGTTATATTATATAACCCAAATGTACCCCAATTCCCTAAACTAATCTCATTTATTATACTTACTATTGGATGTTATTTTGCATGTTATATACACTGTAAGGTTATAATCTGTAGACATTCAACTCGTTTCTAATCTCTTACTTGACAAAAGGAAACATGTCTCACTCTTTCCTTAGTTGTTACCACTATATAAAGAAGAAATAGGTTATGGATGGCCAGGAAACCAACCCAACTTTCCAGGTTAAAAAAGTCAAGCTGATAGCAAACATTAAAACATAATAAAATAGCAAACATATAACATACATTTTACAGAGTAGACTAAGGAAATGCTTCCTCCTGTCTGCAGCAGACTGATGACATAATTTTAGCCTGATCTCAGCCTATGATTTTAAATGGTAAAAGGTAGAACTTTTTAGAAAAATCGTAGAGTAGCTTTATATTGTGACAGGTCAGAAATGTAATCTGGCTGATTTACAAAGCAACTGAAAGGTCGACTTTAAAGTCACAGTATTCACTATTTCCAATAAATATCTCTATTTTCTTGGATGCTCCAGTGACTCTTGAAATGGCAGCACCAAAGCATTTATGTCCTTCTCCTATAATCTAATAAGGGAATAGTGGATTATTTAACTAGTGTGAATAACATGCTTTGCATTAGCTTCCTCTTTATGTAACTGTTCATTTATGCTTTGCTCACCCTATAAAAAAGTTACTTGGAACTGGCAAATGAACCACAATTAAGATAATCTTTCTTGAACCCGACCTATGTACCTGTTTGTTAGCTAACAAGATGAGTACTTTCCTTTTTCTTGATCGTTCTTGGCACAAAATCGAAAAAGTACTTTACAAGCATACGACATGTGTTGTGCGCTGCCAGCACAGCTCACGCACCTTTTCATCGTTCCGCAATAACTCAGTTTTGGGTGGATGCCAATAAGTTCACTCACCTTCCAGTTTTCTATAACACTGAGGGCCTACTTACTCTGTTGCTTTTAACTCTTTGTCAACATGTTTTACCAAGCTTTGGCCAATGGCTGTTAACACTATCTACTTAAAATTCTAAATTCAAAAGTGCATTGAAAATGTGTGTCCACATGCGTTAACAAAACATATGAATGCACTAAATGATCCCTGAAGGGTCTATCCCTGGCCCCTCTAATGCTAGTGATATAGGTACCGATATATGAACAGTTGATCATGGATTCAATAACTTAAAACAATGTTTTACTTACAAATAATCACTCAGCACAACAAGAAAAAGGTGGTTTTGACAAAAACCTAATGGATCAGAACAGATTGTCCATTTTGATAACAACTTTCATTTGTAGATCGAAATGGTTGCCTAATGCAATGATCATTATATCGTTCAGTGATATTGTTAAGTATCCGATATTTGACTTCATAGCAATTAATATGAGTTTATATCGAAAGTTGGGTCTTCTATGTATGGAAAATCCATATGGAATGCTTGCACATATAAGTTGCCCAAGCAAAAGTGGAGTCAACCACCAAAAAACTTATAACACCATCCTCAAAGTTCACCATGTCATTAGGAAAATCTCCATACACCCCTATTATTACTCTTATGCCGCGTACACGCGATCATTATTCACGGCGGTTAAAAAAACGCCGTGAATAATGTCATTTAAAAAGGGGGAACAGCTTGTTCCCCACACACGGTCGTTTTTCACGTCATTTTTTCTCTTGACGAGAAAAACGACCATCTGTGGGCTCCGCGGCAGTGTTTCCCTATGGGAAACACTGCCGCGGAAAACATGTCGAAAAAAACGACGAGAAAAATTAGAACATGTTCTAATTTTTCTTGTCGTTTTTAATGCCGTTTTTCTCGTCGAAAAAAACGTCAGAAAGCCCACAGACTATCGTTTTTCTCGTCGAATGGGAAAAATTTCGTTTTTTTCGACGAGAAAAACGGCCGTGTGTACGCGGCATTACTGTGTTTGGTGGTTTAGACCATTTTCTTCCCGCCCCTGAAGCTGGTGCCATCTTCAATTGTTTTAGCCCTTTCCTTCCCATATCCTTTCTACCACGCTCGATAGACATCACACATTTATTCAGACAATAAAGGAAGTGACACAAGCCCTCAGGATGTTGTTAGCCACATGGGCTTTCAGGAAGGAAGAGGTGAGTCAACAGACAAAAAATGAGGTGTCGCACCTACAAGAGAGTACAAACCCCATTGATGTCGCACATGGGGTTTCAGGACAGACATTGAGAATGGTGAGAGGGAGCGCTTTGCCAAAGATAGAAGTGATTAAGGCATGACATTCTGCATAATTTGGCGTGGTCAGGATGCCAGGAATTAGCTGGCAACTGCACCTTGGTTAGTTGACTGATGTCACTAAAACAATGTGATATCTCAGCAACGAAAAGGATGTGGATGATTAAGATGCTATCTACCACAAGCATGTAATAAAAGTTTACTGTTATCTGTTTAGACCAATAATTTAACCACTTAAGGACCGGACCAATACAGACCATAATGACCAGAGGTGATTTCACAATTTGGCACTGCGCTGCTTTAACTGGAAATTTTGCGGACATGCAATGTTGTATCCAAACGAAATTTGCGTCCTTTTCTTCCCACAAATAGAGATTTCTTTTAATGGTATTTGATTGCCTCTGCAATTTTTTTTTTTTTTTGCGATATAAACGGAAAAAGACCGAAAATTTAGAAAAAATATTATATTTTCTACTTTTTGCTATAAGAAAAATCGAATAAACTCAATTTTAGTCATACATTTAGGCCAAAATGTATTCAGCCACATGTCTTTAGTAAAAAAAATGTCAATAAGCGTATATGTAATGGTTTGCGCAAAAGTTATAGGGTTTACAAACTAGGGTACATTTTCTGGAATTTACACAGCTTTTAATTTATGACTGCCTATCTCATTTCTAGAGGTGCTAAAATGGCAGGGCAGTACAAAACCCCTCCAAATGAACCCATTTTGGAAAGTAGACACCCCAAGGAAATTTCTGAGAGGCATGTTGAGCCCATTGAATATTTTTTTTTTGTCCCAAGTGATTGAATAATGACAAAAAAATAAAAAATTACAAAAAGTTGTCACTAAATGATATATTGCTCACACATGCCATGGTTATATGTGGAATTGCACCCCAATTTTTTTTTTGCTGCTTCTCCTGAGTATAGGGATACCACATGTGTGGGACTTTTTGGGAGCCTAGCCGCGTACGGGACCCCGAAAACCAAGCACCGCCTTTAGGATTTCTAAGGGCACAAATTTTTGATTTCACTCCTCACTACCTATCACAGTTTCGAAGGCCATAAAATGCCAAAATAGCACAAACCCCCCCCCCCCCCCAATCGACCCCATTTTGGAAAGTAGACACCCCAAGCTATTTGCTGAGAGGCATGGTGAGTATTTTACAGCTCTCATTTGTTTTTGAAAATGAAGAAAGAAAATATTTTTTTTTTCTTTTTTCAATTTTCAAAACTTTGTGACAAAAAGTGAGATCTGCAAAATACTCACCATACCTCTCAGCAAATAGCTTGGGGTGTCTACTTTCCCAGATGGGGTCATTTGGGGGGGTTTTGTGCCATCTTGGCATTCCATGGCCTCCGAAACTGTGATAGGCAGTGAGGAGTGATATCCAAAATTTACACCCTTAGAAAGCCTGAAGGCGTTGCTTGGTTTTCGGGGTCCCGTACGCGGCTAGGCTCCCAAAAAGTCTCACACATGTGGTATCTCCGTACTCAGGAGAAGCAACAGAATGCATTTTGGGGTGTAATTCCACATATGCCCATGGCATGTTTGAGAAATATATAATTTAGTGACAACTTTGTGCAAAAAAATAAAAAATAAAAAAAGAATTGTCTTTTTTCCGCAACTTGTGTCAACATATAAAATATTCCATGGACTCGACATGCCTCTCAGCAAATAGCTTGGGGTGTCTACTTTCCAAAAAGGGGTCATTTGGGGGGGGTTTGAACTGTCCTGGCATTTTATACACAACATTAGGAAGCTTACATCCACTCTTCTAACCACTTGAAGACAAAGCCCTTTCTGACACTTTTTGTTTACATGAAAACATTTTTTTTTTTTGCAAGAAAATTACGTTGAACCCCCAAACATTATATATATTTTTTTAAAGCAAAGGCCCTACAGATTAAAATGGTGGGTGTTGCATTTTTTTTTCCACACAGTATTTGCGCAGCGATTTTTCAAACGCATTTTTTGGGGATTTTTTTTTTTATTTTAATGCACTAAAACACACTATATTGCCCAAATGTTTGATGAAATAAAAAAGATGATCTTAGGCTGAGTACATGGATACCAAACACGACATGCTTTAAAATTTAGCACAAACGTGCAGTGGCGACAAACTACATACATTTTTAAAAGCCTTTAAAAGCCTTTACAGGTTACCACATTAGATTTACAGAAGAGGTCTACTGCTAAAATTACTGCCCTCGATCTGAACTTCGCAGTGATACCTCACATGCATGATGCAATTGCTGTTTACATATGACGTCAGACCAAGAGCAGGGCAGGACAGGGGTGTTTTTTTTTTTATTATTAATTTTCCTTTTTTATTTTATTTTTAAACTGTTCCTTCCATATTTTTTTATTTTATTATTTTTTATTGTTATCTCAGGGAATGTAAATATCCCCTATGATAGCAATAGGTAGTGACAGGTACTCTTTTTTGAAAAAAATGGGGTCTATTAGACCCTAGATCTTTCCTCTGCCCTCAAAGCATCTGACCACACCAAGATTGGTGTGATAAAATGCTTTCCCAATTTCCCAATGGCGCTTTTTATATCCGGGGGGGGGGACATTCCCTCCCACTGCTTGTAAAAGCATTCCAGAGGCTAATTAGCCGCTAGGATTGCTTTTACATGAAAGCCGGCCGCTGGCTGAAAAGAATGATACCAAGATGATACCTAAACCCACAGCAGGCATCATTCTGGTATAACCATTCAAAGTCCAGCAACATACCAGTACGTTGCTGGTCCTTGTTGGACATGTATTGTAATCTTTTTTTTCATGCAGCCTGTTGGCTGAACGAAAAAAAGAGATTGATCGGTGGGTATGCCCACCATTAGAATACCTCCCTTCATTTACCCACTTCTAATGATGGGCATACATGCACCATTTATATATGCCCAAGCATGGGGGCATCATCCCGCAAAAATTAGCCGCATACACACGGTCGGACTTTTCCACGGGCAAGCCTCCGTCGGAATTTCGACCATATGTACGCGGCATTAGGAGCAAAATCGCTCCTCCGCTCCTGCTGCCCCCATGCTTCGGCATATATGCTCTTTTTTTTAACTGTGGTGGTGAAATCACCTCCTACAGCACTGGAGTCGCAGGGATCAGGCCTGTCTCTGCGAACGCTGCAGTTATGTGTGTTGTGTTTTGTAAGTGACAGTGATCGATCGATACTGCACTTGCGTGGCCTGGGCTGGACGGAGGGGCAAAACGCAGGTGCTAGCAGGTATCTGGGCTGATCCCGCTAACACTGCGTTTTTGGTAACCCTAAACTGCTGGGGAAGCTAGTATAGATCTGATCAGTTTAGATATTGATCTGTTCAGATACTATACCACTAAGGGAGGTGTATGCTTTGCGCGTGGGTGTTAGCGTTACTGGCACTAACCTGACGCTGCCTGGGGCGACGCAGACCCTCTCTGATGCTAAAACCTAATTGATATCACCCGCCGGGCGATCAGGGGGTTAAACCTTTATTGGGTTATATACGGCGGGTGCCCTGACACTATAAAAAGCAAACTAACTAACCAGCGTCACCTGTAACACTTATACGGTAATCACTGGTAAAAGGGTTAACTAGGGGCAATCAGGGGGTTAAAACCTTTTTTAGATAATATATGGGGGTACCTGTAACTATAAAAACCTGGCGGCGAACCTAAAAAAAATAACTGACTACCTAGCTACACCAGCATAACTAATACAGCGATCAGAAAAACGACCGCTTAGTGACACTGGCAAAAGGGTTACCTGGGGGGCGATCAAGGGGTTAAACCTTTATTAGGTAATATATGGGGATACCTGACACTATAAAAACCTGGCGGCGAACATAAAAAAATAACTGACTACCTAGCGGCATCACTGACACTAATACAGAGATCAGAAAAACAATCGCTTAGTGACAGTGGTGCTAGGGGGTGAAAGGGTTACCTTGGGGGCGATCATGGGGGTTAAACCCTTATTAGGTAATATATGGGGGTACCTGACGTTATAAAAACCTGGCGGCGAACATAAAAAAATTACTGACTACCTAGCGACATCACCGACACTAACACACCGATCAGAAAAATGATTGATTAGTGACAGTGGTGCTAGGGGGTGAAAGGGTTACCTGGGGGGCGATCAAGGGGTTAAACCTTTATTAGGTAATATATATGGGGGTACCTGACGTTATAAAAACCTGACGGCGAACATAAAAAAATAACTGACTACCTTGCGCATCACCAACACTAATACAGCGATCAGAAAAACGATTGATTAGTAACAGTGGTGCTAGGGGCTGAAAGGGTTACCTGGGGGGCGATCAAGGGGTTAAACCTTTATTAAGGGGGGGGTTAGGGGGCTACCCTGGACCTAAGGGACCTAACACTAACTGCCCTGACACTTTTACAGTTACAAATGTCACTGATTGCAGTGATCAGTAAATAAATTATCACTGCAATCGGTGACACTGTAACTGGGGGCTGGGGGGTGATCTGGGGGGTGATCTGGGGGTGACTGGGGGGGGCGATCGTGTGCCTATGTGTCCTGGTGTCAGTGTACTGCTTGTGCACTTATTTGATGTCTTCTCTCCACAGCGCTCCGGTATATGTGAGCGCCGCAGGAGAGATGACATTACTTCCTGCTGCTTCCTCTCTGCCTGTGTTTACATTACACAGGCAGAGGAAGCATTTGATTCGCCGGGAGCGATCGCGAGGGGGTGGTCAGAAACCAATGGCCGCCCCCTCATCACAGATCGCTCCCGAAGCGATCCCGACCGTCCACTGTACCGGAGGGGGGTCCGATCAGACCCCCCACCCATACGAAGGCAGTCACGTACAGGTACGTGATTGTGCCTGTCCGTGCCATTTTGCCGAAGTATATATACAGTGGGCGGTCGTTAAGTGGTTAAAGGCCAACGTATATGGTAGGCCCTTATGCCTCTACCAGATTTATACTCACCTGTTCCCAATCTCATAAGATATTGCTTATTGAATGCACTGCCTCTTGTCAAAATCTTCCCACTAGGCACATACATGTGCTCTGCACTCTCATTTATTTCTAAGGATTTTAGAGTTCAAATTATTACTTGGAAGTCTATAGTATTGAATGGAAAGTGCACAGCACATGCATGGTTCCAGCTGGGAAGATATTGAGAAGCAGCAGTGCAATCTAGTCAGCAATAGCACACTGGATTGGGGACAGGGGAGTATAAGATTTGGAGGGTGGCCCTACCATTTAGAGCAGTGTTTCTCAACTCCAGTCCTCAAGGCGCCCCAACAGGTCATGTTTTCAGGGTTTCCATTATTTTGCACAGGTGATTTGATCAGTCTCACTGCCTTAGTAATTACCACAGCTGTTTCATCTGAAGGAAATCATGAAAACATGACCTGTTGGGGCACCTTGAGGTCTGGAGTTGAGAAACACTGATTTAGAGGATACATGCATCAACAAGTGCTATTTAAGTTATAGGTAGTGTCTGATAGCCCAAGTCAGCCCAGATGCTTGTGTGTTTAGTTACTCCAGTACGGCAAGCTCCTGTCATTACTTCCTGCTCTTTGTTGGTGTCCCCAACTACCATTGTGTATTCTAGTGTGACAAATATTCATTCTTAATATTGTAAAAAAAAAGTATGTTCCAAGAGAAACCTCCATAATGGGCACAGTAGTTGTGCAGACCCAGGAACAGAAATCTCACTAATAAACTCTCTGCGAGATATAAAAATCTCTCTAGTGGTCTACCTCTTTTAGAATCTACCAAATTACTAAAATATTAACTCATGAGTAGATACTTTTATTATACACACTTTAATAAAACAATACTGCATAATCTGTGATAGTCTAATTAATCCATAACATATGTGGCAATACATAACCTTATTATAAAGTTTGTATGCCTTTTATGTCATGGCCAACTTTTGTCGTTATCCAGTATTACCTAGTGATTCACTTTAAATATTACACGATACTATCTTCAGTGCAAATTCCATATTTTTGGCACCTTTTCAGTTCCTGCTCATCTCCTATACAGGTCAACAAGGAATTTTCTTGACAGGTAACCATAATTAATTGTTCTTAGATCCTCATGTTCTTTGGAATAGAACGTCATAAAGGAAAGGTGTGCTGGGAATTACAATGACCTCCGACTGTTAAAGTATAACTAAAGGCAAAACTTTTTTTTTTAGTTTTGGATGGAGTAGAGAGGGATTAGAACACTTGTGAGTTTTTATTACTGTCAGTGCCCCTATTAAGGCGATTTACCCTCTCTATTTGTCCTGTTTACCATTATCATTGAAAGTAAAAGAAAAACCCACATTTTTGGTTGTCCCCAGAAAAGTAATAGAGAGGAAATCTTCCAATGGGGACACTAGTTCTGGGGACCCCGGTGGTCCCTACGGAATTGCCTTAATTTGTAGGGATTTCCTGTCACTTCCTGATTGGCTATGGGACAGGAAGTGAGGGGAAATCTCCACAATGGGGCACAGATGGTGAAAAAAAGTCTGACGGGGTATAATCCTCCCTTGCTCTATCCAAATTGTAAGAAAAAAATAAAAAAGTTATACCTATAGTTCTACTTTCACCCTGCAGTGTTTAATTTTTAACATTTGTCAATCTGCAGCTTTATTAAAATAATATTTGACAATTCTGCCATGAAAATCCTTGTTTAAGCACTTCCTGTTTTAGGGTGGCAGCGCTAGGAAGGACTCTAGGATCTGCATAAGTCCTTAGCTGGTTAAATAGCAATTTAAAGGGGAATTAAATCTTTAATACAAACATCTATCAGCATGTAGAGTCTCTTGCTGACTGTGGCACATACCCAGATCGCTGTACAGTCCCATTCCTGGCATCTGTAAGATTCTGGTAGTCAGGTGCCAGGATATTGTAACTCCAGCACACATGTGCAGGAGTTCTGTTATTAATGCCCACCCAATTCTCAATTTTTTATGTGACAATCCACATTGCGATGTTTTTTGATCCGTGGAAAAACAAAAAAGTAGACCGTGAAATCACAGCACGCAAAAAAATTGCACGAGGATTCAGAAATGGTCATATCATTGAAGAGGAAGGGCCTTAAACCCTGAACCCCCTGGGGCACAAGGCTCCTGACAGGGGCAAGGTACTCCATGGTCTACCTAAGCCAAAGCCAGGTGGAACCTTCTTCTTAGAGACCTCACAAAGCTGGTGGTCCCAGTACTTGTTTAGGGCCCTCCCAAAGAGAGGTCCCCAATTGAAGAGAGGAAAAAGGGGAAAAAAAAGCCACAAATCCTCCCATTGACATCAGGACAGGGTCTGATAACCTGCACCCTCTATCTCTTTATGCCTCTGTGCATAAAAAACACATATGCAGTGAAAGTGTCCGTGAATGAATAGTAAAAATAAAAAAGTGCTATGGGATGTACACAGTGGGCCAGTATTAAAATTTCTCCAAGCTAGTCAAAGGCATGTGAAAGAAAAGCATAAAGTGATGTGACCAAGTGCTAGTGTAACACCATAGTGTGCAACTTCCCAAGGTGTTTTTCTGGCCCCCTGGGATGTCACCCTGAAGGGAAACATCACAGGGAGCTCCTTGTACCTCCCAGCCCCTAACCAGACAAATGCAGCCCCATTTCTACCAGAAATGCATTAGTACTTAGAAAGACATCCGCCTTTGACCAGGAACAAGCCTGGTAAACCAAACCAGAATCAACCCCGGAGGAAAGAAACAATTTTATTGTACCTACCTTATTATATCAGGAATTACTAACTGGCACCTAGTGATGAGCCGAACACCCCCGGGTTCGGTTCGCACCAGAACCCGCGAACGGACCGAAAGTTCGCACGAACATTAGAACCCTATTAAATACAATGGATGCGAACGTTCGAATTCTAAAGTGCTAATTATAACGACTATTATCCATGTTATTGTCCTAAACAGAGTTTGGGAACCCGGGTTCTGCACCAGGGGACATGTATCAATGCAAAAAGAAGTTTTAAAAACGGCCGTTTTTCGGGAGCAGTCATTTTAATGATGCATAAAGTGAAAAAAAAAAAGTCAAATATTCCTTTAAATATTGTACCTGGGGGGTGTCTAAAGTATGCCTGTGAAGTGCCACGTGTTTCCCGTGTTTAGAACTGTCCCTGCACAAAATTACATTTCTAAAGGAAAAAAAAGCCATTTAAAACTGCTTGCGGATTTAATGTAATGTCTGGTCCCGGTAATATGGATGAAAATCTTTAAGAAAAATGGCATAGCTACCCCATCACCCCCCCCCCCCCCCTACCCCAGCCCATTACCAGCCCCTTTGGGTCTTGTATGGATATTAAGGGGAACCCCGCACACAAAATAAAAAAGGCCCTATATACTCTGAACAGCCGTATACAGGCGGTGCATACAAGACAGGGACTGTAGGTTTGTTCTTATGTAGAATCTGTTTGTAATTTTGAACAGGTACATTGTTTAAGTGTAGCTCCAGCCAAAAAATCTATTTTTAAGCTTTTTGGAAAACATAGGGAAGGGTTATCACCCCTGTAACATTTGTTTTGCTGTCTGTGCCCCTGTTCAGAACATTTCACCTCACTTTGCGTCCCAATGACAACTGTTTTTGAAATGTGGTGTTTTTATTGAAACAAGGATTGGTGATAAAGCATCAGTAGAGAGGAGACACCTTTCTCCCATATTAATTCTTACAGGAGAGAATTTTCCTTCCTAGGGGTAGATTTCCTCTCACTTCCTGTTGTCTTCTTCCGTTTGCAAGTAGGCGTCGTTTGTAAGTTGGATGTTTGAAAGTAGGGACCTGCCGTATATACTCAGCAGAAATTGGCCCCTTAGGTGTTGGTGTTGGCACAACACTGTAAGCACTCACAGTTACTCTTGGTGGGTGCTGGAACGCCCTGCTGTCAACTATTATATCAGGAATTGTAATAACATATAATTGTTGAACAGTGGTAGTAAAAATTGGGCCTTTGATGGTGGTGCTGGTGCCACAACACTGTAAGGCCTGACAGTTACTCTTGGTGGGCGCAGCAATGGGCCCTGCTGTGAATTATTAGATCAATAATTATAATTGCATGCCCCTGTTGAACAGGGGCTGAAAAATTGGGCCTTTGGTGGTGGTGGTGGTGGTGGTGGTGTTGACACAACACTGTAAGGCCTGACAGTTACTCTTGGTGGGCGCAGCAATGGACCCTGCTGTGAATTATTAGATCAATAATTATAATTGCATGCCCCTGTTGAACAGGGGCTGAAAAATTGGGCCTTTGGTGGTGGTGGTGGTGGTGTTGACACAACACTGTAAGGCCTGACAGTTACTCTTGGTGGGCGCAGCAATGGGCCCTGCTGTGAATTATTAGATCAATAATTATAATTGCATGCCCCTGTTGAACAGGGGCTGAAAAATTGGGCCTTTGGTGGTGGTGGTGGTGGTGGTGGTGTTGACACAACACTGTAAGGCCTGACAGTTACTCTTGGTGGGCGCAGCAATGGACCCTGCTGTGAATTATTAGATCAATAATTATAATTGCATGCCCCTGTTGAACAGGGGCTGAAAAATTGGGCCTTTGGTGGTGGTGGTGGTGGTGTTGACACAACACTGTAAGGCCTGACAGTTACTCTTGGTGGGCGCAGCAATGGGCCCTGCTGTGAATTATTAGATCAATAATTATAATTGCATGCCCCTGTTGAACAGGGGCTGAAAAATTGGGCCTTAGGCACTGGTGGAACAACACTGCAACCCCTCACAGATACTGTACTTGGAGCACAGCAATGAGGCCTGTTGCAAAGTATTGCATCAAAAATTGTAATTACACGCCCCTGTTAAACAGGGGCTGAAAAATTGGGCCTTAGCCACTGGTGGCGGCACCCATAAACCAAAATGATCTTCCAGGCTATCATCATTAATCGGATCATTGAGGAGGAGGAGGAGGATAGCCAGTCAACATAACAGCACAGGCACTCAGCATCAGCATCAGTCTTGAAGGGATGTGACATTTTAAAATCAATTAGTCTGTTATATCAGCATCAGGTGTGTGGTAGCTGGTGGTGATCCAAGACTGGTTCATCTTGATGACAGTCAGTCGATCAACCGTGTCGGTGGACAGGCGCACCCTGTGATCCGTGACAAATCCTCCAGCAGCACTGAATGTGCGTTCTGAAAGAACGCTGGATGCAGGACAGGCCAGTAGCTCAATTGCATACTGTGCAAGCTCTGGCCAGTGATCCATCCTCAAGACCCAGTAAGCCAGAGGATTTTCGGTGGGGAAGGTGTCCAAGTCTGACCTTGCCCCTAGGTATTCCTGCACCATGTATATCAGACGCTGGCGATGGTTGCTGGAACCGATCATACTTTGGGGCTGCGGACTAAAGAATTGTCTGAACGCATCGGTCAGACGGCCACCTTCCCCACCGCTCCTTCTTTGACTGCCCGAAGCCTCAGCAACTCGTTGTCCAGGACCAGGAGTTTGTAACCTCCCAGTCTCTGGGAACGCGTTGCACAGACCATTCTGCAAGGCCTCCCGGAGTTGTCTCATCCTCTGCTCCCTCTGCGACGGTAACATAAGGTCCGCAACCTTACCCTTGTACCGTGGATCAAGGAGAGTGGCCAGCCAGTAATGGTCCCTCTCCTTGATCCGAAGAATACGAGGATCCTTCCGCAGACTTTGCAGGATCAGGGAGGCCATGCAGCGTAGGTTAGCTGAGGCATTCAGTCCGGAGTCCTCTGG
Organism: Rana muscosa; assembly: GCA_029206835.1. Taxonomy (NCBI): domain Eukaryota; kingdom Metazoa; phylum Chordata; class Amphibia; order Anura; family Ranidae; genus Rana; species Rana muscosa. The sequence continues at coordinate 245,427,670 of CM055128.1, read as the reverse complement.
GTCACTAAGGACGACATGATCCGCAGCCACCTCCTCCCAGCCACGTACAAGTCCACTGGTTTCTTGGGACTGTAAATCACCCCTAAAAGACTGCTGCTGATGATGCTGAGTGCCAGGCTCCACCTCCATGCTGACACAATCCTCCTCCTCCTCCTCCTCCTCCTCCTCTTCCTGTGCGATGGGTGGGACAGAAGGAACACTGTCTGGGTAAAGGGGGCCTTGAGAGGCAAGGAAGTCCTCCTCTTCCTGCCTCTGTTCTGCCTCAAGTGCCCTGTCCATTATTCCACGCAGCGTGTGCTCCAACAGGTGGACAAGAGGTACAGTGTCACTGATGCATGCACTGTCACTGCTCACCATCCTCGTGGCCTCCTCAAATGGTGCCAGGACAGTGCATGCATCCCTGATCATGCCCCACTGGCGTGGTGAAAAATACCCAAGCTCCCCTGACCCTGTCCGTGTGCCGTAGTCGCACAGGTACTCATTGATGGCCCTCTTCTGCGTGTGCAGCCGCTGCAGCATGGCCAACGTTGAGTTCCACCTGGTGGGCATGTCACATATAAGGCGGTTCTTGGGCAGGTTCAACTCCTTTTGCAGCTCAGCCAGGCGAGCACTGGCATTATAAGATCTGCGGAAATGCACAAGACTTTCCTGGCCTGCCTCAGGACATCCTGTAAGCCCGGGTACCTGCCCAAGAACCGCTGCACCACCAGGTTAAGGACGTGAGCCACACAGGGCACATGGGTCAGTTGTCCCTGTCGGAGGGCGGAGAGGAGGTTGGTGCCATTGTCGCAAACCACCATTCCTGGCTTAAGCTGGCGTGGCGTCAACCACCTCTCGGCCTGCCCCTGCAGAGCAGACAGGACCTCTGCCCCAGTGTGGCTCCTGTCCCCCAAACACACCAGCGCAAGCATGGCATGGCATCTTTTTGCCTGCGTACTTGCGTAGCCCCTTGAATGCCTACGGAGCACCGCTAGTTCCGAGGACAAAGCACAGGAAGAGGCCATGGAGGAAGAAGAAGAGGAGGGGGTGGAGGAGAGAGGTGTGTCACAACCAGTAGTAGCATTTTGGAGGCGTGGCGGTGGAACAACGTCCAACACTACTGCACCTTGTCCTGCATCCTTCCCAGCTGCCAAAAGAGTGACCCAATGGGCCGTGAAAGAAAGGTAACGTCCCTGTCCATGCCTGCTGGACCATGAGTCAGCGGTAATATGCACCTTACCGCTGACCGCCCTGTCCAGCGAGGCCAAGACATTGCCTTCCACATGCCTGTAGAGAGCCGGAATCGCCTTCCGTGAGAAAAAGTGGCGTTTGGGAACCTGCCACTGAGGAACCGCACATTGCACAAACTCACGGAAGGGGGCCGAGTCTACCAACTGAAAAGGCAGCAGTTGAAGCGCTAGCAATTTAGCCAAGCTAGCATTCAACCGCTGGGCATGTGGATGGCTGGGAGTGAACTTCTTTCGACGGTCCAGCAGCTGGGGCAGGGAAATTTGCCTGCTAGAATCGGACGTCGGTGTACTGCTAGCAGAGTGGCCGCAAGTACTTGGCTGTGACACACCTATTCTACACCTTCATTCCTCTCAGTGCAGGTTTCAGAGAGGACTGAAGGTATAGTGGGGTTGGAGATCCCAGCTGATGCGGTGCAAGGAGAGGTCCGCTTTGTTCTTTGGTGTGGGTCTTTAAGGTAGGCTTGCCAACGAGCTGCATGGCAGGTCAACATATGTCTGATCAAGCATGTGGTGCCCAAGCGGCTGATGTTTTGGCCACGCGATATACGCTTGAGACATATGTTGCAAACAGCAGCTGTGCGATCTGATGCACTCGCCTCAAAAAAGGCCCACACCAAAGAACTTTTTGAATGACGGGCAGAGGCAGCGCCCTGCACAGGCGGAGCTCTGCGGTGTGATTCCGTCTGTGTGCTGCCCATACGCTGGCCACCCAAGGGCATCCTGCCTCGTTGGAGATGTGCCTCCTCCTCATCCTCCTCCTCCTCCTCTCTCCTATTAGGCACCCACGTGGAGTCAGTGACCTCATCATCCCCTCCCTCCTCATCACTGGAGCCAATCTGGCAGTATGCTGCAGCTGCTGGAGCATGACTGCCAGATTGGTGTCCTTCTTGAGCATCCCCTCTCTCTGCTCTCACGCTACTGCCTTCCTCTAGCTGGGTATCATCATCAGATCCTTCGAAACGCTGGGCATCCTCCTGGAGCATGTACCCAACACTGTGCTCAAACAGTTCGGGGGACTCCTCAGGAGGAGGACATGGTGGGTCTAGGGAAGGAGTGACTAATGATGACATTGATACCAGAGAAGAGGACGCTTTGGCAGCTGCTTTGCCAGTACCCTGAGCCTGGGTGAGAGAGGATGAGGAGGATGAGGTGGGCTTGGTCATCCACTCTACCAAGTCTTCGGCATGATGTGGCTCAACATGTCCAGCTGCCGAAAAGAAGGACAAGCGTGTCCCATGGCCATGTGCTGATGACAATGCACCACGTCCACGACCAGCACTGTTGCCCCCAGACACAGAGCCTGCTTGCCCTCTTTTTTTGCCTCCTGACTGTCTGCCTCTCCTTGTTTGCCTTCCAGACATTTTAATGGATGGCCTGCAGGGAGATGGGAAAAACAGCAATGAGGGCTACCTTCAGGTGTATACTGTGCAGGAGGCTTAGCAACAATGACACTGACACTGTCCCCTGCCTATCCTTCTCTGTCCCTAAACACAAGGATTTGCAATATGGTTCAGAAAGATTGGTTTAGCACAGAATAGCACACTGACACTTTCCCTCACTGTCCTTCTCTGTCCCTACAAACAAGATTTAGTACAGAATAGCACACTGATAGTTTCCACGAGTGTCCTTCTCTGTCCCTAAACTCAAGGATTTCAAATACGGTTCAGCAAGATTGGTTTAGCACAGAATAGCACACTGACAGTTTCCCCGAGTGTCCTTCTCTGTCCCTAAACTCAAGGATTTCAAATATGGTTCAGCAAGATTGGTTTAGCACAGAATAGCACACTGACACTTTCCCTCACTGTCCTTCTCTGTCCCTACAAACAAGGTTTAGCACAGAATAGCACACTGATAGTTTCCTTCACTGTCCTTCTCTGTCCCTACAAACAAGATTTAGCACAGAATAGCACACTGATAGTTTCCACGAGTGTACTTCTCTGTCCCTAAACTCAAGGATTTCAAATACGGTTCAGCAAGATTGGTTTCGCACAGAATAGCACACTGACAGTTTCCCCGAGTGTCCTTCTCTGTCCCTAAACTCAAGGATTTCAAATATGGTTCAGCAAGATTGGTTTAGCACAGAATAGCACACTGACACTTTCCCTCACTGTCCTTCTCTGTCCCTACAAACAAGGTTTAGCACAGAATAGCACACTGACAGTTTCCCCGAGTGTCCTTCTCTGTCCCTAAACTCAAGGATTTCAAATATGGTTCAGCAAGATTGGTTTAGCACAGAATAGCACACTGACAGTTTCCCTCCCTGTCCTTCTCTGTCCCTACAAACAAGGTTTAGCACAGAATAGCACACTGATAGTTTCCCCGAGTGTCCTTCTCTGTCCCTAAACTCAAGGATTTCAAATACGGTTCAGCAAGATTGGTTTAGCACAGAATAGCACACTGACAGTTTCCCTCACTGTCCTTCTCTGTCCCTACAAACAAGGTTTAGCACAGAATAGCACACTGACACTTTCCCTCACTGTCCTTCTCTGTCCCTACAAACAAGGTTTAGCACAGAATAGCACACTGACAGTTTCCCTCACTGTCCTTCTCTGTCCCTACAAACAAGGTTTAGCACAGAATAGCACACTGACACTTTCCCTCACTGTCCTTCTCTGTCCCTACAAACAAGGTTTAGCACAGAATAACACACTGACACTCTCCCTACCTATCCTTCTCTGTCCCTAAACACAAGGAATCCAGGATTAGTAAAGGAAAAAAATGACACTGTCCCTGCCTATGCTTCTTTTTCCCTGCTCCGGAACACACTACACAAGGCCGCCGCGCTGGCGGCCTTTTATAGTGTGGGGCGTGTACTAAACCCCCTCAGCAATAATTGGCCACAGGCATCCTGCCTGTGGCCAATCATTGCTCTCCTCGCTGCCGGCGCTGTGATTGGCCAAGCATGCGGGGTCACAGTGCATGCTTGGCCAATCACAGCGCCTGGATGACACTGCGATGGCGTAGTGCATTGTGGGCCGTTCGCGTCACTCGAATTTGGCGCGAACGGCCCAAATCGTTCGATCTTCGTCGAACGATCGAACAGCCGATGTTCGAGTCGAACGTATGTTCGACTCGAACACGAAGCTCATCCCTACTCCCTGACTACGGTCTTGCCTGCTGTTTTGTACCTGATCTGCCTGTCTGTTGCCAAAGTCTGCCTGTGACCCGACTACGCTTCTGCCTGCTGTTATACCTTATCCGCCTGTCTGTTGTCTACCCGGCTTGTCTGACCCGCTTCCTGCTGTGCATCTTAGCCGGCCATCTGCAAAGTTTGCCAGCCTATCTTGCATCTCACCCGCCTGCTACCAGCCAAGTCCGGCTTCCTGCCTGTGAGTTCCTGGCTACTACCTGCACAGACTTTAGGACTGATCCTAGGCACTCTTACCCCGCCGTGCTCCAGTGCCAGCTGTCTCACCATCAGCGGGTCTCGAGCCTTACGAGAGGCCTTCCTCCACACGTCAGGCTCACCAACCAGGTACGTGACAGAGATACTTTCAAGCCTCAGGAATGCAGAGGCTACCGGAAGATATAGGGAAAGAGCTGGAGGCCCCAATAACGACTGAGGAGTTTCAGGCGGCTCTCAAGTCTCTGAAATTGGGTAAGACCCCCGGTCCGGATGGCTACACCCTATTTTATTATAAGTTATTTTCATAGAAATTGGCTCGGAGATTTATGACCGCCTTTAACTCTTTACGAGAAGGGCAGATAATACCAGCAGAGACACTACTAGCCCACATAGCAGTCCTACCTAAAGAGGGGAAAGACCCTTCTATCTGCTCTAGCTATCACCCAATATCCTTGCTCAATGCTGATCTAAAAATCTTTACGAAGATCATAGCAACGAGATTAATGCCCCACATCCCTATGCTGATAGATCCTGATCAAGTGGGTTTTACTCCAGATAGAGAGGGTAGAGAGAATACTCAGCGGGTGCTGAGTGCTATACATCTCTCCCAAACTTATCATATCCCCCTAGTGCTGATATCCACAGATGCGGAGAAGGCATTTGATAGGGTTGACTGTAGATTTTTAGAACCACTTTTGAGAATGATATGAGCCAACGGAGATATCAGAGGAATTTTAACAAAAGGCGGAGAACATAATATTGCCGCTTATGCGGATGATTTGATGTTCTTTGTTTCTTCGCCACTAATATCCCTTCCATCCCTACTACAGGAACTGCGTACATATGGGGCACTGTCTAATTTCAAGGTGAATTATGAAAAGTCAGAAGCAATGGAGGTGGAGCTGGATACTGCTCTTCAACACCAGATCGCTTCCCAATTTGCGTTTAAATGGACAAACTCTCATGTTTGTTACCTAGGAACAAAGATACCGAAGAAACTGTCGAGGGCCTTTGAACTTAACTTTGCCCCTATGATGCGTCAGTTTAAATTAGATTCTCAGCGATGGAATAGGGAGGACCCAGTTAAATACTATGAGGCCTCACATCTGGCACGAGTAGTGGATTGGTGCGTGCATTTAAAGAAACCATGGATCCATATGGAACTGGCAACTATTGATTTACCTTTGGAGGGGCTTGTCTGGCTTCCAGACAGGGACATTCTGCAATCTGCGAAGAGACACCCAATGGTGGGTGTGACCCTACGAACAGTTAAGAAGATCTTTAAAACCACCACTATCTCGCCAGATCCGACTCCCATGGGTCCAGTTCTGGGCACACTGACTTTTCAGCCAGGAATGACAGATCTCCGTTTTAAGGCCCTGTTACGACAGGGCATTAGTAGGCTTTTTCATTTTTCAATAGAAGGGCGAGTGATGACAAATAGAGAGATTGAAGACAACTTCTCAGCAGACCTAGATTTCCTTTGCCGGTTACAGTTCAGTACGCCTTTTCTGCAATGTTGGGAAAGAGATCTGGGGGTATCTTTCTCACAGGCACAAAAGGACAGGATTCAATTTTTCGCTCACAAAGCCTCACTGGCGAGTAGATGTCAAGAAGGATGCTATAAAATCCTTACGAGGTGGTATAGAACACTGGCAGCATTGCATCGGATATTTCCTCAAGTATCAGATGTATGCTGGAGATGTCAGGAATCGGAAGGCACCATGATACATATTTTTTGGGAATGTCCAATGTTGAGGGAATTCTGGAAGATGGTTGAGGAAACCGCGGAAACGATTACGGGTGTGTCTCTTGGAGAGAATCCGGCAGCCTTTCTCTTGCATGACACCCCATTGTCAATTGAGATCTGGTGAGTGTGGAGGACATTGGAGTACAGTAGTGACCTCATTGTCATGTTCAAGAAACCAGTGGTGAGATGATTTGCGCTTTGTGACATGGTGAATTATCCTGCTGGAAGTAGCCATCAGAAGATGGGTACACTGTAGTCATAAAGGGATGAACATCGTCAGCAACAATACTCAGGTAGGCTGTGGCGTTTAAACGATGCTCAAGGGGCCCAAAGTGTGCCAATAAAATATCCCCCACACCATTACACCACCACCACCAGCCTGAACTGTTGATACAAGGCAGGATGGATCCAAGCTTTCATGTTGTTTATTACATGGTACAGGAGATGTCAGAGGCTATGGGCATGGTACAGGAGATGTCAGAGGCTGCAGGCACGGTACAGGAGATGTCAGAGGCTATGGGCATGGTACAGGAGATGGTTAGAGACTGAGGACATGATACTAAAGATGGTAAGAGAATGTAGAAATGGTACAAGAGATGTTCAGAGACTGCTGACATGATAAAAGAGATCAATGCAGCCTTATCAGTGCCTATTAAATGTAGCCTCACTGTGCCCATCCATGCAGCCTCACTTTGCCCATGAATGCAGCCTTACTGTGCCCATCCAGGCAGCCTCACTGTGCCCGTCAATGCATCCTCACTGTGACCATCAATGCAGCCTCACTGTGCCCGTCCATGCAGCCTTACCGTGCCTGTAAATGCAGCCTCACTGTGCCCATCAATGCAGCCTCACTGTGCCCATCAATGCAGCCTCACTGTGCCCATCAATGCAGCTTCACTGTGCCCATAAATGCACCCTACCTGACTGTGCCCATAAATGCAGCCTCAGTGCCCAGCAATGCAGCCTACCTTACTGTGCCCATCCATGCAGCCTTACTGTGCCATGCATGCAACTTTTCTGTGCCCGTCTATGCAGCCTCACTGTGCCCAACAATGCAGCTTTACTGTGCCCATCTATGCAGTCTAACTGTGCCCATCAATGCAGATTTACTGTGCCCATCCATGCAGCTTCACTGTGCCCATCCATGCAGCCTCACTGTGTCGGTCCATGCAGCCTCACTGTGTCTGTCCATGCAGCCTCACTGTGCCCATCCATGCAGCCTCACTGTACCCATCCATGCAGCCTCACTGTGCCCATCCATGCAGCCACACTGTGTCCATCCATGCAGATTCACTGTGCCCATCCATGCAGCCTCACTGTGCCCATCCATTCAGCCTCACTGTGCCCATCCATGCAGTCCACTGTATCTGCCCATGCAGCCTCACTGTACCCATCAATGCAACATCACTGTGCCCAGAAATGCAGTCTCACTGACCATCAATGCAGCCTACCTGACTGTGTCCATCCATGCAGCCTCATTGTGCCCGTCAATGCAGCCTCACTGTGCCCATCAATGCAGCCTCACTGTGCCCATAAATGCAGCTTCACTGCCCAACAACGTGGCCTCACTGCCCATCAACGCAGCCTCACTGTGCCTGTCAATGCAGCCTCACTGTGCATGTCAATGCAGCCTCACTGTGCCCATCAATGCAGCATCACTGTGCCCATAATTGCAGCCACATTGCCCATCAATGCAGCCTACTGTGCCCATCCATGCAGCCTCACTGTGCCTGTCAATGCAGCTTCACCGTGCCCATCAATAAAGCTTCACTGTGCCCATCCATGCAGTCTCACTGTGCCCATCCATGTAGCTTTACTGTGCCCGTCCATGCAGCCCCACTGTACCTGTCTATGCAGCCTCACTGTGCCTATCAATGCAGCCTCACTGCGCTCATCAATGCAGCTTCACTGTGTCCATCAATGCAGCTTCACTGTGCACATCCATGCAGTCTCACTGTGCCCATCAATGCAGCTTTACTAGGCCCGTCCATGCAGCCTTACAGTGCCTGTCCATGCAGCCTCACTGTGCCCATCAATGCAGCTTTACTGTGCCTGTCCATGAAGCCTCACCAGTCAGTGCCTGGATTATACACAGCGGTCTCCCGCTGTGTCACGGAGCTGAGTCTGAAATGTTCAGCCACACTGTGAAAAAAGTTCTGCCTCCTTCTAGACCAGCTTGTGTGATAGACGGAACACTGATCTAATGGCAGGAAATTGAATCAGTGTTCCGTCTATCACACAAGCTGGTCTACGAGGAGGCAGGACTTTTTTCACAGCCTGGCCGAACATTTCAGATTCAGCTCCGTGAAACTGTGGGAGATGCCCGCTGTGTGTGACATATACACAAGAGGTGGAGGGGGAGGGAGGGAGGGGAGCGCTGCATCCACAGCTCAAAGCAGCCCCAGGGCAGGCAGCCTACCGGGAAATGTCCCGGTATGACGGTAGCCCAGTCCGGCCCTGGCGTAAGGTCCCCTCCAAAAGATCCACACCTGATCCTTATCTGAGCATGCAGCTTGGCACACCAGGAAAGAGGTTTTTTTTTTTTATTAAAGGACTTTATTGACACTTTACATTTACTTATGAAAGAGTAGGGGTACTATCTACTCCTTATTCATTCACATGTGGGAGGGTACCTGGGTGCCCTGGGGATTCCAGATTCCTTTAAGCCTCCTACCCACAGATCCCCACAACTATTAGGCCTCATCAACATGGGGACAAAGTGCTTTGCCGGGGGGCACCCACTGGTAAGGTATTCCTCCTCTCCATGTTAATGACACATGGCCTGGTATGGAGGGGGGAGGAAAAGTAAGTGTAAGCAATGCACAGTTCCCTGTATGGGCAAAGCACAGGTTACCCCTAAACCCTCTAGTTGACACTGGGTCTTTAAATATGTACCCCTAACCATGCTTGGCAATAATATAAAGCCTCCAAGTCCTCTTACTAATAGCTTGCAGCATTAGGTGCTTCTATTGAAGCCAGTAGCCCAAATGCTAAACAGTTATGAACCTAGAAAGGAGTGAATCAGTTGTGCTGCAGTACTCATATGTTAACCAAGATCATGCTGATAAGAGGACAGAGCAGAGTGACAGAGAGATTGCTGCTTCTTCTTTCACTGTCAAGTCACAGGCTGGGCAGGGACATGTCCTGTAAAGCTGATCATACACGAATCAAAATTCATTCCATGGGTGGCCTTGTCGGCACCACCTGGCTCTACATCTATTTTTCAACTGAATTTTGTCTAAGGAGCCCAGCAAACAATTCTCTGCTGGAGGCATTATTCAGGTATTCTGACAGACATCAGGAAGTGCCACATCAAAAGGTTTGACGCTGAAATTAAGTTTATTCCAAATATTAATTGGCCACAGCAAACGCGTTTCGTGGGCCCAACATCACCTTGTTCATTAGGGCTTAACAGGACATGAAGTTGATAATCTTGGACTCAGAGGTAACTCATTTCATTGCACAGTAACCTTATTTTAGGAACAATGTTTTTTTTTTTTTCGCTCAAAAAAGCAGCTGGTTGTGTGGCAGTGCTGTATACATTTCTGAACTGGATGGACTGAAATTCAAGTCAACCAGCCTGCATATAGTGTATGCAGGGCTTTTTTCAGCGGGAACGTGGGAGGACGCAGTTCCGGCACCTCCAGCACTAAGGGTCTATTGTTGTTGAGGAGGTCTATTGTTTCTGGTGGGGGATCTATTGTAACATATAAAGAAGAAAAGAGGGCGCACCGACCTTGTGCATTACCAAAGATAAAATGTATTAAATTTTTTTAACAGCAATAGTCATACTCACAAACAAACGTGATAAAAAGGCTTGTCAGTACATCAGCAAATGGGACCGTGCCTCTAGACACCTGCAGCCTGGACCAGATATTGAGGGGGACCAGATGGCGTTGCAACCGGCTTACACGTTACAAGGGAGGACCCTCTTCCTCAGAGCAAAAGCAGTGATCTATTGTTGCTGGGGGTGGGTCTTTTGTTGCTGGGGGTCAGTTGTTGCTGGGAGAGATCTACCGTTGAGGGAGGGGTCTATTGTTGCTGGCTGCCGTAAAGTCTTCTGATGCTGGCTGTTAGAGATCTGTTGTTGATGCCAGGAGTCTATTGTTGCTTGGGGGGAATTTTGTTGATGGTGGTCCATTGTTGCTGGCTGCAGAGGATCTAATTGCGTTTTTTTTTAATGTTATCATTACCAAATTCTATACAAATTACAAAATGATACTTGGTTCTGTATTCTCTAAAAAAGGCAGTACTGGGAGGTGGGTAGTGGGGGAAGCCAAGGAATGGTGATCGGAGGTGGGTAGGGGCAGAGAAGAGAGGTGACTCCGAAAGAGGGAGTTCTTGCACCTATTTTCTAAGAAAAACAGCCCTAAAGCCCTGTACACACGATCGGATTTCCTATGGATTTTAAACCGATGGATTTTTCCATCGGAAATCCGATGAAGCTGACTTCCATCAGTCTTGCCTACACACCATCAGTCAAAAAACCGATCGTCCCAAACGCTGTGACGTAAAACACTCCGACGAGCTAAGAAAAATGAAGTTCTGTGCTTCTGAGCATGCGTCGACTTGATTCTGAGCATGCGTGGGTTTTTTATCCGATGGAGTTCCCCACAGACGATAGTAATTTGCTATAGGTTTTTTTTTCAGATATATTTAAAACATTTATTTATTTCACAAGTTTCATGTCTGTAATGTGGTTATGACTAAGGCCTTATAGGCTGAAACGCGTCAACCTTTCCTATTTGCGTTTGTCTACTGTGGCTTGTCAATAAATATGTCAATTTTTAAAGAGCAACGACCGGAGTGCGGATCATCTTTTCTTCATATTTAAAACATGTTCTATTTTTTAACACCGATGGAAAAAAGACCGATGGGGCCCATACATGATCGGTTTGTCCGATGAAAAAAGACTGTTTTCATTTGTAAAACCGATCGTGTGTACAGGGCTTGAGTGTATGTATTTCTGTGTGTATTTGCTTGGAATTTAGCTTTAAATCTCTTTTGGCCTTCCATGCCCTATAGTCTTCACGTAGACACTGTTATGCCCAATCTGTGGTCATACCCTCAAGAAATACGATAGTGCCCGTGAAAATTCAGGCAAACATATCTGATCTAGCTAGGCTTCAAACAAGCAAAGCAAGAAAAAAGACATTACTACTATCTCCACCATGATTTTCTTGACCGGGAATATACACGCGTAGAAAAATAATTTGTCGAGCCCAACCCAAGGAAGCAACGTGTCAGGCCATAACTTCTCAAAGGGATTAGTTAGACAAGGCCTTTCACATTAACAAATTTATTGCCAGGCATGCAGACCGCTCTGCCCAGCCCAACTTTTGACAAATGATGGAATGATAAGAATTTCTTGCTCCTAAAACACTATAATCGTGTATGTAAAGCTTACAGTAAACACACATAGACATCTATTACTGCCCCCGCAAGACAAAAAAACAATAGGCGCCGTAACGTTACAGTGTAGTGAGATATGTCAACATTTTCTTGTTTGAAAGGTGCAAATTATATTTTCATTTTCTGGAATTTCATCTACTGTGAAAATTTCTAAAGATTTTAATGGTTTGTAAAAACTGTGTGTAGGTGAAAGTGCACTGTACGTAGAATTTATGATTTGTAAAAGTTAGAACTGCTCCACATTACATAGACATCCCACTGAGCATTTTACATCACAAATTGTACAGTTTGTCACCTTGTTAAAGGAAGTGGAAAATTGACAGAATCTGCTGGTGGGATCAACTGGTAATAAAACTCAGAAAAAAAAAAAACTTTTGGGTTAATGCTATTTATAGGCCACGTCATATATGTCGTTTTTTTTTTATTATTATATATATATATATATATATATATATGTTTCCCATATTCCAGTCTAAAAGAGGGATTCCACCCGCAATTTTATTTTTTTTTTTTAAAAAGTCAGCAGCTACAAACACTGTAGCTGCTGACTTTTAATAAGGACACTTACCTGTCCTACTCGCCCTCGATGTCAGCCCCCCCGAGGCCGATCCTTCGATCCTGGCAGCTCCTGGCGCCGCCATCCTCAGTAAGGGAAACAGGCAGTGAAGCCGTGCGGCTTCACTGCCCGTTTCCTACTGCGCATGCGCTGAGCCGCGTGGCGCTTTGTGAATGGGCCGGATGCTCTCTGGGATACACACAGTTCCCAGAAGGCAGCGCACCCCATTCACCAGAAGACACCGTGTGTAGGACGGAGGAAGAAGACCAGCCGCGGATAATGAAGAGGCAGATTAAGGACTTTCGCATAGCAACCGCTATTTCTGAGAAGTAAATTATTTATTTTTTTTTCAATTTATTTTCTTATATTTTTTTAGATTTTTGGTAAAAAAAAAAAAATCAGGGTGGAACTCCAAGTCTAAAGCCTCATACACACAATCGGATTTTCTGCAGACAAAGCCTAGGACTTTTGCTCGAAGGGCGTTGGCCGTGAACTTGCATACAAATGGCAAAGAATTTTCGGCCAACAAACACTAAACAAACACTAAACTACGTGTTTTTTCAGCTCTTTAGCGCCACCCTTTGGGTGACTTCTGCTAATGTTGTTTTATGGTTAGCATTGCCTCTGAGCATGCGTGTTTGCACTTTGGATTTTTTTTCCGAAGAACTTCTGTACACACGATCGGATAATCCAACAGCACACATTTGTTGTCGGAAAATTTTAAAGCATGCTATCCAACATTTGTTGTTGGAAAATCCGACAACAATTGTCCGATGGAGCATACAGACGCTCGGATTTTCCGACAAAACCCTGCCATCACACAATTCCCGTTGGAAAATCCGATCGTGTGTATGAGGCTTAAGATTGCCAATACAAAACTGTGGCAAGAGAAGGATTACATTGAGGCAGTTGGCCAGTTTAACCACTTCAGCTCCGGAAGGTTTCACCCTGTAACGGCACCCCAAATATCAAGGGGGTTAAACGCCGTTTCTGCTGTCCCCTCTTCTGGACACCCACTCGCTACCAATCTTCCACAGCCAGGCGACCCTTTCTCATAGGAATTAATCCTTCTGGAAGAACGAGACACACGCTCTGTATCTTCCCAAGATCGAATGACTTTTATTGAGAAACATTGTAACTTTTATATACATCTAATACACATTAGTTTAACATGAACAGTGGCCCAGCTCCACCCACACATTACAAGGCTCAACACATTATTTTGACGTATGTTAGGAGACAACAGACTTTAATAATCCCCTTTATGTTTGAATGACTATGCATGACCTTTATAGTCACCAGACTGTCTGATACTTTACAATACACACAAGGACAGACTTAATTTCCCCAATCCACATCACCACAAACAATGAACAGGTCTTCTAGAAGCTGGAATTCATTAGCATTACACTAGACAGGTGATTGAGGCTGAACACCTCAGTATCTCTCAATTAACCTGTTGAGTTCAGAAACAGTAAATAGTCCTTTACAGTTATCCTTGGGGATATGGTGAATAAATATTACAGACCCATTTTAGGTAGCCCAAGATATATTTCTTAATGTCCATTATTTCCTGGCTCACCCTGTGTCCAAAGTGACCCTCCTGTCACACATCTCCCCTTTCGGCAGGAGACTAACAGAGGAGGGGACCCCAGACGGGTTGACTCCGAAGTTAGTCCATAGGTCCATTCCTCTAATGCCGGTATCCACACAGTACCCCAAATAAATTGCTCCAAACAGAGCATTACTTACCCAGCCAACCTCTGCCTCTCTCAGAGAATATACCCGCCGCTGGGGAGAGGCCTGGACTGGCCCTTCTCCCTGGAGTCCTTTCAGCCGCTGGAGAGAAGACAGGGTGACTGGGCTCAGTCCGTCATGCTGTTGGGGATCTGGGTCGACTGCCCGGCATCCCTGGGGTATACAAGTGGAGACTGAAGTCCCATCCGCTTGTGGTAGGTGAAAATCCCCCAGTGCTTGCAAAGCAAGGCTGACATCCTCCTGTCCCAGTGTCACACCATTTTCTGGGGTTGTGTCAGTGAGGACCGAAGCCCCATCCAGTACCACCGGAACTCCCTCTTCTGTTAGTTGAGAGCAGAGGCCCGCGGCACTCTGCTCTGTTGCCAGCTCTTGTGCTGGGTTGCTGTGAGTGGAGACCGCAGTCCCATCCACCGATATCCGCTCAAGTGGCAGTTGTGTGAAGCGGCCAGTAGCATTCTGCCCTGCTGCCAGTGATTCAGCTGGGGGTAAAAGCTTTACCACCTCAGCTTGTTGCTGGAGAGAGGGGCCAACTGCCCCGGCTCCCTGAAACTCCACAGTTGTTTCCGGTGCTGGGCAGAGGTTGCTATCACTCTGCCCTGTTGCCAGCACTTCTGCTGGGGACTTCACACCATCTGCTCTGGCTAACTGTTGGGGAGGGAAAAGGGCTGCTTCTCCTCCCTGCATCTCTGAAATCCCCTGGGAAAGAGGAACCATCACCTTCTCACCTCGGGCCTCCAAAACTGCCACGGGTGTAGAGCCGGGGTCTGCAGTATTCTGTCCTGCTGCCAGTACTTGGGCAGGCGATGCATAATCCCTAACATCCTCTGAACAGTCCCTTAAGTCCATACCTTCTGTAATCTGTGGCTGGGGAGATGAGCCAACTGCCCTAGCTCCCTGGAACTCCATATCATCCACTTCGGCTTTAGGGATGGCAATCTCCAGATTTTCCACTGCTGATTCTTCAGCCAGGCTAGCTCCCTGGAACTCCATATCATCCACTTCGGCTTTAGGGATGGCAATCTCCAGATTTTCCACTGCCGATTCTTCAGCCAGGATTTCAGAGTTGTCCACTGGTATTTCCTGATAGTCCCAGGCAAAGGGGGCCCCACCCTGCTGCTGAGTAGATTCTAGCAGCTGTCTGTAGGCGATCTCCGATTGCCGTATTTCCGCCATTCTCCGCTCATGTTGCCGCCCTAGTTCTCTCTTTTGTCGCTCTCGTTCTCTCTCTTGACGCTGTCGTTCTCTCTCTTGTCGCGCATCCTGCAGCTGGATGCCTCTAATGGCTTCCTGTATGGCGGTCTCTGATGGGTTAGCACCATATAATGCCAAGCGCTGTTGAACTCGTTGCTGAAACAAATCTTCAACTGACCGGGGTCCTGCATCACCCTTCTTCTGGTCCATCTCGGCTCTCAAGTAGGTCTTTCAGCGTGACTTTCCTGCAGGCTGCATAGCTGGTCATTCACTGCGGTGGTTTGGAGTGTCCCAGGAACTGGAGGGAAAATCCCGCTGCTGCCAACCAATGTAACGGCACCCCAAATATCAAGTGGGTTAAACGCCGTTTCTGCTGTCCCCTCTCCTGGACACCCACTCGCTACCAATCTTCCACAGCCAGGTGACCCTTTCCCACAGGAATTAATCCTTCTGGAAGAACGAGACACACGCTCTGTATCTTCCCAAGATCGAATGACTTTTATTGAGAAACATTGTAACTTTTATATACATCTAATACACATTAGTTTAACATGAACAATGGCGCAGCTCCACCCACACATTACAAGGCTCAACACATTATTTTGACATCTGTTAGGAGACAACAGACTTTAATAATCCCCTTTATGTTTGAATGACTATGCATGACCTTTATAGTCACCAGACTGGCTGATACTTTACAATACACACAAGGACAGACTTAATTTCCCCAATCCACATCACCACAAACAATGAACAGGTCTTCTAGAAGCTGGAATTCATTAGCATTACACTAGACAGGTGATTGAGGCTGAACACCTCAGTATCTCTCAATTAACCTGTTGAGTTCAGAAACAGTAAATAGTCCTTTACAGATATCCTTGGGGATATGGTGGATAAATATTACAGACCCATTTTAGGTAGCCCAAGATATATTTCTTAATGTCCATTATTTCCTGGCTCACCCTGTGTCCAAAGTGACCCTCCTGTCACACACCCCCTTTCTGAACAAGCCATTTTTGCAATACGGCTCTGCATTCCTTTAACGGACAATTACGCGGTCGTACGACGCTGTATCCAAACAAAATTGACGTCCTTTTTTACCCACAAATAGAGCTTTCTTTTGATGGTATTTGATCACCTCTGCGGTTTTTATTTTTTGCGCTATAAACAAAGGACAATAACGACAATTTTGAAACAAACAAAACAATATTTTTTACTTTCTGCTATAAAACACACCCAAAAGAAATCTTTAAAAAAATCCAATGTATTCATCAATTTAGGCCAATATGTATTTTGCTATATATTTTTGGTAGAAAAAATCCAAAAAAGCGTATATTGATTGCTTTACACAAAAGTTATAGCGTCTACAAACTATGGGATATTTTTATTGACTTTTTATTTATTTTTTTATTGTTTTTATTATTAATGGTGGCAATCAGCAAATTTTAGCGGAACTGCTACATTGCGGTGGACAAATCTGACACTTATGCCGCGTACACACGATCAGAAATTCCGACAACAAAACCGTGGATTTTTTTCCGACGGAATGTTGGCTCAAACTTGTGTTTCATACACACGGTCACACAAATCTTATCGGAAATTCCGAACGTCAAGAGCGCAGTGACGTACAAGACGTACGACGAGCCTAAATCAATGAAGTTCAATAGACAGTGCGGCTCTTCTGCTTGATTCTGAGCATGCGTGTTTTTTTGTGCGGCGGAATTGCATACAGACGATCGGAATTTCCGACAAGAACTTTTCTTGTCGGAAAATTTGAGAACCAGCTCTCAAATTTTTGTGGTCGGAAATTCAGACAGCAAATGTCCGATGGAATTTCTGACAAAAAGCTCACATCGGACATTTGTTGTCAGAATTTCCAATCGTGTGTACGTGGCATAAGTTACATTTTTGGGGGACAAGTGACACCAATACAGTGATCAGTGCTAAAAAAAAATGCACTGTCACTGTACTAAGGACACTGGCAGGGAAGGGGTTAACATCAGGGGCGATCAAAGGGTTAAGTGTGCTCCTAGGGAATACTTTCTAACTGTGTGGGGGATGGACTGACTGGAGAAAGAGAGACATCTGTGTTTATGATTTGCAGGAACACAAGATCTCTCTCTCTCGCTTCTCTGATAGAACGACGATCTGCCTTGTTTACATAGGCAGACCGCCATTCTACGTCTCCAGCTAATGATCGTAGGTAGCCAGCAGCCATCGCAGACCCGCTGATTGGCTCCTGCTGTGTCCAATTACAGCGAGAGCATGGCTCAGGTGGCGCGCACACGTGCCCCAGATCCGAAAGAGAAATCACGTACAGGTACATGATTTTGCGCTTAAGGGCCGCTCTGCTGCAGTAAATGTACGTGGGTCGGTCCTTAAGTGACATGTATTGCAATGTTTTTGAACTTAAAATCCCCATTTTCGCATTGCAAAGTTTGCTAGAAAGGGTGTGTTACAGTATGCAAGGGATTCATCCAGCATTTTTAGTGTTAACATGTGGTCAAACCCCTTTAGCACCTGCTAAATGATATACATGTAAAAGCTATTGAGATTTGAGCATAGGTATACACTATATTGCCAAAAGTATTGGGACACCTGCCTTTACACTCAAATGAATTGTAATGGCATCTCAGTCTTAGTCTGTAGGGTTCAATATTGAGTTGGCCCACCCTTTGCAGCTATAACAGCTTCAACTCTTCTGGGAAGGCTGTCCACAAGGTTTAGGAGTGTGTCTATGGGAATGTTTGATTATCCTTCCAGAAGCACATTTGTGAGGTCGGGTGCTGATGCTGGACGAGAAGGCCTGGCTCGCAGTCTCCACTCTAATTTATCCCAAAGGTGTTCTATGGGGTTGAGGTCAGGCCAGTCAAGTTCCTCCACCCCAGACTCGCTCATCCACGCTATATTGCCAAAAGTATTGGGCTACCCCTCCAAATCATTTGGTGGAGGGGGGATTATGGTGTGGGGTTGCTTTTCAGGGGTTGGGCCCCTTAGTTCCAGTGAAGGGAACTCTTAAGGAGTCAGCATACCGAGACATTTTGGACAATTTCATGCTCCCAACTTTGTGGGAACAGTTTGGGGATGGCCTCTATATGTTCCAACATGACTGCACAACAGTGCACAAAGCAAGGTCTATAAAGATTTGAGGAACGACTAAAGGTTGGGACTTTAAATGAAGCAGGCTGGTATAGGTAATTAAATTTATTGGAAATCAATGAAAGGTTGCATGAAGGTTATCATGAAAACAAGAAAACCAATGATTCAATGGATATACATACAGCAATAACAAGTAGTCTTATACCCCGGGCAGCTGCACGGTTCATGTGCTTTAGATAGGAGCATTGGCTCCATCGCTTTGGGGAGCTGCGATGCGTACTGCGAGTGCTCCCCCCCCCCTCATTCACAGGGTGGATGGACAGCCCCCACTACGCATCGACACCCACAATTTACTGGCATCGTTTTACTGGCATTTCCAGAAGTTACAAAATTATAGTTTTAAGTGCAAATTTCAGTATTGAGGCTACAAATAAGTAAAATATGCAATTAGCAATGTGAATTAAGGTAGATATTAAGGCAAAAAACATATTTCTTATTTTATTTTCAGTATAGTAAGTAGCTCAGGGCAAGGACTTAGGAGGGCAAGAAATTAGAATGGGCAGGCACACACATATAAAAGTGGACTCTTAAGCCTGGTACACATGATCGGATTTTCCGCGGACAAAGCGTAGGACTTTTGTCCGAAGGGCGTTGGTCGCGACGAACTTGTATTGCATACAAACGGCAAAGAATTGTCGTCCAACAAACAGAAACTACGTGTTTTTTCAGCTCTTTAGTGCCACCCTTTGGGAAACTTCTGCTAATATTGTCTTATGGTTAGCATTGCTTCTGAGCATGCGTGTTTGTACTTTGGATTTTTTTCTGACGGACTGCTTGCTATCCCAAATTCCGAAAACAATTGTCCGATGGAGCATACAAACGGGGGGATGGCAGTGTTGCCAACCACCAGTAATTTTACTGGCAGCCAGTAAAAAAAATAGCACTTTCCTCCTGCCAGTAAATGCCAGTGAAAAGAAAAGGTTGGCAGTAAAAAATATGGCTGTGATGCTCAGCTTGGAACTGCGCATGCGTAGTTCTGGTCCAGGGCCAGCAGAGACCATCTGAGTGCCTGCTACAGTTTGCTGGGGCGTGGAGGAAGGTCTGAAAGGGGCAGTGGCTGAGCGTGTTGTGTGATGTCATAGTGAAAGAGAGCCATGCAGAGCAGCCGGAGCCTTGTGTGAGGGTCAGCGGGACGGGAACAAGGCAAGCCGGGAGCGGTTTGCTGTTTGGACTGGAGTGGACTGAAGGGACCACCTGGCGTGAAGAGAGACTGTCCTGCCGGTGAGGTGTCCTCATCATCTGTGCTGCTGCACACTGCTGTCAGTGTAAAGCCTCGTACACAGGATCGGATTTTACGATGGGAAAAATGTGATGGCGGGATGTCACCTGGCACTTCCACCACAGCAAAACTCCATAAACACAGATCAGTGAGTAATGGATGTCGATTGAGGGGTTAACTCCACCAGCAGCTAGGGTGACCACGTGTCCCGGATTGCCCGGGACAGTCCCGCATTTTGCAGGTCTGTCCCAGGTCCCGGGCACCTTCATTCCAGGACAATACAGTGTCCCGGAATGAAGCTGAAACAGCCACCCCCCCCCTCCCCTCTATCTGTTGCCCCTAAAAAAGGCCACCACATTGCCGCTTTACTCACTGACAGCACTTGTCCTGGCCGGGAATGTCTGGAGAGGCACAATCCCCGCCCCCTGCTTGTGATTGGAGAAATCATAAACCCCGCCTCTTGTGTCTAATCACAGCAGGGCAGTGTAAAGCCAGCGTTGGAACAAGGTAAAACGGGTCTCGGCCAGTCAGGACAAGTGCTGTCAGTGAGTAAAGTGACGATGCGGCTGCCTTTTTTTTGGGGGGGGGGGTGATCAGTTCTTCTGAGTAGAGCGCGCATCCGCTGCCTCAGCTGTACTGTGATTCATTACAGCACAAGCTGATTTTTGGGCCCTGAATGGCCGTTTGGCAATGTGGTCACCCTACCAGCAGCCCACCTCAAGAACAATCTATAGCATTCTCTCTGTAGCAAAGGAACTAGTTATGCAAAGGCCAGGAGCTGGCCTACGATGAGAACGCCAGAGGTTATCCTTGCTGGTGGAGTTAACCCCTCAATTGACATCCATTACTCACTGATCTGTGTTTATGGAGTTTTGCTGTGGTGGAGGTGCCAGGTGACATCACGCAAGCAGATCACTACTGAGTTTGCCTTTGAATGATTTTCATTACCTAACATCCTTGCTTGAGTGTAAAGGCCCGTACACACGATCGGATTTTCCATCAACAAATGTGTGATGGCAGGGTTTTGTCGGAAAATCCGACCGTTTGTATGCTTCATCGGACAATTGTTGTCGATTTTCTGCCAACAAATGTTGGATAGCATGCTTTCAAATTTTCCGACAAATGTGTGCTGTCGGATTATCCGATCGTGTGTACACAAGCCTGTTGGAAAAAAATCCAAAGTACACACATGCTCAGAAGCAATGCTAACCATAGCACAACTATAGCAGAAGTTGCCCAAATGGTGGCGCTAAAGAGCTGAAAAAACACAAAGTTTCGTATTTGTTGGCTGACAAAGTTTTGTCGCCTGTATGCAGAACAAGTTCGCGGCCAACACCCTTCGGACAAAAGTTCTACGCTTTGTACGGCCGAAATCCGATCGTGTGTTTGAGGCGTAAGAGTCAGTGTGATTGGGTGTTGGTGATGGTCTCCTTGCACTGCTGATGCAATGTTTAAGAACACCTTTTTGAATATTCACGGATAATTTATTATTATTATGGACTCTATTTAGTTCAGCGCTGCACCATTACTTTACTAGGCTGACAACAATCCCTAAATGCTAAAAAAGTGACTTAATGTTGTCAGCCTGTAACAAGAAGTTCTACTTCTAGCAAGAGTTCCATGCAGGAAGCAATAGATTAGAAAAGACAGCTGTATCTGCTGAGACATGTTGCCAAGCATACTGAAAAATAGATTTGGGGTTGCATGCACTTTAATTGCTGTTCCACAAGCTAAGGCCTCCAGACACACATAAACCTCAGGACAAAAAAAAAAAAATCATATTTAAAAAATGAAACTCTATTACATATACTTTTCTGCATACAGACTATAGACAAAGAGATGTTTGTGTATACCTACAATAAAGCAACTATAACCCATTGGTCATGTTATTAGAAATGTGCATCTATTGCAGAGATGTACTGCAAGTTTGACATCATCACACTAATACCATCAATACACCTATGATGACATCATGGTGATGATGGCAGTAATAGTAATGTAATGACATCAGTATGTTGATAATTTCACCATGCCTATGATGAAAATGCGAAACACTGGACACTTCTAAAGGCGATCTGATTTTCCAACGGGAATTGTGTGATGGCAGAAAATCCGACCGTTTGTATGCTTCATTGGACAATTGTTGTCAGATTTTCCCCCCAAAAAAGTTGGATAGCATGCTTTAAATTTTTCCGACAACAAATGTGTGTTGTCGGATTATCCGATCGTGTGTACAGAAGTCCTTCTGAAAAAAATCCAAAGTATAAACACGCATGTTTAGAAGCATGCTAACCATAACACAACATTAGCAGAAGTTGCCCAAAGGGTGGCGCTAAAGAGCTGAAAAACCACGTAGTTTTGTGTTTGTTGGCCGACAATTCTTTGCCATTTGTATGCAAGCCAAGTTCATGGCCAACGCCCTTCAGACAAAAGTCCTACGCTTTGTCCGCAGAAAATCCGATCGTGTGTACCAGGCTTAAGAGTGTCAGTTTTATCTAACAGGGTGTAATACAATCAGAATTAGACATGTGCAGAACGAAAACATTTGTTTTGTTTTCTTTCGAATCGTTATTTACATAAATTTGTTTAGTTAAATTTGTTTAATTCGTTGGATTGGTTTTCGGGAATTAGTTTTGTTTATTCGAATTTAAAATGATTAGAATTTTTTTGAATTCCACTCAAATTTGAATCAAATTGCATTCAAATCAAAATGTATTTTATTCAAAATTAGAATTTTGGAAGATGGTTATATTATTTCTATTGCATGCTATTCTATTGGTTTTTTTCTAGTCTATTCTTTTATTTTCTATTCTATTATTTTCTTTTCTATTATATTCTATTCGGTTCGGAATTCAAATTTTGGAAAACTGTTATATTGTTAAATTATTTCTATTCTGTTCTATTATTTTCTATTGTTTATTCTATTATATTCTTATCTATTCTATTATTTTATTTTCTATTCCATTCTTTTCTATTCTATTTTATTATTTTCTATTCTATTCGAAATTCGAATTTCAGAAGATGGTTCTATTCTTTCTATATTATTCTATTCTTTTCTATTTTTTATTCTATTCTATTCCTTTATTTTCTATTCTATTTTATTCTTTTCTATTCTATTCGAAATTCGAATCTCAGAAGATGGTTCTATTCTTTCTATATTATTCTATTCTTTTCTATTTTTTATTCAATTTTATTCCTTTATTTTCTATTCTATTTTATTCTGTTATTTTATTTTCTATTCTATTTTGTTCTGTTATTTGCTATTCCTTTATTTTCTATAAATTCGTGACTATTGTAATTCGGAAATTCGGATATAAAAATTAGTTTGAATTTCAGTTCAGAATGAAACGAACCGCACATGTCTAATCAGAATCTTTTCTCACTATGGAAGAGGCTGAGGTACACTTGTACTTGCAAATCTTTAGTGCTTTAGGTATAAAGTTCACTCAGTAAAGTCTTCTGCTGAGATCATTAACCCAGGAGGTCACTCTGTGGACAGATGAAGAAATCCTTCTAGGAGCATCAATTATATCAAAGAAGGTCAAAGACACAGCAGAATGATGCCGCGTACACACGATCATTATTCACGGCGGTTTAAAAACCGCCGTGAATAATGACATTTAAAACGGGGGAACAGCTTGTAGTTTTTCACGTCGTTTTTTCTCTTGTCGAGAAAAACGACCGCCTGTGGGCTCCGCGGCAGTGTTTCCCTATGGGAAACACTGCCTCGGAAAAAATGTAGGAAAAAACGACGAGAAAAATTAGAACATGTTCTAATTTTTCTCGTCGTTTTTAATGCCGTTTTTCTCGTCGAGAAAAATGACAAAATGCCCACAGACGATCATTTTTCTCGTCAAATGGGAAAAATGTCGTTTTTCCCGACGAGAAAAACGGCCGTGTGTACGCGGCATGAGGCTCACATAATAAAGCTGCTAAAGCATAACCATGTGCACACAACAGATTTAGTATTTAAAACAGAGAAACAGCAGGACCTTCACATTTCTTTTTGTTCAGTAGAAAGTTTTGATATCTACTTAAAAAATAATTTTCTTTGATTTGCCATTTTTTTTAAAACTGATTAGATCTCACCATACCAGGTGAGACTGTTCAAAACACTCTTGGCTATTACCGTATATACTGAAGTATAAGCTGAGTTTTTCAGCCCTTTTTTTAGGGCTGAAAGTATACCCCTCGGCTTATACTCGAGTCAGTACCTGAAAATCGTGAAATTCCGCGGCCGGCGTCCATTGTTTAAATCTAGCGCCTTTCTCCCTCTCCCTTCCGCGATAGGCGTTTCCAGCAAACACTTGTGTTGAGTGTTGCGCCTATCACGGAGGTCCTCTTGTCCGACGTCCGTGATTGGCGGAGCACTGAACACAGTGCCTGCTGGGAAACGGAGTCGGAGAATGAGAGGATCTTCGTGATAGGCGCAACACTCAACACAGTGTTTGCTGGAAACGCCTATCATGGAAGGGACAGGGAGAACGGCGCGAGATTTGAACACTGGACGCCGGCCGCGGAATTACAAGATTTTGAGGTACACTGACTCGGGCACAGGGAGGCTGCAATGGGCACAGTAAGGGGGCACAGTGAGGTGACAATGGGCACAGTGAGGTGAAAATGGGCAGTGAGGTGGCACAGTGAGATGGCAATGGGCACAGTAAGGGGGCACAGTGAGGTGGCAATGGGCAGTGAGGTGGCAATGTGCACAGTGAGGTGGCAGAGTGAGATGGCAATGGGCACAGTAAGGGGGCACAGTGAGGTGGCAATGTGCACAGTGAGGTGGCAGAGTGAGATGGCAATGGGCACAGTAAGGTTGGGCAATTGGCACAGTGAGGTGGCAATGGGCACATTTCCTCCCCTCGGCTTATACTCGAGTCAATACGTTTTCCCAGTTTTTTGTGGTAAAAGTAGGTACCTCGGCTTATACTCGGGTCGGCTTATACTCGAGTATATACGGTATACTCCATGGCCTTAAAACTACACTCCTTATTACACAAACCCATGGAAACGTTAAATTGTTGAGATATTCTTATGATAGTAATAATATATCTGCCATATGTCAGGGATCATTTCCAATAAAATGTATGTTTATGAGCTGTGTCAGCAACGGTCATAGCTCGAGGGGGTATCGTATGAGTAAGCTGTGCTACATTGTGCAACTTGACAAAGTTGGAGAAGCGCTAATACTGGTTAGATACAGATTTTTATAAACCAAAAATGTGTGCTATTTAAATGGTAAGTGTGTAATGAGACAAAAATTAGTGTTAAGTGGTGATTAGAAAATCCTTAGTGACATAACTTACACTGGGGATTTGCTGTTGGAGGCAAAGCTTAAACTGGCCACACACTTTACAATCTGATTTTACTATATATTTTTTGGTATGCCAAAAATATGTATCATGAGGATCTACTTCAAAGGTCTCCAAACTTTCTAAACAAAGGGCCAGGTTACGGTCCTTCAGACTTTAGGGGACCCGGACTAGGACTATTGGGAGATGAAAATGTCCAGATGTCCAGTGGGAGTAAACAATACCATATGTTTGGTATCAGTGGGAGGACTAGTGTCCCATTGTTGGTGTCAATGGATGGAATCGTGCACTTTTGATGGCGTCAGTTGGAGTAATAGTGCCCCTTTGTTGGTGTCAGCAACAAAAAGTATTCCCCATTGTTGGTGTCAGTGGGGGGAATAGTGCCCCAAGGGCCAGATAAAAGCAAGCAAAGGGCCTTATCTGGCCCCAGGGCCGCAGTTTGGAGAACCCTGATCTACTTGATTGGATATACTTATTGGATAATCAGTGCCCATCGGTGCTTCATCATCAGTGTCACTTATCAGTGCTGCCTATCAGTGCTACCTACCAGTGCCCATCAGTGCCCATCAGTGCCGCCTATCAGTGCCCATCACTGATGCCTAACAGTGCCACATCTCAGTGCCATTCAGTGCCTCCTGATCAGTGCCCATTAGTGCCACCTATCATTGCCCATCAGTGCTGCCTCATCAGTGCCTATCAGTGCAGCCAATTGGTGCCCATCAGTGCAGCCTATCATTGCCCATCAGTGCAGCCTCATCACGCACATCAGTGAAGTAAAAAAAATCACCTGTTTGCAAAATTTTATAACAATCTATGAAAAACTTTTTATGTTTGTTCAGCAAAAAAATAAAAAAGCTCTATTTGTGTGAAAAAAAATGATAAAAATGTCACATAGGTACAGTGTGGAATGACTGCGCAAGTGTGACAGCGCTTGAAGCAAAAAATTAGCCTGTGCAGGAAGGGGGTAAAAGTGGCCAGTAGGCAAGAGGATAAAACTGCACACGCTTGTGCATTTAAATTTTTCTACAGGTTACCAGTTTAGATTACAGTTACAGAAGATTTCCAATGCTAGAATTATTGCTCTCGCTCTGACGTTCACGGTGATACCTCACATGTGTGGTTTGCTGTAAGTGTTGTCTGGTGTACGGTTCCCCTTTGGCCTGTGGGTGGCACTGTAGCCCAGGCCCAGGGTCGAACCTCAGGTGACACAGTGGCGTGATTGGGTGTCCTCTCTCGGCTACCGTGCGGGGGGCAGGGTTTCGCCTGCTGTGCATGCCGGGAGGGGATACATAAGGGGCATACACCAGGATGAGGTGTGTGTGCCCCTGGAGGAGGGCAAGGGAGTGTGCCCCATGGGGGGTGCGTGATCTGGTCGAGGAGTCTTGGCACCTTTAGCCCGAGGCTACAACATTCCGGGTAGGCCCGGTACCTTCAAGTGGGCCTACAATTAGAACACTGGAGTCCCAGGGTTCCCAGGTGAGGGTAACCCGCTCTGACCGAGAGGAAGTCAGGGGAGGATCGGTCCCACGGAAGAGATGAGTGATAGTAGGTTCGCTGTCTTGGGAGAGGCCTGGTGACCTGTCAGAGGGAAGGATTCCTTGCTCCGCAAGATAACCCTGTAAAGTGCCCATTGGCATCATCGGTTCTTTTAGTTTTACAGAGGTTCAAGTAAAGTTCTGGATTCAGGAATAACAGGATTCTGCTCTATTAGAGGATCTCCTGAACCCGTTCCCAGGCGTGGGATAAAGTTACAGTATTATTCGAGCTCCACTCCGGCTGCTAGAACTGTGAGAGAGATCTATCCGGGTGAGCTAAACCCACACGGGATCGAGTGGCGACGAGTAAGCCAAGTGGTTCGTGCCTGAATCTACCTCCTAACTTCGCTAGCTTCTTTCTCTCTTCAATTTCCCTGTTAACTGAGGCAAAGGAAAATAAACTCTTTGTTGGAGTTGAAGTTGTGTGGACATTGACTTTTATTGGGGAAGGAACGTAGACCTTCCCCTATACTCTAGGGATGAGAACCAACGGATGGAGGCAACTCGCTGCAGGACCCAAAATTAAAGAACACCGCTCATCCTTCTAAACCAGGAGGATCCGGGCATGTGGCACGGTGTGCCTTTATCCCTGCAAGGTGGAGGTAAGCAGGAGAAAAGGGTCCGTGTTCTACACTTACTATTTATTTTATTCCATTTTTCTATTTTTACACTGTCCCTTTTTATTTATTTATTTATTTTTTTTGATCAGTGACAGGTCCTCTTTATGGAGATAAGATCCCACCTCTCTAAAGTGTAAAGATAAAAAAAAAAAAAACTATCTAATGCTTAAAAAAATAAAAGGCCTTGTTTACTTGTTTACATTGGATCGGAACCGCACATGACATCGCTCCGGTCTTCCTAGGCCATACAGATGAGCCCTCTTTCCTCTGTTCATCTCTGTAAACAGCAGCCGCAACCGCCACTCAGACCACTTTTATCGGTTAAAGATTCGCCAGCTGGAAAAAAACACCATCGGGGTTATGACATATTGCTGCACCCGGAGCCCCAGTATTCCACCTCGTATCGAGGATGTCTTTTGACTATGGCCCGGTAAGGAGGTGGTTAAGGCACAGCTGTGCTTTGCTAAAGGTTTTCTTGAATGCCCCCTCCACAGTTGCACATACTGCACTTGCAGAAATTAAGAAGTACTGCATGTGCCATGTGACAGTGCTGGTGCTTGCTGATTGGTCTAATATGGGCATATGAGGCCAAAGTAAGTGGTTGGTCCTGAGTAAGTTGTGAATGGAGCTCCTTTCAGCTGGCAAAACAAAGAAAATACCCAATACTTGCAGGCATGAAGAAGTACTGTATGTGTCATGTGACAGTGTTAGTGCTTGCTAATTTGCAAAGTATGGGCACATGAGGTCAAAGAGAGTCATTATCCGTGAATATGGAGCAACTTAGAACCTACACAGAGCTTCCTTTCCTTGTTCTCAGTGGCTAAATATCCTTCATAAACAAAGCCAAGGTTCCCTTTAGAGCCCATTCACACAGGGGCGGCACGATTTGTCCCGCGACTGTGCTGGGCGATCTGAAGACGACTTCAAAGGTGACTTCAAAAATGACTTCTGTATTGAAGTCAATGGAAGTCGCCCTTAAGTTGTCTTGAAGTAGTACAGGAACCTTTTTCTAAGTCGGAGCGACTTCAGTCAATTAAACAGGGCTACAACATGACCAAGTTACTCATGTAATAAAACAGTAAGATAACCCCCCACCCACCCCTCACTTGTGTATCTCCTTTGACTTAGTGTCTTTTTTGTTTGAATATTTTATTTCTTTATTGTCTTCAGACTCTCAGTAATGTCATCTTCTGGGTTATACTGCTAATGGAACCTGGGCACGCTTAGACCACGCAATACACATACGAGTTATAACACATCTTTACTGTTATACTTTGTAGTGGCAAACCATGTTGTCTTCTGTATTCTTTTTGTTAATTTTATAGATAAAATGGCAAAAAATGGTATTGAGGGAAAAAAAGTCGTTGTTTAATGGCTGATTGTTACAGAATTCTGGGTTACTGGTGTTACGGAGAGGGATGAGCTCCGGCGTGTTCACACACTCCACGTGCAGAGCCCGCCAGGAAGTCGGCACGGCGCTGCACTAATCACAGGCAGGGAGACATTTCCCGATCTCTGCAGACACGCATCAGGACAATGTCTCCCTGCCTGTGATTAGTGCAGCGCTGTGCCGACTTCCTGGCGGGCTCTGTATGTAGAGTGTGCGAACACGCCGGAGCTCATCCCTACTGGTCACATGGGGTTTTCAAACAGGGGTGTTGCCTAGTAGACTACAACTATGTCTGTTTTACAATATAAAAAGAGAAAACATGGCAGGTAGATTGAGTTCCTGGCTGTATGTATTTCAAAAACATAATTATTATTTCCACTCAGCGGCGGCTGGTGCTCGATAATTCAAGGGGTGGGGCGCCAAATGCCACAAACCGAGATGGATGTCCTGCTTACCTCCAAGCTCCCCTCCCTCTCCTGTCCCAGCCTGTCCCAGCCGGGGAGCGCCGCTGCGGGTGAGCCAATAATCAGTGGCGGCTGGTGGGTTGGTGGATATCCTCTTCCAGCCGCGCTCTCCGCTCTCCTCCCTCCTCTTAGGCATCCATTTAATAGGATCGCCTGGCATTTTGGCCATTCGGTAAACGGGTCTCATAACCCACTTCCTGATTGGTCTAGAGGAGGATTAGTGTGAGAATAGCAAATATTAATTCGCTGTTGTCACACAACTGGGTGGTTTTGGAGCGCAGTGCTCTGCGCCCTGAGCCCACACTTTTGTGAAGGCTATTAGAGCCTCTGGCTCTAATCACGTGCTTCAACCCCCCCCCCCATTGGAATCCATGGTCCAGGATCCATGTATGTAGATCAGGGGGCCGGGTGCATGGAAAAGGGGGGCCATCTTAATGGACGGGCCGCCACTGTTTTCACCTGAAAAATGCACTCAAAAGTCTATGTACTGGAAATAAGTAAAGGGTTTTCCAACCAAAAACATCAAAACAGAATATCTGCCACAAAGTGTCATGTCCACTTTATGTATATATGTCAGGTTCATTTTTTTATCATCCTTATCATCCTTATTTACAATAACCATAATGTGTGATAAGAACTTTATTATCTTACACACTTTGTCCTTTTGTGAAAGCAGAAGAATGGTACGAGGTAAATTATTAATGTGAGTTTTTAGTTCCTCTTGCTATTCATTTAAACTACAACTTAAAGGATATCTAAAGCTTTGTTTTTTTTTATAACATGGCATACCTCCTCTGTGCAGTTGGTTTTGCACAGAGTGGCCCCGATCTTCCTCTTCTGGGGTCCCTCAGTGGCGCACCTGGCTCCTCCTCTTCTTAAGTGCCCGGTTGGAGAGCCGCTCTCCCTTAGGGCATTCGTGAGGGCGCGCTCCTGAGTCCTGCTGCTGCGTCCATTGACACAGACAGCAGGACTCGACCCTGCCCCCGGCTCCCGCATCAATGGATTTGATTGACAGCAGTGGGAGCCAATGGCTGCATTGCTATCAATCTATCCAATGAGGACCCAAGACACCGGCTGGAGCTGGTGTGCTCATTCCCGTCGCTGGAAAGATCGGGTTCAGGTAACTAAAAAGGGGGGCTCTGGGGGGCTGCTGCATCACAGGAGGTTTTTCACCTTAATGCATAGAATGCATCTACAACCCCTTTAAATTCAAGTTCATCAAAACATTCTGCTTTTCATATCAAACTAGTAAAACATTAGGAATATTCGAACTATCTTCTTTAAAGTGTGATGTAATCTGTGGCATTTCTTTACCACCCAGATTAATCTGAAATTAAAGTAAAACTATTGGCAAACCTTTTTTTTTTTTCATTTTGATAGAGCAAGGAAGGGCTGTAACCCCCTGGCAGATTTTTTTTCCCCATCTGTGTCCCATTGGGTTTATTTACCATCACTTCCTGTCCCATAACCAAAACAGGAAGTGATAGGAAATCCATCCAAATTAAGGGAATCACTTGGGGACCCCAAGGTCATCAGAACTAGCGTCCCCATTGGAAGATTTCCCCTCTATTACTTTTCTGGAGACAACCCAAATTTTAGGATTTTCTTTTACTTTCCTTTGAATGCTAATGGTAAACAGGACAAATAGAGAAGGCGAATTTCCCTAATGGGGGCACAGACAGCAATAAAAACTGACCCCTCTAATCCATCTCCTCTCTATCCAAAAAAAAAAAAATGCCGTTAGTTGTACTTTAAAGGAGACCTTGAACTTACAATGCAACAGTGGACCACATTTACTAAAAATTGCTATGACCCAAAGTAAGGCCATACATACTAAGACTACACATGGGGACACATGCAGTTATGCTTAATAACAACTAAATTGTATTTATATATTCAAAAATGGCAAAATGTAATATTTTTTTACATTCCTCCACAAGTGTTTTTTTTTTTTTTTACAGGTGGAATCAAAATGTTACTCATACAGTACTGTGGAAAAGTTTTAGGTAGGTGTGAAAAAATGCTGTAAAGTAAGAATGCTTTCAAACGTATATATTTTAATTGTTTATTTTTATTCATGTAAAAAAATAATATTGAGCGAACAGAAGAAAAATCTTAATCAAATCAATATTTGCTGTGACTGCCATTTGGCTTCAAACCAGCATCAATTTTTATGCCGCGTACACACGGCCGTTTTTAATGTCATTGAAAAAAACAAAGTTTTTCTCGACGTGATTTTTCGTGTTTCCTCTCAAGCCTGCCTTGCCTACACACTATTGTGAAAAAAATGCTTGAGCAAAGCGCGGTGACGTACAACACATACAACGGCACTATAAAGGGGAAGTCCTATTCGGATGGCGCCACCCTTTGGGCTGCTTTTGCTGATCCTCGTATTAGTAAAGTTTGGTGAGAGACGATTTGCGCTTTTCAGCCTCATGCTCTTCAGTCCGTTACAGCGTGACGAATGTTCTATCTCCATTACGAACGTTAGTTTTACTAGAACGAGTGCTCCCGTCTCATACTTAATTCTGAGCATGCACATTTTTTTTTCCCCTCGTAAAAGCATACACACTACTGTTTTTCACAACGTTAAAAAGAACGACGTGAAAAACGACGTTAAAAAATAGAGCAGGTTCTAATTTTTTTAGGCCATTTTTCACGTCGTTAAAAATGCTCTGGAGCCTATACACGATCGTTTTTTAATGACCAATTTAAAAAATTGCATTTTTCACGCCATGAAAAACGGTCGTGTGTACGCGGCATTACACTTGCACACTTTGTGCACTTGCACTTGCATGTCAGGGATTTTGTAGGATTAGAGTCAGGTGCATGACTTATCAATTATATCATACAGGAGCTAGTGATCATCAATTTAATATATAGGTTGAAACACAGTCATTAACTGAAACAGAAACAGCTGTGTAGGAGTCTTAAAACTGGGTGAGGAACAGCCACACTCTGCTTCTAAGCTGAGGTTGTGGAAGACAGTTTCATATCACAGGTAATACACCATGTGTAAGAGAACTGATAATTCATGCCACTCGTGCGCATGTTCCCGAACAACAATGGACTTCCAGAATGCCAGTGCGCATGCGTGTGTGCAACAAACAGCGTGCACATGCAGGAGCGTGTCCCTAACGCCAATTGGCACCAGATGGACTATTTAAGGGGCTCCCGGACTCTCTACAGTGCTGACTGGTCTTCAGCTGTGTCCTGATCCTCTGAACCCTGCTTATACCTGCATGATACCCGTTACTGATCCTGGCTTCCTCTGACTCTGCTTTTGGACTCTGATATACTCTGATTACTGGTACCTGACTCCAGCTTCCACCTGATCATGATCCTGCTTATGCCTTGTAACCCCCCTGTTACCAAACCCGGCTATCCTCACGACTCTGCTTCCATCATCTGTCCGGCTCTAACACTGCCTCTGGGAACTTGTGCTGGCTTCCTATCATCTCAATTCTCCTGGGTCCAGTATCCTCCTGTCTCCTGACCACAGGAAGTACTGACAAGCCACCAAGCCTGAACCTGCGAGTTGGTTGGATTTCCTCTTTAACACCAGCTGATCTTCTGAGCTTCATCCCAGCTCCTTACCTGCTGTCCTGCTTGTGCCACCGAGCCTAGAGCTCCCACCGCAAGTTCTGCAAGCAACATTGCCAGGCAATCGTGTTCCTCCTGTCCCTAGCCACCATCTGTTCCACCTTCAGTGGGGCTTAGGTAGGAGATACAAGAGAGGCTGACCTCGTCATATCAGACTCCTACCAGGTACGAGACACCATGGCAAGAAGGAGCACAGCAACAAGATACAAGGCAGTTAAACTGCATCAGCAAGGTCTCTCCCAAGCAAAGATTTCAAAGCAGACCGGGGTTTCAAGATTTGATGTTCAAGTTCTTTTGAAGAAGCACAAAGAAACAGGCAACACTGAGGACCATAGAGGCAGTGATCGGCCAAGGAAACTTAATGCAGTAGATAGGATCTGAGCCTCCCCCAGGAATCCAAAGCAAGAGAAGGGTTCTGGGTTTGGGGAAACGATGTTCGCTAGCTCTGTAGTCCTGAACCCAGGGAAAGTATTATAGATTGCCCTGAGGTGAGATGTGTAGCACCACATAATGTCTATTCTTCAGAAGTTGGCTCATGCCTAGTGATGAGCCGAACACCCCCGGGTTCAGTTCGCACCAGAACCCGCGAACGGACCGAAAGTTCGCACGAACATTAGAACCCTATTAAATACAATGGATGCGAACGTTCGAATTCTAAAGTGCTAATTATAACGACTATTATCCATGTTATTGTCCTAAACAGAGTTTGGGAACCCGGGTTCTGCACCAGGGGACATGTATCAATGCAAAAAGAAGTTTTAAAAACGGCCGTTTTTCGTGAGCAGTCATTTTAATGATGCATAAAGTGAAAAAAAAAAGTCAAATATTCCTTTAAATATTGTACCTGGGGGGTGTCTAAAGTATGCCTGTGAAGTGCCACGTGTTTCCCGTGTTTAGAACTGTCCCTGCACAAAATTACATTTCTAAAGGAAAAAAAAGCCATTTAAAACTGCTTGCGGCTTTAATGTAATGTCTGGTCCCGGTAATATGGATGAAAATCTTTAAGAAAAATGGCATAGCTACCCCACCCCAGCCCATTACCAGCCCCTTTGGGTCTTGTATGGATATTAAGGAGAACCCCGCACACAAAATAAAAAAGGCCCTATATACTCTGAACAGCCGTATACAGGCGGTGCATACAAGACAGGGACTGTAGGTTTGTTCTTATGTAGAATCTGTTTGTAATTTTGAACAGGTACATTGTTTAAGTGTAGCTCCAGCCAAAAAATCTATTTTTAAGCTTTTTGGAAAACATAGGGAAGGGTTATCACCCCTGTAACATTTGTTTTGCTGTCTGTGCCCCTGTTAAGAACATTTCACCTCACTTTGCGTCCCAATGACAACTGTTTTTGAAATGTGGTGTTTTTATTGAAACAAGGATTGGTGATAAAGCATCAGTAGAGAGGAGACACCTTTCTCCCATATTAATTCTTACAGGAGAGAATTTTCCTTCCAAGGGGTAGATTTCCTCTCACTTCCTGTTGTCTTCTTCTGTTTGCAAGTAGTAGTCGTTTGTAAGTTGGATGTTTGAAAGTAGGGACCTGCCATATATACTCTGCAGAAATTGGCCCCTTAGGTGTTGGTGTTGGCACAACACTGTAAGCACTCACAGTTACTCTTGGTGGGTGCTGGAACGCCCTGCTGTCAACTATTATATCAGGAATTGTAATAAAATATAATTGTTGAACAGTGGTAGTAAAAATTGGGCCTTTGATGGTGGTGCTGGTGCCACAACACTGTAAGGCCTGACAGTTACTCTTGGTGGGCGCAGCAATGGGCCCTGCTGTGAATTATTAGATCAATAATTATAATTGCATGCCCCTGTTGAACAGGGGCTGAAAAATTGGGCCTTTGGTGGTGGTGGTGGTGGTGGTGGTGTTGACACAACACTGTAAGGCCTGACAGTTACTCTTGGTGGGCGCAGCAATGGGCCCTGCTGTGAATTATTAGATCAATAATTATAATTGCATGCCCCTGTTGAACAGGGGCTGAAAAATTGGGTCTTAGGCACTGGTGGCACAACACTGCAACCCCTCACAGATACTGTACTTGGAGCACAGAAATGAGGCCTGTTGCAAAGTATTGCATCAAAAA
Source organism: Rana muscosa (assembly GCA_029206835.1). Taxonomy (NCBI): domain Eukaryota; kingdom Metazoa; phylum Chordata; class Amphibia; order Anura; family Ranidae; genus Rana; species Rana muscosa. The sequence continues at coordinate 245,393,032 of CM055128.1, read as the reverse complement.
TTGTAATTACACTCCCCTGTTAAACAGGGGCTGAAAAATTGGGCCTTAGCCACTGGTGGCGTCACCCATAAACCAAAATGATCTTCCAAGCTATCATCATTAATCGTATCATTGAGGAGGAGGAGGAGGATAGCCAGTCAACATAACAGCACAGGCACTCAGCATCAGCATCAGTCTTGAAGGGATGTGACATTTTAAAATCAATTAGTCTGTTATATCAGCATCAGGTGTGTGGTAGCTGGTGGTGATCCAAGACTGGTTCATCTTGATGAAAGTCAGTCGATCAACCGAGTCGGTGGACAGGCGCACCCTGTGATCCGTGACAAATCCTCCAGCAGCACTGAATGTGCGTTCTGAAAGAACGCTGGATGCAGGACAGGCCAGTAGCTCAATTGCATACTGTGCAAGCTCTGGCCAGTGATCCATCCTCAAGACCCAGTAAGCCAGAGGATTTTCGGTGGGGAAGGTGTCCAAGTCTGACCTTGCCCCTAGGTATTCCTGCACCATGTATATCAGACACTGGCGATGGTTGCTGGAACCGATCATACTTTGGGGCTGCGGACTAAAGAATTGTCTGAACGCATCGGTCAGACGGCCACCTTCCCCACCGCTCCTTCTTTGACTGCCCGAAGCCTCAGCAACTCGTTGTCCAGGACCAGGAGTTTGTAACCTCCCAGTCTCTGGGAACGCGTTGCACAGACCATTCTGCAAGGCCTCCCGGAGTTGTCTCATCCTCTGCTCCCTCTGCGACGGTAACATAAGGTCCGCAACCTTACCCTTGTACCGTGGATCAAGGAGAGTGGCCAGCCAGTAATGGTCCCTCTCCTTGATCCGAAGAATACGAGGATCCTTCCGCAGACTTTGCAGGATCAGGGAGTCCATGCAGCGTAGGTTAGCTGAGGCATTCAGTCCTCTGGGTCACTAAGGACGACATGATCCGCAGCTACCTCCTCCCAGCCACGTACAAGTCCACTGGTTTCTTGGGACTGTAAATCATCCCTAAAAGACTGCTGCTGATGATGCTGAGTGCCAGCCTCCACCTCCATGCTGACACAATCCTCCTCCTCCTCCTCCTCCTCCTCCTCTTCCTGTGCGATGGGTGGGACAGAAGGAACACTGTCTGGGTAAAGGGGGCCTTGAGAGGCAAGGAAGTCCTCCTCTTCCTGCCTCTGTTCTGCCTCAAGTGCCCTGTCCATTATTCCACGCAGCGTGTGCTCCAACAGGTGGACAAGAGGTACAGTGTCACTGATGCATGCACTCTCACTGCTCACCATCCTCGTGGCCTCCTCAAATGGTGCCAGGACAGTGCATGCATCCCTGATCATGCCCCACTGGCGTGGTGAAAAAACCCGAGCTCCCCTGACCCTGTCCTGGTGCCGTAGTCGCACAGGTACTCATTGATGGCCCTCTGCTGCGTATGCAGCCGCTGCAGCATGGCCAACGTTGAGTTCCACCTGGTGGGCATGTCACATATAAGGCGGTTCTTGGGCAGGTTCAACTCCTTTTGCAGCTCAGCCAGGCGAGCACTGGCATTATAAGATCTGCGGAAATGCCCACAGACTTTCCTGGCCTGCCTCAGGACATCCTGTAAGCCCGGGTACCTGCCCAAGAACCGCTGCACCACCAGGTTAAGGACGTGAGCCATACAGGGCACATGGGTCAGTTGTCCCTGTCGGAGGGCGGAGAGGAGGTTGGTGCCATTGTCACAAACCACCATTCCTGGCTTAAGCTGGCGTGGCGTCAACCACCTCTCGGCCTGCCCCTGCAGAGCAGACAGGACCTCTGCCCCAGTGTGGCTCCTGTCCCCCAAACACACCAGCGCAAGCACGGCATGGCATCTTTTTGCCTGCGTACTTGCGTAGCCCCTTGAACGCCTACGGAGCACCGCTGGTTCCGAGGACAAACCACAGGAAGAGGCCATGGAGGAAGAAGAAGAGGAGGGGGTGGAGGAGGGGGTGGAGGAGAGAGGTGTGTCACAACCAGTAGTAGCATTTTGGAGGCGTGGCGGCGGAACAACCTCCAACACTACTGCACATTGTCCTGCATCCTTCCCAGCTGCCAAAAGAGTGACCCAATGGGCCGTGAAAGAAAGGTAACGTCCCTGTCCATGCCTGCTGGACCATGAGTCAGCGGTAATATGCACCTTACCGCTGACCGCCCTGTCCAGCGAGGCCAAGACATTGCCTTCCACATGCCTGTAGAGAGCCTGAATCGCCTTCCGTGAGAAAAAGTGGCGTTTGGGAACCTGCCACTGAGGAACCACACATTGCACAAACTCACGGAAGGAGGCCGAGTCTACCAACTGAAAAGGCAGCAGTTGAAGCGCTAGCAATTTAGCCAAGCTAGCATTCAACCGCTGGGCATGTGGATGGCTGGGAGTGAACTTCTTTCGACGGTCCAGCAGCTGGGGCAGGGAAATTTGCCTGCTAGAATCGGACGTTGGTGTACTGCTAGCAGAGTGGCCGCAAGTACTTGGCTGTGACACACCTAATTCTACACCTTCATTCCTCTCAGTGCAGGTTTCAGAGAGGACTGAAGGTATACTGGGGTTGGAGATCCCAGCTGATGCGGTGCAAGGAGAGGTCCGCTTTGTTCTTTGGTGTGGGTCTTTAAGGTAGGCTTGCCAACGAGCTGCATGGCAGGTCAACATATGTCTGATCAAGCATGTGGTGCCCAAGCGGCTGATGTTTTGGCCACGCGATATACGCTTGAGACATATGTTGCAAACAGCAGCTGTGCGATCTGATGCACTCGCCTCAAAAAAGGCCCACACCAAAGAACTTTTTGAATGACGGGCAGAGGCAGCGCCCTGCACAGGCGGAGCTCTGCGGTGTGATTCCGTCGGTGTGCTGCCCATACGCTGGCCACCCAAGGGCATCCTGCCTCGTTGGAGATGTGCCTCCTCCTCATCCTCCTCCTCCTCCTCTCTCCTATTAGGCACCCACGTGGAGTCAGTGACCTCATCATCCCCTCCCTCCTCATCACTGGAGCCAATCTGGCAGTATGCTGCAGCTGCTGGAGCATGACTGCCAGATTGGTGTCCTTCTTGAGCATCCCCTCTCTCAGCTCTCATGCTACTGCCTTCCTCTAGCTGGGTATCATCATCAGATCCTTTCGAAACGCTGGGCATCCTCCTGGAGCATGTACCCAACACTGTGCTCAAACAGTTCGGGGGACTCCTCAGGAGGAGGACATGGTGGGTCTAGGGAAGGAGTGACTAATGATGACATTGATACCAGAAAAGAGGACGCTTTGGCAGCTGCTTTGCCAGTACCCTGAGCCTGGGTGAGAGAGGATGAGGAGGATGAGGTGGGCTTGGTCATCCACTCTACCAAGTCTTCGGCATGATGTGGCTCAATATGTCCAGCTGCCGAAAAGAAGGACAAGCGTGTCCCATGGCCATGTGCTGATGACAATGCACCGCGTCCACGACCAGCACTGTTGCCCCCAGACACAGAGCCTGCTTGCCCTCTTTTTTTGCCTCCTGACTGTCTGCCTCTCCTTGTTTGCCTTCCAGACATTTTAATGGATGGCCTGCAGGGAGATAGGAAAAACAGCAATAAGGGCTACCTTCAGGTGTATACTGTGCAGGAGGCTTAGCAACAAAGACACTGACACTGTCCCCTGCCTATCCTTTTCTGTCCCTAAACACAAGGATTTGCAATATGGTTCAGCAAGATTGGTTTAGCACAGAATAGCACACTGATAGTTTCCCTCACTGTCCTTCTCTGTCCCTACAAACAAGATTTAGCCCAGAATAGCACACTGATAGTTTCCCCGAGTGTCCTTCTCTGTCCCTAAACTCAAGGATTTCAAATATGGTTCAGCAAGATTGGTTTAGGACAGAATAGCACACTGACACTTTCCCTCACTGTCCTTCTCTGTCCCTACAAACAAGATTTAGCACAGAATAGCACACTGATAGTTTCCACGAGTGTCCTTCTCTGTCCCTAAACTCAAGGATTTCAAATACGGTTCAGCAAGATTGGTTTAGAACAGAATAGCACACTGACAGTTTCCCTCACTGTCCTTCTCTGTCCCTACAAACAAGGATTAGCACAGAATAGCACACTGATAGTTTCCACGAGTGTCCTTCTCTGTCCCTAAACTCAAGGATTTCAAATATGGTTCAGCAAGATTGGTTTAGGACAGAATAGCACACTGACACTTTCCCTCACTGTCCTTCTCTGTCCCTACAAACAAGATTTAGCACAGAATAGCACACTGACAGTTTCCCCGAGTGTCCTTCTCTGTCCCTAAACTCAAGGATTTCAAATATGGTTCAGCAAGATTGGTTTAGGACAGAATAGCACACTGACACTTTCCCTCACTGTCCTTCTCTGTCCCTACAAACAAGATTTAGCACAGAATAGCACACTGACAGTTTCCCCGAGTGTCCTTCTCTGTCCCTAAACTCAAGGATTTCAAATATGGTTCAGCAAGATTGGTTTAGAACAGAATAGCACACTGACAGTTTCCCTCACTGTCCTTCTCTGTCCCTACAAACAAGGATTAGCACAGAATAGCACACTGATAGTTTCCACGAGTGTCCTTCTCTGTCCCTAAACTCAAGGATTTCAAATATGGTTCAGCAAGATTGGTTTAGAACAGAATAGCACACTGATAGTTTCCCTCACTGTCCTTCTCTGTCCCTACAAACAAGGATTAGCACAGAATAGCACACTGATAGTTTCCACGAGTGTCCTTCTCTGTCCCTAAACTCAAGGATTTCAAATATGGTTCAGCAAGATTGGTTTAGGACAGAATAGCACACTGATAGTTTCCCCGAGTGTCCTTCTCTGTCCCTACAAACAAGGTTTAGCACAGAATGACACACTGACACTCTCCCTACCTATCCTTCTCTGTCCCTAAACACAAGGAATCCAGGATTAGTAAAGGAAAAAAATGACACTGTCCCTGCCTATGCTTCTCTTTCCCTGCTCCGGAACACACTACACAAGGCCGCCGCGCTGGCGGCCTTTTATAGTGTGGGGCGTGTACTAAACCCCCTCAGCAATAATTGGCCACAGGCATCCTGCCTGTGGCCAATCATTGCTCTCCTCGCTGCCGGCGCTGTGATTGGTCAAGCATGCGGGGTCACAGTGCATGCTTGGCCAATCACAGCGCCTGGATGACACTGCGATGGCGTAGTGCATTGTGGGCCGTTCGCGTCACTCGAATTTGGCGCGAACGGCCCAAATCGTTCGATCTTCGTCGAACGATCGAACAGCCGATGTTCGAGTCGAATGTATGTTCGACTCGAACACGAAGCTCATCCCTATTCATGCCTAGTGGTGAGATGTGGGGTCTTATTGACCCCATATCTCACTGTAAAGAGGACCTGTCATGTCATATTCCTATTACAAGGGATGTTTACATTTCTTGTAATAGGAATAAAAGTGATCAAATTTTAGATTTTTTTTTAAAGTGTCAAAATAAAAAAAAATAAGTAAAATTAACAATAAAAAAAATAATAATAATTTTTACAGTGCCCCTGTCCCCGTGTGCTCGCATGCAGAAGCGAACGCATACATAAGTCCCACCCACATATGAAAAATGGTGTTCAAACCACACATGTGAGGTGTCGCCGCGAACGTTAGAGCGAGAGCAATAATTCTAGCCCTAGACCTCCTCTGTAACTCCAAAAATGTAACCAGTAAAATTTTTTAAAGCATTGCCTATGGGGATTTTTAAGTACCAAAGTTTGGCGCCATTCCACGAGCGTGTGTAATTTTGAAGTGTGACATGTTAGGTATCTATTTACTCGACGTAACTTCATATTTCACATTATGCAAAAAAATTGGGCTAACTTTACTGTAGTGTTTTTTTAAAGCATGAAACTGTTTGTTTTTTTCCCCAAAAAAGCGTATGAAAAATTGCTGCGCAAATACCGTGCGAGATAAAAAGTTGCAATGACCGCCATTGTATTCTCTAGGGTCTTTGCTAAAAAAACATATATATATATAGTGTTTGGGGATTCTATGTAATTTTCTTGCAAAAAAATGATGATTTTTACATGTAGGAGCGAAGTGTCAGAATTGGCCCGGGCCTGAAGTGGATATACAAGTATATGAGCTATGGATATTATAAAAAGCTACTTTACATTATTAACTTTTTTCTTTATGTAAGAAAAAAAAATGGTGTGTTACTAATAATAAACTTCATTCATAAAGTTAGGAATTTATTAGGCATACTGGCTACCTGGGTTCAGCCCTAAAAGCAAAGCAAGAAATACAACATAAAAGACATAAAGGCAAAAGTAAGGAATAAATAAAGGACCAAAAAAATTTAGGTTATAGGTCTGTTTGTACAATAGTGCAATTGTGAATAAATGTGGACACAAAACAGTGTGTAATCGACTTCCAAGGTGTGTAATTGGATAGGAAAGCAACACGTAGAATTAATAGGACTCAAAGGTTATATTTGCCTAGTATTTTCATACCTTTCTTATCAGAAAAATAAGGCAAAGTGAGCTTTTACAAGCCTAGGAGGTGCAGTAGTTCCTGTATATATAAAGAGTTATACACGCAACATTCATTTTCCACACTACACACCTTGGCCAGGTCCACATTCACTTGCCAGTCTACAGATAGCCATCATGTCCTACAACCAATTCCAATACAAGAGGATGGGTTCTATCGATAGATCCCCAATTTTGTCTGGAGGAGGCTACAATAAGGTGGTCAGCACAAGATACGCTGGCAGTGTCTATGGTGGTGCTGGAGGATATGGCACCAAAATTTCAACAGCTTCAAGTTATGGCTCAGGTGGCTTCAGCAGCAGCCTCCAGCTCACCACTAATAGCGATGTTCTACTTTCCGGGAATGAGAAGGAGACAATGCAGAACCTGAATGACCGCCTGGCAACCTATCTGGACAAAGTACGTTCCTTGGAGAAGGCCAACTCGGAGATTGAAATACGCATCAAAGAATGGCATGTCAAGAATACCGGTTTTGTAGAACGCGACTACAATAACTACTACCAAACAATTGAGGGCCTGAAAAACCAGGTAACACCATAATGACTAAAGACTAAATTCTCCAGTCATGTTGATTTTTAATTTTAAAAAGAAAATAATAATTTACAATAGCATCCATTAAGGAACACACCCACTGATCATAATCTTTCTTTTCTTCAACCACAATAGACATATAATGTGAAACAAAGAAAGTCTTTTCACGTTTGTTGTGTTGATTTTGGCATCATGCGTCTAGCTACTGGGTATAATATATTAATTATTAATTAGCAGTAAATTGTCTAGTGCAGACATCACATTATGTTAAGTTTATTTTAAGTTTTTTAATTTACTTGTGAGCCTGACTTATTTCATTACATAGTGCAAAATGCTATGTGTAAAGGGTATTAGTCCAAAGCAGCCAAAAAAGAATAAACGTTTTATCAATCCCCAAATTCTCAATTTTTGGTTGCTATGGATTACTGAAAAAGCGCACCCAGTTTTGCAATCTGTATTGCTTGATTAAAGTAAACCATACCTCCCAACTTTCTGAGACATGAAGAGGCGCACCTTTTAACACAAACTATGTAAGTGAAGGGCACACCCCTTCCACGCCTCAATTATGCAGACCATGAAGAATTGAGATGCCCCAAAAAGATTAGTTAAACCTAATGATTTTTTTTTTCTCACTCCTTTTTCTTTAAATCGCATCTAGATGAAAGGTCGCAGGGGTAGGCAACCTCGGCACTCCAGCTGTGGTAAAACTACAAATCCCATCATGCCTCTGCCTCTAGGAGTCATGCCTGTGGTTGTCAGGGTCTTGCCATGTCTCATGGGACTTGTAGTTTCAAAACAGCTGGAGGGCAGAGGTTGCCTACCCCTGGTTTAGAGCAATATACCACCTTGGGCATTCAAGTACATTTTTAGAGAGGTCTATTTATCACACCAAAATGAGGGACAACTGAGTCCCCTAGGATAAAACTTTATCAAAGGTAAAGAAAGCAAACTCTAACCTTGAAGATACCTTATCCCACCTTTACAGCAGTCCCCAAAACCCTCTTCAGTTGCTGGAGCCCCAGTGAAAAATCAAACAGGTATGGGGTACATGTACACATGTACTTTATGCCATTCACAGTGCTCAGTCTCTGAGGGGCCTGTCTCCACGCCCAACTGCTATCACATATAAGTTTAGAAAATACCAGGTTTTCAGGAACCTAGTTTTTTTTTTTGTGGACCAGGGTAGTGGGTATTGTCTTTGTAGGAAGAGGTGCAGTATGTTGTTCATTCCTAGTCTTTGTTTTCTCTCTTTAACTTGCTTTTAGTTTACTGAAATCAAGCCATTTAGCTGAATGCAGCTCTTGAACCAAAGCTGATTGGGAGAGCTGGACCTGGGATCTGGAAATTCTTGAAAATACCTGAAAGGATGGTTTGTCAGAAGGGCTGAGAATACCTGTGAGCTACTCTAATGCCGCGTACTCATGGTCGGAATTTCCGACAAGAAAAATTTGATAGCTGGTTCTCAATTCTTCTCAAATTCCGATCGTCTGTATGAAATGCCGACGCACAAAAAAACACGCATGCTCTGAATCAAGCAGAAGAGCCAAACTGCCTATTGAACTTCATCGATCTTGGCTCGTCGTACGTCTTGTACGTCACCACATTTTTGACGTTCGGAATTTCTGACAACATTTGTGTGACCGTGTGTATGCAAGACAAGTTTGAGCCAACATCCGTCGGAAAAAAATCCACGGTTTTGTTGTCGGAATGTCCGAACGTTTGTACACGGCATTAGGGTTCACATGACTGTATATACTCCATTATCTCTATTTTAATATAACAGCAGGAGATGCTATGGCTAGCAGTTGTCCGTAACCCACAGTCATTTAGCTAGTTATGGGTGGTAGTGCCTAAATATTCTGGGAAGGTTTCAGGATAATTTTACTGGTGTGTTTCCTATGGCAGGCCTTTTTTATTCCCAGCTTTGTATTTTTGGTTCTGGATATCTGCCATAGGTGATGGTACAGTATATTATAGGGCACAATACACTTGAGCAGTTCTTGAGATACAGTAAAATCTAAGCAGGGGGATCATCACATTTTGAGGCAAGTCATATTTTACATTCCTTTTTATAATTTCAAGCTCAGTATATTTTCATACTGTATAAGCATAACCTACAAATTACAGTGTACACTGAGTCTGGTGCTACCCATAAGGCCACTCATGGAGGCACGGTGGACGAAGGCACTGGGGCCAAGGTGTCTATACTGGACACTCCATCCTCAGCACATGTTCAGCCCTGTGTATGTTCTTCCCCTGGGCTGCACAGCGCAATTGGTTTCTATTACTATTATTATATAGCATTTATATAGTTTGCAAAGCGTTGGGATAGTGCAGGTGGCCACTAAAACCAATGCACAACAATTTAGCACCCAACTACGTTGGGGTGGATGGCACAAATGGGGGCCTAAGGCAGCATCCACCACCAGCACAGCTCCATGTACAATGCACAGGTTTTTGTGCGACATTGTGTTCTTATGTAGGATTACAGATGCATTAAAAGGTACAATGTTAAAGGTTTATAGTTAAAAGCATTGCAAAGTGCTGCACCCCAGAGCAAGCAATTCGATTTCATCTTCTATACACTCAAGCCCTGTACACACGATCGGATTTCCTATGGTTTCAAATCCGATGGATTTTTCCATCAGAATTCCGATGAAGCTGACTTCCATCAGTCTTGTCTACACACCATCAGTCAAAAATCCGACCGTTCCAAACGCCGTGACGTAAAACACTCTGACAAGCCGAGAAAAATTAAGTTCAATGCTTCTGAGCATGCGTCAACTTGATTCTGAGCATGCGTGGGTTTTTTCTCCCATTGAGTTCCACACAGACGATCGGAATTTGCTATCGTTTTTTTTTCCATCGGATAAATTTAAAACATGTTCTATTTTTTCTCACCAATGGAAAAAAGACAGATGGGGCCCATACACGATCGGTTTGTCCGATGAAAAATGTTTATCGGACTGTTTTCATCGGTAAAACCGATCGTGTGTACAGGGCATAAGTGTAGTCATACACCTGAACAATGCAAGGTGATTGGCTGCCTCTGGTTACTTTACATTTCAAGTTGCTCTTTGCTTGATTATAGTGGAGCAATAATGATTATTGATCAATAATGGTGACCCAGAGCAGCCAATCGTAGATTGACTTTTATTTGACAATACAGCAAGTAACTGATATCCTGTTGAATCCCATTAATTACTATTCTTTACAGGAATAATGTTGATGGATTTGCAACACCAGTTTTGGCTTATATTAGGTTCTGTAACTAGACAAAATGGAAATAAAAATTCTGTATTGCCCATAGCGTACAATCAGGTGCAGTTGCAATTTGGGCATTTGAGCATTAAATCTCATAATAAAAGGTGTTTGGCTTAGTTATTTATTGCTCTTATAAATTTATGGCAGCAATATTTGGACTGTTCAAACAATCTGTACTCTATAAACATGACTATTTGCCGATCAAAAATGTTGGCAATGCCCGTACATACCAAGTAAGCCGGAAGGAATTACTGTTGGTGACTGGGTTTTATTTATTTCCATCTACAATATTTTATCCAAACTATTTATACGCCTGCCATTACATGCATATGAACTTTAATTGGCATCCCAGTCTTAGTCTGCAGGGTTCAATATTGAGTTGGCCCACCTTTTGTAGCTATAACAGCTTCAACTTTTCTGAGAAGGCCATCCACAAGGTTTAGGAGTGTGTCTATGGGAATGTTTGACCATTCTTCCAGAAGCACATTTGTTAGGTCAGGCACTGATGTTGGTCGAGAGGGCCTGACTAGCAGTCTCTGCTGTAATTCAACCCAAAGGTGTTCTGTCGGTTTGAGGTCAGGACTCTGTGCAGGCCCGTCAAGTTCCTCCACCCCAAACTCGCTCATCCATGTCTTTATGGACCTTTATTTGTGCAGTCATGTTGGAACAGGAAGGGGCCATCCCCAAACTGTTCCCACAAAGTTGGGAGCATGAGATTGTCCAAGATGTCTTGGTATGCTGACACCCTGAAGCCCTGTACACACAATCGGATTTCCTATGGATTCAAATACGATGGATTTTTCCATCGGAATTCCGACGAAGCTGACTTCCATCAGTCTTGCCTACACACCATCAGTCAAAAATCCGACCGTCCCAAACGCTGTGACATAAAACATTCCGACGAGCCGAGAAAAATTAAGTTCAATGCTTCTGAGCATGCGTCGACTTGATTCTGAGCATGCGTGGGTTTTTTCTCCGATGGAGTTCCACACAGACGATCGGAATTTGCTATTGTTTTATTTTCCATCGGATACATTTAAAACGTGTTTTTTTTTTTCTCACCGATGGAAAAAAGACCAATGGGGCCCATACACGATCGGTTTGTCCGATGAGAAAAGTCCATCGGACTGTTTTCATCGGTAAAACCGATCGTGTGTACACGGCATAAGAGTTCCCTTCACTGGAACTAAGGGGCCACCCCAACCCCTGAAAAACAACCCCACATCATAATCCCCCCTCCACCAAATGATTTAATGTAACTGTTGATTTTTTTCCAGAAATTCAAAGCTGTCCTGTATCCTCTGTAGTGCTATTTAGTCCTCCCTATCCTAGACTACAGAACAGTTAGCCCTTATGTTGAGGAGACGAGGACAGTAGAAGGGATTTAGTGGTTTAGTTACGGACATCTAGGCTGGACTGATACCATTCAGTCTACAACAGTTACACTTTGTTTTTCTGTACTTACAGGATCTTTAAAGGGTTAAAGAATATGTAAACCCATCATATTTCTGATATGTGCCTGCCGTACCATGTACTTGTATTGCTCCCCTATTAAAAACTGACCACAGTAATCAGGAGAGCACAGCGTGGTCAGTTCTCTGTGCTAGCCTTTCGCTCCTCCAATGATCAGACTTGTGTTGACAACCCCCCTCCCACAGCCATTTACTGGGAAGACCAGTGTACTGCTGTTTCTTCTCCCCCAGCTCTTATGCAGCTGAGAACAGAGGGAACATATTCACTTATAAAGGGAAAAAAAGGTAATTGTAATGTTTTTGTATCTATAAACAAATGTTTTGCCTTTCATTTCTATTTTAAACTGAAGGGGATGTTTTACAAGGTAAAGGTTTGCAAATACCTTCAAACACAGGCAAAAGGCACAAGTATTGCAGAGATGTACTGCATACAGAACGTTTTTTTGTTTTCCTTTGAAATAAGCATCAGGTATTTAAACTGAATGAGACCCCCACCTTAAAGCCTGCGCAATGGATCTAAAGCCATACATGGAGAGTTTTTTTTTTTCGTTCAGTCAGCAGGTTGAATGAAAGAAAAATCACAGATCCGTGCATCCACACAAGCAATGTGGATGTCCCTCACTGCACTTTTGTATTCCTTTCCCCCATCAGAATACACAGATCAGCACTGCAGCAATTGGCCAGCGTCTGATCAAATGCTGGTTTTCCAGTAGGACAGTTTGACAGAAGCCAGTCATTTAGAGCAGAGAGGGGAATGCACAGACTGAAATTCATCCGGTTCCTGCTGAACTGGCCAAATTTCAATGCATGTATACTCTGCTTAAGTTATCCTGAAAACTTGCACCTTTAATAACTTAAAGTGATTGTAAATGCATTTTTAAAATAACTAATAGGTTTATACTTACCTGCTCTGTGCAACTGAATTGCACAGAGCAGCCCTGAACCTCCTCTTCTCGAGTCCCCCACCGGCACTTCTGGCTCCTCCTCTCTGGCAAGTGCCGCCATAGAGAGCCACTTTCTATGGGGGCACTCGTGCAGGCTCACTCCTGAGTCTGACTGTCTGTATCTATAGCCCTGCCCCTGCTCCCTCGTCACTGGCTATGATTGACAGCAGCAGGTGCCAATGGCTCCTGCTGCCTCAGCAAAGCCAGTGAGACCAGGAAGTGAAGTGAGGGGAGGGAAGGGCTAAAGAGAGCACAGCACTGGATGGAATGAGGGCTCAGGTAAGTATAAGGGGGGTGAGGTGGGATACTGATGCCTAAACATTTTTTATCTTGATGCAAGAAATGGATTAAAGCGGAGGTCCCACGAAAAAATATATATTAAAAGCCAGCAGCTACAAATACTGCAGCTGCTGACTTTTAATAAATGGACACTTACCTGTCCTGGAGTCCAGCGATGTTGGCAGCCGAAGCCGAGCAATCGCTCGTCTCTCGGCTTCCCCCACCGCCATCCTCGATGAGGGAATCAGGAAGTGAAGCATTTTGGCTTCACTACCCGGTTCCCTACTGCGCATGCGCAAGTAGCGCCTCGCGTTCCCAGTGGTTCCCGCTGTCTCCTGGGACCAGGGTTTTTCCCAGAAGGCAGCGGTGGGGGAGGGTGGAGTGACTCCTGTGGGAGTCTCTCCCAGGAAGTGGTTGCAAATACCTGTATTATACAGGTATCTGCACCCCCTCCCCCCTGAAAGGTGCCCAATGTGACACTGGAGGGGGGGAGGGTTCCGAAAAGCGGAAGTTCAATTTTTGGGTGGAACTCCGCTTTAAGGTAAAAAAATTTTAGACCTTATAACCACTTTAAGTTAGCCAATAGATGGTTTAATTTAAACTCCAAAACATTGCATTAATCAATGGTTAACGGGCCACAATACTCTCATGCCTCGTATACAAGACTGTTATTCATGTCATGCAAAAAAACAACGTATTTCTTGTCGCGATTCCTCTGAAGCCTGCCTTGCATACACACATTCATGGAAAAAAACGCTCGTGCAAAGCGCAGTGACGTACAACATGTACAACAGCACTATAAAGGGGAAGTTCCATTCGAATGGCGCCACCCTTTGGGCTGCATTTGCTGATCCTTGTGTTAATAAAGTTTGGTGAGAGACGATTCGCGCTTTTCAGTCTTCGTGCTTTTCAGTCCGTTACAGCGTGACAAATGTGCTATCTCTATTCTGAACGCTAGTTTTACCAGAACGAGCGCTCCCGTCTCATACTTGATTCTGAGCATGCGCCTTTTTTTCCCCAGGCAATAACAAAAGAACAAATCTTCTGGACAGCAGCACTCCAATAAAAGCCTTTATTTTGTAAAATCTTCCAAAAGTCCAAATAACACACGGCAAGTCACAAAACTCTGGTGGAAGCTGACGCGTTTCACACTGTCTTAGTGTTTAATCATGAGCTATGATTAAAAACTAAGACAGTGTGAAACGCGTCAGCTTTCACCAGAGTTTTGTGACTTGCCGAGTGTTATTTGGATTTTTGGAAGATTTTACAAAATAAAGGCTTTTATTGGAGTGCTGCTGTCCAGAAGATTTGTTCTTTTGTTATTGACTGAGTTTGCATTGCCTGCACCCTTGGCTGTTGAGAGGAAGTAATCACCTGGAGGACGTCCACACCTGAGCGGTTTCTGTTTTCTGGCCTTTTTTTTTCCCCTCGTAAAAGCGTACACACGACCGTTTTTCACGTCATTAAAAAGAACGACGGGAAAAACGACGAGAAAAAATAGAGCAGGTTCTAATTTTTTTTCGGGCAGTTTTCTCGTCGAGAAAACTGCTATGGAGCATACAAACCACAGTTTTTCACGACCAATCTAAAAAATGGCAGTTTTCTCGTCATGAAAAACGGTCGTGTGTACGCGGCATAATGCTGGAATCTAATTCCAAAATGCTGTATTCGATTTTACAGTTTTTAAACGTGACCCTCGGTAAAAACTAATGTGACTCCCTATAGTGCTATTATTCTCAATTTAGTACTCTTTAGTGTGTTTGACATGTCTGGATAATTTCTTCAACATGACTGCTTTAACCACTTGCCGACTGTATAACTTAAATATAGGGCGGCAAGGTGGCACTGCTGTGCTGGATCACATACCTAGTACGTGATGCAGCACTTCCGTGTTGGGGTCGCGCATGCGCGTCGCCAGCAACACGCTTCCACTGTGATCATACACAGCGGAAGCTGATCTGCAGGTTATGCTGACTCAATGTCCTCCAGCACCCGCCGATCATCCAGCATAGAGGCTGAACGATAGTCTGCCTATGTAAACAAGGCAGATTGCCGTTCTGACAGGAGAGAAGGCATGGATCATCTGTCTCTACAAAGCAGGAACATGGAACATGGAGCAGGAACATGGATCAATGCCTTCCCTTTGTAAAAGCACCTCCCACAGTACACTAAAACACAGGCTAGGAACACTGTTAAGCCCTGTACACACGATCGGTTTTACCAATGAAAACAGTCCGATGGACTTTTTTCATCGGACAAACCAATCGTGTATGGGACCCATCGGTCTTTTTTCCATCAGTGTCAAAAAATAGAACATGTTTTAAATTTTTTATGATGGATAAAAAACCGATAGCAAATTCCGATCGTCTATGGGCAAGTCCATCGGATAAAAAACCAACGCATGCTCAGAACCAAGTCGACGCATGCTCAGAAGCATTGAACTTAATTTTTCTCGGCTCAGCTGAGTGTTTTACGTCACCGCGTTTGGAACGGTCGGTTTTTTGATGGTGTGTAGGCAAGACTGATGGAAGTCAGCTTCATCGGATTTCCGATGGATAAAACCATCGGATTAGAATCCATAGGATATCCGATCGTGTGTACAGGGCTTCAACCTTTTGATTGCTGCTGATGTTTAACCCCTTCCCAGCCAGTGTCATTAGTAATGGGACAGTTTTACTGATTTCACACAGCAGAGGCCGATCGGCGGGTGAAGGTACCCAATGTCATCCGGCACCCATCAATCATTAGGCAGAGAGACAGAACTGCGATCTGCCTATGTAAACAAGGTAGGTTGTTATTCTGACAGGTGGGAGGGGGATGGAATTTGTGTCTCTGCTGCAGCAGGGAATGGATTCCATCTCTTCCCCTATCAAAAGCACCTCACACAGTACAGTAAAACGCTGGCTAGGCACACAGTTAATGCTTTGACCGCCCCTGACGTTAACCCCTTCCCGGACAGTGTCATTAGTACAGTGACAGTGCTAATTTTTAGCACTAATCACTGTATTAGTGTCACTGGTTCCCAAAAAGTGTCAAAAGTGTCAGTTAGTGTCCAACTTTCCGCTGCAATATCACAGTCCCGCTATAAGTTGCTGATCGCTGCCATTACTAGTAAAAAAAAAAAAAATATGTATGTATAATATAAATATGTATAAAAATGTAAACACACAGATCCACGTCCTGTCAGGGGAGAGGAGAACTGATCGTATGTTCCTTGTATATAGGAACAACGATCAGATTCCTCCTCTCACCATTCCCATCCCCCTACAGTTAGAATCACTCCCTAGGACACACATTTAACCCCTTGATCGCCCCCTAGTGTTACCCCCTCCCCTGCCAGTCACATTTACAAAGTAATCAATGCATTTTTATAGCACTGATAGCTGTATAATTGTGAATGGTCCCAAAATAGTGTCAAAAATGTCCGATATGTCCGCCGCAATGTCACAGTTACGATAAAAATCGCAAAACGCCGCCATAAGTAGTAAAAAAAAAAAACATTATAAAAAAATGACATAAATCTATCCCCTATTTTGTAGACGCTATAACTTTTGCGCAAACCAATCAATATACGCTTATTGAGATTTTTTTTTAACCAAAAATATGTAGAAGAATACGCATCGGCCTAAACTGAGGAAAAAAATTAAAATAAATCGGGATATTTATTTTAGCAAAAAGTAAAAAAATATTGTGTATTTTTTCAAAATTGTCGCTCTTTTTTTGTTTATAGCGCAAAAAATAAAAACGCAGAGGTGATCAAATACCACCAAAAGAAAGCTCTATTTGTGGGGGAAAAAAATTATCCAAATTTTTATTTGGGGACAATGTCGCACGACCGCACAATTGTCATTCAAAGTGTGACAGTGCTGAAAGCTGAAAATTGGCCTGGGCAGGAAGGGGGTAAAAGTGCCCTGTATTGAAGTGGTTAAATAATGCCTTAATTACGTTCTTAGTTGTCAGTGGACTATCTAGGTGATGGACAGCTGAAGGGAAATAGTTACTATACATACTGATAAAACACAATAAAAAAAAAATACAGACATACATTTTACTTTTATGGGTATAAAGAATATACAGTATATGGACATTAAACCTGGAAGAAATGTAAAGGATAAGAAGTGCACACGCTCTCTTTCCACGTTTAGCACCGCGCCCTTTTTCTCAGCACCTGTAACCTTATATGGTCATCAAAACTGGAAAT
This sequence comes from Rana muscosa, assembly GCA_029206835.1. NCBI lineage: Eukaryota > Metazoa > Chordata > Amphibia > Anura > Ranidae > Rana > Rana muscosa. Next base: position 245,375,860 of record CM055128.1, on the reverse strand, counting down.
AGTTGGTGTGTATAAAGAGTAGTAATTATCTGTCACCCTGTACTTTCCAAACACTTTCCAACTACAATCACCTTTGAGAGATGACAACCAATATGTAGCTTCTTCAGAACCTTACATCCCTTTTTTCATGTTTCAATGGAATACTTTAAAAAAGTTGTCAGTGACAGGGGAATGCTTATGTCTTGCTCATTATTGTTAGCCACGCATGCTGTAATTCTCTTACTACAATATGATTTTCTGTGCTTTTATTCTATAATATTTTATCCAATTTGCACACACACAACATTACTAAAAATGTTCTTGTTTAAAAGATCAAAGCTGACCCCATAGCCACTGGATGTCACAGAGAAGGTCAAATAGGACTCCATTTGATTTCATTGCTGCTCTTTCAGCTCTGTTGGAATACATTGTTCATGTATTTTGTGCAACAACTACATCAGCAAGTAGATGGCAGTGTTTATAAATGTTTTGTGCATCTATGGTAAACTCTATGAGGTTTATTTACTAAAGTTGGAGAATGCTAAATCAGGTGCATTTCTGCACAGAAACCAATCAGCTTCCAGGTTTTATTAGCAAAGCTTAATTGAACAAGCTGAAGTTAGAAGCTGATTGGCTACCATGTACAGGTGCACAGGCTTCTGAGTGCAGCAGCTTTAGTAAATCTCCCCTTATGTCTTTTCTCTGTATAATAAAAAGTTCCTGTTTCCTGTCTGCAGTTAAGCACATGTGGACTTTGCACTGTTTTTCTGTTCTGTAGGGCTAGATACAGAGTTTCTAACTCTTTTGATAGGCAGGGGCTCAAATCAATCTGCTGAATGTGGCCAAGTGATTGTTTTTTTCTATTGAAAGGCTATCACTTTGCGGGAAATGATCTGTAGTGAACATCCCAGCACCTGGCAGTGGGACATGGCCTAAACCAGGGGGGCAACAGGAATATGGTTGTAGCGCCCTGGGGTTTAATCAGGGAGCTCCTCACCAAATTCCTTGTCAGAGGGAAGCAACCATAGTCAAATTGTAATGCCGCGTACACAGGGCCGGACTTGCCACCGGAAAAACCTCAGTCGAAATTTCCGACGGAAAAATAGAGAACCTGCTCTCTATCTAAGTCCGCCAGAAATTCAGACGGAAAAAGTCAGATGGGGCATACACACGGTCGGAATATCAGACCAAAAGCTCCCATCAGACTTTTTCCATCGGAAATTCTGACTGCGTGTACGCCGCATTAGAGATCCATTGATTTCTCCCTAAGTTTGGCCTTGTTGTGCTTTTCTCTTCTACTACTAGGTGTCCCGGCACTTGGTGGTACTAGATATGAGAAGGACAACTCAAGGTCAAGTTATGGGTACATGGGGTATCTCAGCCAATGGGCAGGGGTTTTCTTGAATCCCTTGGCTTGCTGGGAGAGCCTATACAGTATATTCGGGTGGAGTCAGGTGATCTCTGTTCTGTGCCACCCAGACTACCGCCTGGGTGGATGTGTGTCGTCTGCCCTGGGCTGCTAGGCCAGATATTGGGCCTGTCCTGGGGGCATCGGACTGCTAGGCTGTGTGAGGGCCTATCCAGAAGTAAGAGGGCAGCACAGGGTTGGGACTGCGGCTTTCAGTCCAACCAAAAGTGACGGTTCTGCCAGCCAGAGAACCTGTCGTGGTCGGAGGTGGAAGGGAAGCTGTCGCCATTAAGGGACCAACCACCTTTACCATGGACCACAGTGAGTAACTAAAGCAAGTACTGGAGCAGTATTCTCGCCGAACGGGCATGGTGTAGAATCGGGAAACTTAAAGCGCTGGTCAACTCAGGGACCCAACCAGTGGAAGTGACGCTTGCAGAGCAGCCTTGTGTGTCAAGCCAGGGACCGAGCTGGTCAGCAGGGGTGAAGCTTGAAGATATCCAAAGTGCCAAGCTAGGGACTCAGCAGGGAAGCGTGGGTGATGCTTGAGGGAGATACAACCGCAAAAGCCTTGAGGAGCTCACGGGATTCAGAGTTAGTGAATCAGAGGGTACAGTGAGAGACCATGAGCTCAAGGGGCTGAAGAACTACAAGTAGAAGTTGTAGTAAATCTGAGAGAACTGTTACGTTTGAATTAGGAACTGTTAAGTAGCCATAGGGGACAGCAAACCTACATGTGCAGAAGTGGCGCCTTGCTGTCCTCCTATTGAAGCCTGGGAGTCTGCCTATTGAAATTGCAAATACTTAAGGGTGTCCTGGCCCCAACCCTCTCTCCCTTGCAAAATATAAAAGAACTGTTAAAAGAAATAAAACCTCTTTTGCATCCAAGAAGTGTCTGGCGCCCAATGACTTTTACCACCTTTACCACCTCACAACTCACTACATATTGAAGGATTTCAACAGTCTGTGGCCTCAAAGGTTCTCATTAGACTGGAAAGGATTAGAGATTCTGCTACATGGTGAAATCCTAGGACAGTACCGTAGAATCCAATACAGTGTGGGGGGTATAATAATTAAAGCCAAGTACAATTATTCTTGACCAGGGCATTCACTTGCATGCTAGGATTTTGGCGCAATTCCCATTGAGTATACTTATAGTGATAAGTGTATTCTGAGGGACAAGTAGGACAGACTTGACATCTAACAATGCTGGGTGAAGAATTATATAAGCGAAGAAAGAAGGTGCATGGGGTTAAAAAATACCTTGCTGCAGGGAGGTGCAAGGTGGGTGGAAAAGGGATTAAAAATCGGCACCATCTTGCCTATTTTTACTTCCAGTGAATGGGGACGCACCGGACTCCCTGCTGTGAGTGGCTCCGCACATAGTGTGAACCCTACCTAACTAAATATGCAGCTTCCTTATCTTTTAATCCTTGCCTATGTTCCTGTTTAAGCTGGTGTCTTTAACCGCTTCCCCAGGTTACTGGTTTCAGGGTGGCTTCTTTCTCATGCACCATCCTATGGAGCGACCCTAAAGCCTCATACACTTGGCCGGTTTTCTCGGCAAGAACCGACAAGAAAACAGCTTGCAGAGCTTTCTTGCCGAGAAAACCGGCCGCGCAGTGGCGGTGCGTCCATAGAGGGCGCCGGAGCGCCGCCCCCTCTCGCTCCCGCACCGCCACTGAAAGACAATACACAGATTCATGCATTGCATGAATCTGTGTATTGTCACCACTGCCGCGCTGCCCACTATACATATGGCCGGCCTCCTGGTGAGCGCCGGCCATATGAATTAGAGCGGCGGCCGGCGGTGGGTGTAACTTGGAAGTGCCTATCAGAGCCAGCGGCTCTGATAGGCTTTCCGAATACAGCTCTCACGCTGTATTCGGCTTCCAAAAACTCCTCCCAGGTACGCACGGGGGTGCGTTCCTGGGAGAAGACTGTGTGGAGGTTTCAGCCAATCAGGTTCACCGGATCTGGTTACCGGTAACCTGATTGGCTGAAGCGACATCGAGGGCGGAAGAACACATCGAGGACAGCGCGGACCGAGGAAGGTAAGTGCAGGGCTGGGGGGGGAACAGGCTGCATTTGGGGGACAAACTGGCTGAATATGGGGGACAAACTGGCTGAATATGGGGGACAAACTGGCTGAATATGGGGGGAACTGGCTGAATATGGGGGACAAACTGGCTGAATATGGGGGGAACTGGCTGTATATGGGGGACAAACTGTCTGAATATGGAAGGAACTGGCTGTATATGGGTGACACGCTGGCTGCATTTGGGGGGAACTGGCTGTATATGGGGGACACGCTGGCTGCATTTGGGGGGAACTGGCTGTATATGGGGGACAAACTGGCTGCATTTGGGGGAACTGGCTGTATATGGGGGACAAACTGGCTGCATTTGGGGGGAACTGGCTGTATATGGGGGCACACTGGCTGTATATATGGGGGACACACTGGCTATATATATGGGGACACACTGGCTGTATATGGGGGCACACTGGCTATATATATGGGGACAAACTGGCTGTATATGGGGACACACTAGCTATATATATATGGGGGCACACTGGCTGTATATGGGGGCACACTGGCTGTATATGGGGGCACACTGGCTGTATATATGGGGGCACACTGGTTATATATATATGGGGGCACACTGGCTGTATATGGAGACAAACTGGCTGTATTTGAGGGGACAAACTGGTGGCGTTTGGGCACAGTGGCTGCGTTTAATGGGCACAGTGGCGGCAATTGATTTTTTTTTTTTTCAGTTTGTTTGCGCCCCCCCAAAAAATTTTGAGCACCAGCCGCCACTGCGGCCGCATGTACGAGGCTTTCAGGTTTCTCGTCAGGAAAACTGACCAGAATCTCGACGAGAAAAAAAGAAGACCTGCTTTCTTTTTTCTCGTCGGGATTCTCGTCGGCCTGCTTCCCGACGAGAAACCCGAGAGTGTGTACACTTACCTGTCGCGTGGAAACCCACGCATGCTCGAAATGACTTTGACGCATGCGCGGTAGCTTCCTAGGCATAGGTAGGGTGTAGCAAGATGGCGGCGACGGCATCGAATGTGACGAGCGCATGCTCGTCGTAGTCGATGACTTCACCGCGTTCATGCCATTCAAAAGACGGCGGTTCTTTTGAAAGGTACGTGTGTACACTCGGCCTGGACAAGATTCTTGTCAAGAGTCTCGTCAGGAAAAACAATGGGTTTTTTCCTGACGAGATTCTCGGCCGTGTGTACAGGGCTTTACATGTAGGGGCTAGTATTGTGTCTCCCTACACTGTGTGCATCAATAGAAACACACTGCCCCATAGCCTAGGATGGCAAGGCACTACCCTGCTCCTCCTTCCTTCACCACCCTCCCATCCTGAAGGTAATAGACTGACTAGAGACTGTGCTGTCCACTGTGATAACTGGAAGTTTAGGAAAGCAGTACTGAGCAGCCAGCAGCATTGAAAGTTATAAACTGCAAGTGCTGGGCTAACAATTTTAACAAATAGCTTACTGAGAAATGTTATTTTATTTTGCTCAATATGGTACGCAGAGGGTTTAATACTGCTTTAACTGTTGTGGTTTTTTATAATCCAATTATTTGTTCAAGGTAATAAAAGATGCAGTGTTTTCTAACACATGACAGAGGATGGTATGTGCGGGTTCTTTGTAATGATTAAATGGTAGCATCACAACTTGGTCTCGATGTTTGAACCGACATCTTATTACAGCTACAGGGATTAACTGGAAACCACAGTTTAAATTGATTCACGTTTATTTTTTTATTTTTTTATTTGGACTCCATTCAAGAAATATTCATCAAGGAATTTCTAAACTACTGAATAATCAAAGCCATACCTGTATCCATAATGTAGCTTTACATTGCTGCAGTGTTTACCTATGAAGCAGTTGCAAATGTTGCAAATGCAAATGTGATTTGTAGGCTTTGACATCAAAGGGTTGCAGTGGCAGATTGTGGGGAATGAGTTATGAAATGGTAACATGGGTCTACATGACAGTGGGTGGGGGTCCCAGAAAATGCATGACACACAACTAAGGCAGCCCATACATGATTCCATTTTTTTCATTCAACCAGCAGGTCGAATGAAAAAAACTGACACCATTCCCCCATCCCACACATTTGAGGTGGATGGGGGAATCACTGCTGCTGAGCTATTGTATTCTGAGAACAGTGAGACTTCCCCACAACATTTTTAGATCGGCATTTATCCGACAGGCTGGTTTTAGAGAAGTAATTTCTACACAACCACTGCCCCCATTTATGGATCGAAATGCGACCGATCCCTGCTGAACCAGACGAATTTTGATTCATGTACAGGTATGGCCAGCTTAAAGGGGAGTTCCAGCCTTTTTTTATGTTTATTAAAATTCAGCAGCTACAAAAAGTGTAGCTGCTGGCTTTTAATAAACAGACACTTACCTGTTCCACTGTCCAGCGATGCGACGCCCGGAGCTCCGCTCCTCTCCCCCCCTTCTCCGCCGGCGCCTCCATTCATAGTGTGGGCACCCGGCCGTGACAGCTTTCGGCTTCACGGCCGGGCACTCACTGCGCATGCGCGAACGGCGCAGCGCTCTCTGAGTGGACAGGCGATCGCCTGGGACTTGTCACGTCCCAGGTGATCGCCTAAAGGGAGGGGCCGCCAAAAGGCGATATGACAAATCGCCTAGGCGGCCCCAGGGCGGAAGGCGGAAGTGGGACAGGAAGTCCCACTCCTACTGAAGCCCCCACTCCCCCCCCAAAAAAAAAATACATGCCAAATGTGGCATGTAAGGGGGCGAGGAGTGGATTAAGCGGAAGTTCCAAATTTGGGTGGAACTCCACTTTAAGATAAATAGGCCTGTAGACAGGTGCTATTTGGTGGGTTACCATTAGTTAGACAGGTAGAGAAGGGTTAATTCTGGGTCTTCCGGTTTTCTAGGCTTTTTGGGTTCTGCCCTTCTCCCTGTGCAGCCTATAAATCAGGGGGAAGACCCTCAGGGAGTGAGCAGAACTGCATGGGAAGGAAAGAAGGTCCAGTCCAGGGGAAGATGTAGCCTAGAGCCATCCTCAACTGCCATCCAAAGGGAATCCACCTACAAGAACTTTGCCAAATATGGACTACTACCTGTAAAGGTATGCCTGGGCAGCCCAAGATTAGCTAGTTAGGGAGAACTTGTGCATGTTATTTATGAGACTGTGGAATTTTTACTTTGAGTTTGTGATGTCTCGAGAACTTCAATAAAGCATCTAAAACTGTTCCAAGCCTGGTCTGAGGTTTTTCAAAAGGGGTACATGGTGGTACATTAAAGGAGAAGTACAGCCAAAGTTTGTTGGCTGTACCCCTCCTGCTGAAACCCGTTGTCGGCTGAAATCGGCTCATGCCAGCTGCGGGCTTGGGAAAGATGTAACCATATAGTCGGGATCCACCCACATGCTTGGACCAACACCTGGTTCAGCGAGCTGCTGAGAGCCCCAGTCAGCCACTCCTGCCCCCTCCACAGCCCAGCGCTCCAATGAGTGGGGGGGGGCAGAGCAGAGAGCCAGTCTGCTCAGGGTGCTCTAAGAACCGAGCGATCGGCAGTAATTGATCGCTCGGTTCTAAGTCTTAGAGCCAGCGGGAGACAGATGCAGCATCGGTCTAATGCTGCATCCACCTAAGAAAGTATGAATTAAAATAAATAAATAAACATTCCCATACTTTTATTTTAAGAACAGGGCCTGTAAAGCCCACACAAGGTATAAGAGTAAGGCCACCACAATCGGGTTAACTTAGGCAGGAGGAAAGGAGAGGTGCCCTTTTGCCCCCCTTTTTCCCATATGCGTGGGTTGAGTGGGCCCTGCCCACAGGCCTCTAACCCACAGAGTCTGCACAATTGGCATGTGTGCTCGCACTTAACCCAAAAGGGCCACAGAAATACTGTATTCTGGTAACTGTAACAAGTTAATAAATTTAACAAATGTCGTGATAGTTACTGTATAACCCCAGTTATTTATTGTGCTTTCATCGTGTGTTTAATTTTATTCTTCTCCACACTTATAGGAAAGATATTCTTTTGCCAGGGTTGCCTGATCAGCTGTGGAAACCATGTTTTTTCTTTTTTGTAAGCTGAAGTTTTGGTATGGCATTTTTTACATAGTTACAGTGCTCCAGCTTGCACCAATGTAAGTATGTATAGTATGTGCCATACCTGTGGGATCACTGTAGCTGGCACCACTACTACAGTGAGTTATTTCCTCTAGCTTCAAGGTCTGTACGTAGCGGCTGCCCTGCTGAACTTTGAACACAGAAGGTCACGCTTGGCAAGGGCGCCATTAAAGGGGAGTTCCAGCCTTTTTTTATGTTTATTAAAAATCAGCAGCTACAAAAAGTGTAGCTGCTGGCTTTTAATAAACATACACTTACCTGTTCCACTGTCCAGCGACGCGACGCCCGGAGCTCCGCTCCTCTCCCCCCTTCTCCGCCGGCGCCTCCATTCATAGTGTGGGCACCCGGCCGTGACAGCTTGTGGCTTCACGGCAGGGCACTCACTGCGCATGTGCGAACGGCGCAGCGCTCTCTGAGTGGACAGGCGATCGCCTGGGACCTGTCACGTCCCAGGTGATCGCCTACAGGGAGGGGCCGCCAAAAGGCGATATGACAAATCGCCTAGGCGACCCCAGGGCGGAAGGAGGAAGTGGGACAGGAAGTCCCACTCCTAAGGAAGCCCCCACTCCCCCCCCAAAAAAATTACATGCCAAATGTGGCATGTAAGGGGGGAGGAGTGGATTAAGCGGAAGTTCCAAATTTGGGTGGAACTCCGCTTTAAGGAAAGACTTTGGATTTTCTCATTAAGCCAATGAAAATAATCCCTTGTATGTCATCTGTCTATTTTAGTCTTTGGGTGTGGAGTTTTTGTATTGCTTTCTTAGGAATATATAACTTAATTAAAGCGGAGGTCCACACAAAAATGGAACCTCCACTGTCCGAATTCCTCACCTCCCTCCGGTGTCACATTTGGCACCTTTCAGGGGGAGGGGGGAGCAGATACCTGTCTAAAACAGGTATGTGCACTCACTTCCAGGCATAGATCCCCGCATTATCTGCGGGAATCAACGCCACGTCCGGCGCCCTCCCGCTGTCTTCTGGGAGACACGCAGGTCCCAGAAGACAGCAGGGACCAGTGGCATTGCGCAGCGTGAGTCGTGCATGCGCAGTAGGGAACCAGGAAGTGAAGCTGCAAGGCTTCACTTCCTGATTCCTTTACCGAAGATGGCGGCGGCAGCATCCGAGAGCTGAGGCAGAGATCGGCTTCGGGTGCCAACATCGCGGGCACGCTGGACAGGTAAGTGTCCTTATTTTAAAAGTCAGCAGCTGCAGTATTTGTAGCTGCTGCCTTAAAAATAAATAATTGGCGGACCTCCGCTTTAAGTGTTCTCTATTGCTCCAGTTTCTTCACTATTTGATACATATTAGGACTTGACATTGACCTTAGTGCATGGTCACACATGTATGCTTATAATGTCTTCTTGGCTACTAACTTTCTTAAATTGGCGGCTTTTGGTTGCAAGAACCCATGACAGCAATGGAGGGGGAAACCACTCACAAGCAACCTTGTGGCAGTGGTGTCTACTACAATTATTTCCAAATTCCATGGGGATCCCACAGGTATCAAACATACACTATATTACCAAAACTATTGGGAGACCTGCCTTTACACGCACCTGAACTTTAATGACATCCCAGTCTTAGTCCGTAGGGTTCAATATTGAGTTGGTCCACCTTTTGCAGCTATAACAGCTTCAACTCTTCTGGGAAGGCTGTCCACAAGGTTTAGGAGTGTGTCTATGGGAATGTTTGACCAATTCTTCCAGAAGCGCATTTGTGAGGTTAGGCACTGATGTTGGAAGAGAAGGCCTGGCTCGCAGTCTCTGCTTTAATTCATCCAAAAGGTGTTCTATCAGGTTGAGGTCAGGACTCTGTGCAGTCCAGTCACGTTCCTCCACCCCAAACTTGCTCATCCATGCCTTTATGGACCCTGTGGAGGGGGAATTATGGTGTGGGGTTGTTTTTCAGGGGTTGGGCTTGACCCCTTAGTTCCAGTGAAGGGAACTCTTAAGGCATCAGCATACCAGGACATTTTGAACAATTTTATGCTTCCAAATTTGTGGGAACAGTTTGGGGATGGCCCTTTCCTGTTCCAACATGACTGCACAACAGTGCACAAAGCAAGGTCAATAAAGACATGGATGAGCGAGTTTAAGTTGGAGGAACTTGACTGACCTCAACCTGATAGAACACCTTTGGGATGAATTAGAGCAGGGAATGCGAGCCAGACCTTCTCATTCAACATCAGTGCCTGACCTGACCCAATGCGCTTCTGGAAGAATGGTAAACCATTCCCATAGACACACTCATAAACCTTGTGGACAGCCTTCCCAGAAGAGTTGAAGCTGTTATAGCTGCAAAGAGTGGGCCAACTCAATATTGAACCCTACGGACTAAGACTGGGATGCCATTTAAGTTAATGTGTGTGTAAAGGTAGGCGTCTC